>CM066988.1:93413128-94683545 GCA_033977485.1 Hydrangea macrophylla | reverse complement strand
GCAAAAAACGGCGCGCGAATCCGAGTTTTCTAGAGAGAGTTATGTCCGTTTCCGTAAAAGGCGACAGTGCTGAACCTGGACCTGCGGATCGATCCGCCCAAAACCGGATCGATCCGGTTTTGACAGAATGTCATCTCTGGCTCCTCCAGAAGCTTCAGATCGATCCGCTTGAGGCCCGGATCGATCCGGTTCCTGCAGAACCCATTTTTTAGCAGAAAACCCCTGTTTAATCAGTCCCAACACACCCAAAACCTAACTAAACCTTATGGACTCTTTCAAAATCATTCCAACACTTATTTAGATGCCTTCAAGCATTAAGTAAATATGAGAAACACCACCACAACTACAACAAACACAAATCCAAGCTCTTTCAAACATTCAAACCATTAACATAACCTCTTAGGGATCAAACCAACTCATAGACACATCCCTCTTGGAAACAAATCAAGTTTTGGAATTAAACTTATGGTAGAAACTAATAATTTATGAAATCTTGTTGAAAAAGAGCCCAAAGCTATAACCAACTACATGGAGCATTAGAAAACCATTACAAAACCATTTCCATAAACCTTCCAACAAGAAGATCAAACCTCACAAAACATTCATTTACAAAAGAAACTTGACCAAAATCTACCACCCGTGTATCCGGACTTGCCGGAATGATCCAAACATACAACCTACAACTTTCACATAGAAATTTACATAAGTTTCCCCAATTTACATTAAACACATGAGTCGTAGAATTTCAAAACCAACTCTATGGATACAACCACGAGTCAAGACTTTAATTCACAAGTCAAGGATACTAACCCACAAGTTACATTATATTACATGTTATAAACATATTTACAAGACCCAAATCTTTTCCCCAATCTCGAGCACGCTATTTCCTCTCCGGATATTGCTCCGTACCTGCGGTGGTTGTTATTTACCACAACAGAAACAGAAAACGGTTTTCTTAAGCATTACGCTTAGTGAGTAATCTAAACATGGCTGAATGTTTAAGCATGTGCAATGCAACAATAAACACATGAATCATATTTTTTTGTAATCGCCGAGTCACCGGTTCAATGATTCATTCAGACCCGGGACCTCCCTCGGTCCCGTGGCCACTTCTATTCCTTGGACTTCCGTCTTTCTCGGATTCTTCCTCTTCACCACCCTTATTACTCCCAACTAATGAATCATTGTCCCGGGCTCATTGAATACCACATAACCACATACACATGTAGGCACATATAACTTTCATAAAATTAGCATGAAATTCACAATTTAGTAACTACATGATTTCTAAACATGAGTAATCAACACAATATGATCATTCTCTTGGTTCCTAAGCATCAATTATCATCTCTACACCATTGATGTATTGAACATAGTCAAACACAACCATTCTTTAGGCTAGAAAACTTACCTTAGCAAGATCTACCCAAATTCAAGCTAGAAATGAAGAATTCCTTCACAAATCTTGCTCAATTCTTACCCAAAGTAAATCCTACATGGTTTTGGTACAACAAACATCGACTATCAAGAACGGTTATCGGAAAAACGTTGCCGAAAATGAAAACAAATTACGTGCATGTGATCCTCTTACCTCCACGAGTCCAAAGGTGGTCTCGGATCGTGAATCCGGCGAACGGCGGCGACGGTACGGCGAAAAACGTCGTCGGTGACGGTCCGTCTCCGTTTCTCTCTCCGAGCTCTCTTCTCTTTTCTTCTTTTAGTTTCTGTGGAGTTTTGGAGACAAAGCTCCTCCCTATGACACATAGCAACTCATGCTTTGAGTTGTCATCAAATTTTGGTTTTTCTTTCAATTGCACCCCCGAAACTTTCTAAGTTCTTATTATGAAATCCCCCAAAAATTCCATTAACTACCCAATTATCTAATGAGTGTTTGTCTAAGTTTCGTATGGGTCCCAACGTGGGTCCCATATATTTTATGAAGTTGCTATTGCACCTACTAATTATCAATCTTTTTTCAATTATACCCTTATTTGGGTGTCTAAACTAATACCAAATGCTAAACATATATCATCATATAATATGAAAGCATTTAAACAAATAATCATGTAATCATATAAATGCATTTAATCACATAACATGCACATATTTTTATTCGGGCCCTTCACTGGGTCCCACTTCCAAACCTGTCCCTCCTCACTGGGGACTTTTCCAATTAGTGTCCCTCTTCTGAACACTTTTTCTGGGCGAGTCCAAAGCCTCCCCTTAATCCATTTTACACACTAATTATATTAATTAATGCATATAAAATGATATTTAACCCCTTTTTCCCGGGTACGGGTGTTACATTTCTCCCTCCCTAAAAAGGAGTTTGGTCCCCAAACTTACTCTTACCTCAGGTGTCGAATAGGTGTGGGTACTTTGCTCGAATCTCATCCTCTCGCTCCCAAGTAGCCTCTTCGACTGAATGGCTTCGCCATTGCACCATAACAAGAGGAATCACTTTAGTTCTCAATACCTGATCTTTTCTATCAAGAATTTGTACTGGATGTTCTACATAGGTAAAATCTTCCCGAATCTCTAACGGTTCTGGAACGATTACATGTTTCGAATCCGGCACATATCGTCGAAGCATTGACACGTGGAACACATTATGAATGTTCGCCAATTCTTGTGGCAATTCCAACCGATAAGCTAACGGTCCCACCCGATTAAGAATCAAATATGGCCCAACATACCTCGGACTGAGCTTACCTCGCTTACCAAAACGTGCTATGCCTTTCGAAGGCGATACTTTCAAAAACACATAGTCACCCATCTCAAACTCTAACGGTCTTCTACCCGTATCCGCATAACTTTTATAACGACTTTGAGCCGTTTGTAACCGCTGTTTAATCAATCGAATCTTGTCGGTAGTAATTTGAACTATCTCTGGCCCCAAAAGTTGTTTTTCACCAACTTCTGTCCAACAAACCGGCGATCTACACTTTCTACCATACAGTGCCTCATAAGGCGCCATTCCAATACTAGTTTGGAAACTGTTATTGTAAGAGAACTTGATTAAAGGTAAATGGGTCTCTCAATCAGCCTTGAAATCCATAACACATACCCTCAACATATCTTTCAAAATCTGAATCACCCTCTCGGATTGACCATCAGTCTGGGGATGAAAAGCGGTACTGAAATGTAAAGATGTTCCCATAGCTTTCTGTAAACTCTCCCAAAATCTTGATACAAATCGAGTATCACGGTCCGACACTATCGAAACCGGTGCTCCATGAAGTCGTACAATCTCTCTAATATAAATCTCTGCAAGTTTTGATGGATCTTTGGTCTTGATGGGTAAGAAATGGGCTGACTTAGTCAACCGGTCAACAATAACCCAAATGCTATCATTCGATTTTGTAGATTTTGGAAATCCCGATACGAAATCCATTGTAATATGTTCCCATTTCCACTTCGGTATCTCTAACGGATGTAGTTCTCTCCCGGGTCGTTGATGTTCCAGTTTCACCATTTGACAAGTCATGCATTTAGACACAAATTCTGTGACTTCTCGCTTCATACCACTCCACCAGTAAATTTCTCGCAAATCTCGGTACATTTTGGTGCTTCCCGGGTGTACTGAATACCTGGTATTGTGAGCTTCCTCCATAACTTTATCTCTTAGATTCCCAACTTTAGGTACACATAAACGATTTATATACTTTAAGACACCATCATGGAAACTAAATTCTGGCCTTTTACCTTCAGGTAATTCATCCACAATCTTCTTGAAATCTGGATCCAGTAGTTGATTAGACTTTATCTCACCAACAAGACTTGGCTGTGCCATAATTGCAGCCATTAACCCACCTTCAATTCTGGGAACTACTTCAAGTTTTAGTTGTTCAAATTCTTTCACCAACCTTTCTTGTCCGGTTAAGGCATAAGCTAAGTTTTCTGACGATTTTCAGCTCAAAGCATCTGCAACTACATTTGCTTTTCCTGGGTGATATTGAATCTTCAAGTCGTAGTCTTTCATAAGTTCCAACCACCTTCTTTGTCTCATGTTAAGATCCCTCTGAGTGAACAGATATTTCAAACTTTTGTGATCGGTGAAGATTTCACAAGTTTCCCCGTATAAATAATGTCTCCAAATTTTCAGGGCAAAGATTACCGCTGCTAATTCCAAATCGTGAGTTGGATAGTTCTTTTCATGAGACATCAACTGTCGTGAAGCATAGGCTATCACTTTGTCACCTTGAGTTAACACACATCCCAAGCCTTGGTGCGAAGCATCGCTATAAATTCTGAAATTCCCAGTACCTGTTGGAATTGTAAGTATTGGTGCCGTAGTCAACTTTTTCTTCAATGTTACAAAACAATCTTCACATTCCTTGTTCCACTCAAACGGTACATCTTTTCTCATCAGCTTCGTCATTGGAGTTGCGATTCTAGAGAAGTCTTTAACAAATCTTCTATAATATCCGGCTAACCCCAAGAAACTTCGAATCTCGGATACATTTGTCGGCCTTGACCAATTCATAACGGCTTCAATCTTCTGTGGGTCAACAGAAATACCCTCTTTAGAAATCACGTGCCCTAGAAAAGTGACACTTGTTAACCAAAACTCACTCTTCTTCAATTTCCCAAATAACTGTTTCTCTCGAAGTCGTTGTAAAACTAGTCTCAAATGTTGTTCATGCTCCTTTGAATTCTTCGAGTAAATGAGAATGTCATCAATGAATACTATCACGAATTCATCCAAGTACGACTTGAACACACGGTTCATTAAATCCATGAAGGCGGCAGGCGCATTAGTAACCCCAAACGGCATCACTAGAAATTCATAGTGCCCGTAACGAGTCCTAAATGCAGTCTTCTCTACATCCTCTGCTTTGACTTTCAATTGGTGGTATCCCGATCTCAAGTCCACCTTCGAAAATACCTGAGCCCCTTGAAGTTGATCGAATAAGTCGTCAATGCGTGGCAACTGGTATTTGTTCTTGATGGTTACCTTATTGATCTCCTGGTAGTCAATGCACATTTGCATTGTACCGTCCTTCTTTTTCACAAATAATACCGGTGCACCCCACGGGGATACACTAGGTCGGATAAAACCCTTGTCTAGCAACTCTTGCAACTGTATCTTCAACTCTTTCAACTCAACTGGTGCCATTCGATATGGTGCTCGTGAAATTGATTGAGTTCCCGGCATAACATCGATACCAAACTCAATTTCTCGATCAATTAACACACTAGGTAATTCTTCTGGAAACACATCCGGATATTCTCTAACTATCGGAATATCCTCAAATTTTAAACCATTACCCATAGTATCCAGTATACTACACAAGAACCCCCGACAACCTTTCTTCAACAAACGACATGCTTCAATAGCCGACACTATATACGGCGGTGACACAACACCCTTGCCTTGGAAATAGAACGTATCTTGATTCGGAATACGAAATATGACCCCTTTGTTATTACAATCGATATTTGCATAGTTTGCCGCTAACCAATCCATACCCAATATAACATCAAAGTGCTGAACGATTAATGGTACTAAATCGACTGTTAAACTTTTACCACCTATATTTATCTCACAGTTTCTAAACACCCCTGAACTAATCAACGGAACCCCTAATGGTATTGCAACAGATAAATCATAATCTAGAAACTCTAATGGTTTATCTAGACACTTAGCAAAGTGATGTGATACGAACGAGTGTGTGGATCCCGAATCTATGAGTACATTTGCTAGGTGTGAGCAAATGGGAACCATACCTGAAACAACGGTATCGGCAGAAGCGGTCTCTCCCGGCCTGAGCTGATATGATCTTGCCTCCCGCTGCTCTCTCCTCGGAGGTTGTTGAGTAGGTCTCGGTGTAATAGCACTAGCCGCGTATGAACCGGAACCGAAAGTTCCCTATCGCTTGGTTGGACAATCCTTAGCTTGATGTCCCAATTCCTTACAAGTGAAGCATCGACCCCTCATATCTAAATTCTGATTCGGACAGTTCCTGGCGATGTGCCCCGGTTGTCGGCAAACATTGCAAATGATTGGATTTGGAAGTTAATTGCATCAGCCCCAATGAAATTTCTGACAAGTCCGACACCTCGGCTTATTTCCACTAGAACCACTGCCGATACTAACTGATGATCCTCCTGAACTCTGCCTTTTTGCACTCCCCTGACCACTGAACTGACTTGATCCCGGCCGTTTACCTTGTTGATTTGGTGGTGGTGGCATATTTGAGGTATACCCAAGATCTCTCTCAGCAATAGAAGCAATATCCAATGCCTTAGCATAGGTCTCTGGACGGAATACAGTCACTCGCCCTCGAATGTCACCTCGGAGTCCTGCTACAAACTTCCTTGCTTTTGCTTTTTCTGTCGTTACAATGTCCCCGGCAAACCTGGCCAAACTCGTAAATTGTGTTGAGTACTCCCGAACTGTCTTTCCCCCTTGTATTAACTCCATGAATTCTTGAGCCTTTTGATCCCCAAACGATTCCAGAAAGTATTGTTCATTGAATATTTCAAGGAATTGATCCCACGTTGTCGGTTGCCCCGGACCCAACTTAGTACGCCACCAATATTGCGCTTCGTCCTTCAATGTATCGGCTGCAAACAACACCTTTTGTTCCTCTGTACATGGTAGAACCCTGAAGATTTTCTCCATATCTGAGATCCAAAAATTCGCCTTCATTGGATCTGCTTCCCCGCGGAATATGGTCGGCTTTTGTTTGTGAAATTTCGAAATGGTTACAACTTCTTCCCCCGGATTTGGATTTGGTTGTACTAGTCGTTCCTCTACCACATGAGTTTCAGCGACTCGGACCAATCCTTCGATTGCCCTTTCAACACGTTCCATACGATTTGAGGTGTCACCTCCAGACATTATGCCTGGCACCCACATGTAGTACACACATGCATGTTACTTTTAAGAAACACATGTCATGCTAATCTATACAATATTTAAAAGCATGCTAAGTAAACGTGTATGTATGTTTATGCAACTACGTGTTGTTGTGTGCACACTACGCGTCGTATACGTCTCTCGTCGCTAAAGGCTCTAGCCTATGGCTCTAATACAAAAAACTGTCACACCCCAACCCACCTCGTGCGGATTAGGACACATGTAACAATGCTACAAGCCCCCAATTACATTAATTTGCAAAGAAACATGCGAATTACTAAGAATCACACGTATTTAACCACATTAAACAACTCTATTGTTACAAAATAGGCCCCAAGGGTAAAATGGTAATTAATAAGGTATAGCAAATTTTATACCAAAAGATAGGTCTTTGAGTCCCGGTTCCAACGCAAAAAACGGCGCGCGAATCCGAGTTTTCTAGAGAGAGTTATGTCCGTTTCCATAAAAGGCGACAGTGCTGAACCTGGACCTGCGGATCGATCCGCCCAAAACCGGATCGATCCGGTTTTGACAGAATGTCATCTCTGGCTCCTCCAGAAGCTTCGGATCGATCCGCTTGAGGCGCGGATCGATCCGGTTCCTGCAGAACCCATTTTTTAGCAGAAAACCCCTGTTTAATCAGTCCCAACACACCCAAAACCTAACTAAACCTTATGGACTCTTTCAAAATCATTCCAACACTTATTTAGATGCCTTCAAGCATTAAGTAAACATGAGAAACACCACCACAACTACAACAAACACAAATCCAAGCTCTTTCAAACATTCAAACCATTAACATAACCTCTTAGGGATCAAACCAACTCATAGACACATCCCTCTTGGAAACAAATCAAGTTTTGGAATTAAACTTATGGTAGAAACTAATAATTTATGAAATCTTGTTGAAAAATAGCCCAAAGCTATAACCAACTACATGGAGCATTAGAAAACCATTACAAAACCATTTCCATAAACCTTCCAACAAGAAGATCAAACCTCACAAAACATTCATTTACAAAAGAAACTTGACCAAAATCTACCACCCGTGTATCCGGACTTGCCGGAATGATCC
Organism: Hydrangea macrophylla; assembly: GCA_033977485.1. Taxonomy (NCBI): domain Eukaryota; kingdom Viridiplantae; phylum Streptophyta; class Magnoliopsida; order Cornales; family Hydrangeaceae; genus Hydrangea; species Hydrangea macrophylla. Next base: position 94,675,602 of record CM066988.1, on the reverse strand, counting down.
AAACATACAACCTACAACTTTCACATAGAAATTTACATAAGTTTCCCCAATTTACATTAAACACATGAGTCGTAGAATTCCAAAACCAACTCTATGGATACAACCACGAGTCAAGACTTTAATTCACAAGTCAAGGATACTAACCCACAAGTTACATTATATTACATGTTATAAACATATTTACAAGACCCAAATCTTTTCCCCAATCCCGAGCACGCTATTTCCTCTCCGGATATTGCTCCGTACCTGCGGTGGTTGTTATTTACCACAACAGAAACAGAAAACGGTTTTCTTAAGCATTACGCTTAGTGAGTAATCTAAACATGGCTGAATGTTTAAACATGTGCAATGCAACAATAAACACATGAATCATATTTTTTTGTAATCGCCGAGTCACCGGTTCAATGATTCATTCAGACCCGGGACCTCCCTCGGTCCCGTGGCCACTTCTATTCTTTGGACTTTCGTCTTTCTCGGATTCTTCCTCTTCACCACCCTTATTACTCCCAACTAATGAATCATTGTCCCGGGCTCATTGAATACCACATAACCACATAAGCACATACACATGTAGGCACATATAACTTTCATAAAATTAGCATGAAATTCACAATTTAGTAACTACATGATTTCTAAACATGAGTAATCAACACAATATGATCATTCTCTTGGTTCCTAAGCATCAATTATCATCTCTACACCATTGATGTATTGAACATAGTCAAACACAACCATTCTTTAGGCTAGAAAACTCACCTTAGCAAGATCTACCCAAATTCAAGCTAGAAATGAAGAATTCCTTCACAAATCTTGCTCAATTCTTACCCAAAGTAAATCCTACATGGTTTTGGTACAACAAACATCGACTATCAAGAACGGTTATCGGAAAAACGTTGCCGAAAATGAAAACAAATTACGTGCATGTGATCCTCTTACCTCCACGAGTCCAAAGGTGGTCTCGGATCGTGAATCCGGCGAACGGCGGCGACGGTACGGCGAAAAACGTCGTCGGTGACGGTCCGTCTCCGTTTCTCTCTCCGAGCTCTCTTCTCTTTTCTTCTTTTAGTTTCTGTGGAGTTTTGGAGACAAAGCTCCTCCCTATGACACATAGCAACTCATGCTTTGAGTTGTCATCAAATTTTGGTTTTTCTTTCAATTGTACCCCCGGAACTTTCTAAGTTCTTATTATGAAATCCCCCAAAAATTCCATTAACTACCCAATCATCTAATGAGTGTTTGTCTAAGTTTCGTATGGGTCCCAACGTGGGTCCCATATATTTTATGAAGTTGCTATTGCACCTACTAATTATCAATCTTTTTTCAATTATACCCTTATTTGGGTGTCTAAACTAATACCAAATGCTAAACATATATCATCATATAATATGAAAGCATTTAAACAAATAATCATGTAATCATATAAATGTATTTAATCACATAACAAGCACATATTTTTATTCGGGCCCTTCACTGGGTCCCACTTCCAAACCTGTCCCTCCTCACTGGGGACTTTCCAATTAGTGTCCCTCTTCTGAACACTTTTTCTGGGCGAGTCCAAAGCCTCCCCTTAATCCATTTTACACACTAATTATATTAATTAATGCATATAAAATGATATTTAACCCCTTTTTCCCGGGTACGGGTGTTACATTGAATGTCGTTGGTAAGATTTAAAACTTGGAGTCTTCATCTTTGATGTCAAGGATCTTTGATTGTTCAAACTCTTTGGGTTTTAAATACTACCTTTTGAAGGCTTCATAGGTGATTTGTCCACCAAGTAGATTAGTTTGTGTACGGTGGACAAATCATTCGGATTAGAAACCATGAAGGCTTTATCTTGTATGTCATACATCCTTGATAGTCAAACGTCAGCCTTCTTCGAGAGAAACAATTATTTGGGAAGTTGAAGAAAAACGAGTTTTGGCTTACAAGTGTCACTTTTTTAGGATATGTGATCTCCAAGGAGGGTATTTCCGTGGATCCACAGAAGATTGAAGCCGTTATGAATTGGTCAAGGCCAACAAATGTGTCAGAGATTCAAAATTTCTTGGGATTAGCCAGATATTATAGAAGATTCGTCAAAAACTTTTCTAGAATTGCAACTCCAATGACAAGGTTGATGACAAAATATGTACCGTTTGAGGGGAACAAAGAATGTAAAGATTGTTTTCTAGCATTGAAGGAAAAGTTGACAACGGCACTGATACTTGCAATTCCGTCAAGTACCGAAAATTTCAGAATTTACAATAATGCTTTTCATCAAGGGTTATGATGTGTTTTAACGTAAGATGATAATGTAATTGCCTATGCTTCGAGACAACTGAGACCTCACGAAAAGAACTATCCAACACATGACTTGGAGTTAGCGGCAGTAATCAAGACATTATCTATACGGAGAGACTTGTGAAATCTTTCCCGATTATAAAAGTTTGAAATATCTATTCATCCAAAGGGATCTCAATATAAAACAGAGGAGATGGTTAAAGCTTATGAAAGACTATAGTGTAAGTGTATTTAACCATATTTTATATATATATATATATAACAATTAGTATATAACATAACAAGTGAGAGTAATGCTATGCTTTCAGTTTAAAATTTTGAGAATTTTTATTAGTACTATGTATCCAATAAGAAATTGTAGATTTAACGCCAATTAATATAGTTATTGTTTAAGAATATTTTTTGTAGAGTAATGCTATGCTTTCCAAATTTTTATTCCAAAAGCGCTTTCCAAATAATGTGGCAGTGAGGCTAGATCTAATACAGTGGGACTAGTAGAATTTTGCTTGGAAGTTATTTAGCTGGCTCCGGCCCCAGTGCCACACTATTTGGGAAGCACTTTTGGGATAAAAATTTGGGAAACATAACATTATTCTTTTTTGAAGCACCATCTTAAGAATTAATAAATATAAGGGTAAATTGCATTTTGCACCCTCAAACTATACCATGTTTTGTACTTTGGTCCCTAAACTATCATTTTTCGCATTTTGGTCCTTCAACTATCATTTTGTGGCAGTTTGCCCCCTCCTTCACTTTCAGTGACGAAAAAAGTCACTTTTTAGTGACACCAAAAGTGACGCTAAAAGTGAGGGAGGGGGCAAACTGCCACAAAATGATATTGAGGGACCAAAATGCGAAAAATGATAGTTTAGGGACCAAAGTGCAAAACATGGTATAGTTTGAGGGTGCAAAATGAATTTTACCCTAAATATAACTTATTTCTTTTGTGTACACATTAAAAAAAATTTACATTTCATTTTTTCCATCAAATTCGACGCCCGTGCCTTACACAGGCCATCCTCCTAGTATATATAAAATAGGGTTAAATACACTTACACCCCCTATGATTTGGCCGATTTGCACTTACCCCATTGTGGTTTAAATTTTGGTACTGATACCCCCTATGATTCGGACTAAAGTGCAACCGTTAAATACGTTGCGCATAATTTTAGTACTAATACCCCCTGTGGTTTGGCCAATTTGCACTTACCCTCTTCAATTCCATTTTAGCACTAATACCCCCTGTGGTTTGGCCAATTTACACTTACCGCCTTCAATTTGCTTAACAAATTTTAACATTGCACTTTAATCCGAACCATAAAATATATTAGTACCAAAAGTATAAGTGTAAATTAGCCGAATCACATCAAATGTAAGTATATTTAAGGGTTAATTACAGAAACACCCCCTGTGGTTAGGTCTTTTATCAGTTACCCCCTATACTTTAAATTTTATCACTAATACCCCCTGTGGTTTGGACTAAAGTGAAATAGTCACTTTTTCCGTTAAAGTTAACGGAAAATTGGTAAAAATACGAAATTACCCCTATTACATGCTAATGAGAACACCCTTATATGCTTAAATATTTATTTAGGCATATGTGGTATACTATTATATTATTTTGATATTATATTTGTTGCTAGAGACAATCCTGTAGTCACTTTGAGGTACATTCGTAAGAGCAAATTTATTTAATTTTTTTTTTATTTTTGATCTACCCTTGGACACACACACACACAGACCACACACAGTCTTGGCGATATATTATTTTTTTTATTTTTTATTTTTATCTACTCTTAGACACATACAATCTTGGTGATATGTTGGTTTTTTTTTTTAATCTACTCTTGACCACACACGCAGTGAAATCCAGTGTAGTGATGTACTAAGATCTAAAAAAAAATATTTATCCCCAAAATTTTTTGTGTGTGTGTGTCAAATTCGCTCTCACAAAGGTACCCCCCTAAGTGACCACATAATGGTCTTTAACAACAAATGTAATATCAAAATAATATAATAATGTTCCACTTATGCCTAAATAAACATTTAAGCATATAAGGGTGTTATTATTAGTATGTAATAGGGGTACTTTTGTACTTTTATCAATTTTCCGTTAACTTTAACGGAAAAAGTAACTGTTTCACTTTAATCCAAACCACAAGGGGTATTAGTGATAAAATTTAAAGTACAAGGGGGTATTTGATAAAAGACCTAACCACAGGGGGTGTTTCTGTAATTAACCCTATATTTAACCCTATAAATTAAGCCAAAAAATAGGACAAAACATGGGATCACAAAAATGTTTCAATCACTTCAGTGGAATCTCTCTCTCTCCCTCTCTCTCCATAAAACTGACAGACAATTCATTCTGGAGTCAACATTACCTCACTTCTCTCTCTCTCTCTTTCTCTTTCTAAGAATTCATTCGACTGTTACTCTCTCTCTCTCTCTCCCTCAAAGTTTGTAAATGGATGAAATAGAGCACAAGTACATTGACGTGAATGGGGTGAAGCTCCACGTGGCAGAGATAGGATCTGGACCCACGGTGGTGGTGTTCTTGCATGGGTTTCCGGAGATATGGTACTCCTGGCGGCACCAGATGATTGCCGTGGCAAAGGCCGGGTACAGAGCAATCGCACCCGATTGCAGAGGATACGGACTATCCGATCCACCACCCGAACCCGAGAAGGCATCCTTCTATGACCTTGTCAGTGATCTCCTCGCCATCCTCGATTCTCTCGACATTTCTAAGGTACTTCTTCTCATCGCTTTTTTAACTCATCCAACTTCAAAATTTGAGGCCCATTGCTTTCAAATGTAACATTTTGGTCTCTCAAAATTTAAAATTGTTTCAATCTGGTACAAAAAACGGTGAAAATACAGGCCTAAAGTAAAACGTTTTGCATCCTTGAGGGATTAAAATGATGCTTTTGAAAAATGCAGGGTCCTAAATGAAATTTCGACAAAACTACAAGATATTGAAATGTTGTTTGGCTTGTGCAAGTTCCATTAGCTTTAGCTTTAGTGGTGAATAACTCTTGGGGCACATAAATATAGTTTAAAATACATAAATTTATGTGTCTAATCGCTCTACTCTATGGACTCTACATACACTATAGACCCTACAGTATTAATAGACCCTATGAGGAGAGATAGACATATTGTGATTTATGTATCTTGTTTATGTGAGATTCTTATGTGCCTTAAAAGTTATTCTTAGTTTTTAGGGACAGATCTAGTAACTTGGAGTTGGAAGGACTTGGTTGGGTGAAAGGGTTAGCGAGTTTATGAGGTTCGGGGCAGTGCTCTCGAGGTAATTTTTTTGGGTCTATTCATACATATTTTTTGGACGGATGAAGAAATTGGAAAAGTTAATATTAATTGACACTAAAGGTATATAAAATGACACATTGTCACTACAAATTGAGACCAAGAAGTTGAGTTTTTCATACTTGAGAGGGGGCTTAAGTGTAAAATATGAAACTTTTGAATTAGGGAGAGGGGCTTAAATGAAAAAATACATGTATTTTTAGGATATATATGAAAATTTTCTAAAATCAAGAGAGGCTTGAGTCTCCCTTGCCTTGCCCTACATTAATTAGATCCGTCCCTGCCAGTTCCTTGTTTTTATTTTTCATGTAAACATGGTTGAATTTTGTGGGCAATTTTATGATACGACCAAACTCGGGAACAACTTTTGTTATTTTAGGAACAACATTTTGTTATCATGGGATACAAAATTTTGTTACCCAGCAAAACCGCCATAACAAAATTTTGTTTCTGTGTCAACAAAATGTCGTTCCTAGACTAACAAAAGTTGTTCCCGAAATAGCAAAATTTGGTCGCAAGATACCACTCGGTCGTATCATAGAATTCTCTGAATTTGGTAAAAGAAGAAAGTGTTTTGACGAGATCAATATTCTATAGCTGTTCAAGAGTGTAATTTGAATTGCCCTATAGGATTGGATATTTGGATCCTAACAAACTGCGAAATGGATAACTTAAAGGCAGATCCGTCAATACGGATATGCGTGATGGATATTCATAATGGATTGGATTTGAATTGGGCTAATAAAATTCATATTTTTCTTCCTTCCTTTAAAAATAATATCATTCAAAAAGGGAGCATTTTTGCTTACTTACTCATTGTTCACACCGGTGACATGTGTCCCGTTCCAGCAATTATATTGATAATACAGGGATAAAATGGAAATAGAATAGGACACATGTCACTCAGTAAATGCGAGTGAGCAATAATGCTCTCTCATTCAAAATATATTACGAAGTGTTCTTGTCTGAAAAATGCGTTGGCTCAACCTATCTAGAGTCCATAAAGCTATGTCCAAAATATTTAGGACCGGCTACATGAATCCTACTTCTCTTATTTCAACCAAACTAGAGTCAGTAACTTATGTCCAGAGTTATGCATAGATGAATGATATGATCTCAGTGTTGAAAAGTTGCAACTGCCTTCTTTTTTTCTTTTCTTTTCTTTTCTTTTTTTATTTTTTATTTTTATTTTTTTATTCCAATAGATAAAGTGAACTCTCTATTTTCCATATTTATTTTGCAGTTTTTTCTTATTGCGAAAGATTTTGGAGCTCGGACCGCTTGCTTATTTCCCCTTTTCCACCCAAACAGAGTCTCTGGAATTGTAACAATGGGGGTCCCACTATTGCCTCCTGTTCGCTTGACATTCAATGAACACCTCCCTGAAGGCTTCTACATTTCGAGATGGAATGTATACATATACTTTCTCTGTTTCCTGGTTCAAAAATGAGCAAGAACTTTTTTTTTTTGGCTTGAGACTTCCTTCTTCTTCTTTTTTTTTTTTTTGGTGACCTGTATTTTAGGAACCTGGAAGAGCTGAAGCTGATTTTGGTCGCCTTGATGCGAAGACAGTCGTAAAGAACATATATATACTCTTCTCCAAAAATGATATTCCAATAGCTGGTGAAAACCAGGAGATTATGGATTTGGTGGAATCCTCTACTCCTCTACCGCCTTGGTTCACGGAGGAAGATCTCGCGGCCTATGGAGCTTTGTATGAGAAATCTGGGTTTCGAACTGCATTACAAGTTCCTTACAGGTAAAGGGTATAATCCATTTTCTGACCCTAGCAAGTAAGTGCTCTAACAATGAGGTGTGGGGTTCTACTGGCACTTGCCTTACTCTTAAATGGTTTGGTGGCTAGTAGTTCTTGAGTTCCAATCGCTGTGGAAATCACTATTTGTTTGGATCGAAAGAAAAGAATAGGAAAGAAAAACAAGAACAAAAACTAGTTCCCTTCTATTTTCCCTTGTGTTTTCTTTCATGCTTGAATAACATTAAAAGTTAGAAATTTTCAATATATATATTTTGTCTCTATTAAGAAAATTGGAGGAGAGTGACTCATAAAATTCAAAAGTTTTTATTCATTTCTCTTTATGGTTTCTTGTCCTTCCTATTTTCCTCCCTCTTTTTTCTAGGCTCTGTTTGGTTCATGGATTTCGTGAGGGAAAGAAAAGGAAAAGGAAAACTAGTTGCCTCTTATTTCCCCTTGTGTTTTCTTCATGCCTAAACAACATTAAAAATTAAATTTGTTTAAAGTGTAATTGTAATATATGGATAAAGGAATGAAAATGACTCACAACATTCAAAAACACTTAATTTATTTTCTCTACTTATTCCCTTTTCTTTCCTATTTTCCTCTTTAAGTTTTCCTCTATGTTCGCTTTTCTTTTCCCTCACTAAATCCAAGAACCAAACAAAGGAAAGCGTTTTTCTTACTATTTTCCTTTCTTTTCCCTCTCAAAATTCATGAACCAAACAAATGGGTGTCTACTAGCACCTTTGGTGGGACTGGGACAGGTTATGGCTCAACTAACTTGAGCGAGTGCTTGCTGTCCATCTACCTGCTTTGCAACATGTCTAGGCCCCTCCTGTCATTGGTTTCCTAGCAAGTAGGGACAACTCTGGTCACGCCCAAGAAGGGATCTCCACTTTTAGTAACCTCTCCTAACGTTTTTCTTTGTCAAGAAAAAATAGGAATTGCTATTACTTTCTTTAAGGCACTTATTGTCAACCTATGCTATATTTTCATTAATATCCATAACCACCACCAACCTAAAGGCTAGCCCATTATACTATGGAGGTGCAATTATTCTATCCAATAACATCTCAAAAGTATGTATGCTTGTTCTGCTATGTTACATAAACTCGGAGCATTCATATCAGGGGTGGGAGTGTGTCTAGGTGTCTCAGCTCACAAAACGCGAAATCCAGAAGTTAGAGATAAGTACGCAGACATGTCCTAAACAAATGAAAGATATTATATTCAATTTTGAATTCTTGAATAGTATTATTCATTAGAATGTAGTTTAGGGGTTTCTATCTATATATCTTCATTTGAAAGGCTAAAGATCTTTCTTTGCTTTAGTTTTGAAGTTCTTCTTTCTTTTCCAACATCACATGTGTAGGATCGTTGACGCGATCCTCTATGTTTGGGTTTGGAGTATCAGACATCTCTCACCTATCCAAACCCATGACATATCATGTTGACTCAGATTTTTTTTGGAGCAATAGGAGAGTCCTTGTAAGATAGTGTTCTGTGATGTGTGACTGTTGATTGGGAAATTCGCTAATGCAACTTCTTTACCTATCTTTTTTTATTTTTATTTTTTGTAGGTCAATGAGTGAAGTGTGGAATATACCAAATACAAGGGTTGAAGCCCCGACGCTACATATCGTGGGTGAAAAGGACTATTTTCTCAAATTTCCAGGGATGGAGGAGTACATAAGGAGTGAGCAAATGAAAGCTCTTGTCCCCAATTTGGAAATAAAGTTCTTGCCTGAAGGAAGCCATTTTGTGCAGGAACAATTTCCCGACCAGGTGAATCAGCTCATCCTCACCTTCCTTGGTAACCTTAGCTGATCACAAACCTTAAACAGATGTTTTCAATCATTGACGTGTCTCGACCAGTTGGCTCATCTTGAATTTGCATTTTGTTACATGAATAATTGCCTCTTTAATTTGGGGAATATCAAGGAAATAATGTCCTTTGAATTTCTTTGGTGCAGTTTGTTACTTTGTTAATGGTGTTTTCCTGGCACCAAATTGATGGAAAGATTGCCTTTAGTAACTATTGTTAGTCTTGAGATAGAGATATTCATTAAGAGAGCGAAACGTCTTAAAGAGAGTGACCTAGTCCGCGACTCGACCCAAGATTTGTTAAAGAGGATACTTGTTAATATTGTGCCATTCTATTTACATATTCCAACAACCTCCCAAAACTCGTACCACAACTTAGCCTAAATTTTACCCAAGTTTTGCTACACCTCTATGGATGCTCGTACTGGACAATAGTTTTGGGACGAACAAAAGTGGATAGGAGAACACATAAAATGAGAAGGATGGAGTATTTACTAATTGAATTGTCTCTGTCTTTAAAACTAAAAATAAAAATTGGAGTAGAATTTATGATCATAAATTGCTGTGTCAATTCAAATTTGTTGTGATTTTATTTTTTATTTTTGTGAGAGGGGTTTTTTCAATTTATTTTAATGATCAAATGTTTAGTCAGAGTAAAGAAAGAGAACCATTTACCGGTCCTCACAAATTTTCAAAATTCCTCGAAATTACCTTTACAAATTGATTAGCTAGTCAGATGGTAGAGGTATATATAATGATATGTGCACAAAAGGGTGGCTGTTGCCTGTAGGCTGTAACCTTGTCAGTCCGTTTGGTGTGATTGTAAAATAGAATAGAATTGAATTGAACAGAATATAATAGAAAAAAAAAAAAATAGAATTGATTTGCAATTCAATTCATCTGTTTGGTTTAAAACAGAAATGAAAAGAATAGAATTGAAAAGAATTATAACTATTTTCTAAAATACCCAAACATACCGTCAAATATACCAGACCAGAGTCACAAGAAGAAGAAGAAGAAGAAGAGACCTGACAAAGAAGAGGAAGAAGAACAAGAGACCAGACGAAGAAGAAGAAGATGTGAAGAAGAAGAAAGACGAAGAAGAAGAAGCTGCGAAGAAGAAGAAAGACGAAGAAGAAGAACAACGAAGAAGAAGGACGAAGAAGACGAAGACTAGACCAGACCATAAGAATGATGAAGAAGATTTGGGTATTTTGGGAAGAACACAAATTTAGAATGAATTCTCACCAAATCTGACCAATTTTGGTCGGATTTCACTTTGGCCTAAAACTTCAATTCTCAAGAATTGGCAATAATTGGAAATCATTTCATTTCTAATTTTTATGTCAAACCAAACACATGATTTGCCACAAACAAGAATTGTAAATCAATTCTTTTCTTGTTTGTGGCATACCAAACGGAGTGTGTATGTACAGATGACTTCAGAGAGTTTTTTTACTATACCCTTTTGTGCAAAAATTAAGATTTTTTTTTTCTGAAATATTCAAAAAAAATTTCCCTGAAATATCCTAACTTTCGCTCTTTCCTTATATAACTTTCCATTTATTCTGAATTCTATCTTTATTTTTGAATAATTCCAACTTTTGTTAAATATCCAAACTTCTTTTCCGAAAAATTCTGATAGTTTGAAAATTCGAAATCGAAGGAAATATGAAAACTCCAAATTTCGGAATTGGCATTAGAAAGGCTATATATGTAGACTATATATGCTCTAGCTTATCCGTTGTATCTGAATTGCACCCCTACTCATTAACAATCTTAGCAGTTGAAGAGATGGTACAATTCATTCTCACAACTCATTTACAACCATCTTTATCTCTCTCCTAAGTGACATGTGAGGTCCATTGAAATTTAACCGAACCACACAGTGTCACCTACGAGAGATAGATATGATTGTAAATGAGTTGTAAGAACCAATTAGACCAGTATCATTACTTCTTCTTCTTCTTCTTCTTTTTTTCCCTTCCCTCTTTATTTAAAAAAAAAGGCTAGTTTTATTAACCAAAAATTAAGAAAGATATTCTAGGAATGCCCTAATAAGCTCCAGGACATGTAACCACAATCTTAGAGGAAGGAAGAATGATCCAAAACATAGCCGTGAAAATCTGACAGACAGATCCGAGTGACCCTTAGTTGAGTTTCATATAGAGTTTGGAAATGTTCAAAACATTACTATGTTTAGTTTCACTCTCATTTTTTATAGGATATTTAGAAAAGTCACGTTGGTCAAATGTAATAACTCGAGAGTGTTTTTGATCGAGGCATCAAGCAGAACTTTTATGTAATAGGAAAAAACAAAAAAAAAATCTACCAATAGGAATGTAAAAAAAAAAAAACCAGCCCGATGAGCGGCCCGAAGCCCAGTTTGAAAAAACATGCCTTAAGTCTGGCCCAAGTTCGATGTAGGGCCAGCTTGACCCTAGGCCCTAGCATCCCGGGTAGGGCCTGACCTATCTATTGAATCCAAGCCCGACCAGAGGCCCGGTCCGACCAAAGCCCGGCTCGAGTCCCGCAAAAAAGTCCGCCTAGAAGCTTCTAAACAATAAAAATATTGATCGTTTTCAAGTATTAAAAATATAAAAAATTGCAAGGTATTATATCGAAAGTTATTTCCAACCTATAAAAAACTAGTGGCCGAGGCACACGCAGTGTGTGTGCACCGTGTTGTATTTATTATGTATTCATCAACTATATATTTAAAAAATGTGGAGAAAATCTTGATATGAAGGAAAAAAAGCACAAATGTACCACCGTCCACAAAATTGTACAATTTCTATAATAATAATAAAAAAAAATTGTATAATTTTGTGGTAAATATTAATAACTTAAATTCTGGAAAGGTTGCTACTTACATTGGAAACTATATAAATCCATATAAGGAAAATCAAAGATCTATGCAGGAAATATAACCAAAAATAAAAATTGAAATCAAAATAATCCACCCAATGTAACATTTAAGATACACTAAAGAAGAAGAAGAAAAGGTGTAAAGTAGTTGCAAATTTGCAATACACAGAAAACTGGAAATTTCTTTTGGATGCTGTTCTACACATGATTTAGCTCAAACATTCAAGACCAATGGTATAATGTCTAACTTTAAATTCCGAATTCGATTTTTAAATGGTTCAAAAATTGTACAAATAAGGCACTTACAAATGAACATTCAATAGTTTTCATCGTAACAACTAAGAATAATGGTATAGTTCCCAAATTTGAGATATGCAAAGGCAATATACTCCCTCCATCCCATTTTATGTGTCCTTCTTTCTATTTTTGGTTGTCCCAAATATTGTCCACTTTTAACTTAATTTTCAAAACTACCCCTAATGAGTGAACACACCAAACTACTCTCTTAAGCAAAGTAAGGGGCAATTTGGAAAAAACTCTCTTATCTAGACCCATGTGGAGAGCAATCATTATGTCCCTTAAAAAGTTGGACTCTCCAAAAAAGGATCGGAGGGAGTAGTACATAAACTAAATGGAGTAATACACATTGGAAATCATAGCATTTTATACCTGTAACTCTATAATTCTAGAAATGACATAAAGTGAACAATTTTATTTTCTTGATATGTTAACAACATGAGAGATCGGCCAAATCCACATGATCCAAACAGCGCACCCATTTTGTTAAATTGGTTGATGCCTTCCACAGAGATGATTGGTTGACATTATAAAAGTGCTATCCCATAGCCTGAAAAGTAAGAAAATTCATAGTGGAGATAAAATTGGCATAAGGCGCCTGATAGCAAAATGATGGAGAGCTGCATTGATTACCTTTATTTTGTTCAATGTGTGAGAAACTCGGGAATTGTTTTTGTCTCTAAAAGTACATCCTTCTGCAATTACAGAGACAGTGGACAGGAAAGAGAAGTTTGCGATAGACGATTTTTTTTGGGGTAGTTTGTTTAGGGAGAAGAGTTGTGAGACGTGGGAGTGGGAGGTTATTGGTAGTAGTTTCAGTTATTGGGTTCTTTTTGGATAATAAAATGTGTGTTATGACAACTTGGTCCTAATTATTATTATTTTTTTCGTTTAAAAGTATACTGGTTTTTAGGCAAATATGAGTGATGATAAAAAGGAGTAGGTAATCCTACTTTTCCCTTTTTGAAGTAGTATAATTGTTTACATATATAATACTAGTATTTATACCATTTCAGGATAAATTTAAAGTGCTCGCTTAGGCTCTACCTTAAGACCTAGGGCCGGGTCAGGATTGTAAACTCTTAAGCCCAATTCGAGCCCAATCCGGCCTGAAAAGGGATATGAATCCGTGGGCCAAAGCCCAAGCCCAAGCCCGATCAATGACGGGCAGACGGGCCATTTTGACATCCCTACTACTAGACATAAAAATGCTAGATCAAGATAATTGTGAACAACAGAACTAGCTCTCGAAAAACACAAGGAAAGTTCATATCCTCGAAGAGATTTGAATCCAACATCCACTAAACAAGTTCAATGTTGTTTCATAATCAGTGTTTTTCCCCAAAAAAGACGTACATTTAGAATGTGAGATACAATATCAAACTTCTCTTCATTCACCAACCACATTTCACCTGCCATATATAGGCAAAAGTTCTGGCATATTGCAACAATCTTCTCTTTGATCTCAACTTTTGTTCACCATGCTTAGAATCTTCTTTGTTTCTTCATCTGCGTCTATTTTATTCGTTTTCATGTCACCCATTAGTTCATCCACTTCTTTACCACCTCTTATATATGCCTTGATCAACGCGTGGTACATCTGTCTGTTCATTGGCATAACCGTTCTCAACGAACCCACAAAAGCTTCCACGTCTTCAATACTTCCATTCTCGCCAAGTGAACTCAATATGCCTATAATCACTTTAGGGTTAGGCTTCCAAGTTTTTCCCTCAACTTTAAGAGAGAGAGCTGCTTTTATGCACACCGCAGCTTTCTCTATCTCACCCTTATCTAGATACCCATCTGCCACTCTGCCCCAACTATTTGAAGCCGAAGCCTTTCCTTTCTCCGTTAAGTGTTCAAGAATTTTCTTGGCATTCTCAAATAACCCTTTCTCACAATACCCAAGAATGAGAGTGTTTGGCACTCGAAAATCGTAGCAGTTTCCAGATGAATTCCACTCGTTCAATAATTTCTCAGCTTCTTCAAACTCACCAAGCTTCACCAGAGATTCAAGCATTGTAATATAATCCCTGTTGATGCACCGCTTACAAGAACTCTTCTCGAGACCCCACATTCTCAGGACGTCATCCTTATTCTCCAAACTAGCATACAGTGAGATCAGATGGTTATAGCCAATACCATCTTTATTATCTAGCCTTCCCTCTGCTTTTTTTAGGGCGTAGTGTGCCTCATCTTTTAGGCCGGCCTTAATATAGAAATTTGCCACAACGGAATATGTATTCCAATCCATGGCAATGTGGGGTTGGCTCTCCATTTCTTTCAAAGTGTTTTCCATCCCTTCAATATCTGATCTTACTCCATACGAATTGATGCAAATTCGGTAGCTAAAATTGTCAGGGGAAACTTTATTATTCTTCATCTCAGCTAGCACGTCAGGGACCTTCTCATACTGACTGAGATTTGTGTAGAGGCACATGATGTCATTGTAAGTGAGAGGTGATGACGCAAAGCCCATCTCCTTCATCTTCTGTAAATGGGACAAGGACTTGTCAGTTTGGCGCTGTCGAACATAGCAATTCAGGAGAGCACCGTATGTCTTATTTGTTTTATCTTGGTCTGTCAAATTGTTGAAATAGGTTTCTGCAGAAGCAAATCCATGGACCCTACCAATCAGATCCAACTGCACCGCATGTTCAGTTGGTGAGAATGTGCAGATACTCTTTCTATTCATCCATTCAGAAACCTACAAAAGGTTAATAATTCATAAATAATCAAATGAAAGACGAGATATGTAACACACGGATAAAACATTGCTAATCTCCATACAAATAGTCTACTCTCTTTATGTTGAGTTAGCTTGTGAGGAAATGTGGTGAAGAAATACATTAGAAGTTGTCCTAGAATTCCAATTGTCAACCTGGGAAAGGGGAACCACCCCCAAGGAATCATTCAACTTTGTCAAGGTGACTTCCCACTGTATCATGAAACCGGACAATATGGAATGATGCAATATACAACCTATTCTTTTCTGTTTTTTTTTTTTTGTTTTTCGGGAATTTTTTTCCTAGCAACCAACCAAACAACAGTTTAACCATATTCAATGGAAACATTTATATGACATTATTCTAGCATTCCAATTCTAACAGGAAAAATCCTTCACCAAAATTATGCATTTCAGTATTTCCGTGCATTTTCATGAATGTGCCGTTCTCTCTGTTTTAACAAAAAAACACAACATTTTG
Organism: Hydrangea macrophylla; assembly: GCA_033977485.1. Lineage (NCBI taxonomy): Eukaryota > Viridiplantae > Streptophyta > Magnoliopsida > Cornales > Hydrangeaceae > Hydrangea > Hydrangea macrophylla. The sequence goes on along the minus strand of CM066988.1, from coordinate 94,660,038 downwards.
CAGCAGTTATGTCTTGTTTTTTACTGTGTTCAACCATGTCATAAGAGGGGTTTGAGCGATTCGCTTAATCCAACTTTTAAAGTTTAGAATTTCAGGTGTAAATCCTTCACAGATAATCCTCCTGAGATGTACATTGAAACAAGCACCCATTTTATATTCGTTAGTCTTTACATATAACGTGTGAGATTACAATAAGATCAATGTGCTTGCTTGCTATGATCATTATGGTTTCATTTTGTACATGCTAGTCCTGAAATATTCAGGACTTGAATGCTAAGACTATCCTCACTACGAATCTCATCATCAAGGGCGGAGGTAAGAGAGAGATTTTACAGTGGAAGGTAGCGTTCTAACTTTGATTGTCTTATAGATGCAATTTTAATTGTTTTGCAAGTCGTATTCTTCGAACCTCAAAATCCTAAAGATTCGGTGTCTACAATATTGGACAGTGTCTTCATGGCACTTGATCTGCTGCGGAGTAACCGTTACTGCAGCCAAAAAAGGGTGGCATCCAGTAGCTCTTCAATGGAGGGTCAGTTGTGGCGGAAAATCTGTACACGGCGCAGATGTTACGGAAAATCTTACAACCTGGATTTATGTGTCGGTAGCGGTCCTTGTTTCTTCGTTTTGGAAAAGCAACTGCAGTTTCAGACTTGTAGATTGGGTTCAGGATGTATCTTCCTTGGATAATGGGTTTGTCTTTCCCATGGTGTCTCTCAAGATCTGTAGGATTTGATGGAGATTTTTTTTTTAATATGTTGGGCTGTGTTTCTATCATAATCTAACATCATGGAGGCTGGAAGGTCCGGTTTCTAATTCTGAAGATTGGTGATCTCGGGTCTCGGTCTAAAGCAAAGGTAGTTTTGGTTTTTTTTTTGATATGTGGTGGTGGTTTAGTGGAGTCTTTGGTTTGTGGGCTTTTGTTAGCATTGGCATGGATGTATTCTTTTGACTCTTTTCCATAGGGGATTATGGGTTAGCCTAGAATTAGGTGGGATGAGTTTATGGTGTTAAGGTGTCATGAACTTCAGATGCTTGAGATTATTTCTAAGGGAGAGCTGGATTTTTCATTTGACAGATTGCATCATTATAATAGGGGTGGCTTTTGGTGTTTGGATGTAATTTTCCCTTCGAGGGAATCGAGGGAAAATATTAATGAAGTATTCCTACTATTCATCAAAGAAAAAAAGGGCGGATAAGACAGGGCTAGGGTGGGCTATAAGCCTATAACCAACCCCTCCCTCCGCCCCCCACCCCCCTAAATTTTGGGAAAAAAAAAATTTAGGTGTAAAATTTTGTCCCAAATGTAATTTATCCCTCGTTGTATATTGTCCCATTAACTCTATTTATCACTTCTCAATTTAGCCCAACCCAAGTTGTTCTACCATCGGTCAAGCTTAACAAATTGTACTAAACTATCAATCCCTAAAATCGAAAAATAGTGATATAGAAACCAAATCTACCCATAAATATATATATATATATATATACTAGTATACTAGTATAGAAAGAGAAAGGGAGGGGTACCAAAAAGTGTTTAGCCAACTTCAATAATTACAATAAAACCTACTAAATTTCTTAATTAAAATACTTTCACAATATACTAAAATATTATTTCAAAAAATTTAAATAAAATAACTTCTCCTAACTACCCACCCCACTTTCTTTTTACTACTTACACTCACTATATAAGTGTCAAAAAAAAAAAAACCGCCTCAGGGGCTGCCCCACCCCCGAATAGTTTAGCCACGGTATGCATGCACGCCCCTCCAACCCCATCCCAGTTCCCCTTAATAAAACAAATCCTGGCTCCGCCCTTGCTCATGGGCCAAACTAAGAACGCTTGGAACATTATACTTTTCATTTTCCGGAAAAAAAAATAAATAAATAAAATAAAATAAAATGTAATTCAAAACTTCACAGATTTACACTGCAGTGTGTGTGTGTGTGTGTGTTCATTTCCTAAGATTCAACCATTCCGTTAACAAGACTCAATCAAAATGTTGAAATACACACAACCAATTTGCAATCATAGAAGGACACAAACAAATTAAACAATAGAGTGAGTGAGAGCAGTGAAACGAATGAAATGAAGACCTCGAGGGCTTGTGAGAATCTTTTGCGCTTGCGAAGGTCGTGAATGATGCGGTGGAGCTCAGCGACTCGGACCTTGTGACCCTTGTCGACCCAATCGTCAAGCTCGGGGGCCACACTCAGGCTAGGGCTTCCAAGCGGACTGATCTTCGAGTACAATGTCACTTTGTTTAGCCTATTGGTGTAGTACGATCTGCTCGAAATGGGGTTCCGAATTAGGGTTTCGAAGAGTCGACGACTCGATTGCATGGTCGTCTTTGAACTCAATCGATTCAACATCAGAAAGAAGAGTACAGTAAATTTTGAAGAGCTCCAGCGGTCAAAAGCTTGAGATTTAAGTAGGGTTTAGAGACTATGAGAGGAATGGGAGGTGTTATTTGTCCCATTTTAGTACTTTGAGAGTAGAATTTGACACATGTCAATCAGGGGTGTCCTGGTTGAGCAAAAATGCCTTTTTCAGATGATGATTTTTGTTTTTCTTGGTCAATTACACTATGTTTGGGAGTTTTAAAATGAAGAGAAATGAAAGAAAGTAACTCACTTTCTCTCATTTGCGAGTTTTAGTGGGGAAAGAAAAGGAGAGAAAAATAACCTCCACTTTCTTTCTGTTTCTTTCTCTCCAAATTGGGAAGAAATGGAGAGAAAAGAAAGTGAGTATTAATGATTTTTTACTAATACCTATAACACCCTTTATTTAATTCTTAATAAATTTAAATTACATTCAAGTCCTAAGGTTAATATAATACACTATTATATACGTCAAAAAACAAAAACAAAAACTCACTTAATCACAAGCACGTCTCCCACAAGCTTTTAGGTACTCTCTAGCTCTTCTTCATTGGTATCTCTCATCCTCTCTTTGCAAAAATAAAAAGGTACAATTGATGGATAGATTGGTAATTTTTTATTCTTTTCTTTTCTTTGCAACTCTCAAACAAGAGGAAAGAAAGTAACTTTCTCTTCTCTCCTAAACTCTCAAACAACATGAAAGAAACCATCATCATTTCTCTTCTTTTCTTTCTCTCCTCACTTATGACTTTCTCTTCTTTTCTTTTCTCTCCTAAACTTCCAAACACAGTGTTAATGATACACTCACACTTATATTCACACTCACAATCACATCTAGCACATTTTGACCTTTAATTGTCCTTAATTTTGATGTGTCTCACATGAGATTCACTAGAATTAAGAGTCAAGATGTATTGAATGTGGTTGTGAGTGTGAGTATATCATTATTATTATTTTTTTGGGTTCAATGATGCTGAAGTGGTGAATGGGCTAAATATTTTTCTCTTTCTTTGTGGGACTAGGACTTGTTTGGCAACTACTTTTAGAACTTCTTAAACCATCTTTAAGAGCATCTCCAATGGTGTAGGAGTTAATAGGGTAAAATTAAGTTAAGTTCCTATACGAGAGCATGAAATTCTACAACGTTGTATGGAGGTAGCCGGCAGACATTTAGCGGCGCGGAGAAGTGGCCGGCTATGGGACCGGCTGACACATTGCACCATATGTTTTTACAATTATACATTATTCTTGACAAAAGTTTAAAACATTTGGTTGCGGTCAAGCTGGCAGATAGTTAGCTGGCTACTCTTGGCCGGCAGAATTTTAAGTGCCTGTGCATTTGTCGGCAGAGAGAAAGAGTGTGGGTCGGCTAAGTATTGGCTGGCTACTCCGTAGCGTAAGAAATTTAGTTAAATTGTAAACTTAAGTTCTCCTAGTACCCATCACACCGTTGTGTGTGTTTTTGCCAAAAAGTAAACTTAACTTACCATACCAATAACACCATTGTAAATGCTCTAAGGGCAACATCCAAAATGATGTAGTGGATGTCTAGTTTGCTACATCAAAGGCGCAGTTTTTTAAACTCTCCCCACCCACTTGAGTGAAGGAGGTGGTAAGAGTGGGCATTGGGCCACTTGGGCATTTGGAACATCAAAAGGCAAAGTTGATGTGTGAGTTTTGGGTGGGCAACCAGTCGGTTCGGTTTCGAATCGAAAATTTTGGTTCGGATTGTTCGGTTCCGGTTGGGAGTTTCAATACCGAAATCCGAATTGAAATAAACTTCGAAAATATAGTTCGGTTTCAAAATTTAAGTTCGGATTCGGTTTGAAACTTCATGTTGAAACTCAACCGAAGATTTTTTTTTGGTTTTTATTTTTTGTTTTTAAGGAAAAATTATATATAGTAAATCAAGGATATTAGTTAACTACATGCTTGGTAACAAAGAATAAAATATAGACTAGCTCTGTGAACAAAAAAAAGAAGAGAAAATATTACAAGCAACCCAAAACATTTTGCAAGAACAAAGGAAGCAAGGAATAACTCTAGATCTATAATAATAAAAACTAATAAAATAATAAAAACATTTGGTAATCAATCTAGACTTAGCTTTAGGTTTACTCTGTTGGTTTAGCCCTAATTTTGGGAATTTGTTATTTATATGTTTTAAAAACTTCGAAAATTCTTTACTTGAAAAAATCCATTTAATAAAAAAAAAAAAAATCGGTTCGGGTTCGGGTTGAAAAACCTTACCGAAAACCGATCTGTACTTATAACTTCGATTCGGTTTCTAACCGAACTTAGTTTGGTTCGAGTTCAAACCGATCTGAAATACTTTGAAACTTTGGTTTCGGTTCGAAACTTCGGTTGGCCCGAAGTATGCCCACCCCTATGTGAGTTTTGATGAATAAAAATGTGTCTCTCCAATCCATACATTAAATATTGTATATTTTAATAATTTCTATTCTTTAATTTATTATTTATAATCTTCCTATGTGAATGTTAAAATACCCAAAAATGTCTCTCTCTCTCTAGTTCCCAACCCACTTCGAATATTGAGGAATAATGATTTGATTTGCTTTTACAGCAACATTGCTGCAATTTAGGGTAGCATAAATTTTTGATGGTTCAATTGATGCTTCTCTTGGAGCTCAATTGTAGGGGTATAAGGAAACGACGGATCGATTGATTCTGTCCGATTTCGGCGGTTTTTAGAAAGGAAAAAAAAAAATCTTTCAGTGTGAAAATCGAGTTGAATTGTAAAAATACACTAAATTGAACCGAACTAAATCGCCGATCGGTTCGTTTTAAAACCCAATTGAATCGAACTATTTATACCCCTAGTCATTTGTCAGAAAAGATGGAGCAACTTTGCCTCAAAAGAGCTTTTGATGTAGGGTAATTCTTGTTGGAAAATTGGACTTCAAATAACAAGTTTTATGTAAACTTTGGCTCCAATTTAAGGTGGGTGCCACACGTCTTTAGGGGCGGGACCACATTGGAATGTGTTCTCCTCCGTGAGGAGATGAACGCCGTATATTTGCATGTTGAAATCCAATAAGGGATGAATGAGAAATTGTCATCCAAAGTGGCCCATGTGAAACATTGGTGAAGGAGGAAAAATGTGGGAAACCTTGGTTGTCCCACATAGGAAAAACATCAAAGAGCTTAAGGGTATATTTAAGAGGGAAGCCAACTAAGGGGCATGCCCCTTTGGGGTACCCACTTTTGTTAAGGGGGGAGGACCTAGGCCTTTGTGGGATTTATCCCACGCGCGCGCGCGCACACACACACACACACACACACACACGTGTGCGCGCCGCCGCCGAACGACCGGCCGGGCTGGGCTTGGGCACGGGCCGTGGGTCCGTGGTCCTGGGCTTGTTGACTATTCTTTTTGGAGAAAATTTATTTGAATTTCCCTCCAGTTTTTTTAACAGTCATGTCCTTCCAGTAATTAGGCTCTGTTTGGTTGTGCTGTTTTCGTACAGTCACCACTCCAACAGTTGCAATGCTTTGTTTGGATGTGTTGATTCGTAAAGTCACCACTCCAACAGATGCAATGCTCTATTTGGACGTGTTGATTCTAACAGACACTACATTGTTTATATATACTCCTCTGATTTCATTTCATAAGCACGAAAAAATAATCTCTCTCTTTCATTGCACTGCATATCATAGTTGTTCGAGTATTATACAGTATTGTGTTCGCTGTATTATGGAGATTGAAGTGCAGCTTTTGCAGAATTGAAAATCCGTTCTATCTTGGGAGACGATTGTTCATCAACCTTGTGCACCGAGAGGGAGCAAATTCGTCTTAAGGAAACAGTTCGCTGGGCTCGGATTCTGTCTCAAATAATTGTTTCTATATTCTGTAACAGTGAGTTTAATTCAGTTTTCTGTTTTCATTTACTGTTTCCTTTGTTACATGTTTATATTGGTTATACAGATTGCTTACTGTTTTTTTTAGTATCAGTTTATATTGTTTATACAGATTACCTAGTAGGTAATAACAATCTTAAGACGAACTTGTGTTTTCATTTCTAGTAATCTGAACAAAACTGAAATAGTAATTCTGTTTCTATTTTTCTTTTAAAACTGTTATATAATCTGTTTTGTTTAAACTGTTAATGTTTATTAAAACTGAAATAGTAATAAACTGTTAGTGTTTATTAAAAGTGTAATATGTTTACTGTTTATTTAAATCAGTTGTGTTATTAAAATTGGTTTTATAAATCTGTTTTATAAAATTGTTTTATAGATTATAAACTGTTTAATAAAAATATCTTATAAACTAGAAATTGTTTTCGGTTTTAAATTTAGTTATTAAATCAGTCTTTATTAATTTTGTGATAATAAAGAAATTTTTTTTTGGTAAAACTTCTTTTCCAGAATGGCAACTACTTCATCTATTTCTGTTCCTACCGTGAATCTGTCTCATGGGGAAAAACCGAAAAAGTTCAATGGAACCGATTTCAAACGTTGGCAACAAAAGATGCTCTTTTATTTAACCACATTGCATTTGGCTAAGTTTCTTCTCGAGGACCCTCTGGAACTCGTAGAAGGAGGAACCAATAGTGCTGCTGTTGATTCATGGAAAAAATCCGATTTTTTGTATCGAAATTATATTTTAAATGGATTAGACAACACTCTTTACAATGTATATTGTAAAATGGAATCAGCAAAAGCACTATGGGATTCATTAGACAAGAAATATAAAACTGAGGATGCCGGCATGAAGAAATTCATAGTTGGTAAATTTCTTGACTATAAGATGATAGATGCAAAATCTGTTATTAGCCAAATTCAAGATCTTCAAGTAATCCTACATGATATTCATGCCGAAGGGATGTCTCTAAGTGATTCTTTTCAAGTGGATGCGATTATTGAAAAATTGCCGCCTACTTGGAAAGAATTCAAGAATTATCTCAAACACAAACGCAAAGAGATGAATCTTGAAGAGTTAATTGTGAGACTAAGGATTGAAGAAGATAATCGTGGATCTGAAAAGAAGAGTGTAAGTTCTTCTCTTGGAGCAAAGGCCAATGTTGTGGAACATGGTCAAAAGAAAGGAAGCATGATGGCGGAGATCCAAGTCAAGGAACTCATGGTCCTAAGAAGTTTAAAGGCAAGTGCTATAACTGTGGCAAAAATGGACATCGTGCAAAGGACTGTCGTAAGCCAAAGAGGAAGCCAAATCAACAAGCTAATGTGGCCGAGGTGGAGACACTTTCCAACGATGTTTCCGACATTAACCTCTCCGCGGTTGTCTCCGAATGCAATCTAGTTGGCAATACCAAAGAATGGTGGGTGGATACTAGGGCTACGCGCTATATTTGTTCAAACAAATGGATGTTCTCTACTTACAAGCCTGTGACTCACGAAGAACAACTCTATATGGGTAATGCTTCAAGCTCTAAGGTGGAAGGACATGGGAAAGTGATTCTGAAAATGACCTCGGGCAAAGAATTAACTCTCAATGATGTGCTTCACGGGGTCATTGCTTAGCAAGAATGGCTTTAAATTGGTGTTTGTTTCCGACAAGTTTGTACTCACTAAGAATGAGATGTATGTAGGAAAGGGCTACCTTAGTGATGGGCTCTTTAAGATGAATGTAATGACTATTGTACCTAATGCAATTAATAATAATAATAATGCTTCTTCTTACTTGCTTGAGTCTTCTAATATTTGGCATGCTAGATTAGGCCATGTTAATTATGATACTTTGCGTAGATTAAGTAATCTAGACTTTTTGCCAAAATTTGATATTGATAATAAGAATAAATGTGAGATATGTGTTGAATCTAAAATGACAAGACCTCCTTTTAAATATGTTAATCGTGATACTGAACCTTTAGATTTAATACATAGTGACATTTGTGATTTAAAGTTTGTACAAACTAGAGGGGGTAAAAAGTATTTTATAACTTTTGTGGAAGATTGCCCTAGATATAGTTATGTATATTTGTTAAGAAGCAAAGATGAAGCAGTAGAAATGTTTAAACATTATAAAAATGAAGTTGAGAATCAACTTAGCAAAAAGATTAAAGCAATAAGAAGCGATAGAGGTGGTGAATATGAATCACCATTTGAGGAGTTCTGTGGAGAACATGGAATCATTCATCAAACTACCGCTCCTTATTCACCTCAATCTAATGGTATTGCTGAACGCAAGAACCGAACATTGAAAGAAATGATGAATGCTATGTTGTTAAGTTCTGGACTAACCCAGAATTTGTGGGGGGGAGGCAATACTCTCCGCAAATTATATTCTCAACAAAGTGCTTCACAAGAAAACCCGGAAGACACCTTATGAATTATGGAAAGGTCATAGACCATGTTACAAATTCTTAAGAGTGTGGGGGTGCTTAGCAAAAGTGGCGGTCCCTAAACCTAAAAAGGTGAAAATAGGACCTAAAATCATTGATTGTGTATTCATTGGTTATGCCAATAACAGTAGTGCATATCTCTTTTTGGTGTACAAATCTGACATTCCCGATATCCATGTCAATACATTTATAGAATCAAAGGATGCCACATTCTTTGAGGATATATTCCCGTATAAGAATGCACCTGAGTCGAGAATGTACAAAAGACCTCTAGATAGTACAAATGATACTCCACTAGATCTAGGTCCTTCGGATGTGGAACCTAGACGGAGTAAGAGGGTGAGAGTGGCAACGTCTTTTGGTCCTGATTTTCTGACAAATCTAGTAGAAGACGAACCTCGAACGTTCAAGGAAGCAATGTCCTCTCCGGAAGCTTCATATTGGAAAGAAGCTATCAATAGTGAAATTGAATCTATTATGCAAAACCATACTTGGGAATTGGTGGATCTTCCATCTGGCTCAAAACCTCTGGGTTATAAATGGATCTTCAAAAGAAAGATGAAAGCAGATGGATCAATAGATAAGTATAAAGCTAGACTTGTAGTCAAGGGCTATAGTCAAAAGGAAGGACTGTATTATTTCGATACTTATTCTCCCGTTACAAAAATAACGTCTATTCGGATGCTCATTGCTATAGCATCACTAAATAATCTTGAAATCCATCAAATGGATGTGAAGACAGCATTCTTGAACGGAGAATTAGAAGAAGAAATATATATGGAACAACCCGAAGGGTTTGTGGCTCCTGGACAAGAGAATAAAGTGTGTATGCTTGTTAAGTCTTTGTACGGCTTAAAACAAGCACCGAAACAATGGAATGAGAAATTTGATAATGCAATATTATCAAATGGATTCAAAATCAATGAGTGTGACAAATGTGTGTACGTGAAGAGCACTCCAAAAGGATATGTCATTGTATGTCTTTACGTTGATGATATGCTTATTATAGGTAGCAATTCCGAGATGATAAGAATTACTAAACAATTCTTATCTAATAGGTTTGATATGAAAGACATGGGTGTCGCAGATGTTATATTAGGAATTAAAATTTTTAAAATATCTGAAGGACTAATATTGTCTCAATCTCATTACATTGACAAAATACTTGAAAAATTTAAGAAGTATGAGATCAAACCTAAGAAGACTCCAATCGATATGAGTCTTCACTTAGCTAAGAATAAAGGAATAAGCATTTCTCAATTAGAATATTCACGTATCATAGGCAGTCTAATGTACATTATGAACTGTACTCGACCAGACATAGCTTACTCAGTGAGTAAATTAAGTCGATTTACAAGTAATCCTGGAGAAACTCATTGGAAGGCTATACTAAGAGTTTTGGGATATTTAAAGGAGACTCAAAACTATGGACTGCACTTTACCAGATATCCACATGTACTCAAAGGTTACTGTGACGCAAATTGGATATCTGATTCTAAAGACTCAAAATCCACAAGTGGATATGTCTTTACACTTGGAGGTGCAGTCGTATCTTGGAAATCCTCAAAACAAACGTGTATTGCAAGATCTACAATGGAATCATAATTCATTACCTTAGATAAAGCTGGAGAAGAGGCCGAATGGCTTCGTAACTTCCTAGAGGATATTCCAAATTGGTCACCACCTGTGCCTGCTATATGTATACATTGTGATAGCCAATCTGCGATTGGTAGAGCACAGAGTCACATGTATAACGGTAAGTCTCGTCATATTCGTCGACGACATAATACCGTTCAACAGTTGCTCTCAAATGGGATCATATGCATTGACTATGTGAAGTCAAAGGAAAACATAGCAGATCCACTTACAAAAGGCCTAACGAGAGAGCAAGTGGAAAGTTCATTGAGGGGAATGGGTTTAAAGCCTATGCATTAAACAAGAGTCGTCATGGTGGCAACCCAACCTAGTTGACTGGAGATCCCAAGATCTAGGTTCAATGGGCAAACCGAACTATGTAGTACTCGGAATACACTGAGAAGAATTATATCTTCCTTCTCCCATTTCAAAGATGAGTCAGTGTTTATCTGCCGCGAGAAACATGATAAGATATGCTTTTAATGGTCTCTATATTTTGGATAACGTCCAAGTGGGGTATTGCAGGATACTCTTCATAGATACCACCTACGTGAGTAAGAAGAGGCCGCTTCTATGAGAATTTAAAGGCTGAATTCTCTAAAATACTCACGGAACCAAGAGGTGTTCAAGGCCAAAACGAACACAAACGTGAGAACCAAATCTGTAAGAAGAATTGCTGTGTGAATTCTATTGTCTAGGTTTACACAAACGACTAGGAGTTCAAAGATAATCTCATCTACTCACTGGTTAGTAAATCCGATAGTTTTACACTAGGGCAAGTTCAAAGCCACTAGGCTACTTAGTCTGAAGCAGTAATTCTTCGTCGATATTCGAACTGTGTCAGCATTTTCATTTACATTGTTAGGTCGCCAATTTCATTCATGTGGGGGATTGTTGGAAAATTGGACTTCAAATAACAAGTTTTATGTAAACTTTGGCTCCAATTTAAGGTGAGTCCCACACGTCTTTAGGGGCGGGATCACATTGGAATGCGTTCTCCTCCGTGAGGAGATGAACGCCGTATATTTACATGTTGAAATCCAATAAGGGATGAATGAGAAATTGTCATCCAAAGTGGCCCATGTGAAACATTGGTGAAGGAGGAAAAATGTGGGAAACCTTGGTTGTCCCACATAGGAAAAACATCAAAGAGCTTAAGGGTATATTTAAGAGGGAAGCCAACTAAGGGGCATGCCCCTTTGGGGTACCCACTTTTGTTAAGGGGGGAGGACCTAGGCCTTTGTGGGATTTATCCCACGCGCGCGCACACACACACACACGTGCGCGCGCCGCCGCCGACCGACCGGCCGGACTGGGCTTGGGCACGGGCCGTGGGTCCGTGGTCCTGGGCTTGTTGACTATTCTTTTTGGAGAAAATTTATTTGAATTTTCCTCCAGTTTTTTTAACAGTCATGTCCTTCCAGTAATTAGGCTCTGTTTGGTTGTGCTGTTTTCGTACAGTCACCACTCCAACAGTTGCAATGCTTTATTTGGATGTGTTGATTCGTAAAGTCACCACTCTAACAGATGCAATGCTCTGTTTGGACGTGTTGATTCTAACAGACATTACATTGTTTATATATACTCCTCTGATTTCATTTCATAAGCACGAAAAAATAATCTCTCTCTTTCATTGCACTGCATATCATAGTTGTTCGAGTATTATACAGTATTGTGTTTGCTGTATTCTGGAGATTGAAGTGCAGCTTCTGCAGAATTGAAAAATCCGTTCTATCTTGGGAGACGATTGTTCATCAATCTTGTGCACCGAGAGGGAGCAAATTCGTCTTAAGGAAACAGTTCGCTGGGCTCGGATTCTGTCTCAAAGAATTATTTCTATATTCTGTAACAGTGAGTTTAATTCAGTTTTCTGTTTTCATTTACTGTTTCCTTTGTTACATGTTTATATTGGTTACACAGATTGCTTACTATTTTTTTTAGTATCAGTTTATATTATTTATACAGATTACCTAGTAGGTAATAACAATTCTTTGGTGACAACCTTCATACAACTTTTATACAATCTCTTAAAAGATGTGTTTATCTCTCTCATGTGACACTGTACCCTACAGTGTCACATGAGAGAGATAAACACATCTTTTAAGGAGGTTGTATGAAAGTTGTCACCAAAGAATTACTCTTTGATGTAAGGGTTGGAGAAGGTCTAAGTGATTATGAAAGTCAAAAAACTATTTGCTATTGTAAAAACATCGGGCAAACTCAATTTATGCGTCTCAATCGCAAAAAATTGTAACTTAATCCTAATATAGTGGGCAGGTCTCAACTTTGCATTCCAAGAGAAATAGCAAGCATAGGAAGTCTTAGAGCGTCTCGAGTGGGATGTTGCATTTTGAGTTCCCAAAATGCCAAAAGTGCAACTCAACCAAAGATGGCACAGTGAGTTGCATTATAATGTTTTAAGTATTTTGATGAATTCATTGACACACTTTTAGCATGGGCACTATCTTTTCCTCCAATTTTTTCACTCTTCTCTCTCTTTTCATTGTTAAAAATTTGGCACCCAATGGTTTTTTGTATTTTGTTTTTGTTTTTGTTTTTATTTTTTATTTTTTATTTTTTTTTTGTTGGTCCGAAAAACAATCAAAAGAAACAAGAAAAAGGAGGAAAAGAAAACTAGCCAATGTTAAGTGATTACATTTTGGCACCTCTTATCGACTGGTCGGGATCACCACCGCTTTGTTACAAAATGAAAATGGCAACTTTTTGAATTCATTTATTATGTTAAATTTTGTTGGTTTTTGTGCCAATGAAGGTGTGGTAAATTTTTTTTTTACCAAACATGACACTTATCCATTGGTCCAAACAACAATATTACTTGGGTGAGGTGATGGTCTCATACTTCAAATAATTTCTCCCATTGGAGCGAGATTTTGAGGGGTGTAATGTGCCATTTGATAGATATTTAAGATAGCATTCCAAATCGGACTTCCGACTAGAAAAATATTGACTGTCACGACTATTTTAGTGCATAGTGTTACAAAACCAAATAAAATTTTCTGATTATACGCATGTTTCGCTTATTTTGAAGAGAATCATTTCTCACACAATCATAATCTTTAAATATATTTATTTGATAACTAATGACTTGGTATTTCAATTATATTCAATCTTTTACTCCTCCCACTAGGCACGCTCTAAATTTTTGTTTGGCAATACTCAAAACTGATTCAAAATTTTCGAAGTGTTTGATTTTTGCTCTTTAATTGCGTAGGATTCCGTAAATGATCTAATATGACAATTACAAGTTGTTTGGAAGCAAATGATCGGTTGTGTAGTTTATAAGTGAACTCAATTCTATAAATTTAAGTGTTTGAAGAGTGTTATTTTTCTACATGGGAGTCTATGCCTACTTTAATACATTATTTTAAAACTGACTCTTTGTCAAATTTATACAACTTTAATTCTCACAATTATTAAATAAATAATAAATAAACCCAACTCTCACAATATATATATATATATATACTAGGTTCCCGGCACGTGCGATGCACGTGCCAATCTCCTCTTATGCATTTGAGTATAAGATATAAATTTGGTATGAGATTTGAATATAAGTGAATTTTGGTATATTAATGACCAATTCGTAAATATATTAATTTTAGAGAAGAAGTTGACCAAAAAGTAAATATTAGTGACCGATTCGTAAATAGCCATTAATATAACCACTTTTGTTGACTTTTTTGAAGTGAATAATAAATATTCCAAAACTTGCTCATCCAAATGCAATTACACATATTACAATATATGAATACTAAATTTGAGAGAAGAAGTTGACCAAATTGTAAATATTAGTGACCAATTCGTAAATAGTCGCCAAAATAGCCGCATTTGTTGACTTTTTTTTGAAGTGAATAATAAATATTCCAAAAATTGTTGAGCCATATGTAATTAGGCATAATATTATTGATTGAATCCTCATTATTATATTAAATAAAATTTTAAAAGTTGACCTGAATGTAATAATTCATCTGAAATGACATAATTACCCTCGCACAAACCAATATATCATTATTATGAGTATCAAGATGTATAAGTCATTATGTATACTAAAAGGGTGCACTTGTAATTACAAGTTTTTCTAAAGATTCTTGGTGGGCTGAAATGACAAAATTGCCCTCACACAAATCAATATATTCTTATGAGGAGTATGTATATAAGTTTTGGAGAGGGGCAAAATGGTATTTGACTAAGTCAGTTTTGAGCTGCTGCATTCTTATATTATAAGGTTAGCATTATGTATACTAAAAGGGTGCACTTGTAATTACAAGTTTTCCTAAAGATTCTTGGTGGACTGAAATGACAAAATTGCCCTCACACAAATCAATATATTCTTATGAGGAGTATGTATATAAGTTTTGGAGAAGGGCAAAATGGTATTTGACTAAGTCAGTTTTGAGCTGCTGCATTCTTATATTATAAGGTTACCTAAATATTCTTGGTGGGCTGAAATGACAAAATTGCCCTCACACAAATCAATATATTCTTACGAGGAGTATGTATATAAGTTTTGGAGAGGGACAAAATGGTATTTGACTAAGTCAGTTTTGAGCTGATGCATTCTTATATTATAAGGTTAGCATTATGTATACTAAAAGGGTGCACTTGTAATTACAAGTTTTCCTAAAGATTCTTGGTTGGCTAAAATGACAAAATTGCCCTCACACAAATCAATATATTCTTATGAGGAGTATGTATATAAGTTTTGGAGAAGGGCAAAATAGTATTTGACTAAGTGAGTTTTAAACTGCTGCATTCTTATATTATAAGGTTAAGATATATATATAGACCTGGACCGAAGCTAGTACAGTTTTAAACTTTTCCAAATAGAGTCTTAAAATTCAGCCAAGGCCAAAGACTGCACAGTGCCAACTGACCCAACTCCAAGCCTTTAAACCCAAGTCTCTCTCTCTCTCTCTCTCTCTCTCTCTCAGAAGTTCTTAAACCCTTGTGTCCGGTCACCTCTCTTCTCCAGAAGATGAGGTTTTCACTCTCTAGCTCACTCAAATTACGCTCTCAATGTGCTTATCAATCTCTTAAGGTCCTGAGGCATTTTTTTAGCTCAACACAAACCCTAACCTCGTATTCACGAATAGGGTCTGGATCGCTGTACAGAAGGATTTCACCAATCGGAGACCCTAAGGTTTCGGTTGTGCCTGTGCTCGATCAATGGGTTCTAGAAGAAGGGAATGTCAGCAGAGAAATGCTTCAAGACATCATCAGAGAGTTGAAATCATTCAAACGATTCAAACACGCCCTTGAGGTTCTAGTTTGCTAAAGTCTGATTTAGTTTTTGCCCAATTAATGTGAAAAATTGTTTCTTTATTATGAACTTCTCTTGTTTTGTGAAGATTGAGAAAATGGATTAGTGAAATGGGTACATGTGTTTATGTATATGTTTATGAATGTGTATATGATTTTAAGCGTATTGTTCTTTATTATAAACTTCTCTTGCATTGTTAAGATTGAGAAAATGGATTAGAAAAATGGGTACATGTGTATGTATATATGTTTATAAATGTGTATAGTGTGTATGTATAGACCCACCTCCCCATCTAGCAATAATATTGTCCGCTTTGGGCCTACACACAAAGAACTTCCCAGGGGGTCACCCATCCCTGGTATTGCTCTGGCAGCAGCACGCTTAACTGTGAAGTTCTTTCATGTTTAGCTTCCTCACTGTTTTAAAAGGCCTTGTTGCATATAGAGGGGCGATTAATCCTTATAAACTAGTCCAGTAACTTCACCTCAGGCGATGTGGGACAAGTCCCCACACCCGACCTCACCTCATCCATCTTGGCCAAGAGTATTGGCTCTTGGTCATCACAGTGTACGATTCTAAGGGTTTGTGTTCGTCTTCTGGAGTAAATTATGTTAGTGAAATTTACAATTATATTATACTTTTTCCCGGTTAAAGTAGGTGGTTCCAAAGAAGCTAACTAGGAGTGCCAAATATTTTAATGCTTAATACATTCATGAAATATACACTTTTTAGTTTTGAATGTCTTTGATGGTTTATTATGTTTTCAAATAAATCCTAAATCGCAGAAATCTATAAATCAAAACAACAAACAACAGAATCGGTCCTTGACAATCGCCTCCCAGGATACAACGATCTTCGCCTGGCAGTAGAAGCACTTCAACAGTCAGACTGGCAAATCAAAAGATAGTTTGTACTCTCTCTCAGAGAAGACAGACTCGGAGTGTATGTATATAATTCAGAGACACTGATAATTTATTATCTTGACACAAGGACTGAATGGTATAAATAGGCAAAGATGTGGAAAATCAAAATGGGTGTGACTGTCCAAAATAAACGAAGCACTGCGCCACTTCAAAAGGTAAGGAACTGTTTGGATTAACAGTTTAAACTACGCACCTCTTACCAGTGGTCACAAGACTCACAACCCACCAAAAGCTTGACCACGTGACTGCCACTGGTAAAGGCATCTAGCAATAATTCAAATCCAAAACTTGTGTAGCATATAGGTAAATATGAGAAGTAGTGATGGCCATTAGTTATTTGACATTAACTAACCCATATTTACCCACCAACACGACAACTATCTACATCTTTCATTCACATACCATTCCAACATATTATAGTGGAACTTGAGTGAATTTATTTCTAAGTAGTTAAAGTTAAACTAGATTTAGAAGGGGGGGAAAACACCTCTACCATTTAGTCCATTACAGCGGAAATAGTGGAGATAGATCTGTGTTTCTGGAGTTTATTAGTTTGCTTTATGGTTTTATGAAATATGGGCTTCAATTACACGATTACCTGAACCAGCCACGTTGGTTCTTGTTGACTGATGAACAACTAATATGATGGGCCGGTATGGAAACTGGAAGTTGCATTTGTTATTTTTCAAGGCTTGATGCGTAGTTTGTTTTCTGGGGCTGATATATGAATAGGCACAGGGAAGTTTTTCCAGTTCTGATTTCTGTGTTCCTGAACTTTCCGAAGAAAATGATCCGTTTTCTTTTTCTCTGTTAATTACTACTTTAAATACTTGTGGAGGTTGTTCAGTTGAAAACATGTAGTGCATTAGCTCCAAAAACAACCTAGACAATTTTGTTATGTACATGTGAATTAAACCAACCACCCCCTGCCCCAACGGTGGCAACCTTTCAACATTGTGAGTCTCGATATGGCATGAAACTTCTGTTAAATTGTTGTTTTCCTCATTTGAAGTACTGTACATATGTTCTCATATTTATACTATATATACTTATATATTGTTCATTCTCTGAAAAAGTGGATCTTACCATTCAGGATTCGACACGTCATGATTCATAATTTTGGAAAACCAATTCACGATTCCATTCCCAATTTGAAACAATGTTTATGATTTCCTTTTCAGATATCTCAGTGGATGACCGACAAAAGATACATCCCCCTTACACTTGGAGACGTTGCCACCAGGCTGAATTTGATATCAAGAGTTCATGGCTTAGAAGAGGTTGAGAATTATTTCAATAACATCCCACAGTGTTTTAAAGGCTTTCAGGTTTATACTGCCCTTCTTAACTGCTATGCCCATGACAAATCTGTGGAGAAAGCTGAGGCTGTAATGCAGAAATTAAGGGAAATGGAATATGCTAGGACACCATTGAGTTACAATATTTTGATGAATCTTTATTATCAAATGGGATGTTGGGAGAAGCTAGACCCCCTAATGCAAGAAATGGAAGAGAAAGGCATATATTGTGATAATTATACATTCACCATCCGTATAAGCGCATATGCTGCGGCTTGGGATAGTGAGGGAATAGATAAGATTGTCGAAAGAATGGAATCCGATCCCCGGATCATTCTTGACTGTAATACATATGCCATTGCAGCAAATGGGTACTTGAAACTTGGTTTAGTCGACAAAACTCAGGCAATGCTAGATAAATTGGAAGGACTGATTAAAGATGCCAAGAGGAGAAATTTTGCTTTGGATTTTCTCCTCAGACTGTATGCAGAAATGGGGAAGAAAGATGAATTGTATCGGATTTGGAGTCTGTACAAGAAAAAGAAAATCTACAACAAGGGTTATATAAGTATGATGAGCTCACTATTGAAGGTTGATGATGTCGAAGGAGCTGAAAAGGTTTTTAAGGAGTGGGAATCTAGTGGCTTATCCTATGATTTTCGGATTCCGAACTTCTTAATTGGTGCGTATTGCAAAAATGGTCTTTTGGCAAAGGCGGAAGCGGTTTTGAACCGAGGAATAGCAAAAGGGGGTAACCCTTTAGTTAATACGTGGTTATATTTGGCAGGAGGGTATTTCGGGGATGATCAAGTGCCGAAAGCTGTGGAAGCGATGAAGAAAGCAGTCTTGGTGTGTCCACCTAATTGGAAGCCTAGCAAGAGTACTTTGGAGACGTGCTTAAATTATATGGAAAGACAAGGAGATGTGGAAGAAGCAGAAGAATTCATAAGGTTACTGAAGGAAGAGGGTATTTTCTCTGCAGATGTTTATGATAGATTGCTTAATTTTATCAAGGATGGGAATTCACAGACCTGAGACCATATTCGGGGTTGACGAACTCATAAAATCCGGAGCGGGGAAGGAAAGTGGCAACTGGAATGGAAATCCATTTTTTTTGGGGTTATAAAATCTTAAGAACCTATATTATATATTGCTGAGGTATGTTATGCTTTCCGAAGTCTTTTTGCCACAAGGGGGAAAAAAAAAAAAAATCTCAAAACTATGTTACGGCAGGGTCGTATGAGTTATTGCAGTTCACTATTGGTTTGGTCCATGTGGATCCACTGCACTATCATTTGGAATACACTTTCTGGGAAGAATTTGAGAAGCTAGCATAGCATCAAATGCTTGAGATTTGTTATTCCAACCCTTGAGAATAGATCACACAATTTAATTTTTTGTGGACTGTTGCACATAGTTAATCCTGTTAGGTTTTACCGCATCATGTTTTGGGATACTTCTGTGAATATGCCTGAACTATCGAGGTACCTTAGTCATGATTACCAATTTACAACAATTCTCAGTGTTCAACCTCTGTTGAGTCATGGAGGCAAAACTTTTTATAACATTTTTCCTACGAGACTTGTGAAAGTACATTGATGAAGTTGAGTTTGTATGGCTAGCTTCTGGCTCACCAGGAACGTTTCAACCACATATTTTAAGGTGAGACTTCAGGTTCATTTTGAAAACAGTGTAGAACACAACAAACATAGACACTAGCGACAGAAACATGGGTTATTAGCTACAATGGTGTGTGTGTGTGTGTATATATATATATATTGTTGAAATTTGGATCTGCATTGCTTCTTGAGTATATATTAGTTTTTGTAGATTGTTGAAATTTGGATCTGCAGTGTTTCTCAAGTACAAATTAGGCTTAATCACAAAATATATCCAATTTGGTTCCTGTTTCATTTTAGTTCATGTGTAGTCTCAATCAATGGTGGACCCAGGAACTCTCACAGGAGTGGGCTAACATAAAACAAAAGTCTACTCTAATATCTATCGTTTTATTGCGATAAGGCTACTCATACTTTGATAATTCTCCTCCCTTTTCTTTTTCTTTTGCACTTTTTTTTTTTAATTTTTTGTCAGTTATCATTCCACAGCTATAATCAGAAAATTAAATCCTATATTTTGCAAGTGGTTATGATTTGGTGTATGTTTAATTCAATTTGAAATAACACACCAAGAAAATGTTACTAGATAAAAAAGGGAATTGTTATTGCCACTCCATCGTGGAACTAAGGCACTCCATGGTACTATTCTTAGAGCATGTGGTACCATGTATGCAATGCATGACATACATGGTACCACATGCTCTAAAAGTGGTACCATGGAGTGCCTTAGTTCAATGATGGAGTGGAAATAACATCGCCCATAAATTGTAAGTAATTCTAACACGACATTAATGAATCTAAAGGAATGTAAAAAAGTAATGTTTTACTTTAATTTCCAAGTTTGGTTCCAAAATCCTACGTAAGTTGGATCACATATAGTGAGTGACATGTGATATTATCGATCATTGTTAGAACATATGAAATAACTGCTAAGCCATTTAGAATTTAAATTTGGGAAAGCATAACATTAATCAATGGAAAACTCAGAATTGGTATGATTACAAGCTAGAAATCTTCCCTTAATTTTATACTAAAAGTACACAAATTAACAAAAAAAAGTACTCCGTAATAGCCAGAAAAGAAAATCTACTTATACCATTAAATAACTTGAGCGCATATCCGATTCCACATCAACGACTCATAGATCATCTAAAGAAAATCAACGGACGAGAGAGTACGTTTATGCGCCTACTGACATGGTTGTGCCCCACAATGGATTGGGACTGTCACTGGTAAAGGACTAAAGAATGGGCTATATCATGCGTGTGGACTGAGGACTGGGCTGGAGGAGTAAAATGTGGGCCAACTTTGTTAATGGACTAGGCTTGTGTACACGTTACAAATTAAATCAACAACCTTGCACTGTGCTGGCTCCGCTCTTGGTCTCAATTGCACTAATTTGGTTCTCGAAGTTTTTAGAAGTAATGTGATCCAAATGTCCAATTTTGTGAGAAAAGTTGACGAACATGTTATGCACTGTCACGCTTTTTAGGGGTAAAAATGGAAAATCTGCATAATTGTTCATAGCAGTGTGTGAATTCCATCAAAATTAGGTGACATAATGGGACATTTGGATCATATTACTTCTATTTAAAAACCTAAGGGACCAAATTAGTGTAGTTGAAACTATAGGGACTAAAATGAAACAGGAACAAACTTCTGGGGTATGTTTTACATATTTAAGCCTGTAAATTATCCTTACCAATAGGGGTGGTCATGGTTCGGGTGAGTTGGGTTTGACCCCCACCCGATCATCCATCCGAACCCCATCGGGTTATGAGTTTTGAATCCGTCATCCATCCATTCAGTCGGGTGAAACCGATCCGTCGGTTTCGAGTTGGTTCGGGTTGGTTTCGGGTGAAACCCGACAAAAAGAATATATCATATTTTCATCAATTTTACACCCTGATAACGCTGAGTTTATTGTACCTAACTGCAAAGTATAGCCCTGTTATTCACCATTTTACCTTCTTGCAAACTTTTTAGGAAGACATTCAATTTAACTTACTAATAAATAAAAATCCTACATAAACTTAACAAGCAAAGAAAAATGAAAAACAATTATACAATCCACCATCAAATTAATACAACATACAAAAAACATAATTGAAAATGACTTCCATAGTTCCACCACATATATTGTGTTTTCTAAGTTTTCAATATGTGGTCGGGTCGGGTCGGGTCGGGTGATGTCGGGTTTGGATTATAAAAACCGACAACCAAACCATAAGCAATCGGGTGTGTCCCAAATTTGCTTTCAAATTATGTGATAGTGGAACCACCTTTAACAACTTCCAACAAAAATTGGGTGATCCTACTACTACTAAGTGTGGTCTTATAGCCACATGTGTTGGAACCAAATTTGAGTCATAAATTTGGAAACCATAGCATTACCCTTTTGATAATATTTTTAAAAGAGTAATGCTATGGTTACCAAATTTAGGATATACCGAATACTAAGGGAGTGGTAGGTACTTTGATTACTGTCACAACATGTGGTACAACTGCGTTCGGGAGCCAAATTTGGGAAACCATATCATTAGTCTTCTTAAGATCTTATTATAGGGGTGTTCTCTATTTAATTTTTGAAAAAAAAAAAAATTAATTTCATGTCTGGCGTAGGGTATAACAGACCTTCATTAGAATCTAAAAAAATTGATTTTTGTTGCAAAAGCTGGTGAATCTAGCCTGAGTGGCCGAGTGGGGGTGGCTTGGGGCAGACAGGGGTAATCCCCATTTGGTTTCAGGTTCAAAATCTCACTTGAGCGCTATTATTCTTGGACCCAACTATCAGTTAACCTACAAGTGGACGTTACATGATCATGGGGTGCGGTGTCCACGCTTGTGAATGGGGAGGTTAGTAGTCGTGGTGCGCCTATATGATGGCCCAAACACACCCCCTGCCTTCTGGCTTCCCCCCCCCCCCCCCCCCCCCAAAAAAAAAAAAACAATAAAAATAAAAATAAAAATAAAAATCTAGCCTGATATCACCATCAGATGCTCCTAAATTTCCGAAAAAAGGGCATCAAGTTGGCAAAGGGCCCCAATAAAGTGGCAGTGCATACAGACATTTAGTGCGCCAATTATGGTCTGTTAACATCTGAAAATTAATTTAGAAATGCTTGTCCCAGCAATAAACATCAAACACAGCTCGATTGAGAGGCACATTAAGCGAAGCATCAACTTATTCAAATGCATGTACTGGATACTGTGGAAAAATGAGGTAATCTATTGAACCATAGTTAGAATTTCACTACAAAATTTACAAAAAGCAATTAATCAAAGTCATTTTTATTTCAGGTCAGGGACTGGTTGAGACAGATACCGCTGACCCTCCATGTCTTCCAAGTCATCGTATTGAGAGTTATGGCCAAACTTATATGACTTCTATTTCTTTAATTTCAATTTTGTGGGGTACGTTGTTGATTGAATTTATATCCTTTGTTTTATCATCCTTTTTTTTTTTTTTTTTTGGTTTTATGATTAGTAGTCACTTGATCAGCATGGAGCCTTTTAGTCATGCAGATGTGAAGGCATGGGAGAATCCAACTAGGCTTCCCAATTTGCTTTTAGATGGGTTAATATCTTTATTTTCTTCTTCTTCTTCTTTTTTTATTTTTTTTTATTATTATTTTTTATTTTTTAATTGCAAATTACAAAAGGAACCAATACAAGCATTCAGAAATAAGAGGCAATGGCAGATGGGGTTAATAGAGGGGTCCTACCACCACTGGCAAGTTGCCGTCAATATCAGACCTCCACAACCCCATCACGACCAGGTCAAAACGTTTTTTTTTTGTTCCTATAGTGCCCACTGGCACGTGTAATTTGTAGTATATATTTTTAAGAGAGGCTTGATCTAAGGTCCCTAAGGTTGGTCCTTATTGGTTTAAAGAACAACCCATTAACAATAACCCCCACAAGGACAAAAGTCCAAGTCCATTTTTTCACTGTAGTCCACGCCACTAATAATTCACTTCTCAAGTCCTTTTAGAGACAAAAATGCCCCTGTTATAACATATCAGTTTCATTCTCTCTCTCTTTCTAAGTTCTCTCTCTCTCTCTCTAAGATCTCTTTCACTCTCACCACTACCAGTCCACCTCCACCACCAACACCGCCACCACCAGCACCATCGGTCTTTGCCACCACCACCAGTCCACCACCACTACCGGTCTCTACCGCCACCACCACTACCATCACCATCGTCACCATCGACCACCACCTCCATTGCCACCTGCTACCACCACAAAAGTCACCATGATGTCGTCAGAACCACCACAGCCACCATCACAATCGTCGTGACCACCACGCCCATTGCCATCGAACAAGATCTAGATCTAGATCACCGGTCAAGATCTAGATCTATATTTATATTTCATCACCATCGCCGGAACTTGCGAGCTCCGACCACCACCACGCAAGACGACAACCACCATTCATGATCCTCGCACATCTCATTGGCATGATGAGGTTACTGCAGCATTTCCACATAACATATCCTAAGTCAAATTTGACTTAAGATGAGTAAAAGAAAACTTGTAAAGAGCCATTATAGGTTTCAATTCTATGAATAAAAGTTTGAGATAATATTACAAATGAAAACTTGGCTGATGATACAGTTGTCCTTCACTGTTTAGACTTCGATGAAATAACAAGTGTTCATTTATCTTACTTTTACTTTTCAATTGTTCACGGCTTTACTGAATTATCACTTAACACTCGTGGCCATATCCTATGATTGGTGAGGTTTATTTCAGTTAAAACGATCCTACAAACCTTCACATTTACATGCTGGAACAAAGTTGGTAGTTTAAGTGATTTTCGGTATCCTAAGTCAAATTTCTCTTATGAAATTGGAATTGAATGAGATTTGGTAGTTCTTGATTCTTAGCCCTCATTCTTATGTGGAATTCACTGAACAAACATGACAGTTTTTGTATGTGTAAAACAGTTTTGTATCAGTCAACTTCTCGTTTCTCGGCCCTGAACACTACTTGCAACTCATTCAACATATATGGAAAGGTCTCATAACATAATAATCAGTCAATATAACGCAAAAGGTTAGATGAAATTCTTTTGCGATCATCATTGCGCGTCGCAAAGCAAAGTTATATCTTAAGTAGAATTTCACATAACATATATGAAATTCTCTCAACATTTCACCTCACAAAAAGACCAAAAAACTGAGAACATTTTTTTATAATACAATCACCATCCAACAGAAATTCACCACAAGTTTGATCACAACTATTCATCACCACCATCGCCGGAGCCGGAGCCGTCGCCCCCACCACCATCTCTAACTTTTTCTATCCTCCTCCCATTTGTCATTTGCTTCAAGTTATCTGAATTTTCTGGAATCTTATGTTCCATTTCAGGATTTCTGACATCCTAAGTCAAATTTCACTTAGGATATATATCAAGTCAAATTTGACTTAGGATTTTTTTTTTTTTTTTTTCTGATTTCACTTAGGAGCATGTTCTTCTTCCGTAGCTCATGTGGAAAATTGAAATGTTGTAGTAAGATTGCTAGTTTGTAGATTCTATTTGTTAAATGTGCATACAATTATCCAATGGTGTCTCTATTTATGCACTCCACAAAGGAAAAAGTGGGTAGTGGATTTTGAGAATATTTTGAAATGATTTCTAGCATCTCTGGGGAATTTTTCGATCGCCGAAAATCTTATCTTCCATTTCAGAATATCCAGCAAATCAAAAACTAGTTAAATGCTAGTTTTTGAGAATTACATATTAGAGAGAGATTAATCGTCAATTACACTATATTGTGTACACACACACACACAGATCAATTGACCACTATTTTCAATCACCAATCAACTACAAATGTTTATGCGTTTTTATACATATATAATTATATATATAGAGAGAGAGAGAGAAAGAGAAACAAAACTTCAATTAAACAGTATTGTGAATTTTGTGGTGGTGGTCTGCTAAGTGATGGTTGCCAGAGATGGCAGTGGTGGTCGCGGGAGATGGCAATAGTGGTGGCCGGAGATGGTGAGGGTGGTGGTCGGAGGTGGCAGGAGTAGTGTTCGGAAGTGGCGTGGGTGGTGGTAATGGTGGTTAGAGTTTGATTAGGGTTAGAGGTTGAAGATAAGGGAATTTTGGTCTATGGACATTGGGAGGACTTATCCCCAATGTGTATTTCAAGTTGTCCTTAGTCCCAATAAAACTCCTCTTAAAAACCTTTTCACCAATTTTCCCTATTTTTAACTCATAGAGAGAGAAGAATATATATATATATATATATATATATCAATGGGATCTTCTTTGATATATCATAGTAGTTTAAGATGTATTCTACATCCAAGTTACAACACTTTGACACCAAAATATTTTAATTTGGTACTAAATGATTGTAACTTTAAAAACCACTTTATTTTGACAAAAACAATAACCTTACATTTGAAACCCACTTTTTCAAATGCTACTACATTCTAGCATTAAGTTACAATAATTTAGCACTCAAAATTCCTAAGATGTATTATCCTGTACCGCTAGGATGTGTCATAGAAGTTTACCATATTGATACAGAGATAATTTTTTTTTTTATAGAGAGGAGAGAAAAAGTTGCTTATGGAAGAAAAAAAAAAGAGAGAGAGAGAGAAAAAAATCTTCCGCTACAGAAAAAAGGTGGGGGCAATTGAAGTTGATTTATTTGTCATTATATTGAAGACTGAAAATGTTGACGGACAAATTTCTAGGGCTCCACAACCAACGTTAGCACTACTCAACGTTCCAAACACAAATTACTGTCTCAAAAATGGTTAGAAGAGATGTCATGTCTCCTTGAAAGCTATTTTTAAGGATCACAATTATTAGAGTTTATACTTACTATAAGTCACAAATGGTAAAGCCCCCAAAAAGGGAAAATCAACTAGTGGGAGACTTGATATGAACACCCAAAATTTTTTATTTAACAAAAAAAAGAAAAAAAAAAAGAAAGAAAGAAAGATAAATTCATATTCTAAGGGCTCGCATGGTAACATGGTTTTTGGTTTTCAGTTTTGGTTTTCATTTTTTGTAATGAATTAGAGGCAGACATCAATACAAAAAATAAAAACCAAAACCACAACGTTATCATGCGAGTCTTAAGTTTCTGTAAATTTTTTTATTTTTGGATTGTTAGCAACTCCCAGCTTTGAATTCCAAAGATTATGGATTGTACAGACCTCAATTATTTATTACCAAGTATCTAAAGTTGTATATTTGGGTGTTCAATCGACTTGGTAGTGTCCCACTTAGTTCTAAAATTCAGGTGGTCTAAAATCATCCACTAGCGAATCAGCTTTAGGTAAGGGACCATTTTGTAAAGTTGTGATTTTTTGGTGTCTCGGTTTTTTTATTTTCATTCTTTCGCCTCAAATTGACGAGAACTCATTAAAAAAATGATACCAACATCAGAAACTAAAAACTAGGACGTTACCAAATGAGCCCTAACTACTCACTTTTAGGTGGATTAGCCCATAAAATGGGGAGTAATGTTGTGGTTCTCAAATTTGTGAGAAATTACTCAAATACAAATCATAACTTCTCATGTATATATTGAGATATGGGTAATGTTTAATTTTTTGAATTCTAAGCTTATCCCCACACAAGCGATGTGTTTTGGGGTGGTCAAATGGTGGTGGTGGCCCGGTGATGGCAGTTGGTGGCCGACCACTTTGGGATATGGGTTTAATCTCAAGTATCTATTGATCGAGGATTCATTCGCTTACGCTGCATAATATTTCACAAACTGTATGTTACAGAGAGGGTAAGGAAGACTTAAACTACAATCAAAAAAGGAGAAGACAAAGAAGAAAGCAACATAAGAGAAAAGCCGAAATTCGGTTTAGACACTGATCTGCCTGCATTTCTCGCCTTCTCAACCTGGGGCTACTACTACTGCCCGCCAAGTGATAAGAGTTGGGATATGTATATAAGCTCTCCGAGTTTCCAAATACTCTTGCGTAAACCATTTCTCCGAACATCCCATTCCCACCCACCGGATTAAAAACACCCATCGTTGTACTGCTTCCGAGATTGAACAATTCAGGCGGCCTAGAATCTTCTTCGTAATCTCCGTACAGTTGATAAGGATTGCGGTACGGAAGCTGCCGACTAGGATGTGATGATGAGGTGTTTGGGGCTTGGATCCCGCAAGCTGGTGGCCTAGGGGGAATGACAATGCTTGAATAAGGTGATTTACCCTCGAGCCCGAGTTTAGATGGGACTTGGCCGCGGCCATAGAGAGGGACAAGAGTGGTGTGTGATATTTCTGATTTGCAAACGGGGCATTGTGGGTGTTCGTCGGAATCAAGGGAAGAATTCTGGACATGGAACCACTTGTAGATGCAGGGCCAACAGTAGAGGTGGCCGCAGAGGGTAACCACGGGGTCATTTGCAAAGTCCAAGCAGATGTTGCAATCGAAGCAGCCGGGAGAATTTTCTGAGTCTGCTGCAGCAGAAGAGACGGGTTTCCATTCCCGAGGAGAGTATTGATCAACAGTCACGGTTCTCTCACTCATAACTAGTTCTAGCTACCACCCCTTTTAACCTCTGAAAAAGACAACAGAAAATTCAGCAAAGTTGTAGTGCCTGGGATTCGACTTTCCTAGCGTTTGGTAACTATAAATAATCAGGAAACCCCCGAAAAATGAAGTCGGAGGAATTGCAACAATACATTCTAAAAAAATGTCTAGTCGAGGTGAGATGAAGATAAATACGGACAAATATACTGCTCGTGCACATCTCAAACTCAAAGATACAGAACATGAACAAAATATTTCAGATTTTTTTTTTTTCCAAAGTTTCAAAAACTGGAGCATTTCTGAACTTAGAAATTCCCGAAGCACCAACTGCGCAGCATTTGCTTGACAGAACTTGTGGAATGAAAGGGCCAAACTTCATGCTTAATCTACTATTTTAGTACATGAACAAAAATAGTTTTAACAGACCCACAAGTTTGGTTTCATTAATTTTAATGGGACACCGAATGTAACAGGTACCGGCAGGAAACAAATAAGATTACTAAGCTGCACCCCTAAATGCCAAACAAGATCTTTCAATTTCATTAGGTCAGAGTTAAGTGAATTTTAAAATCAAATCAGATAATGAGAGGAGAGTAATACGAAGCTTCTCAGCAAAGTTGGATTATCTACCTACCTCACAAATGTTCAATATGTGGGCGTGGGTACCAAATGGTCAAGCCATGATACAAGGTACTGCTCAACCAAATATTAGATTCCAAAGTCGGTCCATGACCACGCTGTGATCCCGGCCCGTTTGGGATTGCCATGTGACCAATTGGTCAGACCATTTGGCCACATGGGCTGATACGTGCAGACCGGAGACCACCAATTGGTCCATGGTCCAGAACCATACAAAAATTTCTTCTATTCCACAATTCATATAATATAGAGGAAGAAACAAGGTAGATAGCCAAACTTCTACTAATATTGTCTACTAAATATTGTTTCTAGGTGCAGATCTTGTCAAGCTATTTTAATAATCAAATGAATTCCAAAAATAAAAGAGACAAGGAAAACTAGTGTAATAAACTAAATTTATTAGTATCCCTAGACTTTTGGTTTGGAATCAGTTTTTCCTCAAAAAAAAAAAGAAAAAAGGAGAATTCACAAAAAATATATTCTGGAGATATATATATATATATATATATTAATGGAATAAGAACAGGGCATATAACAAAGAGAAATAATTTCTTTTTATTCCCACTTCATTTATTTCAGGCACTGAGAAGAACCCCTGAAGTTCACCAACAAAACAGAGTGCCTATTGAAGTAGACTGTAAAATTTAATCATCAAACTACTAATCTGAGAGAGAGAGAGAGAGAGAGAGAGAGAGAGAGAGCAATTCTATCCACTTTAAAGGGGAAAATTTATGGTTCAACAGGAAGTTCATTGGATGGAATATAATATACATAAGTAATAACCAAGGCTCTATAGAGCACCAAACAGCTTAAAAAACTTTAGTTTATAGAAAATTCAACATGAGAGAATATCCATTAAAAATGAACACCACATATTCATGAAAACCCTGAAGCGCAAAATCAAATATACAAAAATCAACTAGTACTGTAATATTTTTCAAATTTTGGAATTCTGTTTACCAAAATTCAGCCTTTAGCCAAAGCTTTTTCTGTCAGTGTAATAATAGCGATGGTAAGATCGATTCTCTAACTCTTAACCACAAAGACCCACAAGATCTCTGTATTTTGATTGCAAAAACAGACCCATCTCACACAGTGACTTTCAAGTTTAAAAACACAAACTTTCTGTTTATTGCTACTAAATGAAGAGAGAGAGAGAGTGGGCTGGAAAACAAACCGAAGTAGCGAGGTTTGAGATACGAATCAGCTGTCCGTGGGTTTTTTTTCCCCCCCTTGGTTTCAATGGTTATTGGAGAGAGAGAGAGAGAGAGAGGGTGGCTGGTGTAAAGATAAGAGCTTTATGGATCGGGGGTGAGGTTTTTACTTTTTATAGACGAAACGACAGTTTCAGAGGGGGCACTTAGCACAATTCACTCTAACGATTCCAAGCTTGCTGACATGGGCACATTTCAGTGGTGGGAGACAGTGACAGTCGTGCGCACGAGAAAAAAGGAGAGAGATTAGGGGTATGATACGATCGGTTCGGTTCGGTGAGTTATTGGGAGAGATTTTAAAATTCATTAAATGTTATTTTTTCTAGTTTTGCTCTGGTTTTTTTTTTAATCATCATTGTACTATTTTGATAAAAATTGATCGAACAAATCGGTTCGGTCCATTTGTTCAACCCATTTGGTTTTTGTGGCAACCCTAAGATAGATGAAAAGTTGTTCTATGTCTCCACTAACATTGAGACATGTGCACTATGAAAATAGGGAGTAATGACAAATAGTGGAGATATGACCACCACAGAACATAGTGTAACTATTTGTTATGATCACCATAAAATAAGGGATCACATGGAATCATTCAAAGGTGTGACGGGCTCGCTAAATAATTTCTCGAGATGGAGGAGTAAAACAGGTCAAGTTGACGTTGGGTTTGAGGCAAATTGTGGGATGGGCTTGTGAGCCTAACGGGACAGGTTGGGTTTGCCCACAAGGGAAGTACTCATATTTTGGTCCAATCTACTAATTCGTCAGTCTACTGAGCGGGTGGGCTAGCTCGCAAGCTAGTACTTTTTAAATGAAAAAAATAAAGGCATGCACTATTTTTGGCTGGTTGACTCAAAAGAGGGGGGGGGGGGGGGTTTACACCATAAAATAAATTACATAGTATGGGCCCGCAAATGATATGGCCACAAGAGAATAACATACCACGTGGTTGTTTTTGTAGTTGGCCAGGATGATGGGTTTGAACTCAAGATGATGGCGGTTTGTCACTGGAATAAGTCAAGATGATGGTAAATAATCGTCAAGGGCCCATGTTTGCCACACATGCATACAAAATCTACCACATGTGTTAAAATAGTTTTAAAGGAGTAGAAAAACTGTTATTTAGTGGAGAATGACAGTTACAAGGTAGTGGAGAATGGAAGTTACAAAGTAGTGGAGTTATATTAACACATGACCATTATTTAAACGGCTTAGTGGGAAATAACCACCCATGAACTACTACATCATGGGTAGTTATATAAGAGATTATTATCTCTAAATAACCACATCATGTTCATCAGCCACGTCATTAGCCTGAAGTGTAGTGATCAGCCTGAAGTGTAGTGATCAGCCTAAAATGTAGTGGCAGTTATGCAATGATCAGCCTGGAATGCAGTGATCAGTCTGAAATGCAGTGGCGGTTATGCAATTAATTAAATTCAGCGTGTTGCTTATAAATACAAGAGAGGATGAAGAAGAATGCATCAACAACGATCAAACAAACTACATGCTCTAAGGATTTTGTTTTTTATCTTTCATTTCCTTTTCCTGTTTTAGGAGTGGATTTTAATGTAGTTCTTTCCACATCCGTAAGAGAAGGCGCGTTATCCCCTTCTTCTTCGTGTTTTAATTTGGAGGCAAGCTTTGCCACTCCAAACTGTAAGAAGGCGTGTGTTCCCCTTCTTGTTGCTATAATTGGAGGCTCAATTATCACTCCAATCTCTTGTAACTGCTCTTGTGCTTAGTGAAAAATATTATCTTTTGGGCATTTACTTGTTTGATGAGATTTCTGTTACATGTTTAAGTGTAATACCCCGTATTTTTCAGGTAGATATATATCCCTAGTACTTTTCCTAGCCTTTGGGTAGGTTTGCATCCCAATCGATTGGCATCATATACCAATCGATTGCCACTTTTGCGAGCCCAATCAATTGACCTTATTACCAATCGATTGCTATTCCAATCGATTGGATGTTTTACCAATCGATTGCCTTGCTGTCAACTTTAATCCATGACGTGGCACATACCAATCGATTGGCACCTGGTACCAATCGATTGAGAGTAGCTAGACTTGGCCACCTTGTTTGTTTTCTGTGGTTGTGAATGTTTCCCCTCCCTATATATACCCTCTCCCTTATACATATATATGTTTGCTTGTGTGTGTGTTTGAGATATATATATATACTCTCATATATACACATATATATATATTATATATATACACACTCTCGGGTTAGAGAGAGAGGAAGGAGAAGAAAAGAAGAAGGAGAAGAAGAAGGTAGAGGAGAGGAGACCAGAGAGAAGAGACAGACAGAGAGAGAAGAAGGAGAGGAGAGAAAACTCACCATAGCCGCCGCCGCGGAGCTCTGGACGCCGTCACCGGAACGCCGGAGAGAGGTAAGTTCCATTAACTTACTCAAGGGTTTTTTTGGGATGTTTGTATGTGTTTAATAACGTATGTGGAAGAGGAAAGAACCCCCCAACGTTTTTATATATAAAACCAACAGTTTCTGATGAAGAAGACAGAGTCCAATCGATTGCCATTGGATCCAATCTATTGGATATTTCCCAATCGATTGCCATGAATCTCAATCGATTGCTATACCAATCGATTGTTATTTTGCCCAATCGATTGGCATTGTTTCCAATCGATTGCCATGTTTGGTCAATCGATTGGATATGAGTAGAATGTTATTTGTATGTTGTTTTATGTTTATGATATATCGGACTTATTAATAGTTGTACCCTATGTGTTATTGCGATATGTGGATAAGATATATATGTGTCATGTCAGGACTAGACTTATATGCAGTGATCGTTAATATTACAAGATGAATTATTCTGGGTTAACTGTTGACATGAGATGAACTGTTTAATTGTTATATGACGATGTTGTTAAACTGTATAGTAGAACGAAACACAACTGCATGTTAATAATCAGTAATGAATATATATGATGAATACAGAGCGTGCGATAATTCTTGTATTCAGAGTAATGCATTTCACGACATGTGGTCAGCACACATGGGATAGTGATGTGAAGAGATAAGGAATATGATGAGAAATGGGAACTGTGGCTTATATGGGATATGAGATATGTGTATTTGGGATCCGTGGGATCAACGGCTGACGAGCCGGGTAGACGTGGGGTGGTTAGAGTTCCTAGTGCGTCTCTCGCTGTTGAAGATGTCTAATGATGCATATGCACTATTGAAGACGTCCAGTGTACCGTTGACGATTACGTCCGGCTAGTGCTCTAATGTATTCTCAGCTGTGTAGACGACCAGTGAGGGTATACACATCGTTGAAGACGTCCGATGTGCCGTTCCATCGTTTACAGATAGGTGATACCGTGTAGATGACCAGTAACCCTATCAAGGGATTGTGGGACCTACTGCCTAGTCGGGTGATTCTGATTGGCATTATTGTATCGACGTATGGATAAGGATTTGAGATTATGGTATCGACGAATGAATATAGATTTGTAATATGGTATTGATGTATGGATACTGTCACGCCCCGACGTAGCATAAATAAGGAAAGCGTTTAATTTCCTTTATGGACCCGTAGGTCGCGACAGTTTGAAGGATCGATTCCGTCCCAAACGTCGAACAACAATAAACAATAATCAGAGCAGAGCAATCAAGGCTTATAAAATTTTTCTAACTTATTACATATTACAGCACGGGGTCATCTAAAGGCACAGACCGCCTTAAAATAAAACAATAACTTAGTGTCTATTACAGTCATCCTTATAAAACAAACAGTTTAAAACTTAAAACATATAACTTAAAGCATATAATCAATAAACAGTTTTCTCATTCCAAAGGCAGCCATTCTCAGTTAGCGTAGTCATACTGGTGAGCTTGTTCATAACCTGAAAAGCTTGAACACGAATGTCCAGGACGCATCAACGTCGTCAGCTTCAAGAAGCTGGTGAGTATTAAAAACATAACTTTAAATGTAAAACATACTCATTTACTTATTTCCATTTTCAATTTGTAAAATCAATAGTTTGACCATAGAGAGAATTTAATTTATAAAACAATGAGGAACATGTTGAAAGTCATTCATTCATAAAGCATATGATCGTGTATGAGACAATGCACCACACTCATCTTGCCGACTCTTTTCTCTCGACAGACACAACAACCCACTATCTTACTCCTGGTATCTTTGAAACACTAAGATAGCCACACTTTAGCAACGGGACACCAGGGAGTGTCCAGTTTGCCTCACACTTTGGTCCGGGGTACCAGGGAGTGTCCATTGCCTCACACTTTGAATACCTAAACCGCCATGCAAATACCAGAGCAACCTCACGCAGTATCCAGACTCGGGTATCAGGGAGTGTCCGTAGGCCACACTTTAGCACTACCATGGGTGCCAGTGAGTGTCCAAGTTCGGCGTCACACACTTTAACGCTTCCATGGGCGTCAGGGAGTGTCCAAATTTGCCACCGTCGTATTTCAAAGATACCCTCACCGCAATCTCAACCACAACCACAACCGCAATCTCAACCACAACCACAACCGCAATCTCAATCTCAATTTCATACTCTTTCCACACTACCATTACTCTTTTCCACACCGACTGACACCCACATGCATGTACCACTGACCCCATATGAATGACATGAACTTAAACATAAAGTAAATTGCTGAATTAAAGGAATAACGCAAGTACGGGGATTGATAAGTCATAATACAATGTTTTAAATCATCTCACAACATAACCAATAGAGTTCTGATTAAATAATTTTCTCAAACAGAGCCTTAACAGTCCTTAAAAGTTGAACCAAACAGTCCCTTAACACAAAACAAATAAAAACCACAAACTGGCAGATCGCGCGCGCGGGCCGCTCACGCGAAAGGTCGCTCGCGCGGGCCGCTTGCGCGATCTGCCTCTTTTCCTTTTTATATATAAACTTTTTTGTCTGCCTGAAAAAGCCAAGGTCGCGCGCGCGGATCGCTCGCGCGAAAGGTCCCTCGCGCGACCTTCGCTCGCGCAACCTGCCTAAATTTCATTTCATATATATAAACTCTTCTGTCTGCCTGGGGAAACGAGGATCGCGCGCGGGCCGCTCGCGCGAGGGGTCGCTCGCGCGGTCCGCTTGCGCGATCTTCGCGCGCGCGATCGTGGCACGAGGTTTTTCTGAGGCTTCTTCTTCCCCGCAGAAACTGCTCTGTTTCAGTAAAACAGGGTCTATTTTGACCCATTTCAAATCTGTAAGTATATAGATCATATAGTATATGGTTTTCTTCGTTTTTCCACAAGGATTAGGAATCCATTATCAATTAAACATGATTCTAACTATAACTCTTAAATTTTATGAAAGATTAAAAGAGGACAAAACTTAATTTCTAATATACTTTCTCATGTGATCAAATTAAACTCTAATACTTTAAACATGGCATGTAGGATGTATAATCTTTCATATTTCATTCTAAAAACGGATTTTGGTTGAGTTTGGAAAATTGTGATTTTGAAGCTCAAGCTTCCATGGACGAATTTAGCAATGGAGGATCATTAATACATACACAAACTCAGTAACTAAGCATGAATTTACATTCTAGAGTGAGTTTAGAATACTCACTGAGTTCAAGAATGAAGAGGTGGTTGTTGAGAAAGAAATAGATATATAAGGAAACCCAATTGAAACTTCAAGCTTAAAGCTATGGAGAAATAAGCTTCCTCTCTCTATATTACTCTGTGTATCTCTTCTCAAATCTCTCTGTGTTTATATCAAAGTGCAGATTGTGAAGTGTGAATGTGATGCATATATGTAGAGAGTACAAAACTTGGGGGCCAAGATCATTGTAGTTTACTCAACAAAATGTTTTGTTTCTCAATTAACTAATGAGCCACATATACACAGATATATACATACGTATTGATAATACACAGATGAGTATTAACTCATCTGCTATCCAAGAGCCAAGCATAGGCTAGTATAGGGGTCAATAAAGATTGATGTTGTTTGGCAATTTGGCTTTTGGCACAAAAATAACACACACATGGTCTAGTCTACCCAAACAAGGCTTAAGGCAATCATTAGTTGCCTTAAATAGATATAAAGCAATTTTCCAAATCAGTCACTTCCAAATTCTGCGGGAAGTTCACACAGCGTGGACAGTTTTGAACATAAACTGGTATTTTTGTGGCGCGGTGTTCGTCACAAAAATACAGAAAATTCATTTTAACGTAAGAAATGGTTTTCTGGTTTCATAAAAATACAGTTTGAATCAAAAGAATTTACTTTCACCGTTTTGAAATACAGATTTGAAATTCAACACATGTATTGTCAAATTTTATAAAATCGCATTTTGACCCCAAAAGAATTTCAGTTACGAAATAAGGCATGTTACAAGATTTTAACACATGAGAATTAAAATTAAAATAAAAGTAAACAATACAATTGAACTTAAATATAAAATGCAATTAAATGAAAATGCAGGTCATTACAGATACAGAGATGGATAGAGGTATGAATGTGAGTACGGATATGATGAGATTAATATTCAGTCATGAATTCAGCGTCCTACCGTAAAGGTAGATGCATGGGTTGTTACATGGGTTACATGCATGGATTTGGTGAATACGTGATGAGATATTTATACCATGATCTTTATTATTATTTTCATTTAATATGTTTCCTGCTATCATTGAATTCATGTATAGTTTCATGAGACCTCTGCTATGTCTGTGAGTGACGTCATTGTTAAGAGATTAACCGCATTTTAAGATGCTGAACAATAACGGTGAGGAGTATTGTTTAGTGTACTCACTCAGCTTTGTATCCAAAACTAATGGTGTTTGTGCCATGGATATTCTAATGTCTAGAGCTTGGCAGGCCTTGAGGATGGAGACTGATGTTCCGCCGGACTTAGAGCTGAAGACTTGAAGACGAAGGCGTGCTGCTTTGTATTAGTTAGCTGGTATATCTGTTGTACTTCTACTGTTATTATTGTTATAGGCTGTAGACTCTAAGTCAACTGTTATAATAGATTTAGTAGACTTTTATAATTCGTACTTGGGCATATGTTGCTTCCAAACCTTTTATATTTCCGCTGTAGCCTCTGATTATGTTAATAAGATATGTTTTATGAATAACATCCTCCCTATCGTTGTATTTGTTCGTTGGTATAGATGACAATGCGGTTATTTACCAATCACGAACTTACGGGACCAAAAAAGAACTTGTTTTCTCTATTTTTGCTTCCCCGGGACGTGACATTAAGTCTTTGATTCTGTCAAAGCACCGAGAATCCAAAGGAAAGTGTCGTTCCTCTACTTTCCAATTCGTCTGATTAATATTTTATTCGTATTTAGAGGACGTTTGTTGGTAAACAATACGTTTTCTTGGCATGCTCGCGCATAAGAACATTTCTGCTATATAGGGGGTGAACTGGCGGGCGAGAAAGAGAGAGAGAATCGACTCCGACCCCTACCTGGTGGATCACTTTGCAAATTGGTTTCGTGTGAGGACCAAGCTGGGTGTTGCGGGCTGCCACGTGGCGAGCAGGGTCAATTTAACCCAATTTATACCCCTATAAAGAGCAGTGGCAGACCTACATTATGGTCAGGGGTGGCACAACCCCCCTGAACTTTTGAAAATTACAGTATTACATGCAATATTTTACAGATTTTACAAATAGGCTCTCCTAAATTCACACAGGCCCCTCCTGGACTTTTAAAAATTTTAGATTTACATACAATATTTTATAGATTTTAGACACAGGCCCCCTGGGATTTTGAAATTTTTTAGATTTATATGTAATATATTACAGGTTTTAGAAATAAGCCTCCTAAAATTACATGATTTACCCCAAACTAGGGGTGTTAAACCAATTTTACAGTTTTAAACAAAATTGTGTATAAGTAGACCTAAAAAAAATTCGCCTCGGGAACGCTGCCCCAGAACCCCCGTATAGTTTAGGCCCCTCCCTGACCAAAAATCTTGAGTACGTCCCTGACAAAGAGTGTACAAGGCATATCTCAATTAAGTACTAAAAATTAAACTTTTGAGTACTTGCTATTTTTATGTGTTTATTACATAACTGAAAGACTATTCAAAATTCTACTTAGAACTTTAAGTAAAAAAAGTTAACTGAAACACTATTTTCAGTATTTTAAATTTAGTAGTTTAAACTTTTTCAACACTAAGAATTCACTTAATTTTTTCAGTATTTAATTTTTAGAAATTTAGTATTAAATCCCCCATTAGGAAAAGTTATTAGTTAAAGAACACAATGCAAACTTTTTTTTAGTGAAAATTCCCTTAACCCAAATCTTTGTTAAAAATAAACAAAAGTTTCACATTTTTGTGAAATTTCACTAAACTTTTACGTGACTTTGTGAAATTTCAATAAACTTCTAGAAAGTTTAGTGAAATTTCACAAAACCGTCTGGATTTTTCACACAATGCAAACTTTTTTTCCCCCTGTTAGACCTTATACATAAAAAATACTCTAAAATGGACTAAACTCTAATTACCCCATTTTTGGAAATTTTTATCAAACGGTCCTAACTAATTTTCTTTAAAAAAAAAAAAAATTAGGCCTAGGGAGAATAGAGATATTTCAAGAGAATATATAAGGGGAGGTGTAATGTCACGACCCATCCCACTACGCGTGGAAATAGGACACGTGGCACGCCACCAAGGCTCATCCAAACATCATCTAATAATACGCAGCGGAAAGAACTTCTATAAAACAACCCTGGTAGTTTAAAACTTAGGAAACGTTCCCTTCTGTGTTTGTAAAATACATTGAAATTAGAGTCATAAAAGTTTTGATCATTGAAAACACATTCAAAGAAAAATAGTTTTGAAAAACAGAGGCTCAGTCGACTGCCCAGTCGACTGCACTAGGGTCCAGTCGACTGCCCAGTCGACTGCTATTCAATCGAAGGAGGCAGTGGCTCCACTAAACAGTGTTCAGTCGACTGCCCAAGGGGTCCAGTCGACTGCTTCTCTAATATTTCCTTACAGTATCTTAAATACACGAGATCCAGTCGACTGCCCAGAGGGTTCAGTCGACTGCTCCTCGGCTGGCAGCCCTGAGTTGGAAATTAACAAGTCCTACTACTCCATACCAATAACAATCACAACCACAACTGATTTTAACGCATTCAAAACATAATTACAGACGTTCAATTACAAGATTACAATACTGAAAAGCAAATCCATGGTTCTATTACAACATACTACAATATTCAAATCCTTACACAAGTTTAGGATTTAAAACACAAAAACATTTACAAAGGTGATCCCCCGACGTTCATCGGCCTCACTCCACACACTTCTTCTTGTCTTTCTTCTTACCTGCAATGGAGTACATCTCCACTGCTCAGCTATATGCTGAGCGTACAATTCTAAATGTATGCTTATATGACAGTTCATGGTTTAAGCATCTTAAAACACATAAAAATAGTCTCTAGGGTGAGTGGTACGCATTCATCCGGTAGCGGCAAGTCCAAGCCTTAAACCGCGATGTCAATGGCAAGTCCAAGCCTACAACCATTACATCCCACAAGTGCCATGGCAAGTCCAAGCCTACAACCATGCACAGTAGCCGTCGCTACCAAAATTCTCAAACATCGAGAAGCTTACTCCGGCATGAATTTGCACCAAACTCCCCTTTGACCCAAGTAGACACATAACATGCTCACATAAACAGTTATACGTGCTTTTATCATAATTTCACGTGCATAATTAACGGGCCTAACTAACACATGAATTTCGCCCGGATCCAAGAATATCAAAAGTGATGTCCAAAACATGAAAATCCATATATTTCATAGATCTAGAATTCATACCTCGTGCGAATCTCTTCAAACTTTGAAGGATCGTCTAGGGGAATAAATAATCGTCGGATTTCGAATTTGGTACAATTCCTATAAGTTTTACCTGATTTTTCCCAAAAGTCCAAAATTAAGATTTTAACAAAACTTGGCCAAACATGACCTAAGTGGTATCAAAACGTAGATCTTACCTCCACGAGTTCAAATCTGAAATCTGGAGAAAATCTGACGGACGAACGGTCGTCGATCGGCGTCGCAAAGCCCGGAGCAACCAAATCTCCTTTCTCTCTCCTCTCTCTAGATATTTTTGGCAAGTTTGGATGAGAATGAATCTCATCCTCATCTATTTATAGGCAAAAGTTATGGAAATTACGTTTACCTCCCCACGAGTTTCTCAAACTTCTAATTAGATCTCGAAACTCCGCACCCGTCCATTTTATGCCTTTACGAGTGAAAACTATAAATTTTAAAAGTTTCCGACTAAGTTTCGTTTGGTCCAAAATAACGTCCGAAAACTATATTCTGTGGAATCTCTACACAACCTACCTTTTTAATTAACGTGTCTCTCACGTTCTCACCACAGTTCTCAAAATGATATAATCAATATCAAAGATTGTCAGAATTATACTACACAGGTATAATTACTATTCACAGAAACACCAGATAAGGTCAAATAACATTTAAATCATATAAATGTCATTTAATCATGATTATGCAATATGAACTTCCATGTTCCCGTGTCCTCACTGACACCTTACCGTTGACCACAGTAAACCACTTATCCTCAATTATCATATATCAATGATAATTCATAAAATTTCATATCATGCATGATTAAACTATGAAATTCTGGAACGGGCATGACATGTAATGATTGGTGCACATGAAGATCTGGGTCATTCATTTTGGTGGGTCTCATCCCATCTATATAAGCACTGACTCCACCGAAATGAATGATCCAAATCTTTATGTGCATATTTTATGTACACATAGCATTACACTAAAGGAAATAATAGACCCGTTTAGTGGGTTGGGTTGTAGCCCGTCCACATGTTTTGAGGAAACAAAATTCATGTGTAAAAGATATTAAAAAAAGAAAAGAAAATAATTTATGTATAATGTATTGACTCAATTTTTGTTCAATCCACCTTGAATATTTGTCCAATCACCTTTTCTTACCAGTTATCACTTCTCAATCCAGTCCAACCCAAAATTAGTTTACCATCCGTCAATTTTTACAACTTGTAATATAAGCTACCAATCTTTATTATTGGAAAAAAGTGCATATAGAAAATCCAAATAAAAAAAGAGTAATGCTACACTTCCTAAATCTTCATCGCAAATGATGTGACAGTAGAACCACAGTATTTTGATCAAGGATATTAAAATGAGTCACAGTGGTCCCACTGCTACATCCTGGGGCGAATCGTATTAGCTTCTCTAAATTTTAGTATTTTTTTACTTGTACATATGCAACAATAATTGTAATCAAACACATCACAAATTATCAGTTAAGTCATAATATCTAAGTAAAGAGAAGTTGAAATACCACAATCGTAATCAACCAGACCTTAAATATTTGGATAAATACCTTTTCTTTTCAATTCTAAGTATAACCCTACTCAAATTATTTTACCATCAACCCAACATTTACAAATTAACATCAACGATCACTTATTATTGAATAAAAAAGTAATAATATGCACGTAAAGACGTAATTATTAAAAGAGTCGGGAGATTGGGAGATCAAAACCATTAACACTATAGGAATTGCAAAGCACAAAACCTCTCAACTCTCGAAACGGCAAGAAAATATCACAGAACAAAGGTAATTTTATTTATATAAAAATATGTATAAAGAAACCCCAAATTTTTTGGTCTTGGGGCGATGGACTCAAGCCAATAAACGTAGCCCTCTCAAATGTGCATTTTTTAATCCACCACTAATCACATAATTAAGGATGTAGATTTGAAAAGCACAGCATTACCCATTAGTAAAAAATATGGATAATAGAGCCAAATATTTGGGTCAAAGTCGTTGCCTCCGATCTGTAAATGTCCATCAAATCCTAATCCTCCAATAATAATCATGGCTAACAGCGTGGTTGAACGTGTAAGAGAATAGTAAAAAGAGAAATAAAGTACAAGCGGTAAATCTAAGACAAAAGGATACATCTAGACTTCTTTTTTTTTTTAGGGGGATACATCTAGACTTCCAGTATAGTATCAAAATGGTATGTATTTTGTATTTGTTTATTTATTTATTGGGGGAATTATTGGAAAATCCTAAAAGTAACCCTTATAAGTTTAAAACTTCAATTCCTTTGACCATTTTTTAAAAAATGACAAAGGGAATCTAAATCAGTGCTCACATGGTATAAATGCAAGCACCATAGAAAATCCCATGTGACTCCCAGCCCTCACATGCGCGTCTCCTTCCTTCAGCCACTCACACCGTGTGAGTGGCTGTACCATATGAGATCCATTTCGAAAATATTTTTTAAAACTTTAAACCCCCATAACTTTTGACCTACAACTCCATTTTTCACAAATTTTATACCGTTGGAATCGTGTCGACGAGAGCTACAAAACTAGTACCATTGTTGATATGTTTTGAGAAAAAAAAAATTCATGTTTTTACATACATGAATAATAAGTGAAATTTCACTTGATTTACATAAAATATTAAGTGAAATTTCACTCAATTCTAGAGCTTTTAAAAAGCTCTCCCAAAAAAGCCTTAGGTTCAAGTTTTGCAAAGCTCATAAACTAGTTATCAAATGAATTAACATGAAATTGTGCTTTAAAATAGGAGAAGCACCAAAATGGGGGTCAAACTAAGCCTTAATGTTCATGTACGAGTTAAGTGAAATTTCACTAGATATTCATGTAGGCATGGTGATTTGTTTTTTTTTTTTTTTTAAACAATGCATATTTTGTTAAAAATAAGCAAATTTCATAATCAATTATGAAACACAATTTTTCAACCAAAACAAATGCAGGAATTCTTGTTAAAATTCGTCTTTTTTTAAATCTTTTTTCTCAAAACATGTAAATTTGGCATACATAATTATTAAGTGAAAATTCACTAAAACAGTACATGCCTTCTTCATGAAAAACTTGAAGTTAAACTTAACATTCGTGTACTCGTTCAGTAAGATTTCAATTAGTATGTCAAGTGAAATTTCACTAACTATCTCAAAAGTCGCTAGAAGTAACTCTCTAGAGTTTAAGGTCCACTTTGATACTTTTTTTTGTTAAAAAGTCCCTCAAATGTCAATTTAAGTAAAATTTCACTTAATAATCATGTACAAGTTCAGTGAAATTTCACTTAATATTCATACATGCCAAGTGAAATTTCACTATATTTTTTTTCTCTTTCATATTATACAATGCATATTTCGTTTAAATAAAAAATAAAAAAAATCAAATTTCACAAATCAATTATAAAACATAGTTTTTCAATCCCAACAAATACAAAATTCTTGTGAAATTTTACTAAAACTCTCATTAAGAACAAAGTGAACATTCGTTTTTTTTTTTTTTTTCTTGCAACATATCAACTTGGCATACGTGAATATCACGTGAAAATTCAATAACTCATACACGAATATTATATGAATATTCTATTAGGTTCGTCTGGAACATGATATGTAAAAATAAGAGTTTTTTTCTTTTGCTCAAAAGGTATCAACAATGGTACTAGTTTTGTAGCTCTCGTCGACACGGTTCCAACGGTATAAAATTTGTATGAAACAGAATTGTAGATCAAAAGTTATGAAGGTTTAAAGATTAAAAAAATATTTTCGAAATGGATATCATATGTTATAGCCACTCACACGGTATGAGTGGCTGAAAGAACAATGGGCGCGCGTGAGGGCTGGGGACGTGTTGGATTTTCTATAGTGCATGCACTTGTACCGTGTGAGCACTGGATTAGATTTCTTTTGTCCTTTTTAGAAAATGGTCAAACCAATTGGAGTTTTAAACTTTTGAGAGTTAGTTGAGGGGTTTTCCAACAATTATCTATTATTTTTTTTGTTGCTAATCGTAACATTTGTATATAAAGCTTTAAAACTCAGCCAGCTCTTCACTTCTCCTCGGTCAGTGGCGGATCCAGGAATTTCGATCAGGGGGTTATGTAGAGTCACACGGAGATTCGGGGGCAGTGCCTCCGAAGTAAATTTTTTTGGGTCTATTTGTAATTAGGCCAATATATTACATATAATAAGATTTTTTTTTTTGGGAGAGTAAAGTATATAATTGAGTCAATATATTACATATAAAATCCTCTTTTTTTAGCCTAATTAATATTTTTTGGGGACTATATAACAAGTTTAATTATTATTTTTTTTTGGGGGGGGGGGGGGGGGGGTACAAAACTTAATAAAATTTAAAAAATTTACCTGAAATACATGTATAAAAGTATAATTTCCCAAAAGTTAAGGGTGGCCACTATCCCCCTTGCCCCACCTACATCTGCCACTGTCCTCGTCCATATTCACAGAGCATATACTAATTGAGTAATGATTCGTGCACATAAAATGTGCACATAGA
Organism: Hydrangea macrophylla; assembly: GCA_033977485.1. Lineage (NCBI taxonomy): Eukaryota > Viridiplantae > Streptophyta > Magnoliopsida > Cornales > Hydrangeaceae > Hydrangea > Hydrangea macrophylla. The sequence continues at coordinate 94,615,828 of CM066988.1, read as the reverse complement.
GTGTGCACATAAAATTCTAGGCCATTCATTTTGATGGATCTCATATGTGCAGGGATAGACTCCATCAAAATGAATAGCCTAGATCTTCATGTGCATATCCACCAAAATGAATGATCTAAATATTTTTATGCACAATTTATGTGCACATAGCATTACCTGTACTAATTTAAGTGAAATTTTGACTTCATGAAAATAATGACAGAGATTTTTTACCTTCCTCTTCTAGAAAGGAAAGGTTTTACAATTAGTACTACATGCAAATTATTAAATGGTGAATTAATGTTGCAGTAGTACCCTTTCATGATAAAGACCCACCCCCGTGCCCCACCGAGGCTTTTTTTTTTTCTCTCTCTCTCTCTCTTGGACTCGGTTAAGGAAAAAATATATAGCGAGAATCAGAGATAGAGTAGAAATACTTTGCTTTTTTTTGTTTGTTTAGTTAGTACGGAAAATGATGAGTAAAATAGGAAGAAAAAAATATTAAGTTGAATAAATTATACATCTTAGATGTTGAGAATCATTTTTCATCCTTTATTCGTATAATACAACAAGGTATATGCTCGTACAAATGCACGAGATGCGCATTTAACAAAATTATATTATATTGTATATAGTTTTAAAAAACAGTGTTTCAGTACAATGAAAACATAGAAAAATACGAAGTTTCATATCTTTTTTTTTTTTTTTTTATTATTATTTGAAGAGGAAGTTGCATATCTATTAGCATATGTAAATAATGATCTAATTGGTTTGAACATATTAACATATTTTCATAGTATAACTCAATATAAAATATTCAAAAGAATAAGCTGTATATAATAATTTGCACCAACTTAAAACCATGAGTTACAATTATTGGCCATTGAATCAGTAGCTATATTGACCCCGTTTGTTATAGCTTATAAATAGCAAATTATAGCTTATAGCTTAGAAAAGGCTGAAATGGAGTGTTTAGTGTGGCTGGCTTAAGAATTTATAGCTTTTTTCAACTTATTTAAGGCTCAAAAGCCAACTTGTTAGAAGTTGGGTTGGAGGTGCTTTTTCTAACTTATAGCTCATTTGCCATTTAATAAATATTTTATGAGTAATACTTGGGGCATAACCAAAGCCACAAACTTTTGCCCACAACTTCCATTTGTGTCTATCTCTCTCCTAGTGGGCACTGTGGGGTCACTGGCACTGTGGGACCCATCAAGAGAGAGATAGACACAAAATGGAGGTTGTGGGCAAAAGGTTGTGGCTTTAGTTGTGCCCCAAGTATAACTCATATTTTATTGGACAACCTTGTCTTTTATTTTTTTTTTCTACTGACATAAATTACCCCCAACTAAATTAAGCCCTTCACTTGTCCAAAAATTCCATCATTTTTTATCTACTCTCTCACTCTCACGACCCATCCCGTTAACGTGCGGAAACAGGACACCTGACACGCCATCAAGGCTTATCCAGTCCATTAAACAAGCGTACGCAGCGGAAATGAACATTTAAAATAACCTTGAGTATTAAAACTTTAGGAAACATTACCTTCCGAGTTGTAAAATCCATATAAAATTGAAAACTCAATTATATTTTGAAACGAATGATTTTATGTTGAAAGGTGTCCCAAAGGTACCCTGAGTACCGATCAAAATATTTAAAATATTTTCGAAAGGTATAGAAAAATGATTCTGACAGGGGGCATCTCGACCGGTCGAACGACCACATTCGACCGGTCGAATGACCCTTTAGCAGAATCCTGCACAAGCTGCAGAATTTTGTAAAGCATCAAACAACCACCACTTAAATACACTACTCCAAACATGAATACAATTCCAAACTTCACAAGTTACAACATGCTATCAAAACCAAAGTTTAGACTTACTAATTCATGAACAGAAACAATAGCGGAACAAGCTAGGACTTGTTTGGCACAATCCATAAAACTCTATCCATTTTTCCTTTAAACTTCAAAATTGACAGGTTAAGCATTCAAAACATGAATCCATGAGTTCGGATTCATAACAACATAAATAAAAAGAGCTTTAATACTTATTACAACCGCATAAAATCATACTACGCCTTCTGAGTCAATTACATAGTTCTAACTATTCGAAATGCTCACTATTACAATGCTTGGAAAAGAAACAAAAAAAAACATATACAAGAGGATTCCCGGCATTCTTCGGCCTCACTCCTCACGCTTCTTTTTCCCTTTCTTCCTTTCATCTGCAATGGAGTAAATCTCCACTACTCAGCTATATGTTGAGTGCACAATTTCTAACATATGCATATATGACAAAACATGCTTTAACTTCATAAATCACATCAATAGTCTCTAGGGAGAAAAATACACCTTCATCCGGTAGCGGCAAGTCCAAGCCTTAAACCGCGACGTCAATGGCTAGTCCAAGCCTACAACCATTACGTCCCCAAGTGCCCTGGCAAGTCCAAGCCTTAAACTATGCACAGTAGCCGTCACTACTAGAATTCTCAAATATCAAGAAGTTTACTCCAGCATGAATTTGTATAAGGCCCCCCTTTGACCCACATAGGGAACTCAACGTGCTAGCGTAAATTTAGACTTGCTTTTCACATTTAAGCGCGTGCATAATTAACATGCCTATAATTAACACATGAATTTCGCCCGGATCACAATTTTGTCGTCGAAATATAAAACATGTATTTCACCTATATAACATAGGCTAGAAATTCATACCTCGAACTATCATCGTATAACGTGGAGGAAACGACTAGAAGCCCGACTAAACGCCAAATCTCTGATTAGAAGCCCGACTAAACGCCAAATCACCGATCCTATGTAAAACCTACAAGTTTACCCATGTTTTCCCCAAATTTTTAGATTTAGAAATTTATAAAAAATTTAACCAAACATGGCATAAAGATTATCAAAACGTAGCCCTTACCTTGGAGAGTTCAAATACGAATTTTGGTAAAATTCAGACGGACGAAAGGTCGCCGATCGTCGTCGCAAAGCTCGTAGGATCAAATGTCCTTTTTTCTCTCATCCCTCAAGATATTATATGAGTTTTGTAAGAAATGACAATTTCATCCATTCCTATTTATAGGCAATCTTCTCAAAATCGCGTTTACCTCTCCGCGAGTTTCCAAAACTTCTAACTAACTCTTGAAACTTCGCACACGTCCATTTTATAGCTTTACGAGGGAAAACTATAAGTTACAAGAGTTTTTGATTAAGTCTCGTTTGGGTCCAAAACTACGTCCGAAAATTAAATTACGTGGAATCTCTATACAACCTACCTTTATATATAACGTGACACTCACGTTCTCACTACAGTTCTCAAAATGATATTAACAATACCAAAATCATAAAAAATTATACTAGACAGGTATAATTCACTATTCACAAAATACCAGAAAGTCAAATAACATTTAAATCACATAAATGTCATTTAATCATGCCAATGCAATCTTACTTACCACATTCTCGTCTCCTTACCGACACCCTACCGTTGACTCATAGTCAACCCCAACCCAATTATCAATTAATATTGATAAACTCATAGATTCAATTATGCATGATAAATCTTATAAATTTTGGAACGAGTATGACACTCACATATAAAAATAATATAACAAAAAAAAAACTATTTAGTTGAGATGTGTAACTTAAAATTCATACACTTTCAATAATTACTTCTTGAAATAATGCTTAAACAACTTTTAAGAGAGTTTAGACAATTACACAACAAATAAGCTATTTGACAGCTTATGTACCAAACACCACAACGACATAATTACTGCTTTTGAAAAGCTGCACCAAACAGGTTCACAACTTATTTTGAGCTCTAATAGCTATAATCTATCTAGTTAAGCTGCAACAAACGGGGCCATTATTGTGTTGTCAGGCTTAAAGTTATGAGTAATGCTAGGCACACTTTGAAATCCACACTAAATTTGACACCCAGCTTCAAATGCATTACTCTGTGTTGTATAAGTGGTCCACAGAAAAGTGTGGAAAATTCACACAGCACACGGTACATGTATTTAAAGCATAAGATGTCAATTTCAGTGTGGATTTCGAAGTGTGTCTGGCATTACTTTAAAGTTATAGCACAACCTCAGCTTTTAAAATGACAAAGAAATAAATCACTCTTGTACAATGAATGATGCATGTTTATGGTAAAAATAAATTACAACTCTATTTGTCAAACTTTGATTGTAAAAATAAATCGTAGTTAACTTATTCCCAGTGCTTTGTTTAAACATAATCTAAAAACTAAGAACACTAAAAATTCATGAATCTATAAATAATTTCCCATAAAACATATAGGTAAATAATATAAATTTTTTATATTAGGATTGTTATTTTCATATAGATTTGGATTCAGCAAACCTTTAACATCTTCAGACTGAATATTTTTGCATGAAGTAAAGCTTGTAAGATCCGAAATTGCAGATCTTTAACTTCTTCAGATTGAACATTTTTTATGATACAACTACATGAAGTGAAACTACCAAAAAATGTGGAATTACGTGTAGTTAAACAAAACATTCAAATTGGATCAATTTTTTAATATTACACCCCCCCCCCCCCCCCAAAAAAAAAAAAAACTTAAAACTAATGAGACTGCATCCTATAACTATTATTAATTATATTTGTAGAACAAATACTTATGTCGTGCAACATCCTCCATTGACTAAAAATAGTAGAGTGAGAATAGAGGGGAAAAGAGAGAGAGAGAGAGAGAGAGAGAGAGAGAATAGTAGACGATATTTACTCAGAATTGGGGACAAAAAGAAGAGTAATGGTACATTGTTCTCTTTGGTTTATGAAGTAACTATAAATTGGAAGAGGAGATTATGGTTTTTCAATTGACGTAGAGTTTATTTTTTGTAGCTAACAAACATACCAATGAGACTTATCTTTCACATTCACATCTAACATAGACTAAATTCCGTGAGTTCAATATTATTAGATGAGTAGAATCTTATCTATTTTTTTTTAATTAAATCTTTTAGAGAAAAGTTCTTTATCAACCAAATTGGTTTGATTCGAATTTAGAATAACGTATTCTCTTTTTCTCCATAAAATTCTTGCTCAAGTCAACTCAATTCTATGAGTTCAATATTATTAGATGAGTGGAATCTTATCTAAATTTTTTTTTGTAAACCTCTTAGATAAAAGTTCTTTATCAACCAAATTGGTTTGATTCGAAATTATAATAATGTATTCCCTTTTTCTACATAAATCAAAGTATTATACCTTTTAAAAATTGAACTAAATTTGAGGAATCAAACATACGTGTAAAAAAAAACCTAAAAACTACCTATAAGTATCCAACATATCCAAAAAATTTAAATTTTAATATAGGGAATTTTTAGTAACTTGGTTTGCATATTTTAAATGTATTATATATACCTAAATATAATGAAAACGGGAGAGAAGTTAGGGATGAAAAGTTTCTCCTCAATAAATGAGAGGCATGATTGGCCAAGAGAGAATATGATAATTAATTAGTAAGAATTAGAATTCATTAATATTAATTATTATTCATTCAAATTCAAATATTGGGTGGAAAAAAAAAGGGTCATTTAGAGAAAATTACACATAGGCGCTTAGGTGACAAAAGCAAAAGCTTTTGTTTACATATATATATGGGAAATACGAGAGTGAATATTACAAGGGAACTAGTTTCCTTCTTGCTTTTCCTAACCTTTTTTTTTACCGTCACAAGATCTGTGATAAAAAAAAGGCCGCACACTAATTTGTTTGGTTTATGGATTAAGTGAGGAAAAAAAAATCAAAACACAAAGGAAAATGATTTCATTTGTTTTGTAACTAGGGAAAACATACAGGAAAATATGAAGGAAAAGAAAATATTGTGAGGAATATATCAAAACTTTTGAATTTTGTGTACCCACTTTCCTCCTTTTCTTCGTTTGTGACGATAAAATTTTGTAGATTTTTAACTTTTCTGTTAGTTAAGCATGGAACAAAATAGGAGGGAAAACACAAGGGAACTAAGGGTGCGTTTGACAAAACTGAAAATTAAGAACTGAAAATAATTAAGGGTGAGTTTGATAACCCAATTAAGCGGTGAAAATGAAAACTTTCAGCACTTATTTGTTTTCAGTGCGTTTGATAACGCATCACTTAATTGAAAATGCATCCAAAAAATTACTGAAAACTTTAAGTGAAAAATTTCTACTGAAAATATTCATTGAATGTAGTCTATTTCAGTAGTTAAAAATATGTTTTCAATACTACAAATTCAATCGCTTAAAATTTTCAGTACTTAAAATTCAGTACTTAATTTTCAGTACTTAATTTTCAGTTTTATCAAACGCACCCTTAATAAGTGCTGAATTTAAGTACTGAAAATTTTAAGTGATTTGTATTTGTAATACTGAAAGCAGTATTTCAAGAACTAAACTAGACTGTATTCAGTGATTATTTTCAGTAAAAAAAAAATTCACTTAACATTTTCAGTGGATATTTTGCTACTTTTTCAATTAAGTGTTGAAAATTTTCATTTTCATTACTTAATTAGGTTATCAAACACACCCTAAGGTTTTTTTTTTTTTTTTTTTTTTTTTTTTTTTTGTTTTTCTTACCATTTTATTTTCCCAAGGCTCTACTTGTTTCATGAATTTCAATAGGAAAAAGAAACAAGAAGTACAATTAGTAGTTCCCATGTCTTTTTTTTTTCATACTTAAATAACGTTACAAACTAAAAAAAAAAAAAAAAAAAGTATCGTCATAGCATATGAATAAAGAAAGGCAAATGATGACTCCAAATTTCTAAATGAGTAATTTATTTCACTACTTATTTTCTTTTCCTTTCTTTCTTTCTATAAATTCTACCAATTAAATTATTCTCTACGTCTTTTTTTTTTCCGCACTGAATCAAATAACAAATCAAGTCAATTGAGATTTGTAAATTGTGTTCTAGATATTTAAAAGCTAGATAAAGACATACGTTAGGGATAGGACAGAGAAAAAATAATAATAATAATAATAATAAGACAAAAAAAAGTACTTCAAGAAAACCATCAGGTGGTTACTGGCTAATTAACTGCTTACACATGCAATGAAGCTCTTTAGTCAAAATCAAACATAATGACTCGAAGACTTGGCCCCCCTTCGGTCAACTATTCTTTTTTCTTTTTTTTTTACTAATTTTCTTACTCAGATGCCGACATGCTTGTTTAGGGGTAGCGTAAGCCTTGCTATTGCGATACATTTCATTAATGATAGAAACAATTGGCGAAAATATTATTAAGAGAAATTTTGTTGGCAATAAGGGTAACTTAAAGTAAACATTAAGTATTACTGTATTAGACCTCTTATTGTCCATAAATTAAATTCCTTCATCTTTATCTCTAACCTTAACCAAACCATAACCATCATTACCACCACCCAACCACGTCCGACCCACTATCCCTGTCACCTCTGGCCACCACCCTCGCCATCTCTACGACCACCGCCAACTCCGGCGACCACTACCATTTCACCTCTTGACCCCTACCTTTTCGACATCCACCACCATCCTCACCACTCCTGACCACTTTCACTTAAGATAATATCTTAAGAGAAATATCATGTGAAACTTAACTTTGTTCACGTGAAATTTCACTTGATTTTTTAAAATTATACAACTAATTTGCATTCTTGGTAATTTGCATGTGCGATGATCATGAAATCGCATTGTATGGTGGTCGACGGAGATCGTGAGTTGCCGGTGATGGAGATGGCGTTTAGATCTAGATCTAGATCTTGACCGGTGCTAGGGGCGATGGCTCCGGTGGAAGTCGTGGTGGCGGCGACGGCTCTGATGGTGGTGACTATGGAAGGAGGAAGAGAGAGAAAGAGATAAATAAGAGAGATGGTGGTGGTGGCTATGGAGGGAGGAAGAGAGAAAAAGTTACAGAGAGTAAAGAGAGATGGTGGTGGGGGCGACCGTGTAACGCCCCGAAAACTAGGCCATATGGACAAGGTCAACGAGCCAAACAATAGAAGGAAAGCAAGGATATAGCTAGTCCTACGTGGACCAATCCAACAAGGCGGATGTATAGGGGAATCCTACATTCCAAAGAAAAGTCAATAAGTCAAGGATTGACCCTCGAGGACCAATCGGGTCAAATAAGGTCAGTCAGCATAGGTTTTGAAATGAGTTTAAAAGAAAGTTGGGTGAAACCCCATTGAGAAAGGAAACAAAGGTTTGAGTTTCACTTTGAAAGTTTACAATAATATAAGCTTTTGGAAATTTATGACCAAACGGCCCTTAAGAAATAGAAAGTAATATTTTTCCCATAAAAGGGTAACCACGGGCTAAGTATAAACCAAATTAGTTTTCGAAGATATTTTCTGAGTCAAAAACAATAAATAGAGTCATTTGACAATACACGCTAGAAATGTGCTCAATCCAACTTAAGCAAAGGGAGGTTCTGCCAAGTTTTTGCTCAATTGAACTTTCTGTTCACTCAATCGAACTTCTGTAGAGGAAGGTTCTGTGAAACCCCATTGAGAAAGGAAACAAAGGTTTGAGTTTCACTTTGAAAGTTTACAATAATATAAGCTTTTGGAAATTTATGACCAAACGGCCCTTAAGAAATAGAAAGTAATATTTTTCCCATAAAAGGGTAACCATGGGCTAAGTATAAACCAAATTAGTTTTCGAAGATATTTTCTGAGGCAAAAACAATAAATAGAGTCATTTGACAATACACGCTAGAAATGTTCTCAATCCAACTTAAGCAGAGGGAGGCTCTGCCAAGTTTTTGCTCAATTGAATTTTCTGTTCACTCAATCGAACTTCTGTAGAGGAAGGTTCTTCCAAGTGTTCACTCAATCGAACTTTCTGTTCGCTCAATCGAACTTCTGCAGAAGCAAATTTTGCTGCTACCACAAAGTTAAAAACTCTAGTTTGCAAGTTTAAAATCATCCCAAGTCCAAATCAAATCTCATGGGACTTGAGGGGAAACACTACAAATTAGACTCATAATACATTCAACAAGGAATCAAATGATATATAGCTACAAGTTCAAGTTACATTGCCCAAAATAAATAAGTCACTAAAGCAAGGCTAAACATGTGCCCACTACAACAACTATAAATTCAACTTTACAAAGCTCGAATGCTAAACGATAGGAGTTATCATGAGAAATCTAGTAATTCGAATCTACGATTAAGATAATGAATTACAACTAGAACAATGCTCCTACCATGAGCTGTGACAAAGAAATGTTTTCCTTTCAAAACATAAGACTTCCTCGTAAGGAATCTTCAAACGGGATGCCACGCGTCGAAAACTTTTGGGCCTTGCCCTAATCAACATTTCCTGAAAAATGGGTTTTATAAATTCATTAAGCATGACGGATCAGTAGAAAACATTGTAGAAATGTATTACTACTTCTAGAATCATGCTATGACATGCGGTGCAATGTTTTGCCGCCGTGGCAATGCAGTTAGCCAAAAGGCCAAACCGTGCAACTTTTTCAATACCAATTTCATAACCACTCACTCTCAACACCGGATGCGAGCCACTCCAACGTGAGTGTAGCATACAAGATCTCTGGTAGCTAGCCGAATATGTCCTTGCTTTTTCTAATGTTTTAAGGATCATAAACAACCTTCCTCACTTCACACCCGCTTCTGGAATTTCATCAAATTACAACCCTAAATGGGGATTCTAAAGACATTCCCCAATTGTGAGAATTCTAACAATTTCATATGCCCCAAGCCAATGCCATGAATGCTTTGCCGACTTGGCGACTATGAAATGCTACTAGATACGATTATGCTTTAATAATGTCATTTCTATGATTATAATGCTAAGCAATAAACATGGTAGTTCATGATACTAAAATTACATAATCATGGATTCATACAAAGCATCATCATCATCTAGGCATAAGGAAACTACTATCGCCATGAAGTAATTAAAGTCATCGCAACTCACTTAGTACATAAATTTAGGCATGAAATCAATTAGGCACATAAGAACAAATAATCATGTAATTAATCACATCAAAGAGTTCAAAGTCTAGGTTAACAAGTATTAACTCTAACCTACACATTTCAAACCATGAAGTTAGAAATAATAGTGCATTTAACCAATGAAATCTACCTCTTGAGTATTTGAGTAAATACCCACACCAAATAGATCCAAAGAAGAAATTATGTACATTAGCATATCCCCCAAGCTATCAACACATATTTAAATAAAACACATTTAGGAATTAAAAGTACGGTGAAACAAAAATAACATAAATCATTTCTTGAGTTCTAAGGCAAGAAGTACCAAACCGAGAATCCCACGAAGAAACCAAGAACACCGGTGTGAAGGTCTTGGTGAGATGATCAATTTTGCCTCTAATAGTCAAGCTCCAATCATGGCTCTAAGGTCTTCAAAATGAAGGTTGGAGGTTGAGCTTCCATGGAGATGTAATCTCCCAAAACCATGAAAGAGGAAAGATAGAGATAGAGAGGGAAAAAAAGAAAAAGAAAATGAACAAGAGAAAGAGATTGTTGGCCACATAGAGTGAGAGGTAGGAGAAAGAGTGTTGAGTGGGTGGGTGGGTGGGTTTAGTCCAAAAAGGTAGGATGTGATGTTAGAGTGTTAGTTTGCTGTATCACACACACACACACACCCTCCCCCATAAAATTGTACACACATGTGATCAATTAATCAATTAGTGATACCACTTGGACAGAAAATAAATTTAATGTCCCAAACCAAGACCCACATTGGTCCAAAATTACTAAATTACCTTTTTAAAAATTTGGGTTTCTACAAACGGCTCTAGTAGTAGGGGCGGCGGCGGCGACAGCTCCAGTGGTGGTGGTCGCGATGGTGCATGGTGGCTATGGAGGGATGAGGAGAGAGAAAGAAGAGAGATGGTGGTGGTGGCTATGGAGGGAGGAGGAGAGAGAAAGATAGAGAGAGAAGAGATATGGTGATGATGGCTATGGGGGGCTAAATATTCCAATGCAACGGTTGCATTTAGTGACGTGTAGTGGCGGACCCAGGATTTTGTGCTAAGGGAGGCCAAGTTCCATGCGGGGGTTCGGGTGCCCCCAAAAATTTTTTTTGGGTCACTTATACATATTTTTTATTTTTAAGTGAGGCAAAGAGTCGAACAAGTAGTTGTGGCAAATTTGATTTAGACATTGTTTATCTCCTGAGCTGAATAAGGGGATATTACTCTTCCCTTTCACTATTAATAGGGACTTTTAATGTCACACTGTCACATTAGTGGATATTGTTATTAATCCTGCAATGTTATTTTTAACACATCACCATTTTAACATAATGAAAGTCAAATGGACACTATGTATTAAGAACCTCTACATGTTAAATCACAAATTTGGGGGGCCACTATATAAAATATTTTTAAATCTTCAAAATTCTATATAGACCCTCAAAATTTTTAAAATTTTTGCAGGGGCCGTGCCCCCCCCCCCCCCCTCCCCCCATCCCCCCCAGTCTCCATTTGGGTCCGCCCCTGGTGACGTGGTATAACTAACCAATAAAATCCCTTCATTTTTCCATCTGATCCCCTATTTCCATGGGGATCATCCCTCCACTTCAGCACAGTTTCAAAACATGTGAGAGGGGATAAATGATGATATGGTATCTCTATTTTATTCAATATTTACTCGCTATGGAAGGAGGAGGAGAGAGGAAGTTAGAGAGAGAAAACAGAGATGGTGTTGATGGTCTCATAGGGTTCCATGGGTAATTTTGCCATTTAGAGTGATTTAAAATTTTAGAGAACATTATGAGGGAAAGTTAAAATCTTAGGGGACTTCAGGAGGAAATTTTTTTAGAGTGTGTCCTTTTGTGAGTTTTTGTTTATGGCTTCTCCTTTAGTCCAAATTGACTCAACCTTATGTTGCTTAGACCAAGCCTCCCATTGTTATAATAGATTATGGTTAGAATAGATTTAATTTGATAGTTGTGGTGTTTGGTTAATGTATTGTAAAATTGATTATGGTGACAGAATAGATTATGTAATTGTTTGGTTACATAAATACAAAAGTGATTTTGAATGCACAAAGACAATTGTGCCCTCGTGCAATATTATTAACATAGTAATTAAGTAATTATACAATAATAATAGTGGTGGTTACTATAATTTTTTATACATTAATTGGTAACATAACTTGTAAACTCAATATATTAATAAATATCATTAATACTATTAGACAAAAACAAAAAGTTCAAATGGCCTGCTGGTATAATTGATAATTCCATTCAGTTATTCCAAAGGTTGGTGGTTCGATTCTCGTCATGTTCAAATATTAGCTACTTTTTGTTGGGAATTAACAAAATATAGGTGGCAAAAGGGACGACACACTCTAAATTATTGAAGATAGCCAGTGGCAAGCCTAAAATATCCCAAGTTCTAATTGGGAATTTGGCTGCATTTGCGTTTAAAGCTGGGTTACCGCTTGACCTGATCGCTATTAAATCGTGCTCAAATCGCTACAGGCCCAAGATTGCGATCCAATAAAAACTCCTAAATGGCCCACGTCTGGCTTTTGGCCCCAAAAGCTAGTGAAAAGCAATCAAAACATTGGGCCAAACAGGCTCACTAGAAAATTTGGTTGCCAACCAGATGGCAGCAATAGTTATTTTGATTACTCTCCCTGGTAGTCTAGTTTTGCCTTTTATGGCTGATTGTACTAGAACCTCATTTCTTAGAGGCTCCTAATTTTTCTTCTTGTCTCTTTCCCTACAAAAAAAGAAAAGAACAAGAAGGTAAATATCCCTGAGTTTTGGCCTTAATACACATCTCCTCACGTTTCAGGAACATCACTTACCTACCTTAATTTTAAACTTTTGTGTTAGATTCCCTTAAATTTTCTAATGATTTGTTAACAGAAGGGGGGGAATCTGATACTAAAATTAAAAAAATAGGGGAGGTGAGTAAGATTCCTGAAACACGAGGGGAGATATACGTATTAAGGCCAAACCTCAGGGGAGGTAGGTGATATTACAAAAGTCATAAAGGTGAGGACATAGGAATAACAGTAGAGAAATGGTAACTTGAATGGGGTATTGATAAAGTTATGGCCATTACTATTGACAATGGTAGTTCTAATGATGTAGTTATTGCATACTTGAGGAAGAGGTTTGACACTTGGGGGTACAAATGTATTCGGTGGCAAGCATCTCCATGTGAGGTGCACGGTACACATTATAAATCTTGTGGTTGTTGATGGAATCAAAGAAGTAGGTGATTATGTTGCTTAAGTTCGTGGAGCCGTGAGATTTATTAGGCAATCACATGCTAGATTGAGAAGATTCAAAGAGTATGTTGAATTTGAAAAGATAGAGAGTAAGAGATTATTATGCCTTGATGTTCCCACTCGGTGGAACTCTACGTATCTGATGTTGGATACAACTGAGAAGTTTGAAAGGCCTTTGATGGGTATAACTTGCAAGATCCAAATTATAAGTCTGATCTAACTGATAATGATGGAAAAGGAGTGCCAAGTGAGGAAGATTGGGCTAATGTTAGGCAATTAGTTAGGTTTTTAGAACACTTTTATCACCTAATAGTGAGGATCTTTAGCTCTTTATATATCATATCTAATTTATTCCTCACTGAAATTAGTAAGATCCTATGTTTGTTGAAAGAGTGGCAATGTAAGGATGATTTAGAATTGAGTCTTATGGAAACAAAGAAAGGTAAGTATGACAAGTATTGGGACATCCAGAAAAAAATGAACTTGTTGATTTTTTTCCTATGGTACTAGATTCCCTTAATAAGTTAGGGTTTGTGGAGTTTGTCATTCGGAGCATGTACGGGGACGTTATGGGACATAACCTCTATCGGTTGATGAAAAATGAATTATGTAATATGTTTAATGAGTATAAGAAACTTTACTCACTCCTTAAGGATACATCTTCCTCTTGGAACACATCAAATAGGGGATCTAGTGTGACAACTATTACAGAGCCTGCAACAAGGATGAGAACCCTTATGAAGAAGGAGTACAAGAAGTTTAAATATGAAAGTGGAGATGTGGATGCTAAATTAAAATTGGATAAGTATCTTAGAGAGGAGACCGAAGATGATGATGACAACTTTGACATCTTGAATTTGTGGAAGGATAATTTGCCTCGATTTTCTGTCCTTGTAAAGATGGCCCGTGATGTGTTAGCAGTTCCTATCATTACAATGGCTTCTGAGTCTGCTTTTAGTATCGGAGGGCATGTTCTTGATGCATTTAGGAGCACTTTGACTCTGAGGATAGTACAGGCCATTATATGTGCTCAGGATGGGTTGCGTCCCAAATCCTGTCCAGTTAGTGTTGAAGAGGATTTGGATAATCTGGAGAAAGTCGAGGAAGGTGAGTGGGTACTTATTTACTTTTTAGTTGAGTTATGACATATAATTTCTTTGCTTATTAAATGCATTGTCTTATCTTATCTATTTAAATTTTTTTTTTCCAATTTGTAGAGTTGTTGAAGATTGCATATGACTCCTGGTCATTGGTGACTCGCGAGCATTCTTGACAATGTGGTTGCCGGTTAGTATGCGTGGAATGTGGTGTAGGAATTCAGTTTCAGACTTTTAAACTTTGTTTTTTATTTGACTCTTGTAACTCTTGTTGTGGATCATGTTGTAAACGATTTTCCTCTTTTTTTTCTTGTTTTTTTTTTTCACTTTTATCATGGGTAAGGATAATGTCATAATGGTATCTATTACTAGGTTGTGGGTTGTGGCTAATGGCTATGTCACGCCTCGGAGCAGCAAAAATAGAGAAAAATAAATTTCCTTTTTGAGTCCATAGGGAATGACAAGTGAAAGTCACTAATTATCTACACCACATAGTACTAGTCCAACAGAAACAACCAGAATAGTAAATAACTGAATATCAAACGATTTTACCTATTATAAAACATCAGAGTGTGGTCCACAGGATCACAACAGGTCTGGAGACAACATATGCCCAAGTACGCGTTAACTAAAACAAAATAGAGTTCAACAGAACAACAGAAATGAACTAAGTACGACTATCTTCAAATCTTCAGCTGGCGTTAGGATAATCGTCCGCATAATGTTCCCTTCCAGTATAATTGGCATCAGTGGGGTCATCCTCTACATAATCCAACTTTGGGTTGTAGCCATAATCGTAAGTTCCAATACCTGCATTGTTAAGGACAGGATGGTCTGGATAAGGAATGTTCAGGCAATAAAGGTCGTCAGCTTACTGAAAGCTGAGTGAGAACTAACTAACGTAATCTCATAGAAATAACGTAATCATCAGTTACGAACTATATATAATAGTGATACTAATTATATCTCTTCCTCTTTTATTCGGACACATCATTAACCGATTCTCATCGTCTACCGACTTTAAGGCTGACTGTACCAATACCAACTGACTATCTTGAACTAATTATATCATCACAACATACTAGTGCTCTTGTTCACCACTATACCGCTTTTAAGAACTCTTGTGAGCACCCATACATCGTTCTCATATAACGACTGGTCTACAGACGTACCAATACTCTTGTTCACCGCTTTTAAGAACTCTTACTGTTCACCGCTTTTAAGAACACTTGTGAGTATCGTACATACATAGCTCTGGTAAATACAAACCATGGGCGTGCCACATCTACTCTTATTCACCGCTTTTAAGAACTCTTACTGTTCACCTCTTTTAAGAACGCTTGCGAGTACTGTGCACCCATAATTCTCATGATTCTGATTAAATCCTTGTTACACACTTATCGGATTCAATCTGAGCAAATCATCAGCTCGACCCACATAACCTCAAAGCTAACCAATAACCTACTGACTCAAACACCAGTTACTCTATGCTACCCATGGTTATTATCTCATATCCTTATCTCGTTATCGCATCATATTATTACTAACATTCCAAACCTGACTGCGTTACTCACCATATTATCTCAATCTTATTATCACATCTTATTACCTCCATAATCCATAGTATTGCATAATAAAAACAAGAAACAATGATTAAATAACTACACATTATGAATTACAGACTTAAGGAACATATCCATGTTCTGCTAGGTTCGATCGATTGAAGTCATCTCAATTGCTTGAAGGAAAGTGATGTTCGATCGATCGAATTAGTCTCGATCGATTGAAGTGAAGATGATCTCGATCGATTGAAGTCATTTTGATCGATTGAGATTCGGGAATACTCGATCGGTCGAACATCGTCTTCTCTAGATTCTGGCAGTGAATGCCCAGAATACATTTGGGTGTGTTTGGATCCTCTTTAAATGTACATAATATGTAAAACATTAAACCTAAGCTACAGAGTGAGTTTGGAACTTGCCAAAAGTTGATAAGGGGCGTTTGGCAAGCTTGAAAGCTTCTCCGAGCTTTAATGGCCTCTCTCTCTTCTCTGCCTTCTCTCTCTATCGATGTCTTCTCTATCCTTCTGTTTCTCTTTTTTTTTCTTCTTCTTCTTCTCAAGCTGTGAGTAGATATATATAAGATATGTGGGTGTGTATATATATAAATGTATAAACACACAAGCACACACACTCTCTCTAGCTCTCTCAGATTCAGCAAACACACTATACACACGAGCACAAGGTGTAAATAGGGTGAGATGGGGTGCAGGTAGCTAGTTCTACGTGAAACTTGGGAATTCAAATGATTACAAGTTCGATCGATCGAATGGAGTTTGATCACTCGAGATCAGTTTATCCAGGTTTGATCGATTGAAATGGGGACCACGTCATAAATTCATGTCGGTAGGGTTTCGATCGATTGAACATGGTTCGAACGATTAAACTTTGAAAATGCTCGATCGCTCGAACGAGCTTCGATCGATCAAAGATTGAATTTCAAGTATGATCAAGGGAAGTATATAGAATCTCTCTGCATAAATAATTATTGAAAATACGGGGTATTACAAGCTATTTGCAAGTTTAGGTTGTGGACCACTGGACCTTCTTGTGGTTGACAAGTTGTGGCTTATTAGTAGGTCAAGTATGAATTATGTGGACCTTCAGACCTTGTGGTTGTGGCTATCTATATCATGTGATATGTTGTGGTTGTGGCTATTGTTAAATTCATTAGCAGGTTGGTAACTTGGTATTGGTTAATTTGCAGGTTGTGGCTATTATTGTGGTTATGGATATTTTTTAATGCTGATTACAAATACAATTTACATGTGCATTGTGTGTGTATTGTCATATTGTGTAATCATGTAATGTACTAATATGTATGTATATTGTATTGGTTATTAGTAGGTAAGGTTTTGGGTAATTGGCAATTGGCTTGGCTAGATATTGGTTGCTGCCTTTCCATACATACTTAGGTCAAACCCATAAATAAATAAATAATCAATAAACAAATAAATAAATAGATCTAAATATTTTCTGTTAGTTCAAACTGAACTCGAAATTTAAGTTAGGAAACCGAACTGATTAAATCGAACTTTAAATCGTCAGTTATTGGAATTGTTTTCATCAAACCGAACCGTACTTCGCAGTTCGAAACTGAACTGACTGAATGCCCTACCCCTACTCCATATATCAATAAATATCATTCATACTATTAGTCACAAAAAAATAAAAATAAATAAAAGTGCAAATGGCCTGGTGGGATAATTCCATTCAGTTGTTCCAAAGGTTGGTGGTTCGATTCGCGTCATGTTCAAATATTAGCCACTTTTTGTTAGGAATTAACAAAATGTAGGCGGCAAAAATGCATCAGGGACGACACGCTCTGAATTATTGAAGATGGCCAGTGGAAAGCCTGTAATTTACCTAGCGCTGACCAGGAATTTGACTGTGTTTGGGCTTAAAGCTGAGTTACTCCAGCTTGGCCTGATCGCTATTAAATTGCGCCCAAATCGCCACAGGCCCACGATTGCAATCCAATAAAACTCCCAAATGGCCGACATTTGGCTTTTGGCCCCAAAAGCTAGTGAAAAGCAATCAAAATGTTGGGCCAAACAGGCTCACTCGAAGGTTTTGTTGCCAACCAGTGGCACCAATAGTTATTTTGACTACCCTCCCTGGTAATCTAATTTTACCTTTTATGGCTGATTGTACTGGACCCTCCTTTCTTAGAGGCTCCTAATTTTTTTTCCTGGCTCTTTCCCTATATAAAGGGGAAAAAAGAGGTAAATATCACCTACCTCCCTTGAGGTTTGGCCTTAATACACATATCTCCCCTCACGTTTCAGGAATATCACTTACCTCCCTTAATTTTAAATTTTAGTGTTAGATTCCCTTAAATTTTCTAACGATTTGTTAACAGAAGGGGGGAATCTGATACTAAAATTAAAAAATAAGGGAGGTGAGTAAGATTTATGAAATGTGAGGGGAGGTATACGTATTAAGGCCAAACCTCAGGGGGGGTATAACCACCCCCCACCCAAAAAAAAATCCCCTTTTGTAGGGAAAGAGAAGAGTTAGGAAGAAAAACTAGGAGCCTCTAAAAATCATGTACTTTTTCTAATTGAAAATGCACAATATATCATTGTCTCGTTCATCCATTCTTTTTTTATTGCTAGAAGAACAATTGCATTAAAACAGAAGAAACAAACAGACAAGCATCAACCCCCTTGAGGATGTTCCTCAAAAACAAAATGAGGAACCCCATCAACCGAGATAGGGGAAAAAACATTACAAAGCACGCCCATTGGGCTAAATTATGTGCTTCAAAGTTTGCCAATCTAGGGATCTTAACAACGCTCCAGAAAACAAAAGAAGAGGCAAGTAGACTTCTCCCATCCAAAATGATGCTTTCAATGGCCCAATCAGGATTGCTACTCCAATCCGAAAGAGGTTGACAAACCAGCAATGAATCTCCTTCAAAAATAACATTCTTGAAGCCCAAATCCATAGCGGTAGAGATACCAAGTAAATCAGCCTTTGCTTTGGCCAGAGTAGGGTTCATGGGGCGCTCTTTCCAAGATCTGGCATAAACAACCATTCTTTGGTGGTCGCAGAAGATGATGGCAAGGACTGTGGCATGATCACGAATAGCAATGTCGAAGTTTACCTTTACCCAATCAGTGGGCGGTGGGGTCCATCTCTCTTTGAGGTTTCTAGCAGATTGTGAAGCTTTCTTAAGGGAAGTCTGGTGCTCCTTTGCCAAAGAGATGGTATGGGCAGCCCAAAGATGCGGATCAAACTTTGCTTCTTGGAATAAAACTTTGTTTCGCAATTTCTAAGTTTGGGATAAAACAATGGAAGCCAAAATAATAAAATCCTTGGCCTCGTCTATAGGGATATGAAGAATCTGAGAAGGATTAAGAATCAATTTGATCCAATGATGCATACTTGAAGCCGCAAAAACAGTGGGATCCAAGGGCCACCTCGATGATTTCCAAGTAATTTGAACAATAGGGCAAAGCAAAAAGTAGTGGTGTCAAACGGACTAGGCCGGGCTCGGTCAAAGCGGGCCTAACTGGGCTAGAGGATCGAGCCAGGCCGGGCCTCACCTAAAATCGGGCCGGGCTGGCCCTCACCTAAAACCAGGTCGGGCCGGGCTGGGCTTGGGAAGGGAGGGGGGGTGTCCGCCCCGGACCGGTGGCCTGGGCTCACTAAGGCTGGGCTAGTGGACGGGCTCATGGACGGGTTCGTGGACCGGTGCATAGCCGGGTCGGGCCGGAGTTTTGGGGGGGAAAGTTTTAACTTTTAAAGTTTAATGTTTGGGAATTGGGGGGAGTTTTTACTTTTACTACTTTTTTTATATGTTTAGTTTATGCATTAATGATTAGTGATTACAAAAAAAAAGTTTGTTTAACAAAAAAAAAAGTAAAGAATATTTATTATTCAATAAAAATTAAAGAGATTACTAGTATTTGATATTTAAAAATTATAGTCTAATAAAAAATAAAGATTACTTATCATTAATTTGTATAATAAAAAGTAAAGATTTATTCATTAATGATTAGTGATTACTAAAAAAAGTGAAGAATATTTATTATTCAAAAAGTTTGTTTAACAAAAAAAAAAAAAAGTAAAGAACTATGCTCGGGCGGGCCTACCAGGCCGGGCTTCGGGTCGGGCCGGGCCACAACGGCTAGTATAGCCGGGCTTTTGGGTCGGGCTGGGTTTCAGGCAAAGGAGCGGGCCGGGTCGGGCTGTGGACGGGACTAAGGGTGTCCACCCCGGACCGGACAAATGTGCTCGGGCCGGGCTTTTAGCCCGGAAAATCGGGCCGACCCGACCCGTTCGACACAACTAGCAAAAAGAGATGCTTCGGAGATTCCACCGTATGGTCGCAAAGCGGGCATCGAATATTATCGATGTGGAATTGAGAGGCCAAAACTGATCGAGTAGGGATTATATTAGCCGCCACTTTCCAAAGGAAAGTCTTGAGACGTTCGTGCAATTTTTTGGAGGAAAAGACACGGAAGTAACGATTTTAGGTCTTTGATTAGTAAGGTACGCTGACTTTACAGAAAACATACTTTTTTTTTCCTAGAGCCATCTCAAAGAGTCATCCAGGCCAGAATTTGGAATATGAATATTTTGAATAGCTTCGGTCGATTCAGGGAGGAATAGTTAGTTGAGCAAGGCTATGATCCATCCACCTTCAACCAGGTTGAACAGGTCCTTTACAAGTGTAATGGGGGGGGGGGGGGGGGGGGGGAGGCCCAGGAACAGGCTTAAAATTGGGCAGAGATGGGACCCAAGGATTATCTCACAAATTAATGCGCGAGCCATTACCAAGGAGGATGCAATTCCTTGCCAGAACCAAGAGGAATTATACACTTTTGGAGGGTGGAGCAGAGGAGATCTACGAAGATATTTGGCTATAATGAAGTTGACCCAAGATTTATTAGCCTTGGATAAAATTTGCCAGCCAGTTTAGCCAATAAGGCTCGATTGTAATCTTTCATCCTGCACAAGCCCAAACCCCCCTGAACTTTTGGGGTGGCTAATAGTATCCCAAGCTTTAAGGCATAACGAATTCTTCTTATTCTCCAAATTATGACCCCCACCAAAAGTTTCTCATCAGATTGTCCAACAAGAGACAGAGGTTGGAGGGAATGAGGAAGACTGACATCGCATAAACTGGCATAGCCAGTGTGACCGATCGAATCAGTGTACCTCTGCTAGCTTGAGAAACGAGAGAAGACTTCCATCCCTGAAGTCCGGACTAAACTTTTCTAAGGCCACACACACTCAATCCAAGCAGTAGGAATCCAAGAGATCGGCCCGACAGGCGCACAAGGGGCAGTTCTACAAAGAAGGGAGGAATTAAATCTCTCCCACTCACCCATTGGTGAGATTCGAACCCCTCCCCTCCCACTAGGAAAGGAGAGGTGATACATTGGGCCACAAGGGTCCTTGGTATCTAAGAATCTAGCTTAGGACAACGATTTGTTAGTTTTCAAAAAAATTAGGAGGGATGACTCTAAACTACTTAAAGCATATCTATGAATAATGCTACTAGGTAAATAGGCATTTTTTTTTTCAAATCTAAATGATGGTCCGAAGGACTTTTTTTACTTCACAAACATAATTTTCGAAGGAATTTTTCAACTAATACACAAAAAATAAAATAAAAAATTAATTCATTAATTAAAGACAAATCTGAACAAATTGCCTTTGTTTTATTTTATTTTGTTTTTTTTTTATTTAGGGCAAATTACACTTTAGTCAATCAAACTATACACCCATTTTTAACTGGGATCATATACTATTTTTTTTTTCTCAATTGGGTCCTTGAATTTCAAAATTTCATTCAATCAGACCTAAATTCTGATACTGTTAGCTTAAATTATTAGAAATTTTCACTTATGTTGCGCGTATTGTATGGCTGTCACATGTTAGGTTAAGACAAGCACGGGAGATTGTGTATGACTAGAAAATTATGCGATTTTGGTATGATTGAATGCGATTTTAGACCTAGTCGAATGTGTTTTTGAATTTGATTGAACTCGATTTCTGATTTGATTGAATGCGATTTTTCGCACTATTCACAATCTCCCGTATTTGTTTTAATATACCATGTGACAAATAAGTATTACGCGCAACATACGTGATAATTTCTAATAATTTAAGCTAACAATATCAGAATTTGGGCCTGAATGAATGAATTTTTGAAGGTCAAGGATCCAATTAAAAAAAAAAATTAAGTTTATGGACCCAATTGAAAACATGTGTATAATTTAATGGACTAAAATATAATTTGCCTATTTACCCTTACTTATAGAGTAATGATTCATGCACATAAAATGTGTACATAAAGATCTGGACCATTAATTTCGGTAGGTACCATGTATGCAGGCATAAACCCTACCAAAATAAATGGCCCAAATTTTTATGTGCACATATCATTACCCTTATTTATATTTATGAGAAAAGTGGGATTTACATAAATTCAAATCTGGAATTTGCAATTATTTCAAGCCAACTATATGTTTTCCGCTTTCGAGTCGTGACTCGTGAAATGCATATCAACTCGTTCAACTCACTGGGTTCGCTTATTTTTATTTTTATTTGAACACTGGGTTCGCTTTGCTACTAATTTGAATTCAGAAACAGAAACCTCTTTCATCGCGCGCGCCTTCTCTCTCTCTCTCTCTCTCTCTCTCTCTCTCTCTCTGCGTCTGCGAAGAGCTGAGAACTCAAACTCCGAAGCTTCACAGACATCAAACTCCAAAATTCGAGATGTCGACAGTAAAATCAAGTGCAAAGAAGCGAGTCTCTGAATGCCAAACTTCGAAATCGGAAAAGCTAAAGCGAGTCCTCATCGAAGACGACTTCGATCCTGATATATCCAAGTTCGTCTCTGATTATCTGTTTATGTATATGTTCTTCTAAAATTTGTTGAGATCGTTGAGCTTTTGTGGTTTGATTTCATTGATAAATTTGTTGGAAAATTCAGTGATATCAAGGGGATTATGTCCGCACTTCACCAGATCAGAGAGAAAGCGCAAAAGGACGGCCAGAAGAAGAACGATGAGACGATTTCGAGGTGAATTTCACCAATATCTCATTATAACATTGTGTGTCTGTTTATATATTAATGTAATTATAGGTCTGATAATCAATTTGATCTTATATGTTCTATGATCTGTATGTAATTTATGTTGCATGTTGTGTTTCTGAATATCAATTGCTGATATCTGTATTCATGTTTGCAAATTGATTCGTATCTCTCAAATTGAGAACTATTTGCATTGGTAGTGTAGAGATTGGTTTTGGTTGTTGCTTATTTGCTTGATCAACGGAAAGTTTTTGATGCATTATTTTCTGGTTCATTTGGTAAGATATTGAACTGATCATGTGATACTCTTTGAAAATCAAAGGTTTCAGTAAAATTTATATAATGATCATTAGATATAACAATTGTAAGTACTGATAAATTAGACTTGTTCTCTCTTAATCGACATGCACACCAGATATGTCTGTCAAATTTAGGTTTGGTAAAACTGTTTATATATAATATTCTGAGCTTCTCAACCGGATAGATTAATTATCAAAAGAATAATATGTATCCATTATACTCACTGATTTGTCCTCTCAAACTGACACCTCAGTTTAAGATCGTAAATATGATTTGCAGCAGAACTTGTTTGTTGCCGATCTATGCTTTGGTGTCTATCATGAAAACAATTTCTCGTAGAGATGGCAGAGTCAACTTATTTTGCTGCTGTTTGTTTATCAAATAGTCTCCGTTTGACCGTAACAAAATCTTGAAATAACTCAAGGGACCTGCTAGTAGTTCCTAGCAAATCGTTCACTATTTTTTAGCAAAATTGTGTACAAGATATTATGGAGTTGGTTTTTTCTTGTTTTCTTTTTTGAACAACGAAAATGAGGGGAAAATTAAGTGTCAATTTTCTTTTACATCGTTATCCGGCCGTTTATGCATTTAACTCCATTAAGTTTTATCTTAGACCTTTTGCTGTTTTTCATCTGCTTTTTTCGTTTTTCAATCAGTTCTTGGCCAAAAATTGTTTTGTGACCCTTAAATATCACTTGTTGACAGTGTGGCTTCAGATATCAAGTCTCAACTTGCTGAATTAAGGACAAAACTTGAGAAGGAGAGGTGAGAAATTAAGTACTCTTCTGAGATTTTGTTCAATAAAAAGTCCCCAACTATGTCTAGTAGTTTTAATAGTTAGTGCATACATTCACTTGCCAGGCAAAGTTTTGCGAAGGCGCTTTCAAAGAGCTCAAAAGAGGTCTGCAGAGAACAAAGGGCCTAAAAAGGATCATTTCCAATAGGATTTAACTTCTTACATTTAACTTTTGGTGTTCTCTTTGGCTGTTTATCATTCAGGCTTAACATTTCTTATTGAATGAATATCCGCAGTGTGAGAACTTGTTGAAAAATGAGTCCACCAAGTTCCAAGCAGTTTACGAGAAATTTTGTAAGGAGAAAGCAGCACATCTTCAAGCCTTGAAAGGTACATTAGGTGAAGATTATCATTAAACTAACACCATTTCACCACTTTCCATTTTCGTATGACTTCAACTGCTTCCAAAATGCTCATGCCTCGGAAACTATTTTTGACATGAATGAAAAGTTAGAGAGTCAATACATAAGAGTAACAAAAGTCAGTTAAGAGATTTTAGTCAATTATAGAACTACAGCAGATACAATGTATATCTGCAGACTGCAGTCCAGTTTGCGTGGACTGCCAGTCAATCCTCATCACCGCAGTTGCCTGTATCATTGAAAATGTAATTTGTGATATATTTTGAAAATGACCAGACCTTCCCTTTTCAGTGATTAGCTCGTTAAACTTCACATGTACAATATGTTCACCTGCCCTCAATTTTCTAAGTTCTATGTACAAAATGTGAGTCAGCCACGTGAAATCACACCAACCTAAGTTCGCCTCTTATTGTAGCTCTAGCATATTCTTTTACTAATGTGTAGTCCTCCGACAAGTACAGGAATGAAATTATTTTTAGGGATTTGACTTCCCCACATTTTTTCTTATAATTAAACCAGGTGTATAAATCAGAGGGCATAAAAAATTTCTTGCGGAATTTTTTGTTTTGTGTTAAAAGGTAACTTTAAATTGGTAGGTGGCCCTTTCAAAAGCATACAAGTATTTTGTACCAGTCTCTTACTGATGAATTAGAGCTGTTTAGTTCATAATAATATGAAATGCCCTTCTTTTGGCAACTGTTTGATGAATCTTGTACCGTTGTCCTCTGCTACGAATGATTAAACCCCCTCTTTCACTTGGCTAATCACCAACTACAGAACTACTATAATGTGACACCACTTTGCAAGGCGCTGGAACATTTTTATGCATTTTTACATGCCTAGCTGAATTTGAATATATAGACCACTTGTGAACCTCAAATTTACTTGGATTGCAAAGACATGCGTGATGACAGCTCATGATTGGATTTCTTGTGTCAACACGAAAAGTCGTGGAAGTGCTTTAGATCTATAGATTGCTTTAAGTTGCATTTGGTATATAACAGTGTTTTTTGTTTCACAGAAACTATTTCAAAACACGAAGAAGAGAAAGAAAGAATGTTCATGCGATATGAACAACAGAGTAAGCAGGAGGACTTTCCTTCTTTCCTTTCATCGAAGCGTGATTTTAATTCATACTTTTAAATAACGAGTTGATTTCAGGGAAGAAAGAAAAGAGTTTGATCTCTGAACATGAGAAAGCCTGTGCAAGTAAAATTGCTGAATTGGAGGAGTCTTTGAAGAAGAAGAAGCAGGTGAACCGATTTGAGGCATCTTACAACCTCTCTCTCTCTCTCTCTCTCTCTCTCTCTCTCTCTCTCTCTCTCTCTCTCTCTCTCTCTCTCTCTTTTATTAACACCTGCAAACAATGTTTAATTTTGAGAACAGGATGACAAAACTTTCAGCATATTGAGAAAAACTCTGGGTTCATTCCTAGAAAACGCCTCAGATGAGGACTTCCCGCCCGACGATTGAAGATTGCTTCAGAAGGCTGGTTTAGAAGCATGCATCTGTGAAGTCTCTCTCTCCAAGAGCATTTTAGCATGAGATAAATTCCAGTACTCAAAATCTTACTGTTTTTTTTGGGTAAATTGTATATAGCCCATTGGTGTTTCTCTACTTTTTTTCTTCACTCTTTTTAGCAGAATCGTTTGTTGAGCTTATAAATCATGAACATAAATATGTTAATAAGAGGTCTTTCTATCATACATACGCTAAAAGTTACTACATAATGTGATGTGGTTATTGTCTAGTGTAACCACTCGTAGGCTTGGTTTGGTCCCCATGTGGCTTTTCAAAAGTAGCTTATGAAATTTATGACTAAGTTGTTTGATAATTTTGTACAAGTGGCACATTACTCTTAAAAAAAAAACATCATAGAACTAAAAGGCAACCTTGAGCTTTTAAAAGTTCCATTTTAGAGATTTTAAAAGCTCTCCTCAAAAAAGCCCTTAATTCAATTTTTGCAAAGCTTATAAACTAGTTACCAAATGAATTAAAATGAAATTGTGCTTTAAAAAGGGAGAAGCACCAAAATGGGGGCCAAACTAAACCTTACTACCAAATGGCACTCTTAAGGAGTTGCTATTAAATAGCAGCACCAAATTAGATAAAAATGGCACCTTGTTACAATCAATTGGCACCTACCAAATAGTTGTATCTTAGGTATTGTAGCCTAAGATACAACTATTAAGTAAATTAAGTATAATAGCCCGTCCAAGTAAGGTTGAATCTTCTGTAGCTTTTATCCTGTATACACTCTTTTCTACAGCAATGGTTGAGCTCCCCCTTTTTGAACATTTGTTTCGCGAGGGATTTGGGAATGGTCAATATTCGCCCCCACAAATGAAAGAATTGAAACTTCATTTCATTTGGGGAGCTGAAGGAGATGTAGCACACAAGGTAACAAATTCCACCACTTCTGTAATGTTACTAGCAAGTTCAGTGTGGTCACAAGAGATAGATGGACACTTTGGACCCAGAACTAAATGCTTATTCCTCAGGTAAGGGAGCCCTGATAGTCATCATATTTTAATAGACTTTGATCATTTTTCCCTGATAAACCTTCGGCATCAAGAAGGATTTTTCATTGGAACAAAGGGTCAGCTTGGCTCGTTTAGGGAGCATTTTTGTATAACAAGAAGGATTTTTCATTGGAACAAAGGGTCAGCTTGGCTCGTTTAGGGAGCATATTTGCTTATACAAAAATGCTCACCCGTGCCTCCTTTGATTGACATGTGCCTTATTCATGTAATTATATTGATGATACAAGGGCAAAATGGAAATAGATGGGATATATCACCCAACTACGGCCTAGGCGAGCATTTTTGGGTAAGCAAAAATACTCTCGCTCATTTATTCGACCCAACTCCAATTCCCAGCTCACAAGTATGATCTTTGAACATCTCCAATGGACATGCTAAACCTCGTGCCACAAATAGCCCAAAGTATCTCATGACACTTCAAAACCCCTCCAATGGTGTGCTAAAATCATGCCAATATTGTGAGAGCTAATTTTTTTTCCCCCCAATATGAAGGAATGGCATTTCTTTTGGAATTCACCATTGTTGTACATGTAAAAATACAGCATTTTAGCACAGTAGTAATGTCAAAATATAAGTTGAGCACGAAGAAAACAACATTTACAATTAGAGATGCTCTTTAAGGACTTCCTCAGAGAAAACCATTCATATGTTTTTCAACTCTTGCTGTCTAATGGGGGCCGTGGATACTGTAGGTTTAGAATACTCCCCGAGATTATAGGAGGCACGTATTTGTTTATCATGATCAATAACGGCAAGGTTCAAAAGCACAGAAGAGAAGGCACAAACACGAAGCAAAACAAAACAAAAGGGATAAAAGGATAAAGTACTAAAATGCCATCTAACAGCAAGTGTGTGTGATGACAGACCGCAAGGGAATTTTAAAGCCAAATAAACTATGCAATAACTGATTACACACCCCAAAGGAGCAATATCAAAACAGTTTCTTCAGTTACACACGTTTCAGCTAGAATAGAAGGCAAGAGATTGAAGCTACAAAGCCCAGAAGCAAAAACTCCAAAACTACTGCACTCTCGCACCTGAAAATTACAGGAAGAAAAAGAAACGCTTAAAACATTCCTCCTGAATGAGGCAAGTGGCTGCAGTTAAAACATTCCCCGGTCTACAGTTCTGCAATGTAAAAACATAGCATTAACTTTGTACTTTGGTGAGGATCCTCCATGAGCCCAACAATGCAGTCACCAGGCTTGCAGCATGTCAGAGATTATGACGATTAACATCCAGCTCCTAATGTGTTTTCACGAATATATATATATATATATATAGTAATACAGCTGACCTCATATACTTGCAATCTATCAAGCTATGTTAAACGTTCTAGGAAGGATGAGCACGTATAACTGTCTCCAGAACAGGGAAGCTTTCAGAACAGGGAAGCTTTCTGGGGATTCAAGAAAGTAGGAGCTATTTAACTTGGCAACTCTTAAGCATATCAGGCTCCTTTCTTCTTCGGGTCTTTGGCTGTTTTAACATCCTTCGTGAGCATTCTTGGTGCAATGGCCATGGACATTAGTTCCTGGAAGAGCAGCTTGCATGCATAGGGAATGTGAACCTGCATAAAGTCATTAAAGCCCAAACATGGGAAAGTTAGACTGTCACCAGATATATATATATATACATGTGTATATGTATATAAATATATATATATATATATAGAGAGAGAGAGAGAGAAGGTGTGAATAAGGAGTTCATATGATGACATTCACCTGCACAATATCAGTTTTGTTTTTGCAGCCTCTGCACTCGAAAGAGTTCTTCTTAAGGTTTGCAATAGCTATCAATCCACAACGCTCACATACATGAATCCTATATGCATCACTTTGGTCGAACAACCTTTCTTTGAGGAAGTGAGCAGCACCATGAGCAATCATGCAATCTCGTTCCATCTCTCCAAATCGGAGACCTCCATCACGCGACCTTCCTTCAGCAGGCTGCCTTGTGAGGATCTGCACTGGGCCCCGCCCACGAGAATGGATCTTGTCGTCAACCATATGCTTCAATCTTTGGTAGTAAGTGGGACCCAGGAAAATCATAGCTGTCAGTCGCCGCCCCGTGTGGCCATTGTACATCGTCTCAAACCCACGCATTTGATACCCACATTTGTGCAGAGCTTTGCTGATATTATCCACCTGGAATATGATGTGGGGTAAAAATGACATTTTCCAACTACTAATGCAAGCAATTCCAAATCACATAACCAAGACAATGCACTGAGAAAGGTTGAACTGAAGAGGTAATACAACGAAAAAATTAAGTCTCCTTGGACATACTAGAAGTTGTGTATGAAGAGTGGAGATCTAATGCACATTTAGAAGAGTTTAAAGCTATTCTAACGGACATCTCAAGAACAAGAAGAATGAACAGACTATATATAATGATAGAACTTATTACATGAACTCCAAAAAACTAGTACACATTTCATATATTAAGACAGAAGGTGCCACTATCTTTGGCGCTTATAGCATTCAGAAAGAAATAAAAAGTCGTTTTTAGAAAGGCAATTTTATTTTGGATAAGAGGTCTCTTTGGTTAATTAATGACTAACACTACAATGTATATTTTCGAATATCGCTTGAAATTCAGCACATTTCATATTTTCGTATACTGGACTGCCCTTGTAGAAGCTTCCTAGATTGTCTACATATTTCCTATCCAGTAAGACAAGTATTTGGAAGTACATTTGACTTGGTAAAACATGCTATTATGCATATGTGCACATATATTTTATCTGAGTATAGTATCTCATGCACTACAAATTGAGAAAGTACTACTCACTGTAACATCCGTAAAGGGGGTAGCGTCTCCTTCCTTTCCCATGTGAGCTGCAACCTTACCCATGATGCACTCAATGAGCTGACCAATAGTCATTCGAGAAGGGATAGCATGCGGATTCACAATAATATCTGGGGTGATGCCTTCTACGGTCCATGGCATGTCTTCTTGTGTGTATGTCATCCCCACTGTTCCCTTCTGCCCATGCCTACTACTAAACTTGTCTCCAATCTGAGGTATCCTCACAGATCTCACCCTTACTTTCACAAATCTCAACCCATCAGCATTTGTAGTTAGTAAAACCTACAAAAGCACTGTAAAAATTAACCAACAGCAATCATTGAGTACCAAAAATTCAGCTTTCAAATACTGAAAGAAACAAAAACTTAAAATTCAGTAGAAATTTTCAAAAGGGAAAGAAATATAAATAAATAAATGAATTGAATGGTTATTACTCTCCAACATTATAATACCTATACCTAAAATGAAAATATGATTTAAGTGCCCATTTGGATTAGCAGTGGTTTTTGTGTTTTAGGTAGCAGCAGAAGCCCTAATCACAAGGCCACTTTGGGGATCAAGAAAAATTCATTAAAATTGTGAAACACCAATTGGTTTTTGTGTTTAGGTAGCAGCAGAAGCCCTAATCACAAGGCCACTTTGGGGATCAAGAAAAATTCATTAAAATTGTGAAACACAAATCTTCATCACGTTTGGGGCTGATTCAGCCAAACACACGTTTTAGGGCTCTAAAGTGCTTCACAAAATTAATCCAAACATGCTAAGTTGTCCCTACAGATATGCAACAACAATACTTCAAATGTAAGAAACCAACTAAAACAAGATTTACCTGATCCACCATTCCAGTTTCGCTGTGGCGTAAGCTCGTGCTATGATCACGGCGTGTGTAACGTGCTTGTCCCTGCGTTTCATCCTGACCAATGGGAGTGGTCTTCCCAATGATCACATCCTCACCTGAAACTCTTGTTCCCTGTCATAAAAGATTGAATACTCTTTAGAAATCTAATGCAAGCAAGAATATAATAACAAGGTCGCATAACAACTAATACTCACAGGAGGTGCAAGCCCGTCGTCATCCAACTTATCATAAGAACCATGCCGCATTCCCTGGAAAACAAATCTTCAGTAAGGCCTTGTCTGGTTCATGGATTTAATGAGAAAAGAAAAGAAAACAATAGGAGAACACTTTTCTTTGTTTGGCTAATAAGGAAAGCATTAAGGAAATATGGAGAAAAAGAAATTGGACAAAAATAAGTTACAATTTTGAATCGTGGGAGTCACTTCGATTTCTCTTTTCTTGAGTTTCAATTTCCAAATGTTTTGTAAGCATGAAATAGTTGCCCTTTCACTTTTCTTTTCTTTCTCTATATCTGTGAACCAAACATAACCTTAAGCTCTGCACTTACCATGGTATTAGCCCTATCTGGACGCCCAAAATCCTCTTTAACAAGTGTTCCCATCTTCTTCTCCTCGTCTCTGTTAAAGGGAAAGGATTAACATTGTAGTATCTCTGATGTATTTACAGTAATAAATGTTTTTAAGGCATGACATGGAAAAACAATCGCAAATGAAAAAAGAAAAGATTCGCTTACCTGTATGAGCGGAAGAATATTGATCGAAAGAATCCACGATCTACAGATGACTGGTTCATGATGACCGAGTCTTCTTGGTTGTATCCAGAATAGCAAGCAATAGCAACAATGGCATTCTAGAGCAAAATAGAAGTCATGTGAGGTTGTGAGAACAGAGAACCATGGTTGCTGGAATCAGTTTTCAAGATTTTGAGCAACCCCCTCCCCCCCCCCCCCCCCCCCCCCCCGCCCCGAAACTCGTGTTAGTTGTTATTTTATTCATTACAAGTATTGTACCAAGTGTTTTCATATACATTGATTATATACATGCGTATTAGTCTATTATTTATCTTCTTAACAAAGTGAGTGTTACAATAAAATAAATTACTCACAATGCCAGCAGGAAGCTGCCTAAAGTGCAGGTGCTCCATGGCTCGAGTGGTAACAAGAGGCTTTTGAGGATAGTAGAGGACATATGCCAATGTATCCTGAAAAAATTAGAGAAGAAATTATCTTAACTGACCTTAGAAGACACGATGCATATAAGTTGTTCACAATCATGAAGGGAGGAAGAGTTCAACTGCATACCATACGGAATTGATAGTTGGTGACATAGATCCCCATTGCTTGCTTACCCATAGCTGACTGGTATGTATTACGTGGAGACTAATTGCAAAAACGACAAATGAGTAGGGTTAAGAAATATACACACATGCACGTATAATCATCCTGGAAAGCTCGCAGGCAAAGAGTAATAACAAAACTTACCTGGTTGTGGTCAGGAAATGGTATAATAGAAGCACAGACACCCAAGATCAATGATGGGTGGATTTCACAATGGGTATAAGTATCAGAATAAGCATCATTTGGGTTGAGCTTTGCAGATACAAGATCCTAGAGCAATTCACAATTAGATATTGTAAGTGGTTTATAGCACCGTGAAGAGCGAGTTGATAAATAATATTTGAGATGGGTGTTTCAAGCAAACACCAAAATAAATTTTGAATACTCACGTTGATAGTCATTGAAATCATAGTAGTCTCTTCTTCTTCCGTGTCAATGTATTCTATAAATCCCTTGGCTACGAGTTCGTGCCAACCGCCCTCTTCCGGAGTTTCCTGAAATAAAAGGATATATAAATGATGCAATCACCAGCACAAATATATGGCCCAAAAGTGAGTCAAGATTTCACTTCAATATACCCTTTGCTGTAATGCTTGAATATCCTTCTTTTTTATGAGGAGCCTTTGTTTCTCAACAATAAATAGTGGCCGACTGCAACGTCCATAATCAGTATAAATCCTAAGTTCTGTCAAATGAATATCGCGTACTACACCAACTTCAGTATTGACATCAACCTGTGCAAAATAAAAAAAATAAATAAATAAATAAACAAAAAGATAATCATTAAGTGGGCACCCAAGGTCAATACATTATAAAACGCTATCAATTTATGCAACACAGGATGTAAGGATTCCTCTAATAACGCTCGGGCAGGAACACGCCAATACGGATATTACCAAATCCACCGAAGTGAAAACTTAGAGCTATTTGTTTTACAGATTTGGAAAAGGAAAAGAAGGCAAGGAAAACAAGAAGGAAACTAGTTTTTTTGTGTTTTCCTCTACGCTTAAAACAACAAAAGAAATTCAAAAAATTCAAAATATATTTGCAACTTAAGAAAAAGGGTGGGAAGTGAAGTGACTAACAAAATTCAAAATTTTAATTCATTTCTCACTCTATTTTCTTCTCCTTCCTATTTTCCTCACTATTGTCCTCTGTTGTTAAAATCGTATGATGCTACGTATTGTACGATTCGATACGATTCGAATAGTGTGTGTGTGTATCGCAGTGCTTCAATAATTGTTGACGTATCGTATGAATCGTAACATATTGTTCAAATCGAATCGGAACTCACGATTCTTCGATTCTTCGATTCTTTTCTGCATGCTGATCGACTGGTTTTTTTACCAGATTTGGACTCTTTGTGAGCTTTCCCATGGGAAGCCCATCCATGCGAAGCCCATTCGAAGGCTGTCGACCCAAAAAACTCTGCGACCAACAGCTGTTATACGCTGTTATAGTGTTATATACATATATTATAGAGTAATGCTATGCTTCCCAAATTTCTATCCCAAATGATGTGGCCGTGGGGCCAAGTCTAATAAAGTGGGACTAGTTGAATTTTGATTGGAAGTTGTTCACCTGACCCACTGCCACAACATTTGGGAAGCACTTTTGGGATAGAAATTTGGGAAGCATAGCATTACTCTATATTATATATCACTACTCAGCTGCGAACAAACAGGGGCTGCCGACCCAAAATATATTTGGGTTTTGAAGTAAAACAGGGCTGTACAAGGGCTGCTGCCGACAGAAATTATAAGGGTTTTCTTAGTCCCAGCCAAGCCTTAATAGAATATTAAAATATATAATATTATATTATTTGTATGCAATAAGCCAGGAGCTTATATATGAAGCCCTTATAAGCTATAAGCCAACAGGACTTGTGCGAATACCTCTACAAAGGACTTTCCAAGCACTACCAGTTGTGCGACTGCCCACAGCCTCTGAATGTGAGTTTTTTTTTTTTTTTTTCAGGAAAAGTTGGTCCCAAACCCTTATAAATTGTATTGTAGGGTTTATTATAAATAGTAGCACTTTTCTCTCATTATTTTCTTTTACTTTTTATTCTATGCTGTTTTTTTATAATTATTTTTATAGTTATTAAAAAAATTTACCAAATCTTACGATTCACGAATCCCGATTCGATTCACTTGTCTCATTTCGATTCACGATACGAATCCCGATTTGAAAATTATGCTATAGGTAAGTTTTCCTTGGTGCATTCCTTTCCTTTCTCTCTGTAAATCCATAAACCACAGAGAGTCTTAACCACATAAGGTTGGACAGCAGCCTTGGCAGAATTTCTACCTGAGTATATAATCACACGTGTATACATACCCGTCTCCTCAGTCGTCTCAGAGTCTTCACCAACATGTCAGGATCACGATGAATACCAACCCAACAACCATTGACAAAGATTTTTGTAGCTTGGGGTATCACCGCAGGAGAAATTTCCTATAATCATGGGGAAAAATGTAAAATTCGGAAACAAAGAAATAGGATATTCATCTATTTTGATTTGGCTTCCACACATACAATTTCCAAGTACTCACTTCGAAATTCTCAGTACCCCATTCTTCCAAAAACTCCAAAATTGGATATGCTGCTGATCCAACGGTTATATACACCATCAATGCAAGATTCTTTACAAGACCACAAGCCTAATATAAAAGTCAGAGATATCAGTCTGTAAGTGTTAAATATAGTAAGAAACCCTAAAGCGCATTATAATTTATAATGCAACTTTTCTCGATTATGTAGCATCCTTACTTGTCCTTCAGGTGTTTCTGCAGGACACATCATTCCCCATTGGGAATTGTGCAACTGCCGCGGCTTCGCCAATTTTCCTAGCGAAGCACAAAAGCGAGCCGGTTAAGGAAAGGAAAGATCAATAAGTCGATGTGATGAAGCTGTGTAGTGGGAGAGAGAGAGAGAGAGAGAGAGAGAGAGAGTGTGTGTGTGGCAGTGGTACACTGGCACTTACCCAGATAATATCATCATCAAACAAACAGTCACAGAAACAAATCAATTACCTTCACGCCCTATGGGAGAATTTAATCTTCGCAAGTGTGACAAGGTGGAGGCATACGTCAAACGATTCAACACCTTAAAATTTCATACAACCAATAGAAGAAAGTTAGTACTTTTACTACTAAGAACCCTTTTTGGGATAACTTTTTCGGGGGCAATAATCACTTATAAGTGATTGTTTAAAAAGCTGAGACCATTCGCATTAGCTTTTCACAGTTTTTTTAAAAATTTTGATTCTTTTTTAAAGCAAAGAAAAAAAAAAGATTAAAAAAAACCCTCCAATTTGTAGCTTTTTAACGATACTGTTAGAAAGGGACAATAATCGCTTATTTAAAAAGCTGCGCTTTTCACATCTTTTTACCAAATTTGACCCCTTCCTAAAACGAAAATAGTTTTTTCAAAACGCTCAAATTTGCAGCTTTTCAGGGCAGAGGGGGGACAACTTCAAAAAGGTGATTACGTTAAAAATGTACGTTAAAAATTAGCCCAAACAGGCTCTTAAAAGAACTCTTAATCAAATAACGATTTTTCTAAAATTCAAAAGAAAACTCCAAAAACATAAAATAAAAGAGAAGGAAGCAATCTTGACAAGAACAGACAGCAGAAGGGATAGGTTTATAATCCAACCTGAGAAACTCCAGCTCTAGTACCAGCTGCATTTGCCTGACCCCAGTTTCCAGTAGCAAGCGAGTACTTAAGGCCACTGGTAATTGTTTTCGCTTTGATTGCAAATTGCAAATTCACATCCTTTCCATTATCGACACACTGTATGAAGAACAAAAACATTCAAGTATAGCCCAGAGAGAATTGTCAAATATAAGTTAATAGAAAGATTCAGCATGAAAAATAACCTTCTGAACATAAGCTCTAACGTCCCTCGTTAACTTCCTGAATAGCTGCATTTGTAAAAACCATGGTAATAACTTCAAAAACCTCATGAAAGAAAAAAGGCTCTTAATTGGCCGGCAATGTAGCACGGACATTTCAATTTGGGTGTGCCCGAAACGCCCAAAAAAGATTGTGCGTCAAATTTTACATAGGACACAAGCCAGGAATCAATGGAGTCATTTCCTCCAAATAGGTCGGGTTCGGTACCCTCTTTGCCACAAACTTGTTCTAAAAGGAGGGGAGAAATATCCATTACTGCCGACCCACAAGTGGCAGACACGGTACTGGACACGGAACAGTGGCTCCTTTGATTAAATAATATACAGTAATTAAATGGGAGATAAGTAATTGGCTTATAAGAAAATTTGGGAAATGGGAGTAGACATGACATGGTATTGTTGTATAGTCAATTAAAAATTAATTTTGTATACTCCATATCCTAAACTTGTGCACCCTACATTTTTAAGATTTGTGTTGTGTCCATGTTATGCCGTATCTTTGTCCTGCATCCATATATGTGCTATATACTTGGCAGGCTAGAAAAAAGCACGGCACTTATAAGAAGTTCATGTGTGACGCTTCGTGTAGTGTCCGACACACGGACACGACACTTTGCAGACACTTTTCATGTCATGCAAACGCGTAATATTTTTAGAACTTGTCGTGTCAGGGTGTCTGTTCGTGCTTCATTGTTTGCAGGTGAACTACAATAAGTGCTGGGCAACCAACCATTCGAAAGAGACCACCAAGCAAAGGACCAGCAAGATCCAGTCTCTTATTGCCATAATGATCCCTATCGTCTTCTGCTCTTCGGCCAATTGCACAAAGTAGAAGCCGGTGAATGATATATCTGAGAGAAGCAGCAAAAACATTCCCCTTAAATATCACTTAGAAGCTACCAAAGGCGAACCCAATCCCGAGTAGACAAGACCTACCCGAAATAATAAGCTTTCTTCGTCTCACAGTATTCCCCAACTCCAACATGAGGAAGCATCTCCTTTTGAAGGATCTCTTTGGCGTATCTGTAAAGTAGATGTACCAGAAACTCTCCATAAGCATAAAAAGAAGCATAGCTGCATAAGGAGCAGAAGTAAGAAAAGAAATATAACCAAAAAGATAAGGCATACTTAATCCTCTTCTCCTTTGTGACACCAACAGTGGCCCCACGTTTGCCAATGTAATCAAGTGCAACCTGCAGCAAGAAAAGAAAATAAATAAACACCTCACCGATGCTCAAGCGCCGTAATCAACCAACCCTCAAAATCCCATCCCTCCGGGGACACACACCAAAAAAAAAAGGGAGACTTGGCTTAAGGTCCTTAAAATTGGGCATAATTGGATTAAAAGACAGCCCATTAACAACAAACTCACCAAGGACAAAAGTTCAGGCCCATTTTTAACCTACATCCACAATATTAAAATATCACTTTTCAAATCCATTTTACTCTTTCCATAAGACCAAATTACCCTTAAAGGAAATAGCCAAGTCAAATGTCAAGTCAAACGCATTAGTTAACCTCACTTTAGCATTTCCCTGACGCGCCCACGTGGGCAATTTGTCTCCCACCGTGCTATCACGCGCGAATCGCTGCTCACATGGTGTGAGTATTGTACCGTATAATTTTTAATTTCGAAAAAATGTTTTTAAACTTTAAACCTCCATAACTTTTGTTCTACAACTCCATTTTTCGCAAATTTTATACCGTTGGAATCGTGTCGACGAGATCTACAAAACTAGTACCCATGTTGATATGTTTCGAGGAAAAAAAAATTCAAATTTTTACATATATGAATAATAAGTAAAATTTCACTTAATAAGTGAAATTTCACTGAGTACATGAAATATTAAGTAAAATTTCACTTGTTATTCATAATAAGTGAAATTTCACTTATTATTCATATATGCAGTCAAATGAAATTTCACTTAACATTTTAGATATTCAGTTAAATTTCACTTAATAAGTGAAATTTCACTTATTATTCATATATGTAAAAACTTGAAATTTTTTTTTTGCTCAAAACATATCAACAATGGTACTAGTTTTGTAGATCTCGTCGACACGATTCCAACGGTATAAAATTTACAAAAAAATGGAGTTGTAGAACAAAAGTTATGGAGGTTTAAAGTTTAAAAACATTTTTTGAAAATTAAAAATTATATGGTGCAATACTCACATGGTGCAAGCTGTTTGGAAAGCAAACATTTGCGTGAGGCGCATGGGAATCCGAAAGTCATGCGCATGTGGCGCGTGTGGCAGGCGGGGATCATGCGCATGTGGCGCGTGTGGCGAGGGTAAATGTGGTTTTTCCAAATTTATTTTTTTTGTCTTTTTCTGGCAGGACTTGCTTCCAATGTGTATTTTAAATTGTCTTTAATTTCAATAAAGCTCCTCTTAATGACCCTTTCACCAATTTTCCCAAAAAAAAAACCTTGAAAGAGAGGATGAATACAGAACCAATTTGCAACAAGGAAAAACCAGAACAAAAACATCCAGGTGCTTAAGTTCAATAATGTCTGAAGATTATAAGAATGTCATTCCTAAAACCTTTAGTAAAGCCAGAAAACCTAAAAGTTGAATTGGAATAAAACTGAAACTTGGAGTCCTCAGCCACCGTCTTCCTAACAACGTGGATAGAGAGATTTTCTGACAACTAATACTAGGGAAGTTTAGGTCACCGGTGGAAGTCAGAATTGATATACCAATTTATAACAGCATTCATAATAGATTAAATTATAACAGTATTCATAATAGATTAAATAATATCTCATGTCACCAAATTTTATACTAATTAAATATGGACCACAAGCGTCAAAAGGAGACTAAGAATGCGGCAGGAGAGATACCTGTTGATTTTGTATTACAAATGCTTCTTCCAAGGAGGGTCGCAGCAACTCCATCATCTGAGTATCATTGAAATCATAGCAAATATGTTCTAATATATCTTTGTCTGCAACAAACCCTAATGCCCGAAACACGATTATAATAGGAATTTCAGTCCGAATGTATGGAAGGGTAGCCCGGATATACTGCCCTGAGGAGCCCTGCAGTTACATAAATTGATCCATAAACAACATAAATCGATCCATAAACAACACTGATATCCATCCCCTATGAACAATTCAACCAGCTAAAATACAATTGAAGAAAAATAAAGCAAAACAATGCTTCAGAAAACACCCCCAAACACCATATTAATGCCCATTACCCCTTTGGCACTAGTTCGAGAGAGCATCCGCACAAACATGGTACTGGGTGGCCTGTTTTGGGACTCCGCCATTGATCGGACTTCCCCCACATAGGCATACTTGTTTGGTTGCCTCTTCTTGAACACATAGACATGATTGGTGCTCATCTTCTCTTGAGCAATTAGAACCTTTTCACTCCCATTGATGATGAAATACCCACCTTGATCTAAAGGACACTCTCCAAGCTCGGTCAAATCCTTCTCTGAGTTCTGATATAATGTGCAGTAACTTGACCGGAGCATAATAGGAACCTAAAATTTATAACAAAAAAGAAGCAGAGAACGTCAATTTAACTGTAGGACCACCACGGAATGGTAGTCAAGTCTTGGAGTTCAAATTCTCATCAAGACCTCAGAAATTAATTCATTTTAACCCCATGAATGAGAGATGAATTATACACAAAAGTACCATAAGGGGGGAACTTAGCCCCGTCTACATTTCAGGGTTCAATCATATACCTTGCCGATGAAGACTTTGGTAAAATCCTGTGTTTCTGTGACTTCTTCACCATCATGCCCTTTCTTTATAACTCTCTTTGAAACATCTACATACAAGGGAGCCGAGTATGTCAGATTCCTCAACCTTGCAGCCTTTGGAAACAATGTCGCGGTTTCTCCATCAGACTCCGTCATCATTGGCTTGCTCAAATATATCTGACCAAAGCTGATCTTATATATGGTCTGCAATTAAACTCGCAAGCATTATAACCCAAAAGTGCAGTTAACCGATTTCCCATATCAAAATCTCCTTTCACTTTCTACTTCCAATCAAGTAATCTGTAAGGCAACATTCCTATAGAGGAAGAAGAATTTTATTTTGC
Organism: Hydrangea macrophylla; assembly: GCA_033977485.1. Lineage (NCBI taxonomy): Eukaryota > Viridiplantae > Streptophyta > Magnoliopsida > Cornales > Hydrangeaceae > Hydrangea > Hydrangea macrophylla. The sequence goes on along the minus strand of CM066988.1, from coordinate 94,575,904 downwards.
TTCTAAGACTCGATATTCTTAAGCTCCCAATGGCCGTTTCTTAGTATACCAACTTTTACTTGTCAACCAAAAGTTCCAATTTTGATGACGATAAAACATCTTATGAAAATCAAAGTTCGTTTTCTCCTCTCGGTTAACTCCAGAGCTACCTAGGATCCCTACAAAGTAATAAATGGCATAACCGGAGCTGCTGACTACTGGTCCTCGTCAAAATGAAAACAAGAAAAAAATGCTATTTTAAATCCATGTATCGCGAAAACAATTACAGCAACTAACTAATATCCACACAGAAACCATAATAGTTTCTTCAACGTCAATACATTCAAATGAGTCCGGAAATTTTAATTCTTCTCAAGAGCTACCCAGAAACCTAGAGAAAAAAAAAGAAAAAAAAAAGGGGGGGGGGGGGGGGGGGGTGTTGCATAAACATCAATATGGAAGATTAGATAATACACACTATAATCACTTAAAAAAAAATGTTTCAATTTCTGCTTTCCAGCAAACTTTGAAAGAAGCCAAACCTCCACTGACGTGAATAATTAGTGACACATTTTTCATATCAAACAATTTGTACCCAGAAACCCAAAAAATAGAAACCCAACAAAAAAAAAAAAAACCATCAATATGGAAGATAATACACTCTACGATCACTTAAAAAATGTTTATATTTCTGCTTTCCAGCAAACTATTAAAGAAGCCAAACCTCCACTGCCAAGAATAATTAGTGACACTTTTTTCATATCAATCAATTAGAAATTTTAGGATTTCTTAGAAACTACACACAAAACCCTAGAAACAGAAAATAGTAAGAAACCAAGTACCCAGACCATTAAGAACATAATCACATATTGTACTCTAACACAGACTTCATACATCGAATCACCTAGTTACAAAAAACTAATCTCCACCCAGCATATGCAGCAATTAACCAAAAAATGAGTACTTCCGCACCCAGAGTTCGATTTCAATCAATTATGGCTTCCTAATAAGTTTGTTGGTAGCTAGACCATTAAGAACAGAATCCCATATTGTACTCAAACACAGAGTTCACATTTGAATCACCCAGTTACAGAAATCTAATCTCCATCCAGAAAACGCAGCAATCAACCAAAACGATTACTAATGACTTCAATTTCTGGGTTCCTAATTTGTTGTTTGGTAGCAAACCCAAAAAAAAAAAAAACCCTAGAAAATAAGACCAAGCGATTCACAGAGTTAAACCTCGAGGAAATCGGACTGGTGACCAGGGTTGTGCTGAGACTCGGGTCGAATCTCAATATCGGCCGACTCATCGACGATTTCTTGCATAGTGTTCTGAATGAACTCATCGAACGAGTCGAGCTGCTGACGAACCAGACCCTTCTCTTCGAAGTAAGCACTTATAACGGCCCAAGCGTCCTCTTGGGTTATCTCTTCTTCTTCCTCCTTCTCCTCTTCTTCGTCGTTGTACGATGGATCGTACTCTTCCTCTAGGTCCATGATTTCAGGAATTGAGTTGGAAGAAATTGAGTTGATTGTTTTGTCTAGGTGGGTTCGTCGGAGGGTCTACAGGAGTCAATAGAATGAAGAGAGAGAGAGAGAGTTTTAGACTGGTTTGACAAAAAGTGAAAATTAGCAGACGGTTTGGCTTTATTTATACTACTAGAGAAAAGTTTTAGGGAAGGGCGGTGGCTTTCTTTGCGGGGTGGGGGATAAATTACAGTTACACCCTTTTTTTTTTTTTTTTTCACTAGAGACTGTTTTTTAAATACTCTTGTTATATACTCTCTCCGTCCCATAATAAGTGTCCACATTTTCTTTTTTGGATGTCAATAAGTATCCACTTTCCTAAATTGGCATATAACTTTTACTTACTTTTCAAAACTATCCTTAGAATAAAGACAAAGTAGCATTTATTTGTGGCATCAAAACAAGCTAAAAGTCAAACATCCATCACATCTAAGGGCAAAATTGAAAAATGACCATTTAATGAATCAAATAAACTAAAATAATACTCTCTATGTCCCATAATAAGTGTCCACATTTCCTTTTTTGGATGTCCCACAATAAGTGTCTACTTTCCTAAATTGGCATATAGCTTTTACTTACTTTCCAAAACTACCCTTATAATAAAGACAAAGAAGCATTTATTTGTGGTCCCAAAACAAGCAAAAAGTCAAACACCCATCACATCTAAGGGTAAAATTGGAAAGTGACTCTTTAATGAACCAAATAAATTAATATAATACAACTTTCTTAAACATTGTGCAAAAAGGAAGTGGACACTTATTATGGGACGGAGGGAGTACAACTTTCTTAAACAATGTGCAAAATAGAAGTAGACACTTATTATGGGACGGAGAGAGTATAAAATTCAATAAATTGACACACTCAACTTAACATTTTTTTCACTATAAAATAGCATCCCTTTGTTTAAATTACGTACGTTTTTGTACCATGTGAGTAATGTGAGTAACATATGATACAAAAATATTAATTATATAATTTTTATTTATCTCTCTTTAAACCATTGAAATTTTTAGGATAAATAAAAAATTGGAAGGAAAAAAAACTTACTAGAAAGGTGGTGGTGGTGGTGGCTCACGGTAATGCTAGTTGAAGATTGCATTTTTTGCTTAACAAATGTGAAATTCCATTTAAGATTGTACATTCTGCAACATATCTTATATATGGTGACCTTGCATGGTAGTCGTCAGAGTTCGTTATGGCGGCGACATCCAGATCAATATCTAGATCTCAATCACCAGTCAAGATCTAGATCTAGGTCCCAATCATGAGGCTGCACGTCGTTGGAGATGAAGAAGATCGATGGTCGTCGGAGATGAAGAAGGCAATGGAGGTGATGGTGGTAGAGGTGGTTGGCGAGTGGTGGCTCACGCGCGATGCCGATGGTGGTGGTAGTGGCTCACGAAGATGGTGGTGGTAGTTCAAGGTGACAGCCATGGCAGGGAGGAGAGAGAGAGAAGAAAGATGGTGGTGGGGAAGAGGAGAGAGAGAGAAGATAGATGGTGGTAGTGGTCCTCTAGAGTTCTAGGGCAATTTTGCCTTTTATAACGAAATTTAAACCTTTAGAAGACTTTAGGAGAGAAAGTTAAAATTATGGGACTTTATGGTTTTTTTTGTTTGTGGCTAATCCTTTAGTCCAAATTAGCTAAGGCTTAGGACCGTAGGTCAAGCTTCCCATAAATAAATTATAAAAAAAAAAACATGAATGTAATTTTCCAAAATAAAAATATATGCACATCTCTCCTATAATGAAAATAAGGGCACGTGGTCTAAGGTTCTTGGCCAGTAGTACTTAGTTAACTAGGTCCTACAAAGTTTTCTCAACACCTTCTAAACTCATCAATGTTTTTTTGGATAAAAAAAAAAATCCATTGTATCTACCGCGCTGATGTCAGTAACTGAAAATGAAATGAGTAATGGTATGCTTCCCAATGTATTTGGCAGTGGAATCATCTTTAATAATGATAGGACCACTTTAACATCAACCAATCAAAATCAACTGGGTCCACTCTCATTGTAACAACCTTATTTTTTTCTAAAAAGATATTGTTATATTTTTTTTTTTTATATTCATTATTTATTATTTTATTGTTTAATATTTAATGTGTGTAGTGTGTGGGCCATGGGTGTGTGGGCCGTATGTGTGTGTCTGTAGAGGTGTGTCGTGGGTGTGTGTATGTAAGTAGTGTGCGGGTGCGTGTGTGTTAATAATCATATGTTGTGTGTGTGTATCATACATATAAACATAATAAAATATTAGGGCTAGTTGGTATTACACAAAAGAAACCCCTTTGTCACAACCGCAAGAGAGAGAGAGAGAGGGAGAGAGAGAGAGAGAGCAGAAGAAGAAGAAGTGAAAGAAGAAGAAGAAGAAGAAGAAGAAGAAGAAGAAGGGGCTCGAGGTCATGGGCACGTGTAGAATCGCGGAGTGTTCGTTGTTGTTGATTTTTTATCCAAACTAGGTGAGTTAAATATGTGTATCCGGGTATATATATATGTATGCACGTATGTATATATATACGCGAGTAAAGCAAACTCTTACATGTTTAATTTAATTGTTGGGGTTAAATTTTTACATTGGATGCACATTGTTGTTTTCACATTAATATAGATTTTTTTGTGTGATTGTGATCACGACATTAGTTTATTCATAAACGTTATGCGAATAGTAATTTAATGAATACATATGTGGGATACTCTTGATAAATACCGAAATTTATGTGAAATTCAATTTTTTTTTTTTTTACAGAGAAGGGACATGGGGCCAAATTGCTTGGGCCAAGATTTGCAAACCCAAAAAAGAAGGTGGTTTGGGATTTAAAGATGTTCATCTCACAAATACACTTTTGAACTTAAAGCACATTGGTAATCTTCTTGACTCTAATAATAAATCTTTATAGAAGGAGTGGGTACACATGTACATGATTAAAACAAAGAGCTTTTGTTAGATTAAAGCCCCCGACCAATGTTCTTGATATTGGAAAAAACTTTTAAAATTTAGGGAAGTTGTTAGACCCATCCTAACCCATCAAATTGGTGATGGTAAACATACTTCCATTTGGTTTGACAATTGGCTTCCCATTGGTCATTTGTTTGAGAAATACACTAATAAGATAGCGTATGATGTTGCCATTGATCCTAAAGCTAAGGTTGAGGCTATTAGAAGTAACTATGATTGAAGTTGGCCCCGGTCTAACTCCATAGGCTTGAATGAAGTTAGAAACATCTTAAATAATATGTATAAGCCTACTAGAACAATCGATAGTATATTATGGACCATTACTCCTTCTGGGACTTATAAATTTGCACTCATTTGGGATCATTTTAGAGATGTTGCCCATGTGGTCCCTTGGTACACAATTGTTTGGTTTTTAGGGTGCACACCGAGACAAAAATTCATTCTATGGATTGCTGTTCAGAATACTATTACTGTGTGGTGTGGACAATCATATGACTTCACCAGTCGCTGCCTTTGGACCCAAAAAAGAAATTTATTTTTCTCTATTTTTGTCGTTTCGGGGCACATGACAGTATCTTGGGCAATTTAATTTGATTTAATGCTTACAATTCGTATCAGAGCCACCCTTCAAGTTATGTTGTTTAGCATACACTATAACAAAAAACCCTTATTATGACTTTAAAAAAGAGTCATAAATGTATATTTATGACTCTTTTTTAAGCTTTTAAAATAAGTCATAACATTGCAGTCATAAATAAGTTCGAGTTTGTTAAAAAAAGTCATAAATAATTATTACTTTTACAACAGTTCTAAAAAAATAGTCATAAAAAATGAGTGCTTTCAAATTGTTTATGACTATTTTTTAATTGATACAGTCATAAATAATCTTCAAAAAAAGTCATAAATAGCCTTTTAAAAAGTCATAAATAATATTTAAAAAAGTCATAAATAGCTTTTTAAAAAAGTCATAAATAATATTCAAAAAAGTAATAAATAACCCTTTAAAAAGTCGTAAACAATCTTCAAAAAAGTCATAAATAACCATTTAAAAAGTCATCAACAATCTTCAAAAAAGTCATAAATAACCTTTAAATAGTCATAAATAATATTTAAAATAGTCATAAATAACCTTCAAGAAGTCATAAATAATCTTTTTATAGTCATAAATAATCTTCAAAACAGTCATAAATAATATTTTAAAAGTCATAAATAATGACACTATTTATGACTTTAGTAGAACTATTGCTAATTTATGATTATTTTTTATGAAACAGTCATATATAATATAAAACACATTTAAAGAAAAAAAATATTTTGTTGATAATCCAACAATCAAGATTACACAATTCAAATACATCATCAAAACATGCATGTTACAAATCAACTCAAGAACCATATTCAGATATTATCTTCCTTCCAACAAAATTTTTTCAATAATCATTCTAATAATTAGTTATGTACAAGAAAAATGTAACAGTAACCACTAAGTATGTATTAAACCAACAAACCAATAATGTATATGTAACATTGTTAAAAAAAATAAAAATAAATAAATAAAAATAAGATTAGTGTCTATTTAAACTCTTCAATCTCCGCTAGTACATCAACTTATTTGCAATATTTGTTATAGTCTAACTGTGTAACACTGAAACAAAAATGAAATCAATGTATTAGATTCTATATAACGAGTATATAATTTTCTTAAATTGTAAAAATATAGATTATCTGGAAAAAGGAAAAAATGTTGAAATTTTCAATACTTAAATGTATTCTTGAATGAACTCAATGAACTCAAGTTGAAGTACATTTAGCTCGTGACTTTCATATTTCACTTTTTGAGACACTCTAGCTTTCATCTGAAAAAGTTCAGGAAAGAATGAGATGTTAAGGATGTATTCCCTCCCCACAACACCACCACCACCACCTCCAACACATATGAAAAAAAAAATTCCACAATTTATGAATCAAAGTAAAACAAGAAGAAGAGAAAATTTGGCGACACATTTACAAAGAATACTATGATAATACCTTTATTTTGATAGATTTGGATGGATTCTCCATTATCACTTTCATGAAAAGTAACATATAGTATCCACATTCATAATTTCCTGGTTGCTTTGGTCCCTATGAATAAATGTATAACAAATATTAGACAAACAATAAATTACTGCAATCACAAGTCGTGGTAAAACTAACTTATCTTGGAATGAATGTTGACCTAGAATTTCTAAAACTTTCGACAGAGTCTCCTCTATAAATAGAACCTCCCAAAAATTTCAAACAATGAAAACATACCCAGCAACAATTGAATAACCGCAACATACATTATATCAATACATTAACCATAACATACTAAGTATAATTTAAACAGCTACCATTATATCTACCATGTTTTTATTCAGATTTAATTACCTTTACAAATTGCCAAATTGGTTTTGGCCTTCTTTTCCCTTTGAAATTTAAAGCATTGAGTCCACTTCAAGACAATATTAAAAGTTTAAATTAGATAATAAAACGTCACTTCAAGACAATATTCTCACACACAACGATTACAACACGAAAAATTATTAGAAAATTTGACGACTAAGTGTCCACAACTTTCTACGATGCAACCACAATAAGAGGTAATTAATTATAATTCAACTTCTAAACGCAAGAATAAAACACCACAAAGTATTTTATTTTATTACACCTTATGTTCACCACCTCGGCCACCCATCCATGGTCCAGCCTACACATATATCCCATGTGTCTCCTAAACACTCTGGTCCCAACTCCCATGGGGTATCACTGGGATTTGAGTATACACCGAAAGGCTAGTCCTTACGTTCTTGACGTCAATAAAATAATGTCTAGATACACATGAAATAGACCAACAAGCCGGGCATAAGGCTTAAAATAATGAAGAGACGGGTCATCCATGTAGTCGCAAATACGCTTATTTTAACATTCATAAAATTGCTACTGTAATATGAATTTTCTGCCCAAACGGTGCAAAATTGGGAACAATACCATTAGACGAAAGTTGTCCAGAATTGCGTTTCCTACAGGCGAGTGCGGACAGAATCACGAAAACTGTAACGTATGATTTATTAGGAATTTTCTACTAAAATCTGATCCGTGAAAATCCCAAATCCGAAAATTGAATAATTGCTCAAATGTATATCCAAGGCTCATCTATAAATCTCAAATCATAACTTCAATCATTGTAAATAAAAACCTAAATCTCATAACCCATAACCATACTAATTTCATAATCTATCCATTTAAATTTCAATCAAACGAGATTGAAAGAAAATAATAAGTTAACTCACCGATTTAGGACTTCAATGTTGATGAAGATTCGCAAAACAATATTTGGGGTTCCTCTTTTCTTCTCTTATTATCTTCTTCTTCTTCTTCTTCTTCTCTCTCTCTCTCTCTCTCTTGACTGCTCTATTTTTCTCATGTCTCTCTTTTCTTTTCTTTTTGTTATCAAAACCCTAGGAGGTATATTATGTATGTATATATGATACACCTACATATATTATAATACAAACACACAAAAGGCTAAAAATCCCATTTTTTGTCTAGGGGCCTCATAAAAAGGCTTTATATGGGCCCGAAATACATTCTAAAGTTCTAAAATGAGTGACCCAATGGGTGTACATAACCCGGGTACTTAATTTAAATGTTAAAAATACAAATTAACACATTCACGGGCCTATAATCACTACAAAAAAATAAACACATCAATTCTTCAATGACTTGTTCAACTTAAGTTTTTACAACTTAACTCCACCACTTAGCTCTATAAAATTTCACACAATAATTAATGAATAAAATAAATACACACATATAAATAAATAACCATGGTTGTATACACAAAAATTTAGGTTGTCTTATTATTTTGTTTTTTTAAATGAATATTTATATAAAGAAAATACGGGGTGTTACATGTATACCAAGTGAAATTTCATTTAAAATTTTTATACAGCGCACATTTCCCTAATCAAGAATCTTAACTTTAAAAATCTTAACATATTGTCTTTTTCACTATTTTCCCCAAAAAACAGTACTTTGATTATAGAATTCAAAGAAAAAGAGTAATAAAAATAAAGAATATTTATGACTACCCAAAAATGAAGTCATAAAAGTCTTGTTATTTATGACACTTTTCTAAATACTTATTATATATGACACTTTTCACAAACATGTCATAAAAAATCTTATTTTTTATGATAATTTTCAAAAAACTGTCATAAAAAATCTAATATGATTCTTAATAAAATCTAAATTTGTGACACTAAAAGTAACTATCAAGTGTTAATAGTCTAATTTCAAAAAGTAATTTCTTAAAAACTAGTCTCTCAAAGGTCGATTTAAGTGAAATTTCACTTAATATTCATGTAAAGATTTAGTGAGATTTCACATAATATTCGTGTATGCCAAGTAAAATTTCACAAAATATTTTTGTACAGAGGACATTTCCCTAATCAAGAATCTTAACTTTAAAAATCTTAGCATATTGTCTTTTTTTCACTATTTTTTCCAAAACAGTACTTACGTTTGATTCTAGAATTCAAAGAAAAAGAGTCATAAAAATAAAGAATATTTATGACTACCAAAAAATGAAGTCATAAAAGTCTTATTATTTATGACCATTTTCAAAAAACTGTCATAAAAACTCTTATTATTTATGACCATTTTCAAAAAACTGTCATAAAAACTCTTATTATTTATGACCATCTTATTATTTATGACCATTTTCAAAAAAACTGTCATAAAAACTCTTATTATTTATGACCATTTTCAAAAAACTGTCATAAAAACTCTTATTATTTATGACCATCTTATTATTTATGATCATTTTCAAAAAAACTGTCATAAAAAATCTTATTATTTATAACCATTTTAAAAAAACTGTCATAAACAATCTTATTATTTATGACTAATAAAAAAAATGGTCGTAAATAAAACACCACTTACCAATCTTATGACTATATTTGCAAAAAGAGTCATATATGTTAGAAAAAAGTATTTGTTATGACTCTTTTTTTAAAATAGTCATTAGCCCAAAATAAAAAAAGTCATAAAAAGGGTTTTTTCTTGTAGTGATAATTTATTGTGTATACATGGTATTAGATTAATTGAATCTATGTATACACATGTGTGTACGTATATGCATATATATATATATATATATATATTAATATATGATGACGAAATTATGTTCTATCAAATTCCATTCAGGGTACTGCCGAAATCGTCAATAGTTTTGACCAGAATCGAATCGGCTATGGTTGTGCAAAACCTAGTTCCATGTTTGATGAAGTTTTTTTTTCGGGTTGAAACAAAAGGCATGAACAGTGACACGTTTTGGCTTGTTCATTGTATAATGATAAGGGCTAAAACTTAGTCATATTTCCATTATGACCACAAAGTTTTTCATATTTTAAGTTTGATCCAAATAGATTGAGTATTTACAGTTTAGTCAGAAGCTTTGAAGTTAAATACCTACTTATATTTGGACCCATAACTTTGATAATTGATAGATTACGCATGTTTTTGGGTATTTACATATTTTTTTATGAAGTTTTGAAAATTTACATAAATGCCCCTTATAATTCTGAATCCTATGTTCTTGTGCTTAAGTTTATAATTGTGGGCTCTTTTGCACATTTGAGGTTACTGTTATATACATTTGAGTATTCTACTATTTTGTGCATCCGATTAGGGACAATTTGTTGTTTATATATGTGCAAGATTTTGGTGATGTCTGTAAATTTTATTTTTCGTACATTCTAGTGAAATTACAGATTTTTCCTAAAGTTCTAGTATTAAATTTATTGCCTTAAGGACTCTAGTGACGTACAATTTGGGCACCATAATTTGTCAACTATGCCCCTAAAGTTTTGAACATTGTTTGCTAGTACATGTGAAAGTAAATATTCTTGGGCTACTTTTAAGTGTTCTTAAAGCACTGCTGCACATGTGAATTTTTCGGTTTATTTGTGCTTGCTATATAGGGTAATTTATCCATTGTTGGTGCATAACATATATGTTTGTGCTATTTAGGGTCATAATTATTTTGTGAACTATTTGCACATTTATAAAGTTGTAAATGTTCATGTTTCAAATTATTGAAAATTTTTAAATGTTCATGAGCATAAGGTTTTGTCTATGATCAAATACGGGCTTAGGAATACTCCGCAGCGCCCTAAGACATAAATGAGTGATCTTAGATTTTGATCACATAAAGATTAAAGTCATAAAATGCACTATTACTATTGGTGTAGGAATTATCATGAACATCCTGTTATTTAGTAATTCAATATCGACATAAAGAATGTCACGTTATCTTTGGATAGCCATAGCATCCTAGGACTTCTTGATATTTGCTTTTCGTGATGATGAAAATGTTAAAACTGTTTTTGTGTTCTATTAAAGTTGTCTTAAATATGAACATAAGAACTCGTTCATTACAATGAATTAGGTCATCATAAGGATATCACATATTTTAAGAATAGCCACATCATCTTGAATTGTGTTGGTAAGTGATTCTTAAGAAATTTTGATCACATAAAGTCGCATGGCATATTTTTAAGGCATATTTGGACATGAACACAAGTATTGGTTCATGGTATTAAGTAAATTAAATTAAAGTAAACTTACATCATATGTCGTAGGAGTAGCCACAACACCTTAAGGCATATTGATGGATAACTTTTTGATAACATGTTCACGTAAACGTAAAAGTGTTAAAATGTTATCATTAATCTATACTATTAGATCACCATGAACTTAAAGGACCCATGGATTCTATCATATTAAGAGTCAAAATATCATGTTGTCATAAGAGTAGCCACAACATCTTAAGTCATCATGATGTGTGATCTTTCAGTGTCATGATCACATTAAGTTTAATAATTGTAATCGTATAATGGTATTCCATGTTAAAATTAGGTTGTTTAAAGTCTTGTCTTTTCAAATGACTTAGTTAGGATAAGATAGTGGGTTGAACATTTAGAAGTTTGGATTCCCTAAACCTACAGGTATGGATTTCTTTCTTCTTTACATCATAATAATTTACTAGTCTTCTTATAAATTAGCAAGTCTAATACATGTTGCAACCTCTACCCACAAGAAGGTTTAGACTTGTTACTAAATTTGACATTGGTAAAAAAAACTAAATTTATTGTTCATTGCTTGAATATATGTTCTTGGTTACTATAACTATTAGTCTCTTATTTGAATGATGAGTTTTTCTTAAACTGAGTGAGTTAGTAGTAATTTTATGTTTGGACAAAATCCTTTAATATTAGGGCGAGTGGGACTCAATCAATTTGGTAATTTGTGTGAAGCTGCCTGTATCCACATAAGTGAGTTCTATGTAAGTATAGAATGCCTACAAAAGGTGGGAGCAATGTTATCGCTTAAGTCAAATGTTCATCAAGTCACGTATGAATGGGAGCATTTAATATTTTATCCCACAATACAGTGAGTATAGGACTACATAAGGGCTATAAAGGCAATTTGTCAATTCTAATAAGGCATCAACAAACACCTTAATAAACTAGCTATCAAGCATTAAGTACAATAGTTCTAGGAGTGTGTCACGATTCTGGATTGGTAGATGCTCATCTAAATAAATGGTGAATTGATTCAGAACTACAATTCACATTGCCAATATTATATTTTGTTTATTCTGCTTAAGGAAGTCAATGGAAAGTGAACACAATATTAATTTAAAACAATAGGATGTGTTCGCTAACCAACAAATTTTGAAAATGCACAGAGTGGACAGAGAGAGGGTGAGTGTGTGATGCAGTTGTATAAATGCACAATGTAGGTGGATGTGGGATTGGTTTCTCTCTAAACTCTCACTCTCGGGTCTCTCTCTCGTTCCCACTATATACTCTATTTGGGATAGATTTCAAGGGCTACCTGGGAGAGTTATGAGGGGGCAAGGTGTATTTATAGAGGGTGATTGAGGGAGGGGCATATTTGTCAAAACACGTAAGTATGGGAGTGCTCCAAACTTGAGTGTATATGTGCATATGTGTGTTGGTGTGCCCAAGGGTAGATATAAAGGGGACCAATAAGGTGGTGGTAGATGTGTATGGCTACCACATGGCAGGCGTGTGGATCCCACCTTCTTACTGTGTGCATGTGCCTTGGTTTGTGTGCACTACGATTATAGTGAATACAATTACTAAAGTGCAAGTGTACGGGCTGTGTACGAGCCCTAGGCATAAGCCAGTCTATGACTTCTAAATAGAACTAGAGATCGAGGGCGAGACTATTACTGTTATTAGTATTATGTTAATTCTGAATAATCGTTAAGACATTACCTTAGAGGGTGCTTACAGAGATTTCTATTTTGGGAATATCCTAATGGATCTTCTGTAACCATTACCATGGTGACGTCACTATTTTCTAATATCCGACGTGGAATTTCTAAGGAAATTCAAGGTGCTACAGGTAGGGTTTTGATCGCTCGAGAAAGGTTCGATCACTTGAACTCTGGAAATGCTCGATCGCTCAAAAGAGCCTCGATTGATCGAAGATAGAATTCTAAATGTGAACAAAGGAAGTATATAGAATCTCTCTGCATAAATAATTTATTGAAAATACAGGGTATTACATCATCCACCACTCATTAAAGATTTCGTCCTCGAAATCATAACATACAAGGTCTAAAACAAAAACAGCAACTAATCTTGCATCTCTGACTCTAGTTCCCCCGAAGCTTCTCCTTCATCATGATGCTTCCACTGAATCTTGACTAGTGGAATCTCCTTATTCTTGAGCTTCTTGATTCCACGGTTTAAAATACGAACCAGTCCTTCGTTGAATGTAACATTGTCGTTGACTTCAATATCTTCGAAATTGATCTCATACGCTGGGTTGTGAGCACACTTCCTTAGCATACTGATGTGGAAAACGTTGTACACTCCTGACATCTTCGGTGGCAATGCAAAGCGATAAGAAACTTTTCAAACATGCTCTAGAATCTTGAACGGTCCAATGAATCGCGTTGATAGCTTGCCTCTCTTCTGACCAAATCTGACGATACCTCGAACATGTAAAACTTTGAGCAGCACGTGATCTCCAATAGCAAACTCCAAGTCTTTGCGTCGCTTGTCAGCATAACTCTTGTGTCGCGTTTGAGCTGTCTTCATCTTTTCACGTACAATCTGAATCTTCTCGCTGGTTTTTCGTACCATCTCTGGACCAAGAAGTTAAGTATCTTCTACAAGTTAAGTATCTTCTACTTCGTTCCAACAGCGACGATCGGCAAGGTCTTCCGTACAAAGTTTCGAACGGCACCATTCCTATACTCTAATGATAATTGTTATTGTAGGCGAACTCAATCAAAGGTAAGTGCGTCTCCCAAGAACTCTTAAAATCAATGACACAAGCACGTAATATGTCCTCCATTTCTTGATTAACTTGTTCAATTTGTCCATCTGTCTGTGGATGAAAGGCTGAACTCAAGTTTAATGTTGTTTCCATCGCTGTCTGGAGACTTTTCCAAATTTGTGTAGTAAAGCATGAATCTCGATCTGACACGATAGACACATGTACTCCGTGTAACCGTACTACGTGTTGTAGATACATTCGGCTCAAACGTTCCACTGAATACGTCATACTATAGGTGATAAAATGTGCCGTCTTTGTAAGTCGATCCACGATTACCCAAATAGCATCATGGTTCTGCTGTGACTTCGGCAATCCTACCACGAAATCCATAGTGATATGTTCCCATTTCCATTGAGGAATCTGTAACGGTTGCAATAATCCAGGTGGCTTCTAATGTTCTACCTTTACTTGCTTACAAGTAAGAAACTGATATATATACTCGGCTATTTCTCTCTTCATTCCTTCCCACCAGAAGTTCCTCTTCAGATCCTTGTATATCTTCGTACCTCCTGGATGAATAGTCATTTGTGACTTATGTGTTTCATCCAATATTTCTTTCTGGAGATTTTCTTCGTCAGGTACACAGATCTACCTTTACATCGTAAGGCTCCGTCCGTACTGATACTCCAGATTTCTAGTTCCTTGGCTGACATCTTGGCGAACCATAACTTCAAATCTTCCATCGTTTGCTGAGCTTCTAGGATACGGCTGATCAAAGTTGGTTGTACCCTAAAGTATCCAAAATTTTGTCTTTCCATTGGTACCACTTAGGGGTGTGTTTCGGCCGGATCGGATCGGATCGGATCGGAAATAGGGGTTTCGGAAAAAATTCTGAAATTTTCGGAAATTATTTCGGCGTTCCGATTCCTATTCTGAAAATTTCGGAATTTTCGGAAATTTCATAATTTTCGGAATCGGATCATTTTCGGAAAATTTCGGAATTTTTTCGGAATTTTTCGGAATCGGATATTTTCGGAAAAATTTCGGAAATTTTCGGAATTTTCCGATACAAGCTTAGTGCTTGGTCTAATGTGGATCAAGTTGGGACTAATTTATCGACTCACATTCCTTATCCTTTTTCATGGCTAACCGATGTGGGACAAGTAGTGTAAGGTAATTTCGGAATTTTTTGGAATTTTTTCGGAATATTTCAGAATTTTTTCGGAAAATTTTCGGAATATATTTTTCGGAATATTTTCGGCATATTTTCGGAATTTTCGGAATTTTCGGAATTCTGAAAAAATTCCGATTCCGATCCGAAATTTTTCGGAATTTTCGGAATTCGGAATTTCGGAATTTCGGAATGTATTTTTACTTGCCAAAATCGGAAATTTTCGGATCGGAATCGGTCGGAATCGGAATTTCCGTTCCAAAACACACCCTAGTACCACTAGATGAAACTCGAATTCAGCTAACACTTCCAATGCTCTCCATTCTCGAATTAGTAATGCAGTGATCACTAGTCAAGGTTTACGACTTAACGCATCTGCTACGACATTCGCTTTACCTGGATGGTATTGTAACTAAAAGTCATAGTCCTTGAGTAACTCTATCCATCTTCGTTGTCGCATGTTCAACTCCTTTTGAGAGAACAAGTACTTCAAGCTCTTATGATCGAAAAACAGATCAACTTCTCTCCATAGAGATAGTGTCTCCAAATCTTCAATGTAAACACTATCACTGCAAGATCCAAATTATGCGTCGGATAATTCTTCTCATGTACCTTCAATTATCTTGATCCATATGTAATGACATTCCCCTCTTGCATTAGTACACACCCAAGTCCTTGGTGCGATGCATCACTATAGATCACATACATTTCTCCACTCTTAGGTATCGCGAGTACTAGTGCAGAAGTCAATATTTTTTTTAACTCCTGAAATGCACCCTCATGCTTGTCTGTTCATTCGTACTTTATCTCTTTTCTCATCAAATTTATCAAAGGTCCTACTAACTTAGAGAATCCTTCTATAAATCTCCTGTAATATCCTGTTAAACCCAAAAAACTTTTGACTTTGGTCGCGTTGGTCGGTCTGTTGGAACATAAGACTACATCGATCTTAGATGAGTCCACCGAGATACCATCTTGAGATGTAACATGTCCCAAGAATTTGACCTCTTGTAGCCAAAATTTGCTCTTGCTGATCTTTGCATACAACTTATTATCTTAAAGTGTCTATAAAGCAATCTGCAAGTGGTCTTTGTGAGCTTCTTCTGTCTTCGAGTAGATCAGTATGTCGTCGATGAACACTCTAATGAATTTATTCAAATACTGTCTGAATACTATATTCATTAAGTCCATGAATACTGCTGGAGCGTTTGTCAATCCAAAAGGCATAACTAGAAACTCGTAATGCCCGTATCTTGTCCTGTCGCAATATTCGATACATCCTCTGGTCGAACCAAAATTTGATGATATCCTGAACGTAGAACGATCTTTGAAAAGATCCTTGACCCTTATAACTGGTCGAATAGATCATCTATTCGACGAAGTGGATATCTATTCTTGATCGTGACCTTGTTCAATTCCCTGTAGTCCATACAGAGTCGAAGCGTCCCTTCCTTCTTCTTTACAAATAAAACTGGTACTCCCCAAGGTGACGTGCTTGGGTGAACAAATCCTAGATCTTTAAGTTCTAGGACTTATTTATTCAATTCCAACATCTCAATTGGTGCCATCCTATATGGAGTTTTAGATATCGGCAACGTCCCAGGTACTAATTCCACACAGAAGTCTATTTCTCTCTTTGGAGGGAGTCCTTTCATATCTTGGAATACATCCTAAAAGTCTTGTACAGTAGGAATCTGATCCATCTTAAGTTATGTATTCGCACTCTCGATTGTAGCCAAACTACTCGTAAGAAACATGTCGCTCGCCGGTCGAAACTGGAATCTAATTGTCGGACATCCTGGTATCGAAAACACAATTGTCCTAGTAGGGCAATCCAAATTGGCATTGTACTTAGTTAACCAATCCATCCCTAGGATAATGTCGAGCTCTAATATTGATAGAATTACAAATTCTGCTGGAAGATTCCTATCTCCCAAGGTCAATGGGCAATCCTTACATACTTTACCCAACTTAATAGTCACTCCCAAAGGTGACACAACATTTAGTGCTGGCTCAAGTATCTGGGGTTCTAAACCCAACTAATGCACAATCTTAACAACGATAAAAGAACCTGCAACTCCAGTATCAAATAATACTTTAACTGGACTATAAAGAGTACAAGCGTACCTTCCAAATGTTACTGCTCTTCAGCATTAAAACTTGCTTCTCCTGGGATGATATCATTCATCCTTATTTGATCTAGAGGTCCATGAATCCCTTGAACTGGTGCCCCATAGTATCCTCCATGTGGTGCATGGTAATCCCTACTCAAGTGCCCTGGAATGTTACAATTTTGGCAGTTAGCACCCATCTAGTGGTTAATCCTGGGGGCAGTGCAAAATTTGGCTATGTGCCCTGATTTTCCATAATTAAAACATCCTTCACTATTACTTGGCGGGGTTGTTACTAGCATTTGAGGCTGGGGTCCTTGCTGGTGTTATTGCTGGGGTCGAGAATAACCCTGCTGTAGCTTCCGGGTCCCTTCCTAGGTTCTCTTGTTCCCTTGAGAATTACTCTGAGGTCTTTAACTCTGGGTTTTCCTTGGTGGCTAGTTCTGGAAATTTTACGACTGAAATCCCCTCGATGACTGAGGTCGATTTATCTGTGGTTGTTGTGCTATATAGGCGTCTTTTTCTAATCATGCAGTAAATCTAACAATTCCTTCGAATGATTGATTCAGATGACCAACCATCATATGTCTGAGGTGGGGGTTCAATCCTTGGTGAAATCTATTCACCTTCTTTTACATAGTGTCTATCATATGCTGAGCAAAACGAGATAGATGCTCAAACTGTGTTGTGTACTCTTGAACAGTCCATCCTCCTTGAACCAGGCTGAGAAATTGTTTTCTTATTGATCTCTCTCATCCTCTGGAAGATACTTTTCCATAAATCTTTCTCGGATATCCCCCAAGGCATTCTCCTTGTAGTTTCGGCTCCTATAGTAGCTCTTTTGGCTTCCCACCAGTCTGCGACAGCGAAGTGAGTTGAAACATAGCAAGGTGACATTTCTCTTGTTCGCTACACTCTAGTGCTTCAAAGATTAATTCCATCTCCCTTATCCACTGTTCGGTTTGCCATGGTTCTGTAAGCCCATCTAACTTCTCGGGACGTAAACCACAAAAATTTGTTAGTAGCTTATCGGCCGACTGTCTTGGTGGCGGTGGTACAATAGGTCTCTAGTGAGTGTAGTGATTGTAAGTATCTCCCACATGCTCCATCATTTGCATGAAGGCTTCAAAACTCCCATTGGATTAATGCCTTTTGGAATAGGGGGCTCCCAATCGTGCTTGATTCCTTGGTCTATCCATAGTGATAACGAGTACCGCCTACAAGAGACTAAATGGTCAGCTAAAAGTCCTCTCGCAGAAACGAAAACAAAATAGAGCAAGAAGCAACAAAAACTAACAGTACTACTAAACAACATACATCAATCAAACATGCAATCAATAATGAAAGTACTGCTCGAATGTATATATATATATCAAAAGATGTACCACATAGAACACACCAGTCAAACTGTGTACTATGTGGGACAAGGCTTGATGATGCCAAAATTTGGTTAAGTAATTAAAGTAATTTAAGTAGAGAGAGAGAGTGAGAGACTGGTTTTTTGTATGTGGTTTGGCCCTATTAATGAAGGAACCTACGTCCATGTGTGTGTTTGAGCACGTTCACTATACTGTAAAAAGCCAGGGGCCTGTAGTGAACCAACAATAGTATGGAGCTACCGTAGGTCGACCGAGCGTGATGATGACAGCTATAGAGGTGATGTATAAACTGAAAAGTTGATCCTCTCCATGGGGGTGAGATTTTGATTGGGGGATCCCCTCTAATGGGGCGAGTGGTCTCTTTTATAGATGCAAGAGACCTAGTCGTACAAGGATAAGAAATTACAATCCAATTAAGGTTGATTGACATTAATTGTGGGGGTTTCCTAATTGGATTAGAAAACAATGTGTACTTTCTATTAGTCTTTTAGCTTCAGTAAGAAGCTGTCTGGAATATTCTGGATCAAGCCTCGGGGCCTGGGCGATCTATCCCTGCGACTAGCTATGCCTCGGTGATCTTCCCGACCTGTTAGTCGGGCTTCCTACACAAACCGCTCGAGATGTCTCGGGACCGGTTGTTGAGTAGAATCGCTCGAGCATAGGCTGATTCTAGGCGTATCAGTTGCCTCCCATTTCCAAGGTTGGCTAGATGCTATATCGGGGCAAGTTTGGAAATCTGTTTAATGCCACTTGCCGCTGTATGAGTGCTCGAGGAAGCTGCGTTGGAGCTTCTAAGTCTTGTGAGTTCTCGAGAACTGGCTAAGAGTCGAGACTTAGCCTAGCTCGAAGTTTTTAAGTGCTCGAGAATTGGCCAAGAGTTGAGACTTAGCCTAATTCGGAGTCTTTTGCTTGAGTTAGCTCCCAGGATGGTTATCTTCTACCCGTAAACCTTCGTCAAGATTATGGGCAAAAGAATTTGACCATGTTGGAAAAACTGATCTAAAGCATATTGCTTTAGGGTCCTTTTATGTTAACTCCCCAGGATGGTTATCTTCCGCCCAGCCAGTCTTCATCAAGACTGTTGGGAGAAGAGTTTGACCATGTCGGTGGAGCCGACCTAAAGCATTGCTTTAGGGTCCTTTTGCTCCTCTATCGTGGGCCAACCTAAGAGGAGTTCCTCTATCGTCGGTTTGGACCTAAGTAGAGTTATTGCCTTTTAGTACTGTAGGCACCCAGGTTATCTAAGAGTTTGACTTAGCTAACCCCAAGGCCTGTAAATACCCAGTTTGATTGCCTGTTTAGTTCATTGTGCCTTCTTGCCCCCCAAGCTTTCGCTAAGACGGGGGTCTGTATAGGCTATGACTGTAGGTAACTGACCTGGAACATGGGTGGTTGCAGGGTCTTTTGAAGCTTGCTATCATCAACTGCCTAGGGGGATTTGCCCCCATCGTCAGTTGGGGGCCAAAGCGAAACCAGTGCCTCGGATTTAAGACCGAAGTCTTTTGCCTTGGGTGTCAAGCCGAGGTCTTTTGCCTCGGGTATCAAGTCGAGGTATTTTGTGCCTTGGGTGTGGCTCCGAGGTCTTTTTCCAACTGCGTAACAGTGGTCTTTGGTTGCCTCGGGGTTGAACCCGAGGTCTTTTTAGTGTGCCTTGGGTATGGCCCGAGGTCTTTTAGGTGCCTCGAGTGTAGCATGAGGTCTTTTGATGTGCCCAGGTGTAGCTTGAGGTCTTCACAAGAGCTCTGTGATAGTCTATAGAGCTTCATGCGATGATCTGGTAAGTACCACTATAGTCGATCTCGCAAGGACTATTAGAGATAGGAGTTCAAGTCATGATGACCGGGCTCCTGGTTACTCAAAGCTGGAGGCAAGGTCGAAATCACTAGATCCTGATTGCAGAAAATTAGAGATTGTGTCGGGGCTGCCGGACTCAAATCTATGCGAATTGGAGGTCGGGTCGGGGCTGCCAGACTCAGACCACTGTGAAGTCAGGTCGGGGCTGCCGGACTCAGACCGCTGTGAACTGGAGGTCTGGTCGGGGCTACCGGACTCAGACCACTATGAGTTGGAAGAACTGCTAGAACTACTAGGCTTCTCCACATTGTTCTTCTAGGGCTGTTCCCGCTTCCGCTTACTTCTGGAAGGCTCGTAACTTTCTTGCCTGGGGTCTCTGGTCTTTAGAAACTCTTCAGTGTCAATGTATTTTTGAACCCTCTTACCGGGCAGTTTCTGTGAAACGACGTGACGCACTTGGTGTGCTGAACTCCTGAGCAGAAGGCTATAATAGCGACGGTTTCATCAAGATCATAGATTCCGAGCTTCTCTTGATTAAACCGGTTTGTGAATTCCTTGAGGGTCTCATTATCCCTTTGTTTGATGTCAGTAGCTGCATGTCAGGCTTTGGCCGTTCATGCATACCGATGAACTAGTTGATGAAACACTTGCTTAGTTGCTTGAAATCTTTAACCGATCGGGGTTTCAGAGAGTGGAACCATTGCGTGGCCGGGCCTTTCAAAGTGTTAGGAAAGGCTAGGCAGTATAGTTCGTCGGCATTGGTGGTGAGAGCCATCTGGGCCTTGTAGGTTCGAACGTGGTCGACCGGGTTTCCTAAGCCATTGTATGAATCCAGACGAGGCTGCATGAATTTTCGTGGGAAGGCAAACCTCGTGATTAGGATAGAGAACGGTGTCTCTGTCTCAGTATTGGCATAGTTCTGAGTAGCATTTTGGCCTAGCTCTTTGGCCATTCTGTCGATCTGTTTCAAACTATGGAGACGGGCCATTATACCTTCCCGACTGGTATCCGGGGGGTTGGTCGGGTTGGTAGAAGAGGCTTCTTCTTAATGGCAGCGTGCTGTCCTCTGGGATCGGGCTCGACTATAACTTCAGCTGATCGTGTGCCCAAGGCCACCTCGGCTCTTGACCGAGTGACCTTGGACTGATTCCCAGACTATATGGTCCTGCCTCTCCTCTCGGGCAGCACGCCTACCGCTGATGTCTATGGCACCCTCAACGCGGGACAGGCTGGCTCGGGCACGTTGTCTGGTCAAGATCGGTTCCCGACCGTACCCAACATTCCCGGGCCATTTCCCAGCCACTAGAGGATTGCTTTATTGGGCCAGCAGAACTTTGATCTGCTGCTGGGTTTGATGCTGGATCTTCAAGAGCTGTATGATGGTTGCGGTGATCTGCTCCGGTGTCAGGACCGCCAGGGCCGACGGGATAGCCCGGCCAGCCCGCTGCGCAGCCTTCTTACCCTTCTTCGGATGCATGGTTATCAGCTAAGAGATTTGTTCTTCGAGAAATCTGTCATTTCCCACATACAACGCCAAGCTAATGATGCCAAAATTTGGTTAAGGTAATTAAAGCAATTTAAGTAGAGAGAGAGAGTGAGAGACTGGTTTTTTGTATGTGGTTCGACCCTGTTAATGAAGGAACCTACGTCCACGTGTGTGTCTGAGCACATTCACTATACTGTAAAAAGTCGGGGGCCTATGGTGAACCAACAATAGTTTAGAGCTACTGTAGGTCGGCGGGGTGTGATGATTACTGCTATAGAGGTGCTGTATAAACTGAAAAGTTGATCCTCTCCATGGGGGATCCCCTCTAATGGGGGCGAGTGGTCTCTTTTATAGATGCAAGAGACCTACTCGTACAAGGATAAGGAAATACAATCCAATTAGGATTGATTGACATTAATTGTGAGGGTTTCCTAATTGGATTAGGAAACAATGTGTACTTTCCATTAGTCTTCTATCTTTAGTAGGAAGCTGTTTAGAATATTCTGGATTAAGCCTCGGGGCCTGGGCGAGCTGTCCCTGCAACTAGCTATGCCTGTGTGGTCTTCCCGACCTATTAGTCGGGCTTTGTGCACAAACCGCTCGGGATGTCTCGGGACCGGTTGCTGAGTAGAACCGCTCGGGCATAGGCTGATTCTAGGCGTATCAAGGCTAAAACAATACTAAGGTCAGCTATTTACATTACCGCCACTACTACTGATAATATCTAAACAATGCTATGGTCAAATAGCTATTTCTCAAGCTCCTAAAAATCTGGTGGACAACATGTCCTGATATAAACTAACAATAGCTAAACCCTGTAGACCCTGACTCAAAAGTCGTCAGCATCTGATCCTCCTACTGGTGCCTCATCCTCTAGTGTAATATCCATCTCTACAAGTGGATCAGCCTCTGTTGGTGCTATTGCTCCTCCAACTACCAGTCCTATATCCCAATCCTCAATAATCATGTCGTCAACCTCCATCTCCTCAATGCCAAATGATGGCTCGACGACATTGGCGATCAGCTCAGCAAAATCCCCAACTATAGCCATAGTATTTGCTAACGCAACCTGTCCTATCGGAAGTCTGACTGACTGTGTAACCATCGCTGCTACCTACTCGGCTGCCATATTGGCAATCACTGCCATATAAAGTATAGGTCCTGCTGGTAAATCAAACACAACGGGTATCTCTGGTGCTAAAATCTCCTCTGGCGCTAAAATCTCCTCTGGCTCGACTGCAACATCCTCTATACCCTCATCTCCTACTATGTCATCCTCTAAGGCCATAGCATCCTCATCGCCTAAATCTGGGTCCTCGACAGGCTCAATGTCCTCGGCGGGATCCTCCTCTAGCTCAGCATCAACCATTGGCTCGGCCTCTAGTGACTCTGGAATGGGTACCTCAGGTACTGGTGATGGTGGTGCTATTGTTGGTGCTGCCTCAATAGGTCCTCCAAAAATAGCTCGAAGCTCTATAGCGTCCATTTCCAGCAACTCTGGATTAAGCGTAAAATCTCCTGGTATATATCCCTACCAATCCTCGTTGAATGATAAGCATCCATACGTATCTCTGTAGGGTGGGTCTTTCCGATCACATAAAGAGCCTTCCACATGTCCTACTCTAGATATCTACTAGCTGTTTGGTGTATGCGATCATGATAAAACTCCGGATCAGCTGACTCCACGATATCTCCATGGATCACAAATTGATGGAACTCTAGATCCATGCTAACCTGTAAGGAAACTATCTATTATCAGAAAGACGAACTTATCTTATCGTATCTCATCTCAGGGATCTCAAAATACTAGGACCAGATGGTGTGGAATCGTTTAGTGAACAAAAGTATCACAAACCTAGGGCTCTGATACCAAAAATCTTGTCACGTCCCGGAGCAGCAAAAATAGAGAAAAATAAATTTCCTTTTTGGGTCCATAGAGAATGACAAGTAAAAGTCACTAATTATCCACACCACGCAATACTAGTCTACAAGACAAACAGGAACAATAAATAACATCAACTGAAATATAACATGATTCTATCTATTACTAAACATCAGGGTTTGGTCCGTAGGATCACAAAAGGTCTGAAGACAACATATGCCCAAGCACCTGTTAACCAAAACAAAACAGAGTTCAACAGAACAACAGAAATATAAACTAGATATAACAAATCTTCAAATATTCTGCTGGCATAAGGGTAGTCGTCAGCATAACAGCCTTCTCTGGCATAATCGGCATTGGTGGGGCCATCCTCTGCGTATTCCCCTTCCAGGTAGTAGCTATCGTCATAAGCTCCATTATCTGCATTAAAAGGGACAGAGTAATCTGGATGGGGAATGTCCAAGCAATAACGACCGTCAGCTTACTAAGAGCTGAGTGAATAGAAACTCACAGGATATCAATGACATAACGTATAACAAGTTATTGAAGTGTCTAAGATATAGTTCTACTAAATAATATCTCTTCTGTATTCCCGCACAACTCAACCCTTATCGTCTGATTATTCTAAGACCGATAATCAATCTACTCTGACTAGAAAGAACAGACGCAATCATTTCACATATATAGACATACCATCATTCTGTCCATTGCTCGTTAAGGATATAAACCATCCACTGCATTCATGGATACCACGGTAGTCCATCCCCCGCTCGTTAAGGATATAAACCATCCAGCGCATGTCAGGGATACAACGTTTTGAATAATAACACATCAAATCTATTACCACAACTCCTCGCTGTATACCAATGATCCCCCATCCACCGCTCGTTAAGGATATAATCCATCCACCGTTCGTTAAGGATATAATATGGATCATCTGGCTACCTTAGGACTACATGGTCCTGCCCATTGCTCGTTAAGAATATAAACCATCCACCGCATGTGAAAGCATATCATGACCAGGCGCCTTCCCACGTACCATTCCCAAAACTTATCAAACCTACTTAAACTCAATTCTACTATCGATACATGACAATTCCTATGTGGCCTGACTACTCGAATTGAAATGAACGAATATCAAACTTTATACATGAACTGAAATTGTCTAACGTCATCACATTAATCCATTATTATTAATCATACTTATCTGTGTTGTCACATTCTCCTTGACTAACACAAAATTGCATAATAAAAGTCCAAATCGTGAATCGAGTATTCGAACCTCATATATAATAAACTAAAGAACTAAACCATGTTCAGCATGTCTCGATCGATTGAAATAATTTTGATCGATTGAGGAAAATAATGTTCGAGCGATCGGAGTCTATTCGATCAATTGAACTCTGTTCAATCGCTCGAGAGTCATCTTCTCCAGCAGATTCTGAACAGCATAAAAACAGACGTCCTAAGGATGTTTTAATACATCTAATCATATCAAAAACTCGTAAAACATCATAATAAAGAGACCGAGCGATTAAGACTCACTTAGGGCGCGTTTGGCAAAGCTTTGAGCTTAAAAGCTTCAATGGCCTCCAATGGATTCCTCCTTCCTCTCTCTGCTCCTCTCTTCGTTACTATCCCTCCTTCTCTTTCTCTTCTTCTTCTGGTTCCTCTTCTTCTCTGCTTCTCTTTCTCTTATGAATGTATACGATATATATGGATGGATGTGTGTGTATATAATATATGTATATATATTATATATAACACATGCATGAATTCTCTCTCTCAAACTCTCAAGTGTTCTGAACCTCACACACACGAACTAATGTATATATAGAGAAAGGAGAGGTTGCAGGTGGCTATTTTTACGTGAAACCTGGTATTATGATGATTAAAAGTTTGATCGATCGAACTAAGTTCAATCGCTCGAGAGCAGATCAGTCAGATTAGATCGATTGAAGAAAGTTTAATCGATTGAAGTGGGGGCCATGTATTAAATTTACGTCAGTAGGGTTTCAATTGCTCAAGAAAGGTTCGATCGCTTGAAGTCTAGAAATGCTCGATCGCTCGAAAGAGCCTCGATTGATCGAAGATAGAATTCCAAATGTGAATAAGGGAAGTATACAGAATCTCTCTGCATAAATAATTTATTAAAAATATAGGGTATTATAGTTAGTAACACTTGTGTGCAAAGAAGAGGTGTTCTTCTTTGGGAGAGTTGAAGACTCTTGTAACGATTTGATCTACACCAGTGAAGTAGGTCAGAATAAAGGAATCTTTAAGAGGTGTTCTTGAGGGGTGGACGTAGACCGCGGTGTGCGGATTGCTGAACTACTTGAAAACTCGGTTTACAAGTGTCTCTTCCCTTCTCTCTTTACATAATTGTTTATGATTGTGTTTAATTTGCAACTAAGTTTTTAAAAGGTTAATTTTTCGCTAAAACCTTATTCACCCACTCTAAGGTTTCCATTTCGGGCCAACAATTGGTATTAGAGCTTTGGCTCTTCTATTTTCAAATTTTTTATAAAAAAATTTGAGTTAAGATCCAAATGGAAACCTACACTTCCCGCATCTCTTATAGTGAGGGTCATCGACACATAGACCACCGTGTTTTAATGGATCAAATTGTGCTTATTGGAACAATAATGAGAATCTATATGATTTCTCAAGATTTTGATTTATGGCAAATAGTGGTCAAAGGGCCTTATCTTCCTACAAAAATTGTAAATGGTATTTCTATTCCAAAAATGGAAGATGAGTATAATGATGCTGATAAAAAACTCATTAAAATGAATGCAATGGCTATTAATTTATTATATTATGTTTTAGACCCAAATGAATACAATAGAATTTCATCTTGCAAATTCGCAAAAGAAATTTGGGATAAACTTGAAGTGACTCATGAGGGAACGAGCCAAGTCAAAAAGTCAAAAATAAATTTGCTTGTTCAATCTTATAAAATGTTTAAAATGTTGCCTTTTGAGTCTATTAGTGATATGTCTACCCAGTTTACAACTATCATCAATAGCTTAAAAAATCTTGGTAAAGTTTATGCTAATGAAGAAATTATTGAGAAAATCCTTAGGGCTTTACCAAAGCAATGGCAACTGAAGGTCACGACTATCCGGGAAGTAAAGGATTTAAAAAAATTGTCAATAGAACAACTCATGGGATCACTCATTACCCATGAAATGGAGTTAGCCGTGCTTATTGAAGAAGACTAGAAAAAGGAAGTGAAAGAGATCAAAAGAGGAGACATGGCCTCGAAGTTCTTAAGCTCAATGAAAAGGGACAAAGATCATGAGAGTGATGAGGATAAGGATATGGCTTTGATCACCCAAAAATTCGTAAAGTTTCTAAGGAAAGAATAATCGGGAAAAAAGCCTCCTAAAGATGAAAAACGCAAGAAGAAGGCAGTGAAGGCCACTCAAAGCAACTCTGAGAGTGAATCATCGGACGACAACTCAAATGAAGATGAGATCGTCAACCTTTGCCTCATGGCAATAAAAAATGGGAAAAGAGTGTGCCTATTTGCAAATGAAGATGATGAGAATGAGAAAATGGCAAAAGGGGCCACTTGAGATGATGATGACTCAACTGATGATGACTCATGTGACCAAGAAGGTACATAAGAGAATTTGGTAAATCAAATCCTACCTCGATTGTTGAATCTCCTAACTATAATGAGCTTCAATGCGATTTTGAGGAGTTACATAAGGAGTTAGAGAATTTGGGTTCTAAATATATAACTCTTAAAAAGAAATTTTCTAAACTTTCAAATGAGTTAAATATTTTGAAATCCCAAAATGAATCTTTGAAGATTGAAAATGAAAAACATGTTTTAAGAGCACAATCTTCAAATGAGCTTGAACCAATCAACCTTTAAGTAAGTTTATTGAAAAAGAAAAGGTTGAATTGAAAAAGGAGATTGAAGATTTGTCAAAAACCATAGCAAAATTTACCTAAGGTGAACAAAATTTAAATATGCTTTTGGAAAAAAAATATTTTTGATAAGGATGGTTTGGGATTTAATCCCACAAATGAAGAAATGAGGTACAAAAATTTCTTTGAGAAACCTTCAATCTCTCTAAATTCTCACAAGAATTTCTTTGTTAAGGATTCAATCTCAAATGAGACCCTTTCCCATGTAACTTGTCATTATTACATGAAAAAGGGGCATGTTAATTATAAATGTTCATTTCAAAAGAAAATTAATATGGTTTGGGTTGTGAAAGATCCTCTCCTACCATCTTGGCAAATGAAGCATCTAAGAGGTGCTTGGATAATGGTTAAATATCTTACCTTAAACCTAGTAGGAGTAGGATAGATCAATTTTATTTTGTTGATATTTCTCTTGATTTGGATAGCATGCTAATCATGTTTGGTATATCACATTAATTTGTTTTGATTGCGAAATCATTCTTGCTTTTCAAATGACACGTTGTTTTGATGTTCATAGTAATTTCATCCTCCTAAGGAGATAATGCATAATTTTGATCTTACAATTGATATTTATTCATATATGCATAAGTTGATGAGGAACATACATTATGTTTTCGTTAGTTGATTTGGTATATTGTTGCCTCCATGACATGTTTGCTTATCTTAAGGGGGAATTTTTAGTTCAAACCCTCATCTTTTTGTTGTTGTCAAAAAGAGAAAAAATGCTAGAGAATGAGAATGATAGAGATCTTTACATAAAGGGAAAAATGATAATAGAGATTTTTAGAAAGTTTTCATTCTTGGATCCATACTCTGCATATCTTGCAACTTTGAATGATAACATGAAAAATGACACTTATTGTGCTTTAATTGCTCTATCTCTATTGCATGTTTTGACATCCAAAAAGGGGGAAATTGTTTGCCTTGAATTTCTTTAAGGCATTATTTATATTTATTTGATGATAACAAATCTAGTGATAATTTCATGTTCTCAATGGATCTATTCCAATCAATTATCATGTCATTTTTGTTGTGCTAATCTCTTGAAATATGCACTTAAATGTTCTAACTTTATTTGAGTTCTTAAGATAGCATATGGTAAAGACCGAGAGTGTTCAAGCTCAACCAGGATCAAGCTTGAAGACTTGAAGATCTTTCATCCTTAGTTGAAGTCTAGGATTTACATGTAAAGCATCTTGATCATCTCTCACAAGGGCTTAAAGGTTTAAAGTTGTTTCAAAAACCTCAAAAGTGTAAAATTGTTTTTAGTGAAAAAACAGTCGACTGGATCATTTTCCCAGTCGACTGGGTGCTTCAAAGTTTAGTCGACTGAAAGTGACAACAGTCGACTAGTTTATGTTTTGAAAACATACTCTCTGTCTCAAAGTTTTCAATCAACCGGACCCTTCTTTCAGTTGACTGGTTTTTGGCTCATTTCTAAACTGTTTGAAAAACAGTCGACCGGACCCTTACTTCAGTCGACTGATCTTATGGCGCATTTCAAAACTATTTGAAAAGCAATCAACTGGATCGCGACCTCCGTCAACTGGATTGCGCAGCCAAATGACTAGATTTCTGAAAGGATTTATATTTACCACTTTGCCACTAACGACTATAATCTTTCAAAGCCTATAAATACATGTTTTCCCAAACCATTTACAAGTGATCAATCTATTGGAAAATATTTTTTGAATCACACAACTTGTGGATCTTTAATCATTCACATTTGAGCCGTAGTTGTGTGAGTTAATCAATTTGCTCTTATTCTTCATTTGTAATTCTTGAGAGAGCAAATTGTAGTGAGCTTTCATTTATATCATCCACTCACTAAGGAGTTGTTGTGTGAGCTATCATTATATTATCCACTCTAGAGAGAGAGTTCAATTTGTATTTCAATCATTTGTAAAGAGTGAGGGTTAGTAACCCTTGTGTGCAAAGAAGATGTATTCTTCTTTGGGAGAGTTGAAGACTCTTGTAATGGTTTGATCTACACCTGTGAAGTAGGTCGGATTAAAAAAATCCTCAAGAGGTGTTCTTGGGGGTGGACATAGGCCGCGGTGTGCGGATTGCCGAACCACTTGAAAACTCAGTTTGCAAGTGTCTCTTCCTTTCTCTCATTACATAATTGTTTGTGATTGTGTTTAATTTGCAATTAAGTTTTTAAAAGGTTAATTTTCCGCTAAAACCTTATTCACCCCCACTAAGGTTTCCATTTCGGGCCAATGGTCTACAACTTGTAAATTTAGGCATTTTTGTTGATTTCTTTGTATGCTTGATAGTCTAACTTTGATGTCAGACTTTCCACTGATCTCATCTAGTTTCCTATGCCATAATTAAGGAAACGTATAAATATTTGGCACGATGTCATCTAGAAGGCATCGTCTAATACCTCTGATTTGCTTTATATAAATGGCTATATTTTAAAAATTCATGGTAATGTTGGCTCTTTTAGAGCCGCATCAAGCGAAAGAAAATGAGATCTTAAGGGAAAAGTATACACAAAGAAATTGGAATCTTGTTCTCATAAAGATAGTCATTTGGTTTGCTAGCTAATTACATCCCTATATGGATATCTCTTCAATGGTATTTAAGGTTTCATGACTTTATGAAGTTTGATAACATATGTTGTGAATACTTGTATATACTTTTAGGTTAGTGAGAGTATGGAACTACTGACTTAAGTTTGCTACATAAATCACTTATTGTCTTAAATCTTTGAAATGAAGGATTTTGGTGAAATCTCTTGTGTCATTGGACATGGAGATAACATGGAGACATATCTTAAAGGACATTAGGATTGTCTCGTAAGCCTTACATTAAAGGGTTTTAGAGAAACTCAACATAAATGTAGTATCTATCTTTAAGTTTGGAAGGTACTTATAAGGAACGAAGGACAATAATCTTTGAAGGTACTTCACAAGCTATATGGTTAAGGTTATTATTTATCACAAGGTCTTGGTATTGTTTGTGTTGAGATTGTTTGTCCCACATCAGGGGCTTATAACCTTGATACTCAATATATAAGTTCAAGGGGCCACTCCACCCATTGCCAATTGGTTTTGGGTTGGATGCTCCAATTTAACATGGTATCAGAGCCTTGTTTGTGGGAGGTCCTGGGTTCGACTCTCCATCCCCGCTTTGTTGTGCATATTTGCACTTTGTTATTTGTCTCCACTATGATGGAGTTTGGTTTGTTTGCTCTCCACGTGCAAGCCGGGGTTGCACGTGAGGGAGGGTGTTGAAGCTTGATATACATTGTTGGGCCCATTCTCTAACAGCTTAAGCTTTTGGAGTAGTTGGTAACTTAACAATGTTGAAGCTTGATATACATTGTTGGGCCCATTCTCTAACAGCTTAAGCTTTTGGAGTAGTTGGTAACTTAACATGGTATCAGAGCAGGTTATTGTTGGGCCCAATTTCTCCACGTGTGCTCCACGTCACCCTATCTCAGTAATCCACGTGTTTGGCTCTCAGTCATGCCACACGTGCGGGGGCGTGTTGAGATTGTTTGTCCCACATCAGGGGCTTATAACCTTGCTACTCAATATATAAGTTCAAGGGGCCACTCCACCCATTGCCAATTGGTTTTGGGTTGGATGCTCCAATTTAACAGTTTGATATCCAAGCCTTTAAGCGAATAATGTGATATATTGGTTGCAATATTAATTATAGAAATGGCAGACAATACAAGCATATTGACATAAAGTATCTTGTTATTACAGAGTGAGTTAAGAAGCAAGAGGTGGACATTGAGCATACTAATCTTCAGATCTGATGATTGTAGATCCCATGACAAAAGGGGCTCTTGATAAAGATATATTCAATACATGTAGAGCATATGGGATGTTTTTTAGCTCGTTTTATGCTTGATTTACTTTTGTTTATTGACATTTTGTGTTTCACTAATAAAGACTTTGTTTGTTTTGCGCATTTAAATGTTTGCCTTTATATGAAAGTCCGTTGGGACTTTTGGACCCACAATGACTTATAGGAAGTCATTTATAAAGCATATTATACCATATAAAGTTATAGAGAGAGTGGTATATTGTAATTCACGGAAGGAAGTAATCCTTGAATGGGGTATGACCGCCATGATTCATGTATAATATCTCTAAAATAAAGTCTGGGTTATTTTGATTCATGATCATGATTAAGAATTAACTTATCACCAAGAGTTATAAAGTATATCATGTGTGCCAAGTGGGAGAATGTAGGCGTATGCCTATATTTGTGGCTCATATTTTTATTTTATTTTAATATACAAATATTATTATATTAGTAATATCTTTGATATAGACACATATTAGTATTATCTAATATAGATACTTGGTGATAAGATATAGCATAACAACCCAATCTTTACAGAATATATTTGAGTAGTATTTGGAATTGCCCAATTTCCTTGATGGTAGGAAGTTGTTGTGCATTTAAACACATGGGTAAGGATCCCAGTCTCTCTCTCTCTCTCTCTCTCTATATATATATATAAGGCATGTCACAACCATCGTTAGACAAGATATACAGAACGATAAGATGGAAACCCATATCCATCCTTCACTATACAGTATTGTGTGAGGGTCATAGAGATTCTTTCATAATCAAGCAGTTCCATGATCAAACAGAAGTTCGTTCATATCAATAGTGCTATAACCAGATGGCTAGAGGTAGGTATCTTGGACACTTTAATTTGATTTAATGCTTACATATAACTCTTTCCAAGCACCATCTTCTTCCTAGTAATCCAAACTTCTCATAAATTGGCCCTAAATTGGCAGAGATAGAGATTGTTCCCCAAATCTTCAACCTAGAGATACACATGCATGAATACACACACTTGAAATACACACCATTATCTTCACACACACGAATCAACACATATACAAACTTGAAACACACACACACACACACACACACACACACATACACATGCACAAAATCTCGCCCACTATGTATATGTGTGTGTGAGAGAGACAGAGGGAGAGAGAAGGAGAAAGACTGATGAAATAGATCTTCGGTAGAGAGAGAGAACATACACACACACACGCACACACACAAACAGTAGAGAGGAATAGAGAGAGAGTGAGAAAGAGAGGGGGGAGAGAATGAGATCGAGAGGGGCGTACCTGAAAGTAACGGCGATGTCGGGAGGCAACGGTAGAGTGAGAGAGAGAATAGAGAGGGGTTTGGGAAATTTAAATAAAATTTGGTCCCTTATTTCCAGTGCATATATTGTGCCATAAATAACCACTCAACTATTTTCAGCGCACTTATTGTGCTATAAATAACCACTCAACTATTTTTGGCGCACATATTGCGCCACAAATAGCCACTCAACTATTTGTAGCACACATGTGCATCACAAATACAAATATTTGACTAGTTTTGCTATTTTATTTACAACCTGGAGCATAGCATCGCAAAAAATAAAAACGCGTCGCAAAGAATATCGGGCACCATAAAAAGTCCTTTTTGTTTGTAGTGACACCTTAGTTAACGTACTTTGTTATTTCAAGAACCTTAAATGGCAAGAACTTAGATTCAACATTGAAATTTGTTGGAAAAAGAATATTTTGGTT
Source organism: Hydrangea macrophylla (assembly GCA_033977485.1). NCBI lineage: Eukaryota > Viridiplantae > Streptophyta > Magnoliopsida > Cornales > Hydrangeaceae > Hydrangea > Hydrangea macrophylla. The sequence goes on along the minus strand of CM066988.1, from coordinate 94,542,753 downwards.
GTCGTATGTTTGGTTGTCATGATACACCTAGAAGTAGGGGCATGTGTATGATAGGGATTAAAAGGTCACACCATGCTGACTTGGTGTGACTGGGTTCACTGAATAACTTATATTGTTCCTATCCTATAATGTAGTTTGTGGCAGTTAAATGCAACCTCTTCAGGTTTTATATTTTCTTGAGAATCCATGAAAAATAAATAAATAAAAAAAGGTAAACACAAAATAATCGAAAGCTGAAATTGCCACTATTATTATTCTCTTAATAATCATTTATTGATGATACTTTAAAGCACAACACATGTTATTGTTAGTAGAATACTCATGCCCAGTCATACGTTTTCTGCCAACCAGTAGTATTATTGAGGGTATAGAAACCATCATCTTTCACTAACCAGTTGCATTTCCCTGTCCCAAAAGTGTGAACCTTGTAACACGAGCGTCGTATTTTTTCATTGTAAACATCAAAACTTTGTTTCTTCACATTTCCATAAAAAAAGTAGCAGTAGAATTGTGTCGTTCCCCAAAAATTCCGTTTGAAATGCCAATTGAAATCCTCACCCACGTACGAGACATGCATTCCAAGGTCGTCGTCTTTGGATTTGCAATGAAATATCAATTGAGGGCTAGTGGGTGTGAGTCCATTGATGATATGAACTTCGAACTTTTCAAGAGGAAGGACAATGTTTCTGGCATTTGTTGTGCAAGCAATATAAAGTGCTAGCATAATGGAGGAGAAGAAACTTCTCATCTCGTAATTCATTTTCAAATTTTCTTTGTTGAATGTGGTATTTTAAGTTGGTACTTTTTTTCAACTTAGACTAAAGGTGGATGATTGGATTTATATATGTGGTAATGTCTACCATGATATTAGTAGGTATATTTTTGTATTACATGCAAGTTGTTTATGGCAATCTCAATACTGAGATTTCAAAATATAACTACCATTATGACTTTCTAAATACACAAATTACGAATATCTAGTTACCATTGTAGCTTTCTAAAAACTGAAAAGACTTAGTTTTTTAGGTACTTTACATGCTATTTTGAAATGCCAGCAGGAGTAGGGAGATGATACTTCTCATGTTATTACTCAATATTGGCAAATGATGGTTGTGATGTTTTAAGTTGTCGTTCCTTTCATTTTGTCCCTAATATTTAAGAATTTGGGTTTTAATTCTAATCTATCACAAGTAGATTATTGATTTCAAAATGCTTAGATTGAAAGTATAAAATAATCACCACAACTAGAGTACAATGAATTTCTCTAACAACATGTGTAGTACTGAGGAAAAGGGAAGGAATATGAAAGAATAATTTGTTTGGTAGGATAGAAAATAAGAAAAATGGAAGAGTGAGGGATAGCTTTTCCTTATGACCCATAGATCTAAAAAATATATAAAATAAATAAAAATAAAATCCCCAAAATAGACATCTTTGGACAATAGAACTTATTTTATAAATGGTAGGAAATTATTTGGATTGTTATGAATCTTAAGGAATTAAACTCTTATGTTTATGATTAAGATTGCTACATCATCTTGTTTTGGTGAAGTGATCAATGCCAAGTCAAGCATTTTTTTTTCTCATTTCTTTCTTTTGTTATTTTCTTTCAATTTTGGGGAAAAGTAAAGGTTTTCTTTCCTTCCCAAGATCTTCTATAATACATTTTTGGTGGTTTAGAATGTATCATTCAACTCAAATTGGTGCCAAAATTTTGTAATTTAGTCCCAAAATATCATAAGCTGGTCTCAACATGCTATAACTTTAAAAAGAAAATAGTAATAATTCAGACACTTTCTATGAGGAAAAAAAACTCTAAAAATGTGTCTTAAAATGTCTCCAAATTTGGAGAATCAAATTTTTTTTTGGGAGAAATGTCTCTAAAAATTCATTGTTAGATAAATTTCAAAAGTCGATGTCAAAATAAAAAATTTGTTTAGGATTTTTATTTTAAAAACCAAAAATTTAAAGTAGATTTATATATATTTTAAAATGGATGTTGACATCAACACGACAGGTACAATGGGGGCAGGGTAATTTTGTTCGCAAAAATAAAAATTAAAAATAAAGGACTTTAGCGCAAACTAATGAGAACGTGTTGTTTTAGTTTGAGGTAATTTTGGGTTGTCCTTTTTGCCATATTGACTCTATCTCGATGACCTTAGCTCAATTTTTCCATGATAAAACTTGGGCGGTTGATTTGAACTTGAATATGTGACAGTTTTTTATCCACTCAAAAATAAAACATGTGTTACAAATTATTGAGTTTGAAATTTGTAGACTTTGGGTGTGTTTGATAATGCAATAAAAATGTAAAAAAAAAAACAATTTAGCACTTATTTACTTTAAATGCTAATATGCTCATGGTAACCTCGGAGTCGGTCATACCAGACTGCCCGACCTACCGAGGTCGGTCGGGGGTCCTCGGACAAGGCCGCACCAGCATAAAACTCCTACTCTAGCTCAGCTAACCAATTGATAAAATCTTGAGGGCACTGAATCTGCCCCTGATTAGCAGTTCCCTTATCCAAGTTGTCAAGATAAGATCAATGTTATCCAATTAGGTCTCTTAGTTTGGCTAGATTACCTAATTTGTAACGGAAACCCTGTTGGGATAGTGCCCTCAAACCCGATCTTTATGTATGTGACATTTGGCATTTTATATATGAATATCATTTATACATTTAATTATGTATGATTCATGAGATGATTGTTTGTAATCCTTAAGTGTCATAGTAGGTAATTCGTATATGTATGAGATGCATACAAGTGAGATAAGAATTACTATTCTTTGATACTTAGAACTTGTCACAGTGGATAATGAGACTGGACATTTCACCAGGTATACACTGTAGCATGATTAACTACCATTGGATGGAGTGATGAATCTCGATCACTAGAGTATGACTCTTAGTTAGTATGTTAGTGTTTATAGTGCATTGACGGACCATGAGTTTTCCCATTGACATCTAAAACTGTCAACAATCGATAGGAACTCATAACTTGTATACGTGTTCTTAATCTTGAGATGATTATGGACACAGACTATGGATATGACTGCTTTAACTTACAAATCAATGAGGTCTTAAAGATCAACACCTGAGTATCTTGGGTATGTCACATTCATAGGTCATATATTGTCAAGATAGAATCTACCCTCTGACGAAGAGTAAGCATTCCCTACAGAGTGTCACCAAGTTGATTACTGAGAACTGCAGTCTTGTTGATAAGTAGTTATCAACAAGTTTGGTAATCATGAGAGGTGAATGGGACTCAAGGAATACAAGAAGTAATCATTATTCAGGTTGACAATGACAGCTATCCGACTACCTAAATATGATTACAAATGCTGATGGTAGAGGGACATTAGTACATCATACAAATCTAGTTATCACTTCAGATATGTTATTTTGAGTTGGAGTGTAGTTATCGTTATATATTGGAGTTAGCGGTAACTAGTCAGTTAGTAAATTAGCTGATCAAAGAGTTTGATCATGGTGATTAACAACTAATCCGAGCCAACAATAAAGAACCTAGGAGGTCCCACTCTTAGCTCCGTAAGAATACATGGAAAGGTAGGAAGAGGGAGTTTGATTGATCGAAGGTGGTTCGATCGATCGAAGATTAGATACTTTCGATCGATCGAAAATGTTTCGATCGATTGAACATTCGATCGATCGATTGAAACTCAAAGGTCGGTTTGAAAACCTATAAATAGGAGAGTTGTGTACAGAATGAAGTTGAACATCATTTTATTGCTTCAGCTCTCCAAAAACTATTTTAGGGTTTTCTTAAGCCTCCCCTACCTCTCTATTAGGGGTCCCACAAACTCTAGTCTTTCTGGCAAGTGTTCGAGGAGTCATAGGGTGAAGACCATACAGGAGACTGCTGGACATTGAAGTAATCAGAATTGGGTTCAAGACACAAATGTATTGCATACTAATCCTCTCTCTCTTTCTACGCATATATGGAGTTGATAAGTAGTAGATCCGAGATACCAATAAAGTTTTGAACTTTATTTTTCCGTTATGCATATGATTTAAAAATTTCGAAATATAAATCCATCAAACCTCTTGTGCTATAAAAAGGGACATTCCCTCCCTGAAAAAGGAGGGGGGGGGGGGATTCTCATCTCTCGCACCCCTGATCTCTCATGCTTAGTGATCTTCTTCTCTCCTTGAGGTAACGAATCCCAAGCCAGTCAAAAGGCTCCCTATAGATCACTAGAAATAACTGTGTAAGGCTGCACTTTGATAGTTCCAATGCTTTTTTTTTTAGATTATCAAGGTCTCCTACACCAAACTCTATAAACAATTGTCTATATAGTGGAAGCACCTACACACGTACACAATTCATGAGTGGATGTAGGCCACTTCATTAACAACATCGAAACACATACAAATTCTGTCTTTCTTCCTCTCTTTCATATTTATTGCATCCTAAATATCAAACTAGATCCGAGCACTAATTCTGGCATCATCAGTTTGACACCATATGTGGGAACGGTCAATTTTTCCTCAATAACATAAATCTTCAATTGATCAATGGCCAAAAAGCGTGCTCTGTGGAACAATCAGGCCACCACAGCTGAACCCATTCATGTTACCATGACGCTTGAGGAAATTACTACATCTTTGGCGCAATTGATTGAAGGTTAATGCCAGATGCAACAATAGATCAACGCCTTGATGATAAATCAGGCCCCTATTGCGCCTGTCCCACCACCTCGACCGCCCCAGGGCAAGGCGACAAGCCCCCTACCAGGGCCACCGAGGCTCAGGATTAGGAGCCCGTCAGGCCTAAGCATCATATACGGGCACATCCGATTGACGAAATGGATGCCCGTGACATGATAGAGAACCCATCACTCCCCGACGTAACAAAAATAGGGAAAAATTTTCATTTCCTTGTTGGACCTGTAGGTCATGACAGGTGAGGGGATCCAACGTCATGTACTAAGCTTAAATAGTAAATGATAAACAGAGTATATAAAGTAACATGAAAGATAATAATAGTTATCACATTTAAATATTGTCAAATCAAAATGATTACATCATTAATTGTATCTTAAGGCACACACTGCCTTATCCAAATTAAAATACATTATCTCTTATTACAACTTAAAAATGAAATATATATATATATAGAAAACATCTTCGCGGGACTTCTTCTCTTTAACTAGCATAATCGTACTGCCCTACATAATTAGAACCTGAGAAATCTGGACAATTTGGATGTCCAGGGCATAAAACGCCGTCAGCGAATGAAGGCCGAGTGAATGTAATAAATAAGCACACACAATGTATATAAAAGAATATTTAACGTCACCGTGGTTCAGTACCTTAAAGTGCGGTTAATAATTTATCCAAGTCATCATCTATAAACATTCATCGAACTATTAATAAGAATATATGACCATGCATGAACAATGCAACCATCTCATTTCACCGACTCTTTTACCTGAACAACAATCTCTCAACTTAGTCGGTTCGCCAGAACCTCCAGCTCAAGGCCGTTAATTTAGAACATCGTTACCCATAAAAGCCACTTGATAAGATTACCATATCGGCATGGCATTGGTAAAATCCATCAAGATATTCAAGGTTGCGATAACTTATTTTTATCATGATTGACATACTATCGTCGCCCATATGAGTCGCTTAGCCAAACTATGTTGACCTGATGGTATCGTCGCCCATAAAAGTCGATCATTTCAGATAACTATGCCCATAAAGGCCAACACAACAACCTTACACTTTATCTCAAAACACATATGTTGAACCAAACTCGACCCCTCACATACATGTCATCTCGACTATGCAAATGTATGATTTATTTCATTTATGGATTTTCTCAACGTAGTTATACTTGATTTAAACATGTGATTATAACCAATTAAACCAACGCATATTAATCTGATTTTTGAAGCTAGTTTCAATCTTCCTTAAAATAGTATAGCAATGGGGTACAACAATTATAGCAGAAGGTACAATTTATTAAAGCAGTATAATAGAATTCTCATGAAACTGCTAAGCTCGAGCGCTAACATTGGCTCGAGCGATTGAGCCTCGAGCGCTCCCACTGGCCTGAGTGTTCTGCTCGCGAGCGCTTGCGCTCAACTTGACCGCTCGACTCCCGAGCGCTCCACTTCATCATTTTCAACCTCCAGATAGTGAGTTATAGTAAGATTTTTGAATTTTTGAAACTTAAACCAAACGGGGTTTTGTAATATACAATTCACTTCGTATTTCTGCATAGATGATGAATATATAAGTTTAGATTCTCGATTTGTACTGTAGATCTACATATATATGAAAAACCGAGTCACAAAAACTTAAAATCTACCGTTCATCGCAATCGTTATAAATTAACATCTAAAACTTGAAACCTAGCTTCTACAGACTCCAATCTTTCATTTACAATTAACGGAATGAGATTTTGGTAATATTTTCGGTATCAAAAATTTTGGGCCACCATTGTTATACATACGTATATACACATGTATATATATATATATATCTATATATAGTACCTAGATTATCTTCATATATACTTGAATTACATGGAAAGTAAGTTTACAAGACTCATTGGATTGAATTGGTGCTGAGATTAGAATATGAGAGTTTCCGAAAAATTCCGAAATATAACTCGTAATGAACCCAAGCTATGGAGTTTCCAAGCTTGCACTCTCTCTCTCTATGGACTGTTCTTTCTTTCTTCCTCTGATTCTGTAATTTCATTTGTGTGTTGTGTGTTGTGTGTAGAGAGTGGTGTGAGTTGGAGAGTTGTGTAGTGTGTGTGTTTTTATAGTATACATGTATATAAAGGCTTAATTAAACTTGGAGCCCAATTTGTATTCACGTGGCTTCCAAATCGTACACACATACAAGCCACACAATTTTACTCATTGTAGTACTTAGTTCAATGATCAGTTAGGTAGCTTAATTGATTAGTTAAGTTAGGTGATTTGGTTAACTGAGTTGGCCTTAGGAAATATCCCCAAAACATAATCATTTGGTCCCAAAATATCATAAGTTGATATCAATAAGCAATAACTTTAAAAAAATATCATAAGTTGATCTCAATAAGTTGATCTCAATAAGCAATAACTTTAAAATAACTTGTTGATCTCAATAAGCAATAACTTTAAAAAATAAATAGTAATAATAAATTATAAAGTTATAGCATGTTGGGACCAACTTACAACATTTTGGGGCCTTTTTACATGTTGGGACTAAAACTACTAAAGATTCCAAAACTACTATGATGTATCATAAAATTTTCCTTTTATTTTTTATCCTCTTTATGTTAAAATCCCAGTGCATTAGTTTTCATCTTCAGAAGTTATGAAGTACGCTGTCTGTTTGAATTAGTGACTGATAGAATTCTATATTTTAGGTTTTGTTATGAACTGTTTGTTCCAACTTTGGGTAAACGTTCTTATTTGGGTAAAAAGTTTTTTGCACCCTTAACTTTACATTCGTTTCATATAGGTCCCTCACTTTCTGCTTGTAAATTTTGACTTTTGACTTTTACGTCAATTGGAATGCCAACGTTTTCTAAGCTTACTTTTGAAAGAGTTACAAAAACTTGCAAATTTGAAGTAGAAAAATAACTTGTACATCTCTCTAACAAATTGAGCTATTAGAGTTTACTTGCTATTAGAGCCAAAAGGTCTCGTGTTTGAATCATGACACTTACTTACGAATAGTTACATGAATGTACCAGTTCGTCACGAAGGACCACACATGTAAGATGAACTTATTGAGATGAGCCCAAATAGGCTCATCCATTAGAGAACTGTTGAATAAATAAATAAGTTATACATCTCCGTACCAGTTCGTCATGAGGCACACCGCCAATGCCTCCAAAACTCCTATTAAAACATAATAACAGTAAAATGCGTTAGGTTTTAATCTGTACATTTTTTTAAAAAAAACGATTCGACGCATTCAAAACAATGTAAATTGAAAGCATTTAAGGTAAAAACAGGGTGGCAATTTTGGTGGTCCAAACGGATTTTTGATATGTTTGTTTCAGCAAAAAAATAGGGTAATTATAGATACACCCCATGTACTTAGCCCATTTTTCACTTTGCCCCCTAAACTTCCAATTGTGTCACTAATACCTCCACTCTTTTGGTTAAAGTGAAATCGTTAGTAAATCAGTTAAATTTAACCTAAAAAAATAAGCAGATCTTGTCAAAAAAGCAGTTGGGCTAAGCTGGTAGAGTGTTTCTTTTCAAGAGTATCTCTATTTTAATCAATTCCACAACAATCCACCAAACACCAAACCAAAATAAACAGTTTTACTTTTAAGCAATTCTACCATTATAATCAAAATCGTACAAGCATAATGTCATGCCTCGAATCCACATATGTGAATCTAGGACACGATGCACACTGCCAATGCCTCCAAAACTCCTATTAAAACAGAATAACAGTAAAATGCGTCAGGTTTTAATCAGTATAATTTTTTTTAAAAAAAAACACTTCGACGCATTCAAAACAATGTAAATTGAAAGCATTTAAGGTAAAAACTTTAGGGGTGGCAACTTTTGACCCGACACGGCAACTGGACATGACTTGACATGAAAATAAACAGGTTCGGGTGACCCGTATTAGGGCACAGGTCATAAACGAGTCGACCCGTTTGACACGATTAATAAACGGGTTGTATCACACTTTAAATGGGTCAACCCGTCAAACCCATTTGACAAGATTAGGTGCGGTTAGGGCATTTTTTTTAGTTATAAAAAATATTTTTAATAATTTGGAAGTCTAAAATATAAATAATATAAATAAGAATAAAAAAAATTTAGTTTAACAAAAAAGAATTAAAAAATATAAACTAAAGTTTTTTTTTTTGCTCCAAAAAAAAAAAAATAGTTAGTAGTTACCAACTTACCAAACAAATAAATAGACATTAAATGATACAATATACAATGTAAAAATATATACTATATATAAGACTATAAGAGTGATTATCAAATATATATGTATAAGAGCCAAATTTTAGAGTGTAAAAAAATTTAAGTGAAACCGATCCAAATTGGCAAAATCGACCAAAAGTCGAAAAAAAGACCGAACCGACCACTTTGGTTGGTTTTCAAAACATGAAATAATAAAAAAAAATAAAAATTGTGACGACCAAGAGCTAATACTCCTGAGGCAGGATGGCCAAGATGGATGAGGTGAGGTTGAGTGTGGGGGCTTGTCCCACATCGCCTGGGGTGAAGTTCCTGGACTAGTTTATAAAGATTAATCGCCCCTTTATGTGCAACAAGGCCTCCTTGCCAGAGTGGTGAAAGAATAAAACCTTGAGGGCAGGCGCTAGTGTTCGAAACTTGGTAGGCACCCAAAGAGGACAATATTGGAGAGGGGTAGGTTGCGTAAGCTCTGATACCTTAACAAGGCCTTTTAAAACTGTAACGCCCCGACTGTCGAAGTGCAAGGAAAGAAAGAAAGATACAAAAGAAAAGAATGATAAAAGATCATTTGTGTTAGCTAAACTTTTAACAGTTTGTAAATAATTATGCCATTAGAAATTTCATATTCCGTCCGCGTTGTCCCATGTAAAACGTAATTCCGGACAACTTTTCCCGACTGATATTTTCTCAGTTCCGCACCATTTGGGCAGAAAAAGCTCACTGCTACAATCAGTCCCAGGATTAATTTTCTATGTTGCTGAAACTTTAAAAAGATTTTCGACACTCATATATTTTGAAATCTGATATTCCGTCTGCGATGTCCCATGTAAAACGTAATTCCGGACAACTTTTCCCGACTGATATTTTCTCAGTTCCTCACCGTTTGGACAGAAAATAAGAAAAACAGTAGCAGTATTTTTTTGACAGCAGTTTTGACAGCATTTTGGCAGCTTTTAGCATGCGTGCCCATTCCCGTTAAATCCCCGGATTTGGCATCTAAAACATACATACACAAGTCTGAAAAGGTGTATAACATGTGTGTAAACCAACCGGGACTTTATACGTTCGAAACATAGTGAAAACGAGAGGTAAAAGAGGTAATAGAGAGAAAGAAGGGGAGAGGGAGAGATTGGGAGAGAGATATTGGGAGAGATAGGGAGAGAGACAGAGGGAAGGTATTCTAAGCACACACGCACGTGTATTTTCACATTCGGAAATATTTTAAAAAGAAATACCATTCCAACATGAATAAAAGAAAAGAAAGTTTGGGAAATGGAACGAGATTAAAGAGAGGGAAAATGGGGGGGGGGGGGGGGAGATTGGGGGAGAGAGATTTTAAAACATTTCCTTTAAAGGCAAAATGGACAAATCCGGCAAGGATCCAAATCAACACGCATACTTAAGGCATTGAAAGAGATTCTATATAAACATCAAAGAGCTTCAAGTCTTTAAAAGAGTTAGGATACATCCAAGTCAAGAGATATTAAGACAAAAGAGAGGTTCTTTGCAACATACATGAAGTTTTAAATATGTACACAACACAACGACGCGGCCAACGTGTGCCGGTCCCAAAAGAAAGTGAGCCTAGCTATTACAGATTTCATATTCAATGTTCATATGAATTAGTACATGCAATTCTATTGATCTAATCCTATTCCATGATACTAGATCACATAAATTACATGTCCCCCTTTCCATCCACGAGCTAGCTCTCAAAACAAAGTCCTCCAACAAGAGGCTTCAAAAAGAGGATACCTTTAATCCCACCCTTTACTCGGACTTGGGGTCTTTCCCCTTGTCAATATTTCCTGCAAAAAGATTTGTGATCGTAGTCCCTTAGCGCGACGGCTAAGTAGATAATGTATGTAAAGACACAAAGTAATTTCTATGACTAAGGATGAAATGCGATGCAATGAGGTTGCCACCGAGGCAATGCAAATGTAAGGCTTCTTAGCCATGCATGTAATCGTTCACTCCCCTCGTTACCGGACTGCGAGCAATCCCCCACTGGGAACTTAGCATACTAACCTTCCGATAGCTAGTCGGCTATAAGTTAGCGTTTGGCACGTTCTTAGGTACGTCCACCCTGTCTCACATCACAACCCGCATCCGGATTTCCATATCATCTCATTTTATGCCCTTCCTTATGAGGGATCTTTTCAACGCATATCATGTGTATGCAATGTCTTTGCCGATATGGCACAAATGCTATGAATCCCTTTGATTCACTCAACCAATGTCAATGCTTATGCAATGTCATGTCCACTAATCAATGTATAATGTCTTATGCATTATTGTTGAGAAATCAAAGGAACAATAATAAAATTCATGTTATGAGCTCAAATGTAATATTAACCCATTATGCTCCATAAATAGTACTAAGCTAGAATTAAGCACATTTTGCACACCTTGAATCACAAATGGTAAAATTTGTATAGTAACTCATGACCTCTACACATGCAATTCCAATAACCAAAGCTAACATCTCCAACTTAACTTCTAACATGGATTTCAACTAGCAAGTAGACAAGTAGGCACATAGATATTAACTTAAGCATGTAAATCACATAGTCCCATTCTAAGTCAAGAAATTTAAAGAGAACTAGGTTAGGGCAATTCATCAAATCCAAGGGTTTCACCAACAAGTTTTGCAATTCATACTTTGAAGGAGGAAATAAAATGCACCCATGGACACATGAACATGTAGTTTCATAGGATCTAGGACCTAAGTTAATGATATACTACATAGCCCTAGAAATTTACCCAACAATCAACACACATGCATCATCATACTTAGAAATAGGAATTAAAGTGTATCAATACATAGAAAATCTACCTTGTTCTTGGAGAAATCCAAAGAACTCCCAACTCCAACTTAGGGCTTGAGAAAAAAAGAGAAAGAGAATTTCTATTTGCTTCTAATCTTCACCAAGTTGAAACCCTTAGCTTCTAGCACCTTGAATCCCTAAGAAAATGGAGGCCTTCAAGCTCTTGATTTGCTTCCATGGAGAATTTTTTTTTTTTTGAGAGGGGAAGAGAAGGGAAGAAGATAAAGAGGTGAAAGAATAAAGAGATGAGAGAAAAATGAAGTAAAAGAAATGGGTTTACTCCCCCAAGATGGCCGTCCAAAAGAGTGTAGAGAGAGAGAGTGTATGTATTGTTTGTGTGTGGTCAAAATTTAAGTAGCTAAAATGTGGGTCCCAAGGTATGGTCCAATTGCACAAAGTTTTAAACATGTGGGTACATTTATATCTATGTAAGCAATAATACAACACTAATTTTTTTTTTTCAAGTTGGGAAAAAAATAATATACCAAAAATAATTGGGTCCAAATTTATGTATAAATTACTAAAATACCCCTTATTAAATTACGGGTCATTACAAAAACCGTGAGGGAGCTAAACACGAAAGAACTTCACAGTTAAGCGTGCTGTTGCCAGAGCAGTACCAGAGATGAGTGACCCCCTGGGAAGTTCTTTGTGTTTAGACCCAAAGCGGACAATATTGTTGTTAGACGGGGAGGTGGGTCGTTACAAAAATAAAAATTCGAATCGAATCGAATCGAACGGAACCTAACCGATGATACCCCTACACAGGTTAGACGGGTTAAACAGGTGACCCGTATATAACCCGCATGATTATAACCCGTCACGATTATGACGCCTTAAGAATGACACGATTATAAGCCAACACGATTACGACCCGACATAGTTATGACCCGACATGACCTGATTGCCACCCCTAACATTTATTAAGTTAAAACCACAAAACAAAGTTATTGGGTAAAATTACACAGTTCGGTCGGTCAACTGAACAGAGTACTTAAAAATATATGGTCAGCCGCCTGGTGGTAACGACAGTCATTTTGCTCTGGTCGGTCGACTGCCTTTTACTACCGATCGTCCAGAAACCCTGCTACAGAATTTCCAACACAAGTTTTACACAAACCAAAATGTGTTTAATTTAAAGTCTCAAACACCAACTCCAACATATCCAAACCCACAAAAACATGAGTATGAAAGGTTCCAACATGCTCCTAAGTTTCAATTACAAAGAATACATGAGTCTCGGAGCAAAATACAGAATTTCATCATAATTACAAGTTTTGAGCTTAACTATATTACAAGCATTTGATTGAACTAACTAGATTTTACATGAGATATCTACATGACTATTACACCAACCAACTACGGATTTTACTACAGCATGAACTCCGATACAAGAGTTACAACATGGTACGACCCAAGCTAAATACATGAAACCAAAAACATGAAAACATAAACGGAAATAAGTACGTCCTCGCCCAAGCCCCCGTGACCACGTTATTTCTTGCTTACTTCTTCGTGTCCTCACCGAGATCACCTATGATGGTTATTCAATAACCACTACAATATATAAGCTATATGCTTAGTGAATAACAATAATTAAGAACATGGATCAATAACAAGCTCAATTCTATCTCATTACACATAACTATAGTCATTGGAAATAACTAGTGCTTTTACCCTCAACCCGGCCCGCCATTCCACTGATAAGTCTACGTGACCGGTAGGCACCCACGCCTTTTCCTTCAGACGTACAATACACAAAAGCCTTTGGCGGCTCAAAACCCAACATATAAGGTGACAAGCACAAGTATTCGATTGACCCAATTAGGTAACTTAACATGCTCATCATCACCAGAATAATCCCAAACCAGAATTCATGCTAAATTCATAATTAATGTCACTCACCTCTTAGAAATCGCTCCTAAAGATTATTGCTTCTCTATACCATAGGTACAAATCCTATACATAAATTACAAATTGTATGCTAAACCCCCAACATGGGTCAGAGAAAAATTGTCACAGATCTTAGTAAAATTGGTATCAAAACATTAGTCTCACCTCCAGGAGTTCGAACATGTGATCAGAATTGAAAACGGAAGTCATTTGGTTGGTGAATCGTAGTCGCGAAGCTCGGCAAAACCCCTACTATGGCTTCTCCCAATTCGGTCGGTTGCTGATGGAGAAGATGAAGACAACTTTTCCTCCTCCTTGTTTATATACTAACCATATTCTTAGTATTTATTATGAAATCCCCCGAGGTTTGGATAAATTTTAATAATACCCCTACTAGTTATGAAACTAACATAAAGCTATCTCAAATCTAAATGTGTTTGTCTATGCCTCGTATGGGTCCTATAAGTGGTCTCACATAATATCATGAAGTTGCTAATTAACCTATTAATTATGCAATGTGTCCAATTTGCACTCACAAAAGTATCTCAAACTGACCATGGAAGTGGTCTTTACTAACCCACATGATATTAAACAATATTATAACATTGCATATATGCCTGTAATAACCATTTAAGCACATAAAGTATTTCCACATCACTATTCCATCTCAAATCAAATATCTCAACACATGTTCCCATTAGGAACTATCACATTGGCCACAACTAAGTTCCTACTTGGACACCCATAATCCACTTAGTGGGTTAAAACCCACATCACACATATATTCAACATATTCAACATTATTAACTGTGATTAATAATGTTGGGATTGTGCCCTCAAACCTATTACTTTATGCGTGAGACTTTATGACATTTATATTTATGGATATCAGTTTACATTTTTTTATGTATGTTTCATGAGATGAATGTTTAATTTATTGTTATCCTTAAACATTACGTTGTAAGTAATTTGTTTGTATGTATAAGATGCATACAAGGGATATACAAATTACTATTCCTCGATGTTTAGAACTGTCATAGTGGATGATGAGATTGAATATCTCATCAGCTTTATACTGTAGCATAATTCACAACCATAGGAGGGAGTGATATGTCTCATTCACTATAGTACGCGACTCTTAAGTTAATATACTGGTGCTTAAAGTGCATTATCGACGGGCCATGAGGTTTTCTATTAACATTAATCATTGTTAACAATTAATAGGAACTCATAACTTATATTCGATACATGTTCTTAATATTGAGATGATTATGAACACAGGCCATGCAATGGTTACTTTAACTTACCAATCAGTGAGGTCTTCAAGATCAACACCTGAGTATCTCGGGTAATCTTATTTCACGATGTTGTGAACGTATATGGTCAAGATAGAATCTCCCTCTGTAATAGAGTAAGCGTTCCCTTGAGAATGTCACCCAGTTGATTATTGATGACTGTATAGTCTTGTTAATAAGTAGTTATTAACATGTTTGGTAATCATGAGAGGTGAATGGGACTTAAGGAATAGAAGATGTATTCACAGTTCTGGTTGACAGTATTGGTTATCCGATTATCTGAATGAGAATACGCATGCTGAAGGTAGAAGGACATTAGTATCACCTTACAAGTCTAGTTACCGCTTCAAATATGTTCTTATGCATCAGAGTGCACTTATCGTTATTTAGTGGTACTAACGTTAGATGATCAATTAGTTTATCCTCTGATTAAGGATTTTAATCTAGAAGGGATTAAGGAGTTTAATCCATAAGCCGATAATTAAGAACCTGGGAGGTCCCATTCTTAGTTTTAAAAGAATGCAAGGAAGTCAACAAAGGAGGGATCCAATCAATTGGGGTTTAAGCCAATCGATTGGAAGGGCAATTGATTGCCACTTTTGGCAATCAATTGGTATGGCAATCGATTAGACTTTTGTCCAATCGATTGGGCACATAGGTCGGTTAGAAAACTTATAAATAGGGGGCTTGCGAGACAGAATATAGATTTCTTCATTCTCATCTCCCAAAAAGTCCTGACCTCTTTATAAGTGATCTAGACCTTCCTTCTCTCTCTTCTAGGGCTCCCACAAGCCTAAGTCTTCCTAGTTCGTATTTGAGAAGACATAAGAGTGAATGTTTTCTAGAGGAATTGCTGGACATCGCTGGACATTCAAGGGAAGACTTTCAGAATTAGGTTCAAGACCATGAGGGTACGTTATCACTTCTAGGCATCAATAGCATCAATAAGAAGTAGATCTCGAATACTAAAAAATTTTGAACTTTATCTTTCACTGCAAATTTAAGTTTTTTGAAACCTAAATCCAACAAATAATGCATACTAAATTTGATTAAAATTAACCGCAGGAGCAGGTGCCACACATAAGCATAGACAAATAGGCTTTTCATGTGACATTTGTACTAGTGTGCATCATAATTGTGTGCAAGTGCTTGTCTATTTGTGCATTTTTTTGTGGTACATTGTCTTTTGAATCCAACAACCGGCCCACCACTTGTCCCAAATACAACACCTAAGCCGAACCCTATCCTTTCACTATCAAAGCCAAACCCAAGTCTGTTATTTGTTTTGTGCATTTTTGCTTACACAAATTTTGTTCACCCATTGTTCACCCAAGCACCCCATTAAGTGAGCATGTGAGACCTACCACTTTTCAAGGAAAAAATGGGGATAAAGAAAAGTAGGTGGGTCCCTCACTTTTCAAGGAAAAAAAGGGGATAAATGAAAGATGGTTTGGTTTGGATAGTGAAAAGGAGAGGGTCTGGCTAATTAGTGTTGGGTTTAATTATGTGTTGTATTTGGACCAAGTAGTGGGTTGAGTGTTGGGTTCGAAAGAAAATGTACCAAAAAAAAGAATAGAAAAAAAAATGCACAAATCGACAAGCATTGGCACACAATTATGTGCAGACTAGCACAAACGTGGCATGAAAGGTTACCTAAGCGGTTAGCGAGACGTATAACATATTTATTTATTCAACAGTTTTCCTCATGGGTGAGCCCATTTGGCCTCATCTACATAAAGGTCCCCTTACATGTAGCCCCTCGTGCATCTACTCTAAAAGCTCAATCTGTTAGAGAGAGATGTATGAGTAATTTATCTACTTAATAGTTGCAGGTTTCTTTAACTCTTTCAAAAGTAAGCCGAGAAAAAGTTGACATTGAAATTGACGTAAAAGTTAGATTACCAATTGTTACAAAGCTGCAACTGAAGGACCAATATGCAAACGAATGTATAGTTTAAGGGTGCAAAAATCTTTTTTCTCCAAATAAGAACTTGTACCCAAAGTTGCAACAGACAGTTCATAATAAAAACAAACATATAGAATTTCATCTTTCACTAATTCAAATAGACATAGTTCTCTATAACTTCTAAAGATGTAAACTAATGCACTGGGATTTTACCTTTGCATAAAGGGGGAAAAAGGGAAGGAAAATTCTATGATACATCCTAGTAGTTTTGGGAGTATCATAAATTCTATAGTAGTTTTAGTCCTAGCAAGTAGACAGGTCCCAAAATGTTGTAAGTTGGTCCCAACATGCTATAAATTATTATGGTTTTTTTTTTTTTAAAGTTGTAGCATGTTGGGATCAACTTATGATAGTTTGGGACTAAATTACAACATGTTGGCACCAATTTGAGCTCTATGATACATTCTAAACCACCAAAGATTTATCATAGAAGATCTTGGGAAGGAAAGAAACCTTTAATTTTCTCCAAAATTGAAAGAAAATAACAAAAGAAATAAATGAGAAGAAAAATGCTTGATTTGGCATTGATCACTACACCAAAACAAGAAGATGTGACAATCTTAACCATAAACGTAAGAGTTTAATTCCTTAAGATTCTTAATAGTCCAAATAATTTCCGACCATTTATAACATAAGTTCTATTGTCCATTGGCAAAGATGTTTATTTTGGGAGGGAAAATTTTTGAGATCTGTGGGTCATAAGGAAAAAGTATCCCTCACTCTTCCACATTTCTTATTTTCTATTCGACCAAACAATGATTCTTTCATCTTCCTTCCCCTTTTCCTCAGTACTAAACATGTTGTTAGAGAAATCCATTATACTGCAATTGGGGTGATTATTATATACTTCTAATCTAAGCATTTTGATATCAATAATCGACTTGTGATAGATTAGAATATAAATCGAAATTCTTAAATCTTAGGGATAAAATGAAAAGACCAACAACTTAAAACATCACAACCATCATTTGCCAATATTGAGTAATAACATAAGAAGTATCATCTCCTTATTCCTGTTGGTATTTCAAATCAGCATGTAAAGTACCTAAAGAAAACTACTTACGTCTTTTCAGTTTTTAGAAAGATACAACGGTAACTAGATATTCATAATCTATGGATTTAAAAAGTTATAATGGTAATTAAATTTTGTAATCTTAGTATTGAGATTGCCATAAATTTTGTAATCATGGTAGACATTACTATTGGGAAAAACACCATTTCCCACACAACGGAAGCCTGATATACCAGCAGAACATCTGAAATCAAAGTTTTGAAAGACACTCCAAACACACATACAAAAGACGCACTCATAATAGAAGAAGACCTGACATAATCACTGTCAACATAGAGAAATCATAGAGATAAATAAATAACCCTTTCTACCTCACATTCCTATAACACTGTGAAAGACCCTCATAGAAAACTCTTTGTGATTAATATCATAATGCCCCAAGGAGCACCCTCTCGATCTCGTCACCACTTTCAATGCCGAGAGCGATTCATCCCTAATACATATGTGTGTCATATTTACACATTGCCCAACTCCTTGCATGTCAAGCCATGAAGTACACATCAATTAGAACTCTTCTATTGATTAGTTAGTCCAATCACATCTTACCAATATAATATATATCCCAATTGGTCATGGCTAAGATATAGGAACAAACCTATCCTAATCGGTTTCCTCTTTTTTTTTTTTCTTTTTCTTATATGTGATACATGTGTATATCCCAACAATCACCCCTTATGTCACATATATGGTAATTATACTGCCACACATCACCAGCACCACATAATCGGTGTGCTCGCCTTTAACTGGAGTACCCACAAAGCCCACTGCTTTGCAACTGTTATACCCGTTCCGGGAAAAGTACATTCAATTTTAAATGAATATTTGAATTCTAGAATTATTAATGTTGATTAATAACTGAGGTAACATTGGCTGTGGGTCAACGGTAAGTGTCAAGTGAGGACACGAGAAGTTGGTGATTCATGAGGAATTGTTATGATTTAAGTGGTATTTATTTGACTTAAATGTTATTTGCAATATATTGTATATGTGAATAGTGAATTTACCTGTGTAGCGTAATTTCTGATAGTTTTAATCCTGTTTAGCATCATTTAGATGGTTTTGACGATAACCAATAGGATGCGTCACATAAAAGGTAGGTTATGTAGAGATTCCACAAAAATAGTTTTCGGAACGTAATTGCGGACCCAAACGAAACTTAGACGAAAACTTTTATAATTCATAGTTTTCACTCGTGAAGTAATATATTAAACGTTTAAGACGTTTCAGAGGATAATTAGAAGTTTTGAAAACTCATGGGGAGGTAAACATAATTCCCGAGAGTCGCACCTATAAATAGAGGATATGAGATATTTTTTTCAAAGTTATCCAAAATCAAATATTTTAAGAAAGAGATTGAGAGAGAGAGAGAGGGAGATTTTTTGGCTTCGAGCTTTGTGACGCCGATCGATGATCTTTTGTTCGTCACTTTTTCTCCAAACTTCGTATTTGAACTCCTCGAGGTAAGAGCCTCATTTTGATACCTCTTAGGACTTGTTTGGCTAAGCTTTTATAAAATCTAATTCCTAGAATTTTGAGAAAAACCCAGTAAAACTTGTAGGAATCATTTGAAATCTGAGATCCGACCTTTAATTATTGCTCTAGTACTTCCCTCAATGTTATAGAGCTGTAGCTTAAGGAATTCTAGATCTGTGTTTTATAAGAAATTTACATGCTTTAATTATCGGACTTGATATTTTGGATCAGGGCAAAATTCATGTATTAATTAGGCCCGTTAATTATGCACATGAAAATGTGATAAAAGCACGTGTAAATGTTATGTGAGCATGCTATGTGTCTACTTGGGTCAAAGGGGGGTTTGGTACAATTCCATCCAGGGGTAAGCTCCTCGAAGTTTGAGGATTATGATATCGGTAGTGGTTGTACCTGGTATGGAGGAAGGCCCAGTCAGGGTACGGGGTGTGTGGAAGAGGAAGGCCTTCCACGACATCAATCTCATTTACTAGATGGAAACGTGCCACTCTCCCTAGAGACTATTTGATGTGTTTAGATGTTTTAAATCATGAATTGTCATATAAGCATATATTTAGAATTATGCACTCAGCATATAGCTGAGCAATGGAGCTTTATTCCACTGCAGGTGATAAGAAGAGAAGAAAGAAGAAACGCGAAGAGTGCGGCCGATGGAACGATGGGATCGCTCTTGTATATGTTTTTGTTTCCTTTTATAACATTGTAATAACGATTTTGAGATGTCGAAACCATGTGTTTGATTTAGAATGTTAGAAAGGATTTGTAGTTATTGTAACCTGTAATAAAACTTATGTAAATATGTTTTGAATCATGAAATATAGTAGTGAATGTGTTGGAATTGAGTTTGGTTAACCTTAGTTTGTATTCTGTAGAATACTTAGCAAACTAAGGTAAAACAGTCGACTGGGCAGGTACTAGTCGACTGGAGGCCTGTTATGAACCAGCCACTGCTATAATATATTGAAAGCAGTCGAGTGGATTATTGGGTTGAAATGTCATTTTTCATTTTGTGAAAGAAACAATCGACTGGGTGAAAACACAGTCGACTGGATTGTGTTTTCAAAAGGGAAGTTTCTGATTCAGTCCACTGGGAAGTTCACTCAACTGAAACTTTGAGGCCACAGTCGACTGGGTCCCCCGACACAGTCGACTGGATTGGCTGCTGAGTTATTTGACTATCTATATCTTGCATTTCCAATCGACCGGACCCTGATCAGTCTACTGGATTGGCTGCTGAGTTTTTGAGGCTCTCTGTATCTTGTATTTCCAGTCGACTGGATTGCTAATTTTAGCAGGGTGTTTCTTTAAGTGTTATCAAATGCGTAAAACTTTTTATAACTCTGAATTTCATGGATTTTACTTCTATTTCTGCTGCTATTTACTTTAATGGAATTGGATGAGCCTTGGTGGCGTGTCACGTGTCCTATTTCCGCGCCAAACCGTAAACACATCACCATTGGCCATCACCAATACCAGATTGCACACCCCTCGAATCAATATGATTTTGACACCCCCGATTCGAACAACACGACCAATACATGTGCAACTGCCCTGAGTTAATAATACCCATTAACTCCACCAGAGAAGAGTCTAGATACCTCTTTCTCCCCAATCAGTATTTTTCCTCATTATTGTCTGAACTGTGAATAAACCATTCACGTACTCACTTATATAAGAATTTTCTATCACGGACTTGGGAATTCCATTCTACCAACCAGACGACACAAACCATCCACACTTCCCTCTCGGTCGAGAACACCTACCATTTGTGATTTTCCATGACTCCACCTACAACTCCAACTCCAAGCTTGCACCTATAGAGATCATCTGACAACACAAATTATAGATTCCTCCGCATATTTAGGACACCAGTCACACCACCCAAATAGCAGCCCAACCCAAATGATATTTGAAACACACAGTTTTACCCCCGTGACATTAACATGCACCCAAGGACAACCACTAGCCCTTTTGGAACTTACCAAAAATATTTTCCCATGGACCATAACTTATAGTACCCGAAATCTATCAATCCAGAGAAGTGCCTGTACAAGTGGAGCTTGAGGACGCTTCCACCGTACAAAATCTGCTACCACCATAGTAGCATTAGAACCGTCTTCTCTCGTAGACCATGACTTGCTTCATCTCCACGGTCTATCTCCGATTGCACGGAACTTCACCAATTTTTTTCCCTTCATAAATCTACTCTGTTCTTTTTTCATCGCAGTGCTGCTATCTCTGCTGCAATCTTGTCTTTTGCCCACCATGGATCTGACCACTATGGCTCTACCTCCGTAGCACCATGGACATGCCTTCAGAA
This sequence comes from Hydrangea macrophylla, assembly GCA_033977485.1. Classification (NCBI taxonomy): domain Eukaryota; kingdom Viridiplantae; phylum Streptophyta; class Magnoliopsida; order Cornales; family Hydrangeaceae; genus Hydrangea; species Hydrangea macrophylla. The sequence continues at coordinate 94,520,959 of CM066988.1, read as the reverse complement.
ATCACCACTCATCAAAATACTATACCATAGCTCTGATAACCCACTTGTTGGAAATATAACGCGAAACCAAATTCCCCCAATAAACACAAAAAAACACACAAATAGTAATAAACACGCACACCAAAGAAAATTGCCTATGTCCACACCCGAGAGAACCATTCTTTCACTATTGAGAATAAAAAAAATTGGTACAAGATACTTTGGATTAAATCCCATAACCCAAAGGTCAATGCTAAACGGTTGCAAAGCAGTTAGCTTTGTTCGTACTCTGGTTCAGTGGGTGATGATCATGTGCGATAGAATGATTGGGCAGTTTCCCCACAAGTGATAGAGGGGGTGATTGTTGGGATTATATCACATGTGAGACAATCCTATTAATTTAGGATTGTTGATTTGGCTAGATTCCTATTGTTATTTGATTTGCTTTTGCATTAGAGTTTTATTTGGAGTAGATCTCTGATTTTTGTTGAACAAGGAATGGTTGGAAACTCTATAAAAGGGGATGCAGTATAGGAATTTAGGAAGCTCTTGGTGTACCAAATTGGGAGTCTCCCCTTATAGGGGGTGCATAGTCTAGGGTGAGAGAGTGAGCGTTCTTTGAATATTGAGAGTGGGACAAGGGGTTAACGGGTTGAGTTATAGGATTTAATCCAAAGTATCTTGTACCAATTTTTTATTCTCAGTAGTGAAAGAACAGTTCTTTCGGGTGTGGACGTAGGTAATGTTTGATCGAACCACGTAGAAATCTATGTTTTCTTTGGTTTACGTGTTTAATACTGTTTGTGTATTTTTTGTGTGTTTATTGGGAGAATTTGATTTGGCGTTTTAATTTCCAACAATTACCACATATATAAATCTAGTCATCAACCTTTAATCTAAGATGAAAAAAGCACCAATTTAAAACACCAGATTCATAAAGAAAATTTGAAAATTAATTACAAGTTGAGAAGTTTCTTCTCCTCCATCATGCTACTTTACATAGCCTGCACAAGAAATGCATTTCCTCTTCAAAAGTTCGAAGGTCATATCATCAATGAACTCAAGCCCACTAGCCCTCACTTGAGATTTCATTGCAAATCCAAAGACGATGTCCTTGGAATACAATCCCCGCACGTGGGTGAGGATTTTAACTGGCATTTTAATCAGAATTTCTGGGGAACCACGCAGTTCTACTGCTACTCTTTTTATTTTATTTTATTTATTTATTTTTTATTTTATGAAAATAAGAAGAAACAAAGTTTTGATGTTTACAATAAAAAAAAATGCGACTCTCGTGTTACAAGGTTCTATTCAAAGGGACAGTGACATGCTACTGGTTAGTGAAAAATGATAATTTCTATGCCAGCAATACCACTGTTGGTTGGAGGAAAACGTAATACTGGGCATGATTATTGTACTAACAATACCATGTGTTGTGCTTTAAAGTATCATAAATAAATGATTATCAGTAAGAGAACAATAATAATAATAATAGTGGCCATTTCAACTTTCGATTTATTTTGTGTTTACCTTTTTGTTATTTCTTTATTTTTCATGGATTCTCAAGACAATCGAAAATCTGAAGAGGTTGCACTTAACTGCCATAAACTACATTTATATGTAGTCTTTGAGGAGAAGTTATTCATGAGCCCGTCACATCACGTCAGCATGTGGTATGACACTCAAATTTGGCTCTGCAAATGCTCTCTATTTTCGGGGGATCATATTAAGTAGTTAGTCAAAAATTCAAATTTCAAATCTAACTACTCATCAAGATCCTCCTAAAAGTAGGGGGCATATGTATGACATGACACTCTAATTCGACTCTAAAAATGCTCCATATTTTGAGGGAATCATAATAAGTAGTTAATTGAAAATTCAAATTTTAAATCTAACTACTCATCAAGATCCTCCTAGAAGTAGGGGCACATATATGACATAGCTTAAAAGATCACACCACATCAACATGCTGACGTGGTGAGATGTGCTCACTAAATAATTTCTCCAACAGCGGCGACCGGCCCCTAAATATGAAAAAATAAAAATAAAAATTTATTTGTCCTATTAATATTTGTAAATATGCCTAAATTATACATAGACTCGCCCCTCTCATTTAAATTTTTTTTTTAAATTAAGTTCTCATCCTAAGCAAGATTCTTGGATCTTTGGTTGTAATGGAATTGGACTTTGTTCCATATAATTCATAAATATATATATTCGTAAAAAAATACGTATACATATATAAATAAGGAATACACTTGGGTAAAGTTCTTTAGGTGTGGTTCGTTAGGTTCCCTCTCACAACAACAATGAGACCCATAATTAAAAAAACAATAGTTAAAAAAAATATTAATTAAGGTCCCATAATTATGAGAGGAACCTAAAGAATCACACCTAAAAAACTTTACCCTAACATGTTCGTATAAATAATACACACATCAATGTATTGTTTAGATTTTCCAAAGTTAGACATACATATTCTGGGGTCTTTTTTTTGAAATCTTTGTCTCTAATCTGCCTCCAGAAGTTGACATTCAACTACCTCATCTCTCCTTTGTAATTAAGGGCACTGGCTACTTAGGTCCACTGTCCATATATGCACATATATGTTACATATTGTTTAGAAATTGTATTTAATATGTCTACGTTGCCGTAATTCAACTGTGGGTAGTTGTACTGAACATTGCTGATTTATGTAAAAGGAAATTGTCTAAGGATTCCTAGTAATATTGTCGCCTGAGGCACCAATCTTCCATGCAACAGACATAAAAAATAAGTTTTTTTTTTTTTTTTTTTCAACAATGTACAAAAGATAAGGCAAAAGAAGGATGGCCATAAAGACACATTTATTTTTTAAGTAGGGCACATAGTTTTAAGTAAAAAAGAAAATAATTTTTTACCTTTCTACTTTAATTAGTAAAGACACATCACTTATTTTACTATATATTATAGGCTTAACTATATTTTACGCCCTCTTAGTTTGCCATTTATGTTAATTTGGTCCCTATAGTTTCATAAGTGTATCATTTTAGTCCCTCAAACACTTTTTGTGACAATTTTTTTACTTTTAGTGAAAAAATTATTCGTCACTAAATGACTTATTGGACTTATTTGACACATTTATGAGATTACAAGGACTAAAGTAACACTTTCTAAATTACAGGGACCAAACTGACACAAGTGACAAACTACAAGGGGTGTAAAATGTAGTTAACCCTATATTATAGGAGTATTTTACAAATAAACTTAAATCACCCCAACTGACAAAAATCAGTGCAAAATAAACTTGAACCACCCCCAACATGACAAAAACCAATGCAACATAGTTCTCGACATACATAACTTAAATCCAAACCCATCTCAAAAAAAAAAAAATATGAACTTCCTCATAGCCAGAGCAATGAAGGAGATCAACAGAATCAAACATCAACACTGGTATAAAAATAATATAACTGTGAAAAATTAAGAACTTGAACAATAGCATGATATTCAAAAATACGCTATCAGCTCTTGGAACCAGCACGAAGACTGAATATTATTGTATTATAATAATTTGAATTAACTTAAAAGTCAGGACTGAATATAACATAGAATAAAATAAAAAAAATAAAAAAAATAAAAGAAGAAAATTATTAGAGAGCTAAAACAAATAATACTGAGGCGGTCGCTTCATACTTGCAAAGATTCAAGTCCTTTTTATCACCGTTTTCTTCTCTTAACTATGTAGAGTATAAGATAGAACTAATACATGGCATTGGAAAACAAAATAATAAGATTAAATTAATATTAAAATTCACAAGGAAAGACAAATGACATCATATGCATTCTATGAGAGGACAAAAAAATGTATCTTATGGACAATCAATACGAGTTTTGACAAAAAAAAATGTATCTTATGGACAAAATGCTTATATCCTTATGGACATCGCTTTTTCCTTGTAGTATTCTTTTTTCTTCTGATGACTGTGGAAGACACCACCCCTTTCGCAATCCAATATCAACTTTGGCTTATATTATTTAACATAAGCCTTACATCAGAGTTTGTAATTACGGCAACCATATATATTCAATCTAATACCAACATCTTGAGCCAATGAATAAGCTTTGATCGCGAGTCAAACACCTATATATATATATATATATATAAGACAAGGTAAGAATAATTTAAATTTAATTAGTAATGTATTAATAATGGTAAAATATTCACCGTATCAATGGAAAAGTATGGTGTTACATCGACATCTGCACGTGGTCTTCCATTATATTTGGTAAAGGTACCAAATAATTGTCAACATCTTCTATTCGAGAGTTTTGTATCGACATGTCTTGAAAAATAACACGCACAACGCACATAATTAGGTATTATATATTTCATATATATTATAAAATTAAAAGATATTCAAAGAATAATAGTAATCAATTCTTGTTTTTTTTTTAAACAATTAAATAGAATATTTAGAACCATGGCAAACTCATGGTGATCTTTGAGAGTTTGAATCAAATCTGTTCTTTCTGGTGAAAAGATGATCAAGATTGAATTTTTGGGGCCTAAAATACTGAAATCATGAATTCAATTCATGAAAACCCATAATGACAAACTCAATGAAAAAAATTACAATGCTAATTAGAATCAACAAATATTATAGCAAAGTGTCTCTAAATAAAGAACAGTTAGAGTTATAAAGGTCATTTAGGCGCGCGTGCGCGCGCACACTCACACACACACACATACGCACACTAGCGTTGGATTCGTGCTATGCAAGGAGTGTTACCAAAAAACACATAGTTGGAGAGATTAGATTAACACCAATAATAAATCTTGGGGTTAAATGCATTTTGCACCCTCAAACTACACCCTATTTGGTACTTTGGTCCCTAAATAATTTATTTTCACATTTTGGTCCCTCAACTAACATTTTGTGACAATTTGTCCCCTCTTGTCACTTTTAGCGTCACTTTTCGCGTCACTAAAAGTGACTTTTTCGTCACTAAAAGTGATGGAGGGGGCAAACTGCCACAAAATGTTAGTTGAGGGATCAAATGCAAAAATAAATTATTTAGAGACCAAAGTGCCAAATATTGTATAGTTTAAGGGTGCAAAATGCATTTAACCCTGAATCTCGACAAAATTTATAAAAAGAAAAAAAAGTTATAGTGTAGTAAATCTATCACTAGTTCCAGTAGGTGAAACAAACAAGACATTTGAGTCCAAAAAAAAATAAAACTATAAAGAAATCATATCTTTATGGTGAATTACAAAATATGAAGTTAAACTGTAGTACCATGTTAAGCTTGTCAACAACTTTGATCCCCCGCAATTCATTAATTATGTATCTAAAACCAAAAAAGATTAAGTAAGCTTTCAAGTACAAACACCGTTTAGAAAATAAGTAGTCGAAAAACATGTGAACATCAAGCTGTGTCTGAGAGTCTGACCGAGAAAGAGTGGAGAATTAGAAAATAAAAATACTTACAAGACTTATATATAGAAAGAAGACACTGAATACAGATTAAGAGTCGATAGAAAAAGAAATCAGAAGTAGCTAAGAATTTGGAGATAAACAAGGAGAGAGACAGAGAGTGATAATGTATAGTAAAATAAGTGAAGGTGCCTTTACTAATTAAAGTAAAAAGATAAAAACTGATTTTTTAAACTTAAAATTAGGTGCCATAATTAAAAACTGAATGTACCTTTATCGCTAGCCCAAAAGAAACTTGAAAACTATGTTTATATTAGCTTTTATATTAACTAACACCAAAATGATGTTTTCAAACATGGTTTAAATCATCTAAGCCTTAGAAGGACTGCAGTGTCTTTGGATTATGTAATCGGTTTAAGTCTATACAAATACATATATATACGGTGAGGCTCTAGAGTAAACCGGGTATAGTGAATATACCCAGTGAACATTTTTTTTGGCCTAAAAATATCTGCGGACTGCCCCGCTGACTCGTTGACCCACGCCCGCCCCGCCGATCTGTGGGTTTTTTTAGGCCAAAAAAAATATTCACTGGGTATTTTCACTCTACTCGGTTCACTTTAGAGCCTGACCGTTTATATATATATATAGCTCAATACAAGACATTTTTGAAAGCCTACACGTATGTCTTATCTTTATAAAACAGCTAGAAAGAAATGAGTATAGCCCCTATTTGAAAAAATTGAAATTTAAGCACTGAAAATTTATGTAGGAGATTTTTTGTGCTGAAAATTTTAAACTACCAAAAATAATGTTTGAATTAAGAATTTTTTAGAAATCATATTATTTCATTTAAAGTATTCTGTTGGTTTTCAGTTACTTGATCAGTTGAGGAGTCATTATAAAACATACTGAAAAAAAAAATTCATTTTGGGCAATTAATTGGGTTATGAAACACATTATTATTTTATTTTTTTATTTTTTTTAAAATTCCCAAAATGGCCATTATTGTTTCAATTTTTGTGGTTCAAAAGGATGTGTCATGCATGGCACGGAACTTCTGTGCACTCACTGGGTTAGTTGCCAAAAAACATGGGCCTCAAAGATTACAAAAAAAGATAAGTTGACCATTAATCTTCATCTGTTTTTCCTACCACAGTACCTCTCTCACCCCCCCTCTTCTTTCCATACACAATTCATGAGTACAACATGTAAGATATAAAGTTCCCCCCCTCTCTCATCACTCACTTTCACTGTACTCATTTGGAAGCCACATCCTCGATGACTAAGGCCAAGAGCATCCCCACCTATCTTCTGAGGCTCCTAGCGTTGGGTGCAACCATATGTGCCACTATAGTCATGGTCACTAGCCATGACTCTGTCCAAGTTCTGAACATGACTTTTGATGCAAAGTATAGCAATTCACCAACATTCAAGTAAGTTTAATTGAAGCTAATAGACATAAAGCCCCTTATTATATGACTAATAATGCTATATTTTCCAAATTTACATTCTATATGCTTTGTCAGTTGTACCATATGCAATAGACCATTTGTTGATGAAATTTGAGAATCATAACTTTATATATATTCCTATTATTATCCTCTTAAATCTTCACCGTGACTATTAAATTCCTTTTTTTTTTTTTTTTTTTGGTACAGGTATTTTGTTATCATTAACGCAATTGCAAGCTGCTATAGCCTTATAGTTGTCTTTCTTCCATCAAAAACTTCACTTTGGCGCTTCGTGTTGGTTTTGGATTTGGTAACTATGTGTTTAATTTGCTTTCTCCTTGAACTCTATTTAATTCATGATCATGGGTTTAGTACAATGAAGAAATAAAAAGAAAATACTTCAGTAAAATAGTTTTATTTGTTCCTTTAGGATAAATGAGGAAAATACCAAAGAAAACATAAAACAGGGTTAAAAACTTTAAAATTTTGCGACAGAGCTGCTGCTTCTTCTTCTTCTTCCTATTATATGAGTATGTTTAGTTTTTTTTTTTAATTGTACTGTCATCTAATAATGGACTAAATTAACCAGGCAAAACACAAAGAATGGAGTAGTTTTCTTTCTCCTTTTCCTTTCAATAAGTAAGCAAAAATTGAATAAGTAAGCAAAAAAAAAAATTTCTCAGCAAAAAAAAGTAAGCAAAAATTGAATGACTTCTTAGACTCTGTTTAGTGTACAAATTTATAGAAAGAAAAGAAAAATGAAAAGAAAGACTATTTTTTGGTGTTTTTTGCCATGCTTAAATAGTTAAAGAAACCCAAATCAAGAAAAAATAAAATAAATATTACTAACAAAATTTTAAAAATTATTATACGGATTTTCCTTTTGTTTCTCTTTTTTCTATTTCCAGGACTAGAAACAGCTGACGACAGACTGCACGCGAGACAGGGAGAGAAAGACCAAAACCTTTCCAGTGTGCTTTTCTTATATTATATAAACAAAATAAAATTCACGTCATTATTTTATTTCTCTATATCTTGTCTTATCTTCTTAAAACAGAAACGTTATGCTTTTCAAATTTTTATTCTAAAAATATTTTTTAATTGATATGGCAGTGGAGTCAGGTCTAATACAGTAGAACAAGTTGAATTTTGATTAGAAGTTATTTATTTAGGCTTACTAACACATCATTTAAGAAGCACTTTTAAGATAAAAATTTAGGAAGCATAACATTAATCCCTACTAAATATATGAACACACAAGTACACACATGCGTGCATATATATATATGCACACATATGTTCATTATACCATTTTACTTTAGAGTTAGGCTAAAGTTTACTATTTCACTCCTGAAGTTTGGGAGTTTTGACACTCTAGACCCCCAACGTTTCAATTGTGGCAATTTGGTTCATAATTTTTTTGATGAGTGGCAATTTAGTCCCTCAAAGACTTTTTGCAACAAAACTTGTACTTTTAGTGACGAATCATAAGGCTAATTGGACTAATTCGTCAGAAATGTGAAACTTTAAGGACCAACTTACCACAATTGAAACTTTAACGCTTTGTTTGGGAGTTTAGGGGAGAAAAGAAAAGAATAGAAAGTCGTAAGTAAGGAGAGAAAAGAAAAGAAGAGAAATGATGATAGTTTCTTTCATTTTGTTTGAGAGTTTAGGAGAGAAGAGAAAGTTAGTTTCTTTCCTCTTTGTTTGGGAGTTGAGAAGAAAAGAAGATCGAGAAAAGAAATAAAGTTACCATTCTACCTATTAATGACTTGAAAATAATGAATCATATAACATCTCTTCTTTTCATTTTCTATTCACATCAAATAACTTCTAGATGTACTTGGTATATGAGCTCTTTGCTTTGATAGGAGAGAGAATACACGTATATAGTGTATTAAGAGCTTAGGACTTAGATGTAATTAAAATTAGTTAAGAATTAAATAAATGGTATTGTCGGTATTAAGAAAAATTCATTAAACCTCACTTTCTTTTCTCTCATTTTCTTCCCAATTTGGAGAGAAAGAAATTGAGAGAATGTGGGGATTAGTTTTCTCTCCCTTTTTCTCTCATTTTCTCTCCTCACTTAAACTCTCAAACGAGAGAAAGCAAAAGAAAGTGAGGTGCTTTCTCTTCTTTTCTCTCATTTTTTAAACTCCCAAACATAGTGTAAGGGTCTAAAGTGCCAAAACTCCCAAACTTATGGAGTGAGAACTTTAGAGTTAAGGACAATTAAGATTCGTTACTAACTACTAAGGAAATGTCCTCTGTACATGAATATTAATAAAAATTTTATTGGACTGTATATGAATATTAAGTGAAACTCACTAGTTGTACATGAATATTGAGTGAAGAAAATCCTTACGTATAGAGAATTTTTAACAAATTAAGAATCACGTTGAATTTTAAATCCTTCGCACTTACTTCTTGGAATTTTCGCCTAAAAATTTTAAATTATTATTAATAATATATATATATATATATATTTAATGGGCTTAAAATGTGGTTTTGTTGTAATATGCATGTATTACTCTCATTTAGGTTATATCATTACTGGTGACATCAAGCTTATCAGCGGCATTGGCGATAGCCAACGTGGGCAAAAAAGGCGACAGTCATGCCGGTTGGTTACCGGTTTGCGGCCAAGTTCCAAAGTTTTGTGACCATGTCTCAGGAGCTCTCATCTCTGGCTTCGCTGCCACAATAATTTACTTTCTTCTTCTTTTGTATTCTCTTCACAATGTCTTTAATCTCCTTACACTTCAGGCGTAGACAGGTCCTTTCTCATGGATGTTTTCAAATTGTCTCTATATATACACATGTATAGTCTATGACACTATGTGGTGTGTTTGATAAACCTATTATTCTATTAATGATAAAAAAAATATTTATACGACTGCTATTTTGATCACGTGGTATTTCAAACCAATAAAATCTCAATCTCTAGGAGATTGAAAGTTCTTATGTGACCATCACACCCGTGTGACTTCTACTGTGATTTGAGTATTCTGTGACTCTCACTTAAGTCCCAAAATAATGAAGATATCATAGTAATCGTCACGTAAAGTGATTGCCACATGAAATAATTTCTCATGTTCAGCCACATGTCTAACTTATAAATATACAAATGACCTGTTTAGGACTTGATATCAACGAAGAATTACATACTAATGAAAATGTTTTTACATGTATAGTTTGAAATTAATTCCATATATATGTTGTAGACATCTTTTTCTTATTATTTTTTACTGACAATATATCTTAGCTGGTGTGACCATGAAGGGCTTATTTGGTTTTGCAATGGGAATATGATATTTTTTTAAAATTAATTTTATTTTTAAAAATAAAGCAAATTGTCAATTCTAATTTAAGCTCTTTTCTTTCAGCTATGAATATGATTCGATTATATATAATAAAAAAAAATCTGTGAAATTGTTTTTGCTGAACGGAAACCTATAATTAATCCAACATATATAAATGATTATTTACCCCAAGTAAACTGATCCAAATAAACTCTAAAATTAATACAAGTTGCAAAATGTTTTCCGAATATGGTCTAGTCTATAGGTGCTTCTTTATGGATGCATTGACATCGCTAGTTTAGTGAGATGTGTAGGCTTTCAGATATGTTGTGAAAAATGATAATGATGAAACATTTTGTTAAAATAAAATTCTACAAATTTGAAAATGAAAGAGGGATTTTTGGCATCTAATTGCTGTGTCTGTTTTTACTACACTATGCTTTACATTCTAATTCAGTGAAAGTATTGAAAAAAAAAAAAAAGATGGCTCTATTTTTAGTTATTTTTGTCATGTGTAATTTTTAGGGAGCAAAGTGTAACACAATTGATAATTTATGATTGATATTGGCCTCAAAATTACCTCTGTGCCTCCCACATGACCAATTTCCATCTATTTTGTCATGAAGGGTTGCCATTGCTATGCGATTGATAGTGTAGGGTCGACATTGCAACGTTTGAAAATTCGGGAAACAAATTTCAAATCGGTGGATAGTTTGAGTGGACAAAATATTTTTTACTCTTTATTTTTTGTAAGTAGTCTTCCTATTTAGAGTGTGATACACCCAAAATTATGGGCAGTTTCCTACTCAAGCTAGAAGATTAATGGAAAGTCCATCTATTTCCTAATCCAATTAGGAAACCCCCACAATTAATGTCAATCAATCCTAATACAATTAGGAAACTTACTTGATTGGTGTCAATCTATATCAATAGGATTATATTTCCTTATCCATGTATGAGTAGGTCTCTTACATCTATAAAAGAGACCTCTCACCCCTCATGAAGGGGACGGCCGATAATGCTGTAGTCTACACAGCACCTCTACAAAATTCACCATTATATGCATACACCCGGCCGGTATTACTGGTAGTGCCGCCCCTCTTTGTTGGCTCACCAGGCCCGCCGGTGATCTGCTAGTGAACGTGCTCAGACACACCCGTGGACGTAGGTACCTTCATTAACAGGGCCGAACCACATACAAAAAATAGTCTCTCACTCTCTTTCCCTTTCTCCTAAATTGCTTTACTTTACTGTTACCAATTTTTGGCATCATCAGCTTGGCGCCGTCTGTGGGAACGACAATTCTTCCCATCAACAAATTCTTGACTGATCAATATGCCACCAAAGAAGGGTAAGAAGGCTGCGCAGCAGTCCGACCGGGATGATCCTTCGGCCCCGGCATCGACTACAGCAGTCCTGACATTTGAGCAAATCACTACAACCCTCACACAACTCTTGGAGGCCCAGCGTCAAATCCAGCAACAGATCGAAGCCCTGCTAGTCCAGCAAAGCAATCCTCCAGTGGCCGGGAAACGACCCGGGAACGTTGCGTACGGTCGAGAACCGATCTTGACCAGACAACGGGCCCGAGCCAACCCGTCCCGTGTTGAGGATGTCAAAGACGTCAGCAGTGGGCCTGCTGCCCGAGAGGAAAGGCAGGAGCATATGGCCCGGGAATCAGTCTTGGGTCACTCGGTCAAGAGCCGAGTCGTCCCTAAGCGAACGGTTACCCGGGGTCACAGCCGAGCCCGATCCCAGAGGACAGCACCCCGCCATGAAGAAGAAGCCTCTTCCACCAACCCGACCAGTTCCTCAGATACCAGTCGGGAAGGAGTAGAAGCTCGAATCAAGGATTCACAGAAGCAAATCGACGGAGTGGCCAAAAAGCTTGGTCAAAACCGTGTTCCGAATCAAGCCAATACCAAGACAGAGTCACCGTTCTCCAGCCAGATCACGAGATTCTCCATCTCGCGCAAATTCAAGCAGCCTCAGCTAGATTCATACAACGGCTCGGGAAGCCCGGTCGACCACATCCAGACCTACAAGGTTCAGATGGCCCTAGCCACCAACTCCGATGAATTACACTGCCTAGCCTTCCCCAGCACTTTGAAAGGCCCGGCCATGCAGTGGTTCTACTCCTTGGAGCCCCGATCGGTCTGCAGTTTCAAACAACTCAGCAAGCAGTTCATCAACCAGTTCGCCGGTATGCATGAGCGGCCAAAGCTAGACATGCAGCTACTGACAGTCAGACAACGGAGTAATGAGTCCCTCAAGGAGTTCACCGACCGGTTCAACCAACAGAAGCTTCAAATCCGCAATTTGAACGAGACAATTGCCATCATAGCCTTCTGCTCGGGAGTTCAACACACCAAGTGCGCCGCGTCGTTCCACAGAAACCGACCGGAAACTTTGGTTAGTTCTGACAGTTCTTCCAGTTCACAGCGGTCTAAGTCCGGCAATCCCGACCCGACCACCGGTTCAAAGCAGTCCGGGTCAGACAGCCCCGACCGGATCTCCAGCTCACAACGGGCATGGTTCGACAGTCCCGACCCGACCTCCAGTTCACATCGGTCAGGATCAAGCAGTTCCGGCTTTGCCTCTAGCACATAATAATCAGGAGCCCGACGATCCTGATCTAATCCCCTGTCTCCATCATTCTAGATGAGCCCGACAACAGTGGTACTTACCTGATCACTACGTGAGGCTCCACCGATTGTCAGAGAGCTCATCCAAAGACCTCGGGCCTAACCCCGAGGCAGATAAAAAGACCTCAGGCCTAACCCCGAGGCATCCAAAGACCTCGGGCCTAACCCCGAGGCAGATAAAAAGACCTCGGGCCTAACCCCGAGGCATCCAAAGACCTCGGGCCTAACCCCGAGGCATAAAAAGACCTCGAGCTCCGAACTCAGGCACTAAAAAGACCTCGAGCTCCGAACTCAGGCACTAAAAAGACCTCGGGCTCTGAACCCAGGCACCAAAGACCTCGGGGTCACGCCCGAGGCACCGGCTTCGCTTAGGTCCAACCGACGATGGAGGCAAACCTCCTAGGTGGCTGGTGATGGCAAGCTTCAAAAGACCCTGCAACCACCATGTTCCAGGTCGGTTACCTACAGATCATAGCCTCTTTAAGACCCTCGTCTTAGCGAAAGCTTGGGGGGCAAGATGGCGTAGTGAACTAAACAGGTAATCACACCGGATATTTATAGGCCTCGCGGATAACCAAGTCAAAATCTTGGACAACCCGAGCACCTACAGTACTCAGAGGCATTAACTCCACTTAGGTCCAGACCGACGATAGAGGTGACTAAAATCTCTTAGGTTGGCCGACGATAGAGGAGCAAAAGGACCCTAAAGCAACGTGATTTAGGTCGGCTCCACCAACATGGTCAAGCTCTTCTCCCAATAGTCTTGACGAAGGCTGGCCGGGCGGAAGACAACCATCCTGGGGAGTTAACAGTAAAAAGGACCCTAGAGCAATACGCTTTAGGTCGGCTTTTCGAACATGGTAAAATCCTTCTACCCACAGCCTTGACGAAGGTTTACGGGCAGAAGATAACCATCCTGGGAGCTAACTCAAGCAAAAAAGACTCCGAAGTAGGCCGAGTCTCAACTCTTGGTCACTTCCCGAGCATTCAAAGACTCCGAATTAGGCCGGGTCTTAACTCCCGGTCAGTTCCCGAGCACCTAAAAGTCCCGAGCTAGGCAGGGTCTCAACTCTCAGCCAGTTCCCGAGGACTCACCAGGCTCAGAAGCCCCGAGGCAGCTTCCACAAGCACTCAGACAGTGGCAAGTAACATCAAACTAATTTCCAAACTTGCCCCGATATAGCATCTGGCCAATCTTGGAAATGGGGGGCAGCTGATACACCCAAAATTATGGGCAGTTTCCTACTCAAGCTAGAAGATTAATGGAAAGTGCATCTATTTCCTAATCCAATTAGGAAACCCCCACAATTAATGTCAATCAATCCTAATACAATTAGGAAACTTACTTGATTGGTGTCAATCTATATCAATAGGATTATATTTCCTTATCCATGTATGAGTAGGTCTCTTACATCTATAAAAGAGACCTCTCACCCCTCATGAAGGGGACTGCCGATAATGCTGTAGTCTACACAGCACCTCTACAAAATTCACCATTATATGCATACACCCGGCCGGTATTACTGGTAGTGCCGCCCCTCTTTGTTGGCTCACCAGGCCCGCCGGTGATCTGCTAGTGAACGTGCTCAGACACACCCGTGGACGTAGGTACCTTCATTAACAGGGCCGAACCACATACAAAAAATAGTCTCTCACTCTCTTTCCCTTTCTCCTAAATTGCTTTACTTTAATGTTACCAATTTTTGGCATCATCAGAGTGAATCAATACAAATACAAATTTTATTGGGGGCATTAGGTCTTAAGTCCCCCTACAAAAAACAGTTCCAATTTTAGGTCCAATCACTCTTTTTTTTAACCTCAAAAATCTCTGACTTTATTGGGACCAATTGGCCTTTTGCACACAACCCCACGGGCCCCACCCTTGCAAATCACACGTTCAGCACGTTTCCCAAAATTCTATTTTTTGGGGGCATAAAATGCATTTTGCAAATTATGCCTTATTTGGCAATTTGATCCCTCAATTTGTGCCACTTTTTCCCTTACATCACTTTTAGCTGTTAAAAATGTCGTGAAAAGTTATTTTAATATCTTTTGTGGTTACATATATACCCCTGTACTCGGGCCGTTTTTCATTTTGCACCATTTACTTCAATCGTGTCGCTAATATTCACTGTACTTTAAATTAAAGTGAAATCGTTAATAAATTAGTTAAATTTAACGGGCAAAAAACTGACATATGCCATGTATGACAACAACTTTTGGAGTTCATCAATAATTATGAAAATCCAAAAGCTAAAATAAAACATTTAGCTAAATAGCCTTTACAATTACAATTGGCCAAAAAAAAAAAAAAAAAAACTGCTAAATGATCAACAAGGGGTATTGTTGGAGAAAATATTCATTGCAACGGTTATTTTGCTGACGTGGTATAACAATCAAATCTGAACCCTTTATTTATCCATCTACACCCCTATTTCCAGGGAAATCTCATCTTCATAAACACAAATCCCAAATCTATGAGTATGTTATTTTGCTGACGTGGTATTCCCGTTGCATTGGATATTTACTCGTATTGTTGAGCTCTTAGATAAATTTTTGGCCTTTATTAAGCTCTGGTTGTTAGGAAATTATATTTACTAATAAGAGTGGGAAACATATTATTATCAATCATATTATAAGGGCTATTAATTAAAGGGGCTAATATTATGTGGTCTAATTGTAGGAAGCCCATGGACTCCTACTGGGTATGGGTTTAATGAGTGGATACCAAATACTGATCATATTAGGAATAACGGGAACCCTAACATATCAGTATATAAAGACATATAGGTTATGGTCCCCATTATGTCAAATCAATATACTACTTCCTCCTCCATCCCATCAAGAGAAGGAACCCATTACAGATCTAAGGAGATTTGACTGAGGAAGACATAACCGGTCATCATCGTTCTTGTAAGGTTTACTAATTGCTTCCATGGATACAGGTATGTATTCTACTATATTATATCCTTGATAATCTAACATGATATGATCCTAGGGTTGTGATTTTACTAATCTAGGGTTCTACAATTTTATAGATTAAAGTTTCTAACAAGTGGTATCAGAGCGGGTTATCATGTTGATTATTAATGTTGATGTGATGTTCATATTTATTACACACGGTTTCAACCGAATCACACAAATTTGTGAACATCGTTTTTTTCGACCCTGGTTGATTCGGTTGTAACATGCAGAATAGACCATAAACATCAAAACTTTGCATACGTAGATGATGTTCACAATATTGATTGGATGTGATGGTTGATATAATTAACTGGCAGTGTTAATTTTGTTAAGTTGACTTTTGTGTACATGAATAAAAGGCACATGGTTACACAAAAGAATTGGGCAATATACGATATATATATATATGTGTGTGTGGATTAATTAACTCTTTTTTATGTTAAAGGTTATATATGAACAGTATAGGATTTTGAACCATGGACATAGTATTCGGCTGTGCATATTGGGTTGATATCAGATTAATCAATTCATAATATATGATATTAGGTTTATTCATGATGTGATTTTAATTCATAATATGATATTAGGTTTTCTATAGCACTTTAGAATTTTTGAATTCGCACGCGATATGAATGATTTTTCATAGTATCATGAAATATTGGTTAATTCATAGCATGAATTAAGTTTTATGGTAGCCTAAGATTAGGGGTCTATTTTAGACTCCAATATATATGTCTGATATTTTAAATAAATAAGTTGAAATAACATGTTGCCAAAGTAACCTCTGTTGTGTAAATTTATTTATTTTAAAATATTAAGATGGTATATCTGTTATTCATGCAATTAACAATCGGCCCAAAGGAAGATTCTTAATTGGCCGAATAATAGGTGTTCATGTGGTGGTAAATATGTGTCAATTATCAAGTTACTTTTTCATGTAGGCAGTAAGTCGGCCCAAAGGAAGGCTACTGTCTGACAGAACTTATTGTCAGTATTTGATCACTACACGGGGAGTACCACTTACAGTTGATTTTTCTGTCCAAAGACTAAATATCAATGTTGTTCTAGGTATCCTGTGATGGGCCCACCATTAAGTAAATTATTTAATGTGTCATGCATGCATATATATAAATATAAAGTATTCATAATATGTTTATGTCATGACATGTTATTAATTATGAGCATATTATTTTATTTTATTTTGTTCTCTATTCAGTTTCTGCTATAGCTACAAATGTTTCTGCTCAAATTAGTGCTATCCCAATGCTAAATGGGGGAAACTTTAAGGTCTGGAAAGAGAACTTGAAAATCGTTCTTGGATGTATGGATTTGGACCTTGCGCTAAGGACCGAACGACCCACTTCGACTACGGAAAACTCGAATGAGGGTAAAATTGAGGAGTGGGATCGCTCGAATCGCATGAGTCTAATGATTATGAAACGTTCCATTCCGAAAGCGTTTCGGGGCTCGATCACTGAGAGCAAAAATGCTAAGAAGTTCCTCTCTGAATTACAACAATATTTTGCTCAAAATGAAAAGTCGGAAACGAGTACCGTTTTGGCTACTCTGATTTCCATGAGGTATAAAGGAAAGGGGAACATAAGGGAGTACATTATGGAAATGTCTCATCTTTGTGGAAAACTCAAGGCACTAAAGTTAGAGCTGTCTGAGGACTTACTCGTGCATTTGGTTCTCATATCTCTTCCTGCACAATTCAGTCAATTTAAAGTGAGTTATAACACTCAAAAGGACAAATGGACTCTTAATGAGCTCATATCTCACTGTGTGCAAGAAGATGAAAGAATTCAGCGAGACAAGACTGAAAGTGCTCATTTAGCATCAACCTCTCAGAATAATAAAAGGAAGTGAGCTAAGGATGCTGCAGATGTGACACCTCAGCAGAAGGAACTAAAGAAGCAAAATGAGGAATTCCTTTGCTATTTCTGCAAGAAGAGAGGCCACATGAAGAGAGATTGTCCCAAATATGCCGCTTGGCGTGCAAAGAAGGGTAAGCTTCTCGTTTTGGTTTATTCTGAAGTTAATTTAGCTTCTGTACCTAAAGATACTTGGTGGGTAGATTTTGGTACTACTACTCACATAAGTATGTCTATGCAGGGTTGCCTGTGGAGCCGGCCGCCAACTGATGCTGAAAGATTCATCTTTGTGGGTGATGGCAAGAAAGTTATAGTGGAAGCTTCAAGAAATTTTAGATTATTATTAAAGACTAGTGTTTATTTTTATTTGATTAAGACTTTTGTTGCACCGTCTTTTAGACGGAATTTAGTTTCTATTTCTAATTTGGACAAATCTGGTTGTGCTTGTTCTTTTGAAAATAATAAAGTTAGTCTATTTCAAGATTCGAAACTTATTGGTACCGGTTCTTTGATTGATAATCTTTATATACTAAACACTGTTACTTCCTATAATGAAATTCTGCATACTTATTCGCGAGGTACAAAGCAAAATAAAGTAAGAATTCCACCACCTTATGGCACAAGTGATTAGGTCACATCTCTAAACAGAGAATTAAGAGACTTGTGCGTGACGGGATTCTTGACCCCTTAGATTTGGCAGACTTTCAAGTCTGCATTGAGTGCATTAAGGGGAAACAGACAAACATAAGGAAATTAGGTGCCAACAGGTGTACAGACGTCTTAGAATTCATTCATACTGATATATGTGGTCCATTCCCTACAGCCTCTTGGAATGGACAATAATATTTCATTACGTTCATAGACGACTGCTCAAGATATGGGTACCTATATTTAATACACGAGAAGTCACAGTCCCTGGATGTTTTCAAGTCATTTAAAGCCGAAGTTGAACTTCAAATTGGCAAGAAAATTAAGGCTGTCAAATCTGACCATGGTGGTAAGTACTATGGTAGATATGACGGATCAGGTGAACAACATCCAGGACCATTTGCTAAACTCCTAGAGGAATGCAATATCGTCCCTCAATACACAATGCTAGGCAAACCTAGCATGAATGGTGTAGCTGAGAGGCGAAACAGAACGCTTAAGGACATGGTAAGAAGTATGATTAGTCATTCTTCTTTACCAGAATCATTCTGGGGAGAAGCTCTAAAGACTGCAGCATATATACTCAACAGGGTTCCAAGTAAAGTAGTAACCAAAACCCCTTATGAATTATGGACTGGAAAGAAGCCTAACATTAGGCATTTACACATTTGGGGTTGTCCAGCTGAGGTACGGCTTTATAGGCCACATGAAAAGAAATTGGACTCAAGAACAGTCAGTTGCTACTTTATTGGATACGAAGAACGCTCTCGGGGCTTTAAGTTTTATGATCCCATTGCTAGGACATTTTTTTTAAACGGGAAATGCAAGATTTCTTGAGGAAGTTGAGTCTGTGGGAGGAGATAAGGTTAGAGACATTGTCTTTGAAGAGGAATTTATTCCTAATCATGTTGCTATTGACAATGTTCAGATTCCTATTCCTGACATTGTTCAAAATGCAAATCCGGATATACAAGACAATGTCCAAGAGCTCCCCGTACAAAATGATGAAATTATACCTGAAGTGCAAACTCAACAACCTCAAGAGGAGATGCCATTAAGAAGATCCACTAGGGAAAGGAGAAATGCAATTTCGGATGATTATATTGTATTCTTCCAAGAACATGAGTTTGACATAGGGATAGTGGAAGATGATCAATCAACTTTCACCAAGTCAAACAAAGTTCCATTAATGGTCTCTAGCAGGCTTCCCATCAATGGTATCACAAGTTTCATCAAGTAATCACCTCATATGGTTTTGAGGCAAATGTGATTGGTGACTGTGTATATCACAAGTTCAGTGGGAGTATTGGGCAGATATTTGGGTAACTCACAAATGGATCATTGGAAAGCAGTCAAACGGGTTATGCGGTATTTACAGAGAACAAAGGACTACATACTCACGTATCGGAGATCAGATCTTTTGGAGATCGTCGGGTATTCTGATTCCGATTTTGTTGGATGCCAAGACAGTAAGCGATCCATGTCAGGCTATGTTTATATGCTGGCTAGAGGAGCTATATCTTGGAAGAGTGCTAAGCAGACACTCATAGCTTCTTCAACCATGGCTGCGGAGTTCATAGCCTGTTATGAGGCATCCAATCATGGGATATGGTTGCGAAACTTTGTCACTGGACTGCGTTTGGTAGATGGCATTTAAAAGCCATTAAAGATATATTGTGACAATAAAAGTTTCTGGTTGTTAAGGAAAGAGTTCAGAGTTGTCAAATTTCGATAGCACATATAGGGACAAACTCCATGATTGCGGATCCGTTGACCAAAGTATTACCTCTCAAGGTCTTTCACGAGCACACTGCTCATATGGGTGTTAGGTTGTCTAACGATACTTTGGTTTAGTGGGAGTTAACTTTGGATGTTCTGTTTTTGACATTTATGGTTTTATTTTCTGCAGAATAAAGTTGATGGTTTAAAGTTTATCTCTGAATCTAACTATTTTCTATATGCGGTTTTGCATTATTTCGGATTGATCTCACTAAAAACTAAAGTAGGACCAGTTGGAAATAGGCATATCTGAGATCACATTGTATGTAATTTCCATGCTACTCATCCATACTTGATCTATGTCATTGAATTTGTTGGTATGGTGACCATTGAAGGTCTAGTTACGATTTTGTGTGACGAAAGCCGCCTTGATCCCATATTAATATAGGAAATGGACCAGATTGAAACTAAAGTGAAGTCCAAAGATAAATAGCACAAGTGCGCATCTAAGGAACATGTAATATAATTGTTTCAGGAATCATATGTAGCCCAAGTGGGAGATTGTTAGGAAATTATATTTCCTAATAAGAGTGGGCAACATATTATTATCAATTATATTATAAGGGCTATTAATTAAAGGGGCTAATATTATGTGGTCTAATTGTAGGAAGCCCATGGACTTCTACTGGGTATGAGTTTAATGAGTGGATACCAAATACTGATCATATTAGGAATAATGGAAACCCTAACATATCAGTATATAAAGACATATAGGTTATGGTCCCCAATATGTCAAATCAATATACTACTTCCTCCTCTATCCCATCAAGAGAAGGAACCCATTACAGATCTAAGGAGATTTGACTGAGGAAGACATAACCGGTCATCATCGTTCTTGTAAGGTTTACTAATTGCTTCCATGGATACAGGTATGTATTCTACTATATTATATCATTGATAATCTAACATAATATGATCCTAGGGTTGTGATTTTACTATTCTAGGGTTCTACAATTTTATAGATTAAAGTTTCTAACACTGGTACTTGCTGGATTGTGTTGTACATTCTCATAGTTTTTTCATGTATAATAAAACTCTATTTTGATTGACAAAAAATGACCAGGAGACAAAGTGAAAAAAAGTCTAACTACAAGAGGTGTATTTGCAATTAACTCATAAAATAATAAAAAAAAAAAATAGACTTTTTCTGTCTCTTTTAACGGATAAAATTGACAAAAGGTGGAAAGTGCGTTGAAATGTTAGTTGGGGGACTGGAATACCAAAACAAAATTGTTCAAGGATCAAAGTGTCAACCAGAGTATAGTTAGAGGGTGCGAAATGCATTATACCCTTCTTTTTTAGTTTTCCAATTTTAATATACTAGAACTTTCAATCAACAACTCTGTCTTCAATAAAATTTATATATCTTTAATCTTCAAAATACGATGTATAAAATAAGATTCATATTTATTGACTATAAAAAAAAAATTGTTTTTACATCTCAAAATCAGGTGTTAGAAATTTTTTTTTCCTTCATAAAATCGTCACATTCATTACATAGATCTCGAAAAAATAATTCATATAAAATAAATAAATAAATAAATTCCAAATGGACAAAGTTATGGCCTTTCATGCAAATTTTACAGTCTTTACTGTGCGTAAAACTATTTCACTGCCTTTAAAGCGTTAGGGCAGTGAAATTTAACTGCCATTAAACTGAAAATACAGTTTCATAACCAATACATCACGCTTCTGGCTGCAAACCACTCTTATAGCCCAACAAGTCTTCCAAAGTTTTTTTTGTCAAACTTTAAAACGTTATAACTTTTAACCTACAACTTTGTTTTTAACAAAAATATTACAAATTCATAATTTATTAAAAAAATCTATCAAATGAGATCCATATTGACTATAAAATTTTATAAAAAAAAAAATTTGAATTTTCACAACTCAAAATCAGGTGTCAAAAAATCAATTTTCCATAAAATCGACACATCCATTATATAGATCTTAAAAAAATAGTCCAAATAAAAAAGAAATTGACAAATACGAACCCAAAATGGCAAAGTTACGGCTTTTTTTTTTGGTGCATATTTTAGTGTCTTTACTGTGTGATTTAAAGTGTACAGGCCTTGAAATTTACTGTTTTAAAGTAAAATAAAAAATAAAAAAATTCACTGCCTGTAACCCCAAAAGTTTCTGACTTGTTTGGGGGACCAAAATATCCCTTAAAAACCGTATTTCACTGTCTTTTTTTTTTTTTTTTGACATATTTAACTCTCTATTTCATTATTTTAAACAACAAATACAAGACATGCAAAATCACGTTTACAAGTTGCCATGAAATATTATTGGTCAGTCACCTGGTCATTCCATATAAGATCAAGATCAGGTCTTGATCTTTTGTTTTGGCACATATGCATGCATTGTCCATTGATCTTGACTTTGCTTTTTGAGTAACCATACGATGAAGTCCAAATTGTAGAGACGCATCTCTCTTTCTAGACCTCCATAATTGAAAGATTTGGCCTTGCACATCATCAATAACAAAAGCAGTCTGATATTACTTCGAAGACGACCAAACAGATCCGACCAGCACTCGCGCATTGATAATAGTTGGAACCCAAAAAAAAAAAAAAAAAAAAAAAACAAACACGGCGGAGACTTGGTCATGTCTCTGTTGCTAGAGAGACACGACAGAGAAGAGAAGTGAGAGAAGAGCAAATCAGTATGAAAACCTGGGTTTTAATGTGTTGATAGTGTTGGAATTTTATTCTCTTATTTAGGCTTTGGACCTTTTATTTCAAAAATTCAAACTAAAGTCTATAAGTTTTAATCGACTTGTACTTACCGTTGCACGTACGGGAGATTGATCACATTTTTTTGGTCTCTGAAAATACTTTTTAGTGAAGTTATTTCATTGATTATTTTTTAAAGGAAAAAGCTGTTACAATTTTAATTACACATGTATTCATGGATTTGATGTTTGGTCAAAATCGGGGTGTCTACAATTATCACATTCACTTTCCTCATTTTTCGATACATGTGACCCCCTTTACTCTTTTATTTATATATATGAAGTTGGGTTATGTGATTTAATCCGAGATTTCTTGTACCAATTATTATTCTCAATATTAAGGAAATATCTCTTAGGTGTGGATGTAGGCAGGGTTTTGCCAAACCACGTAGGATTCTTTTATGTTTTTCTTTTTCATTTTCCCTTGTTATTTACTTTTCATTGTCTCAATAAGTGGTATCAGATCCACGGTGTGACAGTTAATTCACCATGAAGGCGATGATCAACTAACAATTTGCGATGGAGCAGTTTAATGGGAAATGGTAGTTTTACTCTCTGGTAGAGAAGACTAAAAGATATTCGTGTGCAATAAGGCTTTGAAGGGAAAAGATGGAAAGCTGGGGCCATGAAGGCTGACTAGTGGGAGGCGTTGGAGTTGCGGTGGGTTAGCATGATCCGGCTCTGTATTGCTGATAATATTATCAATAATATTATGGATGAAGATTCTGCATCAAGCTTGTGGGAAAAGTTAAAAAAACTCTATAGGCCAAATGTTTGACTAGTAAATTGCATCTGAAGTGACAGTTGTACTGGCTAAAGATGGAAGAAGGCGAGGATCTCATGGAACACATGAGTATGTTCAACGGGCATTTGGATCAACTGTGAAAAGTTGATGTCAAGATTGAGGAAGAAGACAAAGCTCTCCTACTTCTTACCTCTTTTTGAGATTTGCATGAGTACCTCATGACTGCGTTGTTGTCCGGTATGGATACAATGGTTTTAGAGCAGGTGGAGGCTTTACTAGTGTCCCACGACACTCAGAGAAAAACAACCAGTGATAGTGGACATGAAGCTACTTTGGCTGTACCAGGTGGGAATCGGGGAAGGACGAAAGATAGATCTGAAAGTAGCAGCAGGGTTAGATTTAGTTTTAGACGGAGAAAGATTCAATGCTATTTATGCAAAGAATTGGGTCACATCAAGAAATATTGTCCTCAACGTAAATGGAAGGACAATGGTGAAAAGAATGGTGAAAATTCTTTGCTTCTATTGAGAGATGATGGAGATGTCCTCACAGTTTCCGAATGAATTCATACTTGTTCTCATGATGATTGGATTATATATGGATTCTGGTTGTACCAACCATGTATGCTCTAGGAAGGATTATTTTGATACGTCCTAAGAAATAAATTATGGAAATATGTCATTAGGTGATGGGTCTCCATGTAAAATTTGGGTGTTGGAACTGTGAAAATCAAAATACATGATGGAGAGGTTCGTACTTTGGGTGGTGTGAGATGTGTCCCAAAGATGCGAAAAAATCTAATTTCGCTTAACCAGATGGATTCCATGGGGTACAGGTATTCAGTAGCAGGTGGCGCTATATGAAAATTACACGTGGCTGCATGGTCATTGTGAAAGGAGAAAAGTGTGGTGAGTTGTATCGTCTAGTACAAAGTACAATAAATAATCACTCGATTGGTGTTTGGAAACGGAGTACACAGGAAAAAGGGTACCCTATGCGTGTTTCTTTTGCGGTGGAGGCGAAGACACGGGTGACAGATTTCCAAGGAACATATGATGGTGAGGGAAAAAATATTGCTGGTGGTAGAGGGGATGGATCGAGACCCTACTGCGATGCTAATGAGTAAAATGAACGGAAGACAGTTACACATGTTTATTGGCCGTGGTAAATCAAATTGGGACTATGTTGATTCGTTATGTGTAACTTGGATTTCTTTCAGGCCAATGGTTTGGGC
This sequence comes from Hydrangea macrophylla, assembly GCA_033977485.1. NCBI lineage: Eukaryota > Viridiplantae > Streptophyta > Magnoliopsida > Cornales > Hydrangeaceae > Hydrangea > Hydrangea macrophylla. The sequence goes on along the minus strand of CM066988.1, from coordinate 94,496,178 downwards.
ATCTTGATGGGTTGTCTAAGGTGGGATTTTTTTTTCTCTCATGGTATGGAGGTAGAGATTGTTGGGTCCACACCATGATAACCAATCTGTGCTTGACCGGTTGCATGTGTAAAGAGAATTTGAAGTCTACTTGGTTTTTTATGTGATAAGATAAGTGATATTCAATTGAATAATGCATGTTGTGCATGTGCTTATTGTCACGCCCCGACGTAGCATAAATAAGGAAAGCGTTTAATTTCCTTCATGGACCCGTAGATCGCGACAGTTTGAAGGATCGATTCCGTCCCAAACGTCGAACAACAAAACATAATAATCAGAGCAGAGCAAACAAGGCTTACAAAATATTATTCTAACTTGAACAATATTACAGCACGGGTCATCTAGAGGCTCAGACCGCCTTGAAACAAAACAATAGCTTAATGTCTATTACAGTCATCCTTATAAAACAAACAGTGCGAACTTAAAACGTAAAATAAATAAACAGTTTTCTCATTCCAAAAGCAGCCGTTCTCAGTTAGCGTAGTCATGAGGTCCTTCCTGATCATAACCTGAAAAGCCTGAACACGAATGTCCAGGACGCATCAACGTCGTCAGCTTCAAGAAGCTGGTGAGTATTAAAAACATAGCTTTGAATGTAAAGCATACCCATTTACCTTTTTTCATTTTTTAATTTGTATGAATCAATAGTTAAACCGCCGAAATAATTCATTTTATAAAACAACAAGGAAAAATATTAAAAGTCGTTCATATCAAAAAACAGATACTCGTGTATGAGACAATGCACCACACTCATCTTGCCGACTCTTTTCTCTCGACAGACACAACAACCCACTATCTTACTCCTGGTATCTTTGAAACACTAAGATAGCCACACTTTAGCAACGGGGCGCCAGGGAGTGTCCAGTTTGCCTCACACTTTGGTCCGGGGTACCAGGGAGTGTCCATTGCCTCACACTTTGAATACCTAAACCGCCATGCAAATACCGGAGCAACCTCATGTAGTATCCAGACTCGGGTATCAGGGAGTGTCCGTAGGCCACACTTTAGCACTACCATGGGTGCCAGGGAATGTCCAAGTTCGGCGTCATACACTTTAACGCTTCCATGGGCGTCAGGGAGTGTCCATATTTGCCACCGTCGCATTTCAAAGATACCCTCGCCGTAATCTCATCCACAACCACAACCGCAATCTCAACACGCCACACTTTGGTACACCATAACCAGGGAGTGTCCACCACACAATCTCAATCTCAATCTCAAACTCTTTTCATACTGACCATTACTCTTTTCCATATTGACTGACACCCATATGCATGTATCACTAACTCCACATGTATGTCATAAAACTTAAACATAAAAGAATTCGCTGAATTAAGGAACAACGTACGCACAGGGATTCATAAGCCGCAATACATTATTTTGATCATCTAAACATAATCCCATAGAATTCTGATTTAATAATTTCGCAAACAGAACCTTAGCAGTCCTTAAAAGTTGAACCAAACAGTCCCTTAACAGAAAACAGACAAAACCAGAAACTGCCAGAAGTCGCGCACGCGGGCCGCTCGCGCGACCTGCCTATTTTTCATTTTTATATACAAACTTTTCTGTCTGCCTGGGGACGCATACCTCGCGCGCGCGGGCCGCTCGCGTGACGGGTCGCTCGCGCGGGCCGCTCGCGCGATCGCGCGCGCGAGTTTGCGCAGTGGCTTCGTCTTCTTCCCCAGACTTCCTCTGTTTCAGTATTCAGGGTCTAATTTGACCCATTTCCAATTCTAGAACCTCCTAGGCCTTATTATACATGATTCTCTTTGTTTTTCAACAAGGATTTAGAATCCATAACCAATTTAACATGATTCAATCTATAACTCTCACATTTTATGAAATTTTAAAAGATGACAAAACTTCATTTTCAATATACTTTGTGGTATGAACAAATTAAGCTCTATAACTTGAACTGTATACTCTATATACTATAATCTTTGATATTCAACTCTAAAAACGGATTTAGATTAAGTTTTGAAAATCTTGATTTCAAGCTATGAAATTTCAAACGTATGATCATCAAAGGATATTTCAAAATCAGATAAGCATAAAGAATTTAAAGCATGAATTACATTCTGAATGAGTTCTAAATACTCACTGTGATATAGATTGAAGAAGTTGTTGAGAAAGAAACACAAGAGTAAGAATTAAGAATCTCCAATTTCAAGCTTTGGCTATGGAGGATTGAGCTCTTCTTCTCTATGAATTATATATTAACTCTCTGTGTTCTCTCTTTTCTCTCAGTGTGATCTGTGAGGATGTGTAGATGTGTGTGTTTGAGAGAATATGTGAGTGTATAAATAACCAAGCTCCAACTTGGAGCCCAAGTTCCTTCACCAAGGCTTAACAATCTAACATTAACCACTAATTTTTCTAATTAATCAGTAGATTAGTAGGATTATGCAGGATGAAGTATACATATACATATACACACTGATACACATATAGCTCCACAGATTTTGAAAGGGTAGTGTAGATCAATAGGGGTCAAGGTGTGTTTGGAAATTTGGCTTTTGGCACAACAAACACACATGCTCAAATGTAATATCCAAACAAGGCCTTAACCAATGATGAGTTGCCATAAATAGAAAGTAAAGTGTATGTCCAATCACACTTTACATCACTTCCAAAATTTGTGGAAGTTTAGCACAGCGCGGACAGTTTTGAATAGAAACTGGTAATTTCGGGGCGCGGTGGTCGCCACAAAAATACAGAATTTTCATTTTAACGTAAGAATCGATTTTCTGGTTTTATAAAAATACAGTTTGAGTCAACAGAAATTATTTTCACCATTTTGAATTATAGTTTTTGAAGTTCAATCCAGGTATTGCAAAAGTTCATATAATCGCAGTTTGACCCCAACAAGAATTTAAGTTTATCACATGGGAATTGAAATTAAAATAAAAGCAACAAATGCAAATTGAATTTTAAATATGATAATGCAATTAAATGTTTATGAATTTTCAGGTTGTTACACTTATCATGATCGAAAGGTGGCGTGTATGAGAAGTCTACACAACGAAGTCACGGTAGTGTGTATGTGGTTTGCTATACGTATGCATATGATATACATATCGTAAGGGGGTAACACTAGGCTGGGGCTTGTGAGAGAGAGAAAAATATTGTGAGGGATTTTTCCTTTGGGGTATTGAATGAGTGAGTGAGCGAGTACAAGGGTTTGTGAGTTGGGTTATGTGATTTAATCCGAGGTTTCTTGTACCAATTTTTATCCTCAATATTAATGAAATATCTTGTGGGTGTGGACGTAGACAGGGTTTTACCGAACCACGTAGAATTTTCTTGTGTTTTTTTTTCCCTTGTTATTTACTTTTCATTGCGTGCTCGTTTAATTTCGTTGCGTAAATCTCAACATATGATATACATGCATATATAAATATATATATATATATAGAGAGAGAGAGAGGGGGAGAGAGAGAGAGAGAGAGAGAGAGAGAGAGAGAGAGAGAGAGAGTGAGTTTGTAATGCTCTATCACCATTGGCGCCATCTCAAGTCACCTTCGAGCACCATCCCTAATAGCGACCACCATTGTTGCCGCTAGTTTGTTTTTTAAGCTTTGTCTTAATGATCAACCATCATTGTCGCCTCCTCAAGCCACCATCACTGTCTGTGACCACCATTGTCATCGCTAGTGTGGTTTGTAAGTTAATAGTTTTCTAATTCTCTCAAAACTTTGTTCAAGAAATTCTCAAAATGTGTTTTATGAAATTTCTCAAAATAACTTACTAAAAAGGAGTATTTTGAACACTTTATGGAATTTGTTAAATATTTTTCTTCCAAAAGTTTGAACACCTTGAGAAATTTCTCAAACAGTTTTCTTCTGGACTTGAGAAATTTCTCAAACAGTTTTTTTTTTTTTTTTTGGAAAAATCAACAATTTTCAACACTAATTTGTGAAATTTCACAAATAGTTTTCTAAAAAAAAAATCAACGTTTTTAGCACTTTATGAAATTTCTCAAACAATTTTCTAAAAAAATTAACATTTTTAACACTTTGTGAAAATTTTCAAGAAAAATCAACATTTTCAACACATTGTTTCATCGATTACTAATATACTCTTGTTTTTTTTTTTTCCCTCTCTTTTGTCTAAAATGAATGTAAAATAGGCAGAGAGCGTTACGAGTTTGAAAAAAAAAAAAAGGAAAAAGAAAGAGGAAGAAGATTGAGGAACAAGCTCTAAAATTTGGCATAAAAACCTACGACAAATATTCATTATTGGTTTTTGAACTTAATTAGGAGATATTTAAGAAATGTAGTTCTTGATTTTCATTTTAATTTGAGAGGTATTTTAGTCCTAAAAAGTACAAGAGAGACCTTTGAATATAACTATTTGAGTAAAGATTGGGACACCTAAAGACACAATTTTTGGGACACAACCCAAGAGATGTGTCTATCTCTCTCTTATGTCGTTGGACACATCTCACCTAAGAGAGAGATAGACACATCTCTTGGGTTTAGGACACATCTCACCTAAGAGAGAGATAGACACATCTCTTGGGTTGTGTCTTAAAATTGTATCTTTGAGTATGTCCCAAGTATTATCTTAACTTTTTTTGGACCGGGACCTTCAAACCGTACAAGTTCTTAAATTTGGAATTCTAACCAAGAACCCATAATTAATTAAAAGGTAAATTACACTCACCTCCCCTGAGGTATGGTCTAATTACACATACCTCCCTCGTAGTTTGAAAAATTACATTAACCTCCCTTGCCAATAACAGCAAACCAACGTTGTTAAATTCTAATGTGAAAGTACACATATACCCCTAAATTAAAATATAAAAAAAAGATACCCATACCCTTTAGAAAACAAAGTCATCAACCTGATATTGGCGTCTTTCCCAAGTTCATGTCGATTTTCTCTCTCATCCATGTCCCAATCATTTGCCAATGTTAAAGAGAAGTGAGAGGGTTGTAGTAAGACAAAAAAAGAATGGCGAGTAAGAGCAAACACAAAATGCTAGTCCGCCAGGATCACATGTCCACAAAAACTTTGAAGAGAGAGAGAGAGAGAGAGAGAGAGAGAGAGAGAGCTAGGTTGTACATGTAGAGTTGTAGAGATAGCAAACTATGACTTCAATTGCAGAAAAAAAAATTATGTGGATTAGTAGAGGGAGTTGCTGGTCCACGAATACCAAGGAAGACTGCAAGACAATTCAATTTGTGGGATAAATCAACTTTTTACCTTTTTGCTTCAATTTCGTGGGATAATTACAAAAATTGTTATCCATGCATTATTTTTTTAAACTAATCCAAATTGAAACCTTTTCCTTCAATCACTGTGGTGAGCAGTGACCCTCAATCTATTGATATTGAGAGATGCAGGGTAGATCATTTTTGACAGTGGTGGGTGATTACTGTTGGATTGGTTACATGTTTGCTTTGAAATTAATGATGGCTGAGTCCAATCAATAAATTGACGCATTTGTTTGAGACCAAGAGGAACCCCATTTTTCAAACTTTGCAGATTTGAAAAAATAAATCACACCCATTTGCTTCAATTTTGGCTGCATTTTGTTTTTATGACAATTAACTCCGGTTGTGCCAACGGAATATATGGAAGTTACTGTTGTTTTGGGTGGTGGTCAGGCAGTTGATTGGGTGGTTTTCGTGGTGGATTGAGCACCAGTGGTGATATATAGATATACACAACACATATAGAGAGAGAAAGAAGAACAATTGATTTAGGATTTTTTTAAAGGGATACTTAATATATAATCTATTATAGTCATCCTATTTAGAAATTGGTCCCTAGTATAACACAACTTAAGAATTAGTCTCTCAGCCATTTTGAGGACCAAAATACCCCCATATTAAAAAATATATATGTTTATATATACATATACATATACATATATATGGTAACTGTCATCCAAATCTTCCTCCAACTCTCTCTCTCTCTCTCTCTAACAAATTTGCGACCCAGATGGACCACAACCTCAAGCTATTTCTTGTAAAGATGCAGAGAAGGTGAAGAAAGAGATCGGGTGCCATGAACGCGGTTGTTTGTTCAGTGATAAGAATGAGATCGGGTCTCATGTGTGTACACTGTTGGGAAACTCAAGCATGTTGTTGATTCATTGTCATCTTACTCAGATCGTATTTGTTGTCATCTCACTTCTATGTAGGTTGCAATTGTTGTCCCATATTCATGGCTCATATTCAGGAAACCAATTAATCTTAGTCTTATCCTTCTACTTCTTCTTCTTCTTCTTCTTTTCTTTCTTTTTTTTTTTTTTTTTGGTGTGTAAACTTCAATTAGACCCATCAAACGAAAATTTTAATATATCTTCTAGATAAATCTGTTCTAGTAATCAGAATTGTGATAAATTGTCACTAGTTGTTGATAAATCAAATAAGTTTGTTAGAAATTTGCATTTTTTAGACTAGAATATTGCCACAATGTTTTATGAATTTCACTGGTTAAATAGTGAAAAATTTTCAATGATATGAAAAGTATATGAACTTCCCATCAATTGCAATTTTTTGTTGATATTCAAAAAATCTCTATTTGTAAAACTTCTTACCAAAAAGGTGAGAAATTTCTTTTTGAAAATGAAAAAAAAAGTTGAGAAACTTCTCACAAAAAAGGTGAGAAACTTATCACAAATATCTGTTATAGTAACCAGAACTGTGAGAAATTATCACTAGTTGTTGATAAATCGAATAAATTTGTGAGAAATTGGCATTAATTAGACTAGATTGCCATAATGTTTTATGAATTTCACTGGTTAAAATAGTGAGAAATTTTCAATGGCATGAAAAGTATGTGAAATTCCCATCAATTGAAAGTTTTTTTTGTTAATGTTCAAAAAATCTGTATTTGTAAAACTTCTTACAAATAAGGTGAGAAATTTCGTTTTGAAAATGAAACACCAAAAAAAAAAAAAAAAAAAAAAAAGGTGAGAAACTTCTCACAAAAAAAGTGAGAAATTTGTTACAAATATGTCACAACCAAAAGAGCATATCAAATGAATCTGACTCTCCATAATAGACCACAGTAACCAGCAATCTGCATGCACAAGCAAAAACTCGATAATACATTTACTCAAATTCACTATTCATATATGTGATAAATTTGTCACAAACACACAAGTAATATTTCATACCTGTAGATCAAAACTCCAACGACAGATTCTGCAACACCAATAACTGGAAAGGTGATAAGAACAAGTATGAAATTCAATTCTAAATCAAAAAATTTTGAATTACGTTCATGCTATATCTGATACATGAATCAATTTTGAATTGGGTTTAATGCTCTCCAATCATCTACCAATATTTTAGGGATCCACTATCCCATGACTCCTAAACTTGTGTGTATATGAGTAATATCAAAAAATAATACAAATTCAAATAACTTTCCAAATAAAACAAATAAAGTTTATAATTGTAATAAAAAAAACGAAAATTAGGGGAGATGACTAATTCCTGAATTATACACCAATTAAGGGATAGATTTCATAACTACCTAATTTAGATGCACTCAATATACAAAAACTATATATTAAGGGACTAAACAATATGTTTCTATTTTTTAAAATGGTCTTAACCAAGAAGGGTAAATTGGTCATTTTGAAAAAACATAACCCAAAACTTAACTTTTCTCTATGGTCAACAAACTGTTGACTAACGGGAGGGAAAATGAGTATAACCCAACTACAAACCTCAAGAGAGGTAAATATAATACGGAGTACTTTAAAACACGAGAAATGTCCGTATAATTAAGCTATACCTCACGAGAAGTCAGTGTAATTTACCCTTAATTAAAATTCAAATTCCAATGCTGTAATATGTTGTAGCTTTGATGGTAGATAAAGTATCGGTTGAGTTCGTCATGTTCAATTCATGGGTCTCTATAGTTTTTTGTTCTTTCATCTTCTTCTTTTTTTTTTTTTTTTGTTGTACAATAACAATTCAGGAAGTTCCAGATTTAGCCCTCAGTTTTGGCATGTGTCACACACCTGATGGACTGCCGTTTGTTTTTTCTAACAGAAATCTCACACTTTGCACCAAAAAAAAAAAAAAAATCTCACACTTGGACAGCATAATAGCATTGCTACGAATTGAATTGATTAATCTACACTATACTATAAAAGAGCCTTATAGTAGTTTCCAATTTCAATTTTGTCCTAATTTGAAATTCTTTAAATTGTTTGCTTCTTATATGTAATTTTGCCTTTATTAATACATTGAGATGCTATGCCTTGTTTGGCAAACCGAATTTTGCTTTTATTTGTGTTTGTGTTTTTTTTTTAAACCAAACAAGGCACTCCAAAAATAATAGGGTTTGTTTGGCAAATCAGTTGTGGCTTTGTTTGTCTTGTTTGTTTCCACTTTCTCCCAAACAAGGCACTAAACCCATGGATCAAAAGTCAACAATTTCGGCTAACTTGTTTGGCAAACCGATTTTGTGCTTTGTTTTTATTTTTTTATTTTCATTTTTCCCAAACAATGCTTTACACACATATATTAGATCAAAAGTCAACAATTTCGGTACCTTGTTTGGCAAATCGATTTTGCTTTGGTTTTTGTTTTTTTGTTTTGGTTTTTCCCAAACAAGGCTTTACACACATATAATTTACACTTAATAAATTTAATTAATTTGTTTTATAAAATTATTATTTCATACAATTTCATATCTTTTCATACTCATAATAAATATATAACAATAATCATAATACATATTTAAGAAATACTTGGCAAAGTTAAAAAACAAATTGTAATTTACAATTACTAATATATGTAAAATCATATTTTATCATACACACATACCTATAAATTTAATTCACACACACATACGTTCGTTTGCTTTTTAAATTTAATTTCACGTCATTTCATACTCCTCATAAATATATAATAATAATAATAGATATAATAAATTTAATTCATCATAATAATAATAATAATAATAATAATAATAATAATGATAATAATAATAATACATATATAAGAAATACTTTGTAAAGTGAAAAGACAAATTATAATTTACAATTACTAATACATCTACAATCATATTTTATTAAATACGCATTCCTATAAATTTAATTCACACACACACATACACTTCTATCATATGCATAATAAATATATATGGAATACTTTGCAAACTTAAAAGACAAATTATAATTTACAATTACTTACATACTCATAATAAATATATAATAATAATAGTTTTAATAAATTTATTTTTGAAATTTATAATTTCATGCAATTTCATATCATTACCATAAAAAAAAAGAAAAGAACAAATACGATTAGTTTTTTCAAAATATCATGTGTTATAATGTTAAAACTAAGTTATTACTTTTAAATAACACTTTCAACTTTATTGTATGAAGTTTATATGTAATTAAACAAAAAAGAAAAAGACAAATGACAAAAGATGATAAGGTTTTTCAAAATATCACGTGTTATGATATTAAAAATAAGTTATTACTTTTAAACAATATTACTCTCAACTTTATTGTATAAAGTTTATACGTAGTTGTATTATTTTGTACATAGTTCACACAATAAATTGTGGTTAAAAAAATAAGTAAATGAAAGGAGAGAAATGCTAAAAACAAACAGAAGTGAAAACACTAAAGAAAGATTTGAAAACGAAAAAAAAATAAAGAAAAGAAAATATATTTGATTCCATCCAAAATTATTGAAGCTTTTATGTTTACAACTTTATTTTGTTAGTAGTGCATATTTAATACATTTAATATTAAATGCATCAACAATAAAAACATCTAATTAATTTTCCAATTTTAACGGACCCGTGCATTGCACGGGCCTCTATCCTAGTATATTAAAATGAGTAAAGATTGGGTCTATCAATATATGGACAAAATTGACATAACTAATAAATTATAAGGGTCTAAAATGTAATTAATTATTATTATTATTATTATTATTATTATTATTTTGGGTTTTGGGGTGTTTGATTCTGTGATTTCAACGATTTGTGAAACCCATTCCTCGCCATTGTGACTCCTTTGTTTTCCGGTGAGATCTCTGATCAGGTAACTTTTTTTTTTTAATTACTGTTGGCCATAGTTTCAATTTGAATTTGATATATCCCGTTTTGATTCATCTCTGTGGCTTTAGTTCGTTGATTTCTTCTTAAAGTTTTGATCTTTCAATTGAATTGATGAAGTTCGAGTGGTCTAAACTTGCTCAATTTCAATTCTTAGCATCATGCATGATTCGTAGATTTTAGGTTTAGCTGGAATTAGACTCAATAGTAAATTTCTAATTTTGACTCTCTCTCTCTCTCTCTCTCTCTCTCTCTCTCTCTCTCTCTCTCTCTCTCTCTCTCTTCTTTTTCTTTCCCCCCTGTTCAATTATATTTACATTACCAACCCTTATTTGTTATTTAATTATCTTGGTCAATTAGTTTTTAGTTCGGCTGTGTGCTGCCTCTAGTTAGGTTGATATATATAGTATATAAGGAAATGGACAGATTGAAAAGAAACTGTAAATTTACTTCCCACTAAAAGGAATTGTAAGCGGGGAGTACGTCTACAATGAGTATATATGGCTCTATTGTTAAAGTTCTTTGTTTTTTGTTAGTATTAAAGCCAGATATCCTGGAATCTCATCCCAGCTATTGTATTTGGATTGCTGTTTTATTAAAACCACAGTTAACTTCTAATAATGTCGAACTAGTTTCTCCTAAGCTTACAATGTGTAGTTCTTCTAACTGTGTTGTGTGCTCACAACAATTCTTAAAATAAAGGGGATACATAAAATATCTTATATCTGGAGTGCCGAACCTTGGCCCAGTGGTAACGTTGCTCCATTTTGACATGGAGGCCAAGGGTTTGGATCGCGGAAAGTTGGAAACAACCTCTTAGCATATGCTGGGTGAGCCTGCGTACATCTAACCCTCCCTAAATCATGTAGTGGTGGGAGGCTCATGCAATGGGTTTGCCGTAATTAACAAGATGTAGTCATACTCTTTCTAAGGCTTGGAAGAATAGAAGTCAATAATGGTACTGCTTCTTGGGCCGGGTTTTGGTGCATTAAGGCAGAAGTGTTGGAGTTGAAATACTGACGTGGGTGCGCTACACATAGTGAGGAGGAATTGGGAAGGAAATTGACAGCTATAGTTAAATATATTGGTCATTTTGCCATAATTTATAGGGATATCGTTAGAAGTAGGAACCTTCTAAAGTGGTTAGGTTCCCCACCCCAGCCCCCGCCCCCGCCCCCGCCCCCGCCCCCTCTTCGTGCTTCTATGGGAATATATATAATTCATATAGGCTTTAACATAGTAAACCAGAGCTTTGGAGGGTTCGAAGACGAACTAGTGGAAATCATGAGTGATTCTTTCTTGGTTCGGGTGGTGGTGGTTAAGTTAGGATGCGGTCTTTTCTCAAAATTTAGAATTCATTACTTTGTACAACATAATTTTACTCAAAAAATGAGTCATTGACTGATGAAAGGATAGAAGGAAATCTACTAATCCGAAAACTAGTAATGGTTAGTTTTTTTTTTCCTACCCTGAAGAACTTGATAGAATAGATCACTAGGACAGCTGATTCTTTTTTTGAGAATCTTGACGTTTATTCAGGGATGTACACTCCAAAAGTCCACCATGCTCACTTTTCCTGTGTTGACACTCACTCTCCCTTTCTCTATCACCTAAGCAATGTTGAACCAAGAAGTTTCATGTGAAGGTTTTCCACCCTTGGTGACTGATGATCTGTCTAGGTTAGATGGGGAAGCTTCCTGGAGTTCCAAAGGATGATGTGTTGCTCAGATAAGAAGGTTATTCACTTTTTCTATGTTGCTTGAACTAGACTATAGATAGGAGTCATACGAGTTGACCGACTGAGATGCACTGCATCATGATTTTCTTTGAATCATAGTTATTTTGACAGGAATTGATATGTGGTACTGCCTGAATTTAAGATTCATAGGGTTTTGACAAAAAGAACATCTAAAATTTATCCGTCCCCCCCTTCAGTTCATACCTAAAGGCTAAAGATCAAGACCTTAATGGAAATGGGGTTGGTGCTTTTAAGTAGATGGAGGGTAAAAATATCTTTTTGGATCCTTTGGGGGTTGTGGCGCTCACTTGTCTCAGTACCAGCATGCCAAGAGATAATGTTTTGGGCTATCTTTAAGAGATAGTGAGGAAAATCAAGTTGACTAAGAAGAAAAACAAGAGACACTTGGGCAACAGACAAGATTAGTGGTTGGAAGCAACATCAACATATGGATGTTGGAGTAAGAAAAAGGAGAGAACCACGAAACCTGATGAAAAGAATCATGTATTATTTGTTGTCCTCCTTCATAGTAGAAATTTTCCACTAGAACATTGCCAACAAGTCTGTTGCCCATGTCTCAGTACATATGTTAAAACCAAAAATTCTTACACGATCATAATGTTTTTGATGATCATCAATTTTTGCTGCTATGTTGCATAGTTTATGTAAGACTCCAAACACTGATACACATTTTTCATATTTAAGTGACGACTGAGTTATGCTCCTGATGGGTACAGAATGGCCTTTTTTTTGCACAGTACATGCATCAATATTGATATACTTCATATGTATGTAGAAAGAACTGAAAGGAGTGCAGAGATCGAGATAGAAACAATATAGAGTAAGACTTATTTGCTATAGAAGTTGAGGAGGATGTGGTTTTGTCAGACTCATGTCATCATGTACACAACTCCATCTCCAACTTAAAAGCAGAAGCAAGTAAGACTTGCTTTAGTGAAAAAAGTAAAAATTATTTTATAGTGAACCTTAAAAAAAGTTGATAACGAAGAGGACAATGTAATTACAATTGGTGGGAGTACATTCCGGAGATGTCATTCCACAAACACACATCGTATAGTTTTTCTCTTAATATCCAAATATTGACTCTGGCATATTAATCGCACGTCTTGCAGGTTTCATGGAAGAATAGCCATTGCAAAGAGATCAAGAGTGTGATATAAAAATAATGGGGACTGAAAATCCTAATCGTGCAAATTTCCCTCCAAGACCCACCGCTTTGCCCTTTGCTGTTACTGCTCCTCCTCCTCAAACTGGAACTCCTTTCCTATCTCCTGCTCCTATGGTTGGATCAGGTGCTTATGCTTTTAGACCCACTCCTCCAACTGCCCCCCAAACTACATTGCCTTTCTCGCCATCTGGGCCTGTGGTGGGACCAGAGATCTCTGGTTTTAGACCCATGCCACCATATGGCCCACCTAGTGTAGGTCCTGTCCAGCATTACCCACAGCTGCATTTTCCCTCAACAGCCCAAACGCCTCCTCCACGTAATCCACCCTTGGGGCCACCATTTTCGTCTCCTCCAATTAGACATTCGGTACCAATGGGATCTCCACCCCAAAGCACGAGCACCTTGCCACCAAGCACCTATGCTTCTCACTCATCTATAGATTCATCATTTTCTGGTCCCAGGCCTGGAGTCCCTTTCCAGTCAGCTTTTCCAGGATATCCTAGTAAGCAATCTAATGTAGTTACACAAGTTCCACCTATGCAGTCTTCTTCCTTTCTTGGTCGTCAAGGAGGTTATGTTCCTCCGCTACCAGTTGCTGCTCCAGTAGGCTCTGGACCTCCTTTGGGATCCATGCAGGGTTTGATCGAAGACTTTAACTCTCTATCTGTTGGGTCTGTTCCAGGATCGATTGATCCAGGACTCGATTCTATAGCACTGCCGAGGCCATTGGATGGAGATGTGGAGCCAAAATCTTTTGCTGAGATGTTCCCCATGAATTGCGATTCTAGATTTCTACGGCTCACAACTAGTGCCATACCGGGTTCTCAGTCGTTGCTTTCGAGGTGGCATTTGCCTCTTGGAGCAGTTGTTTGTCCTCTTGCTGAAGCTCCTGACGGGGTGAGTGTATATGTTCTTATAAGTTATGACAATTGCAGTTAATTCATATGTTATTGGATATAGTTCATTTACCACGTATAGAAACTTAGTTTCATACTTCAAACTGTTCATCCAGGAGGAAGTGCCAGTGGTTAATTTTACTGCGACTGGCATTATCCGGTGTAGAAGATGTCGGACATATGTGAATCCTTACGTGACGTTCACAGATGGTGGCAGAAAGTGGCGATGCAACATCTGTGCTTTGCTTAATGACGGTAATCTTCCATCTAACTAGTAACACAGAAATACATGAATCTCTATTTTCAAGTCTAGTTTTGAACATCAAAATGATAGCCATGAATTTTCTATACTGATTTGGCTAGTGTCCAAGAGTGCCTAAAATGCTTTTGTCAGACGTTACTTGTTGAAGACCTTAATATTATCACTCCCATAAGGAGTATGATCAATGGAGGCGGAGGCTCGTCCTCATTTACGTTTTACTTATCTATCCATGTGGGTGTTCTTTGTGAATGCCTTTACATATTCCAGTGAAAACTTAATTTGCTACTAGGATGGTTTGTGCATAGGTGCCAGAAACAACCTTGCAACAGTAATGCCCAGTGTGATGGTTTGTATCAGTGATTTGACTGCCCATTTTGTATGTTTGGACCAAAGAGGTTCATTTTCTGGAAAAGAAGATATATTCTTCTTCATGGATGTTTACTGCAATAGTTAATTTTGTTTGTTCAGCAGAAAGCATTTGCCTTATGTTTCCCGTTTCTCTTGTGGAAGAACAAGGTCCGTGGGTTGCAACTTATTTCATGTTAAAAGTGATTTTAGGCTCTGTTTGCTAACTGTTCACAGTGACACTACCGTCTCAATCTTTTTTTTTTTTAATTTTTTTTATTGGTTCTGCACTCTCTCTCTCTCTCTCTCTCTCTCTCTCTCTCTCTCCCCCTTATCTCTCTGTGTATGTACGCTAAAAATGGGTTCAGGAGAGAATTTAGATGGTTGTGGAATGGGTATTCTTTACACTGTTCTTGTAGATGGACATCTTCATATACAATGTCAGATCACGCCTGCTTCTCTTGGTGGTATACTGTTTGTTTGTGGAGCAGTTCCGTCTGTAACTGCAGATTCTGTAGTGTGGTAGAGCGCAACTGACTCCTGTGGTGGCTTTATTTACTTTTCAATGGGTGTACGTGATAATTAATTTATATATTGGGTCCAGTTCCCGGTGACTACTTTGCCCATTTGGATGCTAGCGGCAAAAGAGTGGATTTGGATCAACGGCCTGAGCTAACCAAGGGCAGCATAGAATTTGTTGCTCCTGCTGAGTATATGGTGCGGCCTCCAATGCCACCATTATATTTTTTCCTCATCGACGTATCAATATCAGCTGTTAGAAATGGAATGCTGGAGGTAAACACTTTTAGCTGTCAAAGGTGTATTATCAATTCATGCATTAATTTGGAACATAGTTTATATATGGCCTGAAAGTTCTGGATTTGTTACCTATTTACATATAATGTTTGTTGTGTGCTATGAAGTATCATTATTGATCTTATGTAGGAATACATGATGCAGTTAATTTTTCAGTGAGGTGTAGGAGTAATGGAATGGTGTCATGGTTTTGTAGTGGTATATGCTGTTTCTGCCTAATATTTATTGTCTAGGCTGGCTATAATCTTTTGGCACATCATAAGCACAGGCACTATTAATGTCTTCTCCTGCCACCTCGTAAGGAGGAGTTGCAGGGTATATGGTGTGTTTGGAATGTCATCTTTAAAATGCATTCCACACTGTATTCTATATTTTCGACTTATTTTGAAGATACATTTTAATACGGAATTACTATTTCGAAAAAGCAAGTCTTACTTGCTTCTCTTTAAAATTGAAGATGGTAGCTTGCACATGAACACACACGTTGGGGGTTGAGTGAGCTCCCCAACTTCTATAGCAAATTGCTCTTCCTTTCCCGCCCCCCTCCCTCTTCTTATGTATCTAAATAGTAAAGTCTATCAATTTTGACACAACTTCTTCAAAAAATAAATTTCTTCAGTTCCAAACGCATCATAACTCTTGGTTGTGCATTGGTGTGTCTTGTCATACTTGAGAGTTGAGAGAAAAGGTAATACCCAATTTTACCAGAAAGTTCACTACTACATCAAAGTTGGGGATTTGTACTTGTTAACTTCAAGATGACACTGTTAGGTTTATATAATCAATTTAATGGTTGATTCTCATTTTGTTGATCAGAACTCGAAGAACAGTTCTGTATCTGCTTATGCAATAACTGGAATGGATGTTCACCTTCAATTTTCTTCTGCAGGTTGCGGCACAGACTATTAAATCCTGTTTGGATAGGTTGCCTGGTTACCCAAGAACGCAGATTGGGTTCATAACTTTTGACAGCGCAATACATTTTTATAATATGAAGGCAAGTGCATATGTTACAACTGATTATGCAGCATACATCTACCTTACATGAGACTTTTCTTAATAGGCTGAACTACCTGTGTCGGACACTGGACACTAGGACAAAGGTATGAGATATGAGTCCGACACTTCTGGTTGGACACAGACCACGAAGTACGTTAGCTACTTGTATATATAATAGAGTAATAAAGTCTCTAAGCATATTCTTTTGGATACAAAATTCTTCCAAAAATGGACAAAATGACCATGTTAAAGTCTTATTATTACATAAAACAATATTTTCCCTTGGAAATATAATAAAAATATAGATTTATTGTGAATTCCCCATGTCCTAAGATTCATGCATTTGGAAAGTCCGATGCTTAGACACGTACTTGCACCCGAGCCCATGTTAAATAGGTCCGTTTTTTCCATCCTATGACGTTATTTCATCCTGAATAACTTGTGGGTTTTGCTTGTGTGCCAGTCATCTTTGACGCAGCCTCAGATGATGGTGGTACCAGATCTGGATGATACATTTGTTCCACTGCCAGATGATCTCCTTGTGAACTTGTCAGAATCAAGAAGCGTGGTGGATACATTCCTAGATAGTTTGCCATCCATGTTTCAGGACAACGTGAATTTGGAATCTGCTTTTGGTCCAGCTCTTAGAGCGGCATTTATGGTTATGGTATGTAAGTTTATTTCTATCTTCACCATTTGAACTTTTGACGTGTGACCCATTGTTGAATTTTTAATTGACATTTAGCTAGTATTTTCTTTTCTTAGTGCCTGTTTGGTTTAGCTTCTAAAATAATCACTTTTTGGAATAAGAGATTTATAAGAAGCTAAAAGTTGGACCTTTTTATCAAAGCTGTTTTAAGCTTTAAAAAGGAATCAGACTTTTGAAAAAGTTGTGAAAAAACTAATCCAAATGGTCACACCTTTTTAAACAATCACTAATAAGTGATTGTCGGCCCTGAAAAAGCTATCCCAAATGGGCTCTTATTTATCTGTTACAATCACCCTACCTCTCTAAATACTGGAGCATATTTGACATGGCGTTAAGCCATTAACACCTTTACTTTTTCTTGTGTAGAACCAACTCGGTGGTAAATTGTTAATTTTCCAGAGCACGCTGCCATCACTTGGCGTGGGCCGTCTAAGGTTGCGTGGTGATGATCTTCGTGCTTATGGAACAGATAAAGAGCAACTGTTCAGAATATCAGAAGATCCATTTTATAAACAGATGGCTGCTGATTTTACTAAATACCAGATAGCAGTGAATGTATATGCACTCAGTGACAAGTACACTGATATAGCCTCATTGGGTATGTGCTTGATTGTTGTGGTCTTAGTCCATTGCTAGCAGAGATATTTACACTAGACTTTATTTGAAAGTGTTGTGCACACTCTCCATTTATTCAATTCTTTCGTTATTGCTAATTATTTTGCCAATATATTTATATTTTGTGTATATATTTGCATTGATTAGGGTATTTCATTATAACCTTCTGTTGGGGCTATTGGCTGCATCCACACCACTCTGTCTTATGGTGAGTCCTCTATCAATTGAAAGAGGGGGCTGCTGATGTAGCTATTAAGGATGAAGATTGCATCCCTAACTGTGTTGCATAAATTGTAAAATGTGAAAGGAAGTTTGTTAGTTCAAACCAAAAGCGTACCAAAAATCCTATGTTACGACTGTTGCTGTTGTATATCGTTATTGTTATGGATGTGACGTAGGATCTTTACTTTCAGAGCCATATAGCTAATGGTTCGAAATTTGGAGAAGTGGAGATAGTAGAGAAGAAGGGAAAATTGGAGGTAAAATCCAGTGTAATCACCCCTAGATCCTTAGGATTTCATCATCTAGAGAAGGTACGTTACACAAAGCAAGCAATAGGGCTCAAAATATGTCTTCATTCAATGCTCCAAACAAGCAAATGCATCACTCTCGAAAGAGGACTCAACCTTGGAAGCCTAGGAATCTTGGTTGTTGAGCGATCTAGGAGTCAAAGAACAACTAGAACTTGGACTTTGTTTTGAATGTCACCAGACCTATTGAACTCGCCAGAATACGTAAGCAAGAAAAGCCCACCATTGCATGTGCCTGCACATCACTAAATTAAATATACCAATCTATCCTTGACATTAGATTTTGGGGCGAAAAAAACACGTGGATAAAACTTAAAAGATTGTTAAAGCTCCTAGGAAAGTCTGAAAACAAACTTTTATGAATAACTTAAAGATCCTCGAATCCAGTTTTCCTCAGCTGTCCTTTAGGAACCTTAGTGGCATGTTTGCTTCAATTTTTAATTTTCTTAAACTCCTTTAAAGATTTCAACTTAGCATTTTGAATGGTTCACTTTGCAACCTTGCAGGCATAAAATAAATTGTTGTTAAGCTAATCTCATTTCCACCTTTGATTTTTCTTTGTAGGCACTTTGGCTAAATATACTGGTGGTCAGATATATTACTATCCAAGCTTCCAATCAACCCTCCATAAAGAGAAGTTGAGGCATGAGTTAGCTAGAGATCTTACAAGAGAAACTGCCTGGGAAGCTGTCCTGCGCATAAGATGCGGAAAAGGTCGGTCTGTCATGATATTGATAAAATTAGCATTCTTCTGTGATTTAGTGAGGGGAAAGAAAAGAAAACACCGAGAAAAACACTTTTCTTTGTTAGGTTAACTAGCTAAACAATGAGGAAAATACAAAGAAAATAGAAAATTTTGAATTTGTGAGTGACTCCACTTCTCCTTTTCTTGATTTCCTATTATATTATGTGAATTTTTACTTTCTGGCGTTTTTAAGATTGGAGGAAAGTTATAGGGAAATATTTTTCCTTCTCGTTTTCCTTACCTCTTTCTTTCCTTCGAAAAATCCTAAAAACAAAAAGAGCCTAATGATTGCTTCTTCTTCTTCTTCTTCTTCTTCTTCTTCTACCTTTTGCACCTTTTCCCTTTCAGTATAGTTCAGTTCTAGTTGAGTTTCTTGGTTACGAGTTGGATACTGAAAGGTGATTTTATATTCTGCTAGGTGTGCGCTTCACGTCATATCACGGGCACTTCATGCTAAGGTCCACTGATTTATTAGCGCTTCCTGCTGTAGACTGTGATAAAGCTTACGCAATGCAGTTATGTCTTGAAGATACGTTACTGACAACTCAGACCGTATATTTCCAAGTTGCTTTATTGTATCCTTCAATTTATGAAAATATATTTGTCAGTATTTGCGTTATTTTAATGTATAGGAAAGAGTTTCTAGATTCTAGATACTTTCTGATTTTAGTTTTCAATTATTTTTTTTTTCTATGATCTTGAGTTCTCTAACCCCCGAGGCAATCACATTGATTGAACTAAAATGTTGGGCATGAGAATTGAAGTCCTAGTTTGAATCGTAGGTTTTTCTCACATTTTCTACTTTATATTTGTTGATCTTTCATTGGGATATCATCTCATTTCTTTTTATGGCCCTTTTACCCAGTTACTCTACCTTTCTTGATTTTGAAGGATATTAATTTCTGTTGTATACACAGTTGTTATTGCATGTTGGACCACGAGGCTTTATTAGAGTAGAATGGATTTAAAATGACTAGAAATTCCTTAATTGCGAAAAGATACACTTCGTCCTCTGGAGAAAGACGTATCAGAGTGCATACGGCGGCTGCACCTGTGGTTTCGGATCTAGGAGAGATGTACCGCCAAGCTGATATTGGAGCAGTTGTTTCTTTGTTTTGCAGGCTAGGTATAGAAAACACCCCTTCTGTCCTCTACCTATATTGTAGAATGGATATGGATAAGACATGATACAGACAAGGTGACATGGAGAATCTAAATATATAGAATACGGACATGTCTAGGACATGACAAATAAACATTTATTTATTTTAATCAATTATATAATATACCGCGTCTTGCCATACCTGTTTCCTAACTTTTGAAACCAACCCATTGCTTAATATATTAACTTTTACCCCAAATATTTGAAATTTTTTCAAATGAGCTACTATGTCTTGTCCACTTCCTTGTCTAACCGTGTCAATCACGTGTCTGACATGTGTTCGATGCATAAAAATATATCTATATATATAATAATCAAGACACGTTGTCGCATGCCTGACACGTGTTGGCACTTGTCAGATGAGGTGATGATGTTGGTGTCCTACTCTGACATGACACAAAAACTGAAGTGTTCGTGCTACATAGTTCCGTACTCTGGTCATTAGCTTTGTGTGGGCCTGTGGGTTTTTTGATTATTTATAACTATGGATTGTATTCGTCTGCAGCGATTGAAAAAACTCTATCTTCTAAACTCGAAGAAACTCGAAACTCTGTTCTACAAAGGATCATCAAAGCCCTGAGAGAATTTCGAAATCTTTATGCTGTGCAACATCGTTTGGGAGGCAGGATGATATACCCGGAATCATTGAAGTTTTTGCCTTTGTATGGTTTAGCTCTCTGTAAATCAACACCGCTTTGCGGTGGTTATGCGGATGCTCAGCTTGATGAACGCTGTGCAACAGGATATACCATGATGACTTTACCTGTTAAGAGTTTGTTGAAGCTTCTATATCCTAATTTGATTCGGATTGATGAATATCTTCTAAAGGTAAAAGACCATTCTTGCCTTTGAACTTTCGATTAATGCTGGTAATCTTCTGAGTGCCCTTATGGGATGGCTTTTTGGGACCAATTGTTTAGCTTTTTTCACATATTTTGACAAGAAGTCTGATTCCTTTTTAAAGCTAAAAAACAGCATTTTTATAAAAGGCTCCAGTTTGTAGCTTTTTAGAAAATATCTTATTCCAAAATTGATTATGAAAGCTAAGCCGAACAGGCTGAATCCTTAAATGGCTTATCTGCATCTCTTATTAGCAGACATCTCCTCAGGCTGATGAGTTCGACAAAGTCACGAAAAGGCTACCGCTTACTGCAGAAAGCTTGGACTCCAGAGGCCTTTATATTTATGATGATGGTCTTCGGTTTGTGATATGGTTTGGTAGAATGCTTTCACCTGATATAGCTATGAATCTACTTGGGGAAGATTTTGCTATTGATTTTTCGAGGGTATGTTTCTTTCTTTACTACTGTTCATACAAAACTCCAAATTTTTAAGTGCATTTTTATACCGTCATTTACGTTTTTCATTAGTTATCATTCGTTTAAAAGTATGTAATTTTAGATAAAGTCAGTGTGAATGTCGAACATGCAAATGTATTTGTGCTTCTAATATGAAGTGTTAAAGAAAATGTTGGAGGCCATGTGCCTGAGGTTACCAAATCATCGTATAATAAGACCAGAAGAGCAAAATATTAGAACATTCTATATTATAGATGCCCCTAGAGTGAGAGTATATGCAGTTTGTTTCAGTACTCGCATATATGCTCCAGGACCATTGGATATTTTGTAATGCTTTAAGACATGGTATGAAAACCTGTTCCTTTGTATTAACCCGACCCAACCAAAAATCAATTAGAAAAGGCCCTATCACTGCACTGCCCTACATCAATCATCATGGAGTGGTTGTAGGGAAGTATCAACTCATACTTTTCCTACATCATTGTAATTACATAATACATGCAGTGCTGAAGATGGATGATTATATATGATATTGCAGCCAAAATTGTGGAACCTTAGTCTTAGTATTGATGTGTTAGAATAGTTACTGCTTGTAAAGTTGGTCTGCTTCTAATGTACAAGCGCTTATTGCGCCAATTACTTTGGTGGCTTGGCCTTGGTGTGCTGATTTTCATTCATGTTGTAACTGCCCCTGATAATGTTTTCTTATTTTGTTCTTGGTTTATCAGGTTAGCCTCCGTGAACGTGATAATGAAATGTCAAGAAAGCTTTTTGGGATACTTCAGAAATTTAGGGAGAGCGACCCTGCATATTATCAGCTGTCTTATCTTGTAAGACAAGGTGAACAACCAAGAGAAGGGTTCTTTTTTCTTGCAAACCTTGTTGAGGATAAGGTTGGTGGTTCAAATGGTTATCATGATTGGATTCTTCAAATACACCGACAAGTCCAACAAAATGCTTGATATACAGGTAACAATGAGTTGTTCTTCAATGGTTTTGGTGTTTATTTAAGTGATTGCACTGAATTATGTTGTATCAGAATTGAGGAATGAAGCAATACACACTTTCCTTTATATACTTTTGGGGCGAGAAATATTTTACAATATTTAATTTGATCCATATAACGTTGTGGGTTTTGTCTATCATTTTTTCATATGAATTCTATTTCTTCAAGTTGTCATTATCTTCAGCTGTTCGACATTGGCTGACTCTATTTTGCCATTTTGGTGATGATACTAATCTAGATCATCTAATCGGAAATAAATTGTAGTATACGATTACTACGTCCTTCCTCGTTTTTGGGTGCCTAGGTATCCACTGTAAGCCTTTTCTCGTTTGAACACCGCCCGTAGCGTTATGGCTCTGCTTTATGACATCCCAAGCTATTGCTAAATGGATGGATCTTATCTTGCCCCGCTGAACGTAGGGGGTTTGATGCGTACAATTATTTTTGTCAAAACTTTATATATAATTACGCAATGTCAGTATGTTACCTAGCCGCCAAGGATGAGTTTGATCCATTAGGTTCTGCGGTTTGTTCAAAAAAGAAACGACAGACAGTAATACATCTTTGTGATAAATTCTACTCCTTAAGCCGATGACAACCAAAGCCCCGTCCTCATTGCATGGAAAACTCATACTTTTTCCTGCACTCAGTGGGGAGGAAGATTGCATTTTTTTTTTGGTTCAATCTGTTTCTCGTTCTTTTTTTTTTATTTTGACTATGCATATTCCATATACTTAAGCAAACTGTACTTTCAACTTTAGAGCTCGAGTATTGTACCACCAAGTTCGGAAGTATTGAATTTTGACATCACATCATCTGAAAGTACGTGATCATGAATTTGTATGATAAGTTGTATCACATAATACATATACATACATTTTGTGATTAGAAAACATCCTAATTACATGTTTTTTTGTTGATATTCGCCAGATTTTCCATTCTAGCAAATGCTTTGTCCCTGGCATGTTCCAGTTTTCTCTATCCTGGCGAACGAAAGTTCTATCCGAAGTTGGAAATAATCTTGAACTCAGATGCTAATCCGGCAAGTCTAACCGACTACCAGGGTCCAAATCTACCAACAGAAATGTGTTGTTTATTATCCAATTCTACAATAAGGGGAATGAACTTTTTAGTGGTATAATCTTGTACCTTTTTTTCCCCGGGAATGATAGGTCATAGTTTTGTGTCTGCCAAATTTTTTGATGATTTTTCTTTTGTGTTTTCCCGCTTTTTTTCAAAATTTTCTGTTTAGAGTGGGTGTACCCAGTCGGTAGCTAAATGAGCCAGTGTTGTTTGTTACATGGGTGATTTAGATATTTAAAAAGCTGTGAGAGTGATTTTTATTTCTTATGATTTTCTTGGATCCTTGAGAAATTTATGTATAACTTTTGATAAATTTAGCTAGATATTTCTACGAGTGTAAAATGCTCTCTTAGGTTGTGTTTGGATTGACAAGTTAAGATTAACGCTGCATGGGCCATATTGTTGCAGCTTCTACTTTGCAAAACGTATGAATTGGAAGCTAAAATGTATCAAACGGAATGCACAAGCAAGAACCAGAACTCATTAAGATAAATACTAATGGCGTTAATGGTGAATGCTAAAGTATCCATTTGTTCTTTATATGATTATAATTTCTTTATCAAAAATTCACACCTAATGAAAAAATTAATTTGCTCTTGGCGTCTTAAGACAGGAGGGAATAATTATTTTGAAGGCGGACTATATCTTATCCTATTTATTTATTTATTTTCACTTTGATGATGTTAATGGTGTTTTCTCTTTGGCCTTTTTGGAAGTCATTCTTCAGTTAATTATTGGTTCGGTTCATGTTTGCAACTTTGCATGTCCCCTTGAATTTGAATAATCAATGAAGCACTTAGAAAATGAGTAATGACTGGTGCACATAAAGATCTGGGCCATTAATTTCGGTGAGTCCTATATAGCATGGATCCCACCGAAAATGAATGACCCAGATTTTTATGTGCACACTTTATGTATGTGCACATAATATTACCCTTTTCGGGTGAATTACACAAACCTGTTTGTCTTAATTACATAGACCTCCCTTGTAATTTTTGAGTAACATACATGACGGAATAAATGAAAGTATTAAGCTGCCCCTAGGGGTGGGCATACGGGTGAAAATTTTGTTCGGGTTGGTGGCAAATACCCTATACTGAAATCCAAACTAAAATATATTTAAAAAATTCGATTTTGTTAGTTCGTGTTCGGGTAATTAGGTTTGGGTTTGATTATTTTCAATGGGAATTCGGGTTCAGTTCGGGTTTGAGGCAACATCCTATACCGATATCCGAACTGAAATACATTTCAAAAATACGGCTTGGTTGGTTTGGTGCTAATTCGGATTCGCTTTGGGAAAATTTTTCAGGCTTTGGTTTAGTAATTTGGGTTCGGGTGCCCACCCCTACCAGGATCTACAATTTCTTCAAGCATCTCTTCAAATTCTTCAATTTCATAATTTAAATTTATTAGATTTGGTTTATTTATTTTTCTTCCTCTTTTCAATTTCTCCTGTCTATGGAATAAATAGAACGAACATGATAGGTCAAAAGAATTTGGGAAATCTTTAATTTGATTTGTTGGAAAGAATTTTCTGTGCTTTATGAAAAATTGAAGGGACAGTGAAACAAAGAGATGGTTTGCGAAATTGTGTTTGGTAGAGACTAGAGAGAGAAAAAAAAAACTAGAGAGATGATTCTAAATTTTGGAAAAAATTACTTTTTATTGATAGACGGAATAAGGAATGAAAAAGATTACTTTTTATTGATAGACGGAATAAGGGATGAAAAAGAAGAAAGAGAAAAAATTAACAAAAAAACATTTTTGTAATTAAATATCTCTAATATATTAAGGAGGGTAATATAATCATTTAAAAAAAAAAAAAGAGAGATAATTCAAAATTTTAGAAAAAAAAATTAATTTTTGTTGAGAGACGAAACAAGGGAGGAAGAAGAAGAGAGAAAAAAAAAATTAACAAAAAAATATTTCTGTAATGAGGGAGGTTCGTGTAATTAGAACATACCTAAGGTTTGTGTAATTATTCCTATTTTTTTTTATTAGGATAAGTAATGGTGTTTTTAGTATTAAGTAATTAAAAATCGCTTACATCATCAATTTTCGTAAGGAGTAGACAGTCCACTAACGAAGGGAAGTAAGTGTATCTCAACCTCAAAACTCGAGGGAGATCAATATAAATTTTCAAAATACAGGAGAAGTGCATGCAATTTACCCTTTGTCTTTAAAAAAACTCTTGAGATTTGAGGCATCATCAATACATTATTCACACTAGTACACTGCAATGAGGCATCATCATCCACACTCCATAGTCCCTTCTCATAATTTCTTACAAGGGTAATGCTACCTACACCTACACTCAAATCGAGAGCATTTTTGCTCATTCAAAAAATAGTTCATCAATGCTCACCACGCATCTCATTGGGCATTGTAGTGGGATCCATGATTAAATATTATTTGTTTAATCTTGGGTCCCACTGTATTGACCAATGGGATGCTTGGGTGAGCATTGGTGAACAATATTTTGGGTGAGCAAAAGTATTTTCCACCCAAATCTCACACTCATTCATCCACACTCTGATGAGGATCAATGGAGAGAGGAGAGAGACCATAGAATCTATTGTGGTCCACACCACGTTACAATCTCTCTCCTTTCCTCATTGATCCACATCAAGGTGTGAATGGATGAATGTGAGATTTGAGTGTGGGTCTAACATTACCCTTTCTTATATAAAAAAAAAAAAAAAAAAAAAAGGAAAGACTTTTCTTTATGACCAAAGTGGCAAAAGAATCTTCTATTCTCTCGCAAGCATATGCATTGTAAAAACATGAGGACAAGAATCAAGGACCCAAACACACCCTATCCAAAAAAATTCATGTCCCCACCATAAAATATCACCAACCAATGATCAATAAACATGTTAAACATCTGCATAAGACTTTCCCCAAATTGCATTAGAACTCTCACCCATTCCATTCATGTTTTGGTGACTTGGAGGGGTTCTAAAAAGATGAACTGTAAAGTTCTTACTACAACGACTCATTGGTCTTCCATTTCTTATTCTAAGCAACTTCCCAAGATTCATTCTCATTCAAGTCCATCAACACTTAGAATTCTATGCTCAGGTCCAACTCCAAGTCAAGATCTCTCTGTAACCGGTAAGCTAGCATTTTGATAGTTAAAAACTTCTTTGTGAAGCCATGAATTTCTAAACTCTCCTAGAATTCATGATTTTTTGGAACATTTCAGGTACTTGATAAGTTCATTTTATGGAAATATAAAAATGTACTGTGTGTTTGTGTGTGTGGGTATTACTGAGAAATTGAAATGCATAAGGGTTTGTGATAGAGACCGACCCCACATGGCTTAAAAAGCATTGATGGGTCTTAAGTGCAAGTCCTGTATGTTGATGATATTTGTGGGTTTTTCTATTTATTCTTAGCTTAAGCTAATTTATACGATTCTGGTAATTTCTTTGAGATTTCACTGAACATGGTCTACACCATGGTCCATGATTGTAACTACACACACACACACACACCCATATATGTGAATCAGTAATCAGAGTACAAATGTGGAGAGGTGGGATTTCTATGAATGTGATTTTAGCTCTGTATTGTTCATTGATTTAAAGGAAAAGACAACACTGAGGAAAACACTATCCTTTTTTTGGTTAATAAACAAACCGCGAGGAAAATGGGAAAGAAGAAGGAAAAAAAAAGGGGGGGTGAAAAGCAAGTTAAATAAATATCTGAATTTTGTGAGTCACTTCCCTTCCTTTTTTCTCAAGCTTATATTATTGTGACCAATTTTTGGTCTCTAGTGTTAAGTAACCATGGAGTCAAAAACTGGGGAAAGCAATATGAAAATAGTTTTTCTTCTCTTTTTCAGTTTCCTTCTATAGTTCCTTAAACCAAACAGAGCTTAGTGACTCGGGATCCCATCCATGGAAACAGCTCTGAAAGCTTTGTTCCAGTTTCAAGATGATTGGGGTGCACTCAATGCTCACGATCTAAAGCACTTCTTTGAAAATGGCATCTCTGAATTAGAGCCTGAACTTAGCTATTTGTTGATAATAATTGACTACTGATTAGTATCCAAGTCATTATGCTAAATTTATAATGCCCTAGATTCTTCTCGCCCACAGTATATTTTAGAGTGAAGTGGATAATAAAAAAGAGATTTTAAGATGTCGGGACTTATGAAATTGTGGAGTATTATACTTGTTCGGTGTTCCAACTCAAAGATGATTTTAATTGTGCACATACAGTAGAAAATGTTGAAAACAATGCTTCCACGACTGGTGGGGCATACGATTTCAAAAGAGCAACAACTTCACTTACTCAGAAGTCATTATCTTCACCAAAGAAGGTGACTCTTGTACGGCATGGCCTTAGCTCATGGAACCAAGAAAGCCGAATTCAGGTTTGTAGTCGTCTCAACTTCTTTATCTCATTTGATTTAAATTTCTTTTGTTGGGAAGCTGAGGAAAGGCGGCTGGGGGACATGATAGGTGAGGATCAGTTATTCCTTTAAACATTTTTCACCTATATTGTTTTTAGCTGATTTAGTTTTATATACTTGGCACGTGTATATTTGGAGACACGACACCTTGATAAACTATGTATCTCATCCATGTTGTTCTAATATAAAATAAGTAGACAAGACTAAGGATGAACTTAATCTTGGGGGCCCAGAAGAAGGATGCTGGACTTTTAAATAGTTTGTGCTTTTATATGGTAATAATTGACATCTTCCTTGAAACTTTGACCTAACTAATGCTTGTGTTGTACGTTTATGAAGCGTTATAGTTAATCAGTTGAAAATTCTGTCTAATCCAATGTGTTGGAGAATTGTTACCGTACAATGAAGACATTAGCTTCTTGTTCTTGCCTACTAAAATTAGACACAATTTATGTAACGAGCTTTTGTTTCTTGATTACAAATTTTTACTCTGTTATTCAAATACTGTCCAATTAATTATCATCCAAAAGTTGAAGTATTGAGTATTGGGGTTTCTCAATAAAAAAAACTATGGGAATAACGGAAGGCAATACACAAACACACACACGTGCCCGCAGGCCGCAGACACACAAGAGCTGAAAAGGTTACTGGAATAGTGGGTAGAAATTGCTCACTAGGTAAGAAAAAAAAAATCTAAAACTTGTCCGGAATGTTAGAATGAAAGAGACAAGCATTCATAGATAATTGCTTATTACCATTAACTAGAAAATTATGAATCTTCATGCTAATATTCGGAATTACTTTAAAAAAAGATTGAGAAATAACTCAAAGCTTAAACATATACCGGTACTCAAAGCTTATCAGTTTTATATTTATAATGCTTGCAGCTACTAATCGAAGGTGTATATCATTTTAGGGAAGCTCGAATCTATCGATCCTGACAGAAACAGGAGTGAGCCAGGCAGAAAGGTGCAGGAAAGCCTTGGCAGATATATACTTTGATCAATGTTTCTCGAGTCCAATATCTCGTGCTAAGGTTTGAAAAAAAAAATGCAATTCAATAAATTATGTTCAGAACCTTATGGTGTGTTTGTGCGTCCCATGAATTTGAATTAGGCTATTCACAATTCGTAAAGCATTTAGTATAAAAACGCGTCAAGTAGAATTAATTCGTTCAAAAACTAGAAAATTTCATCATGCACGCTTGCACATCATGATTCCTTATAATCATACAATTGAGTTAAGCATAATTTTTACATAAATTACATTTTTGCAAATGACCTCATTCAAGATGATAAATACCTGAATTAAAATGCTTTTCGAATTGTGAATGGGTGCATTTAAATTTGTGGGATGCCCTATCATGCCATTAATGTTTAACCAATTTCTCAATCATGATCATTCACTGCAGACCACTGCTGAAGTTTTATGGCAGGGGAGAGAAGAGCCCCTAGTTTTTCTCGATTCACTGAAGGAGGCCCATCTGTTTTTTCTCGAAGGCATGAAAAATGGTCTGCGCCCTCAGTGTTTTACTTGTTAGCATGTGGTCAACTATCCTTTTGAGTTTCAAGCTTTTTGGTTGCTATATTTACGTCTTATAATAGTCCCTTATAAAAGATTGTTTAAAAGCAGTGAACATTTGGATTAGATTTTTCACAGCTTTTAAATACATCTGATTCCTTTTCTAAGCTTAAAAACAGTTTTGTAAAAAAGAAACAATTTGCAACTTTTTAAAAATCTCTTATTCCAAAAGGTGATTATTTTAAAAGCTAAGCTGAACGGCTCTTAGTAGTGCACTATTCTAAATCATATTCAGTATTTGGAGGCAGAGGATGCTAGGCGGAGGTATCCAAAGGAGTATATAACATGGAGAGAAGATCCATCTAATTTCACCGTGAACGGTGTTTACCCGGTTCAAAATCTATGGGAAACTGCAACTGAGGCTTGGAAGGAAATCTTGTTTGCACCTGTACGTCCTTCTCCTCGTATTTCAAGTTTTTGTTTGATTGTAATGCAAAGTTTACGGCCCGTTTTGTAAAGTTGTATTTTTTGGTTTCCGGTTTTTATTTTCACCTTTTGTTCTCAAGATTGACCAGAACTCACTCAAAAAATGAAAACGAAAACCGAAATCAGAGACCACAAAAGTTACAAAATGGGCACAACGTGTTGGGATTTTAGTTATTTCATTTTGTAAACTATTTGTATAATTCATCAGGGAGAGAATTTTTTGGTCATAACTCATAAATCTATGTTGAGGGCATTGATCTGCACAGCTCTTGGACTTGGCCCTGAGAGGTATGTGTTGGTATCATAATTTTAGTTGGCAAAGAGTTCTTGTTATTCTCTAGGTTTGATTTCGCTTGGGTTCCTTTTGGTTTGCAGATTTAGGGAAGGAAATGAAAAACTAGGACACTGTTTTTCCTCCAATTTAAACAACAAGACAATTGAAAAACATTGTAAACACTATAGTAGTATCAGAAAAGAGGAAGTGACTCACACAATTCAAACTTTTTAATTCATTTTCCCTCTTATTTTTAATGTTTGGTCAAATATGGAAAAATTGAGGAAATTGGAAGGAAAAGATATGGTGAAAAAAAAATTAAAAACTTTGAATTTTTTTGTGAGTCGATTCCTTTCTTTTCTCGACTTGCTCTTAAATTTTGAAAATTTTATATTTCTCAAGTTATTCTCCTAATATATATTTATTGCCTGCTTGCTTAATGACAGTAAACATTTTTTCTGTAAAAAGTTGTCTTCATCATTTCATTTGCAAACCCATAGATTGCTATAAATCGTGGCACTAACACGAAAACGATCCGTGATATATAGAGTTTGGCAGTTAGATATCTGATAATCTAATCATCGGCTGGTTCAGGTTTCGCGCAATTGATGTGAATAACGGTGGAATATGCGTGTTCAAATTCAACAAACAAGGAGAGGCCATGCTTCAATCCTTGAATATGACGGCCCACATGTACAGTGATCACGTTTATCTTCACTGAAAGTTACTGTCGACGCATTAAGAGGAATCTTACTATCCTACACATCATTGAACCCTGAAAATACCCAGAAACACAGGATTGAGAATCATTGTTTGGGTTCGGTTATTTTGAAATGTGGGGTTTGAACTGTGAATATGGATAGAAAGTCAGATCCAAATATTTGTAACACTTGAAACATTATTGCAACCAAGCTGTGGCTAGGTATAGAGTAAAGATTCATTTCTATCACAGTATCATATTCTACATGACACTGGTTTGAGTTAGCTTAGACATTGTATGCTTGAAAGCTTCATTTCTATTACCTTTTTTTTTTTTGGCAGTGTGATGCTAGTTCCTCCTCCTCTAGCATTTATATTTCTTCCCCACCCCAAACCTCATCCCCCCCCCAGTTGAATTTTCATTTTCCGGTTTATGTAATTGTTTGACAACTAAATAGACATCCAAATAAAAAACACATCATTATAAGCCAAAAGCTTCCTTACAAGGTGCAATGTCCAGCTTTACAAACAAAGGGCAACTCTCACAATTTATCAACCAGACACAAAATTGGGAGCATATGCTCAAACCAAAATGAAAAACGTCTAAGTCAACTAAATTTGTTGCAGTAACAGGCCACAAAATTCACCTCAGCACTGACCTCACCTCATTTCCCTTGTACTCGGGCTCTCTCTCTCTCTCTCTCTCTCTCTCTCTCCCACATGCTATAAACTATGACAGGTTTCTTTCACGCATCAAAGATTCTATCTTGTCAACATCTTCTGGAGTGTCAACCCCATGAGCGTCATGGTTAACCTTGATCACCTGTGAGAAGAAGGAGAATTACAAAGTTAAGGGAGGTACATCAAGTATGCTATGTTTTTATTTAATGGTCAAATGATGAATACATTATACTCTGTTTTGCCATGATTGTAGAATCTTAAAGCATAATAAGCCATAACTGACTGACTCTTCACAAGCGACATAGGGGATGGAGGAAGCTACACTTTTACAACTTATTCTACCCGATTATCTGACTGTTTATAATGTTAATGACATGTTAATGAGATGATGGAGTTGAAGGTCATAGGAGTTCTTTTTCAGAATTTTCTATTTCTCAAAGTTAAATTTAGCAAATCATTTAGGCACAATATATGGATCAAAATCCTCATCATCAACCTCCTTTTGACTAAGTTCATAATAGAGAACAGGTGAAATAGACAAGTCACTTTTTTTCAAAAGTTGCAACTGCTTTCTGAATCCATCACTCTGCATGATGACCCAAGATCACAGATCAAACATGACCAGTGCAAATTGTTTCCAACAAAAGGGCCACATAAGTATGCATATCGTCTAGCAATATAACTCAATAAAGTCGAACAGTGTTCGGAGATTATACCTGGATCAGGTCATTGAGGAAAATGGGGGGGGGGGGAAAAAAAATCGACTACTTTAGAAACCATGTCTGATCATAAACTACCTTCATTTTATACCCATTCTCGAGGACTTTAAGCTGTTCTAGATCTTCTTCCAATTGCAGTGGAGTGGGTGATAGCGAGGGATATATTCTCAGGAATTGTGCTTCATAGCTCTGGCTAGACAATGAAAGGGCAGTGTTAGCAAAGAATCATTTAAAAGTATACACACACTATGTAGTATGGACATTTCAAGCGTTGGAACGCGCTGACACATGTCGGACACACGGAAAAATGAGCAACTTTTTCCTTTTTTTTAAACACCAGACATCGCCGGATACGGGACTGAATTGAGAGTGAACATAGCGGGGTACATTGATTATTAACTAACAAATATGATTCTTTATTCGCGTTATTTTAGCATGTACAGAATCCTACATTTTTAAGATTTGTCGTGATGCTATGTCCATATTGTTTCATACCCGAGTTCCGTGTCTGTATCTCTGCTACATAGAACATGTACTAATGCTAATCAATGGTTCCATCGATACCTGGATGCCAAGATGAAGTAGATATGGAAACTGTGGATTGACCTTCCCTGACCTGTGTTGTTACACGTAAATGGGTATATATAAAAACTGAAGAACCTGGATATGACTGCAACAGATCTGAAACCATAGAACTCACTTATTATAAGGAATAAGTCCCCTTGAAAAATATATTGCATAACCACGATTGTCCACTATACATTTCACTCGATTTGGATCAGATGCATCCTCAGGTTTTAAAGATGTGACTGCAGTGCTAAATACAGCATCAGGTGCTGCCTGCGAAACTCAAACTACTCCAATCAATTGGATAACAAAAAAGGGGAAAGAAGGATCAAGGCCAACCAATAAAATCTCAAAAATAGATGTACTATTCAGCTCAAGAGAAACACAAATGAAAGAAGACACAAATTTGTTCTTTTTTGCAGACATGTGTCGATATGGTTAGACCCATACCACCAAGTGAAAAGAATATGCAATGGAGAAAAAGGGGAAAACAGAAATTCAAATCTTTAGACGAGAGCAAAATGCCAACTCGCGAGAAATTGAAAAAGGCATAGGCAACAAATAAGAACCAAGCAAGATTAGTTCAGGAAATTGCTAAAGATATACTTTAGATGCCAATTCCTTAGCAAATGCATTGCAAGGAGTTTCCAGACTGAATTTTCCTACTTAGGAATGTGAACATGCAATAGTAGTTCTAACAGATAGTACAATGGGGGTTCACTGGTATATGAGACACCATATAGGCATTAAGACATATTTAAAACATCGTACAGTACGGTTTGACACTTCGACTTGTGTATCTCACATAGTTTTTTTTTGTGTGTGTGTGTATGTCTCACATAGTAGGTGTGCACTAGGATATTTCTGAATGCTCCAGTTATTTTCATTTAACAAGTGACGAGAAATAATGCATAAAATATTCCCACCAAAAAACAATAAAAATGCATAAAATAACAAGAATCAAGTCAATCGACAAGAACTCATTACTTATGGCATTTTGTTATATTGGAATTTAAAATGCAAAAAACATAGAGCTTACTCAGCTTACTGCATCCTATTTAAGTTATTGATGATCCATTCCTTAATGTTTCTCCTACATGTGACTAAAAAAGAGCAAACCCGGTGCACGGGGCTCCCGCCACTGCTGTTTCCTCAATTTGAACCCGTGGCCTCCAGGTCACAATGAACCAACCTTACCATTGCATTAACGCTCGCCCTCTACAAGAGTCTACTCATATAATTAGATCAGAGTTCATTTTTAATTTTCTCCAGAGAAAATACCTAACCTGCAGAGCTTTGACAACCCCGTCTATTATCTCTGGTTCAATAAGAGGTTCATCTCCTTGAATATTAACTACAATATCAAACTTCTTCTGAAGCTTTTGGAGTGCCTCATTGCAGCGTTCAGTTCCTGAAATTTACTAAATCTGTAAGCTATGATCCAATGCAACTAAAAAGAACAAATCTTTCATTAAAAAGGCAACCAGCTCTCCAACCATTTCGGCAAGATTCTGATGTCATGATCACATCAGCTCCAAATCCATGACAGCACTCTGCAATCTTCTCATCATCCGTAGCCACAATTAATGCAAGAGGAAGACATACATGAAAAGTCACAGAAGACTAACATGAGCATTGAAATGTGCAAAAGACAGAGAGAGAGAGAGAGAGAGAGAGAGAGAGAGAGAGAGTTGCATATCCCAAGCGTGTGAATAACTATGCATACTTCTACTAAGGAGCCAAAATATGACTACTCCTGTTTTATGTAAATTACAATTAGTATATACAGTTCACTAACTTATTGCCACCACCAATAATAAACATAATCATACACAATGTGCCTCGCATAACTGGCTATGAAATTCCCATTTCACTCACTTCGTTTTGCAAACCAAATGACACCCATGTTTTTTTTTTTGAACAAAAGCAATATTTACTGGCACGAATGGTGAGAAACAGGGATTAGAAAACACTACGAAAAGAAAAATTGTTAAGAAAGTTGAGATATTGAGAGAGGACATCCCGTAAGAAAGAAAAATGGAATTTAAAACAAGCAGCTACAACCCCAGGAAAAAAAACACAAAGTTGTTACCATTGGTTAAACTTGAAGATTCAAGGGTTCTGATAAAACAACAAACTATCACAATAACCTCTAGCCATTTTTCTGGTTTCTTTACAATGGGTCAAGGTAGACATACAGTAGAAATTTCAATAGTGTTGACTCTTAAGCATCATCTTCAACTCACACATAGACATAGAGAGGGAGGGGGACACATACGTACATACTATACACACAATCTCAGTAGAAAAAAGTGAATTAAGTTTGTATGTAGGAGTCCATACCAAGTTGGTGCAGTGTTGTGGCAAGTTTTGCTCTCTCCCAAGTCCTCTGAAATTGGAAAACAATCAAAACAGGTAACTAAAGTTACAGTATCGAAAAGATTTAATTTTGCACATTGCAATGCATTGTTTGAACCCAAAATTGAAAAATATATGCTCATTCCGTAGAGATCATGTGTGTGTGTGTGTGTGTGTGTGTGAGAGAGAGAGAGAGAGAGAGAGAGAGAGAGAGAGAGAGAGAGAGAGAACCTGAATCATGGGCTTGCCGAGGATGGGAACGAGAGGTTTGCCATGGAATCTGGAAGAGGCGTAGCGAGCTGGTATAATTCCAACCACCTGGCTTCTGAATTTTGAGGATCGCCGGAGAGAGAATGCCACGTAAGCCCCAGCCGCCGCTGCTAGGGCGGCTACTAGGCCGTATAGCGACGATGAATCGGTGTCGCCGCCGCCAGAGACGGAGGAGGAGGAGGACGATGGTGGTACTCGACTCATGTTTCTGTGATTTTTGTCGCTCTCTGAGAGAACCAAGTTCAGGATTTAGCCGTCATAAGCAAGTCAGTGGTACAAAAGGAGGCCCAACGGGCTAAATTGTGAGCAGAAAAATTCCTCATTCTGTCTGGGAGGATGATCCTCATATGAGGTTCTGGTTATTTAATTGTTTAAGGTTCCTTCAGCAAAAAAAAGAAAGCAAGTCAGTGGTAAGTTTCTTGGGTATACTTGTAAGAGATTCCAGTAACGAGGGTGTGATCGAGGTGCGAGTAAGCTGACCCGAACATCCCTAATTACCCAAAAAAAACAAAGGATTTAGCCGTCATGCGGCCCACTTTTTAGGTTCAAGCCCTATGATATTTATGTCTAGGCCATCGGGTTTAAGGCCACCCTTACTAGAAACTCTGTTTTTTATTAGTATTATTTTTTTAATCATTAGGTATAGCCTCTTGTGAGTATATAAGTGTTAGGGTGAGGACAATGTTCAAACACTGATATGAACCTAACATGTAAAATTTTTTTACGAGCCATGGCTCGGAAAAATTAGGAACTTTTACATGTCACTTTGATGAGTTTTATGCACGGTTTAATTAGAATATATTATATACAGAGAAAAAAAGTCAAAATCGTAGTATATGAAATGGAGATAAAAATAGTATCGAGGGAAACTAATTTGCTATAGAAGTTGAGTAGCTGCATGGCGTGAAATTTGCAAACTACGAATATGCGGGCGTGCCAGACAAATGTCGTCTTTTGATACGAACAATATGACAATCAGACGAGTGAAGAGATTGAGAAATGGAATCTCTTTCAATAGGTTAGAATTGCTTTAACCAAGGATTAAAGACTTAAAATATGAGAAACACCGAGATTAGTAAAAGAAATACGAGTAATAGACATAGATTCCCATTAAATCTCTTACAATCATAATACAATCAGAAGTGGTAATCGTGCCTTCTAATTGGAATTTAACTATGAATCTACTCCTAAAACAGGAATTGAAAGATAATTGAAAGACAAAGGAAAGATATAACAAACGATATGAAAAATGCTAAAGTTGTTTGTGATCGGGGATCCTTTCTCTCTTCCATTCTGCTTCGTTATATAGATCTCAATAACCATAACCGCTGCCCAGCAGTTGAGAAGCCACCCACTATCTCCATGATGTGGGCAGAGTGGGTCTCGTCCATAACCGCACATTCCATGATCTGTAGTTACACGTGTCATTTCCCTGATTTAACATAACTGCCCATAACGGTTCTGCCATTGACGTGGCATACGTACTGGGTTATGGCATTCGTTATGTCTCATCATCCTGCCTTTCCATCAGTCTACTCTTGCGCCGACTCCACGTGTGATTCCCCATCAGATTTAGTGGGCCTACTTTAAATTTTATTTTGTGGTGCAAACAATGGCCCCCCAACATCCCTTTCAAGTAAAAGTGCAAGAAACCATCACTTGAAGGGATGTTGCCAAATGGCAAGCCAGCCCACCAAATCTCAATGGATTAATTCTATTGAAGAAGTCATCCTTATCCTCTAAATTCCAATCGCCATTTTAAAAAATGCTGAAGTGGTAGGCCGTGAGTGAAGATTCTCTTTCTTGAGAAGACGCTGACTTGACCCATATTAACTCTAATTTGCACAGTTACGTCAAAGCCCATCCCAATTTTTAGGGAGTTTCAATTTGAATCAACTTCTAATTCCAAACCCTACCATTTTTCTTTGCAATTCTACTACTTAACCCTTGTTGAGTCCTTTTGGCGTCACATATCTCTTCACCATCTTCCAAAAAAAACCCTCAAATCTCTCCCTGCATTCTCAAACTTTAGCTCCGATGACTGAAACCCACCAGAATGTACCTCGTCTCCCAGCACGGAGGAGATTCCCTCTGACCTTTAATCACGGGCCAAGGAATCACTAAAACAATTCGATAGTGCTGCTTGTCTATAGGTAACAGAACCCTCTCCTGATTTCAACTTTCTTATCCTTGGTCCAAGCGTTGCCCAGTAATTTGTCCTTTTTAGAGTCTCCAAGCTTTTCCCCATAATGGTCTATTTCTGTCTAAGCACATATATCCCCTATTGCATAGGTGGAGTCCAAGCAACGATATTCGTTTTTGGCCTTCAAAGCACTTACTGGAATGGTTGGCTTGGGTGGCTAGGGTCACCCCCAACAAGTTGGATGAGTGGAAGAAAAAAAATATCCACGATTTGATTCAATTATCCATGATGCCCCTTCCCATGAATACTCCTCTTCTTTCCTCTACTCTGGACTTTTGGTCTGTATCCACCAATTCTTTTCATTTTCCTTGTGGGATGATGTCCCCTACTCTCCTAGACTTGGATACCCTGATTGGGGTGAGGCTGGATGGTGATCCCATTAGTGCCCTTTTATCCCAGCAAACCTATTCCATTTCTCTCATCACTTCGTTGAAAAGAACACGAGTTATTAGTCTTTCATCCTGGAACATAAGAAGGATGATGGCCCCCTGACGGATGCAGAGTATCTTGCCTTTCTCTCCTTCTAGGTCAGCAAATATTTGACCTGTCCCCCTTATTTTAAAGTGGTAAAATCTGATCTTCCTCTGGCCCAAGCCCTAGCTTCTGGCCAAATTCTGGCCCTAGGCCCTTTTCTTTTAGCTCAAATATGTAGAGTGTGTTTTAGGCTAATCAACAGTAACCTGGACACTTGGGGTGATCCCCTATGGATTCTACAATTGTAGTTCCATCTCTATTTCCTCGAGATCAGCCCCTCTTGCACTGCCATGTCTGATCCATCTGTCTATTGCCAGAACTTGGCCAAATTTTCTTCCAATCCTTTCGGGTTTTCAAATTGTTTGACCTTCTTTTTCTCCTTTAGGACTCCTTCTCCTGGTAGATTCCTACCCCTATCATCCTCCTTTGCACGGACCAGTCTGGTTTAAGGCCTCTCTCATTGAGCCTAATAGTTACCTCGAGATGTAGGCATACTAACTTACCTTTCGAGACTTCCACCACAAAGTGACAAAAGAGAGTTTGGGTAATAATCAATGTGGCGTAGAATCTTATTTTTTAAATTATTGTGCACGCCAATTTGGTCTAACCCAAGCCATTCCTTATCCAAACTTTTGGCCAGCCAACCCAGATCTCACACCCATCCAGGGAAAATATATTCTTTTCAAAGGCATAAGCGAATTTTCTGAAAATTATTAATGTTGATTAATAATTGAGATGGAGTTGACTGTAGGTCAACAGTGAGTGTCAATCGAGGACACATGAACATGGAAAATCATGAGGCATTGGATTGACTAAATGACATTTATATGATTTTATCTGGTTTATGTGAATAGTGTAATATACTTGTGTAGTGTAATTTCTATTAGTTTTGATCTTGTTTAAGATCATTTTGATTGTTGAGCGATAACCAATGTAATACGTTACATAAAATGTAGGTTATCTAGAAATTCCACGAAAATTAGTTTTCAGAGCGTAATTAGGGCGACAAACGGAACTTAGACAAAAAGTGTCATAATTTATAGTTTTCACTCGTGAAGAGATAAAATGGCCGTGTGCAATGTTTCGGAGAATAATTATTAGTTTTGAAAACTTATGGAGAGGTAAATACAATTTTTGAAAGTGTTGCCTATATATAGAAGTGGCAAGATATCTTTTATTTTAATTTTTCTTATAAACCTAAATCAAGAGAGGTGATTTTGCTTAGAGCTTCGTGACGCAAATCAACGGACTTCTGCCAGTTTATTTTTCATTAAATTTCATATTTGGATTCCCCGAGACAAGGGCTACCTTTTGATAGTCTTTAGGCCATGTTTGGCTAAGTTTTTATAAATCTCTAAATAACGCGTGTAAAATTGTGGGTTTTGCGTAGGATCAGAGATTTGACATTTAATCGGGCTTGTAGTCGTCCCCTCCAAGTTATACGATGATAGGTTGAGGTATGAATTTCTAGCCTATGAGATATAGGGAAATTACATGTTTTGATTTTTGATGACGAAATTGTGATCCGGGAAAAATTCATGTCTTAATCTTAGGCTCGTTAATTATGCACGCACTTAAATGTGAAAAGCATGTCTGCTTTTATGCGAGCACGTTGAGTTGATTATGTGTGTCAAAGGGGGGACTTATACAATTTCATGCCAGAGTAAGCTTCTCAATGTTTGAGAATTTAGTAGTGACGGCTACTGTGCATGGTTTAAGACTTGGACTTTCCATGATACTTGGGGATGCAATTGTAGGCTTGGACTAGCCGTTAGCATCGCGATTTAAGGCTTAGACTTGCCGCTACCGAATGAATGCGTGTTTTTTTTTCCTAGAAACTATTTGATGTGAATTAATTATGAGATTAGTCATATATGCATATGTTAGAAATTGTGTACTCAGCATATAGCTGAGCGCAATATGGAGATTTACTCCATTGCAGGTATAGAAAACAGAAGAAGAAGCGTGATGAATGAGGCCGTGGGAATGCAGGAAAATCACATTTTGCATATGTTTTGTCTTCATTCCGAAGATGTAATAATGAATCTTGTAAAGTTCGAATTATGTACTTTCTTAATTATCACCGAGTACCCTAATTGGGTTGCCAACATTGTGCTAGTTTTGAAGAAAGATAGTCGTGTAAGGGTGTGTGTTGATTTCTGAGATTTAAATAAAACCAGCCCTAAAGACGATTTACCTTTTACCTCATATCGATATACTAGTTGATAATACCGCAGGACATGAACTTTTATCTTTTGTGAATGGGTTCTTAGGGTATAATCAGGTTCTCATGGCACCGGAGGATAGGGAGAAAACCACATTCATCACACCTTGGGGAACATATTGCTATAGGATAATGCCATTCAGACTTAAGAATGCGGGCGCAACCTACTAAAGGGCTACTACTACGTTATTATACGATATGATCCATAAGGAAGTAGAAGTATACGTGGATGACATGATTATAAAATCCAAATAAAGGAGGGGTCAATTATGAGTATTAAGGAAGTTCTTCGAGAGGTTGAAAAAAATTAGGATGAGGCTGAATCCGCAGAAAAGCACCTTTGGGGTTACCACTAGGAAATTGCTGGGATTCCTTATCACTCAGAGGGGAATAGAGGTGGACCCAACTAAGATTAAAGCCATAATTGAAATGCAGCCGCCAAAGAGTGAAAAGGAGTTAAGGGGATTTTTGGGTATGATACAATTCATTAGCTGTTTCATATCAAAACCTACCATGACCTATGACCCACTTTTCAAATTATTGAGAAAGGGAGAGAAGTTTGAGTGGGATAACCAATGCCAACAAGCCTTTGATAATATTAAAATCTATCTCCAAAATTCGCACGTTCTATCACCTCCCCAACCCAGAAAACCCTTATTACTCTACCTGTCTATGATAAAAAATTCGATGGGGGTGTATGTTGGCCCAAGAAGAAGAAGAGGGGCATGTGGAGAAAGCTATCTATTATTTGAGTAAAAGGATGACCGGATATGAGCTGAATTATTCGCCATTAGAAAAATCCTGTTAGGGCTCAGTCTGGTGTACCCGTCGCCTTAGGCACTACATGTTATCCTTTTCTGTAATTTGATATCCCGAATGGACCCGCTTAAATACCTGTTTGAAAATCCCGCCTTAACTAG
Source organism: Hydrangea macrophylla (assembly GCA_033977485.1). Classification (NCBI taxonomy): domain Eukaryota; kingdom Viridiplantae; phylum Streptophyta; class Magnoliopsida; order Cornales; family Hydrangeaceae; genus Hydrangea; species Hydrangea macrophylla. The sequence continues at coordinate 94,454,880 of CM066988.1, read as the reverse complement.
TAGAATTTTCCGTTGGATTGTGATGTTAACCGAGTTTGATATAAGATATGTCGCTTCTAAATCTATCAAAGGGAGAGCTGTCACCAAATATCTAGCTGACTTTACTTAGAATTCGAGGAGAAATGAGAATTTAAGTTTCCAGATGAAGGAGTGATGGAGGTAAAAGAAGACCTATGGAGGATGTATTTCGATGGAACGGCTAATTAGATTGGATATGGAGTAGGAATTATTCTTATATCACCCAGCGGAGCCCCTACCCCACTAGCTGTCAAGCTTAAGTACGATTTAACCAATAATACGACAGAATATACAACATGTATAATCGGAATAGAAGTAGCCCTGGCTTTAAAAGTTGAAAGGATTGATATTTTTGGGGATTCCAACCTGATCATATCCCAAGTGCTAGGTGATTGGAGAGTGAAGCATGAGAAGTTGAGACCTTATCATGAATATCTGGAGAGTTTGAAAGTGCAATTTAAGTAGATTTCGTTATATTACCTTCCCCGTGAGGAGAACTAGTTAGTAGATTCCTTAGCAACCCTAGCCTCAATGATCCAAATCTCCATAAGAGTTACCATGATCCTATTATCCCTAGAAGAAAGAAACCAACCTTCATTCGAGATGATTGCAGCCATTGAAGAAGGAAGAGAGGGTGAAATATCTTGGTATGTGGACGTTTGGAATTTTATTGAGAAAGGAGAATATCCCAAGGGAGCTTCGGAAAAAGATAAAAAGGCAATTCAAAGGTTTTCCACTCAATTTGTGATCTATGCAGATAAGTTGTAGAATAAGTCTTATATAGGGTATAATCTGGAATGTTTGTATGGGAGGGAAGCAAAGAGAATGATAGAAGAAATACATGAGGGAGTTTTTGGACCCCACATAAATGGGCATATGTTAGCTAAGAAGATAATTTGACAAGGGTATTATTGGACGACCTTTGATAGGGATTGTTGTGAGTATGTCAAGAGATGTCATAAATGTTAAATCCATGGGAATCTGATGTACACCCCACCTTCCTAACTCTATAGCATGACCACCCCTTGGCCATTCTCTATGTGGGATATCGATATTATTGGTGAGATAGTTCCAAAGGCCTCCAATGGGAACAGATATATAATTGTAGCAATTGATTATTTTACTAAGTGTTTAGAAGTGGCGTTATATGCGACCTTGAAAGCTAAACATATGGTGAGTTTCATTGAGAAGAATATAATTTATAGATACGGGTTCCGAATGAGTTCATTTCTGATTATGGTAGTCATTTACAAGGAGAAGTCATCCCTATTTTAGAGAAGTATAAGATCACCCACCACCAGTCCTCCCTGTACAAACCTCAGACAAATGGGGCGATAGAAGCAACAAATAAGAATGTTAAGGCAATCCTGGGAAAAATGACGGATACGTATAAGGATTGTCACGAGAAACTACCAGTTGTATTATGGGGATACCGGACATCTGTGAGAACCTCAACAAGTGCTACGCCATATTCATTGGTGTATGAGATAGAAGCTGTTCTCTCGGTGGAAGTAAAAATACCCTCACTAAGGGTTTTAGCCGAATATGAGATAACAGAGCTTGAATGGATATGAGGGAGGTATGAAGAGCTCATGCTACTTGATGAGAAAAGGTTGGCCGTAATAAACCATACCCCGAAAAGGATAGCCCGTGCTTTCAACAAAAAGGTTGGCCCAAGGAAGTTTGCTGAGGGTGACCTGGTCCTCAAAGAACTTAAAGCGCCCGTTTACGATCCTAGAGGAAAATTCAAACCTAACTGGGTCGGGCCATACATCATTAAGACCCTCCTCTCCGGAGGGGCTGCCTATGTTATGGACCTAGACGGGGTTAAATTTAAATAGCCAATCAATCTCGATCGCCTCAAAAAATACTTTGCTTGAGACCTTTCCTTTTAAAACCTCCTACATCGATGAACCATACTTGGGCTGATTCCCACTCCGGGATACGTAGGCAACTTACTCGGCTTGGTCATTTATAATTGCCTTGATGACACTTTTTTTCTTTCAAGCCTTAGCTGAACTACTTTGGACCTAATACCTACTCGGGGATAAGTAGGCGGGCTTTTGGAGCCTTCAGTCCATGAAAGCCCAAAACTTTTGACAAAACCTTATGTTTTGAGTTTTTCCATGATAAACTAAGGGCAAACTTAAACCACATCAAAGCTCCATTACTAGGGGCAAACTTTGTTTGCCACCCGAAGAACCCAGATACGTGCCCTAACCCATCTCTTGATCTATTGGCTATCATAATGAGCATTATGTAAAAAAAACAAACAAATGAGAATTCATGGTATAGAATGATTAAAGCTCCAAGCAAGATTCAAAGCAAGGTAATAAAGGCCAAGAAAAGACATTAAAAGGAAAATTTTCACAAATCTAAGACTGATTAAAAGAATGAACACTTTGATCAAACATGCTAGAACATGTTTTTTACTACAAGAAAAATTCTATGGAAGGAAACGTAAATCTTATTCAGAAGCACAACAAGAGTAGATAGGATTTGTCGAAAGTTTTGGAAAATAAAGCTCTCCTTTATTTCTGTTGTTTTAATATATATATATATATATGTGTGTGTGTGTCTGTCTATCCATGAGACTGCCTCTCAACTAGGGTCTAGAACTCTAGAAGATACTCAACAGTAGGTACGGCTAAAGCAGGAACCATTCGGAAGGGAGCAGTAACCCTATCATGTCAGGCCTCAGCAAAAGCCTTCATAGTGGAAGGGCGTAGGGCAGAACTCCTCGTAAAATTGGCAGTAACATCTTCTGGAACATCTTGAAAAAGTCTGTACTGACAAACCACTCGGCCTGAAATAAAAAAAGTGGTGGCATGTAAGCCGGGTAGCCAAATACTGGGACGTCCAGGCAGTCGCATTATGATAGAGCAATAAAACCATTAGGGGCAGACCCAATGAATATCCTCATAGAAGAGGCTCTGTAACCAAGCAAGCCAAGAGTCAGCCAAGTGAACAGGTGATGAATCTCTAGTTGGTCATATGGAAGTTGCCTTCCAAGACGAGAAGGACGAATGCAAAGACCTAGACACTCTATAAGTTATACTTACAGAATATAGGGGGCCCCAGAAAGTAGCGTGGCTCTGGTATCATGAGCACGGTCTAGTCCTAACAAAGTCTCTCCCAGGACAAGCACGACTATACTCCTCATCTCTCGAAGACTACAAACAATAGGTATGAGGATATTAGCAGATGATTGGAAAAAGGAAATAAGAAAGCATGGCGATGGAAAGTGCACTACGACGTATGTTCTGGTACCCACCGTCATCTGGGTCCCCGACAGAGCCGCAAATTGAAAAAAGGCACCTAAAGTCGATATGTCGATCCTGAATAAATGAACTAGTGACACTACGGGAGATGTGAAGGAGGGTGATTAGATCCCGCACATATCCCGCGTGCACTGGGGGAACCGTCAAGTCTGCGAAGGGTCAGTGTAGAATAAAGCGCTAAACGCCTCAAATAGAGGGCAGATCTCCTCATGCCCAAATCGGAAAACATGGAATGTAGGATCCTAGCACCGAATGGTAGCCCTAAGTAGATTATCATCTAAAGCCATCTTCCAGAAGGAGAAGAGATCATTTAGTTTATAACACTTGAAATTGAGCCTATCAATATCGGAGAGGGTGTCCATCCAAGGGAAAAGGATTTGAGAACTAACGAGAGCCATGAAGGGTAGAAGAAGAGAAAGAAGTTTTCAAATATACATCAAATGAATGAAAAAGGTCATTGAAAGAAATTAGGGGCCGAGTGGCACTTGATGAAAGCCGGCGGTAGTCACCGAGTGCCAGTCGGCATTCACTAAGTGCCGGTTTTCTTCACTGAGTATCGGTGACGGCCCAAGTAATTCCCAATGTTGTTTGTAATTCAATAAGCCCAAAAACTTGCACAAAAAAATGAAAAAATACTACAAAGAATGTAAAAAATTGGCATTAGAGCATTATTACTCGCATCATCTATCAATAAGCATGAGCAATAAAAAAGAAGCATTTGCATTTTCAAAAGAAACCAAGATAACATTCGATATCATAAAAAGCAGCTAAGTATGAACATAAAAAAAATCCAAAATTGGCTCAAAGGCCACCATGCATGCACATCATTCATTCATCTAACTAAAATCCATAAATAAAGCAAGAATAAAAAAGTTTGATTGTTTTTGTCCATGCAGGGACATTCTAAATAAGAGGTGAGAGAGAGAGAGAGAGAGAGTAGGTCATCCTCGTCTACCATGGGGGTTCTTCCTAGGCGCCTGTTGAGCTGCCTGTCTACCCCTGGCTCTACCATCACCTCTATCTCTGCCATCATCTCCGTCTTGACCGTTATCGCCAGCACCTCTAGCATGCCCTCCCTAGCTCATCTATAGCTCATACATTTGCCTCCTCAAAGCTGCAAGCTCTTCCTCCTGCAACGGAGATGAAAGAAAATTTGTTAAAATCGTACGGCTCACGTTTTGTAAAAATAAAATTCTTTCAAGTCCGCGGGCTCGTTCTTGTAAAATATAAAATTCTTTTGAGTTCATGGACTCATCTTTGTAAAATAAAATTCTTTTGGATTCGCGAACTCATCTTTGTAAAATGAAAATCTTTTGGGCCCGCGGACTCATCCTTGTAAAATATGAAATTCTTTTGGGTTCGCAGACTCATCCCTATAAAGTATGAAAATCTTTTGGGTCCGCGGACTCATCTTTATGAATATGAAATTCTTTTGAGTCTGTGGACTCATCCTTGTAAAATATGAAACTCTTTCAAGTCTGCGGACTCGTTCTTGTAAAATAGAGTCCATTTGAGGTTTGTAAAATAAAGGAAAAGGGAATAAGGACATAGATCTGGGCCTTGGCTCAAAGTTCCATAGCAACTCTCGCCCCGTCAGCCTGAAAGAAATTGGGTGACAAGCGATCAGTGTCAGAATAATCGAAGGAATGAGAGAATGAAATACAGTCAGAAATAGAGTAGTTTTTTTTAACTTACCCTCCATTCACGAGCATGAATCCAATGCTTGGCCGTATGAGCATATAGTAAACCTTCCTCAGCATAATCTCTGGGGATGTTGTCGTATTGAAGAGGTATGATCGGGGCGCCTTGAGTGTACAATGTAAGCTGGTATGCAACCTCTTGGCCCATGTGTATAGTCGGCATGTTCCAAGCCCACTGAGGGAGTGGTGGAGGACCAGCAACTCTAGGGACAGCCTACAAATAAGAGAAATCAAATCAATTATGTGTAAGGGAAGGAAAAAAGGAATCTAAAATAATAAAATAAAATATTACCCGAGTTACTTCCATCAAAGGGAAGTTGAGCATCAAGAAGTTTAGGCTGAAAGAAGGAAAACCACTGGGATCCTCAACATAGGCTGCAATATCCTCGCCAGTCAAAGCTATGATCAGGTCATCATGATCCAAAGTCTCGGTACTCCTCATAGTAGAAGGAGGGCCATCGATACATAAAAGGTAGGAGAAGTGAAGGAATGTCTGGTCACCCTCTCACCCAAGTACCACTTTCTGCACACTTTCTTAACCATCAGAATTCGCATCCTATTGAAGCCATAGGCAGCCTGAAGCTCTTCTCTAGCCTCTAGGAAAGCCGCAGACCATGGATTCCATGTTACATGGACCTCTCGAAGATTGATAAGAAAATTTCTGTAGCCAACAAAATCATGAGCCCCGACTTTCGGCCCGCTGCTTCCTTCCGCCACATTAAGCCCTGAGGGAGGATTGCATTTTCATTTGTTCTTATGCTCGGGGCCATCATGCGAAGATATTTTTAAGACCATATCTGCAAGGGAAACATAAAATATATGAATTCAAATATTAAAGAAAATTGCAAGAAATTTTGGAGAGCAAAAGAAATAGGAAATGTTTTACCTCCCAGGCTCTCCAAAAATCTCCAGTGGAAGGATAGTTGTCTCGAGAAACGTTGCTCGTGTGGAGATAAAGTGCGGCTAATCTTTCCCCTCCCCAATTGTGTTGATTAATTGGTCAATGTCCTCCACAGATGCTAGATAAGATAGATGAATCCGGTCTCCTCTAGTGCTCAGCAAAGAGCAGCCTAGTATATACATTATAAAAGCCCAGACCTTCTGATCATCGGTGAAGTCTTGACCTCTGAAAGTGTCCAGAAACCACTTGGCAAGAACTATGAGGTCTCCTGGGTGAGCTCTAAGAAGGTCGATATTTTGCTCATGATGGCTCCTAATGTTGTCAAAGTGAGCCAGAGGAAGTCCGCCGAATGGAATGCCTGTGATCATTGAAAAGTCTAGGGGGTAATGGACATCTCTCGAAAAGAGAAGTGGAAAGTGTTTGTAGTATCCCACCACCTCTCTTCTAGGGCATGGATTTGGGAAAGATCATTAGAACTCTTCACCAACAATTGCACAAAGAGCCCAAAGCCAGCAACATTTATTTTTTCCTTTAGCAGCCTCAGAAAGTTCTCCATACCACTCAAAACCATGAGCTAAACTTCCATGACCTTTGATGGCATCGTCGTGCACCTAAAAAGATAAAATAAAAAATGGAAGAAACAATAAGCAAGAAATGTAAATAATGAATAAGCCTGAACGAAAACCGAATAAATGTGAATTTTTGGGTCCGTGTGACTCAGTTGTTGTAAAATATTGAATTTTGGAGTTCACATGACTCCTTGTGTAAGAAAATTGATTTTTTGAGTCTGCGTGACTCCTTGTATAAGAAAATTGATTTTATTTAGTCCACGTGATTCCTTGCGTACAAAAATTGATTTTTGAGTCTGCTTAAGAAAATTGATTTGAGTCCGTGCGATTCCTTGTGTAAGAAAATTGAATTTTTGAGCTTGTGTGACTCCTCTTGTAAGAAAATTGAATTTTGAGTCCACGCGACTCCTTGTGTAAGAAAATTGAACTTTGAGTCTACGTGACTCCTCTTGTAAGAAAATTAAATTTTGAGTCCGCGTGACTCCTTTTGGTAAGAAAATTGGGTTTTAAGTCTGAATGACCCAGTTGTTATAAAAATTGAACTTTTTGAGTCCAAGTGACTCCATGGATGTAAAATATGAAATTTGGTGTCCGAGTGAATAATCATAATGAAATTTTGGGGGGCATGGTCTCGACACAAAATCAATGAAACTAGGATAACAAGGATAGACAAAAATGTAAATCCTATATGCGGTCCTATTGTCCTAAACATGTTCATAACAATGTCTTGGGGGAATAAAAAATCCACAAAGCGTGCAAGATTAAAATCATGTTCATACATGCATAGAGCATTATACATTGCATTGATCATCTAGAGAGGCAAAGGTGTGGAGTAAAGTTTAGATTTTTTACCCCTTTGATAAAAACATGTGTCAAAAGGTGCTGCTCGGGGGTTGACAAGAGAAATGCAAAGTTATGGCCGGGAAAGGGCTTATACTTCCTCTTAGGAGGCCTATGGGATCCTGAACCACTGGTCATTGGGATGGATCTACAAACATGAGTGTCAAGTTTTGAAGAAACTCAAAAAGAAAACAGAGAGAAAGTAAAAGAAGCTTTGATTTTGATCACAAATCAATACAAAAGATGTGATCTTGATGTTAGGAGTGACCAAAACCTTTGGTTGATGAGGTTTAGGTTGAAAATCATGAGGAAAGGGAAATCCTAAAGAGGATTCGTATGGAGAGAAGAAGAAAGAATAAGAAAAGGAAGAAGAAAAGCTTGTGTCAAAAACAAACTGCTAAACGCACCGGCACTCAATGAAAAGTAAGCGACACTCGCTGAGTGCCGTGTAGCGATCACCGACTGTCAAATCGGCACTCAGCGAGTGCTGCCACGTCTATTGTGAGTGTCGCTGCATTGACAGTTGGCCTTCCTGCCATATTTTTTTATATTCGCATAGGGGCCACCAAATTTCGCTTAGATGTCCCTCAGTTTTCCCTCATTTTGAATAAAGCCCCAGGATTTGAAAAGTAAGTCTTAAAGTCCTTGGCATAAATATAATTTAACCCCAATTTTATAAAGTAAAAATTCTTGTGAGTCTGATTGGCTCTCAATTTTGGAAATTTGAAACGAATGGAGTCAAATTGACTCTAGGTTTTGAAATTGAATTGATTTGAGTCAAATTGACTCCCAAGTCTAGAAATTAAAAATTGAATTGAGTCTGATTGACTCTCGATTTTGGAAATTTGAATTAAGTTGAGTCTGATTGACTCTTGATTTTGGAAATTTGAAATGAATGAGTCCGATTCGATTCCCAATTTTAGAAACTTAAAATTCTCTGAGTCTGAATTTTGGACATTTGAAATTTTTTTGGGGGGTCTATCTGACTCCCAATTTGTAAAATTTGAAATTCTTTTGAGTTGGATTGACTCCAATTTTTGGAAACTGAATACTTCGAGACCGAATGGATCCCTTTGAAAAAAATCCAACACGTTGAGCCTGGACGGCTCCATCTTAAAAGAAAATCCAATTCTTTAAGCTAGGATGACTCTCTGTTAAAAGGTCAAATCTTTTTAGCCCGGATGGTTCCCTTCTCTGAACAAATCCAATTCTTTGAGCCTAGACGGCTCCCTCTGTGAAAAGGTCAAATTCTTTAAGCCGGGATAGCTCCCTTCTCTGAAGAAAATCCAATTCTTTAAGCCAGGATGGCTCTCTGTGAAAAGGTTAAATTCTTTGAGCCCGGATGGCTCCCTATGAAAAGTCCAAAATCAGTCAGGATGGCTCCCTTTGTGAGAAATCCAATCCTTTGAGCCCCGGATGGCTCCATTCTCTGAAAATTCAAAATTTATTGAGCCTGGATGGCTACATCTCATAAGAAATCCAATCCTTTGAGCCCGGATAGCTCCATCTCATAATGAAATTCAAAATTCGTCGAGCCCAAATGGCTTCGCCTAAAAAAAATCTAGTTCTTTGAGCCCAGTCGGCCCTATTTTGAAAGAAATCTAGTTCTTCAAATAATTTTTTCTATGAAATTTCATGAGTTAATAAGGTCATTTAAATAGATCGAAGTGATTCAGATTCATTTACTATTTTTAGAAAATCATACAAGATCTCTGGATAGAGTGTTTATAAATTCTGAGTGATGTTTGGTTATGGTCCAATTCCCAGAGATTGGACCATTTGGCGTTTCATTTTCTTTTTTGGGTTAGAAACTAGACATGCAAAGGCATGTCATACTCAAAAATCATTGAAATCAAGCCATGGAAAATAAGTTTTTTCTATTTTCTAATCTCAGGTTTCTTCTCTCTAAATTCTGAAAACCTGAGACAGATTTGATAGAATCTTGCTAACTTTGATTCAAATTGTTTTCTAAATGCCTTAAGGTTTGAAATGTGTTTTGATTTTGATTAATTGAGCTCAAATCCAGAGATTGGATAATCCAAATCAATGAACGGTTCATGTGTTATCCATTTTTATGCATTCACTATCATCACATGTGTTGATCCTTGTAAATTAGAACATTAGCCTAGTCATGGATTCCTTTTAATCATGTTGAGATTGTATCGTCTCTATATGGAGAATACATTGGCTCTTAGTTGAGACTTGTATATCTATAGGGATGTTGTCGTTTCAACAAATTGGAAGGAATTCATGATTTTTGTTAACCTTTTCTATTTTTGTTAGATCTAGGACAAGAATTTGGCATAATATTTAGGATTTGATATTGTATCGTGTTCAAAGCATGTGGACTAACCTTTATTTTGTAGCGCTATTAAAGTATGGCTTTTTGAACCACATTTTTTTTATTTAATTCAATTTTTGTTGATTTTCGACTTCATCCACGACACCTTAGATTATTGCCTTATGTGTGTATATGTGTTAGATACTCTTTGTTAGGTTTTCGTTATTTGTATATATGCATTGCACGTTTCCCATTCGCAGCTGGATTCCAGGTAAGTTTTCTTGTTCCCTATTGCAATTCATTCCCTTGCTATTTGAACTATGTGGTTTTGTATGCCGTTTTATTGTTAGCAATCTTGCACCCCTTTTCGACATGCTTTTGGAATGTGTATATATATGTATTAGTTGAGGGCATGCTTAGATTCATAATTCGATTAAAAAGAATGTTGAGTAGAGACTTATCACGAGATATGATGAAAGGGGGTGTTTTAGTCTGCCGGGCTCCTTCCCCTCTCATTCCATAATCCCCAGACCTAGAAATCTCTGGTTTCCAAAAAATCAATTTGCTTTTAGAATGATTTCTTAATTTTTCCTTTAAAAATTAAGTGGCGACTCATATTTTGAATTTAAAAAAATTAAAACATGGCTAGCTTGCGATATCCACAGCCTTAATTATCTAATTACTCTAATCAGGGACCTAAACCAAAGTAAAAATAATTAGTTGTCCTTAAATCACTAAATTTCCCTAACTAGGGATTCCCATCTAATTTTCCCAAAAAGAAAGAAAAAAAAAAGAGATCTAAATATATATATATATATATATATTGTCCCAAGAAGTTATCTCAAACTTCTAATCCCACCTAATATCCCCCTCCCATGAGTTATAGTTATTGCACTCTTCATGGGATAAAAACCTAGTTCAGGACTATTTTATCTTGTACGATGGGGCCACCAGACTCTGGATATGATAAAAGTTATATGCCTCTTATCCTGAGCACCAAAAAGGTTTACGGTCCGTGTTATGGTAACATTAGGGAACTCTCTCTGTCCCGAAAAAAAAATTAAGGAACTTTTACTGTAGGTGGTTTTGTATGGACTTGTACAGAATGTTCGAATCTCCCTAAACTTAAAGGGAAAGATCGAATTCTCTAGAGTCTTTTGGAGACTTGTACAAAATATTATAAGTATGGTAACCTTCTAGAAAGATTACTTTATTAGGAGGTCTAAAACTTCTAAAATATTATCATGAGATTCTATTTCATTGGATGATCGCCCCTTATATAAATCATGGCCATTGATCGTACTAACTGTTATTTATAAGTAGGGTGACCTTCATCAAAATTAATCAAGAATTATAAAGTTTCTTGAAAAAAAACTATACTTCGAATAACTATGCAGATCATTGATTGAGTAGTAAAAAGCACAAAAAGCGCATACTTATGTGCTTTATCTACTTCTTCATATCTCTTTTATCGTCAAATATGAAAAGCCTACTTAAGTCTTATAACACGTAAAAGATATCCCCCTAGGCCAAAATCCTGGTTCTGCTCCTGCTCTAAACCCATTATTCAAAATCCACCTTACTTTCCTATTTGGGTAGATTCATAATCCAATGAAGAATCCATGAATCTAATATAGTAAGCTTTTGAATTAATACTAGTAATGGGGGTAATATAAGAATTCACCATTTGAATTCATAAAGCAAAATGGATTCTTAGTCGTATCATTGACTTGAAATCAACAAAGTAACTAAAATCAGAAGTCACAACCTTCTACTACAAAGCGTTTCCTTCATCAGAACTCCAAAATCTTAACTTGTACACTCTTGACACTAACTTCCTATCAATTTTTCCATAGCCGTTTTCTCCCCACTTAGTACCCCAAGAGTTTTTTATCCTATAGTACTTGTGTCGGGTGTCCTGTCCCCAAGAGTTTTTTTTATCCTATAGTACTTTGTGTCATGTTCCCTTCTCAGTTCCATAGCCAACTATCATAACAGCATGGTTTCTCAATTTTGTTTCTCCAGGAATGGGTCTCGTATAGATCCCCTAAACACAACAAAATGATAAAAAAAATTATCAACAACATTGATTAATATATAGTTTAAATGTACACCTAACTGACCTTTTTGTAATCCAACAATGACTGGTATATATATAAAAAAATTTTTGATACGAGTGAGAGGGATGAGGTTAGAACCTTGAACCTATGCATTGAAGGGGGCTTATTTATGCTAAGCTCTTTGCCACTTGAGCTATACTAACCTATGCATGACTGTTATATTTCTATTTTATTAACTTTATATTAAAGATAAAGTCATCAAAAACTTTTCTCCATTACACCACATGGCATCTTCACTTCTTTTTTTTTTTTTTCTTTTTTTTTTTTTTTTACATTTTATACTCAATAAATATAGAATTTATGTTCTCTAGCTAATAATTTTCTCAATTATCTAAACTTATTTTCTCCCTCTTCTGCACATCTCACAACTTTACTATTTTATTTGTTTACACACACACACACACACACACACACACAAGCGCACGCGCGCATGCACACATATACACACATATGTATAAAATAATATTTAAGGTGTCATTTTGAAAAAATCAATGGAAGCCGCACAAGCCAAACCTCATTTCCATTAGAATAATGCTATGATTCTCAAATTTTGAATTCCAAATTTATTTTTTTAAATGCTTTGGTAGTTGTATGATGTATCACATGTAGTGGCATGTGGTACTATCAATTACTGTCAGAACATATCAAAGCCATGCTAATTAACCAACAAATTATAAACTTGGTTGTGCATTATACCTTATTTGTCTTTGGGCATTGATCACCCTCGTTTGGACCTTTGCCACGGAAGCGATAATGCACTTTCTCGCTAACAAGGTGGTCCCTAATACAACATAAGCCAAGCTCAATAGTAGATTCATTACAGAAAAGCTCATCCCATTTTTTCCTCCGCACCTCTTTATACCATTCAGGACAATGGTCTATAAGTTCTTGACAAGATAACTCTATAATAATATCATTTTTCCAGTGAATAGCATAACTAGCTGCTGCTATGTCTGTGGCTAGAATGGCCCAACAACAACCTTGAAAAGAGAAAAAACCAAATATCATTATTGTGACATCCATATTATAAATTGTTTTAATAACAAAACAAAGTTATTTAGTTTCCCAAACTTACTCAACCCCCTTGCTTTCTAACGGGATTCGTCATCTGGCGGTCCTCCCAATCAAATGACTCACGAATCTGATATGTCAAATCAAATTGTCAAATAAGAAAACTTAAGATCTATTTGCTTGTTCATTGATTTGAATGGGATCATTCACAATTCGTAAAGCATTTTAATATAGAAACTGATAAACTTGAATTAGTTTATTTTGAAAAATGGAAAAGCTTATCATCTTTCTTCACATGTGGTCATTTCTTAGGTCATTTATAGATGATGTAATTAATGTGCTTAAGCATTACTTCTAGCATAACTACCATTACACCAAATGACCTAATTTAAGATGATGGATTTATACATTGAAATGCCTTTAAAAAAAATTATATATCATTTTATTCAATTTCATGTACGCGCAAACAGGCCCTTATAGAATGTGAAATAGAATCTTGAAATTGTATTTTCCAAGCTTACCTTGTTGCCATGGTCATGAACTAGCAGCTAGAACTAAAAACTAAATAATGAAAAGAAAAAACAAAATGTGGACACGCGGCTCATTTCGGGGTTTCAGAATTAATTTTCCTTTGAAATATTTGAAGAAAAGAAGTCCGTGAAAGCAGATACAGAGTCACCACTTGGTCTTTAGGGAACCAAGAAACCCAATTTGACTCACCCAAATGGATAAAGGGCACCGACCCTTCATAACCAAAGAACTTGGCTTGGGGTTTTGGTATGAGAGAGGAAGGAGCCTTTTTCATGACTAAAACACCCTCAACTCGCCCTGTCTCTCAACGGGCCTCAATTATCATCCAAATAATCATCTTATACTATGTTTGGTTTGACAGTTAAAATTATGATAAGTATATTACATTGCATAAGAATCTTTAAATGGAAGATCAAAAGATAAGATATCATTCATAAGATCTAAGTCAAATATCACATAAACAAACTTAGGAAAAATCGTCTAATCACATATCAAGAAATCAAGTTTTCCTAATCTAAAGGGGACATGGATTGTTCTTGAAACAAATAATCAAAGAAAAAAAAAATATGCTTAGCAAGCTAGAATGTATGCATGTTGATTCTTGATAAAAGAAGATCTCCCGATCCCCGGGACGGATGAGAAAGGAAGATTCGATCAAGTGGAAGCATGAACGTGTGATCAAGTTCATTCCTTGTAATATTCTTAGATTAGGAGTAAAAAAAACTCCAAATCCTGCATGGATACAATGTATGATCCTAGAATGTGCAAAGGTTGTAGTGTGTTTTGTGTTCATGGATTTTCTAAAGTGACCTAGAAGTCTAAAATATGCATGAATGAATGAAAAATGTCATTGTAGGTTATGTATAAATGTAGTATGAACTAATTCCTAAGATATGAGTTAATTTAGAATGCATGTAAACATCTAATCAAAGAATAAAAGTTGAAACATGCTTGATGTGAATAGTGGACAGAACAATGAACTGATTTTGTAAAAATAGAAAAGTAAAGTAAGGTTAAGAATGTTTTTAATTCATGATCTTTTATGGAGATCATCCCTACTGTGTCTAGAATACATATAAAATGGCCAAACCAAGATAGAAGTTACATATTGAGAGAAATGATATAAACAATAGAGGTTACTCAGAAACAGAGTCCATACTATCGACTGAAATGTAGAAAAATCTTTGAAAATGAAAACAAAACGTTTAGAGGTCCATATTATGCAGAAAGCTCCCTAAGACACTGAAGTTCAAGGAAAAAATGGCTTGGGACTACTCTTTTTGGAAAAGGTTTCTAGAAAACAAGTTGCAAGTCAACTAAGCTGCTATGATAGAGAAAATAGAATGTCTTGAAGGAATGTTTGGGCCAAAATGGAATCCTTCCAAGTGTTTTAAAATTCATCCAAAAATCATGGATATTCCTTAATGAGTTAGGAAGACTTTCCAAGTGGCCTTGCAATCATCCATTGAGTATTGAACTCAAAATGACACTTTAAATTTGAATAACTCACTGTTTTGAAGATTTGGGAAAAACAAGTGTTCTATTTCTTGAAATCAAAATGAGGGGTTTAAGAGGGGTTTTGAAGAAGAGGTTTTGAGAGTATATTTCTAGCACTAAATGGAGATTAAAACCACTTGAAATATCAACATTAAACCCACCTCAAGAACTTACAAGATTGTTGGAGAGTATTGAATGTGAAGAATGTATGTGTTTGTACCCAAAAGATACATTTTTTAAGTTAAATATTTGTATAGGCCGATTGGAATTTTTAAATCGAACATAGAGACCGATTGCATGATTAATGGCTAAGTTGTTGGTTCAAAGTTGGTCAGGCTGACTACCATTGATTGGACTGACCATGCAAATGCCAACTACCAAGGCATTTTGGTCCTAATTTTGGCTTCTTTATTTGGCTTGGGCTTTGGCAATTATGTGTTGGGCCTATCAGATGGCCATTTAGATTAACAATTTGGGCCCAAGCCATTATCATATCATGGCCTTGAATCCCTTATTTGGCAACATAATTGGTGGGAGATGCACATGGATAATTTGGTGTTTCTTCAACGTGAAACACCAATTCGCGCTATCACCATAATGAGCTGGTGATGTGATCAATTAGGCTGTCCACGTGATCAGTTAACCTTCATTCGGGCAAAGCATCTCATGCTACCTTTTTGGGAATTATATGCTGGGGTTCACTTTTGGAATATTATCACGATATAATCTCCCTAAATAATTGATAAATATTCATCTATTGTGATAAGGATACATATTTGTCAAGATATTATATATGGAAGATATCACATATGGAAGGGATAACTTGATTAGGAAAGATATTATCATATTTAATTTAGGAGATAATATCAACCAATTATTGTATATATCTTTTACTTGGAGGGGAAGTCATATACACGAAGACCATATATAGACCACATTCAAGATATATACATATGTGTATATTGCTGAAGATATGGTTGCTCTTATCAGATTGGGAGGAAAATCTGGTATTTTTACCAGATTATTTTTGAAGATGATTTTTACTTGCCTTATCTATGCTTCCATGGCCGCTGTTAATAAGTAGGCCAGCCAGACATCCAACTCACTCCGCGTCATCTCAATACACCGCATCCCAAAGCATTCAACATGCATTCTTAGTTTTTTTGGCAAATAAAAAGCATTCTTTTTATTTTCGTAGGCTTTCTTAGCTTTCAATTACATTCTTGTAATTTTTTTATTTTAATTAAATAAAAGTCTATTTTATTTAATTCTTTCTTTCATCACTTGTATGGCTGGTATGCTTCAATACTGCCATAGGACCTTAGGCCAAGGGTACTTTCCTACTTGGCAATCACAATCGCACTGTTAGAATTTAGATTCTCAAGCCTTGTGTATCACTCATACAAGCAATATAGGAAATTAGTTTGCACTAGCGAACCACTTTTGGTTCTATCACGCCTGTGCAAAACTACAAGCAAATAGTATGAGAGTAATAAAAGAAAACAAGTTTAGAACTCACTTTTCTATAGAAAATTAGTGGAGGAAGATCACTTTTCTTTCTTCTAACCTTATCTCTATCTATCTCTCTCTACAACTTCTCCTAAACTTTGCATTTGCACCCCTCAAATAATGAGTCAAGGGGGGGTTTATATTGTCTAATTTGGGGGGAGTTTGGGTAAAAGTGCTCTTATTGGTCTGAAACATCTGTGAACAAAAACTATGTCGTTTTGGCTTTCAATTAATCAATTTGGACCCCTAAATCAAATTACAAAAATGGACCTGTCTGGGGGAGAGTGCCACGGCGGCACTGCTCATCAAATGCCCAGATTATTATATTTAGGCCCCCAGAGGTTTTGGTATTTGCAAAAAGGCCCTATTTCATTCGAAATTCACAAAAAATGCATACAAACTCTAAACTGAGCTTGTTGTAGACACCCCGATTTTGACCAAACGTCAAATAAAGAGGAGTGTTATCTCCAAGTCCGATGATGGCAACGTTCGACTAATCTAAGGGCCTCCAAAGGTGATTCAAGCTCTTCGAAAGACTCTTTCAACTTCAAACAAAACAAAAATGAAGGGAAAACATAAAAAGGATCAGAAAATGGCACATAAAGACATTCGCGACAATCACGCGATGTCGCTGCGGCACCCATAGACTGCCGCACTGGCAGTCAGTGAAAACCGTAACGGCAGTCACTGAATGCCGCAAAAATGAAAAGACGGCAGTCCGCGGAGTAGTCTGTGACATTCATTGAATGCCACATCGGCAGTTGGTGAATGCCGCGACGGCGATTGGTGAGTACCATTCCGACACTCACTGAGTGTCGCTTCCCTCTCCACCAATTGTCGCATTTTCTAGACAGCCTGCTTTGAAATAGTACATTTTGTACCATAAAAAATACATCCAAAATTAGGATTTTTGGCCTAAAATTATCAAAATAACCCTTTAAAATTTGCCTATTTATAGAGAATGAATATTCCATTACAAGGGATCTCAACTTAGGCATGAATCTTGTTTTTGAATCTTCTTTGTTTTTGAACTTTGAATCTCTCAAATTTTGATAGTTAGAAAGTCTTAAAGAAGATAAAGAAAATAAAGGAATTGCAAGAGTTGGAAGAAGAGCTTGATTAACCTTTTGGAAGTCCTTCAAAATCACAAAGTTGGGGATAATTGGAGGTAACCTCTATTCTCAATTAGTTCTTAGCTTGAGTTCAATCACAATATATAGGATTCCTTAGGATCTTTTTACACATTTTCAAAAGCTCTCCTCCTACCTCATTTCATCACACACCACTAATATTGTGATTGAACTCCCGTTTTGTTGATTTGGATCAAAGTAGCTTTGGATTTATGATCAAATAAACCATGAAACAAAGTTAACCTGAATTTTATTTAAACTTTGTTTTTCTTTTTCTTTTGACTATGTTCATCTATTGGGATTAATAAGACCTTCAATGTCTTACTTGAGTCCCTTGACTTGGATCCTTTAATCTTCTTGTAAACTTATGATTTACAAGAGGATTAAGGTTGATGTTAGTATGTTTGGTCGATGAGTCTAAACCTATCTCCATGGTTTAGGTTCATTAATTGGAGATTTCATGAAGCTTCTTCATACTCCATTGAAATCTATAAGTATAAGTTTCCTTAGTCTCTAATGACCATCAAGTGGAAGGAGAAGTGGTTTGGGTTAAGCCAATCTCCATGGCTCGGTAGTTAGAGTTACCAAGTGAAAGGTGAACTTGACAATGTGTAGTGAATCAATAAACCACCTATGATCAAAGATTTTTAGTTAAATAATAGACCGTTGGAATTGAATGAGACTAATTGGAGATTATTAATAACACAAAGATCTACCACTGTAATTTTTATTTCGAAGAGATTTCATGTTTAAGATGGTCTGGTCATGAGTTTAGTGAAGCAATCATAATCTGTCCCGAATTTCAGAACTGTAACACCTTCTTGAAATAAGTAAATCAGAGCCTTAATCAAGCATTCTTAACTTCAAATAATTTTTTCTATGAAGTTAAATGTGTTAATAAGATCCCCTAAAAAGATTAGTCATTCGGATTTATTTGCTATTTTTAGAAAATCACACAAAATCTCTGGACAGAGAGTTGTTAAGTTCTGAGTAATGTCTGATTATGATCCAATTCCTAGAGATTGAACCGTTGATCTTTGATTTTTCTTTTTGGGTTCAAAACTTGATTCACATAGGCATCTTGTGTCCAAAATCATTGAAATCAATCGTGGGAAGCATACTTTTGCTATTTTTGAAGTTCTGGTCTGCTCTCTGTAATTTTAGAATTCTGTGACAGAATTGATAAACTTTGCAAATAATGGTTCAAATGACTTTCCTATAACCCAAGGCTTGAAATATGTTTTAATAATGATTAATTAAACTTAAATCCAGAGGCTAAATGATCCTAATCAATGAATAATTCATAGTTTACTCTTTTTCAAGCTCTTCTTCCATGTAGGTTGATACTTGTAATTAGGATTCATTTGGTGTTGAGACTAAGTTGCATTTAATTGAACCTAATTGTGAGTTCCTTGTGACCATGTTGGGACTACACCATCTCTATATGGACATTACATTGGCTACTAGTCGAGACTTGTATATCTATGGAAATGATGCATTTCCTACTAATTATAAGGAATTCTTAATTATGTCAATTCTTTCATACTTGATAGAATTAAGCTAGAAGTTTAAGGATGTTATTTAGAATTTCATGCTATATCTTGATTAAGGCATGTGGACTAACCCTTTGTTTTGTAGCGCTATTGAGGTATGATTTCTTGACCTCCTCCCATTTATTTTATTACTTGATTTTTTATTGATTTTCGACTCCATGTGCGACACCTTAGATTAGGATTTGCCTTATGTGTATTTATGTGTTAGAGATCCTTTTCTAGGATTTTCTATTTTTATATGCATGTAAACACCCCATTTTGTCGGCTATCAGATTTAGGAGACCCATAGCTTGGTGGTTCACAATGATCAAAAAAGACTCAATAGGACTCTTGGAAGTTAGTTCTAGCTCTCAAAATGCTCAAAATGACCAAAATACCCCTGAAAGCCCAAACACTCCTAGATTTGAACCAAATATTATGAAAAACACGCTACGTCATAAGAAAAGCAATAAAATGAGTTTTAAAGCAAAACCAGATGAAATCGTCGGCTCCTAGAGACCCCCGGAAGTCCCGGAATTTCCCAAAAAGTCCCTGTTGACCGGTTTGACCAATGTTTGACCCGGTTTGACCAAGGTTTGACCAAAATCGTCCAAATTAGCCCGAAAATTCTGAGATCATTCTTCATCATGTGAAAAGTACTAAAACGAGTTTTAAAAGAAAATCGGATGAAAATGTCAGCTCTTGGGAGCTCCCAAAAGTCCCCAGAACTTCTTGAAGGTCCCTGATTTGACCAGTTTGACCAAAAGTTGACTTTGAAACCGAAGCATCGTATCATTTTTCAAACATTTTTCATGGATATTAGAGGTCAATAGCTTTCCAACAGTATATCGCACATAATTTCCGGATTTAAAACGAATTTATTATGAATTTCCGAAGGTGGAAAAGACGATCAAATCGGCTTTTATTGCAAATACCGCAAAACTTTTCAAAGTGACCTGACTCCAAAACATTTTTTTTATAGGAAATAGACTCCAATACCTTTCTAACGGTATATCACAATCTCAGTTTGGAGTTCATACACATTTTCTGTGAATTTCGGACGAAATAGAGCATTTTCGCGAATACCGGAATCTCAGGGGGCCTAAACAGCACTATCTGGACAATGGAGGAGCAGTGCCGCCGCGGCACTGGCCCACTACCGCCACGGCACAGGTCCAGTGCCGCCGCGGCACTCTCCCCCAGAACAGTCCACTTTTGTAATTTATTTTGGGGGTCCAATTTGATATATTAGAAATCAAAATGACGTAGTTTTGGTTCCCAACTTATTTTGGACCAATGGGAGACCATTTTAAACTTTTGAAAACTCCATTTACCACCCCTCCTTTGCCAATAAAAGAAGCCATTTACTTCCATTTAGAGGGGGACATAGAAGCTTAGAGAGAGCTTAGGAAGAAACTCTAGAGAAATATAGAGAGCGAAAGAGAAGAAGTAGTCTTCTTCTTCCATTTTTTCCAATCAAAGTGAGTTTTAATCTTATTTTCTTCCATTACCTCTCATATACTCCACATTCAAATCATCTCCAACCACCATTCTTGAGTATCTATGAGATAGGAAGCTACTTCCATGTCCAAATGTCAACACATATGAGTGAAACACCAAGCTACAAGTCCAATATCTCAATGAATATCAACTATTGATTGCTATTTGAATGTTTGTTTACTTTGATGTTCATCTCTCTCTTAACCTCATTTATTTTGATTGTTCATCATCATCTAGATGATATGTTGTTTGAGGAGAGTGAATCCTTATGGATAGTAGCTCTTGACCTCAAAGACATGTTTGATGGATGATGATTCTACCTTCAATACATTCATATGTATTCTTGAAGTCATATTCTCAAACAAAACTACGTTTGTGCAAGTAATATTGGGAGTTCTTTAATGATTCAAGGTTGGATGAGATTCTAAGTGGTCACATAGTCATCTCAAGTGTTTAAGTTCATGCTTTGAAAATCTATTTCAAAACCCCTAATCAAGAACTCAAACTCTACTCCAAAACCAAATCCATTTTCTTCAAGAATGATCCAAAACAGTGAGCTGTTCAGATTCAAAGATTTGTTTTGAATTAAATACTTGAGTTATGATGATGAAACACTTGGAAATTCTTCCTAAGACATCATAGTTTGTCTCCAATTTTTCCCATCAATTATAGAGATGTGAAAGTATTATTTTCAGATTTAAGAAGTTCACATTCATAATCTGCTTCTGTTCTCACAGAATGTTCACCCAACTTCTTGCACTTATTCTGGATGTTGTCGTCACTGTACATATATCTTTTCTATTTTTTTTATGAAACTTGGGTGTCTTAGGAAACGTTTGATATATAATGGGTCATCATAAACCCTATCTTTGAGTTATGAAAAATCATACAAAATCAGTCAACAGTGCAACTTTTGTTTCTGAGTCATGTGTACATTCTGATTTATTTCTTTTAATCTGTGATAGCTATTGAGGTTTGGCTTTTTGGGTTGTTTTCTAGACGCAATAAGGATGATCTCTGATTTTTCCCACTTTTTCCTAGGCATGTTTGACCTCCCATTATGATGTTATAAAGTAATGCATACAGTCTGTCCACTATTCACAGCATGTCATTTTTTGACTTTCACACTTTTATGCAACACTCTCTTGTATCTAGATGAGCCCATATCCCATGAACATGTTCTTTACCACTTTTATCATGCTATATCATATCATGTATCATCTATCCTCTCATGTATCATACTCCTATAGATTCTTGAGTTTGGTTTCCAAATAAAACCATGTTTTGCAAATACTTGGGAAGTTCTTGAAATGAGTTAGGAATTGATATTCCAAGTGGTTAGAATATTCATCCAAGTTCTGGAAGCATACTTTCAAAACCCCCATTTCAAAACCCCCCTCTTAAACCCCTCATTTTGATTTCAAGAAATAAACCTTGTTTTTCTCAAAACCCTCAAAACAGTGAGTCATTTAACTTCAAGGAATTATTTTGAGTTCAATACTCAATGTATGAATGCAAGACCACTTGGAAAGTCTTCATAACTCATTATAAAATACCCTTGATTTTTGGCTTGGCTTGAAAAGACTTGGAAGGGTTCCATTTTGACCCAAACATTCTTTACAGACATTCTGCCTCTGCTGTCACAGCAGTTTGGTTGACTTTCAACTTATTTTTCAGAAAACTTTTCCAAAAGGGGTGGTCATAACTTATTTTTCCCTTAAACTTAAATTTCCTAGGGAACTTTCTGTATAAAATGGGCTTCTAGATCATTTGTTTTCATTTTCTAAGATTTTTCAACATTTTAGTCAACAGTACGGACTCTGTTTCTAAGTGACCTCTATTTTTTATATGATTTCTCTCAATCTGTGATAGTTATTAAAGATTGGATTTTTGGGTTGTGTTCTAGACACAATAATTAAGATCTCCATAAAACATCATGTATTGAAAACATTTCTAACCTCTCTTTTCAATTTTCAAGAGATCATGTTACTGTTCTGTCTACTATTCACAGCAAGCACACTTTTACTTTCCCCCCTTTGATTTGATGCTTACATGCACTCCAAATTAGTTCATGTCTTAGGAAGTAGTTCATAATACATTTGTACATATCTCATGATGATTTCATTCATTCATTCATACACATTCTAGACTTCTAAGTCATTCTAGACTTCTAAGTCATTCTAGGAATCCATGAACACAAAGCACACTACAACCTTGGCACATTCTAGATACATACATTGCATCCATGCAAAGATTTGGGGCTTTTGTGAGTCATAATCTAAGAAGATTATAAGGAATGAACTTGATCAATACGTTCATGCTTCCCCTCGATCTAATCATCCTTTCTCATCCGTCCCAGGGATTGAGAGATCTTCTTTTCTCAAAGTTTAACATGCATCATTCTAGCTTGCTAAGCATCCTTGTTTTCTTTGATTTACTTGTTTCAAGAACAATTCATGTCCCCTTTAGATTACGGAAACTTAATTACTTGATACGTGATTAGACGATTTTTCCTAGGTTTATTTGTGTGATCTTTCACTTTGCATTGTGTGATATTTGGCTTACATCTTATGAATGATATCTTATCTTTAGATCTTCCATTTCAAATTTTCTTATGTGATGTAATATACTATCATAGTATTAATTATCGAACCATACATAGTCTAAGATGATTATTCGGATGCTAATTGAGGCCCGTCGAAAGACGGGGGGAGTTGAGGGTGTTTTAGTCGCGACAAAGGTTCCTTCATCTCTCGTACCAAAACCCCGAACCAAGTTCTTTGGTTATGAAGGGTCAGTGCCCTTTATCCATTTGGGTGAGTCAAAATTAGGTTTCTTGGTTCCTTAAAGACCAAGTGGAGACTCTGTATCTGTTTTCAATAGACCATTTTCTTTCTTTTCCTTCCAAATCAATTTCAAACAAAAATAAACAAAAGTGGTGAAATCCCGCGTGTCCACAATGCATTGTACGTTTCAATATCGCAGTTGGATCCCGGGTAAGTCTTCTAGTTCCCTATGTGGATATCATTTTGCTTGCTACCCAAATTATGTGGTTTATGAATGATATTTTATTGTTAGAAATTTTACACCCTTTTAGACACGCTTTTATAATGTATATTTTTTTATATGTATGTATAGTTGAGGGCATGTATGGATTAATTATTCGATCAAAAGGATGTTGAGTAGAGGCCTATCGCAAGATAGGATGAGAGGGGGTGTTTTAGTCGGATGGGCTCCTTCCCCTCTCATTCCATAATCCCCGGACCTAGAAATCTCTGATTTTCAAAAAGATCGGTTTGCTTTCAAATGGTTTCTTAATTTTCCTTTTAAAAATTAAGTTGTGACTCGTATTTGTATTTAAAATTTGAAAAGATTAAAAAAGTTGTGGGTAAGAAAAAAATGCTATATCCACAATCTGGCGACTCCACTGGGGATCGAAACCAGAATCTCTGGTTTCGCAAACCAGAATTCCTGATTTTGGGTTCACTCGAGGATTAGACTTGAAAGCATCATTTTAATCGAATTAATCAATTTTTGTGTGCTTGTTGCATTTCACTTGCATGTCCAGCCAGTCGATTGTACGGAACTATGATCTTGGAAGCTCGGGGCAATCCGATTGGTTATGTTATCATGGGACTGTGTAATCACCCTTGATCTCATACCATGCGTTGGTATATGAAGCATCCTATCGGATGTGTGTCAAGGGTCCCTTATTTGACCAAAACTCGGCCTTTGCATGGTAGTTTCTATAGAACCCTTCAATCTAGGAAATCAATCCTTGATTAGGATTATGTACTAGGAAGTTTTGTATGTCCGGAAGGGACTATTTAAGATGATGACAACGCTCGCTTAATGTAGGATGTATGATCTTTTAATCACCTTTTAGCAATTCTTCCTCATGTCCCACGACATTTGGGAATATGCCAGATCTTTGATTGTAAGATTACATCTCTTACATTACGTTAGCTAAGCATCATTGATCTTATACACATTTGAATTCGTGAAAAGTACGGTAATAATCCGATCATGTGATCCTTCTACCCAAAGAATTTTAAATACATCTTTGAGAGCAAACAAAATTTTGCGATCTTTATTCCAAAACATTTAAACCGCTCTTTTAAAAATTTTTGGAGTTCATCATTTGACTAAAATTCCGAGCCAACCCTCGTTGAGATATATTTTCGTCTCTGAAGGAAGAACCCAAAAATCTTGGGAATTGTTTTAGAAGAAATGCTTTTCAAATGAATCCCAAAGCAAAGCTGTCTGATCATCTTTGTTAAGAAATGTTTTCATTCTCAAAAGAAATTCTCAGGAATTATTTTCAAAAGATTTTTATCACCCAAAAAATACTTTTTGAATGAATTTTGAAATTTTCCAAAATGAATATCCGATCTTTAAAAAGGGTAGTAAGCATCACAATGAAAGGAGAAATTAGCGCACTTGACATGGGTGAGGATTTTATGCGCTTATGTGTTTATGTGTTAGGATTATAATTTTCCTTTATTTTGCATATAGAATAGGCACACACACACACACACACATGCATTGCATCCACATGATATAAGAACCATTCATGAAATGTTTTACCAAGTACTTGCAATCGATACAATAAAAGCAAAAGGACAAAAGTAAAAAAAAATGACAAAATAAAAATTCTTTTGTAGGGCAAAAATAGCATCTGGTTCGGGCATTGTCTGGTTTAGAGGTCCCAAAGCAAGGTTAGTGAGAAGCGAAAGTAACACTAAGATGGCATATAAGAGGAACACTGGGGAAGTAGAAGAATTGAGGGCAATAGTAGAAAGGCAGGAAGAACACATGAGACGCCAGCCTGAGAACATGAAAGATGAACATGATAGAAGTAATGACCCACTAGCGGCCGCTTGCAAATCTACAAGTTGTCGAACCACCCCCTCTAGCAGCAAGGGAAGAAGACTGGTTTGATGATCAGGAGGCGTAGAGGGTTGATATACTGTAGGCTGATAGCGAGAGGGAAAAAACTGAGAAAAAATGGTAATGGTCGAGAAAGTTAAGAAGCTTGAGAGAGTGGTGCGTAAGGCTTGGGGAGTTGATACCTATATTCTAGAACTAGAAGGGCTATACGATGGAGTGCACGAGATGCTGCCTGTCGGTTTCAAAATGCCTGTCTTTGACAAATTCGACAGAACAAGGAATCCTCGCAGCCATGTGAGGATGTGTATCGGAGCTTTCCAACCTAGTGGATTGAGCACCGCCATGATGGCCGTCCTGTTTCAGCAAACCTTAATTAGGACTGCCTTGGCCTGGTACCTCACACTCGAACCAAGCAAGACTAGGGTCTGGGAAGAGGTAATTAAAGCGTTTATGGCACAATATGAGTATAATCAAGACTTGGATGTCACAGTCTAGGATTTGGAAACCACTAGACAAGGGAAGAAGGAATCATCCGCCGAATACTTGAGTCAGAGGAGGGAAAAGGCAGCCAAGATGGTGCAATGACCGTCTGAAAAAGAGCAGATCTGGATGTTAATGAAAAATCTTCAACCAGTCTACTAGGAAAAGAGGAGGTTTTAGTTGATTAATACTTTCACTGAAGTCTTCGACGTGGGGACAAGGATAGGACGTGATCCAAGAAGGGGTGATCAAGAAAGAGGAGCAATCGAACAGGTATAGGAGGCCAAACTATGGGTCAAATGGAAGGCATTCGGAGGGTCACTCTGGCCCCACTGACGTCAACGCACTAAGTGAGCCAAACATAAAATTTGACATAACAAAGAGAGGAGCATATAAGAAACCAAGGAAGTTCTCAGATTTAGGGGTGTCACTATCAACCGCCCTTGACTGGCTGATGGTAAAGGGACCTCTTCGCCTGTTAGAACCTCGATCTTTACTGAATCCACTTCTGTCAAGCTTTTGGGAAGATCTCTACTGTAAATTCCACCAACAGAAGGGTCACGCTACGGATCGATGCACAAGGTTGAGGCATGAAATTCAAGATCTCATCGATCATAAGGTATTATTTGAGCCACCAGTCAAAGCTTCAAATGTTACTAGGAACTCGCTGCCAAATTATCATGATGTACCACCGCCTCAGGGGCTCTACTTCTTGGGTTTAGAGGAAACAACCTTCGATCCATCCCGGATGATTACTAAAGAGGGAAAACCAAGGAAGCCTTATCAGCTATTGAAAGATTTGATAATTTATACTCTGTGAAGTCCATCAGAAAGATGTAAACAAGAAATAATAAAGAAAATGGATTGGTGGGTTCAAGAAAGTAACAAAGTTGATAGTCAAAATGTAAGTCAGGTGGAAGATGATCTGTGGTATGAGAGTGACGAAGAGAAAAAGAAAGAAAGTTCAAAAGCCACTTTAGAAATCGACAACTTGTGGGCAAAGGAGGAGGTCAGTCATCTAACCCGATCATGCAGATACTTCAAACTGCATGAGCTAGAGGAAGATCACCCGGGGAGGGAGTTGGACACAGGAAAAGGGAAGATAAATGAAGAAGAGGAAGAAGATAGGGTTTTAAACCAAATTAAGAAGACATAGGCCAACATCACCATCTAGGGATAACTGATCACTTCTAAATGTCACAGGCAGGCAGTCCTGGATGATTCAGTCTGATGTTTCTATCGACACAGTACCGGAGGACCTCATGCGAATGATTGGCAGAATTCTGACTCTGGCTATTACCTTCTCCTCAGATAACCTACCCCCTGGAGGGCCCGTTCACAATAAATTGATGTATGTTACTGTTGAATGCTTGGGGAAAATAGTACATGCCTGTCTTGTTGACAATGGGTATGCTTTAAATGTATGCCCATTCCGAACAGCCAAGTGAATGGGTCTAGATGAGTCAACTTATAAACCATCTGAGCAAAGGGTAAGGGCATACAACATCACCCAAAGGACGGTCATGGGTATAATCTTTCTCAATCTCAGTATCAGGCCCGTAGAAAAAGAAGCCGAGTTTCGGATCATCGACATCCCTGCCTCTTTCAATCTGTTGCTGGGTAGGCCATGGTTGGACAGTTTAGGTGCCATACCATCTACAATTCATCAAAAAGTCAAGTGTGTCTAGAAAAACAAGGTTTGCGATATCCTTGGGAATAGTTGGGTCTGCCTGTCTGAAGCTTTGTTAAGCGCATCAGTTCTGGAAGTACAATTGCAAGAAGAAGAAACAAATCTGGGAGGGCTTGAGTTTATTAACATATTGGAAGAAGCCAAGCCGAGGGAATCCCTACCACTATATTTTGATCAGTATGCGAGCCCATTAGTCGCTGAGATTATGAAGAAGATGGGTTTCTTCCCGGGTATGGGACTAGGAAAGAATCATCAAGGCCTGCCAGAGTTTCTGAGAATCCCCACCCAGACTCATACTCATGGTCTGGGTTATCAGCCATCAAAGAAGGAACTGAGGGAAAAGAAGAAAGCAGCTGATGCACCTATGGTCCCTTACCAGAAAACACTCAATGGGTACTTTGTGAAGGAGGGAGAAGATTTCCCCTTTTGTGGCTTCCCAGAACCATGGGTGGATCAGAAGGATAATCACTTAAAACTAGGGTTTGAGATCTTCTTCCCCATGAATTCTCCGAATATGAAGACCCATATTTGCAAGTACCCGTGAAGACTACCATTATCAAAGATTGAATCGGTGTGCTAAAGGGACCAGTTATGCAAAATTTATTAGGCAAAGAAAGTACAAAAACTGAAGAAAAAGGCCAAGAAGGGGTTATGAAAGCTGAGGTCGAGGGACAAAATGTAGAGGATATGGTAGAAGAGGTGCAGGAAGAAGACAAGGGGAACAATATAGAAGAACCAGAGGGAGCAGTGACAGAAGGAGGGGATGAAAAAGAAAAATAGCCAGACTGTGACACCGTGGAGCTAAAGCAAGGAGTTAACAAGGAATGGGTTTTTGAGTCTAGTGATAAGTACCCCCCCTCCCCAAAGTCCATAATGGCCCATATGAGGCGTCTTACGGTTGCCATGTCAGTTGTAATCACCCCAAACAAAGTTAATGAAAGTATGATTAATTCTGCCTACTCGAATGTGCTTAATGAATTTGATGAATATGATGACCATGAAATACCAAGTGAATTGCAAAAATTAATTAAAAAAAGAAAAAGAATCTGCATGTAAAATCATTGAGGACACTCTAACAATTAATCTGGGAAATGAAGATAATCTACAAAAAGTCTTTATTGGCTCTATACTTAGCAATGGAGAAAGCAAAGAATTGATTAATCTATTAAATGAATTCAAAGATGTTTTTGCATGGTCTTATAGTGATATGCCAGGTATCGATCTAGAAATAGTCCAACATCACATCCCCCTCTTTTCTAACTCAAAAATCAATAAAACAAAAATTGAGGCGAATGAGGCTGAATGGGCAAGAGGAAGTTGAAAAGCAGTTAAAAGCTGGATTCTTGATGATCACCGAGTATCCCGAATGGATTTCCAACATTGTGCCGGTCCCGAAGAAGGATGGTCATGTTAGGGTGTGCATTGACTTTCGAGATTTAAACAAAGTAAGCCCTAAAGATGACATCACTTTACCTCATATCGATGTACTAGTCGATAATACTGCGGGGCATGAACTCCTGTCTTTCATGGATGGATTCTCAGGTTATAACTAGATTCTTATGGCACTAGAGGATAGGGAGAAGACTACATTCATCACACCATGGGGAACGTACTGCTATAGGGTGATGTCGTTTGGGCTTAAAAATGCGGGTGCAAATTACCAGAGGGCCGCCACTACATTGCTGCACGACATGATTCACAAGGAGGTGGAGGTATACGTGGATGATATGATCGTGAAATCTAAGGAGAGGAGAGGATGCTTGGAAGCATTAAAAAAGTTCTTCGAGAGGTTGAGAGAGTTTAGAATGAGGCTAAACCGCCAGAAATGCACCTTCGGAGTCACTACTGGAAAGTTATTAGGATTCCTTATCACCTAGAGAGGAATAGAAGTGGACCCGACCAAAATAAAAGCCATAGTTGAAATACAATCGCCGAAGAATGAGAAGGAGCTGAGGGGATTCTTGGGTAGGATACAATTCATTAGCTGCTTCATCTCAAAGTTTGCCTTGACATGTGACCTGCTGTTTAGGTTGCTTAGAAAAGGAGAGAAGTTTGAGTGAGATACCCTATGCCAACAAGCCTTCAATAAAATCAAAACCCATCTCCAAAACCTACCGGTCCTATCACCACCCTCGCCCTGAAGACCTTTGTTACTATACCTTTCTGTGTCCGAAGATTTGATGGGTTGTATGCTGGCCCAAGAAGGAGAAGAGGGGCATGTGGAAAAGGCTATTTATTATTTAAGCAAAAGGATGACTGGATATGAGCTAAAATATTCGTCCATAGAAAAAGCATGTTGGGCCTTAGTCTAGTGCACTTGTCGCCTTATGCACTACATGTTAGCCTTTTCTGTAACCTTAATATCCCAAATGGACCCACTCAAATACCTATTTGAAAAACCCATTTTGACCAGTAAAATTTCCCGATTGACCATGATGCTGGCTGAATTCGATATCAAGTATGTCTCTGCCAAAAACGAGAAAGGGAGAGCTACCGCTGAATACCTGGCTAATCTTGAGATAGAATCTGAGGAGAAGGGTGAGTTTCCATTTCTAGATAAGGGAGTGATGGGGATAGAGGATGATTTGTGGAAACTGTATTTTGATGGGGCAGCTAATCAATTAGGCTACGGGGTTGGAATCATCCTTGTAGCATCTGATATAACTCCTACCCATTAGCTGTCAAGCTCAAGTATAACTCAACCAATAACACGGCAGAGTACGAAGCATGTATAATTGGGATGGAAGCATCATTGGCCGTAAAATTTGAGAGGATTGATGTTTTCGAAGATTCCAACTTAATCGTATCCTAAGTACGGGGTGATTGGAGGGTGAAGCATGAGAAGTTGAGACCTTAACAGGACTATCTAGAGAGCTTGAAAGTACAGTTCAAGAAGATATCATTCTATTACCATCCCCATGAAGAGAACCAGTTTGTTGATTCCCTAGCAACTTTAGCCTCGATGATACAAATCCCCTCAGGAGTCACCATGATCCCACTATCCATAGAAATAAGGAACGAACCTTCATTTAAGATGATCGCATTCCTAGAAGATGATGGTCAAATGCCTGGGTACGAGGATGTTTGGAATTTCATTAAGGAATGGGAGTACCCCGAAGGAGCTTCAAAGAAGGACAGGAAGGCGATTCAAAGATTCTCTTTCCAATTTGTGATCTATGCGGATAAGTTGTGGAAAAAATTGTACACCGGATATAATTTGGAGTGTTTTTATGGAAATGAGGCTAAGAGAATGATGGAGGAAATACACGAAGGAGTTTGTGGACCCTACATGAATGAACATATATTGGCAAAGAAAATAATCCGACAAGGGCATTACTAGACAAACTTGGACAAAGATTGCTGCGAGTATGTCAGAAGATGCCACAAGTGCCAGATCCATGCAAATCTGATGCAGACCCCACCATCTCAACTCTATAGCATGACTACGCCTTGGCCGTTTTTCGTATGGGGTATTGATATTATTGGCGAGATAGTTCAAAAGCCTCTAATGGACACCAGTACATAATTGTGGCAATTGATTATTTTACTAAGTGGGTGGAGGCTGCATTGTACGCGACTTTGAAGGCTAAAGATGTGGTGAGCTTTATAGAGAAAAACATAAGTTGCAGATATGGTGTCCCAAATGAGTTTATTTCGGATCACGACAATCATTTCCAAGGAGAAGTCATCCCGCTCTTAGAGAAATACAAGATCACCCGTCATCAGTCATCTCCGTATAGACCGCAAACGAATGGGGCAATGGAAGCGATAAATAAAAATGTTAAAGCAATCTTGGAAAAAATGACAGACATGTATAAGGATTGGCATGAGAAATTGCGGTTTGCACTATGGGGATACCGGACCTCTGTGAGAACCTCTACAGGAGCTACACCGTATTTGTTGGTTTATGGGATGGAGGCGGTCCTTCCAATTGAGGTAGAGATACCCTCTCTTTGGGTTTTGGCAGAGTGTGAAGTAACCAAATTAGAATGGATACGGGAAAGGTATGAGGAGTTGATATTGCTTGATGAGAAAAGGTTAGCTGCAATAAACCGTACTCGGGGATATCAGAAGAGGATAGCTCATGCTTTCAATAAAAAGGTTCGCCTAAGGAAGCTTGCTAAGGATGACCTGGTCCTCAAAGAACTGAAAGTGCCTGTTTATGACCCCAGAGGAAAATTCAAACCCAACTGGGTCGGGCCATACATCATTAAGACTCTCCTTTTTGGAAGAGCTGCCTATCTTATAGACCTAGATGGGGTTGAATTTAAACAACCAATTAACCTCGATTGCCTCAAGAAGTATTTTGCTTGAAACCATTCCTTTCAAAACCTCCTACGCAGATGAACTACGCTTGACCTGATTCCCGATAGGGGATACGTAGGCAACCTGCTCAGTTCAGTATTTAATAATTACCCGAGCAGCACTTTCCGTTAAGCCTTAAACCCGTCTCTGGATCCCCTGGCTATCAAAATAAGTACTATAAAGGAACAAATAAAAATTCATGATATAGAATGATTAAAGCTCTAAGCAAGACTCAAAGCGAAGTAACGAAAAGCCAAGAAAAAAACTTTAAAAGGAGGATTTTCATAACCTAAAGATAGATCGAAAGAGTGCACACATTGATTGAACATGATAGAACATTTTCTAAACACAAAAACATTCTTTGAAAAAAAAGAGAGAGAAAATCACATTTAAAAGCGCAAAAAAGTAGACAGGATTTGTCATGTCTATGGAGTCTGTCTCTCGACCAGGGTCTGGATCTACAAAAGGTACTCAGTTGTAGGAACGACTGAAGCCAAAATTCTCCAAAAGGGAGTCACTACCCTATCATGCCAAGCCTCAGTAAAAGCCTTCACGATAGAAGGGCACATGGCCGAACTCCTCGTAAAATCTGTAGTAATGTCCTTAAGTAACATCTTAGAGAAGTCCGTACTGACAAACCACTCAGCCAGGAACATAAAAAGTAGTAGAATGTAAGCCAGGTAACCAGATACCAGGCCGCCCAGGAAGTCGTACTGCAACAGAGCAATAAGTCCACTGCGGGTAGACCCAGCATATATCACCAGGAGAGAGACCCTAAAACCAATCGAGCCAGGCATCAATAGAATGCAATAAGTGGTGAATCTCCATACGATCATAGAGAAGTGACCCGCGAAGGTGCGAAGGGTGTATAAAGAGATCTAGACGCTCTATGAGCCAAACCTGTAAGACAAAAGGTGCTCTAGTAGATAACATGGCCCCAACAGTGTGGGCACGATCTAAACGCATCAAGGTCTCACCAAGGACCAGCATGATGGCACTCTTTATCTCTCGTATACCACAAGCAATGGGTATGAGAACGTCAAAAAGATGACTGAAAGAGGAAATAAGAGAGCATAGCAATTGATAAAGCACTGCGTTGTATAATCTGGTATCCGTTGTCATAGGGGTCCCCCATGGGAGCATAAACGGAGGAAAGGCGCTCAAAATCAATCTCCCTGTCATGAACAAAAGAGCCAGTTGCATTTCAGGATGTATGCAGAAAGACGGCCAGGTCCTGAACATACCCGGCTTGTACCGAAGCAATTGTCAGGTCCGTAAAGGATCAGTGTGGAGAATAGCACTAAACTTCTCGAACAAAGGACAGACCTCCTAGAAGCCAAAGCAGAAGACGTGGCATGAGGGATCCCAACACTGAATAGCAGCCCAAAGCAAGCCTTTGTTCAGGGCCATCCACCAAAAAGAGAAGAAGTCGCTCAGCCTGAAACACTCAAAGTTAAGCCTGTCAATACCCGAGAGAGTATCCATCCATGGAAAGAGGATTTGGGAGTCAATGGGAGCCATCTAAAGAGAAAATGGAAAAAGGGAGGGAGGTGTTTTGAGAAGTTTTCTTTTGTTTTGAGGAAAAGAGAGTATAAAAAGAGAAGTAGATCTGCCCAGACCTCCGAGCGACACTCGAGATACCAAACGACACTCTAGCAAGTGCTGCGAGGCAGTCCGTGAATGTCGCACGACATTCACTGAT
This sequence comes from Hydrangea macrophylla, assembly GCA_033977485.1. Classification (NCBI taxonomy): domain Eukaryota; kingdom Viridiplantae; phylum Streptophyta; class Magnoliopsida; order Cornales; family Hydrangeaceae; genus Hydrangea; species Hydrangea macrophylla. The sequence goes on along the minus strand of CM066988.1, from coordinate 94,421,393 downwards.
TGTCGCTGCGACATTCACTGAGTGCCGCGTAGGTCTAACTAAGTGCCACAAGGAGGCTAATTTTTGCCACAGCCTGTTTGTAATATTTTCAGCCCAACCTGTAAACAGAAAACTGAATATATAATAAAACGTGTGTATCAGATTGCATCACGTACAACAAACCAAGCCATGGTCACATCTGCCATTTACAAAAAATGAATAATAAAGGTAGGATCGCAGTTACAAGCATTCACCATTCACAGAAAATAAAAGGCAAGACCAAGCCATGGTCACATTCATAAAATGCAGCATTCACAAGCAATAAAATGCAAGACCAAGCCATGGTCGTAATCATCAAAATAGAAGCATGCAGAGAAATAAAATATGATCAAAAGGTATGCAGATGCCTATACTATCCTGGCTATCTGAGAATAGTCATCAAAATAAGTATATATGTATATATTCAGTCATCCAAATATGTATCTATCCTTTCCAAACGCTCGAAAAATGAAAAGAGAGAAATAAAAGAAAGACGAGATCAACTGCAACCTCGACCTTGAGTTTGGTGCATAACGCATCGGAGGGGCTCCTTCTCTGTCTCCTTACCGCTCCCGGCACCATGGCACCTGCCTCTACCTCCTCCTTTGCCTCGCCCAGCACCCCCATGAGCTCCACTCGAGCCTGCTCTGAGCTACAACTCTAGGTTTCTCACCCGCAGAGTCAGCGTCCTAATCTCATCATCCTGAATAAATGAGAAAGCGAGCTCAGATTTGATTAGACAAAGTTGAAAAAATTTGAGATGACAATACTAAATAGGAAGAGCAGAAATAAAAGAATGACAAGAGTTTACCTTAGCTCTCAGCTGAGCCTCAGTAGTCGTCCGCGCCCCATCAACTTGAATAAAAAAATCAGAAAAAGATTAGAAAGTCAAAGAGAATGTAAAATCAAAACAGGTTTTCAGAAATTACCCTCCACTCTCGCCCATAGGTGTGGATACCGGGCTTCGGACCACTTCTCTTGTTTGAGATTGTTTTGAAATTGATTTGAATCAAAGAAAGAAAATAGGTCTGTTGAAAACAGATACAGAGTCGCCACTTGGTCTTTAAGGAACCAAGAAACCTAATTTTGACTCACCCAAGCGGATAAGGGCACCGACCCTTCATAACCAAAGAACTCGGTTCGGGGTTTTGGTACGAGAGAGGAAGGAGCCTTTGTCGCGACTAAAACACCCTCAACTCGCCCCGTCTTTCGACGAGCCTCAATTAGCATCCAAATAATCATCTTATACTATGTATGGTTCGGCAATTAATACTATGATAGTATATTACATTACATAAGAAACTTGAAAATGGAAGATCTAAAGATAAAATATCATTCATAAGATCTAAATCAAATATCATACAATGTAAAGTGGAAGATCACACAAACAAACCTAGGAAAAATCGTCTAATCATATATCAATTAATCAAGTTTTCCTAATCTAAAGGGGGACATGAATTGTTCTTGAAACAAATAAGCAAAGAAATCAAAATATGCTTAACAAGCTAGTATGATGCATGTTATTCTTTGAGAAAAGAAGATCTCTCAATCCCCGGGACGGATGAGAAAGGATGATTAGATCAAAGGAGAAGCATGAATGTGTGATCAAGTTCATTCCTTATAATCTTCTTGGATTAAGAGTTACAAAAACCCCAAATCTTGCATGAATGCAATGTATGTATCTAAAATGTGCAAAGGTTGTAGTGTGTTTTGTGTACATGGATTTCTAGAATGACTTAGAAGTCTAAAATGTGTATGAATGAATGAATGAAATTAACATGGGATGTGTATAAATGTAGTATGAACTACTTCCTAAGATATGAACTAATTTGGAATGCATATAAGCATCAAATCAAAGAATGCAAGTTAAAGTATACTTGCTGTGAATAGTGGACAGAACAGTAGCATCATCTTTTGGAATTTGAAAAGAGGGGTTAGGAATGTTTTCAATGCATGATTTTTTATGGAGATGTTCCTTATTGTGTCTAGAACAAAACCCAAAAGGCCAATCTTGAATATCTATCACAGATTGAGAGAAATTATATAAACAATAGAGGTCACTCAGAAACAGAGTTCGTACTATCGACTGAAATGTTAGAAACTCTTAGAAAATGAAAAAGAATGATCTAGAGGCCCTTTTTATACAGAAAGTTTCCTAAGACATTGAATTTTAAGGGAAAAATAAGTTTGGACCACCCCTTTTGGAAAAGTTTTCGGGAAAAGAGGTCGTAAGTTGACCTAGCTGCTGTGACAGCAAAAAACAGAATGTTTGGAAGGAATGTTGGGACCCAAATGGACCATTTCCAAGTACTTCCAAGTCAAACCAAAAATCATGGGTGTTCTCCAATGAGTTAGGAAGACTTTCCAAGTGGCCTTGTATCCATATGTTGAGTATTGTGTTCTAGAAAAATCTTTGAACTCAACTCACTCACTGTTTTGACTCATTGTTTTAAAGATTTTGGAGAAAACAAAGTTTTGTTTCTTGAAACCAAATGAGAGGGATTGAGAGGGGTTTTGAAATAGGTGTTTTGAAAACATGTTTTCAACACTCAATAAGGATCATAGCCACTTAGAATACCTACATCAAACTCATCATTTAAGAACCTCCAAGATTGTTGGAGAGATTTATTTTGTTTATGGACATAACTTCAATACATTCCAAGAATACCTTGGAAGTATTGAGGTTATGGTCATCATCTATCAAACATGTTTTTGAGGTCAAGAGCTACTATCCATGAGGATTCACTCACCCCAAACTTCATGTCATCACTTAGATGATGATGAGCTAGTAAGTAAATAAAGAAAATAAAAAGGAAATGGGATGAGAAGAGATGAACAATAAATAAACAAGCAAGTAGATGATAATCAATAGATGATATTCATGAAGCATGAGACTTGTAGATTGGTGTATCACTCATATGTAATGACACTAGACATGGAAGAAGCTTCCACACTCTTGAATGCTCACTAAAATGGTGGTTGGGAGTATTGAATGTTGAAGTAAATGGAAGTAATGAAGTAAAAACAAAGTTAGAACTCACTTTTGTTTTGAAAAATCAAAGAAGAAAGCTTCTTTTCTCTCCACTCTAACCTTATCTCTACACTTTCTCTCCCAAACTTTCTCTAAACTTGCATTTGACTCCCCCAAAATGAGGAGTAATGGGGTGTTTATATAGGCCAACTTGGGGTGTTTTTGGGATTTAGAAAGTACTCCCATTGGTCCCAAACATCTGAAATCATGAAACCACGTCGTTTTGGATTTTAATTAATCAAAATGGGACCACAAAAGTATTTACAAAAACTTACTGTTCTGGAGGGGAGTGCCACGGCGGCACTGGGCCACTGCCGCGGCGGCAGTGGGCCAGTGCCGCGGCGGCACTGCTCCTCCCTTCGTCTGGATAATGCTGTTTAGGCCCCTCGAAGTTCCGGTATTCGCGAAAAGGCCCTATTTCGTCCGAAATTCACAGAAAATGCATACGAACTCCAAATTGAGGTTGTGATATACCGTTGGAAAGGTAATGGAGTCTACTTTACATAAAAAATAGTTCGGGGATAGGTCACTTTGAAAAGTTTTGCGGTATTCGCGATAAAAGCTGATTTGATCGCCTTTTTTGCCTTTGGAAATTCATAATAAATTCGTTTTAAATCCAGAAATTATGCGCGATATACCGTTGGAAAGCTATTGACCTCTAGTATCCATGAAAAATATTTGAAAATTGTTTCGGTGCCCCGATTCCAAAGTCAAATCTTGGTCAAACCGGTCAAACTTGGGATTCCCGGGAAGTTCTGGGAACCTCTGGGAGCTCCCAGGAGCTGATGTTTTCGCTCGATTTTCTTTTGGAACCTATTTTAATACTTTTCTAATGATTCTGGTGAATTTGGACAATTTTGGTCAAACTTGGTCAAACTTCGGTCAAACCTGGTCAAATCTTGGTCAAACCTGGTAAAACCTTGGTCAAACCGGTCAACGGGGACTTTCGGGGAACCTCCGGGACTTCCGGGGGTCTCTGGGAGCTGACGATTTCTTCTAGTTTTATTTAAAAACTCATTTTATCACTTTTCTTACGACGTAGCATGTTTTCAGAACTTTGGGACCAAATCTGGGAGTTTTCGGGCTTTCAGGGGCATTTTGGTCATTCTGAGCATTCTGAGAGATAGAGCTGACTTCCAGGGGTCCTTTTGAGTCTTTTTCGATCATTGTGAACCACCAAGCTATGGGTCTCCTAAATCTGATAGCCGACAAAATGGGGTGTCTACAGTTTGCCCCTCTTTGGCATGAACTTGCGAGGCAACGCATGTCGCAAGCGAGTGCCAAAGTTTTGAAGAGACAGGTCTTTTGGAGGCTATAGATTTAGGATAAAAAGCGTTGCAAAAGATGGAAGGATGATGCTGAGGCTAGTGCTGGTCGTGCTCTGTGTGAGCTGCCTACGTATCCCAAGGGAAATCAGACCAGGACGTAGTTCAGGGCACAAAGGAATAAATCACATATGCACATACACAACAATCAGGCGGATGCTATGCTATATGAGGATGATATGCAATGTGTGGATGTGATATGATCTCATACATGAGCCCTATCATGCCTAGTTTTCTGATCCTAGAATGAGCAGGTGCCATGGGGTGTGCCACTCCGAGTGGGCTGGTGTTGTGCTAGTGTTTGCGATTGTGACGTGGTGGGTGACTCGGATAAGGGCATTGAAGTCTAGAAGACTCCGGGTTTAGGGGCAAACTTCTGGAAGTGTGCTTCGTAAACAAACGTAATTGGGTGTGGGGTCTCAGAGGACTATGATCGAAGATGTCTTTTGGCAAATAACCGACGGACACAGGGGCCCTGGAAATTAAGAGACTGACATAGAAGTCACGGGACGAACGTGAAATCCTGGGACGTCCTATGATGAACATGGAGGCCCCAATGGTGTGATGAGAGCGACGGACCGACGATGTTTGCATCAAGATGACGAGTCGACAATGGACTACTGTGATTTGAACTGACGGTGTATAAATCCGCTGAGGATTAATCTGAATCTGCTGGGGATGAAGCGATACTTTCTAGGATCTCTCTTCAACTGCTCTTTTTGATCGAATCTTACGAGCCTGTCGGGGTCTCCGGGAGCTGGTATCTGTCTGCTTTTGTCCTCGGAGGATGACGCAGGGTTCTCGGGGAATCTCTTTCGGTGCTCAATCCAAGAGAGCCTGTCAGGACCTCTGGGAGCTGGTATCTGTCTGCTTTTGTCCTCGGGGGATGATGCAGGGTTCTCGGGGAATCTCTTTCGGTGCTCAATCCAAGAGAGCCTGTCGGGGCCTCTGGGAGCTAGTATCTGTCTGCTTCTGTCCTCGGAGGATAATGCAGGGTTCTCGGGGAATCTCTTTCGGTGCTCAATCCAAGAGAGCATGTCGGGTCCTCTGGGAGCTGGTATCTGTCTGCTTCTGTCCTCGGAGGATAATGCAGGGTTCTCGGGGAATCTCTTTCGGTGCTCAATCCAAGAGAGCCTGTCGGGTCCTCTGGGAGCTGGTATCTGTCTGCTTCTGTCCTCGGAGGATAATGCAGGGTTCTCGGGGAATCTCTTTCGGTGCTCAATCCAAGAGAGCATGTCGGGTCCTCTGGGAGCTGGTATCTGTCTGCTTCTGTCCTCGGAGGATAATGCAGGGTTCTCGGGGAATCTCTTTCGGTGCTCAATCCAAGAGAGCCTGTCGGGTCCTCTGGGAGCTGGTATCTGTCTGCTTCTGTCCTCGGAGGATAATGCAGGGTTCTCGGGGAATCTCTGTGGCAGTTAAGGTTTTGATATTGAAAGATGAGGGTGATGGACTTATGTTGCTTTAGGATGAAAGAAGGTCATCAACAGCCACTCATGGACTTATGTTGCTAGGAAAAAGGAAGATCATCAATAGCCACTCATGGACTTATGTTGCATGAAGAAAGATGAAAGATCAACAGCCACTCATGGACTTATGTTGCTAGGAGAAAGGAAGATCATCAACAGCCACTCATGGACTTATGTTGGATGAAGAAAGATGAAAGGTCAACAGCCACTCATGGACTTATGTTGCATGAACGAAGATGAAAGATCAACAGCCACTCATGGACTTATGTTGCATGAACGAAGATGGTTAACTTTCGATGGTTTGGAAAGGGATGAAATTCGCATTTGCCCTAAGTTTGGACGCTTCTCATGCTGACGCCTTAACCGGTACAGTAATGGTGTTTGGTACTCCTACTTGTATTGGCATGCTCTTTATAACTTGATTTGAAAATTTTATTAGTCACTGTTGACTTACACATTTGAGACTACAACAGACTCAAAAACTTGACAGACATTGACGCACGAGGATGACACATTTGATGTGCTTTTGTTATAAACGATGTACCATTTCTCTTTTGGTGTTCACCCCTCATCTTAACATGGTAGCACTTTGCTGATAAATCTGATTTTTGAAAATTCCTCCCTAGTGATCTAGTCAATTTTCTGCTTCTCCCAGGAAGTGCTTTGAATTAGTGCCTTAGCTTTTAGAGTAAAAGATGCTCTATTTCAAAATTTTCAAAACAACTTGGTAACTTGAAAACTCGCCCTTGGGGGATTGTGTTAGGCAAACGGAGTTTGCCCCTAGTTTGAGGTGTACAAAGTGGGATTCATAAGCAAACGAGGTGGGTGATCGAAGTTTGCCCCTAGTTTGGATGATGGTTTATTGGAGGTTTTGGGCAAATGAGGTAGGTGACCGAAGTTTGCCCCTTGTATGAAGGGTAGTTAGTAAAAGTCAGGCAAACGAGGCGGGTAGCCGATGTTTGCCCCTAGTGTGGGAGGTGATTTTCTGGCTTGAGGCATGGACCGTGACTTTAATCTCTCAAATGCTCATAACTTTTGCCTAGGCACCAGTGAGGTGACCTAGCAAGCTCTTTTCTCTCTTTTGTTATTGCTCACCTTGGATTTAACTCTAATTTTGCCTAGGCGTCCTTTCAGATTTTCGACCTAGCGAGCCATCCTTCTTTTCTTTTTGAAAGTCTGCCTACGTACCCCCAAGTGGGGATCAGGTCCAACGTAGTTCGGGCCATGGTCGGAAAGAAGCGGGTTGATTTTTAGGTAGGTGGGATGACCGAACCGTTGTGGTTGCCTACGTATCCCCGAGCGGGAATCAGGTCGAGCATAGTTTAAGGCAAGGCTTGAAATAAGGGGTTTGAGGTATGAGGGTTTTTCAAACCAATCGTCAAAGAAGTTCAAACTTGAGCCACTTGTGGTAGCTTTGAATAAAAAAGATTCAGTTTCAATCTCCCTTTCTTTTCTTTTTCTTTTTCTTTTGTTTTGAGGATTGATCCTTTTCACTTTTGCCTAGCCAGTCAATTCTTGCTTTTCATGTAGTTGATTCTTGCAAGATCCTTCAATCGCAATCTCAGAATTCCAGAATGTGCATGTCAGCTCTCGGAATTTATTTGTGGTCATTCCGTGCCTTTTGAAATGTGATCTTGGCACGTTCTTAAGATGTATCTTGAAGCGTATGATTCTCTTATTTGTTTCATCAAAAATTTCTCCAACATTTTGACTGGCTAGGGTCAGATTTTGGAAATCAACACCTTTTTCAGCTCTAACTTTTGCCTGGGTGCCCTTTCGGGTTTTCAACCTAGCGAGCTTTTTTTTTTTTTTTTTGAAAGTGGAGATGAAACTCATTGAAATGTTTGGCTACCATCAAGGACCAAGTCTGCACAGGTTCGCATGGCTATCAATTGGGTTGGGCCCAAGGCTTTGAAATGGTAGAAATGGTGGAAAGGGTGTTGGGCAAGCCCCAAGTCAGTTCCAAGTATGTCTTTTCAAGATTGAGGTAAGAGCATCTTTAAATTCTTAAAGTAAGACTATCAATTCTTAGCTCTTCATCAGTGTCAACGTGAAATCGACTTTAACCTTTTAGGATTCTTTTTTGTTTTGTTGTAGAAAAATTATTAGCATAGTAAAATCCATGGTAATTTGAAAAGTGACACTTCAGTTTAGTGATTCATGCATTTATGACTAGGCACATCAGATCAAGCAAAATGAGATTTCATTCCATCAATAGAGAAGGTTACAGACTCATAACAACTTGATGACAGACGGACTCGACCACAAGACTAAACTTGAAATAGACAAAACACACAACAGACTCGACTGGACTTGACCCGGTCTCAAATGGAATGTCACAGTGACTCGCTTATTCTTTTTTTTTTTTAAAAGAGCATCCTCATTTGTTTTGATAGCAAAAGTCCCAAACACTATCGCTTCACCGGCACAGGTTCAACATTCATGGTCCTCAGCGAAGGGGATCATTGAAATGGATAGGTCATGGGTTGGTCCAGACCGAGGTAGTGAATTGGATTGGGGTGCGGCGCATCATCTAAGAGATCCTGAATTGAGTGACGGAGCCTCTTACAGTTGTCGGTCTCATGGCCTTGGTCTTGGTGGTAATCACAATACTTGGATTCATTGTACCCATGAGGTGGGTGATTAGGAGGCTTACTAGGCTCCAAAGGTACAAGGTGGCCCTTTTGAACAAGGTGATTGAGAGCGGAGGATAAGCTCATGTCAAGTGGTATGAAGACTCTTTGGTTTCCTTTCTTGTGCCTCTTACTGCAATCATTTTGGCTTGATGATGGGCTTAAGGCATTGACATCTAGGCTCTCTTGACCTTCACCAAAGGTATGGGGTCTCTTCTCCTTTTGCAGTGACCCAGCTCCATTGATCTTGCCTCCACAGATAGCATCCTCGATTCTAGTCCCAACCTCAAACAACTCTTCAAATGTTGAAATGGACTGGTAGAATAGTTTTTCATGGTATACTGGTTGCAGGTTCTTGACCAGCATACGTACTTGCTCTTTCTCAATAGGCCTGTGGATCATTTGGGCTACTTTATTCCTCCATCTGCTCAAGAATGCAGCGAAGGACTCATTGAAATTCTGCCTGGTAGTTTCCAGATCTCGGATGGTGACATCAAGCTCTTGGTTGTAGGAGTAGTGATCAATGAAAGTTCTAGCAACATCTTCCCAAACTCGGGTCTTGGAAGTTTCAAGGGTTAGGAACCAGGATAGTGCGGCTTTCTGGAGGGTTTGAGGGAACAGCATAGCTATGTGCTCATGGGTGCAGCCCATAGACTGGAAAATGCTCATACAAAACTTCACGTGGCTCTTCGGATTTCCAGTTCCATCAAAACGATCGATTTCAGGCATCTTGAAGTTCTCGGGTAGCCTCACCTTGTTGGGCTCAAACAATCCTTCCAGATCTAACATGTAATCGTCGACTCCCTTACTCTTCCTTAGTATGTTCTCAAGCTTGTCGACCTTGTCCATTTTCTCTTGGAGCTTTTTCTCATATACAGGCGGCGGGACCTCTTGAAACCGTTCTTCTTCCCCATTGTTCTCGGGAGGCGGTCCAAATCTAGGCGGTGGTGGTGGCATGAACCCTTGTGGTGGTGGGAACCCAGGTGGGTACTGTGGTTGCTGTTGTCGGAACTCTTCCATAAATTTCAGAACTTGAGTCAGCCGATCTGACTGTTGATTTATTAATTCAGTGACCTTGGCTTCCAAAGTTTCCTGATTCATGTTGAATTTTCTCGGCGGACTGATTCTAACCAAATGACTGTTCGAACTTCTGACCCAGGATGGGGATCTCAGTGGCTGATTTTGGGAATCTATAATGACCTATAGATTCGAGAAGAGTGTATCAGATTCTGATAGTGATGAATTTAGATAGACAATGACAGTGATGTTAAGGAAGATGGACCGGCTTATGTACAGACTGACTGAGATAGTGTGCGCAGACTGATAAGAATGGTGCATGCACATGAGACAAGCATGCGGATGCAAGCCCTAATCTATATGATGCCCCTATTTCTAACAGATAGAAGTTAAACAAATAAGGTCCTAGCCATACAGAGTGTGCTAACCTTACTTTCCAGTATGATCACCAAGGGATAACAGGGATTTCCGGGATACTTTGGGAATTTCGGATAGAGTTTCTGGGAGAAACATGGGTTTGGAAGATTCGGAGAAATTTCTAGAAGTCATTTGAGTTTCTAGGAGAAAAAAGGATTTCTGGTTGATTTGGACTGAGCTTCTAGGAGAAACTGGTATTTTGGGTATTTCTGAGAAATATGGATAGAGTTTCCAGGGGAAACAAGTATATCTGGGCATTTCTGGGTGATTTGGGCAGAGATGTTGGATTTTTGGAGAATCTGGGAGATTTGGGCAGAGCTTCTGGGAAAACAGGTACTTTGGATATTTTTAGGAAATTTGGATAGAGTTTCTAGGAGATAGGACAGAGTTTTTGGGAGAAACTGGTATATCTGGGAAATCAGGGAGATTTAGACAGAGTTTTTTTTTTTTTTTTGGGAAAAACTGGTTAATATGGTTATATCTGGGATATCTGGACAGAGTTTCTGGGAAAAATTGGATAATATGGTTATATCTGGGATATCTGGACAGAGTTTCTGGGAGAAACAGGTTATGATGGTGATCATACTGTCTAGCTAGTTTTCATACTCCTATGTCCTAGGACCAACAAACAAGGCTTGCGGTGTATATCTTTGTGAACATGGAGCAGACTTCCTTACCATGGTGCCTAGGCAGGTCACTCAATGTGGTAACATGTAAGTGATTGCCTTGGGGATCATAAGAAAGAAGTTCTGCCTCATGCCACATAAGCGTCTACACCGCGCAGGTAATCCCGTCAGGGCATACAACAGTTATATCACATTGTCCTATCTGAAAAGATAAATGAACAGTCCTATGAAAGGTTCTACAGGACTCTATATGAAAAGGCTGGGTTTAGTCAAAGAGGGTCCGTTGACGAGAGTTCCAATATACCGTCGGGGAGACAGTACGGAGGTTTTTTACTCTTTTTGATATACCTTGGAAGGTACAGTATCAACGGTGACTTGTGCCCTGGCACAGCAAGACCTGAACAATGTCAGCGCCGCGTTTCAGACACAGTCGGAGGGGGGAAATGCAAGAGTGCAATGCGGTGAACCAAACACAGTAAAAAGATGATTTTAAGGATGCTTCTTATGAGTCAAACCTCTGTATTATTTTGTTTTGAAAATAAAATTCCCCAGCAGAGTCGCCGGATTGTGGATACCGGGCTTCGGACCACTTCTCTTGTTTGAGATTGTTTTGAAATTGATTTGAATCAAAGAAAGAAAATAGGTCTGTTGAAAACAGATACAGAGTCGCCACTTGGTCTTTAAGGAACCAAGAAACCTAATTTTGACTCACCCAAGCGGATAAGGGCACCGGCCCTTGATAACCAAAGAACTCGGTTCGGGGTTTTGGTACGAGAGAGGAAGGAGCCTTTGTCGCGACTAAAACACCCTCAACTCGCCCCGTCTTTCGACGGGCCTCAATTAGCATCCAAATAATCATCTTATACTATGTATGGTTCGGCAATTAATACTATGATAGTATATTACATTACATAAGAAACTTGAAAATGGAAGATCTAAAGATAAAATATCATTCATAAGATCTAAATCAAATATCATACAATGTAAAGTGGAAGATCACACAAACAAACCTAGGAAAAATCGTCTAATCATATATCAATTAATCAAGTTTTCCTAATCTAAAGGGGGACATGAATTGTTCTTGAAACAAATAAGCAAAGAAATCAAAATATGCTTAACAAGCTAGTATGATGCATGTTATTCTTTGAGAAAAGAAGATCTCTCAATCCCCGGGACGGATGAGAAAGGATGATTAGATCAAAGGAGAAGCATGAATGTGTGATCAAGTTCATTCCTTATAATCTTCTTGGATTAAGAGTTACAAAAACCCCAAATCTTGCATGAATGCAATGTATGTATCTAAAATGTGCAAAGGTTGTAGTGTGTTTTGTGTACATGGATTTCTAGAATGACTTAGAAGTCTAAAATGTGTATGAATGAATGAATGAAATTAACATGGGATGTGTATAAATGTAGTATGAACTACTTCCTAAGATATGAACTAATTTGGAATGCATATAAGCATCAAATCAAAGAATGCAAGTTAAAGTATACTTGCTGTGAATAGTGGACAGAACAGTAGCATCATCTTTTGGAATTTGAAAAGAGGGGTTAGGAATGTTTTCAATGCATGAATTTTTATGGAGATGTTCCTTATTGTGTCTAGAACAAAACCCAAAAGGCCAATCTTGAATATCTATCACAGATTGAGAGAAATTATATAAACAATAGAGGTCACTCAGAAACAGAGTTCGTACTATCGACTGAAATGTTAGAAAATCTTAGAAAATGAAAAAGAATGATCTAGAGGCCCTTTTTATACAGAAAGTTTCCTAAGACATTGAATTTTAAGGGAAAAATAAGTTTGGACCACCCCTTTTGGAAAAGTTTTCGGGAAAAGAGGTCGTAAGTTGACCTAGCTGCTGTGACAGCAAAAAACAGAATGTTTGGAAGGAATGTTGGGACCCAAATGGAACATTTCCAAGTACTTCCAAGTCAAACCAAAAATCATGGGTGTTCTCCAATGAGTTAGGAAGACTTTCCAAGTGGCCTTGTATCCATATGTTGAGTATTGTGTTCTAGAAAAATCTTTGAACTCAACTCACTCACTGTTTTGACTCATTGTTTTAAAGATTTTGGAGAAAACAAAGTTTTGTTTCTTGAAACCAAATGAGAGGGATTGAGAGGGGTTTTGAAATAGGTGTTTTGAAAACATGTTTTCAACACTCAATAAGGATCATAGCCACTTAGAATACCTACATCAAACTCATCATTTAAGAACCTCCAAGATTGTTGGAGAGATTTATTTTGTTTTTGGACATAACTTCAATACATTCCAAGAATACCTTGGAAGTATTGAGGTTATGGTCATCATCTATCAAACATGTTTTTGAGGTCAAGAGCTACTATCCATGAGGATTCACTCACCCCAAACTTCATGTCATCACTTAGATGATGATGAACTAGTAAGTAAATAAAGAAAATAAAAAGGAAATGGGATGAGAAGAGATGAACAATAAATAAACAAGCAAGTAGATGATAATCAATAGATGATATTCATGAAGCATGAGACTTGTAGATTGGTGTATCACTCATATGTAATGACACTAGACATGGAAGAAGCTTCCACACTCTTGAATGCTCACTAAAATGGTGGTTAGGAGTATTGAATGTTGAAGTAAATGGAAGTAATGAAGTAAAAACAAAGTTAGAACTCACTTTTGTTTTGAAAAATCAAAGAAGAAAGCTTCTTTTCTCTCCACTCTAACCTTATCTCTACACTTTCTCTCCCAAACTTTCTCTAAACTTGCATTTGACTCCCCCAAAATGAGGAGTAATGGGGTGTTTATATAGGCCAACTTGGGGTATTTTTGGGATTTAGAAAGTACTCCCATTGGTCTCAAACATCTGAAATCATGAAACCACGTCGTTTTGGATTTTAATTAATCAAAATGGGACCACAAAAGTATTTACAAAAACTTACTGTTCTGGAGGGGAGTGCCACGGCGGCAGTGGGCCAGTGCCGCGGCGGCACTGCTCCTCCCTTCGTCTGGATAATGCTGTTTAGGCCCCTCGAAGTTCCGGTATTCGCGAAAAGGCCCTATTTCGTCCGAAATTCACAGAAAATGCATACGAACTCCAAATTGAGGTTGTGATATACCGTTGGAAAGGTAATGGAGTCTACTTTACATAAAAAATAGTTCGGGGATAGGTCACTTTGAAAAGTTTTGCGGTATTCGCGATAAAAGCTGATTTGATCGCCTTTTTCGCCTTTGGAAATTCATAATAAATTCGTTTTAAATCCAGAAATTATGCGCGATATACCGTTGGAAAGCTATTGACCTCTAGTATCCATGAAAAATATTTGAAAATTGTTTCGGTGCCCCGATTCCAAAGTCAAATCTTGGTCAAACCGGTCAAACTTGGGATTCCCGGGAAGTTCTGGGAACCTCTGGGAGCTCCCAGGAGCTGATGTTTTCGCTCGATTTTCTTTTGGAACCTATTTTAATACTTTTCTAATGATTCTGGTGAATTTGGACAATTTTGGTCAAACTTGGTCAAACTTCGGTCAAACCTGGTCAAATCTTGGTCAAACCTGGTCAAACCTTGGTCAAACCGGTCAACGGGGACTTTCGGGGAACCTCCGGGACTTCCGGGGGTCTCTGGGAGCTGACGATTTCTTCCGGTTTTATTTAAAAACTCATTTTATCACTTTTCTTACGACGTAGCATGTTTTCAGAACTTTGGGACCAAATCTGGGAGTTTTCGGGCTTTCAGGGGCATTTTGGTCATTCTGAGCATTCTGAGAGATAGAGCTGACTTCCAGGGGTCCTTTTGAGTCTTTTCCGATCATTGTGAACCACCAAGCTATGGGTCTCCTAAATCTGATAGCCGACAAAATGGGGTGTCTACAATAGGCCAACTCCCTAATGTTGTGGGCATAAAGCAGGCCCTCCTCAGCGTAGTCCTGTGGGACATGATCATACTAAAGTGGGATGGTAAGAGCACCCATATAATATCAGGGAACCATAGTCGTGCCCTGCTTGCCATGGAAAACTGTCCGAAGGCTCCATAGGGGTAGAATCGGAGCCTGGGATGCTGCATGAACAGGATGCAAAGAAGAGAAAGTGAATTCTGCAAAAAATAGAAAGAACTAAAAAAGGAAAGGATGAAAAGCTAAAGGAAACTCACCCACATCACTTCCATTAGAGGGAAGTTCCTCATCTTCTTGGCAGCCCGGAAAGCCTCGTACCCCATAGGAGGCTCCAAAAAATTCTAAATAGAGTGGCCATTCAGGGTGGCCGTAAGTGTGCTACCATGAAGGGTCTTTGGAGCTCTCATAGAACTAGGAGAAGGGTGTGACATATGAAATTTAGGAGCCATCAGCGACTACCGGGTCACTCTCTCTCCTAGGTACTACTCTTGAGCGTCTGGGCCATCGAGTTGTAACCCACTGATCTCTATATCCCCTAAGTAACGATAGGAAGCACGTCAATCCAGGGCTGCCATTGGACGTGCATCTCTCTCAGGTTTGTTAGGAAATTCCTGAAGGCGATAAAATCATGGGCCCCAGTCTTTTGCCCGATGCGGTCTTTCTACCACTTTAACCACTGAGGCATGACGAGGGCATCAGCTTGTCGTGTCAAAGGTGACATCATATGTAAGTACTTATGAGACTAAATCTGTAAGAAAGAAAAAGTAAAGAACATGAGATCCAAAGTTCATGAATAAGAAATTAAAAAAAAAAAGAAAAAAGGAAAAAGGAAAGAAGCAGGGATGTATACCTCCCATGCCCTCCAGAAGCTGCCTGTGGAAGCTGGACGGTCTCGAGATATCTCACCCATGTGCCTGTACAAAATGGCCAGTCTGGTGTCTACCTAATCATACTCATATATGTTATCTATGTGCTCCAGGGATGCCACCAGTGCCACAGAAATCCAATTGCCCTTTGTGCTCAGCAGGAGTACCCTAGCATATATATAATAAACCTGCGGGACATTTGCTCATCCGTAAAGCCCTCTTGGCCTTTGAACATATCAAAAAACCACTTGGTCGTGACCAAGGGCTCCTCCAGGGACCACTCCTAGTAGTGGGAGCACCTGATCCCACTCCATCACTGTGTCCAGGTACCGCAAGCACTCCCCCTGAAGGGGATCCCAATGATCATGGTGATGTTGAGCGGGGTCATGGTCATCTCCCCGAACTTGAAGTAGAATGTGTTGGTGGTGTCCCACCATTGCTCTGAGAGGGCATGTATCTGTCGGAGGTCATTCGAGCTCTTCGTCAAGAGCTTGATGAAATCCCCAAAGCCCACAACATCAATAAAGCCCTACACGATCTCGCTCAGCGACTGATACCACTCGTAGCCATGGGCGAGGCTATTGGGACCCTTCAGCATATCTGGCTGAAGTTGCAAAAGTAATGAGAACTTAATATCAGCAAATAAACAGATAAAAGAAAAGGATGAAATAAAAATGAATGAATGATGATGATGATGATGATAATAATAATAATAATAATGAAAATAATCATGAACAAATAAAAGGAACGAGTAGAACTCTAAAAAATTTTAGGAACATAGCATTTAACATTTATAAGATCATTTAATAAAAGAAGGCGTGTAAAGTTTTGTTGTCATGCATTGCATTCACGAGGCTTATAAGAAAAGAATCGAAAGGAAAAAGAAATGAGGAGAGGTGTATATACTTCTCATCGGAAGGCCCTGGCAGATAAGTGCTTGTTTGGTTCTCAGAGAAGGAAGGTGGGGTCGGGATGAGGAGTGGCTCTATACCTCATCCTCTTCCTACTCAAACTACCTGAACCGCTCTCCATGTCCAATAACCTGTCAAGAGAAAGAGTTAAACTTTGGAATTAATCAAGAAAATAACAAAAATAAAGAGGAAAATAAAGTTGTGATCGAGTTGAACTAACTTATCGATCTTTTAAGATCGTTGCAAGGAAAAGAGAGAAAAATCTCTAGAGGAATTCGAGTGGAGGAGAGTGTGAAGAATGAGAGAAAAATGAAGAGAAAGCAAGCAAATAAGTAGTCTGCCCGTCCTGAGCGACACTCGAGAAGTGTGCGCAATAGTCTATGAAGTGCTGTACGACACTCTCTGATTGCCGCAGCGGCATTCTGTGAGTGCCGCACGGCAGTCACGGACTGCCGTGTTTGTGACCGTGTGCCGCAAGTGAGGCGGTTAAGAGGCCTTTGGTTTTCCCCCAAAAATTCAAATTGGGTCCGAAAATTTGAATATGAACCCTCAAAGTTTGCCCACCTTATGCACTTTGGTCCCCGAAAATGATTTCCAAGTCCATGTGGTCCCAAATTTTGAAAAAATGAATTTTTAAGCCTGATTGACTTTTAAAATCAAGAGGATTTGGACTCTAGATTTAGAAAGTTAAAATGAATAGGATTGGCTCCAATTTTGAGAATTTGAATTGAGCTTGAATATTTTGAGAAATAAGTTCTCTGAGTTTGATTGACTCCTGATTTTGAAATTCAAAAAGAATTTAAGTCTGATTAACTCCTGATTTTGCAATTTGAAAAGAATTTGAGTCTGATTGACTCCTGATTTTGAAATTTGAAAAGAATTTGAGTTTGATTGACTCCTAATTTTGAAATTTGAAAAAGATTTTGAGTCTGATTAACTCCTGATTTGAAATTCGAAAACAATTTGAGTCTGATTGACTCCTGCATTTAAAATTTGAAAAGAATTTGAGTCTGAATTTTGAAGTAAATTTAGAACAGACATATCCGACGGGGCTGAAGGGCTGCGGATTTTTAGAGCAAACATATCCGGCGGGGCCGAAGGGCTGCAAATTTTTTGAGCAAACATATCCGAAGAGGCCGAAGGGCTGTAGATGTTCAGAGCAAACATATCCGGCGGGGCCGAAGGGCTGCGAATTTTTGGAGCAAATATATTCGGCGGGACTGAAGGGCTGTGGATTTTTCAAGAGTGAGCCCGTATTGACATTGGGGCCTAGGTCGCGAAGTTCGCCCAATCAATTGCGTTCATCCATTTGGCCAAAATGTCCACATATCTTGAAGAGGATCAACCCGTTAGTTATAGAAACTCTGAATTCTACATAACTCATCTTTAAGTTAGTGTAACCACGAGCATTAAGTAGCATAGGGCATGGATTACATCTAGGGGCATCACGATCTCAAATCATTGTATTTACGAAACGTAAAACTGCGTTGGCAGCCATCATTGCATGAGCACATGCATTACGACAGGATAGGTGCATTCATCCATATGACTACTTGTGCTTGTGTCTTTGGTCCTTGTTTGAACTACGTCTTGGTCTGATTCCTGAATGGATACGTAGGCAGCTCACCGTTGAGCACGACTGGCTAGAACCTTACTGCGTGCTTATTTTGCTCTTGCAACGCATTTTGTTTTTGCCTAAATCTGACAGTTTGGTCAAAGGCTTGTCTTCACACAGGCTTCGACATTCACTTGTGAAACGTGTTACTCCATAAGCTCTGTCAAAGAGGGGTAAACTGTAAACACCCCGATTTTGACCAAATGTTGAATAAAGGGGAGTGTTACCTCCAAGTCCGATGATGACAATGTTTGACTAATCTAAGGGCCTCCAAAGGTGATTCAAGCTTTTTGAAAGGCTTTTTCAACTTCAAACAAAACAAAAATGAAAGGAAAAACATAAAAAGGATGAGAAAATGGCCCATAAAGACATCTGTGGCAGTCACGCGATGCCACTGCGGTACTCACAGGCTGCCGCACCGATAGTTAGTGAAAATCATAATGACAATCACAGAATACAGTGAAAAGCCTCAAATGCCATGAAAATGAAAAGACGGCAGTCCGCGGAGTAGTCCACGACATTCATTGAATGCCGCATCGACAGTTGGTGAATGTTGCGACAGCAATTGGTCACCAAGTGCCACTTCTAACTCCACTAATTATCGCGTTTTCCAGACATCCTACTTTGAAATAGTACATTTTGTACCATCAAAAGTATATCCAAAATTAGGGTTTTTGGTCTGAAATTACCAAAATAACCCTTTAAAATTTGCCTATATATATAGGGAATGAATATCCCATTACAAGAGATCTCAACCTTAGGCTTGAATCTTGTTTTTGAATCTTCTTTGTTTTTGAACTTTGAATCTCTAAAATTTTGATAGTTAGAAAGTCTTAAAGAAGATTACGAAAATTAAGGAATTGCAAGAGTTGGAAGAAGAGCTTGATTAACCTTTTGGAAGTCCTTCAAAATCACAAACTTAAGGATAATTAGAGGTAACCGGCCTCTAATGTCAATTAGTTCTTAGCTTGAGTTCAATCACATATATAGAATTCCTTAGGATCTTTTTACACATTTTCAAAAGCTCTCCTCCTACCTCATTTCATCACACACCACTAATATTGTGGTTGAACTTCCATTTTGTTGTTTTGGATCAAAGTAACTTTGGATTTACGATCAAATAAACCATGAAACAAAGTTAACTTGGATTTTATTTAAACATTGTTTTTCCTTTTCTTTTGATTTTGTTCATCTCTTGGGATTCATGAGACCTTCAATGTCTTACCTGAATCTCTTGACTTGGATCCTTTAATCTTCTCGTAAACTTATGATTTACAAGAGGATTAAGGTTGATGTTAGTATGTTTGGTCGATGAGTCTAAACCAATCTCCATGGTTTAGGTTCATTAATTTGAGATTTCATGAAGCTTTTTCATACTCTAATAAAATCTATAAGTGTCCTTAGTCTCCAATGACCATCAAGTAGAAGGAGAAGAGTTAGCAAGTGAAATATGAACTTGATAATGGTGTAGTGAATCCACAAACCACCTTTGATCAAAGGATTTTAGTTAAATAAAGAACTATTGGAATTGATTGAGACCAACTGGAGATTATTAATAACATAAAGATCTACCACTGCAATTTTTATTTCGTTAAGATTTCATGTTTAAGATGGTTTGGCCATGAGTTTAGTGAAGCAATCATAATCTGTCCAAAAGTTCAAAATAGTAACACTTTCTTGAAATAAGTAAATCAGAGCCTTAATCAAGCATCTTGACTTCAAATAATTTTTTCTATGAAGTTTAAGGTGTTAATAAGTTCCCTTAAAAAGATTAGAGTCATTCGTGTTTATTTACTATTTTTTATAAAATCACACAAAATCACTAGACAGAGAGTTGTTAAGTTCTGAGTGATGTCTGGTTATAATCCAATTCCCAGAGAATGAACCATTGATCTTTGATTTTTCTTTTTGGGTTAGAAACTAGATTCAAAGAGGCATCTTGTGTCCAAAAATCATTAAAATCAAACCATGGGAAGCATACGTTTGCTATTTTTGATTTTTGGTCTGCTCTCTATCATTTTCAGAATTTTGTGATAGATTTGACAAACTTTGCAAATAATGGTTCAAATAACTTTCCTATAACCTAAGGCTTGAAAAATGTTTTAATAATGATAAATTAAACTTAAATCCAAAGGCTAAATGATCCTAATCAATGAATAGTCCGTAGTTTACTCTTGTTCATATTCATGTATTCATATGCATTCATCCATATAGGTTGATACTTGTAATTAGGATTCATTTGGTGTTGAGACTAAGTTGCATTTAACGAGATAGTTTGAAAGTGAAGTTATGGCCGCACCCAAGTGTGGTTGCATACGTATCTCGACTCAAGAATCAGGCCATACGTAGTTCTGTGCTGTATATGTGTGCGAGTTTTTTGGTCGATCTAGACCATGAATGTATAAAATAATGTTTTGAGCAAAGTCGGTGTAGCTAGGAACTTTAACCTATACGGTGTAGTCCTAGACTTTAACCTTTGAGAAAGTAGTAAGTTGTGAGAAAGTGTTTTTGAGTAAAAAGTCAGGGTAGATCGACCGTGCGATGAGGTTTTTTGTATTTTGTATTTTTATGATTTTTTTGTCTTTTTGTTTTATGTGCCAGAAGTAAGGGTCAATGCCCATGAAGAGTCTGAAGACTTACCTGTCTAACCTGTGCTGTTTGCAGATTCCAAGCAAAGGTGGCATTGGAGTTTTATTTTGAGAAAGCCCATTTTTTGTATTTTTCTTTTCATCATCTTTTTTTTTTTGTATTTTTGATTTTTATACCGGAAGAAAGGGACGGTGCCCAGTGATTTGAAAAAGTAACCGGAAGTAAGGGTCGATGCCCAGTGATTTGAGAAAAAGTGCCGGATGTAAGGGTCGGTGCCCAAGTAATGAAAAAGTGTACCGGAAGTATGGGTCGGTGCCCAAGTAATGAAAAAGTACCGAAAATACGGGTCGGTGCCCAATGATGTAAAATAAAGGTGATGTGAAAGTTTTACCAGAAGTACAAGTCGGTGCTCAGTGGTTTGAAAAAAAGTGCCAGAAGTAAGGATCGGTGCCCAGTGATTTGAAAAAGTATGCCGGAAGTACGGGTCGGTGCCTAGTGGTTTGAGAAAAAGTGCCGGAAGTAAGGGTCGGTGCCTAGTGCGAATGGAGAGAAGTATCAACTTTTTGTTTCTCTGATTTTTTATCAACGAATATCTAAATGAGGAGATAAAATGTAGCCGGGTAGGTCATTAGATCTCTTTTCGACTGACGCATGATATAAAGTCAAAATCGGGTGGAGTTCGAGGCCTCCTTCCGACTGGCGCAGGATATAGCAGTTTGATAAAGTTCAGCTGGGTGGGTCATTAGATCTCCTTTTGGCTGACGCAGGATATATAGTCCAAATCGGGTGGAGTTCGAGGCCTCCTTCCGACTGGCGCAGGATATAGCAGTTTGATAAAGTTCAGCCAGGTGGGTCATTGGATCTCCTTTTGGCTGACTCAGGATATAAAGTCCAATCGGGTGGAGTTTGAGGGCCTCCTTTTGACTGACAAGAGAAGGCGGAATATCCGACCAGTGGATTTATAGAGAGACCACACCACTAAAGCATATAAGTAAATAAAAGAAAAGAAAAAAAGGCGGAATATCCAACCAGTGGATTTATAGGGAGCCCTAGACCACTAAAGCATATAAGTGAATAAAAGAAAAGAAAAAGGCGGACTATCCGACCATTGGATTTATAGGGAGCCCCAGACCACTAAAGCATATAAGTAAATAAAAGAAAAGAAAAAGGAGGAACACTGACCAGTGGATTTATAGGGAGCCCCAGACCAATAAATTATATAAGTAAATAAAAGAAAAGAACAAGGCGAAACACTGACCAGTGGATTTATAGGGAGTCCCAGACCACTAAGAGCATGAGTTTGAGGGAGTTACCTATGAAGAAGGGGGCAATTTGAGGCCCAATCGGTGTTTTGTTGAGAAAGAATGAAAAAAAAATTGAGAAACGTAGCAAAAATAATCCAATAAGACCAAATTCATACTTTGACGCGAATTCGACCTAAATAAACGTCATAGTTGTGTCCGAAAGGGCCGGAAGAGTCAGAATAGCCATAGGCGGACCGGAATGGGTCTGGGCTGCGTTGAGCGAGACCCGCGGGGGTAGAACTGGCCGGTATAGCCTGAAATGGACATATAAAATGCCAAACAGCCCTTAAGATTTAGATTCGGTAAATTTTTGCATCCAAAAAGACCAAATTAGCTAGGAACAAGTGTCCGTTCGTCGATATCCGGACCCAGAATGGAGAAAACTGGGAAAAACTAAAAATGGGACCCAAGTGCCATGTCAGCAAGACAAGTGGCAGTCAACGCCACATGGCACATTATGGTTGGCTGGTCAAAGCTGACTAGTTCTTATTATGCGCTGATAGGACATACTAACTGTGCAGCTGACTGGGCAGTCAAAGACACATGGCAGTATCTAAGTGGCTGATCAACATGATGATGTGGCAATCATTGCCACGTGTCAGTTAATGATTGGTTGGTCAACCTGACATGGCAATGATGTGCATAACACGTGGTAGTTAACGTGATAAGGCAGGATACGTGTCAGCTTCTGATTGGTTGGGCAATGTTGAATCAGCATAACATGGCATACACGTGGCACGCTGACTGGACTAGTGACTCAGTAGTCGTTGCCACATGGCAGCATTGGATTGGTTGGTCAATGTCGGAGCCAGTGCTGACTGTTGGCTGCGCGTGGGCGAAGCGGTACGCTGTGCAGTGGCGCGTGCAGCGCGTGCGGGCCTCTCCTATGGCCTTTGGAGGAGGGGCTTTCGGCGTTGGGGTTGTCTGGGCAAGAAGATTGGGTCAGTGCTGGTGGTGTCCGGCGGTTGTTGCCGGAATGTCTGCCGGAGCAGATTCTATGCAGCGGTGGCGCGTGGACCTTCTGTGGGTCTTTGTTGGTAGTTTTTCCAGTTGGGTTGGTTTCGGTTTAATGAGAGGGAGGTTTTGGTATGGGTTGTAAGAGAAAGAGAGGTGTTTAATGCCATGTTGGGGGGCTATTTCAGATTATGGGTTAAGCTTAAGGCTGTGTTTGGTTCAGACTTAAATTTTGGGCTTTCTAGGTGTTTTTAAAAGCTATGGTTGGGTAGGGGGTTGGGTAATGGATTGAGGATGGTGGGTTTTGGGTGGTGCAGACAGTGGTGGTGTGATGATGGTAATATGGGTCTGTTTGGTGGATAACCAAACAAAGCCTATGGTTTTGGGAGGTTTTTCTCAAACCAAACAAGGCCTTAATGGAGTCTGCTGCCCTTTTCTTTTTTTCTTTTTTTCTTTTTTTGGCGTATGGGGGGAGGCTTTCTATTTATAAAAAGTTTCTCAAAACCCTACATGGGTTTTATTCCCATGTAGGCGGAACGCGAGACTGTAGGTACAACCTTCGATCGCTTTCGGACTTCGATCTTTGATATTTTTCAATCCGGACGTCCGATTTGGATGATTCGAAAAGATCCAGACTCGGTTTAATGTCCTCTTCAAATTTGTATGGTTGGATCGAAATTTGTTAGAAACTCGGAAATGATTTCATTTTCTCAGACCATCGATGTTTGATCTACACCGTTTAAACTTCGATTGTCAAAATCTTTTGATCCAACTGTCCGATCTTCCTGATTCAAGATGACATGAAATCGTATTGATGTTCTCTTTGAATCGGTATGGTTCGATTGAGATTGTCTAACTTCATAAATGACCATTTTACCTCTTATCTTTTACCAATTGAGCTTCAAAACTTCGATTGGACATCGTTTCTTCTCTGATTGTCTGATTGGACTGATTCAAGTCGCCGAACCTTTGTTTTTCTCTGTATTTTAATCATTCATATCTAGTCGGACTTTCGGTGCTTCCAGATTGACAATCGTGTCCCTTTTCCTTGAGTTTGGGGCGTCGAAACTTCGATCGGAGCCCGATTCTCCATCGGTTATCAAAATTTGATGATTTGAAGTCCTATGGGCTGGAATTGATTCCTGCTTTGCTCTGATGTAATAAAATTCAACCATCGGTTGTCCCGGACTTGATTCCAGTCTTGAATTTTATGCCGAACTTCGATTCTGGTTGAAAACTTCATCGATTATCATAATCGGACGATCCCGAACTCTCGAATTTCCGATTGACGAGCTTCCGTCTCTGTATTCGACTTTGATTTGGCCTCTAGGGTCCCTACTTGGATTCTGGAGCTCTTTTCCTTGATTTACGTGCCTAGTAGGCCCCCTTAATAGTTATTCTCTCTCTTTTTCAAGATGAATTGAAATCGTATTGATGTTCTCTTTGAATCTGTAGGGTT
Source organism: Hydrangea macrophylla (assembly GCA_033977485.1). NCBI lineage: Eukaryota > Viridiplantae > Streptophyta > Magnoliopsida > Cornales > Hydrangeaceae > Hydrangea > Hydrangea macrophylla. The sequence goes on along the minus strand of CM066988.1, from coordinate 94,397,288 downwards.
CGATTGAGAATCTCAGACTTAGAAATGACCATTTTGCCCCCTTGCCTTTTCTCGATTGAGCTTTGAAACTTCGGGTGGACGACGTTTCTTCTCTGATTGTCCGATTGGACTGATTCAAGTCGTCGAACCTATAATTTTTTCCATATTTCAGTCATTCATGTCTAGTCGGACTTTCTGTGTTTTTGGATTGACGATTATGTCCCTTTTCCTTGATTTTAGTGCACCAAAACTTCGATCGGAGCCCGATTCTCCGTCATTATCAGAATTTGATGATTTGAAGTCCTATGGGTTGGAATTGATTCCTGCTTTGCCCTGATGTAATCGAATTCATCCTTCGGTCGTCCCAGACTTGATTCCAGTCTTGAATTTTGTGCCAAACTTCGATTCTGGTTGAAAATGTCGTCGATTATCATAATCGAATGATCCCGGATTCTAGACCTCCGGTGGATGAGCTATCATCTCTGTATTGACTTTGATTTGACCTCTGGAGTCCCTTTTTGGATTCTGGAGCTCTTTCCTCGATTTGCGTGCCTAGTGGGCCCCCTACCACATTTATTTCTTTTTTTGGCAGGTCAAAATGGGGTATCTACAGCTACCCCTCTTTGTCATGTTTTGTGAAGCAAATCATGACAAAGAAATAAGATGACCCATTTTGACCCTTTTTCTTTTAAGTGATAAGAAAAAGTATAAAGTCGTGCCAAAGTAGGCAAGTGAGTATGAGATGCCAACGTAGGTGAGTGAATGTAAAATGCCATCATAGGCAAGTAAGTATGAGGTGCCAATGTAGGCGAGTGAATGTGAAATGCCATCGTATGCAAGTGAGTATGAGGTGCCAACGTAGGCAAGTGAATGTGAAATGCCATCGTAGGCAAGTGAGTATGCGGTGCCGATGTAGGCGAGTGAATGTAAAATGCCATCGTAGGCAAGTGAGTATGACGTGCCAATGTAGGCATGTGAATGTGAAATGCCATCGTAGGCAAGTGAGTATGAGGTGCCAATGTAGGCAAGTAAATGTGAAATGCCATTGTAGGTAAGTGAGTATGAGGTGCCAATGTAGGCAAGTGGGGATTGTGGGTACCACCAGAGTAAGCAAATAGCTCCATTGGGGATTGAGAGCGTTACCAGAAAGGGTGAACGACTCTGTTGGAGATTCACGTGAGAATCGAGTAGAAGAGGGATGGTGTAGTCAAGAAGTGCATAACCGCGTAATCTCAAACTTTAACCAAAAATGTAGTAAAGTGAGGGTATGGTTGAGCTCTTAAAGCTGCCTACGTATCTCTCGTCGGGAGAATCAGGCCGAGCGTAGTTCGTACGAACCTGGGTAGCTGAGAGATGGTGGGAGACAGTGTAGTTGAGAAGTGCGTAGTCGTGTAATCTCGAACTTTAACCAAGAATGTAGTAAAGTGAGGGTATGGTCGAGCCTTTACAGGTGCCTACGTATCTCCTGTCGGAGAATCAGACTATGCGTAGTTCATACTATGATAGAATAAGAGTGATGAAAAGTGTGAGATGAGAGAGCAAAATGCCATGTCGGGGCGTGATTGCTGTGTGTGAGATAGCGAAATGCCACGTGGGGCGTGATCGCTGTGAAATAAAAGAGCCAAAATGTCGCATTGGGGCTTGATTGCTGTGAAGTTATAGAGTGGCAAAATGCGATTCGCGTGATTGCCTTAAATATAAGAAACGAGAATAGCAAAGTCCGATATGGGTAATTGCCGTGGAGGTAAGGTCCAACAGAATGCGATACGCGTGACTGCTGGGAGTATGAGAGAGCAAAATGCCATGTGAGGCATGATTGTTGTGAAGTTATAGAGTGGTAAAATGCGATACATGTGATTGTCGTGAAGGTGAGAGATGAGAATATCAAAATCCGATACGGGTGATCGCCATGGAGATAAGATCAGTAGAATGCGGTACGCGTGACTACTGAAAATATCAGAGAACAAAATGCCAAGTAGGGCATGATTGCTGTAAAGAGTTTGAGATAAGAGAAGTAAAATGCCATATGGGGTGTGATTATTGTGAAGATTTAAGAGCAAAATGCCACGTGGGGCGTGATTGCTGTGAAGAGTGATAAAATGAGCGAAATGTGGTATACGTGATCATCGTGGAAAGGTAAGGACAGCAAAATGCTATACGCGTGATTGCTATAGAGTGCGGAGGGTAAGAGAAATACCTGATGCTTGATGCTGATGTAAGTTGGATGTCGTTTAAGGGACTTATACCTGATGGTAGGTGATATGAACAGGATGCAACTTGACTGACTCACTCCTGATATTGAATATAGACGATGTCATGAATAGGATGCCCCTTGACGGACTTACTCCTGATTCTGATGATAGATAGTGTGAATAGGATGCCACTTGACGGACTCACTCCCAGTTCCAGTGATAGATAGTGTGCATAGGATGCCACTTGACCGTCTAATTCCTGATTCCGGCGACATATAATATGAATTGGACGCCTCTTGACGGGCTTACTCCTGATTGTAGCGATTGATAGTGTGAATATGATGCCACTTGACAGACTCATTCCTAATTCTGGTGATAGATAGTATGAATAGGATACCACTTGACGGACTTACTCCTGTTCCGATGATAGATAGTGTGAATAGGATGCCACTTGATGGACTCACTCCTGAGCTTGAAGATGTGATTGGGAAGCCTTTTGAAGGACTCATTCCCGGTAGTGAGAATGTGAACGGGATGCCTCTTGATAGACTCATTCCCGGTAGTGAGATTGTGAATGGGATGCCTCTTGACAGATTCATTCCTGGTTCCGATGATGAGTTCTGATACCGAATAGTGAACAGGATGCCGCTGGAGGGTCTTATACCTGATGCTTGAGATGCACATGAGTAAGAACAGGCTGTCGTTGGGGGTCTTACACTTGATTTCTTGATTTTGATGATAAATTCTTATGATAAGTGAACATGATGCCGCTTGACAGGCTCATACTCGATAGTGAGATTGTAAACAGGATGCCTCTTGACGGACTCATTCCTGATGTCGAGAGTGTGAACAGGATGCCACATAATGATTTCCTCCTGGGGGGGATACGTGAACAGGAAGCCTCTCGACGAACTCACACCTGATTCTGAATTCTTGATTTTGATTATGGATTCTGATGATGAGTGAACAGGATGCCGCTTGAGGGTCTCATACATGATTCCTAATTTGAGCGTGAATGGTTAGGCCTGAGCGAGGGATAGATTTCTTGACAATCTATCGATGAGAAGACCGGTTTGATATGTGGATCCGAGTAGATGGATCAATGTGAAGTTGGTGAGTCTGAGCAAGGGTTGATATTGTGGCTCAGTAAGTGGTGAGCTTTTGGGCTATTTGAGAGGATTGTCGGAATAAGTTGCCCTTGTTATAAAAGTATGCATTGTCTGCTATGCTGAAAGATATGAATGGATTTTGAAAGTCATGTCATGCTAAGTATACATATTTACAAGAGTATGATGCATGAATCTATCACTTGTGAGAGAATGTTCATGAGTTAGTGGATATTGACTGTCTTGTCACCTGTTGAGTACTAGAAGACAAAGTATTTGACTGTGTGGGCTCAGTGCCCCAGTGATCGTCCTTAGAAGGACCCAATTTTTTGGTATTCGATTTCTCTCGAGCTCTTATTCTCTTTTAAACCATTTTTACCTTCGGCACCCTCACAGGTTTTCACCGAATCCGGTTATATGATCGTTACACTTCAGTGTATCTTGTGATTTGAAAGTATGTGACCCCCCCGTCGTTTGGAATGATGCAAGTATGTGATTTAGTGAACCCAACAAGGCCTGTGTCATTCAAAGTGGACTTTACTGGGTTATAACGTAGGCTAGGGTCATGGGTTGAAAAATGAAAGGATCGCATGAAGGCTCAAAGTTTATTTTGAAAAGTTGGTCTGAGATCACCTTATGTCCTGCTTTTTTTTCCTTCTTTTGATTTTGCTCTTTATCTTTTTGTTCTTGTTTTTGTATTCATCCCAATCTAGTATGGAGTACGTTATTGCCGGGTAAAGCATGTACTGGGCAGAATTGCCCCACTTTGAAGTATGTATCCAAGTCGGATCGTATCTTTTGTGGATTTGCTCCAGCTTTGTATTGAGTTCTCTTTTTGTTCGCTTTCTCTATCTTTTTCCTTTTGGCATTGCCCCAGTTTAGGGGGTGATCCTCAGGGGTTTAAGTTTAAAAAGAAATCATTGTATGGCTCAAGTGGGCGAATGAGGGAAAGTAGTGTATAGATAGCTGAAATGATTGCCTCTAATCATTTTGACACAAGTTGAGTCGAATTCAGAGATCACATATATGCATCATTGAAGTTAGAGATCGTGGGAATGCATTATTACTTTCCTGATGATAATTGAGGGACCCCATGTGGGCCAACAGTGATCGTGATGACCTTTTGCTGAATTGTGATGGACAAGGGCTGCCCCAATTGTTGTATGTCATGATCCTGAGAATGGACCAAGATGTTCTTGTCCTTGAATGCCTGTTGGCTACCTGCTCCATCCTGTGTACTCGAATGACATCAAGATATCGTAGAGAAGTGTGCATTGAGTATGCTTTTGTCATCTGATTCTCATTGAGATGTGAGTATCGTCATAGGATAAAAATGGATGATTTGCGAATCTAGGTTTGTTCTCGGCATGATTTTACATTGGTCGTACTTTCAAGTAAACCTGAACATAGCTTGCTATATTTTGAAAGTCTAGTACGATGTCAAGTTGTACTCAACAAGTAACAAGACAGTAATATCCAGTAAACCATGAGATTTAAAGAACAAGAGCAAGATGACAGTTATTGAGTGATGCAAAGAATTTTTGTTTTTCATTTAAAAGTATGTACTTTATGCAAAGCAGACAAAGCATAAATTTAATAGTATGGAAAAACTGCCCCTGTGTGGCATATGATGAGAAGTACTATTTCAAGACAGTGGGTTGAGCGTTGGTCCTTCACAAAAATCATTTTGGGCATAGCCAGAGCTTGTGGATGTATATGGGTAGAAGTAGGCCTATTGATTTAGTGGCTTGAGGTTCGAACAATCGTGAATGCGCTGGTACTACTCGGATTTGACCTCCCTGGATTTTGTCATCTGCCCTGCTCAGGCTAAATGTTTGGATTTAGAAGTTGGATTCGAAAATCAGAGCTGTTTGGACTGGTTGTCCATTCAGACTTTCTCAATTCGTGGAGAAGTCGGTGATGCCGGGAGTAGCCTGAGCGTGTAGAAGCTTCCCATGTTGACCTCTATCAGAAATGTACCTGTAGTGGAGGTCAGAAGAAGTAGAGGTAGACGTAAAGTTAGTAAGTCGCTTCAAAGAAGAGAAATGGGGATTCTTCTCCAAGTGACTCGTTAGAGATGGGAGAGTACTACCCCAGTGTGATGTGTGTTCCCAAGGTATGAGATAAATCTGGATAGCCTTTCAGCGTCACCAAATGTCTTTAAAAAGTGGATTTGTCCTTTTGGGGAGTTTTATTTTGTTTTTTTTAGAAAGGTGAGAACGAGTTTAGAAAAAGTCTGACAGCCTTTTGGCGTCGTTTTGAGTTTTTTGGAAAAGTGTATCCATCCTTGTTAAAATGTAGGGAAAGGATAAGTAAGAATGGACAGCCTTTCGGTGCCGTTATTTGATTTTGAAAAGTTTTTTTTTCGCCCCCTGGTTTGTAAAAAAGTGCAGGGGAAAGACAGAGAAGGATCCAGTAGCTCGTCAGCTCCGTTTATTGTTTTTGAAAAGTTTTTCCATCCCCAATAAGGGGAGGATAGAAAAGAATTGGGCAGCCTATCGGCGCCGTTTTATATTTTGAAAAAGTTTTGAATGCACACGTGCAAAGTGTGACTATGTGGAGAGGTTGACGTCTAATGTAGACTTATTTACGTCCGGTTCCCGAACCTTCAAACCTCCGGTGCCGTAGCACCTTCTCTGGTTGGTGGTTTCGAGCGGAAGAACTTTCGGTGTTGGTACCGACGGTACTACCACAACGGCCATGCCACTTACTGATCCTCCTATCTAATCATAAAGGGTTTTAATTTCAGAACCGGGTTATGTCATGCTTGATGCAAATGTGTAGTGTGTATAGCGATAAAGTACATCATTTGGCCTTATAGTTTTAGTATGGCATTGGCCTTGCAGTTACTTTTGAGTCGCAGGTACCTGTGCAAACAAGTTTATAACCTAAAAAAGAATTATAGAAATATAGAGTAGTTAGTAAAAGAAATGCCCCTCTTAGAATATGAAAACCACCAAAGTGACGGCCTGAGTACTCTTAAGTGTGTCCCCAGTAGAGTCGCCAACTGTCGCACCCACCCCGAAGGTGGGGGCGATCCCCTCGTGGATCGTGACCGGTTTTAAAGGAAATGAAATAAAATAGGGTAAAAGGCTCAAAGCAGCGAACCAAAGCACGAAATGAAATGTATGAAAGTACGTACAAGTGGGAGTAGGGCCAGTAAAAGTTTTCAGAGTCGCCACCTAACATTTTCGGGAGTTAGGATCCTTGCAAAGACGATTATAGTAATCATCTTTGACTTTTGAGAAACAGTTTGAGAAAAGTGGGCCCTTTTAAAAGTGTGACTCTTGATAGTTGTGCAAAAACCAGAGTTCTTGAAGTGGGTTCGGGGACTCGATTACGTCGAGGGAAGGTATTAGGCACCCTCGAACATCCGTGACACACAGTTGCCGGTTTGGTGGTTTTCATAGCAACGGGGCGTAAGTAAGAAATAATATAATACATATACAAGAAATTAAACGCGAGCATCCGTGACACGCGGGTGCCGATTTACGTGTCTCGACACGAGATAGTTTTTAAAGAGAATAGTTATGTATATGTATCTCAACTCGAGATAGTTTGAAAGTATATATACGTATCTCGATACGAGATAGTTTGAAAGCGTTTATACGTATCTCGATACGAGATATTTTGAAAGTAAAGTTATGGCCACACCCAAGTGTGGGTTGCATACGTATCTCGACTCAAGAATCAGGCCATACGCAGTTCTGTGCTATGTATGTGTGTGAGTTTTTTGGTCGATCTAGACCATGAGTGTATAAAATAATGTTTTAAGTAAAGTTGGTGTAGTTAGGAACTTTAACCTGTACGGTGTAGTCCTAGACTTTAACCTTTAAGAAAGTAGTGAGTTGTGAGAAAGTGTTTTTCAGTAAAAAGTCAGGGTAGATCGACCGTGCGATGAGGTTTTTTGTATTTTTTTGATTTTATGATTTTTTGTCTTCTTGTTTTATGTGCCGGAAGTAAGGGTCGGTGCTCATGAAGAGTGTGAAGACTTACCTGTCTAACTTGTGCTGTTTGTAGATTCCAAGTAAAGGTGGAATTGGAGTTTTATTTTGAGAAAGCCCATTTTTTGTATTTTTCTTTTCATCATCTTTTTTTTTTGTTGTATTTTTTATTTTTATACCGGAAGAAAGGGACGGTGCCCAGTGATTTGAAAAAGTAACCGGAAGTAAGGGTCGATGCCCAGTGATTTGAGGAAAAAGTGCCGGAAGTAAGGGTCGGTGCCCAAGTAATGAAAAAGTGTACCGGAAGTATGGGTCGGTGCCCAAGTAATGAAAAAGTACCGGAAATACGGGTTGGTGTCCAATGATGTAAAAAAAGGTGATGTGAAAGTTTTACCGGAAGTACGGGTCGGTGCCCAGTGGTTTGAGAAAAAGTGCCGGAAGTAAGGGTCGGTGCCTAGTGATTGAAAAAGTATGACGGAAGTACGGGTCGGTGCCCATTGGTTTGAGAAAAAGTGCCGGAAGTAAGGGTCGGTGCCCAGTGCGAATAGAGAGAAGTATCAACTTTTTGTTTCTCTGATTTTTTTATCAACGAATATCTAAATCAGGAGATAAAATGCAGCCAGGTAGGTTATTAGATCTCTTTCCGGCTGACGCAGGATATAAAGTCCAAATCGGGTGGAGTTCGAGGCCTCCTTCCGACTGGCACAGGATATAGCAGTTTGATAAAGTTCAGCCGGGTGGGTCATTAGATCTCCTTCCGGCTGACGCAGGATATAAAGTCCAAATCGGGTGGAGTTCGAGGCCTCCTTCCTACTGGTGCAGGATATAGCAGTTTGATAAAGTTCAGCCGGGTGGGTCATTAGATCTCCTTCTAGCTGACGCCAGATATAAAGTCTAATCGGGTGGAGTTCGAGGGCCTCCTTCCGACTGGCAAGAGAAGGAAGAATATCCGACCAATGAATTTATAGGCAGACCACACCACTAAAGCATATAAGTAAATAAAAGAAAAGAAAAGAAAAAAAGGCGGAATATCCGACCAATGGATTTATAGGCATACCACACCACTAAAGCATATAAGTAAATAAAAGAAAAGAAAAAAAGGCGGAATATCCGACCAGTGGATTTATAGGGAGCCCAGACCACTAAAACATATAAGTAAATAAAAGAAAAGAAAAAGGCGGACTATCTGACCAGTGGATTTATTGGGAGCCCCAGACCACTAAAGCATACAAGTAAATAAAAGAAAAGAAAAAGGCGGAACACCGACCAGTGGATTTATAGGGAGCCCCAGACCACTAAAGCATATAAGTAAATAAAAGAAAAGAAAAAGGAGGAACACCGACCAATGGATTTATAGGGAGCCCCAGACCACTAAGAGCATGAGTTTGAGGGAGTTACCTGTGAAGAAGGGGGCAATTTGAGGCCCAATCGGTGTTTTGTTGAGAAAGAAAATTGAGAAACGTAGCAAAAATAATCCACTAAGACCAAAGTCCTAGTTCGACGCAAAATCGACCTAAATGGACGTCATAGTTGGGTCCGAAAGGGCCGGAAGAGTCAAAATAGCCATAAGGCGGGCCGGAATGGGTCCGAGCTGCGTTGTGCGAGACCCGCGGGGGTTATGACTGGCCGGTATAGCCTGAAATGGACATATAAAATGCCAAACAGCCCTTAAGATTTAGATTCGGCAAATTCTGAGGTCACCGGTGCGTCCGGAACGACCAAATTAGCTAGGAACAAGTGTCCGTTCATCGATATCCGGACCCAGAATGGAGAAAACTGGGAAAAACTAAAAAATGGGACCCAATTGCCACGTCAGCAAGACACGTGACAGTCAACGCCACATGGCGCATTATGGTTAGCTGGTTAAAGCTGACTGGTTCTTATTATGCACTGACAGGACATGTTGACTGTGCAGCTGATTGGGCAGTCAAAGACACGTGGCAGCATCTAAGTGGCTGATCAACATGATGACTTGGCAATCATTGCCACGTGTCAGTTAATGATTGGTTGGTCAACCTGACATGGCAATGATGTGGCATGACACGTGACACTTAACGTGACGAGGCAAGACACGTGTCAGCCTCTGATTGGTTGGTCAATGCTGACTCAGCATGATATGGCATACACGTGGCATGCTGACTAGACTAGTGACTCAATAGTCGTTGCTATGTGGCAACGTTGGATTGGTTGGTCAACGTCGGAGCCAGCTTTGACTGTTGGCTGCACGTGCGGGCATCTCCTGTGGCCTTTGGAGGTTGGGCATCCGGCGTTGGGGTTGTCTGGGCAAGACGATTGGGTCAGTGCTGGCGGTGTCCGGCGGTTGTTGTTGGAATGTCTGCCGGAGCAGATTCTGTACAGCGGCGGCGTGTGGGGGGCTTCTAGAGGCTCATGGGCCGTCTGTGGGTCTTTGTTGGTGGTTTTTCCAGTTGGGTTGGTTTTGGTTTAATGAGAGGGAGGTTTTGGTATGGGTGGTGAGAGAAAGAGAGGTGTTTAAGGCCCTGTTTGGGGGGTATTTCAGATTATGGGTTAAGCTTAAGGCTGTGTTTGGTTCAGACTTGATTTCTGGGCTTTCTGGGTGTTTTTAAAAGCTGTGGTTGGGTAGGGGGTTGAGTAATGGATTAAGGATGGTGGGTTTTGGGTGGTGCAGACAGTGGTGGTGTGATAATGGTGATATGGGTCTGTTTGGTGGATAACCAAACAAAGCCTATGGTTTTGGGAGGTTTTTCTCAAACCAAACAAGGCCTTAATGGAGGCTGCTGCCCTTTTTTTTTTTTTTTTTTGGCGTATGGGGGGAGGCTTTCTATTTATAGAAAGTTTCTCAAAACCTACATGGGTTTTATTCCCATGTAGGCGGAACGCGAGACTGTAGGTACAACCTTCGATCGGGGCCGTCGATCGCTTTCGGACTTCGATCTTTGATATTTTTCAATCCGGACGTCCGATTTGGATGATTCGAAAAGATCCGGACTTGGTTTAATGTCCTCTTCAATTTTGTATGGTTGGATCAAAATTCGTTTGAAACTCAGAAATGATTCCGTTTTCTCAGATCATCGATGTTTGATCTACACCGTTTAAACTTCGACTGTCAATATCTTTTGATCCAACCGTCCGATCTTCCTGATTCAAGATGATCTAAAATCGTATTGATGTTCTCTTTGTATCAGTACGGTTCGATTGAGATTCTCTAAATTTATAAATGACTGTTTTGCCCCTTGTCTTTTCCCGATTGAGCTTCAAAACTTCGATTGGACGTCGTTTCTTCTCTGATTGTCTGATTGGACTGATTCAAGTCGCCGAACCTCTGTTTTTCTCCGTATTTCAGTCATTCATATCTAGTCGGACTTTTGGTGCTTCCAGATTGACAATCGTGTCCCTTTTCCTTGAGTTTGGGGCGTCGAAACTTCGATCGGAGCCCGATTCTCCATCGGTTATCAAATTTTGATGATTTGAAGTCCTATGGGCTGGAATTGATTCCTGCTTTGCCCTGATGTAATCAAATTCAACCTTCGATTGTCCCGGACTTGATTCCAGTCTTGAATTTTGTGCCGAAGTTCGATTCTAGTGGAAAACGTCGTCGATTATCGTAATCGGACGATCCCGAACTCTGGAACTTCCGATTGACAGCTTCCGTCTCTGTATTCGACTCTGATTTGGCCTCTAGGGTCCCTACTTGGATTCTGGAGCTCTTTTCCTCGATTTGCGTGCCTGGTGGGCCCCCTACAATAGTTATTCTCTCTCTTTTTTTGTTGGGTCAAAATGGGGTGTCTACAATAACCTATAAACTCACGTAACTTGCAAACCTGGAGTCAATTTTCCGTTCTTTTTGTTCCTACAATTTTATGTAGATGTACATGAGGTAATAGTGCCAGTTATGTAGCACTCAGACCATTGGTTGACCCTTTAGTCTTTTAGAACCCCATTTTTTAAAATTATTTTGATTAAAAGAGGCAACGTTCACTTTGTATTTTTTTCTCAGTCAAAGCTGAGATAGAAGGCCCTAGGGCCTAGTAGAGTTCTCTTAGTAGAAGCTTTCACTAACACGCATCATTTTTTCCCTCTTACTCCCCATACCTCCGTCCATTCCCCCTATTCAACCAATAAATAAAGGGGTCAATTAGATATAAGGACAATTTATGGTAATTGTATTGATTTAAAGACAACTAAAAAAAATGTGTATCAATAAGTCCCTTATACCATAAAATGACCAAATTACCCTTGTAGCTTACTTTTAATAAGTTTATACAAATAAAGTCTTCAAAATAACACGGTGTGACCTACCCTAAGGTTCATCGACGTTTTGGACACAATGGTGGGGTCCATTTGGCCTGAAAATATTTATAAAATGACTATTTTACCCCTAAAGCTTCAAAATGTCATAACTTGTTAAGATTAAACTATAATTGAATGTCGTCAGGGCCTGTGATCTCACATTATTGTGAAAAATATTTTGACACCTAAAAAGTACACATACCGTAAAATGACCAAATTACCCTTGGGACTTACTTTTAATAAGTTAATATAAATAGAGACTTCAAATAACACGAGATGACCTACCTCAAGGTTTATCGACATTCTAGACACAATGGCGGAGTCCATTTGGCTTGTAAATATTTGTAAAATGACTATTTTGCCCTTAAAACTTCAGAATGACATAACTTGTTAAGATTAAACCAGAATTGAGCGCCATCAAAGCCTGTGAGCTCATATTATCATGAAGAATATTTGACACCTAAAAAGTACATACACTGTAAAATGACCAAATTGCCCTTGGGGCTTACTTTTAATAAGTTAATATAAATAGAGTCTTTAAATAACACGGGGTGACTTACCCCAAGGTTCATCGACGTTCTGGACACAATGGTAGGGTCCATTTGGCTTGAAAATATTTGCGAAATGACTATTTTGCCCTTGAAACTTCAAAATGCCATAACTTGTTAAGATTAAACCAGAATTGAACGTCATCAAAGTCTGTGAGCTCACATTATTATGAAGAATATTTTGACACCTAAAATGCCATAACTTACACTATTTTCACCACGTTTTGACCTCCATTTAAAAGAGTGGTGAAATTTCACCACGTTTTGACCTACTTTTAAAAACAGTGGAGAAATTTCACCAAGTTTTAACAGAAGTTCTTGTACTTGAAATTTCACCAAGTTTTTATCGCCTTTTTGAAAGAGTGGTTCAATTTCACAATGTTTTGACCCCCTTTTAAAAGAGTGGTGAAATTTTCCCAAAATTTGACCGCCTTTTAAAAGTGTGGTGAAATTTCACCACGTTTTGACCTCCCTTTAAAAGAGGTGAAATTTCACCAAGTTTTGACCTACTTTTAAAACGGTGGAGAAATTTCACAAAGTGTTAACAGAAGTTCTTAAACTTGAACTTTCACCACGTTTTGACCTCCCTTTAAAAGAGTGGTGAAATTTCACCACGTTTTGAGCTCCTATTAAAACAGTGGAGAAATTTCACCACATTTTGACCTCCTTGTAAAAGAGCGGTGAAATTTCACCACGTTTTGACCTCCCTTTAAAACAGTGGTGAAATTTCACCAAGTTTTAATAAACTCTTGACACAATCACATTTTCACCATTAACACAAATTTCACCACTTTTATGGTTTGATGCTTTGAGAAATTCTTTTACTTGGAGATTAACTAACCATGTTTTGACCTCCTTTTAAAACAGTGGTGAAATTTCACCACGATTTGACCTCCTTTTAAAAGAGTGGAGAAATTTTCACCACTTTTAAAAGAGTGGTGAAATTCCACCATGTTTTGACCTCCCTTTTAAAAGAGGTGAAATTTCACCATATTCTAACCACCTTATAAAAGAGTGGTGAAATTTCACTACGTTTTGAAATCCTTTTAAAACAATGGATAAATTTCACCATGTTTTGACCGCCCTTTAAAACAGTGGAGAAATTTCACAAAGTTTGAAAAGAATTTCTAATACTTAAAATTTCACCATGCTTGACAGCCTTTTAAAAGAGTGTTGAAATTTCTCCATGTTTTGACTGCCCTTTAAAACAGTGGCGAAATTTCACAAAGTTTTAAAAGAAGTTCTAATACTTGAAATTTTACCATGCTTGACTGCCTTTTAAAAGAGTAGTGCAATTTCTCCACGTTTTGACCGCCCTTTAAAACAATAAAACATTTCACAAAGTTTTAAAAGAAGTTCTAATACTTAAAATTTCACCATGTTTGGACTGTATTTTTAAAAGAGTGGTGAAATTTCACCATATTTTAACGGTCTTTTAAAAGAGTGGTGAAATTTCACCATGCTTTGAAATTTTACCAAGTTTTAACATAAGTTCTTATATTTGAAATTTCACCATGTTTTGACCGTCTTTTTAAAATAGTGGTGAAATTTTACCATGTTTTGATCGCCTTTTTAAAATAGTGGTAAAATTTCACCACATTTTGACCTTCCTTTAAAAGAGTGGAGAAATTTTCACCACTTTAAAAGAGTGGTGAAATTTCACCATGTTTTGACCTCCCTTTAAAAGAGTGGTGAAATTTTACCATGTTTTAACCTCCTTTTGAAACAATGGAGAAATTTCACCAAGTTTTAGCAGGGCTGGGTTTGACTGAGATTTTATTGGGGCGGGGCGGGTTCCTCGTGAACTCGAACCATCGCAGAAAGGGAATAACTTGATATTGCATTAATAAAGAGTAGAAAGTGCAATTACATACTATAGAACTTCATTTCTGTAAATTTTTTTCAAACCAAAAAATTACATGAAGGAAAATTTGTGTTCATCCTCTCTATGAATCGCATAAGATCAAGTTGAGAGAAAATAGAGACATAAGCATCAAAAAGTCCACGAAGCCGATCTTTTAATGACAGGTCTCATCTGTTTGTCTTTCTCCAAGGCTATCATACCCAAATGAGATGGGTCCTCCGGCATCATCTTTGCCACCAAGTAACCAGCAATGACCACGTTTGGAATTTACAAGCTTGTTTCTCAATGAATCCTCTTGTCTTGATACATGCAACTGTGAGGAGCGACAACAACACTGCAAGAACCACAATAAACAATAAGAATGTGTTTTGCGTTCAAAATGCGTTCTTGCCATTTTTATATATAAAAAAATTAATTCTACTTGTTTTTCTTTTAAATTGGATGCAGTTTTGCATATGAGAACATGAGTTAGGGATTGTCAAAACTCCATGTTCCTCAACTTCTTAAGTAAATAACACTCTCTTATCACGTTTCTATCTCCATCTCAACCATCTTTCTTTTCTTTTCTTTTTTTTTTTTTCCTTTTTTTTTCTTTTTTTCCCGACACTCTTACTAGACAGACATCTCAACTATTTAAATATTGATGCATATACTACGAAATAATAATCTCTTCCATTCCAAACGCAATTGTGAGAACAACTTTATAGGGGTAATTTAAAAAAAATGATACGCTAACAAGAGAATCTTAAAGCCATGAAGAACTCCACTTGTATTTTGATTAATTGGGTACCCATAAACTCCCTGAAAGGGAGCATATAACAAACTATAAGGTGAGAAAACAAGATTCATCATGCATGAACAATAAGCACAATAATAAAAGTTGAAGAACATTCTATAAGAGAATAGCAAATTGAGTGCACTTATTCGAGTGAATGTATTATTTCAAGAGAAGGAACTATAACGGCCACCAATGATCATCACATATGGCCTGTTTGGCAATAACTTTTGGATCCCATAAGTATTATAGAACTCTAAAAGGCTAAAATGAATTTTTTTGAGAAACCAACTTCTACTTTTTAATCGCATAAAAATGTAAGTCAATCACAGAAATTAACGATTGGCCCAAAACTACCATGTACAACTTTTGCCTAAAATTAGTTTTACAGCAATTCAATCTCATAAACAAATAGGGTAATTTTCATGCCGACACAAAGAATGTCTAGTCCCCAAATATACATCCTCAGACTAAATTGAATATCAATGAACTATACAATGTCTTGGTCATTTTAGATAGTTGTTAAGTCCATTTTGAAAGGTCTACAACATCTACTTAGTTTCATTTTTCAAAACCTATCCTCTTTTGACATCACAACTAGCTTTGACTGCTTAATAAATGGTGGAATTAAAGTGGAACTGAATTAGCCTTTCTTATGTTGTTTTTGGTTTTAAAACATGAAGGGATGAGGTAAGTTATGAGACTCCAAAGCCAAACAAAGGAATCCACACACACACACACACACACATGTGTGTGTGTGTATGTATCGTTAAACAATCAGTTTTGTGTAAATTTTGTGATCAAATCAAGGATTTGTGAAGAGTACATTTGTAACTGCTTATTGATTTACATTTGAATTTGTATGAATTGTTCAGTTACACGAAAGAAGCACTGGAGATCAGTGCGAAGCTTCTCGAGATCAGATTCACAATTCATAGATACGTGCATAAACGAGAAAACTTTACCAATGTACAAATCTACAAATCTTCAGGGCCTGTTGCCGCCGCCGTCTTCTCCCGTCATCGTAGTCGCCTTTTTCTCCCGTCGCCATCGCCGTCGTCTTCTCTCTCTGTCTCTCGTTCTTTCTTTCTTCTCTCTCGTTCTCTCATTTTAGGGCTAAGAAGTGAGAATATGTTATTAGGGGTATAATTGTCATTAGTTAAATATAAAATGACATTAAAGTATCTTAATTAGCTTATTTACATTAATGAGGGACCTAAACAAAAATGAAAATATCTAGTTGTACTTAAACTAATAGATTTTCCTAACTAGGGATTTAGATCTAATTTTCCCATAAATAAATGCATTGAATGGTAACATTTATAACACAGGCAGGTATAAATGTATTTGAGGAATACGCCAAAAGAATCGCAATTGTTCCAACTTCGTAGGTGATGACTTAAATGGTGGGGTTTGAAAGCCCATTATTTTATGTATGTTTCTTATCCCTAGGTATTGTTGAAATCCAACTCTCTCTTGGCTTCTTGTTGTTGGAAAACAAACGTATTAATGGGAAAAAAAAAAAAAAGAAAGAGGTAATTTGCATAAAAAAATTTAGATTATCTTGGCATGCTAATCAATCTTCCAATCCCATGCGAGGATCAATACAAATACAAGACAATAACAAACACATACTTAGATGTAGAAAAAGGTAGAATGGTGGGGATGGTGCAATTGCATTATTGATTAAAAAAAAATGATAAATCTTAAGGAGTACTATTTGGGACACAATCAAAAGACACAATCTTGGGATACAACCTCTGTTTTGTGTCTATCTCTCTCCTAACGGGTCACACAGTGTCAGTAGACCCCACAGTAACCACTAGGACCACTAGGAGAGAGATAGATACAAAATGGAGGTTGTGTCCAAAGTTGTGTCTTTTGATTGTGTCCCAAGTATTACTCAACCTTAAAATTACTTGAAAAAAGGATTGAGATTTCGAATGATAATACCAGTGTTCAATGCAAAAAAGAACAAAACAAATGAGATACACAACTAAGATTTATGAGTTATGACTAGACTTAACACATACACTTCTAATTTCTAAGAAGGCAAAGTGTCGTGTGTCATATCGTGTCTGGCACATAAACACGACATTTCAATGATATTTTTCCTGTGGTGTTGGCGTGCAATTTTTTTAAAATTTGTCATGTCCGTGTCTGTGCTTCATTGGTTATTGACCATTTATAAAACTCCACTACTGAGACACAAGAATACAATATATGAATAACTACTGTAACACAAAGGGAAAAAAACTCCCAGATTAAGAGGAAAATCAAAAAGCATGGGACAGTTGAATACTAAAAGGTGATCTTAAACTCACTCAAATGAGGTATACAGTAACCAACCAAAGAATCGCACTTCAAGAATTCTCTTGAAATAAAGAATATTTGTCAAAATAAAATAAAGCAATGGAAATGAATTACGTTTTAGAGTGAAATGAAAAAAGCTGGTCCATTCCAGGAGTCAACACTGCAAGTAGGATGCACGAGTTGTGGTTTTTTTTAAAAAAAATTTTTATTTTTATTTTACCAGTTTCAAAGTAAAACGCAATCTGATATGCAAGTAGCAGTTACATGAATCCTCCTCCGGACCTCAGCAAAGCAAAGAAAAGAAAAGAAAATGTGTACATTATGAATAAACTATTCCCAAAATAAACTACTCTTTCCATCGCAAATAAAGGTGCTTTTTTGGAAATTCTAACTATTTAAAAAAATTTGTATTTTTTTTCATAGTGAAATTATTTTAAGGTTCGTTATTGGCTCCCATTTTAAATTTATAATTTCACGAGTCGTGTTGGAATAAAAACTAAGAGAATTTTAACAGCTAAAAAAACTGAAAGATCCTTAGTTAAAGTGCGTTGACTTTTCAAACAAAACTCTTAAATTTTGACATTTCAAAATGGAATTAACTAACAAAAATGTTAGGCAAACAACACATTCTACAGCGAGTATGATTCGTGCACATAAAATGTGCGCATAAAGTATGCACATAAAGATCTAGGTCATTTATTTTGATGGGTCTCATGTGTGCAGGGATGGACCTTACCAAAATGAATGGCCCAGATCTTTATGTGCACACTTTATATGCACATTTTATGTGCACATAGCATTATCCTTCCACAACAGGGCTTTATATACATGTATCATGTGCTATGTAAGTGGTGCATAGAAAAGTGTAAAAAAAAATTCAAATAGCACAGGGTATAATACATTTAAAGTCCTATTGCATGTGAAATGTGTTGTGTGCCTAACATTTTTGACAAACTAAAGTAATCCTAAAGAGGAGCTAAGGGAGTAATAATAAAAACCTAATAACCCTATTTAAGACCTCATTTTAGTGTTTTATATATATATATATATATATATGTACATCCACCACTATTTATATAGAGTAATAGTACTATACTTTTCAAATTTTGGCTCCCAAATGAATCACAAACACGCAAGTAGTCCCACCATTAGTAAAAGTGAACCCATTATCATATATATTTAGGATCTTTTTGGATACAAAATTTAGAAAGCATCACCTAGGATATGTAGTCTAAAATGTATCCACGAAACAATACAAACAGGTACTTCACACCTGTTCCAAAACAAATTGATCTTCTATTCGGTAACTGTGACTCTCCTTAATGTCTAAGCTTCAACCTTAGACAATTCTATTGTTTGTTTTTCCAGACCCACTCAGGAAACTCCCAAATGGTCTTAGCCATTGGAAAAAAGCAAGGTGATGTAATTGTAAGCCTAAGGCTTAGTTTGGCACTCACTTACGAGGCTTTTTTAAAATAGCTTATGAAATTTATGATTAAGTTGTTTGATAATTTTGCATAAGTGACACATTACTATTAAAAAAAAATCATGAAACCAAAAAGCAACATTGAGTTTTTAAAAGCTCCCTCCCAAAAAGTCGTAAGTTCAATTTTTAGAAAGCTCATAAACTAGTTACCAAATGAATTAACATGAAATTGTGCTTTATAATAGGAGAAGCACCAAAATGAGGCCAAACTAAGCCTAACTATATAACCACCAAAATAATGAAAATAATATACTTCAACTCTCTCCTAGTGAAAGAACAAAAAACAAATTAAATTCCTACTGCCTATACTATTATATGACTAACTACTCCGTTCCTAGAAACAGGAGTGTTAAAGTGCGAATGGGCAATTCTTTCCTTCCCCACTTTGTGTCCCTCTCTCTCTCTCTCTCTGTGAATGTGCGATTGGCTTTCCTTCCCCCCCCCCCCCCCCTCCCCTCTCTCTCTGTTCGTGCACTGTGATATGGAGCCCAAATTCTCGGCTAAATAATGAATGCAACTGTTGCATAATCCTACATGGTATCACAAAGTAATAAAGAACATGCATTAATCCATTTGGTCCTCTATTTCTATGGGTCAACAAAAAACTTATCTAACTCAACAAATTTTAAATCTTGTGACAGAGGATAAAGTCCTGTGATACCCAATATTTACTCCAAATTCACGAAGTGTTGGAATGGTAGTAACAATCACACAGTTCAGATAGTAAACACACACCAATAAAAAAGGAGAAAACACACAAGAAAATTGAGACACGATATTTTTACTCAAATTCTCTCTCCCTCTCTCTCTCTCTCATATTTCCTTACCTCACGGCTTTCTCTCTCTCACTTTGGCCGCGTCACACACATTACATACCATGCATAAATATATAAGAAAAATCTACCTAACCCAAAGAAAAACACCCCAGCCATTAATCCTTTTTTTTGACAAAAAGGAACCTTCCAACTTCCTAGAAGAAATGAAAATACACCCAAGGTCATTAAATGCATAGATGGACTAATCTACTACAAGGGAAAAAAATTGGCCACCCCACATGTGGTGGTCAATCCCAACAATCATCCCCACCACCTTATGTGGGGTAACTGTCAAAAAAAAATATATCATACAAACACCTATATAGCCCGCACCCCTTAACCGGAATGCTCGCACCCCACCACCTCAACTGGAATGCCTAGAAATTTGTCATACAGACAGCATCATTTTTACCATCTATACTTGTATTCCCCAAAATGACATACAAATTTCCAACCTTTTTACCCACTAACATTATTTGGGGTCCTCTTCGAGCCTTCAACAAACCATTGGCTGCTGCAAACGAATATCCCTTGGAATCTAATGCTCCCAAGGAAATCATGTTCCTCTTCAATCTTGGAACATGACGTACACCTGTTAGAGTCGTTGTCATTGTTAGGGATATATGCTAAAAGTCATACTTTATGTAGTTGATTTATTATTCATTTAATAAAATCAGTTAATCCATTTTTTTTATGAGAATCTGTGTGGGCAATGTTTGTATTATATTATTTATTTAATATTATGCATGTGTGTCTCTCTTTCTATATAGTAGGTGGTTTGGTGTGTAGAGTTCGGCTTACACACGGAAGATCAGGCCATCAGATATTATAGAATGTAAGATTTTGGTTTACAGTCTTAGATGGGATTGGACACACCATCGGTAGGACTGCAGCATGGTGTTGTAGTATGTTTGTCTTGACTACGGAAACGGTATAGTTTCAACTCACTATGCTGGTACACTTTGTGTATTAAACGGGACTGACTTGGGGTAATTATCTTTATACTGACTTATAAGATAATTAATACGTCATGGTAATTATGAGTGCTTATGCTCTAAATCCTAAGTTAATTTGTGGACACGTACATTTGATATTTACACTTTGATCCCTAAAAGGGTGAGATCCTTAAATGGGTCAATATCTCATTGGATTGGGTGGCAATATTAATTGTGTGGTGAATATTAATTAATGATGGAATCTATGTCTCAATTTTGGGATTGATGATATCCCCTTGAGAAAGCTTATAAGTTTTGATTATGTCAAACCCTGCAGGTGGATTTTGTATCCGACATATCAGATAAGTTAAGCAGAGGATCTCAAGGAATTTTAAGAAATTAATTAAATATGATTGTCAGTAATTATATTTAATTAATGGATATCTGTAATCTTAACATGGGGAGATAATAAGCATTTAATAACATGGAGCTCGAAATATATTTTTGAGATAAGGGTAGGAGTGCAATTATAATTCTTTAGTGGTATGAATTATAATTTATGGAAATAGGAATCTGATTCAGTTCGAATTAAGGTTTCCTAATTCCATAAGGAAGCTTATTCCTTGTTGACTTCTTATGGTCTCTATCGTAGCCTATATATATGCTGCTTTGGCTCTCTCCTTAGTTAGCGTTTTTCTATATAGAGAATTATAACTCGGAATAGAAAAGAGAGTATAAAAGAGGGAGAGCAGAAAACAGAAAGGATTTCGAAAGAGCCCACACTCAGTTCGATATTCTGGTAGCAAAGGAATACGGTAGAAGATCGTGAGCTGTTATCGAGCCCGTGTTCTCAATTCGTCTACTACAGCAATCCATTTTAGCAGTTTAAGGTAACCCTAGTTCCGCCCTTGTAGGGTCATTGTAGTTTTCACGTAAATTTTTTTTGCAGTACCAACTTATACACGCTGTCAATGGATTCTGGGAACACAGTTTCCTAACAGTCAATCCATTTGTTGTCTTGATTCTCTCTGTCCCAACACCCTTTGCTTCTTCTATCGAACCGTTCCCCATGAAGACATTTCCCTCCATTGGTTGATATGAAGAGAATGAGTCTTATCTGAACATAAGTGGTTGGAACATGCAGAATCAAGAACCCATTCCGCCGTCTTCTTATCTTGCACCGTGATTGCCAAAGCATCGTCAGTGATGTACTCGTCATTTGCTAACACTACTGCAGCTACATCTTCTTCTTTTTTCTTCCAATTCTAACATAATTATGTATAAGTAGACCCAAAAAAAATCGCCAGATTGGCCACCTTAAGTTCAAGGCTAACTTCTCTCATTAGGATGAAGGCCAAAAAGGAAATTTAATCTTGGAAGATTGGCCCCATTAGTCCACACTTGAAAATAAATGAGATGTTGTACGATGCGGACTAGAACATGACAAATGAAAAGGGGACTGATCAAGTTGAACCTTGGACTAACTGAGAAGCTTGGCTTGGTAGATGCTAGTCTTCTCCATATATTTATTATCCTTGTTCATACTTGCCAGCGTGCGAGGCAGTCCAATCATGAGTAGGAGAATGCCATTTTCACATAGGATTTGGAGTCCAGACCATACACAAATCAATGGTCTAGGGTTTTCCCAAGAACTGAGGGGTAGACAGAAGAAAAAGAAAAATGTGGAGACTCAAGAAATGTAGGACCTACACTTATGGGATTCATAAGGGGAGTAGAAGAAGAAAGCTCAATGAAAGAATAGATGGAAACACTAGATGGATGATATTCTAAGTACTTCTTCGCCTAAGTACATATATTCTTTGTAAGTCCATTATCAGAAGTAGAACCACCATTAGAAGTAGTTTGGTGGCCTTCTTAGGAGTCATTGATATAAAAGTATGGAATCTCAAGATTTTTGAAGGTTGTTAGTGGAGAATTCGTAGAGAGCTAAGAGAGAGTAGTAGAAGGTTTAGAGAGAGAGAGAGAGAGAGAGAGAGAGAGAGAGAGAGTGTGTGTGTGTATGTGTGTGTGTGTGTGTGTGTGTGTGTGTGTGTGTGTGACACTCCAAAGTAGCAAAAACAGAGAAATAAAATTTCTTTTTGGGGTCCGTAGTCCGTGATTGGTAAATTCACATAATTGTACACAACACACAGTTCTAAATAACGAATAATAAAGAGGCAAATAATAAACAGATCTAAGTCCGTCACCAATATAACTTTAAGTTACTAAACGATTACATTAAAGTTTGGAATAATAAAGGGAACTCAAGTTTTAAGGCAACATATGTCTAATTACAAAATATGTAATAGATTCTGATAAATAGAAAATAGAAAGACTATGATCTATCCTAATCTTTGGCTGGTGTAGACATAATCGTCAACATATTAGTCCTCCCCAGCATACATGTCTTCAGCGGGGTCGTCCTCAGCCTAATTTCCCTCTGGGTATAAATCTTCATCGTAGGGTCCTTCCCCTGCATTATCAAAAACAGGATAGGTTGAACGTAGGAATATCCAGCGGCATGAATGCCCTCAGCTAACAAAAGCCAAGTGAGTAAAATACTAACAGGGTATCATAGTTATGAAGTAATACAGATTATTGAACCCATATGAGTTATAGTTCTACTATTAGTATCTTCTCTTATTCAAACCCTTCATTAATTGATTGCCAACGTCTTGTGAGATGAAGAGCGACTATACTCTATTCATCAAAGAACAGACTCAACATTAATCACTTCTTTAGATACACCATTGCTCTGTCCATTGCTTTTAAGAACATATTCACAGTCCACTACATGTCATGGACACCACGTCAATCCGTTCCCAGCTTTTAAGAACATATGCATAGTGTACCACATTTCACGGGCACAACGCTTTGGGCAAAGACACGTCATTCTATTTCCACGACCTTTTGTAATCTACTAGTGATCCCGGTCCACCGCTTTTAAGGACATAATCACAGTCCACCACCCTTAAGGACATATTAATGGATCATTGGTCTATTTTAGGGGTATTTAGTCCAGTCCACTACTTTTAAGGACATATTCATAGTCCACCGCTCTTAAGGACATATTAGTGACCAATGCCCGCCCACGCCAGATTCCCAAATCTTAGAAAACCTACTTAGTTCACACTAACACCGATACATGACATTTTCCATGTGGCCTGACTACTCTGAACAAAATGAACGATAACCAAATTGATTTATGACTGATACGTTAACTAACGTCGCAAACATTAACCCGCTACTCTTAACATTACTACATTACGACATTGCATTATCTCTTTATTACTACCGTATTGTATAAAGGAAAGACTGGACAATCTTTAAACAACTGAGCAGTTCATAAAAGAAGTAATAGGGAATATCAACAATTTGTAACTACCAATCGATTGAGACATGGGCCCAATCAATTTGGGGTAAAAATAATACCAATCGATTGCATACATTGGCAATCTATTAGGTAAAAACTAATGGCAATCGATTATACAAAACTCTAATCGATTGAAATAACAAAATTTTCAATCGATTGGAAAAAAGTCCCAATCAATTGGGACTATGTCTTCTTCCCAGAGACATGCAGTCCAGAAACAGAATTATGGCAAAGATGTTTTGAGCATCTTTCCTTCTTTTAATCATGTAAAAACTTAATGAAAATTGTACCAAGTGAGTTTAGGACTCACCCGAAGTATGTGTATATGTGTGTAATCTTGGAAGCTTCAAGCTTCAATGGCCTCTTCTCTCTCCTTCCTCTTTCTCTGTCACTTCTTCTTCTCTTCTTTCTGTCTTCTGTTTCTTTCTTTATTTCCTTTCTTCTTCTTCTCATTCTCTTGTAGTATGTGTATGTGGGTGTATGTATATATAGGTGTATGTATATATATATATGAGTGTGTATATATATAAAATCCCTCTCCCGTAAGTAAAAAGGGTTTGGCCTTTTGGGGGAAGGAAAAATGTTTCTCTTCGCCTTTTAAGTATAAACATTCGGAAGAATGTTTATGTCCCACTTAAACTCAGTGCTGACATATGTGGAGTATTGAAATTTTGAAAAGTCAAATTAGATCAACTTTATCTTCAAAACACGTTTTTGGGGGGCAAACGTCACGCCTCAGAACCACCCAAATGATCCCAGGATATGTGGTATGCCACCAAGGCCCGTCACAAGTCATTAAAGTTCCGAATACAAGTTTAATATAAGCTTAAACCAAAGAAACACAACTAACAATGGACATTTTCAAAAGTTTTATACCACACTCACCCAAACACATCTTAACAAAGTCTGTTTTCAAAACTTTCTTTTTCAGGGTTGAAAAGAGTCCCAAGAGACCCCATTTATGTAAAAAGTTATAAAAACCAAAGTATGGCAGGGGGTTTTACGAACGGTCCAAGTCGACCGGTCAAGCGGTAACCTTGGACCGATCGAACTACCCTTTGTAGAATAGCCTCTCAGTCTGGGTGCCTTGATTGGTCGAACACCCCTCTGCGAGACAAAATAACCAAAAGCCCTATTTTTGCAAGGTAAAAACCTATACACAAAGTCACCAAAACTTAAGTTGAATTAAAACCCAATCTCCAAATTGGTTTAGGACTATTGCAACACTATAAACATGAGCTTTAAGAATCACAAGCAAAAGTTGTTAACACCTTAAGGAAGACACTAGTAATAGTCATTCACAACCGAACTCAATGAGTATAAACTCCGAGTTCATTCGCCCCATCTCAACCATGAGAGTTACAAATAGACAATGGTAAAACATAACTGAACTAGCATAATACAACATTTATATCACAAGAACTAAGCTATAGTTTGACAATTACATAACCACTATCCTATTTACATAAGTTACTCAACAAGATTAAACATAGTCTTGAACCTTAATTAATAGCATATTATAACCCAGATTAAACAACTCAACATGCTCATTCCAGACGTGCGACCTCATAGCTTATTCAGATCTATCCATAATTCTCGGTGGCAAGTACAAGTTCCCCTTTGACCCATATAAACAACTCAACATGCTCATTTAGATATTACATCATATAGTCACACAGCTATGCCCTACTAACCAATTGGGCGTAGTTCTACACCATGAATTGTCAACTTCGACTAAACATGTAAAATTGAGCTAATTAAATATGCTTTAACATTACAAAAGTGAACTCAAACACAGAATCATCCAATTTCCACAATTAAGGCCACTCACCTATTGGTTTCTGCTTCTAATTACAAGATTAGAGCCTCAGCAAGTTCCAGGTACAAAGCCTGTATAGAATTTACAGATTATGAGCTAAGACCTCGAAAGTGGTTTGTAGAAAAACTGTCACAGAACTCAGTAAAATTGGTACCAATGCATAAGAATTCACCTATAGGAGTCCGAATATGTATTTCGTTTTGAGATTGAACGTCATTAAGCCCGTCAATCGGCGTCGAGAACTTCAGCAAAGTTCTGTCTCAATTCTCTCCTTTTCTCTGTATATTTTGTCCAAGGAAGAGGATGATGGACATGAGTCATCTCCTAGGTGTCAACCAACATGAAATTTAGCCCATTAATGTGTTTTTATTATAGCCTCACCAAAAGTTCTGATTTATTAGAATTACACCCCTGCTATTTATGAAACCTTATTAAAACTATCCCAAACTTAAATGGGTATTTGTCTATGTCACGTATGGGTCCCATGAGTGGTCCCATATAATATTATGAAGTTGCTAAGTAACCTACTAATTATGCAACGTGTCCAATTCGCTCTCACAAAGGTATCCCAAATTGACCACAGAGGTGGTCTCTAACAATAGGCATATCATTATATCAATGTAATAGTAAATCACATAAGCCTTAATAAATATTTAAGCACATAAAGATTATCCCATATAACTGTCCCATCACACAGGGACCTCTCAACACATGTCCCAAAATTTGAAATGTGATGTTTTGAAATTTAATCAGGGCTTATTTGGCAAAACCTAAATATTAAAGGGTATTTCTAAAAATTAAAGGGGAGGGGGGGGGGGGGGGGTATTTTTAAAAATTATAAAACCCAAAAACTAAAAATGCAACTATCAAAATTTAGGGTGGGCCTATTTCCTCTGCCCCTGGAGGCTAGAGGTGTGTGAGGACCAATGGGGACATCACTTTTTAATAATAAAAATTGTATCCTTGGTCGTATGCGATTTGTATTGTGTGCTAAGTTTGTAATTTAAAAAAAATGGAAGAGTTAAAAGCAAAACTAAACATGATAAAGAAAGATTCAAATATGCTAATCTCAGAGCACTTCGTGTCGGGATTAACCACCACATGTGGGGTGGCCAATATTTCTTCCTTGCAGTAGATTAGTCCATCTATCCATTTAATGACCTTTGGTGTATTTTCATTTCTTCTAGGAAGTTGGAAGGTTTCTTTTTTTTTTTTTGTCAAAAAAAGGATAAATGGCTGTGGTGTTTTTCTTTCGATTAGGTAGGACTTAGGAGTATGGATTTTTCTTATATATGTATGCATGGTATGTAATGCGTGTGACACGGCCAAAGTGAGAGAGAGGGAGAGCCGTGAGGTAAGCGAAGAAGAAGAAGAAGAAGAAGAAGAAAAAGAAGAAGAAGAAGAAGAAGAAGAAGAAGAGAGAGAGAGAGAGAGAGAGAGAGAGAGAGAGAGAGAGAGAGAGAGAGAGAGAGAATTTGAGTAAAAATATTGTGTCTCAAATTTTCTTGTGTGTTTCTCCTTTTTTTATTCGCGTGTGTTTACTATCTGAATTGTGTGGTTGTTTCTATCATTCCCAACAAGTGGTATCAGAGTTGAAGGTTAGTACGATCCATGGCTTCAAATAGTTTTAGGGAGTCACAAGTTTCAATGGAGTAGTTTGATGGAAAGAAAAATTTCAGTCCTTGGTAAATGCGGATGAAAGACGTTTAAGTACAACAAAATATCATTAATGCATTAAGTAGGAAAGAAGACAGACCCGAAGGAATGACTGAGAAGACGTGGGATCGAATAAACTCACGAGCCGTAAGCACCATATGGTTGTACATAGCTGATGATGTGGTGTACGATGTCATGGAAGAAACTCAAGCTAGTCAGTTATGGAAGAAGCTTGAGGATCATTACATTGGTAAGAACCTCACCAACCGTCTTATGTTGAAGCAAGAGTTATACTCCTTGAAGAGGAAAGAAGGAGTTGAGCTTCAAACCCATATTAGTGAGTTTAACAAATTGCTGTGTGATTTATCCAATGTCGGTGTAAAACTTGATGACGAGGACGATCGACAAAGCTATAATTCTATTGACATCGGTAAAATTGACCCATAAACATCTATTCAATACACTATTGTATGGGAGAGATATCATCACCTTAGAGCATGTGAAGAAAGCTTTGGTCTCTAGTAAGAAGATGGAGGTAGAAGATGGGAACTATAAGGATGATTCACAAGCACTTGTTACTACTCATGAGAAGAAGAAGTTTTGGAGGCAGACCCTAGGTCGATGGTGGAGGTAGAAGGCCATGGAAAGAGTATAAGTGTTACAACTGTGGAGACAAGGGTCACATAGCTAAGTATTGTCCTATAGAATTATAAATCACTTATACATAATATGTGTAGAATTAGAAACCGAGCCTTAAATTGAAGACAACTTACAAACCTGACAAATATATATATATATATATAATCATCATTACTTATAATCAACTTACAAGCCTATCACTGCACTATACAAACACACATATATTAACATAGATCATCAATGGGTCAATTACACAAACCTCCCATGTGGGTTGCCTTAATTACAAGGACCTCCCTTATATTTTGAGAACTTATACAGACCTCCCTCAAAATTGATGGTAGTGTAACATCTATAATGGAAGCTATAAAAGAACTAAATTGCCACTGCATATTAAATTATACAATCCTCTCCTGAAATATGGTCTAATTACAAAGACCTCCTTTATCACACACAAAATCTTAACTATATTTACAATTTGTGCAAATGCATTATTATACCCTCAAATAAATTTGCTTTTGCAATCAGAAAGGGTTTGAGTCAAATTTTTCATACTAGTACTAAAGAAGTGTATCTTTCAATTTCTTCATATTCCTTCCATTTCCAAGATCTGCAATTTCTTCAAGCATATCTTCAAATTCTTCAATGTCATAACTAAAATTTCTTAGGTTTGGTTTTTTAATTTCTTCAACTTTTTAGTTTCTAATGTTTATGGAATAATACGACAAACATGATGTCCTTTTTTTCACTGAAAACAGACAGGATAGGTCAAAGGGGCTATCTTCAATTTAGTTTGATAAAAAGAACTTTTTGGGTGCTCCAATGGACTCTCCAAATGACTCTCTATAATGGAGAGCCCCCTTTGTGCTAGATAAATATGATGAGGGAGAGTTTGTGTGTTTGGAGAGCTTGCCAAAATTAAAACAATCAAAAGTAGTACTATTGGGACCCATATAAGAAGAGAGAGTAGATTGGACATACCAATTTATCTAAAAATTAATATAAATACTTACAGCTCTCTATTGTAGGGATCATGGTTGAGGCAAGTGGCTTAAACATGACTAGCTATAATAACCTTTTATCCATTTTAACAAAAAAAATGTAGAGAAAGTTTAGAAAGCATGGTTGGAGGTGCTCTAATATAGTCATTTTGAAAAATAAGCGAGATGATTCTAAATTTTGGAAAATATTAATTTTTGTTGAGAGACGGAAGAGAAAAGAGGAAGAAGAAGAGGAAGAAGAAGAAGAAGAGAGAAAAACTAAATAAAAAAAAGCATTGTTATTATGAGGGAGGTCCGTGTAATTAGGCAATATCTCAAGGGAAGTTTGTGTAATTATCCCTATCTTTTAGAGAGAGAGGGGGGGGGGGGGGGGGGGTCGTGGGTGCGCTAAATTCGTAGGCTAAATGTTTAATTCCCAAAATTTTAGGGGGTCTCTAGGTCCACACCCTTGCCCTACATTCCCTCCACCCCTTCACATACATTTTTTTATATTCATATATATATATATATATATATATAGAGAGAGAGAGAGAGAGAGAGAAAGAAGAAGAAGAAATTAAGGGAGTGTTTGATAATTCAATTAAGTACTAAAATTTTCAGCACTTATTATTTTTCTGGGTGTTTGATAAAGAGTAAGTGTTCACCACTTAATTGAAAATAAAGCTAAAAAGTCAATGAAAATGTTAAGCAAACAAAAGGCACTGTAATTTTTCAAGGAATGCTGTCATTGAATTTGCCTTTAAAAGATTTTTCTGATTCACCATTTTACCCTTCTGTTCATACGTGGCCTTGTGTGATGTATCTCGATTCTCTACTTCTCATTTCTTTATTGTTTGTTAAATTGTGAGATTGTCATGCATGCATTGTTTATTCAAATTAATTTAATTTAATTTTTTTTATTTTATGAAGTTTTGCATATAGTTTCATCTTGGTTATGTCACTTCAAAAAATTGGATTGGTTTTAGATGCAAGTAGTGATTTTGGTGCAAATAGTTGCATATTAATTTTAGAATGTCGCACCATTGGAAAAATAAAATGGTCTTCAAAAGAAAAAGTTATTCAGTGAGCCTGTCACAGCAAGTAATCATGCCGATGATGGCGACAATGTCGTCTCCATCAGTAGGTGGATATTACAAATGTGATGTTGCAAAAATATACTCTAATTCATAGTTTTCTAGCACCCTATCATAACGTACGGTATTGGCTGTCAGATTGCAAAAAGAGTGGTCATCCCTACATAGGGAGATGGGAAGAGGATAGGGGATTAAAGTCGGTCGAATTGGACCAGCCCAAACCGACCTGAATTGCTAGCTGCACGGGTGCTCGTGAACAAGTCCAGCTCTTGGCTCAACCCATCGAATATGGTCCCGAGTCAGTTCCCCCCTTGGCAATCCACGGCTCACCTCGTGATCCAGCTCGCCCAAGCCGCCTGTTCACTAACTCACACACCCCGCTAACCCAGCTCGCCACACAACTCAGACCCACCGTCTTTGCCCAACTAAGCATATAATGAATGGCAACCATTTCTTACACCATGAATGCTCTGCCACGAAGGGGAAGTCTGTTGGAACATTAAATAAAAATGGAAACAAATATTACTGGATTGGTAGCCTCTTTAACGAATCATGGGCCGAGTTGCGGATTTCGCGCTCTTTAAGACGTTTTGTGGCTCTGCCGAAAGTGTGCAAGCAGTTTGTACATGCCACACCGTCCCCAGGATAAAACATCCCAGGATTTCCTCTGTTTCATATTTTTCTTTGCACCAAGAAAAATTGGTATACTAAACACTCTTCGGACTTGTTGCTCGATAACCACAAAATGAAAAACTCCTTTTGATTCGATAACAGAAGACTCACAGATTATGTGATTATAGAAAGACTCTTCCATGACCTGGGGAATGTAGTGGAAAATAAGCCTCAGTACAACTATTGTAAACATAACCCATTTTCAAATCTCTCCTCTTGACAAGTAGAGCAACCATGAAGAAAGGCTCAAGAAAAATATAAAAGGAGCTAATAGTGAATTCAGCATATTCAACCTTGGAAAGTGTATCACAACCACTGGCCCACAACTCTTTCCATGTCTTTTGACTAAAAATTTTTTTTAAACATTTTTCCTTAAGCTTCCAGCTTGAAGAGATTTTTCAAAAGTCTTCTCAAAGCCAACTCTCACCTTCGAAACTAAATCAATACAGAAGTGGAACACCTTTTTTTCTTTTTGGGATTGTAAGTTTGCAACTTATAAGCCTTTGTGTTTTAGAGTTACCACTTGCCAAAGTTCAAATCATAACAGCTAGCATATATCATTCCAACGATTTTCCTAATGAATTGATATTAGTAGCTCACTTAATCACTATAAAGATTGTAGTAGTTACAACACAGTAATAAAGGCTAATAACATGTATTTTAAGTATCATAAAGATACTATAATCCCCCACTATATTAAAATATAATTTCATAAAATAAAATTTTATTAAAATAAATTCCAACAATCCCCCAGTTATTTTAATAAAATTAGAAAACGTTTTTTTTTTCATTGAGCAACTGATCATAAAAGTGTGCATAAGTAAATGTATTTTTCAATTTGAACATTTACGTAGTGATAGTGCTTCCGATTATACTAGAGTAACCGTAGTTTTGAACTCTATCTCAGACAACACCACACACACAATCCTACTAGGGTGAAGTTCAAAAGCCAACACTTTTATGGCCATGTGCTTTTATCCCAGTATGGCGAATGCTCTATAGAATTTGCCCAAATTCTATAGGAAACGGCCATACTTCCAAATTCGCACAGGTGAGTCTAACAAGGATACTTCCGTAGCTAAGTATCTCACTCAACATAGAGTTTAGATCTCATTAAAAGTTATATTAACTCACCTTTTTATTGTTTCAAGATGTCATGCTTCTTAGGGATAGACTTGGAGTGTTAACCCCATATAATAATAATAATAATAATAATAATAATAATAATAATAATAATAACATGATTCCACTCATATCACTTCATGACTTGTTATTACCCTTTGAACCTATTTCCTAGGATCTCCAGTCTATAGGTTGAGTTACCATCGTAAGTGACTCGACTTTTTATGGGCTTAAGTCCCATCCCTTTCTAGGCTTTACAAACCTTCTTTTGGGTTAGTCCTTTTGTCAAAGGATTAACTAGATTATCCTCAGACTGTATATTATCCACTTTTACAGCATCAGTAGAGAAACTCGCTCTAATAGCATTGTTCCTATGACATATCTGTTGCCTATTACCGTTATAACAGTTCTATATTTTTACAATAACCTCGGTACTATTGCAGTGGATAAATAGCTGGTATCGATCTCTCCCTTGAAGGGGTATCTTATAGCAGGCTTTTCAACCATGCTCCTCTCACTAGCAGTAGCTATGGACTAAGCCAACATAGTTTATTTCTTAGACTTTCATGAAATTAAGCCCCCATCAATACTAAAAAAAAGGTATCTATTGTGGCCTTGGAATCATCTATATCGCTATATCTTTTAAGGACAGCGAAAAATCTCGCACAATGAATTTGAAATCCATGGTCCTTTTCAGGTAACACATAATTTCTCAACAATACCCCAATACTGAAAATATAGCCACTCTGGCATTGGAGTCTTCCATTAAAATAGCAATTGGCATCACTGTAATTTCAAGTACAACGGGAATATATTTTTTTTATAGGAAATACCTAAATTAATAGTTTCTTTAAAATGTCAAAATTTTTCCAATTGCATTCCTAACTACGAAATTGCATACTCATTTCACAAAAAAAAATAATAATAATAATTTGGTTAAAAAACAATTCTTTCAAATTTTGAAGCAAGCAATACATTCTCAAAAAATAATTTATTCTTACCTTCGAGGTATACAATATATTTTCAAATTTTAATTTCTTCATAGAGGTGAGATTTCATTTAACTTTGCTAGTTTCACAACCTTGGTATTGTTTAAATCACCAAGTAAAACATTTTCATCCTCCATTGGAGAATATCTCTTGTAACAATTGTGATTGTTACTCATATGCCTAGAGGCACTCATATCAATATATTTTCAAATTTAATTTCTTCACGGAGTTTAACTTTGCTAGTTTCACAACCTTGGTATTGTGTAAATCACCAAATAAAACGTTTTCATTCTCCATTGGAGAGTATCTCTAGTAACAATTGTGATTATTACTCATATGCCTAGAGGCACTCATATCAAAATAGTAGATTGTTACTCATATGTCTAGAGGCATATCAAAATAATATATTGTTATACATATACCTAGAGACACTCATATCAAAATAATAGTAAATGCTCAAAACCTTTTCCAAAGTACCATCACAACCTCTTGTAATTTTAATCCGTAAATTACATTGGTTTCACCCACCCAAATCTTTCACATAAAAATTAAGTGACAATAAAAAATTAATCAATTATTTCCATGTAAACATATCACAGCACATACTACACCATTGTGTTAATGATAAATAAATACATTTGTCACTTTCAATAAATTTGAAACCATTTGGAAAAAGAATTTGATCAAAATTTTCCATATCACTCTTTGAATGTCTCATTTAAACCGTATAAAGAATGTACAAGCATTCACACTTTATTCTTATCAAAAAATTTCCTTCCGGTTTATCCAAATAAATTTCCTCTAATTCTCCATTTTAAAAAAATGCGCTTTAAACATCCATTTCACAAGTAAGTAAATCACAAATAGCAACAACTACGAATAAAAGTCTAATAGATGTGGTATGTGAAAAAAGGAGAATAGGTATCCAGAATGTCAATATTTTCTCTCTCTCTCTTTTTTTTTTTTTTTTTTTTTAAGTTTTAAGAACCTTAGCTACTATAGTAGCGTCACACCTTTTAATAGAACCATCGGAGTTAATTTTTTTTTTTTTTTTTTTTAAGGCTCTATCTACTCCTTATCATGTGACATTCAAATGATAAATTCACAAATTCTAAAAAATGATTGAAAATAATATAACTCATCTCAACTTGAATGGATTCTTTCAAAACGTATAAAAATTCCCTTTCAAAAGATTTTAGCATTTAACTTTCTTTACTCTTTCATGGTTCAGATAATATGTCAAAGACCTTTATCATGTATTCTACATTCAATATTTTTAGATAGGATGAAAATAGGAGGTTGAGAACCCCCACTATTCCTCGATTAACATGAACTACATGCTCATAAAGATTAGCACCAATGGATTCAATAGTCACAGACTTTTCACATCAAAAAATCTACAAACATTACTGTTAACTGCATATCCCAATAAGGCACAGTATATGATTTTACTAGCAACTTAGGATTTAAAAATAATAATAATAATCTATCATCAGCCAAATAACCCAACATTCGAAAATAAAAATAAAAAATAAAAATAAATAAAAATTAGATTTCTACTTTTCAATACTCAAAAGAGTAATTTTTTTTGTCTTAGGGTGGGATACACTATTAAAAAAAACTTACATTATAGTAAAGCTTGTCCCCAAATACTTGAACCATCTCAATTTGACATCGAATAAATAAAATATCGTGAGTCAAAGTTATTGGGTCAAAAGAGCCAACAAGTTCACATGGAACTTGTCACACCCAATAATTTCTCAAAGATATTCATACAAGTGTTCTCTCATTCCCAACACATGGAACACCTTTTTCTTTTTGGGATTGTAATTAAGTTTGCAACTTATAAGAGCATCTCCAATGCAAGATGTTATTTTGCCCATACCAAATCTATATTTTGGCATTACTACAGGGGTTTAAAACTATATTTTGACATTTCTGCTCCAATGTTGTATTCTAAAATAAATGCTATTTTGTGCCACATTTCATATTATTGTTGTACTTTAAGTTTTGTGTTTTGTACACTTTTTATTAGAATGAGTGCAAAAGTTAAATTATAGCATTAATCTAAAAGAAAACATCTCTAATGCACCTTCTA
Organism: Hydrangea macrophylla; assembly: GCA_033977485.1. NCBI lineage: Eukaryota > Viridiplantae > Streptophyta > Magnoliopsida > Cornales > Hydrangeaceae > Hydrangea > Hydrangea macrophylla. Next base: position 94,362,623 of record CM066988.1, on the reverse strand, counting down.
TCACTCTTCTCAAATCATAGCAATGCTATTCTTGTTCTCAAATTTGAGAGAAAGAATAGAATAATGATTGGGGCACAAAAGGATACAAAAAACTTCCACAAAATGAGTGGAAAGTCTATGTGGCACAGGGGGACCCGCCAGCAATTAATGGAAACAATGCTTAATTGCTGGCGGGTCCCAGTGTGCCACATAGACTTTCCACTCATTTTGTGGAAGTTCTTTGTATCCTTTGGTGCCCCTAGCATTGTTGGAAAGAATAACATTGCTATTTTTTTAGAGGAGAAATATGAGTGCATTGGAGAGGTATTTTTGAGCATTCATGTTATAATTTGACTATAGTATGAAAAATTGAAGGTGCATTAAAAATGCTATAAGCCTTTTGTGTTTTAGGATTACCACTTGCCAAAGTTAAAACCATAACAGCTAGCATATATCATTCTAACGATTTTCCGAATGAATTGATATTAGTAGCTCACTTAACCACTATAAAGATAGCAGTAGTTACAACACAGTAATAAATGTTAATAACATGTATTCTAAGTATCATTAAAATACTATAATCTCCCACTATATTAAAATACAATTTTACAAAACAAAATTTTATTAAAATATATTCCAACAAAGACTACCTACCTACCTACCATTTCCTCTTAAAAAATCTCACGCCAGGCCTAAGATTGTAGTCTTCGTGCTGTATAAAGAGAACAACAATGCTAGGGGTACCCCTTACATACCAAAAAAGTATCCACACTCTGAGGTGGACTAATGAGAAGAGACTGACAGTGAACTCCGCAGTCTCTAATTTTCTTCTTATTGGTCCACCTCAAGGTATAGATGTCTTTTGGGTGTGTAAGAGTGTGCCCCAAACATTACTCCAAAGCAAATCTAACAGAGCAACTAACATTAACTCGTGCGCCAACTCGTCAACCAACCCACGAACTCAAACCTATGAATCCAATCCACGACTTGCCCGAATCACCCCACCCTTAGACCCATGGATAAATGGACTACAGGTCGAGTCACCCTAATAGACTTGGCGAGTTAGAGTCATGGCAGGGCAGGGAGCCCAATTTTACATCCCTAGAAGAGGGTAGGTTTGCATAAACGATAGGCATTTGCTCTTCCAACCAGAGATTTCCTTTCAAGCTTCTCAAGGATGAAATTAAAAGTTTTGGTCCTGGACTGGTAAATGTACAAGGGAAGGCACAAATGTCTAGAAATCCCTGTGATGTTTTAAAGATCGAGGGAAACTCAGTATGGCATTCATTAGATCCGGGACTGCATTTTTGCTAAAGATGAGCCCAGATTTCACCCTGTTAGCTAATTGACCATTCCAGTGGCAATGAGTGTCAAGATACTCATAAATGGAAACTGCATCGTTACAATTAGCTTCACATTTTTTGGGACCTGGTCAAGTCACCCTAATGGCATTCATCGTTATAATATTTTGATACCTAAACAAAACTACTATACGGACACGATAATTTTGTGACTTGGATACGATTTTTATGATGTACCATACTTTATAAGCGGCTTCCTCTCAATCACAGAAATTGGTAGTATGATCCAACTAATTAGTATCATATAAAATTCCCCCAAGAACTTAATACATAATTCTCAGGAAAGGGCGCTCTCTCTTTATTAAAGAGAGGACCTCTGTTTTTGACCGTCGGATCGTGTTTAAAAACTATAAAATGACAGAACTGCCCTTAATGAAAACACGATCCAACGACCAAAACAGAAACCCTCTCTTTATTAGGGCGCCCTCTCCATAGCCTGACTAGCATATGTAATCAACATGCATACTAAATATATTAAAGAAGTACATATATAATCAACATGATAGTTGATACTAAAGTTCAAGATGCCTATTCATAGCAACAAATAAAAAAAATAAAAGTAGTAGTTCAACATGCGTATTAAAGTTCCACGAGCAACCTTTTAGTATATCTATACTACTATAGAAAGGGAAAAGCAAGGGTACCATGAAAAATAAGTCTATCACTCATAATTACAATTATACCATAAAATTTTATACTAACAAAATATAATAGTAGGGGTAAAACAAAGTAATTATTCAAAAAAAAAAAAAACTGTTCAGAATTTTAAAAAAAAAAACTGCTCTAGAAAAAAAACTGCCCAAAAAGTGATTCAAAAAAATTAAAAAAAAAACTTCTTTAAAAAAAATTCAAAATTTGCACTCACAAAGTGAGTGGCACCCCACTAGTAGATAGAAAACAATAATCCCAAGATTTCCTAACATAATAGTTAAGGGCATTTACAATCCACTTCTAAATCTTCAAAGTCAAAATCCACTATGCACATATCTTCCATGAAATCTCCAACCAACTGCAAACAACAAAAAAGGCCAGTTATGCTCAGATTGAAACATGATCATGAACGAATGTACACAATCTGAAATTCTGAATGTCCAACAAATGCAAATAAACGTACATAACTTCGGAATGGAAACCTCTCCTTCTCCCCAAGGCCAGTCATGCTCAGATTAAAACATGATCATGAACGAATGTACACAATCTGAAATTCTTAATGTCCAACAAATGCAAATACACGTACATAGCTTCGGAGTGGAAACCTCTCAACCCCCCAACCACCCCCCCCCCCCCCACAAAAAAAAAAAGTGTGTTGGCCTCTACTCTAAATCCATGTTACATGGACTCGGGTTCGCGAAACAGGTACATGTCTAAGCATCAGATGTCAGACTTCCTAAGTTCATGAATCTAACATACGGGCACACGACAATAAATATATACCCCCTCTGTTCTGTATTTAAAATCTTTACTGGGAGTTTCAATTTTTTAAGGAATCTTTTTATTGCAAAGAAAATTTTCAACTTTCATTTACTGTCCTATTTGAATTTCAAAATTGTAGTGTCACATGACACATCAAAGTAAAGTGAGTTTAATAGAACGTAGGATAAACTTGAAAATATGTAGTTCAATTAGAGTGCCTTTTCCAACAGACTCTTAAAATTTTGATATCTAAAAGTGGAATAAAGGTCTCTTAATCTGCGAGAGAGAAAATAGTGTTTTTATGTAACAATAAAACTTATAAAAGAATTGTGTTCAAAAAGTCTTATAAAAGAATTTCATAGCAAAAGGAAAATTCAAGACTTAAATATCTATTATACAAAAAACTAATATCCTTCTTGGTGATTGTCCAACCAAAAAGTAACTGACACATATCCCATAATACCATTGTTGAGTATCGGGTGTCCAACACGGGTACTTCAACCTATCACGAAAAATCTATGTAACGTAGCATCTGAAGTGCATGGGAACATGGCTATTAAGTCGGCTAATGAATGAACAAACAAACATGTAAACACTAATGACCATGGGAAGTAAACAAAATAGCAAACACTAAAGGTATGTTTGGTGTGACAACTTCAGAGTGCATTCTCACCACTTGTAATTGCATGATCTTTTTCATAAGCAACTTATTTTCGAAGATATATACAACTACAACTTTTACCTTTTCACAAAAGCAATTTTATCTTGCTTCTGTTTTCAAGTTGGAGGTGGTGTTTTCCACACGAGGACATGAGTCGAGAGTTCACGGAACACATGCTCCTCAACTTCAATAGAAAATTAATCTCACTCTACAATGTTTCTACATCCATCTATATCTCTCTTTTCACTTTTTTCTCTCACCACATACAAAATATACTCGTATTGATGCATGCAATCTGAGGAAAAATCAACTTTAATACCGAATGGAGCACAATTCACTGGTAAGCAACTAAACTTTCATATGTATGAAACAAGGACTAGTACACATAGAACACTCATTAGGATATAAGATTTCTTATCATGCAGGCACTCGCAAGTTCAAGAATATTAGATTATAGGCTTAGTAGCCTCCTTATCAGGCACTTGCAAGTTCCTCGTATCATATGTACTACACGAGGAAATATTATAAGACTATTTGCAATATTTATTAAGGAAAAATTGTTTAAAAAAGTAATTTCAAGAATTTCTACAAAATTCTAGGTTATCAGAATTTATTAAATTGAAAGTAATTTTTAGTATTTCTAATAGATAATTATGTGAGAATGTGAAAGGAAAATTCTAGAATCATCTTTGTATTAGTATAAAATTATGGTTTCGATTCTCGTATTGTAAGCCTGGAAAATGGCCAAGGTCATATGAAAATATACGAGCCATAACATGACTCGAGGGAAGCCATAACATGTTAGGATAGAGGTTCGAAGATTTTAAGAAATCACAATCAAAGATATAGCAAAAAACGTAAGAACCATAAAAAAAAATGTTCATTATATAAACAAAACATACCATGCAATCACATATAATATTAATCCATTATTCAATACAACATTTCATGGTTGAAGGCTGAAGCAGCCTAAGATTTGAAGAAAGATAGACATTCTAACTAGGCATGTGCATATATGTATGGGAGGTTTAGTTATACTATTTATATTTTAATTAAAAAAAAAAGTGAAAGTAACATAAAATTTCATTATATGACCAAGGTGAGGAAAACAACTTTACCCTAATCACGCTCGATCTAAACCAGATTCAGGCTTTACTTTTCATGCCCTAGCCCGTTCCTACCCTGTTTACATGTTCCCCAGACCATCCTATTTCATATTTACAGCAAATCCAGATAGTTTACCAAAAACTCCGACCCATTGCCATCTGTATTGAAATCTTATAGGAACCACTAGGGATTAGGCTGCATCACACAAACGAAAACGGTCCATAACCACTCTTAAATCCCAAGTAATCCCAAGTCAACAACAAATTCTTTCCAATGTTGAAACTATGACTTTGACTAGAACAAGCCTCAGTATTTTTTAGTATTTGTTGGTATCAACAAATCCCCACTTTTTTTTTTTTTTATAACCGTGGGTGTCCGGGCCACCTTGCGCGCACCTCGACTAATCCCACGAGGCCAGGGCGTCCGGGCGAATCACCTGTGGCCACTTCCAAGAGGATTCCAACACATGACCTAAGGGAGTACCCCCCCCTAGGCGCTTACCGCTCGGCCACTTGGTCATGGTTAAATCCCCACTTCTTAGTCTTTCATCTTCGCTATAATACATCATCCCACCTCAAATTGGTATGCTATCTTGCTTTTAACCAAAGAAGACCCACTGAATTCCATTTTCTTAGAGTTAAGCTATATTACTACCTTGTGGAAGTTGCTTACAAGCATGCTTCGATCTACGAATATAAACATCGCAACCATGGATAGTGGATACATTTTGTTGGCTAGCGGGTCATGCTTAGAATGAGAGCCTTGAAAGGTTAGTCGTTTATCTATTGTTACATAGGCCTTCTGTCTGCGAAGTTCACAACTTGTACTAAATCTCCTTATACCAGAATTAGTAGACTTTCCACTACAAACAAGAAAGAACCCCCAAATAAAATGTGTAAAAAGAATGAAATTCATAATTAATAGTGTAATTGCAATTAAAAGAAAAACAAAGAAATAAAAGGAGGTTGCCAACCTTAAGTACAAGTAGCATAAAGTAAGAAGCAAAAGGCAGAATATACCAAAAGGTAACAGAAAATACTATGAAATGAGATAATATCATGTACCAAAGGTATCTATTAAATTAAAACATCATCAAAGGTGCAACATAGACACCACCGCAGCAAACTAGCTCGGCAGCACATAATGTAATGACCCGAAAATTTAAATCGTATATTAAGATTTAATTTTTGTCAGAGAAAATTAACATTTTTGGAATTAGTACAGTATAAAATTTACCTGTGTGTGTGCGTGGTTGTGTGAGTGACCACATGGGATAATCTCCCTTAGGAGACTTGGAGCCCAAATATATTCTGTGCACAGTGTGTGCGTGTGTGTATTTCATGAGTGTGTGTGTGAGGGACTTAGGCTTGAAGCCTCTTGGAGGCCAAGCAAACATGTGTATATATATACACCTCTCAATCTCTCTTTCACTCAATCTCCAACAACTCTCAACCTCTCAAACTCTCTAGGCTCTCCACTGTCTCTCTCTCTCGCAGTTTATTACACACACAAACACACACACATATATATATATTTATAGTTTTAAATATTTATATAGAGAGGGATATTAGTGAATTCAATCCAAGAGCTTGGATTTGGGGTCCTTATATTTTTCTGAAAAATCAAATTGGGTAAGCTTTCTTTGGTAATTTCTTTCATGATTTCAGTTTATATAAACTGTGATATAGATATATGTATATATATAGAATTTCATGTATATATCGTTAAGGGTCCGAAAATAGCGAGCAGAAAAATTGTAACAGAAATTTGATTTCTATATATCAAATGAAAGGTCTCGATCCCACGAGGCTCCCTTTTGAATTTCAAAAGCTAATTCACAACGGTCGCGACGAACGGTCGATTTAAAGTTTTGTCATCATTCGGTTTTTCGATAAAATCGTGAGCTGCGTATGATTTCAATAAAAACTGATTTCGTATTTCAAATCTACGCGGAAAAAGGAAGAGATTCATATATTGAAAGCCCTGTTTTGGTTAAGTTTTCAAAATGGGAAAACCAGTTTTTGATTTCAAAACAGGGGAAAAAGAAGAAAGAAGACGTTTCTGTGACATCTCGCGCGCACGACCCGCGCGCGCGACTAAGCTATTTTTGAAAACTGTTTTAAATAACCACGTGGTCTTACTGAGCAAAACTCGCCCGAGTAGCCCGCGCGAGCGAGGTATTGCGCGAGCGGCCCCCCCGCGCTACCTCAGGCAGTTTAGTAAAATCTGCTGTTCTCTTATACTTGATTCAGAAATGAGTTAAGGTACCTTGTACCCTAAGCCTTAAGAGTTGTACCTCACTTTAATAATAGTTGTACTTGTGCTTAGAGGTGTTGTACCTCACTGATCTACGCACATTATTGTATATCGAGATTTGTAACAGATTGAGCAGTTTCGGTTTCTGTTCTGATTAATTATTCAGTCTATCCTCCGTGAACGGTAGTTCCGTATAACCCTCAATAAAGTTGTATAATATGTTAACAGTGTACTTACATGTTTACATGAGCTGTGATGCTTTAAGTGTTTACTTGAGCAGATATGCCTTAAGTGGTTACTTGGTCGCTATGCCTTATGTGTTTACCTGGATGATTTCAACATGTCTATTATGTTTGTTTTAAATTGATAGCATGCCTTGATGATTTCGGTTTTTCATACATGACATTGACATTCATTGCACTCACGCATGTTATATAAAAAATGTTATTGTTCGGTTACATGACTATACGAGCCTTTTAGCTTATGGACAATTAAACCTTTCTTTCAGGTGATATAGATAAGGGTAAGGCCCCCGAGATTTGATGAACTTCCACTTTATTTTAAGGTCAAATTTATGGGATTTTAATTTAAATGATGGTTCAAAGAGCATGTTATGATTCAATTGGACAAGTGTTAGTCCACCCGCTTTTAAATAGCATGATAGCTTAACTCTGATTTTTTCGTTGCTTATCTTGAAAACGATTTATTTCAAGAAAGGATAGTTTTCAAATGAAAACCCGATTTCTGTTTTATTAATGTTTTCCAAATGATAAACATATTTTTCAAGCCCGGAGTAGAGTTTACTCGTAAAGATCCCGTTTAGGGAAGAAATTGTGAGATCATGATTCTTTGTATTGATTTCAGAACATTCTTAAAAACCTTGGGTTTTATTATAAGAGTTACTAAAGTTTGAGAAAAAGAAAGTGATATGCTCAGAATTATCCAGCATGGGCCCAACGGCCACGTCAGCATCGAAGACCAAGCAGAACCCTGGGGTCCACACCCAGGGCTTGCCAGCGTCACCGCTCGGGGTGCCCGCACTGCCCGGGCGTGACCTTCGGCGGCACTCCCGGACGCGCGGCTCAACTCCAGCAGTTTCCTTGTGCGGCCAGAGTCCTATTAGGAATAAAACTCGATAGATTCCTAATCTGATAAGGATCTTCCCTTAACTTATGCACATCAAATTGTGATTGATATAGGCTTCCTAATGGATCTAAGTTTCCATGTAGAGGTGGACTCTTGCATCTATAAAAGAGCCCACCCATACCCTTCTAAAGGGGGAACGATCTTGAGAAACCTAATAACTAGAGCATACACTAAAACGCATATACCCGGACGGTATTACTGGTAGTGCCGCCCACCATTGTTGGCTCACCAGGCCGCCGGTGATCTGCTACTATAGCGCCTAGACGCACACGTGGACGTAGGTCACCTCATTAACGGGGCCGAACCACATACAACTCCTTGGTGTTTCTTTGTCTCTCTCTGAATCCTCTCTTACCAATTCTAGGCACCATCAGAAAGTATATCATTGTATTACTTTCCGATATGCGAAACCAAATTGGAGTTTCTATTTAAAAAATTGTATTCTGAAGTTTGAGAAGGAGATTGATAAATGTTTATCAAATTTGAATGTTTTCCGCTGCACTGTTGTTCATTTGATGAACCGATAAAGAATTTCTGTTAATGTCTTTTAAATTGACAATCAAAGCTTTTCAAAAGACTAATTGAATGCTTCTACTATAGTTTTACTCAAATCCGTGAGTCTTTAAAGATTTTGTTTTCCCATCAAAGATTTCGAAAGACTATTCAATGCTTCCACAATAACCCTCTCGGAGTCTAGGACTCGGGGCGTTGTAAAATAGTATCAAAGTTTTGAGGTTTCAAAGTTTAAATGTTTCAGAGGTTTGGACTTTAAATGATTTTAAAGTTTAAATGTTGGTTTTTCTAAAGAAAAAGTTTTTCAGGTAAGCTGCGGGTTTAGGACTCAGAGCATTACAAGTATGCTTAGTTCTTCCGCTCTTGGTAATTATTTTAGTTTAGTTAGCACCCCCTCGCCTGTGGGACCCGTGGTTAGGGGTGGCAATTCGGGTTCTTGTGTTATAATCGTGTCATTAATTGGATTGTGTGCTTTGGGTTTAATTTTTAGTTTGGAGTGTTATTCATCTGTAATACAAACTATTTTAAATTAATCGTGTCATGTCGTGTCGTGTTCGGGTTGTCTCAGTAAAACGGGTTGTCGCGTCAAAAATTGCCACCCCTACCCGTGGTGGGGCGGGGCGCTACACATAACAACCAAATACTGAAACTCAAATACAATCCGAAGCTTTGCCATTAACAATCAACAAAAGTGCCTACAAGCATTGGCACCCCCACATGTTCTTTCCTCTATTTTTTCAGGGATTTTGCACAAATGAGTTGAGAAATGTCCTATTTCTAAAAGTATAGAAGGGCAGATAAAATGGAGAGGTGTGTTCTATGTGTCGTGTGATCAAGCGGCACCACTCAAGTTACGTGGAAAATAACATACAGAGGCACTATGCTTAGCAATTGAAAAACTATACGATCTTATATCTGAAAATTTCCAAAACGGGGAGCAATCCATGTAGATGAGAAAACCACATTTTTTAAAATTAAAGCAATCAAACAAAACGACGACTGTTGAATTAAAGGCTATATATTGGAAATCTTTAAATTAAAATCAGATTGAAACAAGTTTAAAGTTTAGGAAAAAATGACTTTACCTGGATACATAAATCAATTAGTAGTAGGTTTAAGCCTGCACAGTAATACCTTGTTAAACCCCACTCCCTTCCAAACCTTACCTTGAAAGACTTTCACCTCACCACCATTGACATCCCCTTCCGCCGCCTCAAAGGTTATATAATAAATGATACCAGCAACACCCTCTGCGTTTGCCTTCAAAACCTTCACCAACTTGTAATTTCCATTCTACAATACATTTCAGAAAAAGAAAAAAAAATTATATATATATATATATATATATGTACAATATTAATATATAAGACATATGTGCAATTTCAGGCAAAGAAAGGCATAAGGGGTATTTGAAGAGAAGAAGACATGAGAAGACTTACATGTTTATTGTTGTAGTGCTCAATGGCTAAACCTGATAGTAATTTAATTTTGTTCAAAAGATCGGTTGCATTTAAGAGACCTAGAAGTGGTACAATGAGCAAATCGCCCTTTGGGACAGTTTGTATATCAAATCCCTACAAATTGTTAACCTAAATTAGCCCAAACAAACAACAGACACACATACACATATCATATGGTAGACATACACACACACACACACACACACACACATGTACCGAATTCATAAAAATAAATAAATAAATAAAATGAAATAAAAAACAATGAGAAAATTGAGGAAGTAGGGTAAGAAGAGAGACAAACATCGCTGGCGTCAATCTCTGCATTGTAACGCTCTACATCGCTACCGTCCTCATCATCGGTATCAATTACATAAGTCAATTTGGATTCCTTCTCATCATCATCAGCATCAGCATTCTGATCAATTTCGTCCGTCAATTTGGATTCCTTCTCATCATCATCATCATAGCTATCAGTTACATCCGTCAATTCCTTCTCCTCATCATCATCATCGCTATCAGTTACGTACGTCAATTTGGATTTCTTCTCTAAGGGCTCGATAGACTCATAGATTTCTGGAGAATTTGCCATACTCTACCTCCAAAATCGAAACCTGTGAAAAAGTACCCTCTCTCTCCCACTCTCTCTCTCTCTCTCTCTCTCTCTCTGTCTTATAGTTATGGTCCATTTGGGTAAATTACGATGATGACCCTAGGTTTGGTTTTATTGCAAGAGGATCCTGAGTTTGATGAAATTGGAGGCACCTACCCGTTCTCGTAATTTTATTTTATTTTAATTATTACAAGAGAGGGACTAGAAAAAAAAAAAACAAAAAAAAAAAACAAACAAACAAAAAAGGGCAAGTCTATAGTGAGCTGCTTCTCATATGAGAAGTTGAGTTTTAACCGTTGGATGAGCATCTAGCAATAAGATTCTTAGAAATCTGGACATGTATTTATTGACAGATGCCCATCCGACGGTTAAAACCTGCTTTCTCATATGATAACCTTCTTACATTAGACTTACCCAACAAAAGTCTTAACTACATTTTACACTCTTCTAATTTGCCATTTTATGTCAATTTGGTCCATGTAATTTAGAAAATGTCATTTTGGTCCATGTAGTTTCATGAGTGTCATTGTAGTCCCTCAAACACTTTTTGTGACAATTTTTTTTACTTTCAGTGACGAAATTATTCTTCACTGAAGGATTTATTGGACTTATTTAACACACTTACGAAACTACGGGAACTAAAGTAACACTTTCGAAATTACAGGGAGCAAACTGACACAAGTGACAAATTACATGGGTGTAAAATGTATTTTACCCAAAAAAAAAACTAACGTAGGTAACTAATCCCACAGTTGTCCGTAAGCAAAAGTCAGACAAGATCTGTAAGAGGAGTGTCAAGAATAGCAAAAGGAGAATTTTGGCCAACTCCCAAGTAAACCAAAAAATCAGCACAAGTGTTTCCTTCACGATAGGAATGGGATATGCTTCCACCTCCTTTCACAAGCATTGTCTTGCAATCCTCAATCAAAACTGTCAACTTATGAACAGACGGATCATGCGCTTGGATAAGCTTCACAGCAACCTCCGAGTCGCATTCAATGATGAAGTATAACCATCCCTTGTCCACCATGAGTTTGAGACCATTCCAAATGCTCCTAATTTCAGCTTCCAAGCTGTTAGAAAAGGTGATATTTCCCAAATAACCAATGATCCAGTTGCCCTAGTCATTTCTAACAAGCCCACCAATGCCACCTCAGCTTGGGTTACCTTTACTATATCCATCCGTATTCAACTTCCATTTACCTGTAGGGGAAAACATCAACTTAATACAACTGGGAATCGTCACACCAGGGTTGGCAACCGATTAGTGGCTTTAGTGAGATGGTAAGGGCATGGCCGGCCCAAAGGGGGGGCCAAAGGGGCAACCGCCCCGAGCCACCAAAGTTCACAAAATTTTGAGGGCCCTCATGAAATTTTCATAATTATATTTTTACTTTGAGATTTTTAGCATTTTTACATTTTGGCCTCTTCCAAGGCCCAATTTAGTGTCACCAACTACATATATAATGATATACATGTATACAAAACTCAAAAGCAAAGGCCCTAGAATTTTGAAAATTACACTTTTAGTATAAGAATTTTTTAAGTTTTAGAAATAGGCCCCTCTAAAATTTTGAAAGATACCATACAATGTTTAAGTTTCACAAATAGACTCATATTATAAGTAGACTCCCAAAAAATCGTCAATTATGTATAAGTAAACCCTTAAAAAATATTCCCAATTATGTATAAGTAGACCCAAAAAAAATCGTGTCGGGGGCGCTGCCCCCGAACCCCCGTATAAGGCCTCTCTTTTAATAGTTCGTCCCGGGCCTCCAAATACTCAGGACCGCCCCTGGGTAAGGGCCCCTTCCCCCCAATGGGATGGTTCTGGGGTTGAACCTCCTTAGGAAGAAGGAAGGGAGACAATTTCTTTAAAGTGGGATATGACTCTCCTTGTCACAGAAGTGGTTCGTTTATGAGACACTAGCCCAAAAATAAAAATAAAAATAACTCCCTAGCAAACTTCAAGTGTCCGAAATAAAAATGGTTCCCACTTCCCCATTCTTTATCATCATCATCATCATCATCATCGCTATTATTTACGTACGTCAATTTGGATTTCTTCTCTTAAGGGTTCAATTTGGATTTCTGGAAAATTTGCCATATTCCTGAAAAAGCAGTTCCTCTCTCTTGTCTGCCTTATAGTTATGGTCTATTTGGGTAAATTACAATGATGACCCTAGGTGTGGTTTTATAGCAAATCCATAAAGTTGATGAAATTGGAGTCACCTAAACGTTCTCGTAAATTAACACAGACCCTTTTTATGTGTTAATTTTGACGTTGAAACTCTCATACATGGGTTAATTTTAACGATTAAATCCCATGTGAAGCTATTTTGAGAGAAATTTTAATAGTGTCACTTTAGTCTAAAGCTACAAGGGGTAAGTATCCACTTTTAAATTATAATGGGGTAAAGTGAAAATGAGCCTAACTGCAAGAGGTTAAAATGTATTTAACCCTTTTTTTAATAGGCTTTTTTTAATGTATTGAGTTACTAGCAATTGCCCGTGTCCAGGTGCCAAAAAAAAAACAATATTACAGTAATTGAATAATTTTTTAGTATCTTCGGCACTTGAAAACTTTGAGTGCATTCGACACTAACTCCGCGTGCCTTTAGCTCTAATATCCAACACCCCTTAAGCCAAATATTTTTTTTTTTTTTTAAAGGCCAAAAATTAAATTTTCAAAAAGGATACATTGATAAGTCCAGCAATTAATTAAAAAATTAGGACCATTAGATTAAAAACTTGGGCTAGATTTGTTTGGGTTGGGCTGAGTTTGTTTGGGCTGGATTTGTTTAGGCCAATGTTTGGGCCATTGGAGAGAGAGATAGGAAAGTCTTGAGTAATTGTCAACCCTTGAATTAAGATTCAAAGACTGAAATTGTCTCCCCATAAAGGCATTCCTCCTTTATTAGATAGATGAGTATATGGGAAATTTCAGTAATGCCATGCTTCCCAAATTTCTATCACAAAAATACTTCCAAAATGATATGGCAGTGGGGCAATGTAAACAAATTCCAATCAAAATTCAACTAGTCCCACAATATTAGACATTCCCCCACGTCATTTGGAAATTACTTTTGGGATAGAAATTTGGGAAGTATAGCATTACTCGAAAAATTTTATACGCACGCCTATTTTATTGGGAAAATTAGTGAAAAGTATATTAGCACACATTTTTTTTTGTATTAAGGACAACTTAAATCAAACATTGAGGATAAGTCCTCCCAATAGTCATAGCCTAAAATGCCCTCGTCTTCATCATCTAATCTTAATCAAACCCTAGCTGCCATTACCACCATCCCTACCACCTCCGACCACTACCTTTGCCACCTCCGGCCACCAACCCTGTCATCTCTGGCAACCACCCCCGTCATGCCTGAACTCCGATGACCACCACCCCTGCCACCTCTCACCATCATCACCTCTGATGCATTCGACGACCACCCCCTACCACTCATCTGAGCTTACCTCTGATGACCACCCCACACCCTCTCCTAAAACCGTACGACTTCGCCATTATAAAAGTTAAGTGAAATTTCACTAATTTTATACTATCTTGGAAATATGATCCAAAATATTAATGTTTTAGCACGTCTTCACTAGTCGTTTACCACAGAATATGCCAATGTTGGCACCAAATGGTCATTCACCTTACCTCGAAGGGAGTACCCAATTGGGATTAATAAGTCCTTCTAACTATGTAAATGGCCCCATTCCAAGGCCAAAATACAAGAGAGTTTTTACATGCCTGTTCAAAGTAATGTTGTACCTGCCTTTGAAGTTACTCAAGTTTGTCAAATTGGGTCCTATGTTTAGGTAGATAACTTGGAAGATGAAAGACCAAGAGAACCAAACATAGGTCAGAACAGAAGGGTAAAGAATAACCCTGTGTTTGAACCAGACCTTAGAGGATTGGGACTTGGTCGAAGAGTTATAAATGAACCTTGTAGGAGAGTAGAGAACTTCCAGTAGCCACATATTGCTCCTGCTACTGTTTCACCTATGGTGCAGCCGATTTGACAATAGCCAAATTTGGCTATAAGTATTGATATGATTAACTTAATACATAAGATTTGTGGACCTAGTGCTCGGGGGGTGCAAACACCCGTGTATAGGAAACTTTATCTTGATTGGATAGATAGAATCGAACTCCCTAAGGGTTTTAAAACCTATTACAAAGATCCTAATTATCACTACAACAAAAATGGCCTATAGAGACATTTATTTTGAGACAAAAAATAAAAGTGTCTTTAGAAGTTACTTGTAACGACACATCCGTCTCTACAAAAGAAAATAATTGTCTTTAAAAGTGACTTGTAAGGACACATAATTTTTGGTCTCTACAGAAGAAAATGATTGTCTTTAGAAGTTACTCATAAGAACATATAATTTTTGGTCTATAAAAAAGAAAATAAGTGTCTTTAGAAATTCCTTGTAAGGACATATAATTGTTCATCTCTACAAAAAAAAAAACCATGACTTTAGAATTTACTTGAAAAACACATTATTTATTGTCTATACAAAAGAAAATTAGTGTATTCAAAAGTACAAAATAATGACATTTATTAATTTTTCTTTATAGAGAGAGAATTATCTCAATAAACAAAAAAAAAATTAACATAACAAGAAAAACGGCATGTCCCCGCGTTTAAAAATATACCTTTAATTACCCGCATTTAAAAAAAAAAAAAAAAAAAGTGTTGTTAATTACCAAGATTTTAAAAAGTGCTCGCAAATACCAGCACTTGGTAGTTAAATGCTGATACTTAACATCGTTTTCATACAAAACACCGATAATTAGCGGCGTTTGTAAACCAATGTTGTTAATTAATAGTGCTTGAAATTTAAACGTATGCCCTCTGTCCTACCTTAATAAAATGACGTCGGTAATTATGTTTAATTTTTCTAATCTTTAATATTATTTAAGTATGAAGGACAACATAAGGGAAAATATACAGTCCAATTTAGGGTAGTTTTCGCTTTGCGATTGCGATAGCTTTACATTGCTTTTGTCAGAATAGATTACAGTAGTTGTGGTGTTTGGGTAATGAATTGTAAAAATAGTTACGGTGGAAGAATATATTATATAGGTGTTTGTTGACATAAAAATAAGGTGATTTTAAATGTTCAAAAAATAATTATGCCCCTGGACTGTATTGAATACATAGTTATTTTGTATACATAGTTATTTTAAATAGTTCTCCATATTATTGAATTCAATAAAAATTAATTACTTAAATAATAAATTAAATAAATGTATTCGATAATAATAACTATAGTAATATATAATATAAAAATAAGTAAATATATTAGTAATATAAAATATATTACTAATGGTGTTTAATACTTTAAATATATGTTAATAGTACATGATTTTATTATATACAAATAAATAATTTTCGTACTTGTAGTTGAAAGTTGGCTATTTGGTCAAGCGGATTCAAGACTGCTACATATTCAAGGAGGTCTTAAGTTCAAAACTTGGTAGACTGTCAGAAAAAAAATATTGGTGCAATTTCTAGTGACACTCATAGCGACACAAAAATATGTGTTAGCAAAAGTAGCTTCTAGTGACAGTTCTAATGACACTTTCATTTTGTCATTACTCACAAATATATGTCACTTCAAAAGTAACATTTAGTGACACCTTAAATGACAATTTTTTCCTGTGGTTACAAAGTAACCTTTACCGACAGTTTTACCAACACTTGGGTAAGTGTTTCAACAAGGCTTAGCGACAACACCTATTATGACACTTAAGTAAGTGTTGGTAAAACAACTAGTGACACATTTTATGACCTATTGCAACACTTTTTTTCTGTCTTAAAAGGCCAATTTTGTTGTAGTGTATGAAATAGATGATGCTGAAATAATAGGGAATGAACCCTTCACTTGCAAGAATCTTGTGAAAAAAAATGTGTCTACTGAGTCATATAAAGCAAAAGGTGTTGGGTTTGTGCCCTCAAACCATTACTTTATGTATGAAACATTGACATTTTAATATATGTATATCAGCTTTACATTTCATTGTGTATGTTTCTTTCATGAGATGATTGTTAATCCTTAAGTATCATAATAGGTAATTCGTGTGTGTATGAGATACATACAAGTGAGATACGAATTACTATTCCTTAGAACTTGTCACAGTGGATGATGAGACTGGATATCTCATCAGGTTTACACTGTAGCATGATTAACTACCATTGGATTGAATGATTAACTCAATCACTAGAGTGTAACTTTTAGTTAATATGTTAGTGCTTATAGTGCATTGACGAACCTGAGCATTCCTATTGACACTCAAGACTGTCAATCAGTTGATAGGAACTCATAACTTGTATAAGGTACGTGTTCTCAATCTTGAGACGATTGTGAACACAGACTGTGGATATAGCTGCTTTGACTTACCAATCAGTGAGATCTATAGAAGATTAACACCTGAGTATCTTGGGTATGTCATGTTAATAAGGTTGTGAACATATATTGTCAAGATAGAATCTACCCTCTGATTTAGAGTAAGTATTCCCTTGAGAATGTCACCAAGTTGATTACTGAGAACTGCAGTCTTGTTGATAAGTAGTTATCAACATGTTTGGTAATCATAAGAGGTGAATGAGACTCAAGGAATAGAAGAAGTAATCATGATTCAGGTTGACAGTAACACTTATCCGACTACCTGAATATGATTACGAATGCTAACAGTAGAGAGACATTAGTACACCATACAAGTCTAGTTATTGCTTCGGATATGTTTTTTTGCGTTGGAGTTCAGTTATCATTTTATAGTGGAGTAAATATTAACTGACCAGTTGGTTGATTTGCTGATCAAAGAGTTTGATCATGGGAATTAACAACTAGTCTGAGCCAACAATTAAGAGCCTAGGAGGTCCCACTCTTAGCTCCGCCAGGATGCTTGGAAAGGCATATGAAGATCTTGTCAAGGCAGGTTCGATCGATCGAATGTGTCTCGATCGATCAAAGTCATGGCATGCTCGATCGCTTGAACGTAGTTCGATTGCTCGAAAGTTCGATCGATCGAAAGTTCGATCGATCGAAACCACTTCGATCGCTCAAAGGTTAGGTCAGTTCTGGGAATCTATAAATAGGACAGCTACGTACTGAATGTTTTTATCGTCGTTTTTATATGTAGAAGCTGCATAAACTGTTTAGGTTTTCCTAAACCTTCCTTGTCCTCTCTATTAGGGTTCCCACCAACCCTAGCCTTTCCGGGAGCATCCGCAGGAGTCATAAGAGTGAAGACCATCTAGTGGAGGCTGCTAGAAGTCAGAGATTTCAGAATTGGGTTCAAGACCATTAGGTATAATTCTTGTCCCCTCTTGTGCGCACCTATAGAATTGACGAGTAGTAGATTCTGGGATACCAAAAGTTTTTGTAACTAAATACTTCCGTTGCGCGTTTGAATTAATTTTTAAACCTGTTTTTCCAACCAAAGGATCTTTCAAGAAATATTCTTTTGATATTTACAAAGCAGATGAAATTTTTTATCATCTTTTAGAAAATATTTTTTGTTAATTTTTTTTCTCTCTTCTTTTTCCTCTCTTGTTCCGTCTCTCAACAAAAATTAAAATTTTCAAAATTTAGAATCATCTATCTTAATTTTAAGAATGGCTATATTTTCCATATCATTTTTATAGTCCTGTCAATTTTATATGAAGCACAAAAAGTTCTTTCTAACAAACCAAATTGAATATTGTCCATATTATTTATTATGTTTATTCCATAAATAGGAGAAACTAAAAAGTAGAAGAAATAAAAAAACCAAATCCAAAAAATTTAAATTATTAAATTTTTTCTCTCTTCTTTTTCCTCTCTTATCCCGTCACTCAACAAAAATTAACTTTTTCCAAAATTTAGATTCGTATATCTTATTATTCAGAATTATTATATTATCCTTACCATTTTTCACAGTCCCTTCAATTTTTCACGAAACACAGGAAGTTCTTTCCAACAAACCAAATTGCAGATTGCAGATTCTATTGACCTATCATATCTGTCATATTTATTCCACAGACATGAGAAACTAACAGGTGGAAGAAATATATATATAAAAAAAAAACAAATCCAAGAAATTTAAATTATGAAAGTGAAGAATTTGAATAAATGCCTGAAGAAATTGTTAGAAGGAATTTGAAAAAATTGAAAGATACACTTCTTAGCAGTATGAAAAGTTTAACCTAAACACTTTCTCATTGCAAAAGCAAATTTTATTTGTGTATATAATAATACATATGCACAAACTGTAATTATGGGTGATAAGAGTGGTCTGTGTAATTTTTGAAAATTCGAGGGAAGTCCGTGTTATTAGACCATAGTTCAGGGGAGGTTTGTGTAATTTTATGTAGGGGCATTTTGGTACTTTCATTTAATCTATCGTAGATGTTACTCAACCATTAGCGAGAAGGGAGATCCGTATAATTTCTCAAAATACGAGGGAGGTCCGTGTAATTAGGGCAAATCTCAGGGGAGGTGAGTGTAATTAACCCTTATATTAACTATCCCAATATCTAAATGGGTATGTGTCTATGTCACGCATGGGTCCCAAACTTGGTCCCATATATTTTATGAAGTTGCTAGTTACCTTACCAGTTATGATTCATATTCTAATTCGCTCTCACACGGATACCCAAACTGGCACCAGAAATGGTCACAATTAGCAATAATATATTGAAACAAATAAACAAATATTCATTTAATCACATAATGCAACTAAATGCAATTTATCTAATTTGAATCTCCCATGGATACCAGTTCACATCTGTCCAGCTATACCCCATTTGGAACACTTATCATATCGGGTAACTGGAACTTACCTAAATTATCACATGCAATTAATTATACTATTTAATGCATGCGAAATAAATATTACTACCATTTTTCGGGTATAAGTATTACAAATAATAATGCTAGAAAGCTGATCAGCCTAATCCTATCCCATAAGGAAATGAACAGAAATTCGTTTTTCTCTTTCAATGCATAATTAGACTCTCTATATGACTTGAAAATCAAATCATGTAGTACTTCCCAAAACAAACCTAACCTATAAGGTAACAATTAGAAGTCATATTTCATCATTAAAGGGCTAAAACTAGCTAAAAGATAGAAAATAAAGCCTATATATATGGAACTAAAAAAATTAAGACTAGCTCTAATCCCAGAGTAGAAATGACTAATGCCAGAGCAAAAAATGTCGCTAAAATTTTTAACGATACTTTTTTTTGTCGCTAAAACTTTTAGCAACACTTTTTATTCTGGCATTAGCCATTGCTACTCTAACAATAGCATTATCCAAAATTAAAACTACCACTAAAATAAAAACATATAAAAATTTTTTGCAGTTAACGCAATCATCTTGCCCAACATCAAATGATCCGAGGAACATACTTATAGATTGTGGTAGATAATTTGGTTGATAGGTTTTTTAATACTTCCATGTTATGATGAAGTTCTCCGTTAGTTGTGGTTGAATGACCCTAGGGACCTACAAAAATATAGTGCTTTTTCTCATATTCATTGAGAAGTTAGATTTAATTTTGTCCATAAAATAGACACAGATTTGGGGGAAAGGATCAATCTCTAGTTTATAATTATAATTAGGGACTAATTATTGCACATGAAATTTGAGATAAATCAATTTTTAAAAGAGTGGGGTGTCAGGGACTAAACCTTATATTTCTATAATTTCTTGTTATGATGTGTTTGAGCATCTCTAATGGGACTACCAAATCTACTACCAAAGTCATAAAATGATAGTTCATCAAATTTAACTCACTCCAATGCTAGGCTAAATGTTCTACCAAAAAATGACAAAGTTATTTACATTGTCAAATTTGAGAGCTCAAATGACTTTTGTCAAATGAGTGGGCTCCACGAATATTTGCAATACCAATGGATATATTTTGTGCTTTTACTTTTATACCATTCCAAATGTCTATAAATAAAAAACTTAGAACCCAATTTTTATATTGTGCTCTCTTGTCCAATTTTATTATTTATTTATTTTCCTTACAATGGTTGGTTGAGTGTCACTTAAGATCCAATTGTTGGTAACTTGCAGTCACAAAATAATTAAGTGTCTCCATCTCCATGATTATGTATTTTTTTTTATTAATGAAAAAACTAAGTTCTTGTTAAATTCATTAAGCCGTAGAGATTCATAGATTAATATTTAATTACAAACATACATAATAGCATTTATCAGTATTGTAGGTGAAAGTTGAGAATGGTAGGTGAAAGTTGACTAGGAGATAGAATGGTAGTTGACCCAAAATTTGGTAGTTTAGATGAAATCTACTATTAAAGCAGTATTGTCAAAATATAACTTTTTGGTACTGTAGCAGTATCAAATTATAATTTTGAAATAGAAAAAATTACTTTTTGTATTGGAGATGCTCTTCCATGTGAGTTTTGTGATTGAATTACCAAAATAACGATACAAAAGGATTGTACGATTTTAAGGCTTTAAACTTTTCATTTTAAATGAGAACTTTGCATTACTCACTTGTTCCGATGTAGTTTTAATTGAGTTTTATGCTGGTATGATACCAAAAAGATGAAGTATATATTTTTAACAGGAGTACTTCAAAGGAAGATGTAGTAATTTTGTTTTTAGGACTTCTAAATGGATTGATTTTGGAATTTGAATAAATTGAGATTATTATTATTATTATTATTATTATTATTATTATTATTATTATTATTTTATTTTATTTTATTTTATCAGGGAAGTTAACTGTAGTGAACTGCCCGGCCCTATCTCTGATTAGAGATCGCGCATGAGAATATGTATGTACATAGGTGCGGATGCACATAAGGGCAAGAGTGGTCAGTTATCTCCCCCTCTTTTCAAAATTACTATTTTAATTTATAAATTTCACACATTATTCATTTTTTGCCCTTTAATTGCCCCCCTCAACTTTTTAGAATCACTGTTTTACCTTATAGTATATTTTATAAATTAGTCATTTTTGCCCCTTAATTGCCCCCAACCTTTCAAAATAATTCTTTTACCTTATATATTTCATACTTTATTCATTTTAGCCACCTTAACTTTTCAAAATAATTCTTTCACCTTACATATTTCACACTTTATTCATTTTCGCCCCTTAATTGCCCTCAACTTTTCAAAAAAATACTATAAAGCTTTCAAAAAAAAAAAATCGGGCAGCGGGCACTGGCCCGCACCCGCATAAGTTTCTGCCCCCTTGTACAAAACTCCTGAATCCACCCTTGTGTGTACATATAGATCAGTATATTCCTTTCACATTTTTATATCTCTGAGTGTTGTTCTCATACTTTTTATCTTTTGTCGCTTAACCTGCCTACAATGTTGAAATTGCTTATTGTTTGGACCTATTTGTGATTTTTTGCAATTGTGGTGATAACCTGAACATGCAATCACCTAAAGAGAAATCTTATATAACCAATTGAATTTGGGAAAAAGATACTTACTATTATTTACAGACTAAAGTTATATAGGTTACAATGATTATCCAAATAAGGAAAGAGCATAAAAGAAATAAATGACAATAAATAGAAAATCACTACGGTCAACATGACCCGGAAATATAAGATATATAGCCGTAATTAACTCTTAATTCCAACACTCCCCCTCAAGCTGGAGCGAAGACATTGACGAGCCCCAGCTTGCGAATAGATGATTGAAGAAGCATCGGACCAACAGACTTGGTAAACATATCAGCAGTTTGCTTAGATGAAGGAACAAAGCTCGGCAAAATGACACCAGATCGAACTTTCTCCCGAATAAAGTGAACGTCAACCTCCACATGTTTAGTTCTTTCATGAAGAACAGAGTCAGAAGACAGCATAATGGCGGACTTATTATCGCAAAACAAGGTGGATGAGCCCGCTACTGGAAAGCCCAATTCGCTTAGAAGAGTCCGAAGCCAAAGAATCTCACACGTGCCCTGAGCCATGGCACGATACTCAGCTTCAGCAGAAGAGCGTGAGACAACAGCTTGTTTTTTACTCTTCCATGATATAAGATGATTGCCACGGAAGGTGCAAAAACCAGATGTAGAACGTCGGTCACTCCTAGAACCTGCATAATCTGCATCTGTAAAGCAAGAGAGACCTGACTGTGCTCCTGCTGTGAAGAAAAGCCCCAAACCAGGACAAGTCTTGAGATACCGAAGGATATGATAAACAGCGTCCATATGAGAAGTACGCGGCGAATGCATAAATTGGCTCACAACACTGACAGCAAAAGTAAGATCCGGTCTCGTATTTGTCAGATAGATAAGACGACCCACAAGACGCTGATACACTGAAGGATCTGGCAGAAGCTCTCCCATCTCTGAAGTTAACTTAAGGTTTGGATCCATAGGAGAGGAGGCAGGCCTACACCCAAGCATACCCGTATCTTGAAGGAGATCAAGTGAATACTTTCTCTGGGATAAGGAGATACCTTGGCGAGACCTAGCAACCTCAATACCAAGAAAGTAACGAAGCGGACCCAAATCTTTAACATCAAACGACATACCCAGATCACGTTTCACTTGAGTAATACCAGACGTATCATCACCAGTAATAACAATATCATCAACATATACTGAGATAATAATACACCTCCCGTGAGACCGGCGACGAATAAAACACGTGTGATCTGAATGGCACCGAATAAATCCCATACGAAGAACCACATCGCTAAATCGACTAAACCATGCACGAGGAGACTGCTTCAGGCCATAAAGAGATTTTTGGAGGCGACAAACTTTCCCTGAACACTCCCCCTGAGGCCAAAAACCCGGTGGAGGATCCATATAAATCGTCTCAGACAAATCACCATTAAGAAAAGCATTTTTGACATCAAGTTGATGGAGAGGCCAAGAATAAGAAGCAGCGAGCGAAACAAGAAGTCGAACCGTAGTTAACTTTGCCACGGGAGTAAAAGTGGCACCAAAATCCTTACCAGGAACCTGTGTAAAACCCTTAGCAACCAAACGGGCTTTATAACGATCAATACTCCCATCTGCCAAATACTTCAGGCTAAAAACCCATTTACAACCAACTGTGCGCTCACCTGCGGGGAGGGTGACAAGCTCCCATGTCTGATTACCATGAAGGGCATCCATTTCTGCTTGCATAGCAGCCACCCACTTTGGATCCTGGAGGGCCTCATGAACCGAACGAGGAATGGGGACCGAATCAACTTGACTGAGAAAGGACTAATAAGAAGCAAACAAGCCCTGATAAGATATATACTTGGAAATTGGATGGTTAGTACTATCAGACAGAAGAAAACGAGCAGGAGGGCGACGAACACGAGTTGGATAACGGGGAGAAATAATATCGGGATTAACATCAGAAGGTAAAGGGGAAGTAGAGATACCTGAATCCGGAGAAGATGTTGGCAGAGGAGCAGAGGGACGGGATCGACGAGAGTAAACTTGGGATGGCTCACTGGTAATGACCGGAGGAAGAGAATCACCAGTGGAGTCAAGGATAGGAACAGGCCGTGGTAAAATAGAATCATCAACCACAACGGGCTCCACTGGTGATTGTCCAGTAGAAGAGGGAGAACCTGGAAAAAAAGGAACAGTTTCCAGAAAAGTAACATCCAAAGAGTGATAAAAATGACGATTAATAGGATCATAACATCTATACCCCTTGGACATGGACGAATAACCTAAAAACACACAACGAACAGCTTTATTATCAAGTTTTGTGCGGGTAGGACTCCTATTTTGAACAAAACAGGTACAACCAAAAACACGTGGCACAAGAGGAAAGAGAGTGCCATCAGGTTTCAAAATATGAAGAGGTGCTTTCCCTTCAAGAACACGACTGGGGGTACGATTAATAAGATACGTGGCAGTGAGGACAGCCATGTGCCAAAAATTTTTGGGAACATTCATACCACATAGGAGGCATCGTACCACAGACATTATGTGACGGTTCTTACGTTCCGCCACACCATTCTGTTCAGGAGTATAAGGGCACGTAAATTGCTGGAGGATCCCATCTTTGTTAAGGGCAGACCTAAAGTCATCCGTTATGTACTCCCGACCATTATCCGACCTAATATTACGCACAACAGTGTTAAATTGAGTTTTAATCATTTGTAGGAAGTTTCTAAAGTGGGTGAAGACCTCAGACTTTTTCTTCATAAGATAAACCCAAGTACAACGCGTATAATCATCAATAAAAGTTACGTAATACCGGTGTTGTGACAAGGCCGTGACAGGTGAAGGGCCCCACACATCAGAATGAATGAGATCAAAAGCACTAGGTGCCCTATGCATGCGTGGAATGTAAGAGGTGCGAGTATGTTTAGACAATTCACAAACCACACACTTAAATTGAAAATCCTTGCAAGCTTTATTCAACGGAGGAAATAACCAACATAAATACTGAAAGTTTGCATGTCCTAAACGAGCATGCCACAAATCTAAAGTTTTAAGAGTAAAGACATATGTATTAGAATCCGGTAAAACAGAATGATTAGAAATAGGTAAACTAGTAGCTTGCAGACTGGAAGCAGACACTGGAGAAGACGACGAAGCACCAAAGTAGTAGAGACCATCCATCTCATGCCCCCTGCCAAAAATCTTCTTCGAAGTCAGGTCCTGCAAATAGCAACAAGTGGGTAAGAACACGACAGCACAATTATGGTCCTTGGCAAGACGATGAACAGAGAGAAGGTTATAGGCAAAATTGGGGACAAAATAAACAGACGAAAGAGTAATATCGGTAGCCAAGGAAACATCTCCCTGACTATGAATGGGAATATAGGAGCCATCAGCAATACGAACTGACTGATCAATAGGAGTAAAAGGAGAGACAAAAAAAGAAGACTCACCAGTCATATGATTATTGGCACCCGAATCCAGAATCTAAGTGGGTCGAGCTGACTTACCGTGAAGAGCAGTAGGAGTACCAGTAGCAATGGAAGCAGTGGGTCCAGAGGTAGAAGAGGAAGCACCTAGGCCCAAGTGTGTCTGGAGTTGAGCAATCTGTGACTGAAGTTGTCCAAGATCAAGTGACGGTGAAGCTACCTCAACTACAGCACCAGTACGAGGAGCACCTTTCCCTCGACCAGCGGGAGACCGACCCTTAGCAAATTGTTGTTTCATCTCGGGATGAAGATCAAAGCAGCGATCAATGGTATGGCCAGGCTTACGGCAGTGCTGACAGAAAAAACGAGAACCGGTGGGTCGTGGTCCTGAAGGAGCAGCAAAAGCCATCTGGTCAGGAACAGACGGAGGAGGACCAATCACAGGAGATACAGAAACAATGCGACGACGTCGCTCATCGCCATCCACAGTAGCAAAGGACTCAAATAAAGAGGGTAAGGGGACAGTATTAAGGATCTGGGTGCGAAGGGCCTCAAACTCGGGCTTTAGGCCCATTAGAAACTGATAGGTATGACGGCGGTCAAGGCGCTTGGTCTCAATAGCACCATCATTAGGAAAGTCGGTAATAGGCTCATACTGAGAGAGCTCCTCCCATCGAGTCTGCAGATACCCAAAATAGTTGGTAACAGAAAGTCCCAAGGTGGCTTGGGAAGCATGTGAGATATCCTGATAGAGCTCAAAAATACGGGAATCATTGTGAGCATGAGCATACATTTTATTCAGGGCAGTCCAGAGGTCAAAAACATTACGGTGGTACATGAACATGTTGTAAACCCGCTCTTCCATGGAATTAAACATCCAACCCAGAATAATACAATTGTCGGTGTACCACTCTTCATATTTAGGATCAGATTCGCCCGGTGATTTTTCCTTACCAAGTAACCACCCAATTTTGCGTTTACCGCCAAGAAAGAGGCGAAGAGAGTTAGACCAGGCATGAAAATTCTTCCCAGTTAACAGTACACTGGTAACACGTTGAGCCAGTGTAGTATGAAAATCAGAACGAGGAGCCGCAGTAACAGTGACATCTTTACCCGTCTCCTTAGCCATGGAAGTACGCTAAAAAACAACAGAGCGTAGAACAATCCAAGGAATAATAGAACAAATCTGGGAAGAAAGAGAACCAAACACAGCCGGACAGTCGGCGAAAAAACAACTGGGCAGCCGGACACTCGGCTCACCCAAACAAAAGGACTAAGAGCACATATGAGGCTCTAGTACATCACAGAATATAACACCCGCATTTGTGTTATTGCATTTCATTGCACTTGTCATGCATGATAATGTGATGTGGCGTGTCTTATGACACATGGTTGAGTGAGTTTTGACTCACGAGTTGATTTGGGTGTCTGTATTAGAGAACCCTCTGAGACTGTGGTGATTTAGAATTTTGTTGTTGTGACGTCTCTCCGAGTATGAGACGGTCACTGTGGAACATTTTAAATGTTTATCTGAAAATAAATGTTTACCTGTGTATTTCAATATCTGTATTATTTTCTGTTTTAGAGTTTATTTCTGTTGTTAGATTTAGTATCCTGGTGAGGACGAATGAACACGCTATTAATTTGGTAGGCTAATTAGCAACTTCGAAAACGTCATGTAGAAATTCGCGTTTTAGCGACCAAACGAAACTTAGTCGAAAACTTTTATAATTTTGAAGTTTCACTTATAAAGCTAAGAATAAGCTGCATAGAAAGTTTCAGAGACTGATTAGGAGTTTTGAAAACTCGTGGGGAGGTAAACGTAATTCCCCGAGAATGTTGCCTATATATAGGAAGTAATGAACTTAGATTTTTCTAAGCTTCTAACCTAATTCTAAAAGGAGGCCAAAAGGGGGCTAGAGAGAGATTTTGAAGCTTAGAGCTTTGCGACGCCAAACGACGACCTTCCGTCAGTCTGGTTTCTCCCATATTTCATATTCGAGCTCCTCGAGGTAAGAGCTTCGTTTTGATATATGTTAGGGCTTGTTTGGCCAAATTTTCCGAAAAGTTATTTCCTAGAATTTTTCATAAAAGTTGATAAATGGAATTTTGATCCATAGGATTTGTACTAGACGGACTTCTGCACGTTCTTTGTGCACGGGTTTTCTTTGGATCGTATTATAGGAGCGTAAATCGGAGGTGAGTGATTCAACTATGTTTTGGAATGATTTTCTTGGCATGTATTCATGTTATGTTTGAATAGCATGTATTAATCCTTAGAGATATATTGTGTAGTTCATATTGGGCATTTATATTGATAAGTAGGCTCAATAGCACGGTGATATGTTTTAATTACCGCGAGCATGGTGATATGTATTTGAGCATGTTAAGTTGCTTATTTGGGTCAGAAGGAGCACGTGGTCACCGTACCATTTTGTGGAGCCAGTTTAGGGCATTAAGGTCGCACGATTGAAGAAAAGAATCGTGGGTCTTACCCTTTCGCGTGGACTTATTGGCGAGGAGTCGCGGATTGGGAATATGGACGGGCACGTGAGTCTCCGGCGACTAGTATGAAATGTAGAGATGTGAATGCGGACATGTTTATCATTCATGTACATATGTTGATTTATTCACTAAGCTTTAGCTTAAACAAATCGAAATATGTGTGGTTATTCAAATAACCATTTCAGGTGTAAATGGTGGCGAGGGATCGCAGAAGTGAGAACGTGGGTTGGGAGTTCGCTTGAGAGGCAACTTGAATGTTAATCTTGTAGTTTTGGGATAATAGGGATGTTGTATTAAGAATTCTTATGGTTTTGGTTATGTTTAATTTGGTATGATAGAATGGATCTAGAACGTTGTAATAGTTAGTAACATGTTGTAATTATGTTTGGTAATGCTTTAATATAGCTAGAATTGCTTTGGACTGAGTTTGATTGAGGGGTTGATCATTGGATGGAAGTTAGAAAGCTTTTAAACTTGAAAATCCTGTAGATTGGGCTGCTGCCAGGGGAGCAGTCGACGGAGCAGTCGACTGAACCCCTGTGTCTGTTGGCCACTGCTTTTAATATAGCAAAAGCAGTCGACTGGACCCCTCCAGCAGTCGACTGGACCCCTACCTCAGTCGACTGGACCCCCAGTCTCAGTCGACTGGAATTGATCTTAAAATCCCTGCCCGCCTCCGTCGACTGAGCAGTCGACTGAGCAGTCGACTGAACCTCTGGTTTTAAAATGTGTTTTGTTTTCCGCTGCGTGTGTTCTTCAAACCTAATTTTTGGGAACGTTAATGAATTGGTTTAGCCTCGGTGGCGTGCCACGGGCTCCGGTTCCGCTATTGTGGGACCGGGCTGTGACATTTAGTGGTATCAGAGCATAAGTTTAGAGCCTTGGGAACGTTCGACGACGAGTGGAGTGTTGAGTGAATTGTCACATGTTCTAAATTGCATCCATACATATTAGAGATGTTTGATGCATATGGTATGTTGCTATACATACATGATTATGTTATTGCCATACATGCATAGTATTTATGCATTTGTGAATCGGTTAAATCATACGGATGTGGAACTGTATGATGAGATGACGTTATCATGAGTTATAATAGACCGCGTGTTGTGGCAAGAGGGAAAGATGATATTTTGGTAGTGATGAACAGTGGAATTGCTAAGCTAAAAGAAAATAATTTTTGATCGAATCAGTGGATGTTTTCAACGATAGTGATGAGTGTCCTTTGGGGGATCTAACCGAGAACGGAGTTTGAGCAGTGAACGTCAGATGAGATTTCTTTATAGTTCTTCAGACATGGGTTAGATGCTGTGAAGCGAGAGAATAGAGATTTGCAGTTGGGTATTATGGTAGCAAGATAGTCCAACACCATGTATTGCTCGTGTATGGGATAGGTGAGGAATCTCTCACCTTATCTTACGGTGTTAACCTACGGTACAATCGTACGAGGTTATCTTATGATGTATCTTACGGTATATACGGTGTATGTCAGGTAGTTGAAGAATTTTTCGACTTATTGTACGTCATTGAGACGATTGGATGGTTGAGGAATCTCTCAACCTATCTTACGGTATGTATTGGACGGTTGAGTAATCTCTCAACCTATCTTGTGTTATGTATTGGTAATTGAGAAATATCTTAACGAGCTATGAGTATTGTGGTTATTGAGGAATCTCTCAATTGAACCTGATTTCGAATGGTTATGGCACCAAGGTAGATTTAGATGTGGTATGAGGATTAGAAGTGAATGCTACTTGATCGATTGTATGTGTGAAAATGTTGGGATTGGAGGACTGACCTAAGAGGAGGGGTTAAGAACGAGAATGAAAGAGTATACTTTGACGGTTTGAAACTACAGTTGGTAGAAGTTTAATTGATGACATACTTCGGGAGTGTTTACTTAGACTTGATGATTATGTGCGTATCAATGTAACGATAAGGACGATATGGGTTGAAAGAGGAACTGTAGAAATTCTTAATGAAGAGTAAATGGACAGAAATGAAGAGTAATAAGGTTCCCTAGTGTTTTGCAGTGGTTTGTCAGAAGAGATAGAATAAAGGAAGTAGGAATAGGAGGTTGGAAGTAAAAGATAAGTGTGAATTATGGAACGTGATAAGAGATTCAGAGGAATCGAGTGGATATTTGAATAACATGGAGATGGGAGGACCTTGATAGGGAGATTGTAGCAAAGGTTGTTAGCACAGAGAGTTGTAGTACAGGCGACCTCGAACCTAGATTTTGAATGTATTTTCAAAATAAAACGAAAACCCTTTCTTCTAATGCTTTTAAAACATCTTTGGGTTTTTGAAGCAAGTGGTTGCCAACTGGAAGTTGGAGTACAATAATTATTACGATACTGAACAAGAACAATTGTGAAAGTGGATAGAGTAAAGAGAATTGGGTAAGTCAAGTTAGAGAAATGAAAATGTAAAATGGGAAGATGAATCTTTGATGAGTAAGTGAACAGAACCGGTAAGAATGGGAGGAAGACATGGTATTACGTTGAGTACATTATCGAATATGATAGTAGAAATGTAAAATGGTTGGAGGATAATGGTGGATGCAATGAAATACGACCTCAGTGTCCTGGATTCCAACAAGGTTGGAGAGTTTTGAGACTGTCGAAGTCCACCCTAAGAAAATTTTAAAGTGTTTAAAATATTTTAAAATAAAACTTTCGTTGAGTAAGAAAATTTGTTTTAAAAAAAAAAAACTTGTAATAAGGTATCAAGAGGACTTTGGAAGACGAGTATCGTGGTGGGACATGGTATGCTTAGTGCTTGAGACAAAACGGTGGTCGTCAAACGAATGAGTTCTACGTGAGTAGATTATCAACTTGGAAATTTTAAGGTAAAAGGATTAGTGAAATGTTGTACACTTGGAATTAGTAAGTTGGAAGTAGTGCTGTTAAACGAGTTGACTTGAGTATTGTCATGAAAGGTATGTGAATTGAAAGTCGATAAGAAATTTATCAAACACAGTGAGACTATGGTACTTGATTGGGAAGACCAAATTATTGAATTGTCCTCGGATGGTTACGGGAATAATATGAAATACTTAGGACAGCAAGTTCTTCGTGAACAATGAAATTGAGATCAGAATGGAGAATATAGAGGGTTAGAGAATCTGAATTGGAGTTAAGTCAGATTGACTAGAGTTATGAAATACTAAATCGTTAAATAAGGTATGAAACCTTGAGATGTTATACAAGGAATATATGTTCAGTGTAAAAGGCAGTTAGGAACTCAGTGAGAATTGAGATACAGAAGTATTATCGATATGGACTTGTGCAAGGGTGAAAGTGAAACACCAGAGACGTATAGAGTTGTAAACTACGTAAATGGTAGAGGTCTACCTAGACGGATAGACTAAAGAATAGTATACAAGTAGGGTATGGAATGAAAATGAATTACATTGCAGTTGAGATCTCCGGCAGAAAAATAATTGACTCAAGATGTGTGTATGTTATATAAATAAAATGAATTGTGAATGGTCAAGGGTTGAGACAGGAACAAAATATGTTCTGAGCATGGGAATAAGTGTTGATGAACTCTATGGTAGGTATATGACTGAGTAAGCCAAATTTTGATTTACAATGTTATTCGTTATGATGAATATTGGGAGTAATTGTGTTGAGAAGGAGATGAAGTGTTATGGGTAATTTTAAATCTATTTGTTTTAAAAGAACAACATGAAAGAAATGTGTTTGACTTTGATGAAAATTCTAAATCAAAACTGTTAGGTATGATCTTCTATTTCAATCGGCAGTAGTTCGGGTGCAGACTTTGGAGAGCTAAATGATGAATATGTTTGACCTCATTGTGGGTGATTTGGGACGTTATGTAAGCTCGAAATCTGAATGGAGGCACGTATGATTGGAAGTATAGTACGAGATTGGTTAAATTGAACGGAATGATAAGAACTTGGGAGTCGTTGGAAATGCGTTATAGCGCTACAAGTGGTTTGGTGATTAGCAGAGTAAGAGATTAAATCTATAGTATGTGAAACCATTGATTGAAGCATTGACTTATCAACGGGGTATATATGCGTGATAGTACTCAGTTGTGGTTCACTTCGGGATGAAGAATCGTGTATAGATATTAACCAGTTGAGACGTAATGTCAACGACTTTTAGTCAACAAGAAAGATAGGTGAAGGGGGATGCGTTACTTCCTTCGTTTTGGTGATTGGGATATAACCTTTGGGTTTCGAACATCATATGTGATAAGTACGATAAAAGGATATGTGAGTGGACGTGGTGACGTCGTGATGTGATTTAGTGTCAGGTTTGACTATTGAGTAAGTTCTACTTAGGTATCGATGTTCTCATTTATCGAGATGCTTCGGGGTATTGCTAGGATTCTGTTTGAATCTTCTATCAGATTGAGGCGGGGACTTTGAGGATTTATTTTCCTTAAAAGCCTGAGGATTTATTTTCCTCATGAGATTGTGTCATCTCAGCGAAGGGGATTGTGTATGTGGTAAATGTTGGAAGTACTTGCGTGAAGTCTTAGTGACTTGAGAAGATGAGATGCGTCCTCAGTATCCGCACCTTTTGAGACATGAGGTACAAGTTTGGGGACAAACTTCTTTTAAGGGGGAGAGTATTATAACACCCGCATTTGTGTTATTGCATTTCATTGCACTTGTCATGCATGATAATGTGATGTGGCGTGTCTTATGACACATGGTTGAGTGAGTTTTGACTCACGAGTTGATTTGGGTGTCTGTATTAGAGAACCCTCTGAGACTGTGGTGATTTAGAATTTTGTTGTTGTGACGTCTCTCCGAGTATGAGACGGTCACTGTGGAACATTTTAAATGTTTATCTGAAAATAAATGTTTACCTGTGTATTTCAATATCTGTATTATTTTCTGTTTTAGAGTTTATTTCTGTTGTTAGATTTAGTATCCTGGTGAGGACGAATGAACACGCTATTAATTTGGTAGGCTAATTAGCAACTTCGAAAACGTCATGTAGAAATTCGCGTTTTAGCGACCAAACGAAACTTAGTCGAAAACTTTTATAATTTTGAAGTTTCACTTATAAAGCTAAGAATAAGCTGCATAGAAAGTTTCAGAGACTGATTAGGAGTTTTGAAAACTCGTGGGGAGGTAAACGTAATTCCCCGAGAATGTTGCCTATATATAGGAAGTGATGAACTTAGATTTTTCTAAGCTTCTAACCTAATTCTAAAAGGAGGCCAAAAGGGGGCTAGAGAGAGATTTTGAAGCTTAGAGCTTTGCGACGCCAAACGACGACCTTCCGTCAGTCTGGTTTCTCCCATATTTCATATTCGAGCTCCTCGAGGTAAGAGCTTCGTTTTGATATATGTTAGGGCTTGTTTGGCCAAATTTTCCGAAAAGTTATTTCCTAGAATTTTTCATAAAAGTTGATAAATGGAATTTTGATCCATAGGATTTGTACTAGACGGACTTCTGCACGTTCTTTGTGCACGGGTTTTCTTTGGATCGTATTATAGGAGCGTAAATCGGAGGTGAGTGATTCAACTATGTTTTGGAATGATTTTCTTGGCATGTATTCATGTTATGTTTGAATAGCATGTATTAATCCTTAGAGATATATTGTGTAGTTCATATTGGGCATTTATATTGATAAGTAGGCTCAATAGCACGGTGATATGTTTTAATTACCGCGAGCATGGTGATATGTATTTGAGCATGTTAAGTTGCTTATTTGGGTCAGAAGGAGCACGTGGTCACCGTACCATTTTGTGGAGCCAGTTTAGGGCATTAAGGTCGCACGATTGAAGAAAAGAATCGTGGGTCTTACCCTTTCGCGTGGACTTATTGGCGAGGAGTCGTGGATTGGGAATATGGACGGGCACGTGAGTCTCCGGCGACTAGTATGAAATGTAGAGATGTGAATGCGGACATGTTTATCATTCATGTACATATGTTGATTTATTCACTAAGCTTTAGCTTAAACAAATCGAAATATGTGTGGTTATTCAAATAACCATTTCAGGTGTAAATGCTGGCGAGGGATCGCAGAAGTGAGAACGTGGGTTGGGAGTTCGCTTGAGAGGCAACTTGAATGTTAATCTTGTAGTTTTGGGATAATAGGGATGTTGTATTAAGAATTCTTATGGTTTTGGTTATGTTTAATTTGGTATGATAGAATGGATCTAGAACGTTGTAATAGTTAGTAACATGTTGTAATTATGTTTGGTAATGCTTTAATACAGCTAGAATTGCTTTGGACTGAGTTTGATTGAGGGGTTGATCATTGGATGGAAGTTAGAAAGCTTTTAAACTTGAATATCCTGCAGATTGGGCTGCTGCCAGGGGAGCAGTCGACGGAGCAGTCGACTGAACCCCTGTGTCTGTTGGCCACTGCTTCTAATATAGCAAAAGCAGTCGACTGGACCCCTCCAGCAGTCGACTGGACCCCTACCTCAGTCGACTGGACCCCCAGTCTCAGTCGACTGGAATTGATCTTAAAATCCCTGCCCGCCTCCGTCGACTGAGCAGTCGACTGAACCTCTGGTTTTAAAATGTGTTTTGTTTTCCGCTGCGTGTGTTCTTCAAACCTAATTTTTGGGAACGTTAATGAATTGGTTTAGCCTCGGTGGCGTGCCACGGGCTCCGGTTCCGCTATTGTGGGACCGGGCTGTGACACAGAAAAAGGGCCCAAACTAGGGCAAACAACTACAGCCAAAGGCTGCGACAGAGCCAAAAAACTGGCTCTGAGGTTCGGCAAGCCTGCGGCTGGATGTGGTGAGGCTGCGGGGGCTGCGGCTGGATGTGGGGGTCTCGGCGAGGGTAGGTGGTGGGGTAGGGCAGTGGCGCAGGGCAGTGGCGCAATGATTGGTGAGGCCGAAGGATGGAGATGGTGGGTGGGGTAGGCGCCGAAGGGTGTTAGGGTTAGGGTTAGGCTCTGATACCAAATTGAATTTGGGAAAAAGATACTTACTATTATTTACAGACTAAAGTTATATAGGTTACAATGATTATCCAAATAAGGAAAGAGCATAAAAGAAATAAATGACAATAAATAGAAAATCACTACGGTCAACATGACCCGGAAATATAAGATATATAGCCGTAATTAACTCTTAATTCCAACATAACCCCTATACATAATTCTTTCTCGTTATCCACCTTATGTATGATTCAACATGAAAGTGTACTATCACTTGAATGAGCTGATCGACACTGCTAAACCACTAATTCTAGTTAATAAACAAGATTTATAAATATTTTTGTGTATCTAAATGATACGGATGATTTTGCTGAGTCATGTGTATTTGCTTCTATATTCTTAGCGACTGATCATATCATTAATATTGTTAATTCTCTTGTTTAACGTATGTGTGGTTGCTTCTATAATCTTTAGCAAGTAATCATATTTTTTATTTTGTTAATTCCTCTTGGTTGGTCCCGAACATTTAGGCTGTGTTTGGATCGTGAATTTCAAGAGGGAAAAGAAAAGTGGAGGGAAAATGAAAGAAAAGCGGCAGAAAATGGAGGGATACAAAATCCTTGCTCTTGTTTGGTTGAGTGGAAAAGCAAAAGGGAATCTTTTCTTTTCCCCCCAACGAATCCACAATAACCAAACAATGGATATTGAATCCATCATCGAATCTTTTCTTTTCCCTCACGAAATCCATAATCCAAACACAGCCTTAGGGAACCATTTGGTTTATCTTAATCATTAGATTCAAGATCTTCCTTCCTTCCTTTCTCCCATCTCCTGTTTTTAGGTTCTAACTAGTTCTTGATGCATTTCAGGGGAAGAGAGGAAAAAAAAAATGGTTGATTGTTACTTGTCCTGTGAAAACCCCACAACAACAAAAAAAAAAAAAAAAAAAACATAAAAGATCTTCTACTCTCTATGCTCATAAAAATTTGGGTTATCTGTGAGTCATCTGTCTCTATTTGAGTGTATTCTTAATTTCGTTCTCTTTTATCACTCAAAGGTTCTCTAAATCCGCTAAAACAGAACAGAGTTTAAAAAAATAAAAATCACTGGTTAGTTGCAGAGACAAATGCATTGGTTTGACATGCAATTAGCTGAAAGTACCCTATAATTACTAACACGTATGTAATTATTGTACAAATGTTGTAAATGTCTTTAAAATTCTGAAGCCCAACTTCTCTTTTTTTTTTTTAGTTGATCGGAATCCTTTTATTTATTATAAGCAATCTGCAAAAATCACAAATTGAACATCACTGAGTTTTAAATTTCACGGTTTCTGGAATTAAAGAAATGATAACAATTAAAGATCCAAAGAAGCAGATACTGTGCATGAACAAAATCTTTCAGCTCTTTGGCAAAAGCCCATTTTCTTTCAGGGGAGGGGCGAGGTGTGGGCAACAACCACGGCCACCATATGAAGTTAATTCATGATAATTTTATCTGTGGTATTAATCTAACCTCAGTTGCTTCAACTATCTGTTTAAGTCAACTGGCATTATTATTATAAAACCGTTGTTCATGATTTCATCTACTTTCAGTTTACCATCAGACTTCCCGTGGATAAAAACTGACGCTAATGTTCTTAATTATGTGCTGAGCTGTCACTGCCAGTGTCCATATCTGAGAGTGTAGAAACAGATTATCATACAAAAATACTCTCAAGACAATGATTTATGTGAAAAAACCCCGAAGGGAAAAAAATCACAGCAGAAGAGAGAGCAATCTTATTATCTGGTATATTTTTCAGCAGCACACACAAATATATATATATATATATATATTACAATGGTGTATAGAATGCCTGTGATGAAGCCTCTATATTGAGCAAGTTCTAAATGTGGTCAATCAATCATCTCCACAGATTTTCCAATGGCTGATATCATGGTGGCTAACATCATGGTCAATCACTTCCCAATATAAACAAATCCCATAAATCTCTTTTCTCCATCAATACTCCCCCTCAAGTTGGTGTGCGAAAATATCAAGAAAACCCAACTTGAATTTCTTCAAATTTAGCAGCAGGTAGGCCTTTGGTAAAAATATCAGCTAGCTGTAGATTGCTACGAATAAAGGGAGTGCAGATAATATTGGCTTGCACATTTTCACGAACAAAATGACAATCTACTTCAATGTGTTTAATCCGCTCATGAAATACTGAATTTGCCGCAATGTGAATTGCAGCTTGATTATCACAAAACATTTTTGTTGGTTGAGTGTCACCAAAGCCCAAGTCTTGCAAGAGGGCACGGAGCCAAATAATTTCACTGGTGGTAGAGGCCACTACTCGGTATTCAGCTTCAGCACTTGATCGAGCAACTACATTTTGTTTTTTACTCTTCCACGTTACCAAATTGCCTACCACAAAGGTACAATATCCGGTTGTGGATCTTCGATCAACTGAACAGCCTACCCAATCTGCATCGGTATACACAACAATGGTAGTATGCCATAGTATGCCCATTCTTACGCATCCATATACCTCTTCTTGGAGAATCCTTCAAATACTGTAAAATTCTGTTAACCGAGTTCATGTGATGAGTCCTTGGAGCATGCATAAAACGACTTACCAAACTGACTGCATAAGAGATATCTGGACGTGTAATAGTCAAATAGATTAGTCTACCAACTAATCTCTGAAACTGGTCAATGTTTGAAAGTAATTCACCATTATCATCAAGTTTTCCTTTGCTATCAATTGGTGTATCTGATGATTTTACTCCCAGTTTTCCTATTTCTTGCAGCAAATCCAATACATACTTTCGCTGGTTAAGAAATATGCCATGTTTTGAATAGGCAACTTCTAAACCCAAAAAATACTTCAATATTCCCAAGTCCTTAATAGCAATTTGATCATGCAGCAGGGTCTTGAGTTTTGAAATTTTAATTTTATCATTACCAGCAATGACAATGTCATCAACATAAATCAAAACAATAACAATACCTTCCTTTCTTAATAAACAGAGACGGATCTGCATCGCTTCTTCTGAGTCCATTCATCACAAGAACAGAGCTGAGCTTGGCATACCAAGCACGCGGAGATTGTTTTAGACCATAGATAACTTTCTTTAACTTGCATACAACCCCGAGTTTAGTCTCACATGGATGTCCGGGAGGAACACTCATGTACACCTCTTCTTCAAGGTCACCATGTAAAAAGACATTTTTAACATCCATTTGGAATAATTTCCAATCTAGATTAACTGCTAGAGATAAGAGCACACGAAAGGTGTTCCTTTTTGCAATAGGTGCGAAAGTTTCCTTGTAATCTTCACCATATGTTTGAATAATCCTCTAGCAATAAGATGTGCTTTATGTCGTTCAATTGAACCATCATTTTTGTACTTAATCTTGTACACCCAACGACAACCAACTGTTTTCTTTCCATATGGAAATTGAACAATCTCCCATGTATTATTTGCTTTAAGAGCATCTAATTCTTCTTGCATAGCCTTTCTCCATGCTGAAATGGAGTTGGCCTCTCGAAAGGTCTTTGGTTCTTGATTTTTAGAAACTGCACTCAAGAAAGCAAAATGAGATTCTGTGATTTTATCATATGTTAAGTGCTGTTGTAAGGGGTATGAGACAGTATGATAGCTGAAGAAATCTTTCATTTTTTTCTGGAGGACGAGTCTCTCTATTCGACCTTCGAAGGGGTTGAGGAACTGGAGAAACCAAAACTGAAGGAGAAGCCGTGGGTTCTGCCTGTGTTGAACCATTATTAACAGCCTATGTTGCTGCCAAATCATCATTAACAATCTGTGTGGCTGCAGAACCAGAACCATTATTAGCAACATAAGTTGGTGCATCATTAGTAACTGAGGGAAGTGGTACCAAGTCAGATAAATACTCTCCCTGGCACCAATTCCCATTTTGAAAAAAAGATTCAGATTCCACAAACCGTACATCTCGAGATATAACAATTTTTTGAGATGTCATATCATAACATACATACCCTTTCTTTATGGAGGAATACCCAAAAATATGCACATCTGACAGACCTTGCATCTAGTTTATCTCTGTGAATAGCTTGTTGATGCACGTAACATACACATTCAAATACTCGCAAGTGTGATATGTCTAGTTTTTGATTTTTTTAGTACTTCCAATGGTGATTTGAACTCAAGAACTCTACTGGGAAGTCGATTAATTAGGTATGAAGCAGTCAAGAATCCATGCGACTAATACCGCTTTGGAACATTCATTTGAAACATAAGAGCACGAGTGGTTTCCAGAATGTGTCGGTTTTTCCTTTCGGCCACCCCATTTTGTTGTGGTGTACCGACACAACTGGTTTGTTGTATACTTCCATGACTACTAAGATAATAAGGTAAAGGTCCTTTGACAAATTCAGTACCATTGTCAGAGCGCAAAAATTTGATTTTAGCACCAAATTGTGTAAGCACCATGTTATGAAAATTTTTAAAAACATTTGCTACCTCATTTTTTGCTTTCAGTAAATAAAACTAAGTAGCGCGAGATCATTCATCGATAAATATCACAAAATGTTTATATCCATCATAAGAATCAAAAGGTACAGGTCCCCATAAATCAGAGTGTATTAATTCAAATAATTCATCGGACTTCGTCAAGGAATTAGCAAAAGGGAGACGAATTTGTTTAGAAAATTGACAAATGTCACAAACATTAGGATCAACAAAAATAGAAGGAAAAAGACTTGACAAAACACGATTGGATGGATGTCCAAGCCGTTTATGGAGTGTATGACTTTCAACTAAGTCACTAGCTTGGCATGCCTTATTACAAGAATTTAACAAATAAAGCCCATGCGAATATGTTCATTCACCAATCGTCTCCTTCGACTTTCGATCCTGAAAGGTGACAGAAGTAGGAGAGAAAATTACATCATAATTCAAGGAATTCGTAATTTTGCCAACAGACAGAAGTTGAACAGGGAAAGAAGGAACAACAAGAGCATCAGAAGTGGGGCTACAAGGAAAAAAATTAACTTTCACAGTACCTTGAACAGGAACAATGGATCCATTAGCAACTGAAATGTCATGCTTAGTAGATGTTGGAATAAAATTAGACACCGACGAAGAATCATTGACCATATGATCAGTAGCTCCAGAGTCAATAATCCAAGATTTAGCTTTAGAAGATGAAACAAGATAAGCATGAAGATTACCTGATACATGAGTGGAAGCGGAAGTGGAAGTGGAAGCAGACTAATTTTTTAGTGAAGATATAGACTCATTTAGTTGTTGAAGAAGATGACCAAATTGATCCATTGAGATTGAAGTCCCTGCAATGGAGGCATGTTCTTTACGACTCTTATCATTTTTGAGATGAGGATGTAATTCCCAACAACATTCCTTGGTGTGCCCATCCTTATTGCAATGGTCACAGTGATATGACCCTTTTCTGCCCTTATTGCGTAAATTAAATCTTCCCTTTTCAAGTGTCTTATCTTAGCCAAGGAACGTGGGATTCAACTTTCTCATTCGAAGACTTAGTTTCAACATTCATAGTCTTCTTTCTAGTTTCCTCTCGCTGGATAGCGCCACAAACAGTGGCAAGAGTTGGTAAAGTTGAGTCCATGAGAATATTGCTTCTGATGTACTCATATTCTGGCCTCTAGCTGCTAAGCAACGCAAATATCTTATCTTCTTCAGCCTGTTTCAAAAGGATCTGTGTGTCAGTGACGTGTGGACGATATATATTCAATTCGTCCCATAATGTTTTCAAGTGGCCAAGGTGTTTAGTAAAGGTTTTCTCACCTTGTTGAGTTGCTGCAATCTCTAGCTTGAGGTCAAATACTCGAGCATAATTATTTTGATTGCCATACATTTCCTCAACTGATTCCCATAATTCTTTTGATGAATCAGAAAAAGTAAAAATTTCAGCAATGTGGGATTCCATCGAGTTGAGTAACCAAGATCTGATAAGTTGATCATTGGCAACCCAATCTTCATACCCAGTATCTGCCTTGGGAGGACAAGTTTTATTCCCATCTACAAATCCAAATTTATTCTTGCCACCGAGAGAGAAAGTAACAGCTCTTGACCATGGCACATAGTTCACACCATTTAAAGGAATATACGAGAGTTTCCAACCAGGATTTGAATTTAAATCAGACTCAGCCATGGATTGATCCTTGAGTCAAGAGGCTTGTAACGTCAAATTGAATCAGACCTTGCTCTGATACCATGTAGAAACAGATTATCATACAAAAATACTCTCAAGACAATGATTTATGTGGAAAAACCCCGAAGGGTAAAAAACCACAGTAGAAGAGAGAGAGAGATCTTATTATCTGGTATATTTTTCAGCAACACACACAAATATATATATATATATAATTATATATATATATTTACAATGGTGTATAGAATGCATGTGATGAAGCCTCTATATCGAGCAAGTTCTAAATGTGATCAATCAATCATCTCCACAGATTTGCCAATGGTTGATATCATGGTGGCGACATCATGGTCTATCACTTCCCAAGATAAACAAATCCCATAAATCTCTCTTCTCCATCAACAGAGAGTATTAAATCAATATGTAATTCATTCTTGTTCTTATATATTCAATGAATCTATTTTCCGCCTAAATTTCTTAATGAGGATTGGAGCAGGCTCTATATCTCGAATGGAATACGTGAACTCTGTATCTTCAATGGAATATGCGCAGTTGGATTATGATTAATAGGCAGCTATGAATTAGTAAATGCCAATAAGCTAACATTATTTGTAGAAAATATAGCTACAGTTCAATATAATTGGCTATGATCGGTGGACAAACTGGTCGACTTTAAGTATAGGTGTATATGTGCTTATGCATAAAAATTAAAATGCTATGTAGATTGTAGCTGAAAGAACTGGTTGATTCAAGTACGGTTAGGCAGTAAGTTCTTATACTTTTTTTTTAAAATGATTTGTACTTGTTATATGTACTTTCAGGTACTCCAACAAATTGTACTTTGTTGGGAATCCCCAAAGCACTCTTCCTTTCAGTACCTGGTCTGCTATCTCTTTCTGTTTCTATCTGCCAATGTAACTAGTCTTGATTTGGTGTAGGCATTCCCTTTCCAGTTTCCATTAATGTACTTAGTCTTCTCTCTTTCTTTTTCCATAATGTTAAAGCTTCTGTCTTGGTTTGTTTATTATTGTTTTTTGTGATGTGATTGACTTTCCTCATGGAATATGTTTGTGCATTGCTCTTTAAGAAATGTCATGCTTTTATGTCTTTGTAGATTTCTTTCTCAAATGCCATACAAAATCTCCCGCAACAGGGAAGGACATGTTGGGTGACATGTCGTGAGCGTCAAGACTAGAGAGTTTTAGAAACTCAGGTAATGGGTTTGTGTTATTTTTCAAATCCACATTATTATTCCTTCTAAATCATCCATTGCTGGGTGAGAAAAATGTAAGTAAAGGAGAAATTTGAAATTTAGCTTAGAGATATTTGGATGCAAGTAATTTAAGTAGCTGAGATATTCTAATTTCAAATTTCGTATTGTTAATAATTTTCTCATTTGCACGTACATTGTTTGGATAATTTTTTTTTGTTAGTCTAGATCCATAAAATAATTAATCCAACTCAATCACGAAGAAAAGGTATATCTAATTCGCCTTCTATTTTTTCATTGTGTCAATGCAATCTTTAGTTCATGCAACCTTGACAAATAAGTTTACGATTTATAATGGTGGTGGATAAGAAAAACCAAGAATTCAAAGCGCATGGAGATCTCATAATGGAATGATCATGCTCTTTAAAGAAGTATTATATTGAGAGAGTAAGAGGACGTTCCATATTGTCAGAAAGAGGGAAAGATTCTTTTACTTTTTAAAAAAAAAAAGATATAGGGCCCATTAGCTCTCAACTGCTTTATTTTGAGGATTTTGAAAGCAATCCCTATCTAGCGGATCTTATGCAGTTGAAGCTTTAAAGTCCTTGCATGCCCATTAGCTCTCGTGATTAGAAGTACTCCTTATTGTGCTTGACAGAAAATCTTTTGGTGTAACTTTGTTTTTGTTGGAAAAAGTGTATTTTAAAATTGGAGGGAAAGTTTGAGGGAAAACTTTTGAAAATTGGTTTTGAGTTTTGTCTTATTCACAAACCAACCCAAATGTTATTTTACTTGTCCCACATAGGAAAATTAGAGGAAGTGGGAAGGACATATATATATATATATATATAAGTGGAGGTTGGAGTAAGGGTTGGGCCCCTTGGGGGTACCAAGTTTTGTGAAGGGGGAGGACCTAGGCCCAATTGGGTTTACCACAAAACACACACACGCGCACCGCCGCCGCCCCGCTCTGTTGCGGGCCGGGCTTGGGTGTGCTCCTATATATATCTTTTTATACAAAATTTATTTGGAAAATAAATATTTTATAAGCTGAAGAGTTTTATTTCAAGTCTCCCTAAAACTCCTCCACATTTTTTACTCCAGAATTTTTTTCCAACGTTCCAGTTTTTCTCTGCACGTTCTGCAACGTTATATTTCCCCAATGTTTAGAATATATTTTATAAATACAAAAAACTGCTTTCATAAAAATTACACAATTACAAAGAGCAAAAAGAGTTATAGAAGTTTTTCCAAAACACAGTTTTCTTCGCAGTTTCTGAGCAACTAGTTCTGAAAGGGTGTGGGTTTTCCGATCTTCCTTCATGCAAGAATTTTCGAGACAGAGGCTATTTCTGTGCTACTTTATCCTGGGGACGTCGTGGCATTCATCCGAACTGTTTGCACAACTTGGGGGCAGAGCCGCGAAGTGTCTTAAAGAAAGCGACTAAGTCCGCGACTCATCCCAAGAAAAACGTCAAAGGCTACTATTATTGGTAACATTGTTCCTTTTTGTTTCTGCAGTAACAATTTTAAGACACTTTTTCATCTGCCATGGAATCTTCAATGCTCTCTGTTACCCCTGACCTCAACAAACCCTTCAAATTTGAGGGCCTTCACTTTAAACGGTGGATGATGAAAATGATGTTTTTCTTAACTATGAAAAAATTGCAATCCTTTTGTCTTTCTGAAAAAACCACTGTTTTTTAAAATCCCACTGTTGCTCAAATCAGAGAGTCTGACATTTGGAATGAAAATGATTTTCTTTGCAAAAATTATATTTTGAATGGACTCTCTGATAGTCTTTATGATTATTATGCAAACTGTGATTCTGCAAAAAAAGTTTGGGACACCCTTCAGAAAAAATATGACACTGAAGAAGTTGGAGCAAAGAAATTTGCAGTCAGCCGTTATTTGAAATACCAAATGACGGATGACAAATATGTTGAAGCTCAACCCCATGAGCTGCAACAAATTGCTCATGAGATAATTTCTGAGGGCATGGATTTAAATGATCAGTTTTAAGTTGCTGTCATTATTGACAAGCTTCCCCAAAGTTGGAAAGATTTCAAAAATATTTTGAGACACAAAACCAAAGAATTTTCATTGGAAAGTTTGATAACTCGCCTTCATATTGAGGAGGAGGCAAGAAAAGAAGATTTAAAAGAATGGGCTCTTGTTGTTTCAAACAACAAGAAAGCTCAAAATTTTTCTAA
The DNA here is from genome assembly GCA_033977485.1 of Hydrangea macrophylla. Lineage (NCBI taxonomy): Eukaryota > Viridiplantae > Streptophyta > Magnoliopsida > Cornales > Hydrangeaceae > Hydrangea > Hydrangea macrophylla. The sequence goes on along the minus strand of CM066988.1, from coordinate 94,318,319 downwards.
AAAAAAATCTCTGTTGTTGTGAAACCACCTGCAAAAACCATGAAGTTTCAAAACCGGAATCAGAACAAGAACCGCAACAACAACAAGAATCAGAATCCGAAGCCAGATCAGAATAGGAATATACCCCCCTCAGGAATAAATGAAGCTGGACAGTTTGTTTGCTACAATTGTGGTAAACCAGGTCATATAGCTCAAAACTGTAGGAATCCAAGACGAGTTGCTCCCCAAGCAAATCTTGCCGAAGAGTAGCTTGTTGCTATGATTTTCGAGGTTAATATTGTTGGTGGATCCGAGGGGTGGTGGATAGACACTGGCGCCTCTCACCATGTTTGCTATGACTGTGACATGTTCAAATCCTATTCTGAAGCTAAGGACAAGAAAGTGCTATTGGGAGATTCTCACACCACTACTGTTGCTGGTATTGGGGAGGTTGAATTGAAGTTTACTTCTGGAAAGACTGTCATTTTGAAGGATGTCTTGCACACTCCAGAAATGAGGAAAAATCTTGTTTCAGGCCATCTTCTCAACAAGGCTGACTTTACTCAAACTATTGGGGCTGATCTTTTTACTTTAACTAAGAGTGGAGTGTTTGTTGGAAAGGGTTATGCAACTAAGGACATGTTCAAGTTAAATGTTGATTTTAATAAAATTTCTTCTTCTGCTTACATGTTGTGTTCTTTTAATGTTTGACATGCTAGATTATGTCATGTGAATAAAAAGCTTGTAAAAAATATGAGTAGTCTAGGATATATTCCACAATTGTCTTTAAATGAATTTGAAAAATGTGAATTTTGTAGCCAAGCAAAAATCACTAAAACACCACATAAGTCTGTCACTAAGGAATCTGTACATCTTGAATTAATTCATTCAAATATTTGTGAATATGAAGGAATTTTAACTAGAAATGGAAAAAAGGTATTTTATTACTTTTATTGATGATAGCTGATATTATTCATTTGTTTATCTTATGAAAAATAAAAGTGAAGCCATTGACATGTTCAAAATTTTCCTAAATGAGATTGAAAATCAGTTTAATAGAAAAATTAAAAGATTTCGTAGTGACAGAGGATATGAATATGATTCTGATGAATTTATTACTTTATATAAAATTAATGGAATCATTCATGAGAAAACTGCCTCGTATTCCCCTGAAATGAATGGAAAAGCTGAAAGAAAAAATAGGACTTTTACTGAATTAGTAGTTGCTATGTTATTAAATTCAAGGGCAGCTTCTCATTGGTGGGGGGAAATATTATTAACTGTTTGTCATGTATTAAATAGAGTTCCTAACTCTAAAACTTATATTTTCCCTTATGAAATTTGGAAAAGAAGAAAACCAAATGTGGATTATTTTAGAACATGGGGTTGTTTGGCATATGTTAGAATTCGAGACCCTAAAAGGTCCAAATTAGCTAGTAGAGCTTATGAATGTGTTTTTATTAGTTATGCTATTTATATTAAGGCTTATAGATTTTATGACTTAAAGAATCATGTTTTAATTGAATCTAGTGATGTTGAATTTTTTTCGAAAATAAATTTCCTTTTAAATTTAAAAATAGTGGGGGTTCAACATCATATGATATGCCTAGATTAGTATAACCAAATGAATATGAAGTAGAACCTAGAAAAAGTAAGAGAGCCCGAATCGCGAAAGATTTTGGGACCGACTTTTATACTTACAACTTAGAGGAGGATCCTAACACACTCCAAGAAGCCTTGACTTCTATAGATGCTAATTTATGGCAAGAATCAATAAATGATGAAATGGAATCATTGGAATCAAATAAGACTTGGCACTTAGTAGATCTTCCACCTGGTTGTAAGACAATAGGTTGCAAATGGATTCTTAAGAAGAAATTGAAACCCGATGGCACGATAGATAAATATAAGGCACGTCTTGTAGCTAAGGGTTATAGACAAAGAGAAAATATTGATTTCTTTGATACTTATTCACCTGTCACTAGAATTACTTTTATTCGTGTACTATTTGCTTTAGCTGCTATTTATGATTTAGTAGTACACCAAATGGATGTTAAAACAGCTTTTTTAACTGGTGAATTAGAAGAAGAGATTTATATGGACCAACCTAAAGGTTTTATTATTTTTGGTCAAGAAAATAAAGTTTGCAAATTAGATAAATCTCTTTATGGTTTGAAACAAGCTTCTAAACAATGGCATGATAAATTTGATAGTTTAGTCATCTCAAATGGTTTTAAAATAAATGAAAGTGACAAATGCATTTATTACAAATTTGAAAACAACACTTGCACTATTATTTGCTTATATGTGGATGACTTACTTTTTTTTTTATCAAATATTCATATCATTAATGAAGTTAAATTTTTCTTATGTGCCAACTTTAATATGAAAGATTTAGGAGAAGCTAGTGTAATTCTTGGAATTAATATTACTAGGTCCGAAAAGGGACTTTCTTTAGATCAATCTCACTACATTGAGAAGATTCTAAAGAAATACAATTACTTTAACTGTAAACATCATGTACTCCATATGACCCTAGTGTAAAATTGTTCAAGAACACTGGTGACAGTGTTAGACAAACTGAGTATGCGAGCATCATTGGTAGCCTCCGTTATGCTACTGATTGCAATAGGCCAGATATAGCTTATATTGTTGGAGTACTATGTAGGTTTACTAGTAGACCTAGTATGGAGCATTGGCATGCTACTTGCGTTACCTAAAAAGGACGATGAACCTAAAATTACACTATCAGATCAGAAGTTTCCCGCTGTCCTTGAAGGATATAGCGATGCTGATTGGAATACCCTATCAGATGACTCCAAGGCCACTAGTGGATACATTTTTTGTATTGCTGGAGGCGCAGTTTCATGGAAGTCTAAGAAACAGACTAGTTTGGCTCAGTCCACTATGGAGTCAGAGATGATAGCACTAGCTACAGCTAGTGAGGAGGCAGGTTGGCTGAGAAATCTGCTATCAGATACCCCTTTATGGGAGAGACCGATACCAGCTATCCTAATCCACTGTGATAGTACCGCGGCTATTACAAAAGTTGAGAACCGTTACTATAACGGCAATAAGCGACAAATACGTCACAAACACAGCACTATTATAGAGTTTCTCTCTTCTGGAGCTGTAAGAGTGGATTATGTACGGTCTGAGGAGAACTTGGCTGATCCTTTGACGAAAGGACTAGCACGAGAGAAGGTTTGTAAAACCTCAAAAGGGATGGGACTAAGTCCTTAGATAGTTGAGTCACTTGTGATAGTAACCCAACCTATAGACTGGAGATCCCAAGAAATAGGTTCAAAGGGTAATAACAAGTCATGAAGTGATATGAGTGGAACCATGCTAATATCTATATATGGGGGTGATACTCCAAGTCCATCCCTACGAAGCATGACATCCTAAAGGACAGAAGGTTGAGATATTTATAACTCTTAATGAGATCTAAACTCCATTTGGAGTGGGATACCTATCTATGGGAGTATCCTTGTTAGACTCACCTAGGCGAATGTGGAAGTGAGGTCGCTTCCTATGAAATTTTGGGCAAATTCTCTAAATCATTCGCTATACTGGGATATAAGCACACGGTCGTAAAGTGCTGGTTTTTGAACTTCACCCTAGAGGACTATGTGTGTGGTGTTGTATGAGATAGAGTTCAAAACTACGGTTGCTCTAGTATAATCGGAAGCACTATCACTACGTAAAGGTTCAAGTTGAAAAACGCATTTACTTATGCACAGTCTTATGATACGTTGCTCAATGATCTTAAATCAATTTTTAAAATACAAGTAGGGGATTGTTGGAAAAAGTGTATTTTAAAATTGGAGGAAAAGTTTGAGGGAAAACTTTTGAAAATTAGTTTTGAGTTTTGTCTTATTCACAAACCAACCCAAATGTTATTTTACTTGTCTCACATAGGAAAATTAGAGGAAGTAGGAAGGACATATATAAGTGGAGGTTGGAGTAAGGGTTGGGCCCGTTAGGGGTACCAAGTTTTGTAAAGGGGGAGGACCTAGGCCCAATTGGCATTACCACAAAACACACACACACGCGCGCCGCCGTCGCCACCCCTCTCCGTTCCGGGCTTGGCTTGGGCTTGGGTGTGGGTGTACTCCTATATATATCTTTTTATATAAAATTTATTTGAAAAATAAATATTTTATAAGCTGTAGAATTTTATTTGGATTGAATCAGTTAGACACCAAGTCTCCCTAAAACTCCTCCACGTTTTTTACTCCAGAATTTTTCTCCAACGTTCCAGTTTTTCTCTACACGCTCTGCAACGTTATATTTCCCCAACGTTCAGAATATATTTTATAAATAAAGAAAATTGCTTTCATAAATATTACACAATTACAGAGAACAAAAAGAGATATAGAAGTTTTTCCAAAACACAGTTTTCTTCACAGTTTCTGAGCAACTAGTTCTGAAAGGGTGTGGGTTTTCTGATCTTCCTCCGTGCAAGGATTTTCGAGACAGAGGCGATTTTTGGGATGCTTTATCCTAGGGACGTCGTGACATTTATCCGAACTGCTTGTACAACTTGGGCAGAGCCGCGAAGCGTCTTAAAGAAAGCGACTAAGTCCGCGACTCATCCCAAAAAAACGTCAAAGGCTACTGTTATTTGTAACATTGTTCCTTTTTGTTTCTGCAGTAACAGTTTTAGGGTATGACGATAATCTGGTATTTTTGCTTTGGGAGTCACATGTTCATGCATATAAATTTTGAAGGGTTCCTTGCAGTTCTTAGTGTTGAAGTGACTTGAAGTGTAGCCGACAACTAATCCCAATCGAAAGGCACTATTTGAGAGCTACCGGCAGAGTGCATAGTTTTAGGCTTTTAGCTGGTAGCAGTGCGGTCGACCAGTTATGCAATTTGCCTTTTGTTTCTATATCATGTATTTCAATATTTGAGTGTTTGAGAGCATTATTGTAATCTGTTAATAGATAAGGGTTAAGGCATGAATAAATTGGCCTCTACAATTCACAATATCATGTTTTCCTTAGGTTCTGTTTGGTTCGCAAATTTAGAGGAGGGAAAAAAAAAGAGGGAGAAGATCGAGGAAATGAAAACAACGTACAATATATTTAGTTCCCTTGCATTTTTTTCTTGATTGCCTTTGTTCACCCAAAGCAATGTGTTTATCTGCGGCCCCATACACAAGACTTGAATATTAGGCATTCGTGAGAAACCAGATCATGCGATACAGAAATCAACCTAGGCACAGAGTATCCTCCTAGCTAATGCATGCTAGAATGGAACTCATCTGAGCCATGGCCTACAGTTAACAACCAGACAAATGCACATATTCATATGTCAAGACAGACAAATGCACATACTAATCAGACAAATGCACATATTCATATGTCAATTAAGACAAATGCACATACTCATATTCATACATATGTAATGAACGAAACAATGCCTTCAAATTCTTTTATATAGAAGTTTGAGCTTAAGGAAAAAAAAAACTAGGCCCACGCTCTCCAATAAAGGAGGAGACCCAAAATCTACTAATACACTATACATGTGCCTCTATAAGTGTCCATAGATGACTCCAGTTTTTCGTTCCTTCTTAAATCTACTAACTACAAAATTTCATTCGGGGAAGTCCTACCCATCAACCTCTAGAGGATAGCATAAATTGCACAGAACACTAAGTTTCTTGCAATTTTCCCATACCCGTCTTCGCCCCATCCTCTGCCCCAAGAATTCTTGATTATGAAGTAGTCAACTCCCTCTTCACTAGTGTCAAAGCCAACAATCAATATGGCATGCTTGTAAACATTTGCATCCAGCCTTTCCTCCTCGGTTGGCCCCATATATATTCCCTAAACAAAATAAAAAGAGTATTCATAAGTCAGTAACTACAGAGAGTCTTTCACTATAACTATTAGTAGTAGTAATTTTACTGATGTGCAGTGCACAGTACACTAAACCTCTTTGTGCTCAGTAAATGAGTCATATGAAAAGACTACGGCTCCCACTGGATTCATAAGAATAGCCCTCAGAAGGCCATCCTCATCTCCATTGTCTATGCTATGATAATCCCTGATTCTAACAATTGACTAAAAAAAGGAAAAAGAATTTAAAAAAAAAAAAAAGAATCACTAATTAATACAAATACACACTATATATAAATAAGAATTATAAAAGTGCTTGTGTGGATTACCTTCTTCCTTTCCAAGGGCTTCCGTCTCCTCTCTCGGTAAGGGTAATCAATTTTCTCACTGACGGAGTAATAAACTATATACCGCAAACCTATCCTAATCGAGACCTTGTAGCAACGCCTTTTATCCTTTTTCTTATGCCGTAATTCTGCTGAGAATTTTTTGATGCACCAGTCAACTATCTCTTGACATGATAGTTGCACTATATCATGTTCAGTGCCGATCGCGAAACAGGAAGCCGCTATGTCCGCAGCAACAATAGCCCAGCAACAATCTATGATTTTTTTTCTAACAGTGTTAGTTAAATTAATTGGAAGAAACAAAAAATAAATTCAAAAACATTTTGTTTGCTAACTTACTATAACTGCCTTGGTTTCTAACAGGAGTTGTGACGTTTTTTTTCCCGTCTTTGCGCCAGTCAAATGATTTGGGAATTACCTGATATATTGGGAACAAATGGTTAAATTCCAAAACGAGATATATCTAAAACATTTTCCATATAAGTATTCATAAAAGTTTAATTTTTCTGAGCAAAATATATATATATATATATATGATGATGCCAAAAATTGGTAACAGTAAAGTAAAGCAATTTAGGAGAGAGAGAGAGAAAGTGAGAGACTATTTTTTTTGTATGTGGTTCGGCCCTGTTAATGAAGGTACCTACGTCCACGGGTGTGTCTGAGCACGTTCACTAGCAGATCATCGGCGGGCCTGGTGAGCCAACAAAGAGGGGCGGCACTACCAGTAATACCGGCTGGGTGTATGCATATAATGGTGAATTTTGTAGAGGTGCTGTGTAGACTAAAGAGTTGGCGGCTCCTTCAATGGGGGGTGAGTGGTCTCTTTTATAGATGCAAGAGACCTACTCTTACATGGATAAGGAAATATAATCCTATTAGGGTGTGATTGACACCAATCAAGTAAGTTTCCTAATTGTATTAGGAGTGATTGACATTAATTGTGGGGGTTTCCCAATTGGATTAGGAAATAGATGCACTTTCCATTAGTCATCTAGCTTGAGTAGGAAACTGCCCGTAATACTCGGGATCACGCCCGTGATGCTCGGGATCATGTTTGTGGGCCCGGATGGGCTGTTGATTTTGAACTGCTCGGTCATATTTTGGGCGTATCAGCTGTCCCCCTTTTCCAAGATTGGCCAGATGCTATATCGGGGCAAGCTTGGAAATCAGTTTGATGTTACTTGCCGCTGTCTGAGTGCTTGTGGAAGCTGCCTCGGGGCTTCTGAGCCTGGTGAGTCCTCGGGAACTGACTGAGAGTTGAGACCCAGCCTAGCTCGGGACCTTTAGGTGCTCGGGAACTGACCGGGAGTTGAGACCCAGTCTAATTCGGAGTCTTTGAATGCTCGGGAAGTGACTGAGAGCTGAGACTCGGCCTACTTCGGAGTCTTTTTTGCTTGAGTTAGCTCCCAGTATGGTTATCTTCTGCCTGTAAACCTTCGTCAAGGCTGTGGGTAGAAGGATTTTACCATGTTGGACAAGCCGACCTAAAGCGTATTGCTCTAGGGTCCTTTTTACTGTTAACTCCCCAGGATGGTTTTCTTCTGCCCGACCAGCCTTCGTCAAGACTGTTGGAGAAGAGCTTGACCATATTGGTGGAGCCGACCTAAATCACGTTGCATTAGGGTCCTTTTGCTCCTCTATCGTCGGCCAACCTAAGAGATTTTAGCCACCTCTATCGTCGGTCTGGACCTAGTGGAGTTAATGCCTCTGAGTACTGTAGGTGCTCGGGTTGTCCAAGATTTTGACTTGGTTATCCGCGAGGCCTGTAGATACCCGGTGTGATTACCTGTTTAGTTCACTACGCCATCTTGCCCCCCAAGCTTTCATTAAGACGAGGGTCTTACAGAGGCTATGAACTGTAGGTAACCGACCTGGAACATGGTGGTTGCAGGGTCTTTTGAAGCTTGCCATCGTCGGCCACCTAGGGGGTTTGCCCCCATCGTCGGTTGGACCTAAGCGAAGTCGGTGCCTCGGGCGTGACCGCGAGGTCTTTTGTGCCTGGGTTCGGAGCCCGAGGTCTTTTTAGTGCCTGAGTTCAGAGCTCGAGGTCTTTTTAGTGCCTCGGGGTTAGGCCCGAGGTCTTTGGCTGCCTCGGGGTTAGGCCCGAGGTCTTTGTATGCCTCGGGGTTAGGCCCGAGGTCTTTGACAATCGGTGGAGCCTCATGTGGTGATCAAGCAAGTACCAATGTAGTCGGGCTCTTCTAGACCGATGGAGACAGGAGGTCGAATCAGGATCGTTGCGCTGGAGGCAAAGTCGGAACTGTTTGATCCTGACCAATGTGAACTGGAGATCGGGCCGGGGGCTGCCGGACTCAGACCGCTGCGAACTCGAGGTCGGGTCGGAGCTGCCGGACACAGACCGCTGCAAACTGGAGGTCGGGTCGGGACTGCCGGACCCTGCCTGCTGTGGGCTGAAGGAACTGTCAGAACTCCCGGGCTGATCTCGCTTTCGCTTATTTCTGCAAGACTCGTTGCTTTCTTACCCGGTGTATTTGGTCTTCAGAAACTCTTCAGTGTCAATATATTTTCCAACCCTCTCAGAGAGCTCAACCAAAGTTTTCGGTCGATTTCTGTGGAACGATGCGGCGCACTTGGTGTGTTGAACTCCCGAGCAGAAGGCTATGATGGCGATTGCCTCGTTCAAATTGCGGATTTGAAGCTTCTATTGGTTGAACCGGTCGGTGAACTCCTTGAGGGACTCATTATTCCGTTGTCTGACTGTTAGTAGTTGCATATCTGGCTTTGGCCGCTCATGTATACCGGCGAACTGGTTGATGAACTGCTTGCTGAGTTATTTGAAACTGCAGACCGATCGGGGCTCCAAGGAGTAGAACCACTGCATGGCCGGGCCTTTCAAAGTGCTGGGGAAGGCTAGGCAGTGTAGCTCATCGGAGTTGGTGGCTAGGGCCATCTGAGCCTTATAGGTCCGGATGTGGTCGATCGGGCTTCCCGAGCCGTTGTATGAATCTAGCCGAGGCTGCTTGAATTTGCGCGGGATGGTAAACCTCACGATCTGGCTGGAGAATGGCGAATCTGTCTCGGTATTGGCTTGATTCGGAATACGGTTTTGACCAAGCTTTTTGGCCACTCCGTCGATCTGCTTCTGTAAGTACTTGATTCGGGCTTCCACTCATTCCCGACCGGTATCTGAGGAGCTGGTCGGGTTGGTGGGAGAGGCTTCTTCATGGCAGGGTACTGTCCTCCGGGATCGGGCTCGGCTATGACTCCGGGTAACCGTTCGCCTAGGGACAATTTGGCTCTTGACCGAGTGACCCTGGACTGATTCCCGGGCCATATGCCCCTGCCTTTCCTCTTGGGCAGCACGCCCACTGTTGATGTCTCTGGCATCCTCAACATGGGACGGGTTGGCTCGGGTCCGTTGTCTGGTCAAGATCGGTTCTCGACCGTACGCAATGTTCCCGGGTCGTTTCCCGGCCACTGGAGGATTGCTTTGCTGGGCTAGCAGTACTTCGATCTGTTGTTGGATTTGACGCTGGCCCTCCAAAAGTTGTGTAAGGGTTGCAGTGATTTGCTTAGATGTCAGGACTGCTGCAGTCGACGCCGGGGCCGAAGGAACATCCCGGTCGGACTGCTGCGCAGCCTTCTTACCCTTCTTTGGTGGCATATTGATCAGTCAAGAATTTGTTGATGAGAAGAATTGTCGTTTCCCACAGACGGCGCCAAGCTGATGATGCCAAAAATTGGTAACAGTAAAGTAAAGCAATTTAGGAGAGAGAGAGAGAAAGTGAGAGACTATTTTTTTTGTATGTGGTTCGGCCCTGTTAATGAAGGTACCTACGTCCACGGGTGTGTCTGAGCACGTTCACTAGCAGATCATCGGCGGGCCTGGTGAGCCAACAAAGAGGGGCGGCACTACCAGTAATACCGGCCGGGTGTATGCATATAATGGTGAATTTTGTAGAGGTGCTGTGTAGACTAAAGAGTTGGCGGCCCCTTCAATGGGGGGGTGAGTGGTCTCTTTTATAGATGCAAGAGACCTACTCTTACATGGATAAGGAAATATAATCCTATTAGGGTGTGATTGACACCAATCAAGTAAGTTTCCTAATTGTATTAGGAGTGATTGACAATAATTGTGGGGGTTTCCCAATTGGATTAGGAAATAGATGCACTTTCCATTAGTCATCTAGCTTGAGTAGGAAACTGCCCGTAATACTCGGGATCACGCCCGTGATGCTCGGGATCATGTTTGTGGGCCCGGATGGGCTGTTGATTTTGAACCGCTCGGTCATATTTTGGGCGTATCAATATATATAAGTATCCATAAATTCTTTACAAGTATATATAAGGGGTTAGTTCCCTTTTTTTTTTGTAAGAGCATAGTATAAAACAAATTCCAATTAAACCATCTATCTAAGAATTTTTTTTAGGTTAATTATATGTTTTAAGATACAAATTTCTCTCTTTAGCTACTTGATTGATTCAAACTTTTATCTACCTTTATATATATTTGGGTTTTCTTTCTTCTTCGAAAAGAAGACTAAGATCAGAATAAATAGTATTCCTCCTCTCTCTCTCTCTCTCTCTGATGAAGTATTCGTCTTGAATTATCTTTTCTTAAACAAATCAACTAATTTTCTTTTCGTGTCTAATTATCACTTGATGCTTTGTTGTTGAACCTATAATTTGTTGTTTTAAAACATTTTCACTTTGGCTCATAACATAAACAAGTTTAAAATTTTGAAGTACATAACAATTTCTTTTTTTTTTTTTTTGGTTTTGGTAAGCCTTTTTTTTAGTCCGTCCATGAGAGTCTTATTTTATCAATTGTTTATACTGTAAAATCTGCAATGTATATGTTAATACTATCAGTTACGTTTCTACATCTTCAGCAAAACAAAGTGACGATTCTAAATATATATTTTTAAAGTATATATATATATATATATATGTGTGTGTGTATGTTGGACCACAATAGGACTCTTATGGCCAGCAAATTTAAAAAAAGTACTACAAATTTAGTTGAATTAGAAATCAACATAGAGTCACAAACCAAAAAAAAAAGAACAAAAAAAAAAACAAACAACTATTGTGTATATATATATATATACACAAGGGTCACGGCACGTGCGATACACGTGCCAATCCCCTCTTATGCATTTGAGTATAAGATTTGAATTTGGTATGAGATTTGAGTATAAGTGAATTCTGGTATATTAATGACAATTCCTAAATATATAAATTTTAGAGAAGAAGTTGACCAAACTGTAAATATTAGTGACCGATTCGTAAATAGCCATTAAAATAGCCTCTTTGTTGACTTTTTTTGAAGTGAATAATAAATATTCCAAAACTTGCTCACCCAAATGCAATTACACATTATAATATATGAATCCTAAATTTGAGAGAAGAAGTTGATCAAATTGTAAATATTAGTGACCAATTCCTAAACAGTCACCAAAATAGCCGCAATTTTTGGCTTTTTTGAAGTGAATAATAAATATTCTAAAAATTGCTGACCCAAATGTAATTAGGCATAATATTATTGATTGAATCCTCATTATTATATTAAATAAAATTTTAAAAGTTTACCTGAATGTAATAATTCATTTGAAATGACATAATTACCCTCACACAAACCAATACATCATTATGATGAGTATCGAGATGTATGAGTCATTATCTATACTACTATATAAAGGGAGAAACAAGAGTACCAAAATAAAAGAAATCTATCACTCATAATTACAATTATACCATAAAACTTTATACTAACAAAAAATGTCCTTAACTGCTTCTCTCTTGCTCTCTCAAACAGAACGTGAGAAACTGTATGTGAGAGAAAATAGTGGTTAGTTCCTAAACAGTTAAAAAAAAACAGGGTAAAAAAATAACTGCCCTAGGTTGAGAATGTTGAAATCTCTAAAGCAGAAGAGAGATTGCGAAATTGAGAATGTGAGGAAGAAGAAGGAGAAAAGGCTGGTATTGTTTGCTTTTTCTTTCCAACCACAGAAGCGAGATGCTGAATTTTACACTTGGGGCTCCACTCCAAGGTTGTGTTTGGATTCCAAATCCAACAAATGCAAAATGCTCAAGGTAAACAAACAGACCATACTATACAATTATCTTAAGTGTACTCTCAAAAGCAATATGTAGTAGAGTAATGTTCTGTTTTCCAAATTTTATGTCCCAAATAGTTCCCAATATAGTTGTGTTTTGTGTTTTTTCTTTGTGTAATTGTTTTTTTGCATTGAACAATTATAATGCTTTTTTTTTTTTTTTTTTTTTTTTTTTTAAGTTTAGAAATACACAATAAAGACAAAATTGCATTGCACTCACAATATATACTAAAAAGGTGCACTTGTGATTACAAGTTTTCTTAAAGATACTTGGTGAGCTGAAATGACAAAATTATCCTCACACAAATTAATATATTCTTATGAGATATGTGTATATAAATTTGGGTAAATTACAGTAACACCCCTGAACTATGACCGTTTTTCACTAACACCCCCTATACTTTAAAACTGAACAAAGTCACCCCCTAAACTATCATTTGTTGACACTAAAATCCCTTCTAAAGGGGGTGTGTTTGTTCATTTTTAGATAGTTCAGGGGTGAGTCTGTTCAGTTTTAAAGTTCAAGGAGTGTTAGTGAAAAATAATCATAGTTTAGAGGATGTTATTGTAATTTATCCTATAAATTTTAGAGAAGGGCAATATGATATTTAATTAACTCCTACTTCAACTTTGCATTCTTATATCTTTAAGGGTATGATTTATGCAGAAACACGTGTGTTTTATTTGCCCCATAAAGAAGACAGAGAGGGAGAGATAGTGTTCATTGAGAGAGCGAGAGAGAGCGAAAGAGATTGCGCCGATCGAGAGAGAGAGAGATTTTCGCCGATCTGACCCCCAACTGACGACCAGAAATCATCGGCCGGTAAGACTGATCATCATCATTCTTTACTGAACTAGGGTTCCAAAAATTATATATGCATTGTTAGCAATATTTACGGAGCTTTACCTTTTCTGATGCGGTCGTCGTCATGTGTGCGTGCCTGTAGATTTCTATTATATGTTTAAATTCTTGGATTTTGGAATTATATCGGCCTTAATTCGTATACATATGTGTGTGTACATATATATATATATATATATATGTATGGATGAATGATAAAACAATTAGCAACAGGGTATCTGCACGCATTGATGTTCTTGCCACCATACTTGGACAAATTGGATCATTGTTTACTTTGGACTGGCGTTGATCTCTTTATATTCTATAAAGAGACATCACGTGACAAAGATGATTCCCTAAATATTCTAATAACGTGGGTTTCCTGTGTTTGGGGTGCAGATTTCCAGTGAAAATGACATGTGTTCTTGAACTCAACATTGCTTTTAAACCCCTACAGAAAGCATCCACCTTGACGTACCCGTACCCAAGCGATGATGAGTATGGCAGCGAGGACGAGTATGGCAGCGATGTTGATCGATACTACGAAGAAGTTGCGGCCAGTGATGTAAGTGTCTCTACTCTATTCTCTCTGTTTTACTCAATTGTCGAATGCTTTTCATTTGTTAGTGTATTACATTTGCTCTGTGGGTTTGTGCCAATTTTGTGTATGTTATAGGGTTTTGATGTTGTAACCATTCCCAAGTGTGGACTGCTGGGTAGTGTTACACCGCTTGTTGATCTCTATAAAGCACCTGTTACATTGAAACTAGTTGAGGAATTATCAGTTTTAGCTATTGAGCACTACAACAAGGAACATGTAAGTGATAACTCCAATTTTTACTCTTGATATATACATATTTTCTTCTTTTGACCCTTGTCTCTAAAAATGGGCAATCTTTGTAGAAAGCGAACTACAAGTTCATGAAGGTTGTGAAGGCAAACTCGAGGGTCGTTTGTGGTGCTAAATTTTATATTACCTTTGAGGCCGAAGATGCAATAAATTGTCAGGCTAATGTCTTTCAAGGTTTGGTGTGGCGGGACATAGAGGAAATTACGGTCTTATTTTGCAGAATTAAACCGGCTAACTAATTTGTGAAGGTAAAGTTGCTTTTGATGATTGGATACAACTTTAAATATGTTTCACTTTGATTTACTCGAGACTTCTAGTAGATATTAGTTGTTATGGTTGTTTTCTCTGGTAGTTGTATTGGTATGTTTGGCTCAAGAATTCCCTGTAGCCATCGACTCTTGACATTATGGCAAATCACCATCTCCAATTTACAATTGGGTAGCATTTTCCTAATGTAGTAATTAAATTTTGAAGATGACTACCTTCTCTATGTTTTTATCGTTAACTATACTGTTAATACTGGTATCAATATATTTCACGATCTTAGTAACTCCAGGTTGATTTCCTGAGTGGGTTTGATTCATTTATTCAGTTTGCTAATTGAATTTTGGTTGATACATTTTTCATTTGGTTGTAATTTAAGGTCCAAAACACACTTTCTTTTTGGTATCCGCTGTACCTTTTCACTTCTTTCAAAGTTTTCTGGAAGTAGGGAAATCATATACAGCGCTGATAATGGTTAAGAATTGGGGGTAATGACTCTTTTAGGCACTTGTTTTGGTTTTGATTATAGGTATTATTATCAATTGGTTTCGTTAATGATTATATTGCTTTTTAGATATTGCCTGGCTAGGTGCTTGCAGTGGTATCTATAACTGCTCTGAAGATGATTATGTATTTGCTTTTGCTTAATGCAGATGTTTCTTTTGGTACATGTGATTTTATAATCTTTCTACACCTTTAGCAACATTTTGGTGTTTTCATTTTTTACCCAAAATTTGAAAACGTTTTTTATAAACAAAACACAAAAACTTTACCAAACGTGTTTTCAATTTTCGTTTTTTAAAAAACGAAAACAAAAACAGAAAACAGAAAACGACAACGTTACCAAACGAGCCCTTACAAAACAAGTTTTTGTTTTTTTTTTTTAAAAAAAAAAAAAAACCAAAACTGGTTTTCGTTTTTAAAAAAACTGAAAATTCAAATCAGAAAACGTTATCATGCGAGCCCTTGGGCACTTGTTTTGGTTTTGATTATAGGTATTATTATCAATTGCTTTCGTTAATGATTATTTTGCTTTTTAGATATTGCCTGGCTAGGTGCTTGCAGTGGTATCTATAACTGCTCTGAAGATGATTATGTATTTACTTTTGCTTAATGCAGATGTTTCTTTTGGTACATGTGATTTTATAATCTTTCTACACCTTTAGCAACATTTTGCCTTTTGTTTGTTAATGTATGCGTTCTTGACCTTCATATTGTTATACATTTTAGTTTGTAGCCATTTTGCACTTCCTGTGGCATTGATTGTACTTTGTGTATTTTGAAATGAGCAACTCTTTTAAACCGAGTAAATTCATTTAAGTTTATACATGCTTGCTACTTGTCGAAATATGTATATCTGTATCCATCAAGCTTTGATGCAGCATCAAATACCACACATAGCTCGTGATCATTTTCAATCTGAGCGTGACAATTGCTTTTTTTTTTTTTGGTTATCTGCAGTTGGCAGTTGGTTGGATTCATTGAAGAAATGCGGATATTGAATTCAAATTTGAAGCTAGAAGTGTGTTGCGAATGCACTTATCAACTACATAGCTAGAGACCTTTATTTTATGAGTATGTAGGACTATGTTGGCCATATACTAAAAGGTTGCTTGTGTATTTTTTTTTTTTTTGGCTGATAAAAAAAAGAGAGAGAGAGAGAGAGAGAGACTTGTTAGTTCATGGCTTTTAATGGAATGCTGCTGCTTATGTTTATGTTGTGATTTGAAGGTTAATGGTTTTGTGTGATGGTTATGGGCACATTTAAGATGCAAACAAAGAAATAGGTGGCGGACAGGAACAATCCTTGTATTTGTTTTTTGAACTGCATTAAGATGTTTTAAGTTGTGATTGAAGGTTAATGGTTTCGTGTGACGGTTATGGGCACGTTAAGATGCAAACAAAGAAATAGGTGATGGACAGGAACAATCCTTTATTTTTCAAACTGCATTAAGCTTTTGCATCTTAATGTGAGGGAAACAAAGAAAATCGTACAGGAGAACACCCTCTCTTTGGTTACAAAGGGATACATTGATATGAAAGAGTGAAGTAAAAACTGTGAAGTTCTTGAATTTTTTGAGTTATTTGCACATTTTTTTTTTTAATGTACTTTTTTTGTCTTGTACAAAATTATTGCTTTCAATTTATTTAATGTGGAGAGAAATACTTAGAAAATCACTAAGATTTTATTTTCTTCTTCCTTCTTTTGATTCGCAAACTAAGTAGAGGCTAAAGAATTTGATCAAGTGCTGGAAGTTTTTTGATGAACTATTTGCTGGATTCTTGCAAGCTGCTTGTAAAATTAAAAGTAAAAAACAAAAGAAAATTGGAGTAAAAGTTAATGATTTTAATTGTAACACTCGGTGCAACGGATATGCCATCATCCTCAACTAGAGCTGATTTTCATATGCTTCAAGAAAAGTGTTCATCATTTCATTCAAGAATGAAGTTCCAGAAGGGGTGGAGTTGATGGATTATATCTCTATGAATATAATGTTTGGGGTATTTGAACTCAAGAATGGTAATGAAAATGCTTTTGAAGTAATGATGCTGGAACTGTTCTTTGAACATAAATGAAATTGTCTATGATACACCTATTGAGTTTCGGTTAAGTTCGTGTCGTTTCATGCTGGGTCTAGTCTTAGATATTGCAATGCTCATAGCTGTGCTTGATCAAGAGTAGTTCATTTCTTATTTTGAAGTTGGTCAATAAATTGAAAAAGAGAGTCAAGTGATGCATTAGTTTCCTTTTGATCGGTAAAAGTATTTTTGTTTCGTTTATTCTATTGTGCCAAATCATGAGTATATGGATTGCAATGCTAATGAAAAAGAAATGAATCACCCAAGGTACTATAGAAAAGACTCCATGAGTAAACCCTGAGTATTACAAGGATCCTAGCTACAAAGTGTTTTGAATTAGTGCCATACTCACTCCCAATTGAAAGCCAAGAGCAATCACTCTTGTCCAAATAATTGAAATATGATTTTGACTAATCTCTAACTAACATACTCAGAATTAAATTTAAATTTCTTCTAAACCGTTTGTTTTCTATCCATACCCGTGTCCAATACTATGAGATTGAAATTGCTGATGACGTGGTATAAGGCCTTTGCCTAAGCAAAAAGGAAAAATCATCCATGTGTGCCCACTTTTAGGATCTTGAAAGCCATCTATGAGACGATTTTCATAACCGGGGAGAGTAGCGTGCATTTTTTAAAGGGAGAGGATAAAAAGAAGAAGAAGAAGAGGAAATTAAAACGCAAAAAGTAGTAGGAGAAGGGGAGAAACATAATATAGAGAGAGTGGAAAACATATGAAAAAAAAAAGAAAGGAAAAAATGAGCGGAGAAAACTAAAAGGGGGAGAGAAGAAGAAGGATTGAATGAGAAAAAAAAAAGAGTAATGTTAGGCACACATCATAAACCACAACGCCAACCACACAAGTACTACATTTAAAGCACATGACACCACATTCAAGGACAAGGCACCTTAATAAGGCTATGTGCGATGTGCTTTAAATGTGGGGCCTTGTGCTTAAATGTGGTACTTTATGGTTGATGTTGTGGTTTGTGATGTGTGCCTAACATTATTGGAAAACAATACAGTGAAAAAGAAAAAAAGAGATGGTTGATGAGTCATGCATTAAATGCAACTATCACAGACAAATCTTGTTGAGAAATATATCCTATTTACTAAAAATACATCTGAGGATAATTTAGTAAGTTAGAAAAGTATTGACTAGCCGAGAGGTACAAAGATTTGGCCCGCTTGGATGAAAAAAAATAGAAAAAAGTGAGAGAAGCTCGCTACGTTAAAAAGCTGAAAGGACACCTAGGCATAAGTTAGAGCAAAAAAAAAAAGAGAAAGAAGAAATGAAAAGGCTCGCAGGGTTGAAAGCCGAGAAGGAACCTAAGCAGAAGTCAAGAGCGGAAAGAAAATAAAAGAAAAAGGGGGAATTTACTATACCATAATCGAACCTATAAGTGTTAAGATGGACCTAATTGTGAAAAGTTTTGAGCACCAATTCTAACCCCAAAGGTAAATGCACAATGAGTCAACCCACACCTTACACTGTCAAGTCATTGTCATCTAGAAAATCGATTTTCCTTGTGAATCTTAACGCATGTGATCGAGCTCAAATAGAAATTCCCATTCTTGACGAACTTAAATGGCATTATGCTTATGTCATGGTTGAACTGTGTTTGACCTGATTCTCATTAGGGCATAAGTAGTGTCACGGACAGCAAAGTCTAGGCCCGTGGCAGTAGGCAGTCCTATTGACGCAAAGGATTTTGTCCCGCCCTTGTTAAAACCGCAGTCCTTTTACAATATCACATGGATAAATACCGTCGGAACATGCACTTTCCTAGTTGCTTTAGTAATTAGAAAGGGTAAACTGGACGAATGAGTCCTTTTTCAAGTTTATGTTATCTTTTTATCCAATGTGTATGCATTTGCAAGTTTAGGTTTAAAAACATTTAAGAACTAAATTTCCTCCGAGATGATACCAAATTAGTTAAATATCTATACAAAAGATAGTGTGCAGTAAGTCAATAACATCTGAACCTGGACTTCCGATGACTCCAACAATATCTCCACGCTTCACACCAGAATGGAACTTGGAAAATTCAGCTTCATCCAAGTCGGATCTCCTGAGGTAATAGGTGTGAGTTATCATTTTCTAGTGCCTAAATTATATAACAAGTTTGCCAAGTAACAAATGTCAAGACATAACTATAATGTAATGAATCTAGACAGAAAAAGGACCACTTTCATATAAGAGAGAATAATTTTGTTGTGCTTCTAATTAATGGATCGTCAAAGATAACATCTGTAAAATAATCACAATGTTTTATCAGTCTCACTTTGATTTTTCTTTCACGAGTCATTTATTTTGCAATCAGTTGGAAAGTAATAATATTAATATCTCTATGTAGAAGGTCATTACCCAATTTCAGTCCCAATAATTAAGAGTGCTCGAAGGGGTGATGCTAAGGCACTAAACTCAAAGTGACTGCCTTATAATCTAACATGCATTACTGCACATAGCTTGCAATTGAGTCCTATACAAGGATGCATTCGCAAAAAATAAAAAATTTCTTTAATTAAATACCTTGCATCAGTCATAACTTGCACTTTTTTTAGCACCAGTTTCGTGTAAATCATAGAAGAAAAGCTTTGATGATGGCACTCGTTTACTCATAATTCGCCCTTACAAAAGAGAGATGCAACACATATTAGTGAAAAAGAATCACAGCAATGATAGATAATACCAAATGAAAGCTAAAGACCTTCTTTATAGCCACATGCTTGCGATTTTTATACCGTCTGTCCTGCAAGACCTTCTTTATAGCCACATGCTCTCCAGTTTATAAGCATTTGGCCTGGACAGGAGTGCCATCAAATTGTTGAATCATAAAAACCAAATGAGATAACTTAAGCTGTTACAAACTAGGATTACAGTACCTGAAAAATGATTCCAAATGATCCAATACCTACAACACGCTCTGCCATGTAACTGATGGTCTGTAAATATTGCCACAAATAATCATCTTAGCTTTCTATATATTTGAGAAGCAACATTCATTCAAAAATACAACCATCAGATTTTTATACAGATACATCAAAAAATTTAAATGCCTAACCTCTTTTAATCGTGTTCCTTGTTTGGAACTACGTTTGATTTCCAAAATTATTGGAAGAAATACGCAGGCAACCTTCCAAGAGGTTAGGTCTCAACTGTTGACTCAAAACCGTTAGTCCTACACATTAAGAGTAGCCCCCCGTTCTTGTGTTCCTTATTTACCCTTAAACTAAGGGCAAGGCCCTATCATGAACGTGAAGTCAATGAACTACGTACAAAGAACAAATCTTTGATTGATGAGTTTCATCCGATCTTGAACAAAAATGTGCTCTTTAATTCCCACACTATAGGAAACTCTTACCTCGACAACTATCAATCAAAATTCAGTGAGTCTACTGCATGTATTTGAGAAGTATTTGGGAAGCATAACATTGTTCTTATTAATTTTCAAAAAATGTTGGATGTTCTAATTAAAAGAAGGTTTAATTTATCTTTATAAAGAAGAATTCTTGCTTTTTCATTGGCTTACTTGGGAATTCTGTAGCAATTTGCTTGTCCTCAGTAATTCACTATGATGTTCCTTTATCGGGTAATTACATAATGTTTCTGACCTGATTTTTCATTTTCTTTTCCTCTTAAGGTTTTTTTTAATAGCAGTCCTAAGCTTATTCTTGATTAGCTAATCACCCTAAGCTAAATGTATTGTGAACTGGACATCTTTTGGTGTTTGAGAAATATCCATATTATAGTTCTTTGTGTTATGAATAATATGGTGTTGTGGTTTTCTGTTTCCATTTCTATGAGAATACATAGAATACTTAATTGGAGTCAATTTTTACATTGTCTAGAGGCGTCATCACGTAAACCTATACCTGCAACCCCAACCCCTTTATCCTGCGCACCCCCAACCCCAACCTTGTGCACCCTCACCACCACCTCATTCTCCGGAGACGGCTCCATTAGAGCCTAACACGCCACCAAAAGATCGGGATGCATCGCTCCGAATCTTGAACTCAATGATGGAGATGGCGACGACGATAACTGGTCCAATATCTCTGTCATCCATTGCTTCTGAATGCCACGGAGCATCTTTCTACACCAACAAAGCACTCATGATCATCGGCGCTCTTGATCACCTAAAACGGTCCTTGAGACTATCGGAATCGACGCTCCTAACATAACTCTCATTTGGTAAGTCAAACTCATCGCCATATTCAAATAACAGCAATTGGCCGAAGTCCAGAGAGAGGGAGATAAAGGTTTGAGAGGAGATCTTGTATATATAAGCTTTTTAATTATATATACATACATAGAAATATATATATTATATTATATTATATTATATTAGAGGTAAGTTTGTCACTAAAAGTTTTATGACTAGGACAAGTTTTTTTGACTGGGATCATTCTGATTGGCTGAGCATTTGTTGACTATGCTTACATCTGCCCCACGCATCTCTCTCTTTCGCAGACTCTCCCCAAAAAAGGAACTTTCTCTCTCTCTCACTGTCCCCCAAGAACTCTCCCTCTTCTCTCACGGTCCCTATTTTTTCTTTGGGTTAAATTCTCTCAGTCCCTATCTCTCTCTCACTCTCTCTCTCTCTCTCTCTCAGCCCAACCGCCTACCCACTGTTAGTAGTATGCCCTCAAAACCAATTAGATTGGAGTAGTATTTTAGGAATATTACATTGTAATAACAGTTTCATATTAATAAAGGGCAAGATTATTATTTATCATTATTGTTGTTTAACATTTATATGATATGTCCATAGAATTAAAGTTGAGAAGGTATGTACTTAAAGAGTTAAGGAACAAGACCATATACTTCTCAGTTGCTTTATTCTAAAATTGTTCTTAGTCGTAGGATTATTAAATTGGGCATTTGATAATCCGGTTAGACTAACATGTGCCATGTTTATTTTATATGATAAAATATGACTAGTCTTAAGTCATCAGTGTGGGGACACTGGAACAGACATATGGGTGCTTGTTATAGAACAAGTTCACTGAACATGATCAACTATTAGGAAAATCCAAATGGAGTTTTATTTATCTATCAATGGATTGTTCTTAGTTACAGTGGTACAAGTAATCCTTAGACCTGAGACATTACTGTTGTCTTGTGTATGAGTTATTATGCTTTAACGTACACGGTGTTTATGTTTTAATCAAAGGCATATTCATGTACTGTTGGGTATAGTAAGTTATACATGGAGACATGTGAATGTGCAACAAGGAATCTATCACTCTCAAGTGCGAGAGTGAATGTCCTATGTGATCTTCTATGATATATCTCAAGTAAAGCTCCCTGGCCAGGGCAGGGTGAGAATTAGAAAGAGTTTTCTAATTTCACTAAATAGAGAAATATCAATTAGTTCGAGAACATATAATTAAATCTGGGTTTGATAATATGTCCATTACCCAAGAGATTTAATTGGGACATTGTTTGATAGAAGGATTGAATTGTATGGTAACTGTTAACAGAAAGGTTCACTATTTTTCAGACTGTCTGGGGTGTGTCATGATATACTACTAGGTGTCACTCATGACTAGTGGAAGCTCAGAAATAATAAATATTAATATTAATTATTTCTACAAGGGAGAATTAGAAGGTGTTCTAATTTAAATTAATTAGAAAGGGTTCTAATTGTAATACTTTAAAGTATTAGTACCTACTACCAGATTAGTATGAACCTAAAGGGTCACACACAAAAGGGCAATGTGTAATTGGAAGAATTTGTGAGGGTCTACTTGATATTAAGTTGTTAATATGGAAGTAGTATAATAATACTATTAGTTTATATTTGATTTAAGAAAGTCTTCCAATCAAATATAGTTTCCTAATTAGATTAGGAAAGGGACTTATAGCATTATTATATATATGAGTATGGGAAACAATGTGAAAGCTAGCACATCATATTATCTCCCAACAATTTATCCTACCACAAGGATTCGTACAAACCCCTTTAACTTCAACAGTTTTTGTTTTCTTCGATTAATTATTTATTTGGAGAAATCAGACATTCTTCCAATTCGTGATTTGCTCGTGTGGATACTTTTAGAGATCGGACACTTGGACGATTTGGTGAGCTGTTCGTAGGACGAACTAGATTCAATATTTTGTAAAGCACGCTTCAAGGGTAACTATTCGATTAACCCCCTATGGATGTTGTATGTATTTTGTATATATCATAGACTTGATCATGGGTTTAGGAAACCATTAAATTTTTGTTTTCCGCTGCGCGAACCTTTGATGGTTCCACATGGTTTTCTTTCAGTGGTATCAGAGCCTTAGTCTATGATTAATACAAAATATCTAGTTATTTTATGGTATGGATTTATTATGAATAAATCTGAAATTTTGGGACTATAAATTTGTATTAGATATAAAACTTTCAAAAGTTTTAAAAAATAGAAGCGTACATATAAATATGTACTAGCAGTCAATCGCTAGAAAAGGATTTTTTCTTATGAACACTGTACGATTGGCCGGCCCGTCACTATTACAGTGAAACAATATTGTTTGATTTGATGGTGACAGAGAATCAGTATATGATAGCTTCCAACACGTTTTCAATTAAAATAATAAAATAAATTAGCAATTGGATTGCCTTGGCCGGTCATAATTTCCAAAAGTAGTGTCCAATTTGGTTGGAATTATTTTATTTTAATCAAATCAAAGTTCTAATGTGATTAGGATTAGTCTCAAAATTATATGCTATGATAATAACAATATTATTTTATTTGCATGAGATGTGAATGGTTGATGTAAAGGATGATTATGGACTAGACCTAAATAATTGAGCTATGTGATTGGTTTATTTATTCAATGTGATTGAACGGTTTATTATTTTGGGTTTGTAATTTTTAAATGGGGCTTGCATGCCTTCCTCCCTCCTTCTCAGTGTAATTTCTATCTCCCTCATATGTACCTCCCCCTTGATCATAGATCAATGGCTTTCTTTTTAAAGTCATGTAAAAATTAGGCTTAGAGATGAAGATCAAAATTACAAGGAAGAAGAAGGTGGAGCCTACTTGGAGTAGATAAGGTGTCCAAGAAAAGAATGAAGACTATTTATTATTATCGTTTCCAGCTTAGATCTTGAAAGCATGTGATGTTTAATAATGATTACAACACCATAGACCTAGATTCAACTTAAAGGCTCAAGTTGAATCACCTTAAAAGTCCATAATCATCCATGACCCAATTTTATGTGATAATTGTTTGGGTGGTTTCACCATATATTTTATATGTCCATATTTTAAAATTGTTTTAAAATTTAATCCATTCGTTTTGTCACGAGGATACTCCTTTAAATTAAAATTTTAAAATTGTTTTCTAAATTTAATTAGTGGGAGCATTGTATGGACATATTAAAATATAAATGATGAAATATTTATTTTATGTATTTGATGCATGTATAATTGATGAGACCGTAAAATTCCCTTCTTGTTTATGATATTAAGTTGTAAGCGAAGAGACATTATGAATGTCTTATCGTGGCCTTCCACCATTATAGGTGACTGTATTTTCTTATTTGGGTTTGTCGGCTACAGATATGTGGGGACAACTCATTCTAAGAAAATCCACTCATACTATTTAAATATATGATATTATGAGGTGAGGGGTTAGTGGGATCCAAGAAACTATTATGTGAGGGTCTCATTAGTGACTCATACTTGTATGAATGGTGGGTCTAACTTAACTAAAATATATGGATCAAGAAACTATTATGTGAGGTTCATAATTTTAGAGGCTAAATGATGATTGGAACTTGCTTAAGAAGCAATAGGTAAGAAGTTACCTTCTTATCAAAGTTAGTACAACCAAGAAACTATTATGTGAGGTTGTACTAGTTTTGGTGGGACCCCAATCCCCACTAGGAATTTTTATAAATAAAGATTCCCAAATTTCTTTAAAGGGATGAGGAATTTGAAAAGAATAGTGGGAGGTACCATTATGATTTAAAGACCCAAAATCTAATGGATAATAAAATTGAATTTTATTTTATGCTTATAACTTGCTATTTATCTTCTGTAGATCACCGCTAAAAATGTCAAACTTCAACCCCCTTGCTAAAATTCTGGATACCAACCGTTTGACTGGACCAAATTTTGATGATTGGTTTAGGAACTTAAAAATCATTCTTACTTCTGACAAAATTGCCTATGTCTTGGATGGGCCAATGCCGGAATCTCTTCCGGAAGGATCCACTGAGGAAGAGCATGACACTTTGAGAAAGTGGCAAGAAGATGAAATAAAGGTGAGATGCTACATGTTAGCATCTATGAGCAATGAACTTCAGAAGCAACATGATTCATATAAAAGCTCAACCTCTATTCTTCTTCACCTACAAGAGTTGTATGGGGGACATAGTAGAACCGCAAGGTTCAATGTTTCAAAAGAACTCTTCCAGGCCAAAATGGCAGAGGGGTCATCTGTAAATGAGCATGTGCTTAAGATGATCGGTTACATTGAGCAACTCGAAAAGCTTGATGTAGGCATGGATGCAAATTTGCAAATAGATTTGATCTTACAATCCTTGCCAGATTCATTTTCGCAGTTCGTTATGAACTTCAACATGAGCAGGATGACAGTTCCACTGCATGAGTTGCTAAATATGTTGAATACTGCGGAAGGTACTATCAAAAAGACAAAGGGATCTGCTCTTGTCATTCATGAGGCTTCTACTTCCAAGTCCAAGCCCAAGGGTAAAGGAAAATGGAAGGGGCAGAAGTCCAAGGTGAAGGCAAAGGGAGGGATCAAGAAAGGCAAGCCCGCAAATGATAAGGGTAAAGGAAAGTGTTTCTTCTGTGGCAAAGAAGGACATTGGAAGAGGAACTGCAGAGAGTACCTTGCTTCCATAAAAGACAAACCTTCTGAAGGTATGTCTAAATTGCTTTTTATAGAAACTAACCTTTCGGTTAATTCTGTTTCTTCTTGGGTATTAGATACCGGAGCTAGTTCTCATATTTGCAATTCGTTGCAGGGATTAAGGGGAAGCAGAAGGCTGAGTAGAGGACAAGCTGCTCTTCGAGTGGGAAATGGAGCAAGTGTTGCTGCATTAGCCGTAGGGAGCTACTATTTAGCATTACCATCTAGCGTAGTTTTAGAATTAAAAGATTGTTTATTTATGCCAGATATTATAAGGAATATTATTTCTATTTCTGCTTTATCTAGAGATGGTTATAAATTTGTTTTTGAGAAAAATAAATGCACATTTTATTTAAATGATGATATAGTTGGTTCTGGCATATATTTGAATGGTCTTTATTTCTTAAACTTAGATAATGGTATTAACTATATTGAGCAAGCAAAAGATAAAACACCAAAAAGACCTAGAGATGAAGTTAATCCTACTTATATGTGGCATCTTAGATTAGGTCATATTAGTGATGATAGGATCAACAAGTTGGTTAAGGATGGACACTTTGGCTCATTAGCTTATGAAGCTTATCCAACTTGTGAATCTTGTCTTATGGGCAAAATGACCAAATCACCCTTTGTGGGACATGGGGAAAGAGCTGCCGATATACTTGGATTAATTCACACTGATGTGTGTGGTCCTATGAATTCAATTGCAAGAGGAGGTTTTTCATACTTCATAACCTTCACCGATGATCACTCACGGTTAGGGTATGTGTATTTAATGAAATACAAATCTGAATCTTTTGAAAAGTTCAAAGAATTCAGAAATGAAGTAGAAAAACAAACTGGGAAAAGTATTAAAGTTCTTCGATCAGATCGAGGAGGTGAATACTTAAGCAATGAATTTTTGGACCATCTCAAGGAAAATGGTATTTTATCACAATGGACTCCACCTGGAACACCACAATTAAATGGTGTGTCCGAAAGGAGAAATCGTACCTTATTGGATATGGTACGATCCATGATGAGCTACACAGATTTACCTATATCATTTTGGGGATATGCGCTTCAGACAGCAGCACATATACTGAATAAGGTGCCAACCAAATCTGTTCCTAAGTCACCGCATGAGATGTGGCATGGGAAGAGGCCTAGTCTTAATTATATTAAGATATGGGGTTGTCCAGCCTATGTCAAGAAACTAGAAGTGGACAAATTGGAATCTAGGTCAGTAAAATGTAGATTTGTGGGTTATCCAAAAGAGTCTTTGGGATACTATTTCTATCACCCAGGCGAACAAAAGGTGTTTGTTAGCAAGTTTGCCGTATTTCTTGAAAAAGAGTTTATTCAAGATGGAGGCAATGGGAAAGTGATAGAATTAGAGGAAATATCCTCTGAATCACAAACCAACATTGACCAACATGAGGAAGAGTCCTCAAACCCTATTACAATAGCACCTTCTATCACACAACCTCCACGTAAGACTAGTAGGACTCCCATACCTAATAAGAGATACTTGGATCTCCATCAAGGTGATGAGGAACTCTTTCATTGTGGAGACAATGGCGACAAGAGTGATCCTACTAATTACAAAGAGGCGATGTCAGACATCGATTCGAGTAAATGGCAAGTTGCCATGAAATCAGAAATGGATTCTATGTACTCCAACCAAGTCTGGACTTTGGTAGACCCGCCTCAAGGTATTGTACCTATTGGCTGCAAATGGGTTTACAAAAGGAAGATAGGCTCGGACGGAAAGGTAGAGACCTACAAAGCTAGGCTAGTGGCAAAAGGTTATAAACAAAGACAAGGAGTTGACTATGAGGAAACCTTTTCACCAGTAGCCATGCTAAAATCCATCAGGATTATACTTGCTATAGCTGCACACTATGACTATGAGATATGGCAGATGGATGTAAAGACCGCTTTTCTCAATGGTCAGATTGAGGAAGAGATTTACATGGAGCAGCCGGAAGGCTTTATATCCCGTGGTGAAAACCACAAAGTGTGTAAGCTGCAGAGATCCATTTATGGACTCAAGCAAGCATCTCGAAGTTGGAACATCCGTTTTGATGAAGCGATTAAAGCATTTGATTTTCATCAAAATATGGATGAACCATGTGTGTATAAGAAGCTCAGTGGGAGAGCGATTACGTTCCTAATTTTGTACGTTGATGACATCCTCCTCATTGGGAATGATGTAGGAATGTTATCATCAGTCAAACTATGGCTTTCACAAAACTTCTCCATGAAGGATTTGGGAGAAGCATCTTATATACTGGGTATAAAGGTTTATAGAGATAGATCTAAAAGATTGCTTGGTTTATCCCAGTCCTTATACATAGATAAAGTGTTGAATAGATTCAACATGGCAGATTCCAAGAGAGGGATGCTGCCCTTCAGACATGGAATTCATCTCTCGAAGGACATGAGTCCTAAGACACCAGAGGATAGAGAGAGCATGAGCAAAGTACCATATGCTTCAGCAGTGGGAAGTCTCATGTATGCTATGCTATGTACTAGACCTGATATCAGTCATGCTGTAAGTGTTACAAGTAGATATCAGTCTAATCCAGGTATGGACCACTGGATTGCAGTGAAGAACATCCTTAAGTACTTGAGAAGAACTAAGGATATGTTCCTTATTTATGGAGGAGGAGAACTGAGAGTTGACGGTTACACGGATTCGGACTTCCAGTCTGATGTGGATGATAGAAAATCCACATCTGGGTATGTGTTTACCCTTAATGGGGGTGCTGTTAGCTGGAAGAGTTGTAAGCAAGATACAACGGCAGATTCCACGACCGAAGCAGAATACATTGCTGCTTCAGAAGCAGCAAAGGAGAGTGTGTGGATAAGAAAGTTCATCAATGAACTGGGTGTAGTTCCAACCATTGAATCACCTGTGCCTTTGTACTGTGATAACAATGGGGCAATAGCTCAAGCCAAGGAACCAAGGTCTCATCAGAAATCCAAACACATTCAGCGTCGATTCCATATGATTAGAGAAATCATTGGTAGAGGTGATGT
Source organism: Hydrangea macrophylla (assembly GCA_033977485.1). Lineage (NCBI taxonomy): Eukaryota > Viridiplantae > Streptophyta > Magnoliopsida > Cornales > Hydrangeaceae > Hydrangea > Hydrangea macrophylla. The sequence continues at coordinate 94,289,627 of CM066988.1, read as the reverse complement.
GGAGATACAGAAGATAGCATCAGCAGATAATGTAGCAGATCCATTCACTAAGGCCTTAACCCAGCAGCAATTGGATCGCCATCTTGAGAAGATGGGTATGAGATACATGGTTGATTGGCTTTAGTGCAAGTGGGAGATTGTTAGTAGTATGCCCTCAAAACCAATTAGATTGGAGTAGTATTTTAGGAATATTACATTGTAATAACAGTTTCATATTAATAAAGGGCAAGATTATTATTTATCATTATTGTTGTTTAACATTTATATGATATGTCCATAGAATTAAAGTTGAGAAGGTATGTACTTAAAGAGTTAAGGAACAAGACCATATACTTCTCAGTTGCTTTATTCTAAAATTGTTCTTAGTCGTAGGATTATTAAATTGGGCATTTGATAATCCGGTTAGACTAACATGTGCCATGTTTATTTTATATGATAAAATATGACTAGTCTTAAGTCATCAGTGTGGGGACACTGGAACAGACATATGGGTGCTTGTTATAGAACAAGTTCACTGAACATGATCAACTATTAGGAAAATCCAAATGGAGTTTTATTTATCTATCAATGGATTGTTCTTAGTTACAGTGGTACAAGTAATCCTTAGACCTGAGACATTACTGTTGTCTTGTGTATGAGTTATTATGCTTTAACGTACACGGTGTTTATGTTTTAATCAAAGGCATATTCATGTACTGTTGGGTATAGTAAGTTATACATGGAGACATGTGAATGTGCAACAAGGAATCTATCACTCTCAAGTGCGAGAGTGAATGTCCTATGTGATCTTCTATGATATATCTCAAGTAAAGCTCCCTGGCCAGGGCAGGGTGAGAATTAGAAAGAGTTTTCTAATTTCACTAAATAGAGAAATATCAATTAGTTCGAGAACATATAATTAAATCTGGGTTTGATAATATGTCCATTACCCAAGAGATTTAATTGGGACATTGTTTGATAGAAGGATTGAATTGTATGGTAACTGTTAACAGAAAGGTTCACTATTTTTCAGACTGTCTGGGGTGTGTCATGATATACTACTAGGTGTCACTCATGACTAGTGGAAGCTCAGAAATAATAAATATTAATATTAATTATTTCTACAAGGGAGAATTAGAAGGTGTTCTAATTTAAATTAATTAGAAAGGGTTCTAATTGTAATACTTTAAAGTATTAGTACCTACTACCAGATTAGTATGAACCTAAAGGGTCACACACAAAAGGGCAATGTGTAATTGGAAGAATTTGTGAGGGTCTACTTGATATTAAGTTGTTAATATGGAAGTAGTATAATAATACTATTAGTTTATATTTGATTTAAGAAAGTCTTCCAATCAAATATAGTTTCCTAATTAGATTAGGAAAGGGACTTATAGCATTATTATATATATGAGTATGGGAAACAATGTGAAAGCTAGCACATCATATTATCTCCCAACAATTTATCCTACCACAAGGATTCGTACAAACCCCTTTAACTTCAACAGTTTTTGTTTTCTTCGATTAATTATTTATTTGGAGAAATCAGACATTCTTCCAATTCGTGATTTGCTCGTGTGGATACTTTTAGAGATCGGACACTTGGACGATTTGGTGAGCTGTTCGTAGGACGAACTAGATTCAATATTTTGTAAAGCACGCTTCAAGGGTAACTATTCGATTAACCCCCTATGGATGTTGTATGTATTTTGTATATATCATAGACTTGATCATGGGTTTAGGAAACCATTAAATTTTTGTTTTCCGCTGCGCGAACCTTTGATGGTTCCACATGGTTTTCTTTCACCCACCACCATCACTACCCAACCGCCGATCCACCAACACCGACCCAAACCCAAATACCAGTATGCCACCACCACCAACCCAAACGCCGGTCTACCACCACCTCCTCCCAGCGCATCCCTCCCATAACCCTTTTTTTCTCTTTTTTTTTTCTCTCTCTCTCTCTCTCTCTCTCTCTCTCTCTTCCACCACCGCCACTGCCACTGCCTTTGTGAAATCGTATTCAGTTATTGGTGATTGTAACCTTTTCTTTTATGTTATTGGGTTTGATTCAAATTCTTACCCTAGATACTAGATTTTAACTCTCATTTTTTCTTTTGGTTTTTCTGTGGTAAGTACTATAATCAGTTTAGTGGTAAATGCGTATAATCAGTTTTTGTATTGTTTGATTTGTTTCACTAAGAACTCATCTTTGTATTTGCAGTGTTCTCAATGAGAGAAAAAAGAAGAAAAGTTTTGAGATTGTTAGTTCAAAACCCCCTAATCAAATGAAAGGATGAAATAAAAGGTGAGGCCAAAATCCTCTCTGTGAAGAGCACAAACTGTTCATAAAATGGTGGTATTATTTCCGAATGCACAACCACAGGGGGAGAGAGAGAGAAATCATGGAAGGATTACTTTTAGCAATATGTCTAGTTATTCCCCTTTTCATTTTTTTGGTTTTATGGCCAAGTTGATTGCATGAATGAAAATTATTAGCAAAAAAAGAAAAAGAAAATCAAACTGTTGCAAGGCCTTTTTCTCTAAAGTCTATCATTTAATCTCGTTTCCTTTTTTGTGACTTTTTTGTATTTTTTGTAGATCACAAAACTCTCTATCACAGCACCTTCAAGAGTCCCTACTGAACTTAGTCATCTAGTAGCACCAATAAATCAATGGTATTGTTTTATTTGTATACTCTCTCTCTCTCTCTCTCTCTCTCTCTCTCTCTCTCTCTCTCTCTCTCTCTCTCTCTCTCTCCACCTTTATCACTCAGAGAAAGGGTTGTGAATTTCATTTGTACAACTTTCTATTCTTGATTTGCTTAAAATGGAAACCAACTGTGAAAACATGCTTGCTCTACACTTCCTAAAGGGTGATTTGCTCTTCATAAGTTCTTAAGGTATTAGAAATGAAAATCAATTTTTTTTTGTAAAGTACAAAGTATAGAAGCCTTTTCACTACATTTAAAACATTTGAAATCTGTTTAATGATTTAAAACATTTGAAATGCAAATCAACTTTCTATTTTTTTATTTAGTCTGTGTGTGAGTTCTTTTCTGTGGTGTATGTAAGAGATACAGAGAGATATAACACGCAAGCTGAGGTTAGTACACGTGGAACAATATGTGGGTTATGAGTGATGGTACAATGAGTTAATAAAGTATAATAAAAATAATGAAGATAATGGGATTCGGAGAAACTTTGGGTCAGATGAGAACCGAAGTAGCCCCAAATAAGAGAGATAAAGTAGTATGTATCCAGAGGTGGGTTGTCAAAGGGTGATGGGTAAGTATTGGAGTGGAGTGGAGTGAAGTGAAGGATAGAGTGAGACAAAGGGTATAGTAAGAACGAAGGGTCTTGGTGAGACGAATGGTGTTGTGAGGCGAAGGATGTTAGTAAAACGAAGGGTGTTGGTGAAAACAAAAGGTGTTGGTAAAAACGAAAGGTCAAGATGAGGCGAAGGGTCGAGTAAAGCAAAGGGTCTTGTAGTACGAAGGGTCTAGTTCTGCTCAAGACAATGGGAATATTTTTGTAAGTGGGTGAGAGTAGGAATAACTGTTAATCCTCTGCTCTAGTGTAGGATTAAGTTGGGTTGGGTTGTTGGATGTAGTAAATGAGGCCACTTTTTATACTCGAGGTTGTGGGTAGCTGCAACGCTTTGATGTGATAGAGCGAAGCCAAGTTGGCATCCTCTTAATAGGCTATTTGTTTAAGGTAGATGAGTGACTTAAATGCTCATGTTTAAGGTGGTTGGGATCATTAAATGGGATGTAGACAAAGCGGTGTATTGAGCTAGCAGAGACATGTGAGAGGGAGGTGTTGTCGTTTGGTGGTGAACCAATACCATTGGTTGGTCAAGAGGGAGAAGGAATACTATTGGTGCAGAGTTTTAAGCGAGTGAGTGTACCAAGGCCTTCGCTATTGGTTCCAAGAGGGTAAGCGAGGGTGAGGGCGCGTGTTGAGGCATATAGAGGGTTTCAACGAGGGAGGGAACCAAGGCTATTTTCTATTGGTACAATCCATTAAGCAAGGTTGAAATGACTAAGCATTGATGGTCAAAGGTTTGGGCAAGTTTTGCAGTGAGGGGCCTCGCTCATTGGTTGTGAGACTGGTTGGGGGTAAGGCACGTGAAAGTCACGTGTCTCTCTCTCTCTCTCTCTCTCTCTCTCTCTCTCTCTCTCTCTCTCTCTTTGGGACCAACCCTATCCTTGCCCATGAGGCGCAAGCTAGGGAGATGCCTTCGGCTCTAGCCACCTAATCATGAGTTTCCAAAATCCCAACGGACTTGACCACCCTTAGGTACTGCTTCTGGACCAAGGGTGGGTGGTGTCCGAGAGGAGTGGGCTACTTGAAGTGGGGCTTCGCAGTCCTGGAGTTTCATAGTGGGCTCCACGGGGTGGGCCCGTTTGAGGTGAGGCTTCGGAGTGGACTCATAGGCTTCAGAAGTGGTGAGGCTTCGGAAGTGGGCTCATAGGCTTCGGATTCCAAAGTGAAGCTTCGGTGTCGTTCCGCTTCGGAAGTGGGCTCATCCAAAGTGAGGCCTTTTTTAGTCATGAAGTTTCACAGTGGGCTCCGAGGGATAGGCCCTATTTGTGGGCATTCTGAAGTGGGCTAGCGGTTGTTATTAGTGAGGCCTATGTGGAGCCCACAATCAGTGGTGATGTTATGCGTGGAGTCGTTGGTGATGTGTATTGGTCAAATTGTATGAGTCGTCAACTATTACCTACATTAGCCCCCCTGTCCGTATTTTAGGCGTGAAGCGGCTAGGATGCGGGCATGATCCTTGCGTATCTTTCTGAGATGGCTTTTTTGATAACGAATGGCCATTTCGTCTTTTGTAGGTGGTTCTGGTTTTCTGGTGACTTTGCTGATAATTGATGGACGTCTCAACTTTTGCAGATAGTACTGACTTTCTGGCGAGTTTTCTGATGGCGAACCTGGTTGATAGATTGGTCTAGTAGATATTAGTGTTACTCGGTATCCATTGTGCATCGTTCTTGGATAGCTTCTATAAAAGGGGGCTTTGGAGAATTCATATATCCAATTCTTCAACACACATTCTCTTTCTTACTCTTTTGGTGAAAGGGTGAGACATGCTTCGGGTTCCACTTTATGTTGCCGAGAGCTCCTTATACCATGTAAGGCCAGAGTATTTTGGCGATGGCGTGGGACATGCTAAAACATTATGCGATTTTGGGTATGATTGAATGCGATTTTGGATCAAAGATCTGTGAATCGCTGTGAGTTAATTTCTTTCCTCGCACGCTGCGGGTTCTCTCTCCCTGTGAGGTTTCTCTGAGTTCTATCTCAGTTTTTTCTTTTCTTTCTCCTTTTCGCACTTCGGTTTCGTGATTGGTCACTCCATTTCTCTCCGATTCTTTCTCTCTGATTCACTAATATCTCCCTGATCTCAGATCTTTGATCTCTTTTCACTTTCTCGCTGATTTTTGTTCTTCTTTTTCTGTTTGGGGTCCTGTTCTTGTCTCTGTGTGGGGTTTTCTGTGCTTTAAACCCTTTTTTATTCTCTTTGATTTTAGATCTTTGATATATTATGGCCTGTTTGGTTGTTCCTTCAAATTGAATGGTTCTATTCAAATTTTGTATAAAAAGTTAAAGGCAAAATTCATCACCATAAATGAATCCATTTACAAATATGGGAGATTTCACCATATTTCTTCTTATGAGGCAATTTGTTCATTTTTGTAAAATGCCAAAATTTATTATTGCAAGCATCATTTTTGAGACGAGCATCCGTTTTCTAAATGAAACCATTCATGCTTTTTATCTTTTTATATAAAATTGTCTACGAAAACATGAATGGAAGACAACCAAACAGGCCCTAAGTTTCTTGCAATTTTCCCATACCCGTCTTCGCCCCCATCCTCTGCCCCAAGAATTCTTGATTATGAAGTAGTCAACTCCCTCTTCACTAGTGTCGAAGCCAACAATCAATATGGCATGCTTGTAAACATTTGCATCCAGCCATTCCTCCTCGGTTGGCCCCATATATATTCCCTAAACAAAACAAAAAGAGTATATTCATAAGTCACTAACTACAGAGAGTCTTTCACTATAACTATTAGTAGTAGTAATTTTACTGATGTGCACAGTACACTAAACCTCTTTGTGCTCAGTAAATGAGTCATATGAAAAGACTACGACTCCCACTGGATTCATAAGAATAGCCCTCAGAAGGCCATCCTCATCTCCATTGTCTATGCTCTGATAATCCCCGATTCTAACAATTGACTAAAAAAAGGAAAAAGAATTAAAAAAAAAAAAGAATCACTAATTAATACAAATACACACTATATATAAATAAGAATTATAAAAGTGCTTGTGTGGATTACCTTCTTCCTTTCCAATGGCTTCCGTCTCCTCTCTCGGTAAGGGTAATCAATTTCCTCACTGACGGAGTAATAAACTATATACCGCAAACCTATCCTAATCGAGGCCTTGTAGCAACGCCTTTTATCCTTTTTCTTATTCCGTAATTCTGCTGAGAATTTTTTGATGCACCAGTCAACTATCTCTTGACATGATAGTTGCACTATATCTTGTTCAGTGCCGATCGCGAAACAGGAAGCCGCTATGTCCGCAGCAACAATAGCCCAGCAACAATCTATGATTTTTTTTCTAACAGTGTTAGTTAAATTAATTGGAAGAAACAAAAAATAAATTCAAAAACACTTTGTTTGCTAACTTACTACAACTGCCTTGGTTTCTAACAGGAGTTGTGACTGTTTTTTTTCCCGTCTTTGCGCCAGTCAAATGATTTGGGAATTACCTGATATATTGGGAACAAATGGTTAAATTCCAAGACGAGATATGTCTAAAACATTTTCCATATAAGTATTCATAAAAGTTTAATTTTTCAATTCGTAAAAAAAAGTTTAATTCCAACCCGGGTTATATTTCTTTTCTCTCTTTGACTTTTCATATCTCTTACAATTTCCCACCAATTTTCTTTTTGCCTTTTATAGATCTTCTTTTCACTCTTTTGCAATTCCTTTCCTTGACCAAGATATGCACAATCTATATTATCAAGTGAAGATGAAACATTCAAAAAATGATGCAATGGAACTTTTAGAACATTGCAAAATTGCAAAAGAAGAAAATCCAAAATTTCAGTATGCTTTTACCCTTGATGAAGAAAGAGGGTTGGAACATATTTTTTAGTCTCCTCCATCTTGTTTTGATTGGTACCAAACATATGGAGATGTAGTTGTTTTTGATACTACTTACAAGGTGAATTCATGTGACATGCCATTTGGCATATTCGTGGGCATCAACAATCACGGCAAGACTATATTGTTTGGTTGTGCTCTGCTTCATAATGAGACAGTCAACACTTTTCAATGGCTAATAGCTAATGAAGGTATGCTCATTTTTACTTAATTAAAATGAAAGTTCATTTATGTTTTTTTTTTAAATGTATATTCTCATTGTTAGTTGGAACATTAGTCTCTTAGTAACTAAAATGTTCATCTTATTTTGTTATTTTAGATATTTGCCCAGTTAATGAAGAAGCCACCTGTCACGCCTCGACGTAGCATAAATACAGAAAACGTTTAATTTCCTTTATGGACCCGTAGGTCGCGACAGTTTGAAGGATCGATTCCATCCCAAACGTCGAACAACTTAAAACCATAATCAGAGTAGAGCAATCAAAGCTTACAAATATTTTTCTAACTTATTACATATTACAGCACGGGGTTTACTAAGGCACAAGCTGCCTTTAAACAAAACAATATCTATCGTCTATTACAGTCATCCTTAGTACAAAATAGTTCATGAATTAAAGCATAGAATATTAATAATAGTTTTATCTTCCAAAAGCAGCCGTTCTCAGTTTGCATAGTCATAAGGCCTCGCGTAGTCATAACCTGAAAAGCCTGAACACGAATGTCCAGGGCGCATCAACGCCGTCAACTTCAAGAAGCTGGTGAGTATTAAAAACATAACTTTGAATGTAACACATACTCATTTACCATTTTTCAAATACCTTTAATACAACAAGTTTACATTAAAGTAAAGAGTTTATTTTAGAAAAACAACCACAATATCATTGAAAAGCTATAATTCACATATATGTGACCGTGTATGAAAACAATGCACCATCTCATCTTACCGACTCTTTTCTCTCGACAAACACCACAACCCACTATCACACACCAGTATCTTTGAAACGCTAAGATAGCCACACTTTAGCACAGGGGTGCCAGGGAATGTCCAGTTTGCCTCACACTTTGGTCCGGGGTACCAGGGAGTGTCCAATGCCTCACACTTTGAATACCTAATCCACCATGCAAATATCGGAGGAACCCTCATGCAGTATCCAGACTCGGGTATCAGGGAATGTCCGTAGGCCACACTTTAGCACTACCATGGGTGCCAGGGAATGTCCAAGTTCGGCTTCACACACTTTGACGCTACCATGGTCGTCAGGGAGTGTCCAGTTTTGCCACCGTCACATTTCAAAGACACCCTCGCCGCAATCTCAATCATAACACACTTTGGTACTCACTTACCAGGGAGTGTCCACAACATATTCTCCACCGCACTCATACTACCATTACTCTTTTCCATACTAACTAACATTCACACTCACCATGCATGTACAACTGACTCCACATGTATGTCATGAAATTTTAAACATAAAGTAAATCACTGAAATATAGAAACAACGTGCGTACGAGGATTGATAAGTCACAATACCACATTTTAATCGTCCAAATATACCCAAATAGGATTCTGTTTTAGTAAATTTCCCAAACGGAGCTTTAACAGCTCATAAAATATCACCCAAAAAGTTCCTTAACACAAGACAAGCGAAAACTAGAAACTACCAGAAGTCGCGCGCGAGGGGTCGCTCGAGCGATATGCCCATTTTCCGTTTTTATTATGAAAACTTTTCGTTCTGCCAGAATACAGGAAGATCGCGCGTGCAGTACGCTTGCGCGAGTCGCTCGCGTGGTCCGCTCACGCGATCTGCCAAATTTTCCTTTTTCTTTTTAAAACCTTTTCTATCTGCCTGGAACCAGCCACCTCGCACGTGCGGGTCGCTAGCGCGAGGGGTCGCTCGCGCGGGCCGCTTGCGCGATATGAAGCAGAGGCTTCGTCTTCCTCGCTGGAACTCCCCTGTTTCAGAATTTCAGGGCCTTTCTTGACCCATTTTTGGAACTGTTAGTGTATACATCATGTTATACATGGATCTCTTTGTTTTTCAACAAGGATTAAGAATATATGACTAATTTTACAAGAATCAATCTATAACTCTTGAATTTTATGAAAAACTAAAAGTTAACAAAACTTAATTTCTTATATACTTTCACATATGGATGAATTAGGCTTAAATACTTTAAACATAGCATATATGATGTATAATCTTTCATAATCATCTCTATTAACGGATTTTAATCAAGTTTGAAAAATCTTGATTTCAAAGCTATGGAGGTCCAAACGTAAAATCAACAATGGAGATTAACAATTTCATACACCCAAGTAGTAACTAAGCATGAATTACATTTAAGAGTGAGTTTAAAGTACTCACAGATGATGAAGTTTGAAGAGTTTGTTGAGAAAGAATAGAAATATAAGAAACCCAATTGAAGCTTCAAGCTTAAAGTTATGGAGATATAAGCTCTCTCTCTCTCTCTCTCTCTCTCTCTCTCTCTCTCTCTCTCTCTCTCTCTCTCTCTCACTCACTCTCTCTCTCTAAAAATTGTATAAGATGAACTCTCAGCTCTCTCTTTTACTCTCTGAATTATGTGTGTGCTGAAAAGTGAGATGGGTGTGGTGTATATTAGTTTATATAGAACTCCCAATTCTTGGGCTCCAAGTTCCTTCAATGAGGCTTAACAATCTAATATTAACCACTAATTTCTAAACAATCAGTAGATTAATAGGATTTATGCATGATGAAGTATATACACACTGATGCACATATAACTCCACAGATTTTGAAAGGGTAGTATAGATCAATAGGGGTCAAGCTTAAGTTGTTTGGGAAATTAGCTTGTAGGCACAAAATTAACATACAACAAATAAGCAAAACCAAACAAAGCACTATCAAATGATTACCTTCCATAATTCAAAATAAAGCAATTGTCCAATTACACTTTACGTCACTTCCAAAATCTGTGGAAGTTCATCGCGGCGCGGACAGTTTTGAACAGAAACTGGTATTCTCGTGGCACGGTGTTCACCACAAAAATACAGAAAACTCATTTTAACGCAAAAAAAAATGATTTTCTGGTTTTATAAAAATACTATTTGAGTTAAAAGAAAATATTTCCACCGTTTTAAAATACAGTTTTAAAATCCAACACAGGTATTGCTAAATTGTAGTTTGACCCCTGTAAGAATTTCAATGTATAATAAAATAGGCCATAAGGTTATAAAACATGACCATAGAAATAAAATGAACACAGCTAATACAAATTGGATTTAAATATGGAAATGAAATTAAAATTAATTAATGAAATGCAGGTTGTTACACCACCAAAGACAATATTGACAGACCAAGATCCATGGCTAACGGAAGCCATTGCAAATGAACTTCCGACTACGAAACATAGTTTTTGCATTTGGCATATTACTGCTAAATTTAGTGGTTGGCTTACAACAATTCTTCGTGGTCTTTACTACAAGTGGTGTGATGCTTTTTATAAGGTATATAGGTTAGATACAATTGAAGAGTTTGAGCTCGAATGGACAAGATTGGTTTCAAGTTACAACTTACATGATAACAAACATGTGAATGGTTTGTACAAGATCAAGGAATTTTGGGTGCCGGCTTATCTTCGAGGCTATTTCTTTGGTAGAATGACAACAACTGGAAGATCAGAAAGCATTAATGCATTCACTAAGAGATTTCTCGATTCACACACATGTTTGAATCAATTTGTTAAACAGGTTAGTTACCGCTTTACTACCAAATAGAAAAAGTTAACAATTTTAGTTTTTTTATTATTATTAGTTTTTTTTTTTTGTATACGTTAAGTATATATATCTCTTGTTATCTTTTTAGGTTGATATTGCTGTAGAGGCTATTGAGCAAACACAAGAGCATGATAGAATGTTGGAAGTATATAAAAATGCTTCCATGAGGACAATGTCACCACTAGAAGAACAAGCCCAAAGAATCTTGACACCATTTGCTTTGAAAAAGTTTCAAGAAGAGTTAGTGATATCAAGTCAATATCTAATTCTTCAGGATTTGGGCAGTGAGTTCATCATGCAACATTATAAGCAAAAGAATGGTCAGACGCATAAGGTATTTTGGATGAACGAGACGGCTAAATGTAGTTGCAAGCAATTTGAATTTTGCGGTATACTTTGTCGACATATATTAAGCGTCTATTCTCACAAGGATTGTTTTGAAATTCCTTCTACATACTTGCCCGCTCGTTGGCATCGTGAGGCCTTGCATGATAAGGAACGAAATGAGGCACTTCAAAATGAGGATATCTCATTGACAAGGAAAATCACACTGGATGGCGAGCATATAACTAGTCAAGAAGATATGGTATATTGTCCTTTGGCTTCCAAAACAAAAGGTCGTCCAAAACAAAAGCGAATGAAAGGTGGAAAGGAATTAGGGAAAAAAAAAAGTAAGAGTTGTGGTCTTTGCAAGCGTGTTGGCCATAATATTAGCACGTGCCCTGAAAAGGAAAATAATGATTCATCTAATCATATGCAAAGGAAAAAAGAAGAAGATTAGATCAGATGATCTTGATATGAATCCCGTTTTTTTGTTTAAAATACTAGGTAACTATGAATCTTATCTTTTGTTTATTTTAAGTATTTTTTTAAGTGTTGTGATGTATTAATGTGAGACACATGCTTGAAAAGATAGATTTTTCTTAGAGCTTGAATCCCATATTTTTATTTTTGACTTTTTGATTTTTTTTTTTTTCACATTTTAAGTGATTGTTCAAGATGAGAAAAACAAATACAATTAAATAAGTAACATTATTTCTTTATGTTTTGATTACAATGGAGGGAAAAGACCACAAAATTCCTCAAAAAAAGAAAAAGAAAAAAAAAAAGGAAAAGACCTAAAAAGGAGGGGAAAAAAGGAAAAAGAAAAAAGGGTGGTACGAATATAAAGTCCAAAAAAAAATCTGATTGATACATGGAGGGAAAAGACCAACAAAAAACAAAACAAAAGTGGTAGTAAAGTTAAGGGTAGTTTTGGTAACAAAAGTAGGTAGATAAAAGAAATAAATTTTGTATAGAAAATGCACATATTTTGATTACCAAGTAGTTAGTTAGCATCTATTTAATGCTTCTTCACATGTTAATGGAACCCTTTAAAGATATGCATATATATATATATATTCTCATATATCATTGTTTCTACTTCTCCTTCAAAATCTTCAATGTTTTTTACATCCCTTTCTTCATCAATTCATGCAATCAACATATAAAAAAAATTATTAAAAAAAAAACACTATGTTCTCCTTGAGCCAAGTGATTCTTGATAGAAAACAGAACATAGATTCAGAAAGAAGACTCATACTGTTGTTTATACCATAAAATATAATTCTAATATATTACTATATTTTTATATAGTATAGTTATTATAATCTATTTTGGCTTGCCATGGAAGCCATTTGGGAATTTCTTGCAGGACACTTGTCATCGTAGGAGTTCATCAAAAGTGGTTACTTGAAGATCAATGGTGGCAAGAGTGGAAGTCATTTGGAGGGAGATTCTTTGGGAAGAAACACATGTGTATTGAATTTGAAATGGTAGTTAAGTGTAATAGGAGGGAAATATTCAAATTCAAATGGGTAGTTGTAAGTTTCTTCTATAAATATGTTGTTATGTGCTCCTTTGTAATGGTCCTTGACCAAACAATCACATGAATACATCAATATAGCACTACATTATATTTTCCTTGTTCCGCCATTAAGGCCTTTTAGTTTAATTAGATTAGATGCAGTTTGGTGTAGTTGTTCTCTACATCACTTTATTCTAGTTTAGTTAGTATAATTTATGTTTAGTCTTTCATTCCCTTTGCATTCTTTTCATTTACTGTTCGAACTAGGATCATTCCGAATTTTGTCAGTTTCTTCTTCTTAATTTATTACACTTAGTTTAGTTAGTAACTTGGTTCTTATACATGCTCTTTATTAATTCGAAGCAAATGTTTGGTTCGAAGCAGTTTCGGTAATCCATTTGCATGTCATTTAGTATTTCATCTCACACGATTAAAGTCATGTTCAAGGCATCGAACGTCACCACAATTTGCTTGGTGAGGCGCAGTTTGGATAATCACACATACACATTGGCAATTTGCTTGCCTGGCACGCCCGCACTTATATATAAATTTTCCAACCAAACAACTGTATTACTATTATGACATATATCTCATTTCATGCTTGACGAAGAAGATGAAGAGAGAAGGCCAGCAATCGATCAATGCTCTGATACCAGAAAGAAAATCGATAGAATAAAAACAAGATACACTTAATGAACAAGAAGATGAATTGAGAGCACCAGAATGCCCTTTATATTATTTTCTCTCTTACGGGAACAAATACGTACTGAGAACAAGACTATATATATATATATGTAGAGAGAGAGAGAGAGAGAGAGAGATTTACTGATCAAGTATTACAAATTTATAGCTGTCATCCACTAAGTAACAACAAAAACAGAAATAACCGGCCAATTGCTAAACAACTTGTTTAACTACATATGACATCAGCAAAGACTTGTTTGGCAATCCGCCAACTCTGAAGACTTAACATACAAAAGCTTTCCACATATATACATATACCTCACATCACATGGACCTCAACTCATATACAATTAATTTGTTCAATATAGTCGGTTACTGATAACAGTTACTAGTTAGAAATACTAATAAACTACTACGTACTCCATTAAACTAACTCTACAAAACATTCTTGTCGCGTGCATATGAGAGGCTGAGAGAGAATCCTCTGGAGCTGCAAGATTGCTATTAACGTACAGTGGACTTGATCCAGCTGAGTACTGGTGAGCTGGCTAATACCCTCCCTAGCTAGCTCATACCCATGAATGAAGCAACCAAGACTTTGGCACAAAAATGCAGAAATATTATTGTGGCAGAAGACAAAAGGCTTCGTGAATACATATATATATATATATATATATATCAGCAGCAAGTTGTTCTTGTGTTAGAACATACTCTTAACATTAAGGGCCTTTCAAGTGACTTGTTCACGATTGGCAGATATATATACGTCACAGAAGGGACTAGCTAGGACTATGAGGACCGGAAGATGGATTGTAAGATCTTTGCACAACTTTTTTAAATACGATAACTCACAGCGTGCAGTTGTAATTAATGGCGCAAGAATTTGTACTCTCCCTCTGTGGATGACCGAGCTAGGGCTGTAAGAAAATTTCAAAAAACTGCCTCGACCGACCGAAATCGACCGGTTCTGGTGATTTTGGTCGGTTTTCACCATACACATTCGGTTCGCGATTTTTTAAAGTTAAAAAACCGATTCTGTCGGTTCGGTTTTCGGTGTCTACATTAAATTTTCGCAGACCGACCGAAAACCGACCGAATATTGCCCCCATATATAGATGAAATCAGATATATATATAAATACTTCTTTCTTATTGTTGAAACCCTAGCTAGCCTCCTCATTTAAAATTTTAGAGAGACTAACTGAGAGTGAGCCTCCAAAAGGGTGAGAATGTGAGATCTCCAGAAAGCCACGCCGCTATTACTCACCAGTCACACCACTGGGACCAACCACCGGCCGACGCCGACGCCTCCACCTCACCACGACGAGGTCTCTCTCTCTCTCTCGGTGAATCTGTGTGCGCATGTGTTTGTGCGATTGTGTATTTGTGTGTGTGTTGGTGTAGATCTCTCTCTCTCTCTCTCTCTCTCTCTCTCTCTCTCTCTCTTTCCATCTCTATCTTTCGGTTTTCAGTGACTGCATTTTTCTTCTTCTACTTTCGTCTCTCAAGGATGTGGTCTTAGCTTCAATAGGGTAAACGACTGTGATTATAGAAAATAAAATACATACAGTAACACTGACACCCACATGCTAATCGATTTTCTTTTTAATTTTGTTTTTCTTTTTAGTTTTGTTGGAGATGAAACAGAGGGTCTATGTTTTCCCCAATTTTTAGTTCCTCAAGTTGTTGATTTTCATTTATTATGGTGTTAAAAATTGTTACTGTAATTGGGAGCTTGAGGAGTTTTTGAGGAGTTTTTTTTTCTGCGCATATGATTGGTGTTGTTTTGCTCTTGACTTGGCATTGGTGTAGTGACTGTAATGGCTCTGTTTTGGCTGTGTAGTGGAATGGTTTAAAGGCTTCAATTTTTTGGTTTGATGATTTGGGCCCTTTGAGGAACAATGTTTTGTTTTACCCTTGAGTCTATTGTGTTCCTTGGCTCATGGTTAATGTAATACCTTTAGACTTGGTCCCTTTACTAAACTTCTTTTGCTGAGCAAAAAGAAAAAAAAAATTGTTAAATGATAAAGGTTTTTTTGATATGAAGTTTGCTATTAAAATTCTTTTTTTTTTTTGGTAAGACTGTAAGAGCTATGAAAATTCGTCTATCATACATTGCACTACAAGTATAATTTCAGTAGTAAATTTTTCCCCACATTCTTTAGGGTTTGTTTACCCCTCTTAGTTTTGATTATGTCTCCTCTTTTCCATATATCAAGATGTCTTCCTTATATCAAGTTTCTGTTGAATGGTTTTTTCCCCATTTTATTTCAATCAATTTTGCTTAGTGAATCTCTTTTTCCCCAATTGTAATCTTTGCTTCGTTGATGAACGATTTTTAACAAAGATTTCTGTTTTTCTTTTTTGCACATTTGATTTGTAGATGGGTGATAAAAATTCTCCAATTGAAGTCGATGGGGGTAAAGAAAGGGATACAATGCAACAAGATGCAACGGGTCTCCCACCTCTCCCACCCAAGGTGAGTAAAAGAAAGTCTAGTGGTAAAAGGAGAAGGTCTTGGGTTTGGGATCATTTTAGCGAAGTTGAAACTGAAAATGAAAATGAAGAGGGTAAAAAACGTAGGGCGAAATGCAATTATTGTGGAACTTCTTATGCTAGTGACCCTAAACAAAATGGGACTACCTCTTTGTCCCATCATTTGGAACACCAATGTACAAAATACCCATATCGGAATGCGGAGAAGGGACAAACCACTTTGGGTTTTAAACCCAAAACGGAAGGAGACCCTACTAGTGGTCTTTTTTCGGTTACATTTAGTCCTGATAGATGTAGGCAAGCTCTAGCCGAGATGTTGATAACCGACGAATTACCCTTTAGGTTCGTGGAAGGTGAGGGTTTTCGAAAGTATACATTTGTCACATGCCCAAAATGGACTAAGATCCCAAGTCGAGTGACTATTGCAAAAGATTGTTATAAAGTGTATTTAAAGGAGAAGAGGTTGTTGAAAAATGCTCTCAAAGGGCAACGAGTTTGTCTTACCACAGACACATGGACATCTTTGCAAAATTTGAATTATATGTGTCTAACCGCTCATTTTATTGACAATGATTGGAAACTACACAAAAGAATTCTCAATTTTTGTATAGTTGAAAGTCATAGGGGTTTTGCACTCGGTAAGGCTTTAGAGATGTGTTTGCTAGATTGGGGGATAGACAAAATTCTCACTCTCACAATTGACAATGCTAGTTCTAATAGTACTATGGTTGATTTTCTAGTAAGGAAGACTAAGGATAGAAAGAGTACTATCTTACTACACGAGTTCTTGCATATGAGATGTTGTGCTCATATCTTGAATCTTGTTGTTCGTGATGGGTTAAAGGACATGGATGACTCGATTGTGAGGGTAAGGAATGTGGTGAGGTATGTGAAGTCCTCTCCACAACGGATGAAAACATTTAAGCTATGTGCGGAGAAGGAGAAAATTCCTTACAAAAACCAAGTTGTCTTAGATGTACCTACTAGGTGGAACTATACTTACATGATGTTGGATAGGGCCGAAAAATACCAACAAGCCTTTGAACGGTTGGATGAGGAAGACGGTAGCTTTAAGGTTTACATGGGAGATGGTTTGGGTCCTCTCACTTATGAAGATTGGGACAAATGTAGGTTGTTTGTGAGATTTCTTAAACTTTTCTATGATGCAACATTACGGTTTTCGGGTACAAAACATATTACTTGTAATGCATTTTTAATGGAATTGGTATTAATTCAAGAAACAATTGAAAGAGAAGTTAAGGGAGGGGATTTGTTCTTGAAATCTATGGCGGAAAACATGAAATCAAAATTTGCAAAATATTGGGGAAATGACGTTACTTGTATGAATAAATTGTTGTATGTTGCTATGGTTCTTGACCCTCGTTGGAAAATGCGGTATATTAAATTTTATTTTGGCTCATCGGATCCATTGACGAAAAAAGTAGAGGATACATTAAATAGATTGTTTGAAGTATATGTTGCAAATGAGGGAGGAATGGATCAAAAGAAGAGTCAATCAATGGGAAATGAGGGATCAAGTAGTCTGACCGTGTCTATGGATATGAGAGAAATGATGATGTCAGAATTTAAGAAACACTTGAAATCCGAGGATTCAGTGGAGAACAAGACGGAATTGGAAAAATATTTAATGCAGAGTTGTGAAGAGGATAGAGATGGGTTTGATGTGTTAGAATGGTGGAAGGTTAATTCAAGTAGGTTCCGTGTACTTTCCTTAGTTGCACGACATGTGCTTGCGATTCCTGTGTCTACGGTGGCTTTTGAATCCGCATTTAGTACGGGAGGTCGTGTTCTTGATTCTTACCGTAGTTCATTGTCTCCAAGTATGGTTGAGGCTCTCATTTGTGCACAAGATTGGCTTCGTTCTTCATCTACTCCAATTACCCTTCAAGATGCAATGGAGGATGTTAAAGAATATGAAAAACTCGAGGCGGGTATATAATTCTATATATACCTTTTGTCTTTTCACTTACAATATTTTGTTACTTGATATATATTTATTGTCATGTAAATACTCATTTCATTTTTTTGGTTTTAGAACTTGTTGGGGAAGTCTCTCCATTGGAAGGTAACCCTACAATTGTGGAAGATGTGGAGGATTAGTCCTACTTGGTGAGATGCCTCTTAATATCTCTACTTGTCACAATAAAAAAATAGAAATAAAAATATTCTTTAAGATCTCATTTTTATCATTTATTCATTTTTGTAGGGTGAACAGAAGAACACTTTTGGGTAAAATGGAGTTGGACTGTTGGACGTTTGAAGTTTAATGTTGTGGGTTTTTATACTTTTATTGGACTTGATGATGTTTCATGTTTTTGTGTTGTTAAGACTTAAGACTTGAATTTTCATTTTTTTTTCATGTGGTTTTTGTTAAGACTTGTTTAAGTTTTTATTTGGGTGGTGTTGGACTTAAAGTTTAAGTTTGTTTGATGTTTATTTGGGTAGTGTTGAAGTTTATTTTTGTTTAAATTTCATTAGTTTAGTTTAGTTTAATGTGTTTTTAAGTTTTTATGCTTAGTAAGTTGGGTTTTAAATATTTTTGCAATTGTAGGCCCAAAAAATATATGTTATAGAGATTTGTGTTGTTTATTTATTATTGTAGGCCCAAAAAAACATATGTTATAGGCCCAAATGGCCTAAAAAATAATTATAAAAATGTCAAATGGCCCAAAAATAAGTTCAAAAAGTGTCCAAAAATGGGCCCATCACAGCCCAAAACCGACCGCTACACCGAAAACCGACCGCTACATACACCGGTCGAAAAAAACCGACCGTTTCGAAAATGAAATGAAAACGGTTCTTAATATAACAAAACCGAATGTATCGATTCGGTGTGTTTTATAGCCCAAAAAACCGACCGAACCGACCGTTTACACCCCTAGATCGAGCCACCGTTTGCTGTTCTTAATTAGCTTCCCAAGTAATGGGATTTGAGCCGCTTCTCCAAACAAACTCCTAGTCTCCTACAACATACTTCCTCTGTCCCATATTAAGAGTCTTTGATGTCATTTTTTGATATCCTATTTTAAGAGTCCTCTTTGAAATGTCAAAGAACTTAATTTAATACACCACTTTCCAAATTTGCCATTTATTATATCCAACTTTTTCCTCTTTTTTTTTTTTGATGTGACACTATAATTTTGAATTTCAAAAAGGGCAATATTGAAAAGTTGAAAATCTCACCAAAATCAAGTTTGTCTTCTTAATAAGTTAGAATTCCCAAAAGAGACTCTTAATATGGGACGGAGGGAGTATATAACAGCCTTCTACATCACCCTTGGCCTCTAGTTATTGTGGCCATGGGTTCAAGTGTTATTTATGGGAAGGCATTTTGTCATTTCCCTTAATGACGAGAAATTTTTGGGTACCCCTAAGGTACCACGTGGCATGCTATTTGATACCTCGTACCCAATAGTAGCGCGCTACATGAATAATTGAGCCCACCACAAAAAATTTATAGAATTATAAGGTTTAGTCCCTTATAATGGGTCAAAAAAAGATTTAGTGTATTTGATTTTTTTAACTCTAAAATTCATCCTTAATTGTTAAGAAATATAAGAATTAGTCATTTCCCCCAAATCTGTGTAATTTTTATGGACAAGATTGTCCTCATCATTAGATGTATACATATATATATATATATATATATATATCATCTACTTAAAATTAGGAATTTCAAATTAATGAGGGCAATAATTAAATACAGTTATCTCTCTCTCCCTCATCTCACGATCTCTCTCTCTATTCTTTCCTTTACTACCCATTAAATACATCATCTCTCTCTACATTTATGATCAGTGATATATGATCATTAAATATATACATATATGTGTATATACCATCACCAAAATTACAGATTTCAATTTGCAAGACCCATTTCTCTCTCTATCATTATCTCTCTTTGTCTCTCTCACGATCCCTCTCTTTATATCTTTCTCTCTCTATGTCTTTCTCTCTCTATACACTTCCATATGATTCACCATTAAAATCATTGTAGAAGAAGGGTTTGACACATTCATTTGTTCAAGTTCAACTTCTATATGATTCACCAGCCTCCACAAGCCCACGCCTTATTGTGCTCCGATTTGCTTTTACTATTCTCTCTCTCATCTTTGCCGGTGCTTCGCCGCCAGTGAAGGGGTAGAAAACAAGACAACCCAGATCGGAAGTGTTTGAAAACAGGACAACCCAGATCGAAAGTGCTCCTTGAGTCTTCGCTCATTATAGTCATAGTATTGATCAGAAGTGTTTGAAGAAATGGGGTTTGATGAGGCTCTAGAGTTAGTGCAACTACTTTGGGAAAACCCTGTTTGTAGCAGATCTCTATAATGGCGCGGCGCAGAAACCGCAAAACAAAAGGGGAGAGAGAGAGAGAAGTAATCAATTTACAGAAAGGTAGAGGGAGAAAATGTTTGAGATCTGCTTTGGTGAGAAATTTGTGTTATTAAAAGTGAGAAATTTCTCACCCTTTGGTCTGTGATGCATTTTAGAAGAGAAATTTCTCACTTTGTTATTTCTCTCTCTCTCTCTCTATATATATATATACACACACGAGAAACTGGATTATTTGTTCTTTTTTTTTGTTAGATCATGATGTGTAGATTAGCATAAAGGGGGCATTGTAGAAATTTAGTTTTTTTTTTTGGTGAGAAATTTTTATTAAAAGTGAGAAATTTCTCACCCTTTGGTCTGTGATGCATTTTAGAAGAGAAATTTCTGACTCTTTTTTTATATATATATATATATACGTACAAGAAGCTGGATTATTTGCACAGTTTTTTTTTTTTATTGTTTTTGTTAGATCATGATGTGTAGATTAGCATAAATGGGACATTGTATGCGATATGGGTTTGGTCCATTTCTAGATTTCTGTAAGAGAGATATATATATATATATATATATGTATTATATAGGTTTTGGATTTCAAAATTTTTGATTTGTTATATATAAATGGGGTTTGAATTCAAAAACCCTGATTTGTGGGAGTGAGGGTATTTTAGTCATCAAAATAGGTGAGGGACTAATTTCAAAATTGACTTATAGAATGAATCTATTTCTAGAAAATGTTACAATAAAGGACTGAAATCTAAAGAACCCAAAAATTTAAATGGCCTAATAATTTTGTGTGACGCTACCTCATTGGGTGTACGATACCACATAAACACTACCTTTGAGTACACAAAAACTTCTCCTTAATGACACATACGAATTACGAGGCATGTCCGCATGTGGGTAACTTTTATTGGCTCATTACACATGATGAGAGAGGATGACGTACTGTTGGCAATTATTCTTTATTGGCTCTTTCATTTGTTTTACTAGCTTCGTCTCTTTTTTTTAGTCCACCTTTGGGAACTCAACTTATTAAGGGGACAAAAAGAATATATACCTACTTTTCACTATTACTCTTAATTATTACAATAATTTTTTTAGTTTTGTCTTAGTATAGATTTCAAGGAAGGGTAATTTTGAAAAATAAGTAAAAATTGTATACTAATTTAAGAAAGTGGACACTAATTTTAGGACATCCCAAAATGGAATATAGGACTCAAAAAAAGGGACGGAGTATATTTTTTTTAAGCCAAAAAAAGCATGACTATAAATTTACAATCAACTAATTTGTTAAAAATGAACAAATTCAACAATTAAAGTTCAATTCAATAGTTATAAGTAGTGGCGGACTTGGCACTGGATTCAGGTGGACTGTAGCCCAGTGCAAGTTTTGAGGGACAAATTTTTTTAAGCCCAACCCATCTGATTCAGCCCAAAATGAACAAATTCAACATTTAAAGTTCAATTCAACAGTTGTAAGCAGTGGAAGACCTGTCATTGGGCCCAATGGGCTGTAGCTTAGTGCAAGTTTTGAGGGACAAATTTTTTTAAGCTCAGCCCATCTGATTCAGCCCACTCCTTGATGGGAAAAAAATCCTTTTTATAGGGGCCTAAAAGAGTCAAATCCAAGACCTCTTGAGAAGAATAATGACTGTCTAACCACCAATCTCGCTACTAAAATGTTAGCCACATTTACAAACATTATTTATTTGTTACACATATTTCTCAAAGAATTATAATAGTAATGGTATCATATGTTATTCTATTATTAACCAAATCAAACCTTGTGCCCCAATCATATATTACTCTATTACTAAATGATATACTTTATATATACATACTATTTGGCCAAATTGTAATAGAATTTATTCTAAATTTTAGACTCAATTAACACTTATTTTTCTTTAAATATTTGGTTCAACACTTTTTTTCTTTCACTCCATGCTTGTTTACTTTTGTAAGTTATAGACCCCAAAAAAAATTAGAGTATCCGTGGACCAAAAAAAAATAATAATAATAATTTCGAGGATGCAGCCTTCGAAGTTCGAACCCCTATATTTTTGCGTCACAATTTAAACACATGTACATTAAGTTATACACAAAGCTTACATTAGTCCGAGCTCGGCCCGAAAATCAATTCAACCTTGAGATTTTGTCTCTCCCATGTAAATCTTGACCCAAAAATTAGTGGGCCGAACAAACGGGCTCGGGCTTGTCTAGCCCAATTGACTGTCCTAGGTACCACAGACCAATAAAGCAAATTGGGTCTTTGCTGAGATCCGAATTTTGTATCCCAATTGATTTCCAAATAAATGTGGCAGTGGGATCGCCTTTCAATAATGTTGAGATCGCTTCAAATACTTCAATTAAAACCAAATGGTCCATAAAAAACCTTTTTTTTTGTTACAAAATTTTGGGAAGTATAAGATTACGAAATTAATCAAAGTGAAAGAACAAAATCTTACGTATACACATATATATATATATATATATACGAAAATTCTCCAGAGAGGGTCTCTGTTTTGACCGTCGAATCGTGTCTAAAAACTGGATCTGACGGCCAAAACAGAGGTCCACGCTTTAATAAAGAGAGGGAGTGAGTCTGACTGATATATATATATATACACATGAATATAGAGGGAGAGAATAATGAAAACGGAATGAATTAATAGAACTTACCAGCAAAATGAGCTCAGTGACTGCCGAACTCTTGAATGCTCTCTGTCTCAAATTTTTTGTGAAGAAACTCACTAATGTAACGCAAATGAAATAAGTTCCGTTATGATCATTTACCGTCAACATCAAAAGGTCTACTGTGAGCAGTTTTTTATATGAGAAGGTGGGGTCTAGTCATAAGATTCTCAAGAATATGGAGATGCATTTATTACCAAATTCTCATCCAACGGTTAAAACCCGCATTCTCGTATGAGAAACTGTTCACTATAAACTTGCCCATATCAAAAATAATTTGTTACGGTTCTCTGACAAATTAACTGAATGTGCTCGTGATAGCTAACTGCTTGCCGAACGAATTGAATTTTGTGTGTAGTTATATATGTATGTATATATATATATACATATATAGAATATAAAATAACATATATGAGTGATACTATGCCACATAACAAAAAAAGAAAAGAAAAATAGTAATGATATGATAATGATTCTAAAATTTTAACAATAGTGATATACACACTTTTCTACACACAATATTAGCCATTAATTCCATTAGACCCCATGTGGAGACCCGTGTGGAATCTATATGGGGTCTACTGGAATCTATGGCCAGGATTGTATGGCGTAGAAAAAAAATGTGCGTGTGTATCATTACCCAAGTTTTAATCATAAATTTGGTCGTAAATGCTTTATATTTGTACCACATGTTATGGTAGTTATATGTTGTAACATGCATGCAGTACAATTAATGACAATACATTTGCGAATCAAATTTTGGATTTAGATTTGAGAACCATATAATGTTAATCATGTAGGATAAAACTTGGGGAACAGCTTGCGCACAGTCCAAAAAAATGTATCTATCTTTCTCATGTGATGTTAGAGTGATGTCAGTGGATCGCACAGTGGCATAAGAGAGAGATAGACACATTTTTTTGAGTTGTGCGCAAGTTGTGCCATAAAAGAGAGATGGACACATTTTTTTGGGTTGTGCGCAAGTTGTGCCCCAAGTTTTATCCTTCATGATTAACATTATATGGTTCTCCAATCTAAATCCAAAATTTGATTCGCAAATATATTGTCATATCAAAATAATAGTAAATACTTAAAACCTTTTTCAAAGTGTCATCACAAGCTCTCGTAATTTTAATATGTAAATTACATTGGTTTCACCTAAATCTTTCACATAAAAATTAAGTGACAATCAAAAATTAATAAGTTATTTCCATGTAAACATATCACAACACATACTCCACCATTGTGTTAATGATAAATAAATACATTCGTCACTTTCAATAAATTTGAAACTATTTCGAAAAAGAATTTGATCAAAATTTTCCATATCACTATTTGAATGTCTCATTTAAATCGTATAAAGAATGTACAAGCATTCACACTTTATTGGAATCAAAATTTTCTCTTCCGGTTTATTCAAATAAATTTTCTCAAATTCTCCATTTTTAAAAAATTGCGCTTTAAACATCCATTTCACGAGTATGTAAATCACAAATAGTAACAACTACGAATAAAATTCTAATGGATGTAGTGCGTGTAAAAAAGAGAATAGATATCCAGAATGTCAATATTTTCTTCTTTTTTTAGTTTTAAGAGCCTTAGCTACTACAGTAGCGTCACACCTTTTAATAGAACCATCGGAGTTAAAAAAAAATCTTTTTTTAGGGCTCCATCTACTCCTTATCATGTGACATTCAAATGATAAATCCACAAGTTCTAAAAAATGATTGAAAATAATATAACTCATCTCAACTTGAATGAATTCTTTCAAAACATATAAAAATCACTTTCAAAAGATTTTAGCATTTAACTTTCTTTACTCTTTCATGGTTCAGATAATATGTCAAAGACCTTTATCATGCATTCTACTTTCAATATATTTAGATAGGATGAAATTAAGAGGATGAGAACCCCCACTATTTCTCGATTAACATGAATTATATGCTTAAAGATTAGCACCAATATACTCAATAGTCATAGACTTTTTATCTCAAAAAATCTACAAACATTACTGTAAGCTGTATATCCCAATAAAGCACAATCTTTGATTATACTAGCAACTTAGTATTTTTTTTTTTTTTTTAAAAAAATCTATCATCAGCCAAATAACCCAATATTCGAAAAAAAAAAAAAATTTTGGGTTTTCTACTTTTCAATACTCAAAAGAGTAATTTTTTTGGGGTAAATTGTATTTTGCACCCTCAAACTATACCATATTTTGCACTTTGGTCCCTAAACTATCATTTTTTGTATTTTGGTCCCTCAACTATCATTTTGTGACAGTTTGCCCCCTCTGTCACTTTTAGCATCACTTTTGGTGTCACTAAAAAGTGACTTTTTCGTCACTAAAAGTGAGGGAGGGGGCAAACTGCCACAAAATGATAGTTGAGGGACCAAAATGCAAAAAATGATAGTTTAGGGACCAAAGTGCAAAACATGGTATAGTTTGAGGGTGCAAAATACAATTTACCTTTTTTTTTTGTCTTAGGGTGGGATACACTATTAAAAAAAAACCTTACATTATAGTAAAGCTTGTCCCCAAATAATTGAACCATCTCAATTTGACATCGAATAAATTTAATATCGTGAGTCAAAGTTATTGGATCAAAATGACCAACAAGTTCACATGAAACTTGTCACACCAAATAATTTCTCAAAAATATTCATACAAGTGATCTCTCATTCCCAATACATGGAACACCTTTTTCTTTTTGGGATTGTAAGTTAGCAATTTATAAGCCTTTAGTGTTTTAGGATTACCACTTGCCAAAGTTAAAACCATAACAGCTAGCATATATCATTCCAACGGTTTTCCTAATTAATTGATATCAGTGGCTCACTTAATCACTATAAAGATAGCAGTAGTTACAACATAGTAATAAAGGTTAATAACATGTATTTTAAGTATCATTAAAATACTATAATCCCCCACTATATTAAATTCAATTTTATAAAACAAAATTTTATTAAAATATATTCCAACAAAGACTACTTACCTTCCTACCATTTCCTCTTAAAAAATCTCACGCCAGACCCAAGCGTGTAGTCTTCATGTTGTATAAAGAGAACAACAATGCTAGGCGTGCATTCTTACATACTCAAAAAAACATCCACACCCTAAGGTGAATTAATGAGGAGAGACTGACAGTGGACTCCGCAATCTCTATTTCTCTTCTCATTGGTCCAGCTCAGGTGCAGATGCTTTTTAGATGTGTAAAGGTGTGCCCCAAACATTACTCCAAAGCAAACCAAATCAAATCCAATGGACCAACTGACATTAACTCGTGAGTCAACTCTTCAACCAACCCACGAACTCAAATCTATTAATCCAATCCACGACTTGCCCGAATCACCCCACCCTTAGACCCATGGATCAATGGACTACAGGTTAAGTCACCCTAATTGACTTGGCGTGTCAGAGTCAGCCCACCCCGTCACTGGCAGACCCAAGTGAAGCTCAGGGGTGGCACAAGCCCCCCCTGAATTTTTGGAAATTATAAAATTATATGTAACACTTTATAGATTTTAGAAATAGGTCCTCTTAAATTTTTTACATAGGCCCCCCTGAACTTCTGAAAATTCTAGACTTGCATGTAATATTTTACAAGTTTTAGACACAAGCCCCTTGTACTTTTGAAAATTCTAGACTTACATGTAATATTTTACATGTTTTAGATACAGGTCCCCCTAAAATTACATAATTTACCCCAAATTATGGGTGTTAAACCTATTCTATATACGATTCTACCATTTTATACATAATTATGTATAGGTAGACCCAAAAAAATCGCCTCAGGGGTCCTGCCCCCGAACTCCCGTATAAGGCTAGGCCCCCCCTGGCCAAAAATCTTTGATCCGCCCTGACCCCGTCCACACCTTGGCAGGGCAGGGAGCCCAATTTTACACCCCTAGAAGAGGGTAGGTTTGCATAAACGATAGGCATTTGCTCTTCCAACCAGAGATTTCCTTTCAAACTTCTCAAGGATGAAATTAAAAGCTTTGGTCTTGGACTGGTAAATGTACAAGCGAAGGAACAAATGTCTAGAAATCCCCGTGATGTTTTAAAGATTGAGGGAATTAGTATGGCATTCATTAGATCCGGGGCTGCATATTTGCTAAAGATAAGCCCATATTTCACCCTGTTAGCTAATTGACCATTCCAGTTGCAATGAGTGTCAAGATACTCATAAATGGAAACTGCGTCATTACAATTAGCTTTATATTTTTTGGGACCTGGTCAAGTCACCCTAATGGTATTCATCATTATAATTTTTTGAAACCTAAACAAAACAACTATACGGACATGATAATTTTGTGACTTGGATACGATTTTTATGATGTACCAACCGTATAAGCGGCTACCTCTCAATCACAGAAATTGGTAGTATGATCCAACTAATTAGTATCATATAGAATTCCCCCAAGAACTGAATAAATAATTGTGTTATGGCCTCATGGGGCAATGGCCACTACATACTAGGATTTCATACTTTTTTATTTAATTTTATTTTGACAAAGACTGGGATTCCATACTTTAACTACCAAAATTATATGATACATCTATACGGATCATCATCATCATCATCATCATCATATATATATATATATATATAAACACATATGTAATCAACATGCATACTAAATATATTAAAGAAGTACATATATAATCAACATGATACTGAAGTTCAAGATCCCTATTCATAGCAACAAATAAAAAAATAATAAAAGTAGTTCAACATGCGTATTAAAGTTCCACGAGCAACCTTTTAGTATATAGATAGAAAACAATAATCCCAAGATTTCTTAACATGCGTATTAAAGTTGGAGGTGGTGTTTTGCACACGAGGACATGAGTCGAGAGTTCACGGAACACATGCTCCTCAACTTCAATAGAAAATTAATCTCACTCTACAATGTTTCTACCTCCATCTATATCTCTCTTTTCACTTTTTTCTCTCACCATATACAAAATATACTCATATTGATGCATGCAATTTGAGGAAAAATCAACTTTAATACCAAACGGAGCATAATTCACTGGTAAGCAACTAAACTTTCATATGTATGAAACAAGGACTAGTACACATAGAACACTCATTAGGATATAAGATTTCTTATCATGTAGGCACTCGCAAGTTCAAGAATATTAAGAGTATAGGCTTAGTAGCCTCCTTATAAGGCACTTGCAAGTTCCTCGTATGTACTACACTAGGGAATATTATAAGACTATTTGCAATATTTATTAAGGAAAAATTGTTTAAAAAAGTAATTTCAAGAATTTCTACAAAATTCTAGGTTATCAGAATTTATTAAATTGAAAGTAATTTTTTGTATTTCTAATAGATAATTAGGTGAGAATGTGAAAGGAAAATTCTAGAATCATCTTTGTATTAGTATAAAATTATGGTTTCGATTCTCGTATTGTAAGCCCAGAAAATGGCCAAGGTCATATGAAAATATACGAACCATAACATGACTCGAGGGAAAGCCATAACATGTTAGGATCGAGGTTCGAAGATTTTAAGAAATCATAAATCAAAGATATAGCAAAAAATGTAAGAAGCATAAAAAAGTGTTCATTATATAAACAAAACATACCATGCAATCACATCTATACTACTATAGAAAGCCAAAGGCAGGGATACCCAAAAAAATGGGTCTATTTATTATATCTACATTAAAACCAATAAGCGTGTTCCTAAAAAAAACAAATACAAGGGTACTAAAATGTCATTTACTATCACTATTTGACTTTCAAATTACAAAATAAAAAACTGCAAGTTCAAATCTGTCTCTTACCCAACCAAAATTAAAATAACTGCCTACTCTATCTCGCCCTATCTGCACAGAGGGAGACAGAATTATAGGGGAGAAACATCTCGGCTTGGTGGAGAGAGAGCAAGAACAACAAATCTGTGGGGAAAAAGGAGGAAAGAATTAGGTACACCCTCTCTATGCATATATACATGTTAGTGTAGTAGTCTGCTTTATGTGTGTATATAGTAGTTATGTATTGTGCTGATAATCTTTATGTTAGGACTACTGTTTATTTATATGTTTCATCGCTATTCCTGTTCTTAGCACCACAAAATTGCAACACGTATATTGTTTGATCTCAACCAATAAAAATAATAACAAATTTTAATAAATTGATGGACAAAACAGACTTGCCTAAGAAAAAAAAAGGGAGAAAGGTGACTCACATAGTTCCAATTTTTATTTTTTTTATTTTTATTATCTAAACTTATGTACCAAACAAAGCCTTAAGTTTTCACCCAACTACGGTAATGTTATTTATTGATTTAAGTTCTACAATTGGTAACAAAGATTCGTCTTTTGTTGATGAAGTTTGAGAAATGTTGCACACGCAACGCGTGTGCCTCCGCCGCTAGTATAATATTAATCCATTATTCAATACAACATTTCATGGCTGAAGGCTGAAGCTGCCTGAGATTTGAAGAGAGAGACATTCTAACTAGGCATGTGCATATATGTATGGGAGGTTTAGTTACACTATTTATATTTTAATACAAAAATAAATAAAAATAAAATAAAAAAAAGAGTGACAGTAACATAAAATTTCATTATATGACCAAGGTGAGGAAAACAACTTTACCCTAATCACACTCGATCTAAACCCGATTCAGGCTTTACTTTTCATGCCCTAGCTCGTCCCTACCCTGTTTACATGTTCCCCAGACCATCCTATTTCGTATTTACGGCAAATCCAGACAGTTTCCCAAGAACTCCGACCCATTGCCATCTGTACTGAAATCTTACAGGCAACACAACTAGGAATTAGGCTGCATCACACGAACGAAAACAGTACGTAACCACTCTTAAATCCTAAGTAATCCCATGTCAACAACAAATTCTTTCCAATGTTGAAACTATGACTTTGACTAGAAAAGGCCTATTTAGTATTTGTTGGTATCAACGAATCCCCACTTCTTTTTTTATTGAAAACCGTGGGTGTCCGGGCCAGCTTGCCCGCACCTCAACTAATCCCATGAGGCCAGGGTGTCCGGGTGAATCACCTGTGGCCACTTCCAAGAGGATTCGAACACAAGACCTAAGGGAGTACCCCCCCTAGGCGCTTACCGCTCGGCCACTTGGTCATGTTTAAATCCCCACTTCTTAGTCTTTCATCTTCGCTATAATACATCATGCCACCTCAAATTGGTATGCTATCCTGCTTTTAACCAAAGAAGAACCACTGAATTCCATTTTCTTAGAGTTAAGCTATATTACTACCTTGTGGAAGTTGCCTACTAGTATGCTTCGATCTACGAATATAAACATCGTAACCATGGATAGTGGATACATTTTGTTGGCTAGCGAGTCATGTCTTAGAATGAGAACCTTGAAGGGTTTGTTGTTTATCGATTGTTACATAGGCCTTCTGTCTGCGAAGTTCACAACTTGTTCTAAATTTCCTTATACCAGAATTAGTAGACTTTCCACTAAAACAAGAAAGAACCCCCAAATAAAATGTGTAAAAAGAATGAAATTCATAATTAATAGTGTAATTGCAATTAAAAGAAAAACAAAGAAATATAAGGAGGTCGCCAACCTCAAGTACAAGTAGCATAAACTAAGAAACAAAGGGCAGAATGTACCAAAAGGTAACAGAAAATACTAAGAAATGAGATAATATCATGTACCAAAGATCTCTATTAAATTACAACATCATTAAAGGTGCAACGTAGATACCACCGCAGCGGACTAGCTTGGCAGCACATAACAACCAAATACTGAAACTCAAATACAATCCGAAGCTTTGCCATTAACAATCAACAAAAGTACCTAAAAGCATTGGCACCCCCACATGTTCTTTCCTCTATTTTTCAGGGATTTTGCATAAATGAGTTGAGAAATGTCCTATTTCTAAAATTATAGAAGGGTAGATAAAATGGAGAGGTGCATAAAATTTCCATGTACATGCGAAAACTACGAGGCATTATAAAATTTCCAAAAAGGGCCGGGAGCAATCCATGTACATGCGAAAACTACATGTGTTAAAATTAAAGCAATCAAACAAAACGACGACTGTCGAATTAAAGGCTATATATTGGAAATCTTTAAATTAAAATCATAAGAAAACAAGTTTAAAGTTAAGGAAAAAAATGACTTTACCTGGATATATAAATCAATTAGTAGTAGGTTTAAGCCTGCACAGTAATACCTTGTTAAACCCCACTCCCTTCCAAACCTTACCTTGAAAGACTTTCACCTCACCACCATTGACATCCTCTTCCGCCGCCTCAAAGGTTATATAATAAATGATACCAGCAACACCCTCTCCGTTTGCCTTCAAAACCTTCACCAACTTGTACTTTCCATTCTACAATACATTTCGGAAAAAATATATATATATATATGTACAATATTAATATATATAGGGTAAATTACACAAACCTCCCCTGAGGTTTGCCTTAATTACACAGACCTCCCCTGAGGTTTTGCAAATTACACGGACCTCCCTCAAGGTTTGTAATTAGGTAACAAAACGCGCCCCCCTAATGGTCCGTTAGTTTTTTTTACATTAGTCAGCCCTGAAAATTACAATTAGCCCCCTAATATTATAAAATTATCATACTAAACCCCATTTTCTCTTATATTTTTGTGCTAATTATCATACTAAGCCCTCTCCTAATTATAAAATTAACCCAAAAACATATGAGGGATTTTATAATTAGCACAAAAATATAAAAGAAAGGGGGCTTAGTATGACAATTTTATAATATTAGGGGGGCTAATTGTAATTTTCAGGGGAGGCTAATGTAAAAAAAACTAACGACCGTTAGGGGAGGGCGTTTTGTTACCTAATTACAAACCTCGAGGGAGGTACGTGTAATTTTTGAAACCTCAGGGGAGGTCCGTGTAATTAAGGCAAACCTCAGGGGAGGTTTGTGTAATTTACCCTAATATATAAGATATATGTGCAATTTCAGGCAAAGAAAGGCATAAGGGATATTTGAAGAGAAGAAGACTTACATGTTTATTGTTGTAGTGCTCAATGGCTAAACCTGATAGTATTTTGATTTTGTTCAAAAGATCGGTTGTATTTAAGAGACCTAGAAGTGGTACAATCAGCAAATCGCCCTTTGGGACAGTTTGT
The DNA here is from genome assembly GCA_033977485.1 of Hydrangea macrophylla. Taxonomy (NCBI): domain Eukaryota; kingdom Viridiplantae; phylum Streptophyta; class Magnoliopsida; order Cornales; family Hydrangeaceae; genus Hydrangea; species Hydrangea macrophylla. Next base: position 94,257,509 of record CM066988.1, on the reverse strand, counting down.
ATATCAAACCCCTATAAATTGTTAACCTAAATTAGCCCAAACAAACAACAGACACACATTCACATATCATATGGTAGTGGTAGACATATATATATATATATATATACACAACACAAAAAAAAAAAAAGAAAAAAAAAAAGCAATAATGAGAAATTTGAGGAAGAAGGGTAAAAAGAGAGACAGACATCGCTGGCGTCAATCTCTGCATTGTAACGCTCTACATCGCTACCGTCCTCATCATCGGTATCAATTACATACGTCAATTTAGATTCCTTCTCATCATCATCATTGCGATCAATTTCGTCCGTCAATTTGGATTCCTTCTCATCATCATCATAGCTATCAGTTACATCCGTCAATTCCTTCTCCTCATCGCTATCAGTTACGTACGTCAATTTGGATTTCTTCTCTAAGGGTTCAATAGACTCATAGACTTCTGGAGAATTTGCCATACTCACCTCCAAAATCGAAACCTGTGAAAAAGCAGTCCCTCTCTCTCCCTCTCTCTCTCTCTCTCTTATAGTTAAGGTCTATTTGGGTAAATTATGATGATGGCCCTAGGTTTGGTTTTATAGCAAGAGGATCCTAACTGTGATGAAATTGGAGGCACCTAAACGTTCTCGTAATTTTTATTTTTTTTTAAGAGACGGACTAGAAAAATAAATAAATAAATAAATAAAAAACAAACAAACAAAAAAGGCAAGTTTATAGTGATTTGCTTCTCATACGAGAATGTAAGTTTTAACCGTTGGATAAATATCTAGTACTAATAAGATTCTGGAGATGCATTTATTGCTAGATGTTCATCCAACGGTTAAAACTCGTTTTCTCATATCAGAAGTTTATCATAATAGACTTATCCAACAAAAAGGCTTAACTACATTTTACACCCTTCTAGTTTGCCCTTTGTGTCAATTTAGTACATGTAGTTTAGAAAGTGTCATTTTAGTCCATGTAGTTTCATGAGTGTGTCATTTTTGTCCCTCAAACATTTTTTGTGACAAATTTTTTTTACTTTCAGTGACAAAATTATTCTTCACTAAAAGACTTATTGGACTTATTTGACATACTTACGAAACTACGGGAACTAAAGTAACACTTTCTAAATTATAGGAACCAAACTGACACAAGTGACAAACTACATAGGTGTAAAATGTATTTTACCTCAATAAAATAAATAAATAAATAAATAAAGCTAACGCAGATAACTAGTTCCACAGTTGTCCGCGAGCAAAAATCAGACAAGATCTGTAGGAGGAGTGTCAAGAATAGCAAAAGGAGAATTTTGGGCAACTCCCAAGTTAGCCAAAAAATCAGCGCAAGTGTTTCCTTCACGATAGGAATGGGATATGCTTCCACTTCCTTGCACAAGCATTGTCTTGCAATCCTCAATCAAAGCTGCCAACTTAGGAACGAACCAATCAGGCGCTTGGATGAGCTTCACGGCAACCTCCGAGTCGGATTCAATGATGAAGTCCGACCATCCCTTATCCACCATGAGTTTGAGACCATTCCAAATGCTCCTAATTTCAGCTTCCAAGCTGTCGCAAAAGGTGATATTTCCCAAATAACCAATGATCCATCTACCTTGATCATTTCTAACAAGCCCACCAATGCCACCTCTGCCTAGGTTGCCTTTACTACATACATCCGTATTCAACTTCCATTTACCTGCAGGGGAAAACATCTACTTAATAAGACTGGGAACCGTCATACCAGGGTTGGCAACCGATTGGTTGGCCTTAGTGATCTCCCTAGCAAACTTCAAGATACTATGTAAAATGACCGGAGTAAAAGTGTCATTGCTATTAATAACAAAATTGTTTCTCTCTTTCCACAAGATCCAAGTGTCTAAAATAAAAGTGGTTCCCCATTCTAGATCATCATCATCATCGCTATTAGTTACGTACCTCAATTTGGATTTCTTTTCTAAGGGTTCAATAGACTCATAGATTTCTGGAGAATTTTCCATATTCACCTCCAAAATCGAAACCTGTGAAAAAGCAGTCCCTGTTTCTCCCTCTCTCTGCCTTATAGTTACAGTCTATTTGGGTAAATTACGATGATGACCCTAGGTTTGGTTTTATAGCAAGAAGGTCTATAAGTTTGATGAAATTCGAGGCACCTAAACGTTCTCGTAAATATTCCACAATTAGCTCCTACTGTTGAAATTGAAACTAGAAGGTCTAAAGTGAAATTCCCAAACTACAGTCTACAGCCTACAGGGTACCAAAATGATCATGCTGACCCGCTAATCTGCACGCCCCACTGACCCGCGGGTTCTTTTAGACTAAAAAAATATGTTCACTTAGTATGTGATGATGCCAAATTTTGGTTAAAGTAAATTAAAGCAATGTAAGGGGAGACAGAGTGAGAGACTGGTTTTTTGTATGTGGTTCGGCCCTGTTAATGAAGGTACCTACGTCCACGTGTGTGTCTGAGCACGTTCACTATACTGTAAAAAGCCGGGGACCTGTGGTGAACCAACAATAGTTTGGAGCTATTGTAGGTCGGTCGGGCGTGTTGGTGACCGCTATAGAGGTACTGTAGAGACTAAAAAGTCAGCCCCTTGAATGGGGGGTGAGAGGTCTCTTTTATAGATGTAAGAGACCTACTCGTACAAAGAAAAGGAAACATAATCCGATTGACATAGATTGGCATTAATTGTAGGGGTTTCCTAATTGGATTAGGAAATAGTTTGCACTTTCCATTAGTCTTCTAGCTTGAGTAGGAAACTGCCTGGAATATTCTGGGGCATATGTTGTGAGCCTAGTTGGCCTGCGCCTGTACGTGCCAGTTGGCCTGGTCGTGAATGAACCACTCGGGATGGTGAGTCTCGGGTAGACTAGACAGCTCGGGCTGATGCTTGTCCAAGGAGTTGTGCATGATTTGACCAGGACATGGACTGGCTGCTGATTTGAATCGCTCGGTCATAGGATAGAGCCAATTTTGGGTGTATCAACTGCCCCCCATTGTCAAGGTTAGCCAGATGCTATATCGGAGCAAGTTTGAAAATCTGTTTGATGTTACTTGCCACTTTCTGAGAGCTCAGGGAAGCTGCCTTGGAGCCTCTGAGTTTTGTGAGTGCTCGGGAACTGGCTAAGAGTTGAGACTTAGCCTAGCTCGGAGTCTTTAAGTGCTCGGGAACTAACCGGGAGTTAAGACCCGGTCTAATTCGGAGTCTTTGCTTGAGTTAGCTCCCAGGATGGTTATCTTCTACCCGTAAACCTTCGGCAAGGTTGTAGGCAAAAGAATTTGACAATGTTGGAAAAGCCAACCTGAAGCGTATTGCTCTAGGGTCCTTTTGTTTAACTCCCCAGGATGGTGGTCTTCCACCCAGCCAGCCTTCGTCAAGACTATTCGGAGAAGAGATTGACCATGTTGGTGGAGCTGACCTAGAGCATGTCGCTGGAGGGTCCTTTTTACTCCTCTATCGTGGGCTAACCTAAGAGATTTTAGTCACCTCTATTGTCGGTTTGGATCTAAGTGGAGCTATTGCCTCTGAGTACTGTAGGTGCTCGGGTTGTCCAAGATTTTGACTTCGTTATCCACGAGGCCTGTAGAAACCCGGTGTGATTGCCTATTTAGTTCATTGCGCCGTCTTGCCCTCCAAGCTTTCGCTAAGACGAGGGTCTTACAGAGGCTATGACTGTAGGTAACCGACCTGGAACATGGTGGTTGCAGGGTCTTTTGAAGCTTGCTATCATCAACCACCTAGGGGGATTTGCCCCCATCGTAGGTTGGACCTAAGCAAAGCTTGTGCCTCGGGGTTAGGCCCGAGGTCTTTGAATGCCTCGGGGTTAGACCCGAGGTCTTTGTATGCCTCGGGGTTAGGCCGAAGGTCTTTGTAAGAGCTCTCTGACAATCGGTGGAGCCTCATGTAGTGATCAGACAAGTACCACTGTAGTCGGGCTCATCTAGAATGATGAAGACAGGGGGTCGGATCAGGATCGTCGAGCTCCTGATTTCTTTGTGCTGGAGGCAAAGTCGGAACTACTTGATCCTGACCGATGTGAACTGGAGGTCGGGTCAGGACTGCCAGACCTAGCCTACTGTAAGCTGGAGGTCCGGTCGGGGCTGTCAGACTCACACCGCTGTGAACTGGAGGTCGGGTCGGGACTGCCGAACTCAGACCGCTGTGAACTGGAAGAACTGTTAGAACTCCCGGGCTGATCTCGCTTTCGCTTACTTTTGGAAGACTCGTTGCTTACGTGCCCGGGGTCTTTGATCTTTAAAAATTCTTCAGTGTCAATGTATTTTCCAACCCTCTCTGCGAATTCAACCAAGGTTACCGGCCGGTTTCTGTGAAACGACGTGTGTTGAACTCCTGAGCAAAAGGCTATAATAGCGGTGGTTTCATCAAGATCATAGATGTCGAGCTTCTCTTGATTAAACCGGTCGGTAAATTCCTTGAGGGTCTCATTATTCCTTTGTATGACCGTCAGTAGATGTATGTCAGGCTTTGGCCGTTCTTGCATACCGGCGAACTGGTTGATGAATTGCTTGCTGAGTTGCTTGAAATTGTGGAACGATTGAGGTTTCAAGGAGTGGAACCATTGGGCGATCGGGCCTTTCAAAGTGCTGGGGAAGGCCAGGCAGTACAGCTCGTCGGCTTGGATGGCCAGGACCATCCGAGCTCTGCAGGTCCGGATATGGTCGACCGGGTTCCTCGAGCCATTGTATGAATCCAGGCGAGGCTACTTGAATTTGTACAGGATGGAGAATCTCATGATCTGGCTGGAAAACAGTGACTCTATCTCGGTATTGGCTTGATTCTGAGCACGGTTGTGACCAAGCTTTTTGGCCACTCCGTCAATCTGCTTCCTCAAGTCCTTGATTCGGGCTTCCACTCCTTCCCGACCGGTATCCGAGGGGTTAGTCGGGTCGGTGGAAGAGGCTTCTTCTTCATGGAGGTATGTTATCCTCTAGGCTCGGGCTCGGGCTCGGATATGACTCCGGGTAATCGTTCTCCTAAGGCCACCTCGGCTCTCGACCGAGTGACCCTAGGTTGACTCCCGGACCATATGCTCCTGCCTCTCCGCTCGGGCTGCACGCCTACCGCTGATGTCTGTGGCATCCTCAACGCAAGACAGGTTGGCTCGGGTACATTATCTGGTCAAGATCGGTTCCCGACTATACGCAACGTTCCCGGGCGATTTCCCGGCCACTGGAGGATTGCTTTGCTGGGCCAGCAGGGCATCGATCTGTTGCTGGATTTGACGTTAGCCCTCCAAGAGTTGTGTGAGGGTCGCGGTGATCTGCTCAGATGTCATGACTGCCGCAGCCGGTGTCGGTGCCGGGGCCGGCGGAACATCCCGATTGGCCTGCTGTGCAGTCTTCTCACTCTTCTTCGGAGGCATGGCTATCAGCCAAGAGATTTGTTGATGAAGAACTTGTCGTTCCCACAGACGGCGCCAAGCTGATGATGCCAAAATTTGGTTAAAGTAAATTAAAGCAATGTAAGGGGAGAAAGAGTGAGAGGCTGGTTTTTTGTATGTGGTTCGGCCCTGTTAATGAAGGTACCTACGTCCACGTGTGTGTCTGAGCACGTTCACTATACTATAAAAAGTCGGGAACCTGTGGTGAACCAACAATAGTTTGGAGCTACCGTAGGTCGGCCGAGCGTGTTGGTGACCGCTATAGAGGTCTCTTTTATAGATGTAAAAAACCTACTCGTACAAAGAAAAGGAAACATAATCCGATTGACATAGATTGGAATTAATTGTAGGGGTTTCCTAATTGGATTAGGAAATAGTTTACACTGTCCATTAGTCTTCTAGCTTGAGTAGGAAACTGTATGGAATATTCTGGGGCATATGTTGTGGGCCCAGTTGGCCTGCGCCTGTACGTGCCAGTGTGGTCTTCCTGACCTGTTGGCCTGGTCGTGAATGAACCGCTCGGGATGATGAGTCTCGGGTAGACTAGACCGCTCGGGCTGATGCTTGTCCGAGGAATTGTGCATGATTTGACCGAGATATGGACTGGCTGCTGATTTGAACCGCTCGGTCATAGGATAGAGCCAATTTTGGGTGTATCAGTATGTTCACACCCAAAATAGTATGTGTACATTTATACTAACAATGGTATGCACTAAAAATAGTGTATGCCCAAAATAGTATATACTAATAATAGTATATCCTAAAAATAGAATAAACTATTAATAGTATATGCTAAAAATAATAAGTGCTAATAATAGTATATCTAGGCGTGCAATTTAGAACGGAAATATCGATTCCGATCTGAAAAATTCCGATCTTGGCAACATTAAAGTAATCCCGAATTCCGAAATTCCAATTTCCGAAAATTTTGAAAAAAATCGGATTAGAATCGGAATAGTCCTGGTATTTCAAAAAATTCCAGATTTCTGATTTGAAAATATTTCGAAAAATTTCCAAAAAAAATTTGACGTATTCCGAAATATTCTGACTTTTTTTAATAGAATATATATATATAATACACACATATATATATATATTCTATATAAAAATGGGGGTTTGACAACAATTTCGATATTGACCATGAAATACTGGGAAAAAACTAAAAATTAAACAAATATCAAAAACTACATTTTTCGCATAAATATAATAAAAATATATTCCTTTCATAAAATTGGCACCATAGATGATCTCGAAAAAAAATACAGGAAATAAAAAAAAAAATCACCCAAAAAGCTCAAGAATTGAGAAAGTTATGATGATTTAAAATTGACATATAATATTATATATCTGAGATCGATAATATTATCTGTTAGACAAATAAAATCTCAAAATTAGGCTGTAACTTATCTTTTTTGGTAAAATTTTCAAGTTCAATGCATAGATCTTAAAGAAATATATGAAATACAAAATAATAATAATTATAATAATTAGTAAATAAATCATCCCAAAAAGGCCAAAAAAATATGAGAAAATTATGGTCATTTTTGTGAATATTATTGTAATACCCTGTATTTTGGTATTTTAATAAGACCCGGTATTTCATTTCTATACTCGTATAAACTTTCTCTTCCTTTTTGGTAAATTTTGATACCAATCGATTGACATATTCCCAATCGATTGACACTTTTTGATATCAAACGATTGATAAGTTATCCCAATCGATTTACATTCTACCGACTAAAAGTGATGACGTGTCAAACTTTCCAATCGATTGCTATTCATCTCAATCGATTGACATTGTTTCCAATCGATTGACTACAAATATCTGTTGCCAATCGATTGACTGGTGTCTCAATCGATTGACATAAGCTGAGAAATGTTTTCTTCTTTCCTTCAGCTTTAAACGCGTGGCACTCCCTTATGTCTATATATATGTCTCATTTAGTGGCCTTGGGGCTGTTTTTCAGACCTTGAGAGAGGGAGAGACATACTCTTGTGAGATATATACATATATCTATCTATATCTCTATATCTATATACACACCCTCACACACACTCACTCCTTCGGCAGCTGGCAGAAAGAAGAAGAAAGAAGACAGAAAGAAGAAGAAAGAAGAAAGGAGGAGACAGAGAGGGAAGACAGAGACAGAGAAGAGGAGAAAGAGAGAGGGGTTGAAGTTTTCAAACTTAAACACACCCAAACGCACCCTAGGTGAGTTCTAACTCACTTGGTCCCTTTATATGAAGTTTATATAAGCTATTATGATGTTTAGAGGGGTTACATGCATGTAGTGCACGTTTATATATGCTGTTTTTACAATCTGCTGGAGAAGACGTAGTTCCAATCGATTGACATAAATCTCAATCGATTGACATCAGTTGCATCCCAATCGATTGAATAGGATTTCAATCGATTGACATTGTTCCAATCGATTGACATATTTCTCAATCGATTGACATAACTTTTGTTCCAATCGATTGAACTTTTGTTCCAATCGATTGACATGATCAGTACATGGTTTCCTTTGCCTATTTATTATATAAGAGGTTTGGTTGTTCGATTTCTGATTCGGGTATTCCATTATGCGACTATGGGGTAGACAGGAGAAATGTGACACCAAAGATTTATGAATAAAGAATAAAAAGTAATATGAAGTCGTGGGTTGACGTGTTGTTTCTGATATGAGTTCGATATCCGTTTCTTTTAATCCAAGTAGTCAGGCCACATTGGGAATTGTCATGTGTCAATGTTAGAATGGAACGTAAGTAGGTTTGGTAAGTTCCGGGAATGGTACGTGGATGGATGATTGGTCACGATATGCTCTTAAAAGCGGTGAACCGGACCATGGTTCTTAAAAGCGGTGAGCTGGACCAAGAAGTCTTAAGATAGACTGGATGATCTGAGATATGCTCTTAAAAGCGGTGAACCGGACCATGGTTCTTAAAAGCGGTGAGCTGGGATCACTAGTAGATGACGTTAAGTCGTGGCAATAGATTGATATGCCTTGTTCGAAACGTTATATCCCTGAAATGCGGTGAACAGGACCATTGTTCTTAAAAGCTGGGGACAGACTGACGTGAAGTCCATGACATGCGGTGAACAGGACCATTGTTCTTAAAAGCGATGGACAGAATAAGGGTGTATCCCTAGAGTTAAACGATTGAGTCTGTTCATGAAGATCAGAATATGTTGAGTTCGGTATTTGAGTAACAAGACGATAAGGGTCGGTTTGCGAGAATGAATAGAAGAACAAGATAATGTTATTTTATAATAAGATGTTAACTCTTATTTTTATAAGCTTGTGTTTACTTCAGATAACTGGTACCTCGTTAGTTTATGCTCACTCAGCTCTCAGTAAGCTGACGGCCTTTTTATTGCCTGGACATTCCCCGTCCAGAATATCCTGCCCCTTGTTTTACAGGTGATGATCAGTACACTGATGAGTGTTATCCAGAGGAAGGCCCCACCGATGACGATTACACCAGGAAGGATTATCCTTATGCCAGTTGAAGACTGAAGATGTTATAATTAGATTTATTTTCAGTTGTTCTGTTAAACTTTTGTTAATGGGTACTTGGGCATTTGTTGTCTTCAGACCTGTTGTGATCCTGTGGACCATACTCTGATATTTTGTAATAGTTAACACTGTGTGTTATTCTCAGTTGGTTACTGTTGCTTTTCTTTTGGACTAGTACTGTGTGGTGTGGATTATTAGTGACTTTCACCTGTCATTCCTTATGGACCCATAAAGGAAATTTATTTTTCTCTATTTATGCTGCTCCGGGGCGTGACAGGGTTTTTGGTATCAGAGCCAGGTTTTGTACTCTAGGTTATGATACTTTTGTTCACTAAGTATTTCCACACCATCTGGTCCTAGTGTGTTAAGATTCTTTGAGATGAGATATGAGTATAAGATAAGTTCGTCTTCCTGACGATAGATAGTTTCCTTTGCAGGATAGCATGGATCCGGAGTTTCACCAGTTTGTGACTGATGCTTATGGAGGACATATTATCCATGGAGATACCGTGGAGCCAGCTGACCCAGATTTTTATCATGAGCGTGTGTGCCAGATAGCTAGTCGACATTTAGAGGAAGACATGTGGAGAGCACTTTATGTGACCAGGAGTACTCACCCGACCCAGATGCGCATGGATGCTTACCACTTAGCGAGAGTTGGCAGAGACATTTGCCAGGAGATGTTACGACTAGTTTTGAGTAAACCAGAGATGGATGAGATTGAGTTGAGAGCCATTATAGCCGGTCCACCAGAGCCCGTAGTTGCACCAGCAGCAGCTCCAGCAGCCCCACCATCACCAGTACCCGTCCCAGAGCCAGAGCATGAGCCGATTGAGGATGAGGAAGATGTAGAGCCTGAGGATGAGCATCCCGATGAGGACATGGATGGAGATGGAGAGGAGGAGCCGATAGATGACGAGGACCCAGTAGAGGATGAGCATGCAGATGATGATGACCCTGAGGATGACCCCGAGGAGCCAGAGTTTGAGCCGGAGGATCCCGTACCAGACCCAGAGGCTATTGAGGCAGACGTGGTAGTAGATGAGGAGGATGACCCCGAGGAGATAGTTGTGCCAGAGATACCCGTTGTGCTTCAGATACCAGCCGGACCGATTATGCATATGGCAGCCATGGCCGATATGGCAGTAGGATGGATAGCTCAGATGATAGCACAGCCCGCAGATTTTGTTATGGGAGAGATAGCTATAGCAGGAGCTCTTGACATAGCTGACGGTTTCGCTGCAGTAGCTGTTGATGTCGCTAACCAGGCGATAGCAGACGTGATGGAGGACGATGATGCAGAGATGATAGAGGATTGGGATATAGGGGTAGTAGTCGGAGATCTTGTCGCACCAGTTGAGGATGATCCACTCGAGGAGATGAATATAGATCCAGAGGACGAGGCACCACCAGCAGGATCAGATGCTGACGACTTTTGAGTCAGGATCAGCAGGGTGTAGATTTTGTTAGTTTATATTAGGACATGTTGTCCACTAGATTTTTGGGAGCTTGAGAGATAGCTATTGACCATAGCTTTGTATAGTATTAGCTGACTTTAGTTGTTGTAACTCTTGTTCCATATGGTACACAGTTTGATTAGTGTGTACTATACGGTACATCTTTTGATATATATATATACGAGCAGTACTTTTATTATTGTTTGGTTGTTGCGTTGTGATGTGTTGTTTAGTAGAATGGTTAGTTTTACTGTTCTGGTTCTATCTTGAGTTCGTTTCTACGAGAAGACTTCCAGCTGATTAATATGTCAATTGTAGGCGATACTCGTTATCATCATGGTAGGACCCTTGAGAAATCACCAAGCACGTAATGGAGCACCTATACCGGAAGGGATGGATCCAACGGGAATTTTTGAAGCATTTATGCAGAGGATGGAGCATGTGGGGGATACATATAATCACTCTACCCACCAGAGACCTTTTGTACCCCCGCCACCAAGACAGACTGGAGATAAGCTGTTAGCAAATTTTCGTGGGTTACGTCCCGAAAAGTTTGATGGACTAACAGAACCATGGAAAGCAGAGCAATGGATAAGAGAGATGGAGTTAATATTTGGAGCATTGGAATGCAACGAACAAGAAAAACGTCGCCTTGCTACGTTTCAGCTCACCTATGCCGCCGCAGATTGGTGGGAAGCTGAGCAAGCCACTGTTGGGATCGATGCCGCTAGAGCTATGCCATGGGAGACATTCAAAGGCAGATTTTTGGATAAGTATTTTCCAGAAGATGAGAGAGATCAACAGGAAATGAACTTTCTAAATTTGATCCAAGGAGGATGGAATGTACGGGAATATACAACACAGTTCGAGCGTCTATCCAGATTTGCTCAGCACATGATAGACACGCCGCAGAAGAAGGTGAAGAGATTTCACCAAGGACTGAACCCCCACCTTAGACATATGATGGTTGGTCATCTAAACCAGACGTATGAGGAAATTGTTAGATTTGCTACAGGATTAGAAAAGGATGCTAATCCAGTACAGCAATCACAGACAAATCGACCTCAGTCGTCACGAGGGTTTCAACCGAGGAATTTCCATAATCGACCACCGAGAAATACCCAAGGATGGAGACCTCAGGAAAATTTTCAAGGAAACAAGAGAATCTGGGAAGGAACCAGGAAACCTCAGCAAGGTTATAATCGACCCCAGCAAATTCAACAGCGAGGACTACAGCCGCAGGCATTACTAACAGCCCCGCCAAGCAATAATGGAGGATGTTTTAACTGTGGAAAGCCTGGACATATTGCAAGGAACTGCACCGTCTACAGACCTAATCGTAGGCCAGATATCGTATGTCGCAACTGCAATAAACCAGGACACTTGAGCAAGGATTGTCGTGCGCCACGAGGAGGATACTACGGGGCACCAGTGCAAGGAATTCAAGGACCTCCTGATCAGACGAGGATGAATGCTATTATGCCAGGAGAAGCAGGCTTTAATGCTGATGAGCAGCAACATTTGGAAGGTACACTTGTACTCTTTCATAGTCCAGTTAAAGCTTTATTTGATACTGGAGCCGCACGTTCTTTTATTGCTGTTAAGATTGTGCGTCAATTGGGTTTAGAACCCCAGACACTTGAGGCAACACTGAATGCTGTGTCACCGTTGGGAGTGACAGTTAAGTTGAGTAAGGTGTGTAGAGATTGCCCTTTGACTTTGGGAGATAGGAATCTTCCAGCAGACTTGGTAGTTCTGTCAATGTCAGAATTTGATGTTATCCTAGGGATGGATTGGTTAACTAAGTACAGTGCCAATTTGGATTGCCCTACTAGGACGATTGTATTTCCAATACAAGGAAAGCCGACGATCAGATTTCAGTGTCAACCGACAAGCGACATGTTTCTTACGAGTAGTTTGGCTACGATCATTAGTACGAGTACGGAGCTTAAGATGGATCAAATTCCTATTGCACGAGACTTTCAGGATGTATTTCAGGATATTAAAGGACTTCCACCGAAAAGAGAAATAGACTTCTGCGTGGAATTAGTACCTGGTACATTGCCTATTTCTAAGACTCCATATAGGATGGCACCAACCGAGATGTTAGAATTGAAGAAGCAAGTTCAAGAACTCGAGGATCTAGGATTTGTTCGACCAAGCACGTCGCCTTGGGGAGCACCAGTTCTGTTTGTAAAGAAGAAGGACGGAACATTTCGACTCTGTATAGACTACAGGGAGTTGAACAAGGTTACGATTAAGAATAGATATCCGTTACCTCGGATAGATGATCTATTCGACCAGTTACAAGGATCTAGGATCTTTTCTAAGATCGATTTACGTTCAGGATACCACCAATTGTTAGTTCGACCAAACGATGTATCGAAGACTGCATTCAGGACAAGATACGGGCATTACGAGTTTCTAGTTATGCCTTTTGGATTGACGAATGCGCCAGCAGTATTTATGGACTTGATGAATAGAGTATTCAGACTATATCTGGATAAATTCATTATTGTGTTCATTGATGATATACTGATCTACTCAAAGACAGAAGAGGATCACAAGGAGCATTTACAAGTTGCCTTGCAAACACTTCGAGATAGTAAGTTGTATGCAAAGTTCAGCAAGTGTGAGTTTTGGCTACAGGAAGTCAAGTTCTTGGGACACGTTATATCTCAGGAAGGTATTTCGGTAGACTCATCTAAGATTGATACAGTCTTAAGCTGGAACAGACCGACGAATGCGACCGAAGTCAGAAGTTTTCTGGGTTTAGCAGGATATTACAGAAGATTCGTAGAAGGATTTTCCAAGGTAGCAGGACCTTTGACAAATTTAACAAGAAAGGAGACGAAGTATGAATGGACAGACAAGCATGAGGGTGCATTTCAGGAGTTAAAAGAAAGATTGACTTCTGCACCAGTACTCGCATTACCTAAGAGTGGAGAAAAGTATGTGATCTACAGTGATGCATCGCACCAAGGACTTGGATGTGTGCTTATGAAAGATGGAAATGTTATCGCATATGGATCGAGACAACTAAAGGTACATGAGAAAAATTATCCTACGCATGATCTGGAATTAGCAGCAATAGTGTTTGCATTGAAAATTTGGAGACACTATCTCTACGGAGAAAAGTTTGATCTGTTTTCTGATCATAAGAGCTTGAAGTATTTGTTCTCTCAAAAGGAGTTGAATATGCGACAGCGGAGATGGATGGAGTTACTCAAAGACTATGACTTTTCTTTGCAATACCATCCCGGCAAAGCAAATGTAGTAGCAGACGCTTTGAGCCGTAAACCTCGATTAGTGATCGCTGCATTACTAATTAGAGAATGGAGAGCATTAGAAGTTTTAGCCGAATTTGATCTTCAGCCAGTGGAGCCAATGAAAGGACAACATTTTGGATGTCTTATGGTACAACCGACTTTGATCAGTCGTATCAAAGAGGCTCAACAGACAACAGAGGATTTGAAGTTATGGTTCGCCAAGATGTCAGCCAATGAACCAGAAGTCTGGAGTATAAGTACAGATGGAACCTTACGATGTAAGGGTAGACTCTGTGTACCTAATGAAGAAAATCTCCGGAAGGAAATATTAGATGAAGCACATAAGTCACGAATGACTATTCACCCCGGAAGTACGAAGATGTACAAGGACTTGAAGAGAAATTTTTGGTGGGAAGGAATGAAGCGAGAAGTGGCAGAGTATGTAGCTCAGTGTCTTACTTGTAAACAAGTAAAGGCAGATCATCAGAGACCACCTGGACTTCTACAGCCGTTACCTATTCCTCAATGGAAATGGGAACACATAACCATGGATTTCGTGGTAGGATTGCCGAAGTCACAGCAGAATCACGATGCTATATGGGTAATCGTGGATCGACTTACTAAGACGGCACATTTTATTGCCTATAGCATGACGTACTCAGTAGAACGTTTGAGCCGAATGTATCTACAACATGTTGTACGATTACATGGAGTGCCTGTATCTATTGTGTCAGACAGAGATTCGCGCTTTACTGCAGAATTTTGGAAGAGTCTCCAGACAGCGATGGGAACGACATTGAACTTAAGTTCAGCTTTTCATCCACAGACAGATGGACAGACGGAACGAGTTAATCAAGTGATGGAAGATATGTTACGCGCTTGTGTCATTGATTTTGAGAGTTCTTGGGAGATGCACTTACCTCTGATTGAATTCGCCTATAATAATAGTTATCATTCGAGCATAGATATGGCGCCGTTTGAAGCTTTGTACGGAAGACCTTGCCGATCGCCGCTATGTTGGACCGAAGTCGGAGATAGTCAACTTCTTGGGCCAGAGATGGTACGGGAAACCAGTGAGAAGATTCAAGTCGTACGTGAGAAGATGAAGACAGCCCAGACCAGATACAAGAGTTATGCTGACAAGCGACGCAAAGACTTGGAGTTTGCCATTGGAGATCACGTATTACTCAAGGTTTCACCCGTTCGAGGAATCGTTAGATTTGGTCAGAAGAGGGGCAAGTTATCTCCACGTTTCATCGGACCATTCGAGATTCTGGAGCGTGTTGGAAAAGTTGCTTATCGCCTTGCGTTGCCACCAAAGATGTCAGGAGTGCACAACGTTTTTCACATCAGTATGCTGAGGAAGTGTGTTCACAACCCAGCGCACGAGATCAACTTTGAGGATATCGAAGTCAACAGCGACGTTACGTTCAATGAAGGACCTGTTCGTATTATGGATCGAGGAATCAAGAAACTCAGGAACAAAGAGATTCCGTTAGTCAAGATTCAGTGGAAGCATCATGATGAAGGAGAAGCTTCGTGGGAACTAGAGTCAGAGATGCGCGAGAAGTTTTCATTTTTATTTTAAACCTTGTTGCTTTTGATTTCGAGGACGAAATCTTTTGTTGAGTGGTGGATGATGTAATACCCTGTATTTTGGTATTTTAATAAGACCCGGTATTTCATTTCTATACTCGTATAAACTTTCTCTTCCTTTTTGGTAAATTTTGATACCAATCGATTGACATATTCCCAATCGATTGACACTTTTTGATATCAATCGATTGATAAGTTATCCCAATCGATTTACATTCTACCGACTAAAAGTGATGACGTGTCAAACTTTCCAATCGATTGCTATTCATCTCAATCGATTGACATTGTTTCCAATCGATTGACTACAAATATCTGTTGCCAATCGATTGACTGGTGTCTCAATCGATTGACATAAGCTGAGAAATGTTTTCTTCTTTCCTTCAGCTTTAAACGCGTGGCACTCCCTTATGTCTATATATATGTCTCATTTAGTGGCCTTGGGGCTGTTTTTCAGACCTTGAGAGAGGGAGAGACATACTCTTGTGAGATATATACATATATCTATCTATATCTCTATATCTATATACACACCCTCACACACACTCACTCCTTCGGCAGCTGGCAGAAAGAAGAAGAAAGAAGAAAGGAGGAGACAGAGAGGGAAGACAGAGACAGAGAAGAGGAGAAAGAGAGAGGGGTTGAAGTTTTCAAACTTAAACACACCCAAACGCACCCTAGGTGAGTTCTAACTCACTTGGTCCCTTTATATGAAGTTTATATAAGCTATTATGATGTTTAGAGGGGTTACATGCATGTAGTGCACGTTTATATATGCTGTTTTTACAATCTGCTGGAGAAGACGTAGTTCCAATCGATTGACATAAATCTCAATCGATTGACATCAGTTGCATCCCAATCGATTGAATAGGATTTCAATCGATTGACATTGTTCCAATCGATTGACATATTTCTCAATCGATTGACATAACTTTTGTTCCAATCGATTGAACTTTTGTTCCAATCGATTGACATGATCAGTACATGGTTTCCTTTGCCTATTTATTATATAAGAGGTTTGGTTGTTCGATTTCTGATTCGGGTATTCCATTATGCGACTATGGGGTAGACAGGAGAAATGTGACACCAAAGATTTATGAATAAAGAATAAAAAGTAATATGAAGTCGTGGGTTGACGTGTTGTTTCTGATATGAGTTCGATATCCGTTTCTTTTAATCCAAGTAGTCAGGCCACATTGGGAATTGTCATGTGTCAATGTTAGAATGGAACGTAAGTAGGTTTGGTAAGTTCCGGGAATGGTACGTGGATGGATGATTGGTCACGATATGCTCTTAAAAGCGGTGAACCGGACCATGGTTCTTAAAAGCGGTGAGCTGGACCAAGAAGTCTTAAGATAGACTGGATGATCTGAGATATGCTCTTAAAAGCGGTGAACCGGACCATGGTTCTTAAAAGCGGTGAGCTGGGATCACTAGTAGATGACGTTAAGTCGTGGCAATAGATTGATATGCCTTGTTCGAAACGTTATATCCCTGAAATGCGGTGAACAGGACCATTGTTCTTAAAAGCTGGGGACAGACTGACGTGAAGTCCATGACATGCGGTGAACAGGACCATTGTTCTTAAAAGCGATGGACAGAATAAGGGTGTATCCCTAGAGTTAAACGATTGAGTCTGTTCATGAAGATCAGAATATGTTGAGTTCGGTATTTGAGTAACAAGACGATAAGGGTCGGTTTGCGAGAATGAATAGAAGAACAAGATAATGTTATTTTATAATAAGATGTTAACTCTTATTTTTATAAGCTTGTGTTTACTTCAGATAACTGGTACCTCGTTAGTTTATGCTCACTCAGCTCTCAGTAAGCTGACGGCCTTTTTATTGCCTGGACATTCCCCGTCCAGAATATCCTGCCCCTTGTTTTACAGGTGATGATCAGTACACTGATGAGTGTTATCCAGAGGAAGGCCCCACCGATGACGATTACACCAGGAAGGATTATCCTTATGCCAGTTGAAGACTGAAGATGTTATAATTAGATTTAATTTCAGTTGTTCTGTTAAACTTTTGTTAATGGGTACTTGGGCATTTGTTGTCTTCAGACCTGTTGTGATCCTGTGGACCATACTCTGATATTTTGTAATAGTTAACACTGTGTGTTATTCTCAGTTGGTTACTGTTGCTTTTCTTTTGGACTAGTACTGTGTGGTGTGGATTATTAGTGACTTTCACCTGTCATTCCTTATGGACCCATAAAGGAAATTTATTTTTCTCTATTTATGCTGCTCCGGGGCGTGACAATTATCTATCATTATCTGTTAGAGGATCTTTTCGTTGAAAAAAAAATAGCGAGGGGCTTTTAAAAAATGGCCAAATCGTGTGAGTTTTTGGCTATTACACTTAATTTTTAGGGGTCTATGACCTAATATCCCAAAATACATCGATCCATGTAATTTCATAAATATCCACCAAAGCACACACACACACATAAATTGCATTGCAAATGCAAATTAACATGACTATTTATCTGATCAAAAATATTATCAAAAGCACTAATTATTATAAAAAAAACTAATTAAACAATCAGTTTCCTTTTCAATGTTGACCATTTTTTATTTTGTGGGTCCCTGCTTGTAAGTCTTCTTTATCCACAAATCACGATCTCTTATGTGTGTGCAAGAATTGATGATACAATCTCGCATCTTCGTGGTATCACCAATCTATCTCCAAGGATTCTGTAACAACCTGTAATTTCCCTTTAATTTTAATTGCAATTTCATATTCATTTTAATTTCTATTACTTGTTTTATTTTAATAGAAATTCTTTAATTGGGGTCTAATTTTCATTCTTTATACGTTCCGAAATATCCGTGTTATGTTTTCACAACTGGTTTTCTTAAGGCTGGTAATACCTGAGATGGATTTTAAAGTCTGTATTTCAAAACGGTGAAAATAGTTACCTTTGAATCAAACTGTATTTTTATATAACCAAAAAACTATCTCTTACGTTAAAATAAATTTTTTGTATTTTGTGGTGATCACCGCGCCACGAAAATACCAGTTTATGTTTGAAAATTGTCCGCGCCGCGTTGGACTTCCACAAATTTGGGAATCTCCGTAAAGCAAGACTTGACACTTGCTTTAATCCATTTAATGAAAGCAATGATTGATTAGGCCTTGTTTGGGAATGCTGTGTGTGTGTGTGTGTGTGTGTGTGTGTGTGTGTGTGTGTGTGTGTGTGTTAACTTTAGTACCATAAGCTATTTTCCCAAACACATCAAGTAATTCCTAGACAACTTGTACACACTTTTTTTGGCAATGCTTTATAGGTGTGTGTGGAAATTGTGCCATGAGCTTCATTTCCCAAACACCTTGAGTTGGCCCCTATAAATCTACACTTGACCTTTAGCACAACTGTAGAGTCTTATTATCTATATGAGTGTAAATCTATATACGTATATGCATTTGAGTATATTTGAAATTGAAAAACTAATTACAATTTATTGAGTGTATAGGAATGTGCTTGGGCCCCAAGTTGTGAGATTTTTTTAACTTCCATATATATAACTCTCATTCTCACAATCTGGGATTGCAAACTATGAAAATTCATAGAGCAAAAGAGAGAGTTTGAGAGTTCATTTACAGAAATATTTCTAGAAAGAGAGAACTCAATCCACCATAGCCAAGCTTGAAGTGGGTGTGTTTATTTTGCTTTCTTTCTCAACTAATACTTTAACCTTGTATCACAATAAGTATTTAGAACTCACTCAGAATGTATTTTATGTTCATTTACTGTTATGTTTGTTTAACTTGAAAATCACCATTGTTAATTTCTTCAAAGAACTCCATAGCTTGAAATCATGATTTTCCAACCTTAATCAAAATCCGTTTTTAGAGATGAAAATGAAAGTTATAGTTCATAGAAGTTGCGGTTAAAATAGTAGAGCCTAATTCATTCGTATCGCGATGTATATAAGAAACGAAGTTTTGACGCCTCTCGGTTTTTCGTAAAATCCGAGAGCTATGTTTCGATTTGTGTTAAATTGATTGCATATTCGTAATCTTTGCGGAAAAACGAAGAGATTCATATATTATAAGGTATAGTAACTTCCGGATTGCAAAATGAGTCAAAATGGTCTTTAAAATTTGAAATTGGGGAATTCTGACGAAGTCTTAGCATGAACTCGCGCACGCGATCGCGTGAGCGAGGGTCGCACGAGTAGCCCGCACGCGCGACTTGTGTGTTTTCTGACAGTTGAAAATTTTTTATAAGAAAAATCGAAAAAGAGACATATTGCGCGAGGGACCTTGCCTTTTTTTGCTTTCTGTCTGTTTTCAGTCAAGGAACTGTTTGGGATAAGTGTTAAAAGATGTTAAGGTACTATTTGGGAACTATATTAAAACAGAACCCCGTTTGTTATGTTTTGGTTATAAAGGGGTTGGTGAAGGACTTGTTTATTTTCGTACGTACGCTGTTCATTGTTTTCCAGTAATTTATGTTTTTGTACAAGTTACATGACATACACGTGGGGTCAGTTTTGCATGCATGGTAAGCGTTGGTCAGTGTGAAAAGAGTGAATGGTTGAGTTTGTGTTAGACATTCCCTGGTACTTGTGTACGAAAGTGTGATGGTTTGAGAATGCGGTTAAAGTATCTTTGAAATGCGACGGTGACAAACTTGGACACTCCCTGATGCCCATGGTAGCATTAAAGTGTGTGACGCCGACTTGGACACTCTCTGGCACCCGTGGTAGTGCTAAAGTGTGGCCTACTGGACACTCCCTGGCATCTGTGGTTTTGGCTAAAGTGTGAGGCAATTGGACATTCCCTGGTACCCCATACTAAAGTATGAGGCAAACTGGACAATCCCTGCTACCCCTGTACTAAAGTGTGATCACCTTAGTATTTCAAGATACTGGAGTGACAGAGTGGGTTGATGTGCTGTCAAGAGAAAATAGTTGGTAGGATGAAAATGGTTGCATTGTTCCCATGCACGGTCACATGATTTATGGATTGAAGATTATAATATTATCCTTATTGTTTTACTATGTGAATTCATTTTTCTATATTGTTAACTTGTTGAATAATGAAATTGGGAAATGGAAAATAGTAAATGAGTATGTTTTACATTCAAGCATATGTTTTTAATACTCACCAGCTTCATAAAGCTGACGATGTTGATACGCCCTGTACATTCGTGTTTAGGTTTTTCAGGTTATGATCCGACAGAACCGTATGATTATGTGAACTGAGAACAACTACCCAAAGAGGAATTTGTTATTATATATTTTATGTTATGAATTGGACTTGTAATAAGGATGACTATAATAGATACTATTATTATTTTAATTGTAAGGCAGGTTGTGCCTTTAGTGATCACATACTGTAATATTTATTAACTTGGAAAAAATTTTGTAAGCCTTGATTGCTCATACTCTGATTCATATTATTATATTGTTCGACGTTTGGGACGGAATCGATCCTTCAAATTGTCGCAACCTACGGGTCCATAAAGGAAATTAAATGCTTTTCATATTTATGCAAAGTTGGGGCGTGACAGATTCATTCATGAAAATTGTCTCCATAACATGACATATATTCAAAATGATGTTGGTGTAACACCCTGTATTTTGTTTTCATTAATAAATGAATATTTCATCTTATTTTCTATTTATAATATTTGTTTGGGATCAAACCGTAATTTTTCTAAATATAGAAAATACTTTCTATGGTTTTGAAAATGATATCTATATTTTTGTACAACTCGGAATTTAATTCCTATGTTATTAATATTTTCCTGTATTTTTATTTTTAATCGCGAGCACCGCGTACATACCAATTTATATTTTTAAGCTGCGACTATATCGCGTTTTGGGTGTGGGAGCACGTGAGCTCAACCATACCGGGCAATTTTCCCCCAATTGCTTAGAGGCCACAACAGTGAGTTTATATATATGTATATACCTCTCAACTCTCATAACACTCACTGTCTCTCTCAAATTCTCTCAACTCTCTCTTGTCCTCTCAAAATAAACACACACATACATAATCAGCATACATATACACTCACATAGATATATAGTTATATATAATACTTGTATCAACATCAAGAACGGGTTGAAATTCTTAGACGACGAAATTCATGGCGGAAATCCCGGCATCAAATTGTTGTCCTAATCCCTCTGTGAGTATTATAAACTCACTCTCAATGTTTATATATGTATATTTTAGTATATATAGTGGTGTATATATGTATATACAAGAAATCACCATTGAAGCTTTGCAAATTAGAGTTTTAGAAAAGTTAACCAAAATCGATTCTGTGAATTGGGAATGAAAGATCTTAGTCCCAATAAGCTATGGTTCGAATACTACGGCTTAATTCATCCGTATCGCGACGTATCATTGATTTAAAGTTTTATCACCTCTCGGTTTTATGTGAAATCTGATATCTACGATTGAAATTAGTTAAAACCGATCACGTATTTGTAATCCTTGCGGAAAAACGAAGAAATCCATATATTACATGTCCTGGTTGAAGCAGAATTCAGAAATGGGTAAAAACTAGCTTTTAATTTTGAAACTGCTGAAGAAGATGAAGTTTCACTCAATTGGATACATATCCAATCGATTGCCATGTCATCCAATCGATTGACACTTTTTCCAATCGATTGACATGTTTCAGCACTGACGACTTTTACTAAAACGGTCATAACTTCCTCTAGAAAACTCGAAAACGCGCACCGTTCGAAGCGTTAAAAACTAGACTCAAAGACCCTTCATTTTATATGTAATTCATCCATAAAAATTATAACTCATT
The DNA here is from genome assembly GCA_033977485.1 of Hydrangea macrophylla. Classification (NCBI taxonomy): domain Eukaryota; kingdom Viridiplantae; phylum Streptophyta; class Magnoliopsida; order Cornales; family Hydrangeaceae; genus Hydrangea; species Hydrangea macrophylla. The sequence goes on along the minus strand of CM066988.1, from coordinate 94,235,511 downwards.
TTTAAGGGCATTGCTTCAAAGTGAACCTGCTTGTTTACTAGTAGTTGTAAAAGCGAATTAAAGAAGTTTTTGATGAATTCATGGTTATTTCATATAAGATTTGACTTCTTCTCGTATATCCATGGTTATCATTTACAGTACTTTATATTTGTGTATTAAGTCACATATCATTCATATGGAATCAGTTGTACATGCATGGTGAGTGGTGGTCAATGTGGAAAAGAGTATGTGGTTGAGATTGTGTGGACACTCCCTGGTAATTGTGTATCAAAGTGTGACGTGTTGAGATTGCGGCTAGAGTATCTTTGAAATACGACGATAGCAAAACTGGACATTCCCTGGCGCCTATGGTAGTGCTAAAGTGTGTGAAGACGAACTTGGACATTCCCTGTCACCCATGGTAGTGCTAAAGTGTGGCCTACGGACACTCCCTGGTACCCGAGTCTGGATAATGTGTGATGTATTTGCGAGGCAGATTAGGTACTAAAGTGTAAGGCATTGGACATTCCCTAGTACCCCGTGCTAAAGTGTGAGGCAAACTTGGACATTCCCTGACACCCCTGTACTAAAGTGTGGCTATCTTAGCGTTTCAAAGATACTGGTGTGAGATAGTGGGTTGTTGTGTTTGTCGAGAGAAAAGAGTCGGTAAGATGAGATGGTGCATTGTTTTTCATACATGGTCACATATATGCGAATTAAAGCTTTCAAATGATATTGTGGTTGTTTTCTAAAAATGAACTCTTTACTTTAATATCCACCTGTTGATTAATGGAAAAATGAAAAATAGTAAATAAGTATGTTTTACATTCGGGCATATGTTTTTAATATTCACCAGCTTCTTGAAGCTGACGACGTTGATGCGTCCTAGACATTCGTGTTCAGGCTTTTCAGGTTATGATATTGCTGGGTCGTACGACTACCCAAATTGAGAAACACTTCTGGATAGAGAATTTACTTTTATATGTTTTAAGTTATAACTGAATTCTGTAATAGACAATAGATATTGTTTTGTTTTAAGGCGGCTTGTGCCTTAGCTGACCCAGAGCAGTAATATGTAATAAGTTAGAAAAATTTTGTAAGCCTTGATTGCTCTACTCTGATTTATATTAATATGATGTTCGACGTTTGGGACGGAATCGATCCTTCAAATTGTCGCGACCTACGGGTCCATAAAGGAAATTAAATGCTTTCCATATTTATGCTACGTCGGAGCGTGACATGATTTAGTGGTATCAGAGCCAGGTTATCTAGTTTAACCAGGCTCGGTTATTCACGCCACAGATTAGTGACATAGATTGACGTGGAGTTTTTACTAAGCTATACAATCAAGTTAAGTCGAGTCTGATTTACCAAACTTAGGTTTACCGAACAACCAGGTTCCCGTTTTTAGTTAGTTAACGGCGATTGTCCTTAGTTCAGAACTCGAATATCTTGGTTGGTTTCATCGTAGAGACAATTATACATGTTTTGTCACATCAACAATAATGTTAGCAGTCGCCAAACATCCTCAGACGTATCCATTTAGAAATTAGCCAAATTGGTTATGACATATGAATTCCATGTAGACAAATAGTAGTCGAGTTTCTGGGAAGTTGAGGTAAGCCGTAGCCCACTTGGGTAGCTTAGATACTGACGAACTTCTTGAGTCAAATCTCAGAACAGTCAGCATAGCCTACAGCCCAAAGTTTGGAAGGAGAATAAGAATAAGAATACGATCCCTTTTGCTATTAGACAGCCCTAGTTCGAATACATGTTTGGTATATTATGTATGCTTGAATTATATTATGTATATTTGGATTTTATTGTATACTTATGTGATAGTATGAGTTTATTACAATAATATTAACCTGTTAGGCTGGACCTGTGTGTAGGAGCATAAATGGCCGAGTCATCCCAGGCAACCAAGAACTAATCGAGCGGCCTATCCCGGCTGTTATCCCCAGAAGTCGATCTGACTGGCTTGGTCGAGTCACTTATTCTGAGCTTATGGGAGCTAGGAGATAAGGTTACCTTAGGTCAGTTAGGAGATTGTCTGTACGAGAGTTTCCTTGCAAAATCATCCAAGCTACAGCAAGGCAAGAGGAAATTCCAAGAGATGGTGACTCCAGTTGAGGGCAAGGGTACAAGCAGATCAAGCTGCCTCTGTGCTAATTGCAACCTACTAGGTCACATTTGGTATGATTGCAGTGAAACTCAATGGATGGAACATGGCAGTCTGCGACACCTTCGTAAGAAAAGGTGTGCACCAAAAGCGGAGAAGAAGAAATGGAAAACCAAACCTCAAGTCTATTTTAACTTCCAGATGCCTGGACATTTTGCCAAAAGATGTGCTTTACCCAAGAGGATAACGCAATGCTTTAACTGTGGCACCCCCGGTCATTTGGCTCGAGACTGCAAGGCACCTAAGTGCATTGCTCATCAGAATATAGTCTTTCATAGCTGTGGTGGACCTGGTCACATTAGCAAGTACTGCACTACTCCTACAAGAGTGATGTATGGTCAGCAGGGTCAGACTCGTTTGAATGCTGTTATTCCTAATGCCGCTGAATATGATGAAACTGTTTATGAAAAGGGGAGCTATGAAGAAGCTCAGCCCGATCAGCAAGCGGTGGAAAGTACATTAACGCTGTTTAACTCCCATGTTAAAGTTTTTAATTGATACGGGTGCTACACTTTCATTCATATTTGTCAACACTATTCGGAGATTGGGTATTTCACCTCACCGTTTAGGAAAAGCTTTGAAAGCTACCTCACCATTAGAAGCCACAGTCAAGTTAGGACACATGTGCAAGGATTGTCCCTTACGGTTAGAAGACCGTGAAATCCCTGCAAGGCTAATTGTCCTTTCGATGAAGGAGTTTGATATAATCCTAGGGATGGATTGGCTCTCTCATAATCAAGTGAAGTTGGATTGTGGGAGGAAGAGAATTACATTCTCCGATAATGGGAATCAATCCTTTGATTTCCAATGTAACCCTTCAAGAGATATATTCCTCACAAGGTGCTTAGCGAACATTGAGTTGTCAGTATAAAGTTGACAGTGTCATCTATACCTGTAGTCAAGGACTTCAAAAAAGTATTTCAAGACATTTCTGGTTTACTGCCTGAGAGAAGTATAGAGTTCTGTATCGAGCTCATTCCAAGCACCGTTCTGATCACGAAGGTTCCCTACAGAATGTCCCCCGCCGAACTGTTTGAATTAAAGGAACAAGTTCAAGAGCTCGAGAACCTGGGTTTTGTACGTCCAAAGACATCGCCTTGGGGAGCGCCGGTGTTATTCGTGAAAAAGAAGAATGGGACACTTCCCTATAGAGAATTGAATCGAGTGACTGTCAAGAACAAGTATCCCTTACCTCGGATCGATGATTTATTTGATCAACTACAGGGAACTACAACATTCTTCAAGATAGACCTACGGTCGGGATATCATCAGTTGAGGGTACGAAAGGAAGACATACCTAAGACTGCCTTCAGAACCCAGTATGGTCACTAGGAGTTCTTAGTGATGCCGTTTGGAATGACGAATGCCCCAGCAGTGTTTATGGATCTGATGAACAGAGTGTTCAAGCCTTATTTGGATCAGGTTGTCATCGTCTTTATAGATGATATTTTGATCTATTCTAAGTCAGAAGAAGGACACGAGCAACATCTACGGATTATGCAAACGCTTAAGAACCACCAGTTGTATGCCAAATTCAGCAAGTATGAATTCTGGTTGCAAGAAGTAAAATTTTTGGGACACAAGGTGTCATCTCAAGGAATTTCTGTGGATTCACCCAAGACTGACGTTGTATCAAATTGGGTTAGACCGAGCAACCCTACAGAAGTTAGGAGTTTCCTTGGACTCGCAGGCTATTATCGGAGATTTGTTGAGCGATTCTCTAAGATAGCCGCACCTTTGACTGGACTGACGAAGAAGAATTTAAAGTTCAAGTGGACAGAGAAGCATGAGCGCACCTTCCTTGAGTTGAAAGAGAGACTCACTATAGCACCGGTACTAGCTATACCCAAGCCTGATGAGAAGTTTACTACCTTCAGTGATGCGTCATATCAAGGATTGGGGTGTGTGCTTATGAAAGATGGCAGAGTTATCGCCATGGATAGAGATAACTAAAACCAAATGAGTTGAACTACCACATTCATGATTTGGAATTGGCAGTAGTAGTTTTTGCACTCAAGATTTGGAGACATTATCTCTATGGTAAAAAAATTGATTCATTCTCCGATCACCAGAGTTTGAAAATGCTTGTTCACACAGAAAGAGTTGAACATGAGGCAACACAGATGGATGGAGTTGATTAAAGATTACGACTTCATGTTAGAATACCACCCTGGTAAAGCTAATATGGTCGATGATGTTTTGAGTCGACAAACCCGTGGAACAATTGCATTTTTAATGGTTAGAGAATGGCGAGCATTGGAAACATTGGCTGAGTTTGAGGTGCAGGATGCTAAGGAGGGAGAAGGACAACTAATTGGATGTCTTATCCTACAACCTATGCTTCTTGATCGTATCATTGAAGCACAAAAATAAGATGAGAAGTTTCGAGCATGGTTTATGAAAATGTCGGAAAAGGATACGACAGAATGAAAGGTGGGAAAGGATGGAGGATACAGATGCAGAAACAGATTATGTGTACCAGACTGTGCAGATTTGAGAAATGATATTCTGGGAGAAGCACATAAGTCAAGATATACAGTTCACCTAGGAGGAACCAAGATGTACAAAGACTTGAAAAGAAATTTCTGGTGGGAAGGTATGAAGAAGGACGTAGCCGAATTCGTATCTAAGTGTTTGACGTGTCAACAAGTCAAAGCTGAACATCAGAGGCCTTCGGGATTGTTGCAACCACTACCGGTTCCAGGTTGGAAGTGGGAGCACATAACCATGGATTTTATAGTGGGACTGCCTCGATCTCAACAGAATCGTGACACCATTTGGGTAATCATGGATCGACTGACGAAGTCGGCTCATTTCATTGCTTATAGTATGACATACCTGGTAGAAAAGATGAGCCGGATGTACATACAATAAGTTGTACGACTTCACGGTGCACCTGTGTCGATTGTGTCAGACCGTGATGCCTGTTTTACTTCTGGATTTTGGGAAAGTCTGCAAGAAGCTATGGGAACCTCGCTCGAAATGAGTACTGCTTTTCACCCTCAGATGGATGAGCAGACTGAGCGTGTTAATCAGATCATGGAGGATAGGCTTAGGGCTTGTGTTATCGATTTTGAAAAATCTTGGGAGACGCACTTGCCTTTAGTTGAATTTGCCTATAACAATAGTTATCACACGAGTATCGAAATGGCTCCGTTCGAAGCATTGTACGGACGACCATGTCGTTCACTATTGTGCTGGGCAGAGGCGGAGATACAGAATTGTTGGGACCAGATTTGGTTAGAGAAACCAATGAGAAGATTTCCTTGGTCAAGGAATGGATAAGGACCGCTCAAAGCAGGTATAAAAGTTATGTCGATCGGCGCCGAAAAGATTTGGAATTCGGTAGCACAGAGACCGCACTTTTGGAGAGCCTCGAAGGGACCACTATGGTGCTAATGCTTATATTTGTGGGGAATTTTGATGACATTGAGACTAGTCAAAGTGTTATCTACAAGGATAAACCCGTGAGGATTCTTGACCAGAGTATCAAGAGGCTGAGGAGAAGAGACGTTCCTTTGGTTAAGGTTTAGTGGAGGCATCATGATGAGGGAGAAGCGTCGTGGGAGTTAGAGTCTGACATGAGGATTAGATACCCCGAGTTGTTTCAGGATTAGTTAGCTCATATTTCGGGGCGAAATCTCTGATAAGGTGGGTAGAGTGTAACACCCTGCATTTTGTTTTCATTAATAAATGAATATTTAATCTTATTTTCTATTTATAATATTTGTTTGGGTCCAAACCGTAATTTTTCTAAATATAGAAAATACTTTCTATGGTTTTGAAAATGATATCTATATTTTTGTACAACTCGGAATTTAATTCCTATGTTAATATTATTTTCCTGTATTTTTATTTTTAATCGCAAGCACTGCGTAAATACCAGTTTATATTTTAAGCTGCGACTATATCGTGTTTTGGGTGTGGGAGCACGTGAGCTCAACCATACCGGGCAATTTTCCCCCAATTGCTTGGAGGCCACAACAGTGAGTTTATATATATGTATATACCTCTCAACTCTTATATCACTCGCTGTCTCTCTCAAATTCTCTCAACTCTCTCTTGTTCTCTCAAGATATAGACACACACATACATAATCAGCATACATATACACTCACACAGATATATAGTTATATATAATACTTGTATCAACATCAAGAACGGGTTGAAATTCTTAGACGACAGAATTCACGGCGAAAATTCCGGCATCAAATTGTTGTCCTAATCCCTCTGTGAGTATTATAAACTCACTCTCAATGTTTATATATGTATATTTTAGTATATATAGTGGTGTATATATGTATATACAAGAAATCACCATTGAAGCTTTGAAAATTGGAGTTTTAGAAAAGTTAACCAAAATCGATTCCATGAATTGGGAATGAAAGATCTTAGTCCCAATAAGCTATGGTTCGAATACTACGGCTTAATTCATCCGTATCACGACGTATCATTGATTTAAAGTTTTGTCACCTCTCGGTTTTATGTGAAATCCAAGAGCTACGATTGAAATTAATTAAAACCGATCACGTATTTGTAATCCTTGCAGAAAAATGAAGAAATCCATATATTACATGTCCTGGTTGAAGCAGAATTCAGAAATGGATAAAAACTAGCTTTTAATCGATTTCCATGTCATCCAATCGATTGACATGTTTCAGCACTGATGACTTTTACTAAAACGGTCATAACTTCCTCTAGAAAACTCGAAAATGCGCACCGTTCGAAGCATTGGAAACTAGACTCAAAGACCTTTCATTTGATATGTAATTCATCTATAAAAATTATATCTCATTTTTAAGGGCATTGCTTGAAAGTGAACCTGCTTGTTTACTAGTAGCTGTAAAAGCGAATTAAAGTAGTTTTTGATGAATTCATGGTTATTTCATATAAGATTTGACTTCTGCTCGCATATCCATGGTTATCGTTTCCAGTACTTTGTATTTGTGTATTAAGTCACATATCATTCATGTGGAGTCAGTTGTACATGCATGGTGAGTGGTGGTCAGTGTGGAAAAGAGTATGTGGTTGAGATTGTGTGGACACTCCCTGGTAATTGTGTACCAAAGTGTGACGTGTTGAGATTGCGGCTAGAGTATCTTTGAAATGCGATGGTGGCAAAACTGGACATTCCCTGGCGCCTATGGTAGCGCTAAATTGTGTGAAGCCAAACTTGGACATTCCCTGGCACCCATGGTAGTGCTAAAGTGTGGCCTACGGACACTCCCTGGTACCCGAGTCTGGATACTGTGTGATGTATTTGCGAGGCGGATTAAGTACTAAAGTGTGAGGCATTGGACATTCCCTGGCACCCCGTGCTAAAGTGTGAGGCAAACTTAGGCATTCCCTGGCACCCCTGTGCTAAAGTGTGGCTATCTTAGCGTTTCAAAGATACTGGTGTGAGATAGTGGGTTGTTGTGTTTGTCGAGAGAAAAGAGTCGGTAAGATGAGATGGTGCATTATTTTTCATACACGGTCACATATATGCGAATTAAAGCTTTCAAATGATATTGTGGTTGTTTTCTAAGAATGAACTCTTTACTTTAATATCCACATGTTGATTAATGGAAAAACGAAAAACAGTAAATGAGTATGTTTTACATTCGAGCATATGTTTTTAATACTCACCAGCTTCTTGAAGCTGACGACGTTGATGCGTCCTGGACATTCGTGTTTAGGCTTTTCAGGTTATGATATTGCTGGGCCGTACAACTACGCAAATTGAGAAACAATGTTGGATAGAGAATTTACTTTCATATGTTTTAAGTTATAACTGAATTCTGTAATAGACAATAGATATTGTTTTGTTTTAAGCCGGCTTGTGCCTTAGCTGACCCAGAGCGGTAATATGTAATAAGTTAGAAAAATTTTGTAAGCCTTGATTGCTCTACTCTGATTTACATTAATCTGCTGTTCGACATTTGGGACGGAATCGATCCTTCAAACTATTGCGACCTACGGGTCCATAAAGGAAATTAAATGCTTTCCATATTTATGCTACGTGTGACAGTTGGTCTCCACATAATTTCGCTATAAAAAAAAAAGTTGCATAAGTTAATCTTTCTAAAACATTCCTACAAAATATCCAGAACATTTTACGAGTTCTATACTCATATACAAGTCCTTGGAGTATAGCTATATGTACATAAGGATGAATGTAATAACCTGCATTTCCATTTATTCCTAAATTACATTTTCATATTTAATTGGCAATTGCATTGTATATTTAATTTCATTGGGTATTGACTGCTTCATTTAAATTACATTTCTCATGTTCTAAATTTTATTTCTTGAATTATTGCAAGCTAAGAATGTTGTTGGGGTTAAATTGTAATTTTTATAAAGTTAGTGATACCAGTATGGATTTCAAAATCTGTATTTCAAAACGGTGAAAATAACTTCTATTGACTCAATCAGTATTTTTATGAAACCAGAAAATCAATTCTTAAGTTAAAATGGAATTCCCGTATTTTTGTGGTGACCACCGCGCCCCGAAAATACCAGTTTATGTCCAAAACTGTCCGCGCTGTGCTAAACTTCTCCAGATTTTTGGAAGTGATGTAAAGTGTGATTGGACATACACTTTACTTGCCATTTATGGCAAGTGATCATTAGCATAGGCCTTGTTTGGCAATGCTTTGTGTGTGTGTGTATTGTTGTGACCAAAAGCTAAAATACCCAAACACCCCTTGGCCCCTACAAACCTATGTTGCCTCTTCAGATTTTTAAGAGTGTATATACGTATTGTATATCTGATTATATATGTTGAGTATTATGTATTTAGTTATATAAGATTTTGTTGAGTATAGTTCAAAATTCTTGGAGCCCAAGTTCTCCAATTGGCTCTCTCTATATATGTTCACTACACACACACATTCTCATTCTGCACTTCACTTACACAGAGAGAAAAGAGAGAGCTTGAGAGTTATATTTTGGAGATTTTCTGGAGAGAGAAACTACACAACTCCATAGCCAAGCTTGATTGGGCCTCTTGTATTTCTTGAATCTTTCTCAACACACACACTTTCTTATCAATCAGTGAGTATTATTAACTCACTCCCAATGTAATTCATGTTCATTTACTGCTTGTATGTGTATAATTGTATATCACCCTTGAAGCTCTTACGTATGAACTCCATGGCCTTGAAAATCAAGATTTTCCAAACTCAACCAAAATCCGTTTTTAGAATGAAATATGAAAGATTATACATCCTACATGCCATGTTTAAAGTATTAGACCGTAATTCGTTCATATGAGAAAGTATGTAAGAAAATTAGTTTTGACATGTTTTAGTTTTTCATAAAATTGGAGAGCTATGGATCAAATGGTGTTAAATTGATTTAGGAATCATAATCCTTGTTGAAAAAGGAAGAGATCCATATATTATATGACATACATAGTTACAGAATTGAAAATGGGTCAAAAAGACCCTGAAAATCTGAAACAGAGCAGTTTCTGCGGAGAAGATGAAGCCTCAGCTTCACCTCGCGCCACGATCGCGCGCGCGAGGAATCGCGCGAGCGGCCCGCGCGAGCGACCTTTCGCGCGAGCGGCCCACGCGCGCGAGGTAGGCGTCTCCAGGCAGACGTAAGAGTTTTATTATATAAATGGAAAATTGGCTGATCGCGCGAGCGAGGGTCGCGCGAGAACCCCTTCGCGCGCGCGACCTTGGCTTTCTCAGGCAGACAGAAAAGTTCATATATAAAAAGGAAATTTGGGCATATCGCGCGAGCGGCCCGCGCGAGCGATCTTTCGCGCGAGCGGCCCGCGCGCGCGAGGTTTAGCAGTTTCTGTTTTTGTCTGTTTTCTGTTAAGGGACTGTTTGGTTCAACTTTTTAGTACTGTTAAGGTTCTGTTTGGGATATTTAGTTAATCAGAACTCTATTTGGTTATGTTTGAATGATTAAAACATTGTAGTATGACTTATCAAGCCCCGTACGCATGTTGTATTTATAATTCAGTAAATTGCTGCATGTTTAAGTTTCATGACATACATGTGGGGTCAGTGGTACATGCATGTGGGTGTCAGTCTGTGTGGAAAAGAGTAATGGTAGTGTGGAAAGAGTATGAGTTTGAGTTTGCGGTTGTGGTTTGTGGTTGTGGTTGTGGTTGTAGTTGTGATTGTGGTTGTGGTTGTGGTTGTGGTTGAGTTTGTGGAGAGGGTATCTTTGAAATGCGACGGTGGCAAATATGGACACTCCCTGACGCCCATGGAAGCGTTAAAGTGTGTGAAGCCGAACTCGGACATTCCCTGGCACCCATGGTAGTGCTAAAGTGTGGCCTACGGACACTCCCTGATACTCGAGTCTGGATACTGTGCGAGGGGTTGCCCCGGTATTTGCATGGCGGTTAGGGTATTCAAAGTGTGAGGCATTGGACACTCCCTGGTACCCCGGACCAAAGTGTGAGGCAAACTGGACACTCCCTGGCGCCCCGTTGCTAAAGTGTGGCTATCTGAGTGTTTCAAAGATACCAGGAGTAGGATAGTGGGTTGTTGTGGCTGTCGAGAGAAAAGAGTCGGCGAGATGAGTGTGGTGCATTGTCTCATTTCACGAGTATCTGTATTTATGAATGAACGACTTTTATTATATTCCTTGTTGTTTTATAAAGTGAAGTCTTTCTGTAATTTAATAATGGAAAAAGGTAAATGGGTATGCTTTACATTCAAAGTCATGTTTTTAATACTCACCAGCTTCTTGAAGCTGACGACGTTGATGCGTCCTGGACATTCGTGTTCAGGCTTTTCAGGTTATAATCAGGAGGAATCATACGACTATGCTAATTGAGAATGGCTGCTTCTAGAATAAAGAAACTGTTTATTATATGCTTTAAGTTTATCTGTTTTAAGTTATGAACTATTTTGTTTTATAAGGATGACTGTAACAAACATTAAGCTATTGTTTTAATTCGAGGCGGTCTGTGCCTTTATATAACCCGTGCTGTAATATTCTTTAAGTTAGAATAATTTTTGTAAGCCTTGATTGCTTTACTCTGATTATTATGTTTTGTTGTTCGACGTTTGGGACGGAATCGATCCTTCAAACTGTCGCGACCTACGGGTCCATAAAGGAAATTAAACGCTTTCCTTATTTATGCTACGTCGGGGCGTGACAGGATTTAGTGGTATCAGAGCCAGGTTATTATTTATCACAAGATAGTTTAGCCAGGTTAGGGTTTACCAGTATAGACCCGATTCCACATTCCATTAAGTGTTACACACCTGATGATACGACAGGGAGGATAGACTCAGAACCCAAACGCCTAAGATTATTCTGTTCTGACTTAAGTAGTACCTTTTTATCAGGTATGGATCCAGCTCCCCCACTATATGTACCAGACAGATTTGGAGGACACTTCGTGATACCTGGGGCAGTGATCCCAGCCTTTCTCGACTTATATCAGGCGGCTGTAGAGCAGTTGGCCGCAACGACGGTAGTATCTGAGGTATGGCACCAGGTTCACGTGGTAGGCCTAGTTGACCTGACCCGTATCGGTTTAGAGCTTCGTTATTTCGCAGAGGCTCAGCGTTTGGTTTTGGTCGAGATTCTGAGGTTGGTCGATAGCGATGCTTTCTACCTTCCCCTCGAGATCCAGATCGTGCATGCCCATCTGGCTCAGTTGGAGATGCCTCCGCCGGTGGTTCCCATTGCTGAGGACGATACAGAGGTTGTTCATGTGGTCCCAGTAGGTGGGGAGATTTTAGAGGACGGCATAGGTCTAGATGATCTTGCCGCTGAGCTAGCACTTGAGCTAGCCCTACCTGAGGAGATGGTAGATGAGGCAGATGCTCCTGTACCTGCTTCATCGTCCACCTCTCACAGCTATGACGGGGTTGGACCGTTCGTTGTTCAGCGATTTCGCCCTGTCGATTCGCTAGATCTCCTGATAGCTGCTTATGGAGATGATTGACGTTTTAGTTATGACTTGTACATATTAACCACTTTTGACTATTAGCTCTGTCTCTTTTTGCAACTGTAATTACATGCATTAGAGTATAGGGCGATGACCCCATTTTTGTAACATTAACTCTTGCATGCGTCCTAACCCATACAGATAGGGTAGGCATTGATCTGACCATACATGCTTTTTGTATCTACTTGACAGAAGTTATATATATAAGATATACTCTTTTGAATGTTGTTGTCATTTAAATTACTTCATAGCACTGTTGCATGCATGTTTCTTATTCTACTACCACTATCATGCATAGAATGGCTGGAGGAGTCATGAGGAACATGAACCTGATCGAGGGAGCACCCGAGGCTGCTGATCCTACAGGGATGTTTGAAGCATTTATCAGACGGTTAGAAAGAATCGGTAATATGAATGACAACCGAAGAGACCGTCAAACGAGAGACAAGTTGCTAGAAAGATTCCGTGCTCTAAGGCCCGAACAGTTTGCGGGTACCGCGGAACCCTGGAAAGCGGAACAGTGGTTAAGACAGATGGACCGGATGTTCGAGGCTGTCCAATGCAACGAGATGGACAAGAGGAGATTGGCTACGTTTCAGTTGACCGATGCTGCCGCAGATTGGTGGGATTCGGTCATAGCTACTATCGGGAATGGAGCTGCTATGGGAATGACGTAGACTGCGTTCAAGGGGAGATTTTTGGAGAAATATTTCCCGGCTACGGAGAGGCACAGAAGAGAGAAGGAATTCATGGATCTGACGCAAGGAACCAAGTCGGTGCAAGAGTACACCACACAGTTCGAAAGACTGTCTCGGTTCGCTCCACACCTGGTCGATACTGAAGAGAAGAAGATCCGGAAGTATAACCAAGGGCTGATACCGCAGATTCGTCGCCTGACTCTCGGACACTTGGATAAATCGTTTGAAGGACTTGTTGGTTTGGCTACCGATCTGGAAGAGGATGCTCGAGTGAGCCGAAAACAATTTGAATTCCGACCGCCCCAAAGGGGTAATTTTGGGAATAGACCACCAATGAACCGTACCCAAGGGCAGAAGAGGAATTTTGACGGAAGCAAGAAGACTCAGGCTATTACCTATCCGACTCAACCTCGAGTAGGAGAAGGAAGTAGTAGTGGAAGGTGCTTCAACTGTGGCAACCCTGGACATGTGGCTCGTGATTGTAAGGCACCAAGGCGTGCTACTCAGCAAGGGATAGTCTGCTTCAACTGTGGTGAACCAGGTCACATCAGCAGGTTCTGTACTCCTCCTAAGCAGGTGACTTATGGTCAACAGGGACAGACTCGCTTGAATGCTGTTATCCCTGATGCCGTTGGATATGATGGAACTGCGTACGAAGAAGGAGATTATGGAGAGGCTCAACCTGATCAGCAAGCAGTAGAAGGTACATTAACTCTGTTTAACTCTCATGTTAAAGTGTTATTTGATACGGGTGCTGCTCTTTCGTTCATATCTGTTAATACAATTCGGAGATTGGGTATTTTACCTCATCGCTTAGAGAAAGCTTTGAAGGCTAATTCACCACTAGGAGCTGCAGTCAGATTAGGACACGTGTGCAAGGATTGTCCCTTACGGTTGGGAGACCGTGAAATCCCTGCTAGGTTGATCGTCCTATCGATGAAGGAGTTCGACATAATCCTCGGAATGGATTGGCTCTCTCAGAATCAAGTGAAGTTGGATTGCGCGAGGAAGAGAATTACATTCCCCGACAATGAGAATCAACCCTTTGATTTTCAATGTAACCCTACGGGAGATATGTTCCTCACGAGATGTTTAGCCAACATCGAAGTCGTCAGCACAGAGGTGACAGCTTCATCTATACCTGTAGTCAAGGACTTCGAGGAAGTATTTCAAGACGTTTCTGGTTTGCCGCCCGAGAGAAGTATAGAGTTCTGTATTGAGCTTATACCGGGTACCGTACCGATTACCAAGGTTCCCTACAGAATGGCCCCCACAGAACTATTGGAATTGAAGGAACAAGTTCAAGAGCTCGAGAACCTAGTAGGTTTTGTACGTCCAAGTACATCGCCTTGGGGAGCACCAGTGTTATTTGTGAAGAAGAAGGACGGGACGCTCAGGTTGTGTATCGACTACAGAGAACTGAACCGTGTGACTATCAAGAACAAATATCCTTTGCCTCGGATTGATGATTTGTTTGATCAACTACAAGGAGCTACGACATTTTCCAAGATCGACCTTAGGTCGGGATATCATCAGTTGAGGGTACGAAAGGAAGACATACCTAAGACTGCTTTCAGAACCCGATATGGTCATTATGAATTTCTGGTGATGCCGTTTGGAATGACGAATGCCCCGGCAGTGTTTATGGATCTGATGAATAGAGTGTTCAAGCCTTATTTAGATCAGTTTGTCATCGTCTTTATTGATGATATTTTGATCTATTCTAAGTCAGGAGAAGAACACGAGCAACATCTACGGATTGCGATGCAGACGCTCAAGGACCACCGCTTGTATGCCAAGTTCAGTAAGTGTGAGTTCTGGTTGCAAGAAGTGAAATTTTTGGGACACAAGGTGTCATCTCAAGGAATTTCAGTGGATTCGTCCAAGACCGATGCTGTGTCAAACTGGGTTAGGCCAAGCAACCCTACAGAAGTTCGGAGCTTTCTTGGACTCGCAGGCTATTACAGGAGATTCGTTGAGGGATTCTCAAAGATAGCAGCACCTTTAACTGGGTTGACGAAGAAGAATTTGAAGTTCGAATGGACAGAGAAGCATGAGCGAGCCTTTCTAGAGTTGAAAGAGAGACTCACAACCGCACCGGTACTAGCAATACCCAAGCCTGATGAGAAGTTCACTATCTTTAGCGACGCATCATATCAAGGGTTAGGGTGTGTACTTATGCAAGATGGCAGAGTTATAGCCTATGGATCCAGACAGCTGAAGCCGAACGAATTGAACTATCCCATTCATGATTTGGAGTTGGCAGCATTGGTATTTGCACTCAAGATTTGGAGACACTATCTCTACGGTGAGAAGTTTGATTTGTTCTCCGATCACAAGAGTTTGAAATACTTGTTCACACAGAAAGAGTTGAACATGAGGCAGCGCAGATGGATGGAGCTGATCAAAGATTACGACTTCACGTTAGAATACCACCCGGGTAAAGCCAATGTGGTTGCTGATGCCCTGAGTCGACAGACTCGTGAGACGATCGCCTCCTTAATGGTTAGAGAGTGGCGAGCATTGGAGACTTTGGCGGAGTTCGATGTACAGAGTGCTGAAGAAGGAGAGGGACAACTTTTCGGATGTCTTATCCTACAGCCTGTTCTTATCGACCGCATTATTGGAGCTCAGAAAGAAGATGAGAA
The DNA here is from genome assembly GCA_033977485.1 of Hydrangea macrophylla. Classification (NCBI taxonomy): domain Eukaryota; kingdom Viridiplantae; phylum Streptophyta; class Magnoliopsida; order Cornales; family Hydrangeaceae; genus Hydrangea; species Hydrangea macrophylla. The sequence goes on along the minus strand of CM066988.1, from coordinate 94,220,091 downwards.
GTTTCAGACGTGGTTCATGAAGATGTCAGAAAAAGACCCGACAGAATGGAAAGTGGGAGTCGATGGAGGATATCGGTGCAGGAATAGATTATATGTGCCAGGTGATGGAGAGCTAAGGAAGGATATCCTGGAAGAAGCACATAAGTCGAGATATACAGTTCACCCAGGAGGAACAAAGATGTACAAGGATTTGAAGAGAAATTTCTGGTGGGAAGGTATGAAGAAGGATGTGGCGGAATTTGTATCCAAGTGTTTGACGTGTCAACAAGTCAAAGCCGAACATCAGAGACCGTCAGGATTGTTGCAACTACTACCTATTCCTGGTTGGAAGTGGGAGCACATTACGATGGATTTTGTAGTGGGATTACCCCGGTCGCAGCAGAATCATGACGCTATTTGGGTAATTGTGGATCGACTGACGAAATCCGCTCATTTTATCGCTTATAGTATGACATACCCGGTAGAGAGAATGAGCCGAATGTACATACAACAAGTTGTGCGACTTCACGGTGCACCTGTGTCAATTGTGTCAGACTGTGATGCGCGTTTTACCTCTGGATTTTGGGAAAGTCTGCAAGAAGCTATGGGAACTTCGCTCAAGATGAGCACTGCTTTTCACCCTCAGACAGATGGGCAAACTGAGCGTGTTAATCAGATTATGGAAGATATGCTTAGAGCTTGTGTTATCGATTTTGAAGAATCTTGGGAGACACACTTGCCGTTAGTCGAATTTGCCTATAACAACAGCTATCACACGAGTATCGGGATGGCTCCGTTCGAAGCATTATACGGACGACCATGTCGTTCTCCATTGTGTTGGGCAGAGGTTGGGGATACAGAGTTGTTGGGACCAGACTTGGTTAGAGAAACCAACGAGAAGATTTCCTTGGTCAAGGAAAGGATGAGAACCGCTCAGAGCCGATATAAGAGTTATGCTGATCGACGCCGGAAGAATTTGGAGTTCAGTGTTGGAGATCACGTACTCCTTAAGGTTTCACCGACGCGAGGAGTGGTACGCTTTGGTCTCAAGAGAGGGAAGCTGGCTCCGCGTTTTATTGGACCATTTGAAATTTTGGATCGTGTTGGGAAAGTAGCTTATCGACTAGCGCTACCACCGAAGATGTCTGGGGTTCACAACGTGTTTCACGTAAGTATGTTGAGGAAATACATACGAGATCCCTCACACGTGGTTAGTTATGACGATATTGAGACAAGTCATAACGTTTCGTACAAAGAGAAACCTGTGAAGATTTTGGATCAGAGTATCAAGAAGTTGAGGAATAAGGATATCCCATTGGTGAAAGTTCAGTGGAATCACCATGACGAGAACGAAGCCTCGTGGGAAGTTGAAGCTGATATGAGGAAAAAGTACCCAGAGTTGTTTCAGGACTAGTTAGTCTTGATTTCGGGGACGAAATCCTGTTTAAGGGAGGAAGGGTGTAATAACCTGCATTTCCATTTATTCCTAAATTACATTTTCATATTTAATTGGCAATTGCATTGTATATTTAATTTCATTGGGTATTGACTGCTTCATTTAAATTACATTTCTCATGTTCTAAATTTTATTTCTTGAATTATTGCAAGCTAAGAATGTTGTTGGGGTTAAATTGTAATTTTTATAAAGTTAGTGATACCAGTATGGATTTCAAAATCTGTATTTCAAAACGGTGAAAATAACTTCTATTGACTCAATCAGTATTTTTATGAAACCAGAAAATCAATTCTTAAGTTAAAATGGAATTCCCGTATTTTTGTGGTGACCACCGCGCCCCGAAAATACCAGTTTATGTCCAAAACTGTCCGCGCTGTGCTAAACTTCTCCAGATTTTTGGAAGTGATGTAAAGTGTGATTGGACATACACTTTACTTGCCATTTATGGCAAGTGATCATTAGCATAGGCCTTGTTTGGCAATGCTTTGTGTGTGTGTGTATTGTTGTGACCAAAAGCTAAAATACCCAAACACCCCTTGGCCCCTACAAACCTATGTTGCCTCTTCAGATTTTTAAGAGTGTATATACGTATTGTATATCTGATTATATATGTTGAGTATTATGTATTTAGTTATATAAGATTTTGTTGAGTATAGTTCAAAATTCTTGGAGCCCAAGTTCTCCAATTGGCTCTCTCTATATATGTTCACTACACACACACATTCTCATTCTGCACTTCACTTACACAGAGAGAAAAGAGAGAGCTTGAGAGTTATATTTTGGAGATTTTCTGGAGAGAGAAACTACACAACTCCATAGCCAAGCTTGATTGGGCCTCTTGTATTTCTTGAATCTTTCTCAACACACACACTTTCTTATCAATCAGTGAGTATTATTAACTCACTCCCAATGTAATTCATGTTCATTTACTGCTTGTATGTGTATAATTGTATATCACCCTTGAAGCTCTTACGTATGAACTCCATGGCCTTGAAAATCAAGATTTTCCAAACTCAACCAAAATCCGTTTTTAGAATGAAATATGAAAGATTATACATCCTACATGCCATGTTTAAAGTATTAGACCGTAATTCGTTCATATGAGAAAGTATGTAAGAAAATTAGTTTTGACATGTTTTAGTTTTTCATAAAATTGGAGAGCTATGGATCAAATGGTGTTAAATTGATTTAGGAATCATAATCCTTGTTGAAAAAGGAAGAGATCCATATATTATATGACATACATAGTTACAGAATTGAAAATGGGTCAAAAAGACCCTGAAAATCTGAAACAGAGCAGTTTCTGCGGAGAAGATGAAGCCTCAGCTTCACCTCGCGCCACGATCGCGCGCGCGAGGAATCGCGCGAGCGGCCCGCGCGAGCGACCTTTCGCGCGAGCGGCCCACGCGCGCGAGGTAGGCGTCTCCAGGCAGACGTAAGAGTTTTATTATATAAATGGAAAATTGGCTGGTCGCGCGAGCGAGGGTCGCGCGAGAACCCCTTCGCGCGAGCGATCCGCGCGCGCGACCTTGGCTTTCTCAGGCAGACAGAAAAGTTCATATATAAAAAGGAAATTTGGGCATATCGCGCGAGCGGCCCGCGCGAGCGATCTTTCGCGCGAGCGGCCCGCGCGCGCGAGGTTTAGCAGTTTCTGTTTTTGTCTGTTTTCTGTTAAGGGACTGTTTGGTTCAACTTTTTAGTACTGTTAAGGTTCTGTTTGGGATATTTAGTTAATCAGAACTCTATTTGGTTATGTTTGAATGATTAAAACATTGTAGTATGACTTATCAAGCCCCGTACGCATGTTGTATTTATAATTCAGTAAATTGCCGCATGTTTAAGTTTCATGACATACATGTGGGGTCAGTGGTACATGCATGTGGGTGTCAGTCTGTGTGGAAAAGAGTAATGGTAGTGTGGAAAGAGTATGAGTTTGAGTTTGCGGTTGTGGTTTGTGGTTGTGGTTGTGGTTGTAGTTGTGATTGTGGTTGTGGTTGTGGTTGTGGTTGAGTTTGTGGAGAGGGTATCTTTGAAATGCGACGGTGGCAAATATGGACACTCCCTGACGCCCATGGAAGCGTTAAAGTGTGTGAAGCCGAACTCGGACATTCCCTGGCACCCATGGTAGTGCTAAAGTGTGGCCTACGGACACTCCCTGATACTCGAGTCTGGATACTGTGCGAGGGGTTGCCCCGGTATTTGCATGGCGGTTAGGGTATTCAAAGTGTGAGGCATTGGACACTCCCTGGTACCCCGGACCAAAGTGTGAGGCAAACTGGACACTCCCTGGCGCCCCGTTGCTAAAGTGTGGCTATCTGAGTGTTTCAAAGATACCAGGAGTAGGATAGTGGGTTGTTGTGGCTGTCGAGAGAAAAGAGTCGGCGAGATGAGTGTGGTGCATTGTCTCATTTCACGAGTATCTGTATTTATGAATGAACGACTTTTATTATATTCCTTGTTGTTTTATAAAGTGAATTCTTTCTGTAATTTAATAATGGAAAAAGGTAAATGGGTATGCTTTACATTCAAAGTCATGTTTTTAATACTCACCAGCTTCTTGAAGCTGACGACGTTGATGCGTCCTGGACATTCGTGTTCAGGCTTTTCAGGTTATAATCAGGAGGAATCATACGACTATGCTAATTGAGAATGGCTGCTTCTGGAATAAAGAAACTGTTTATTATATGCTTTAAGTTTATCTGTTTTAAGTTATGAACTATTTTGTTTTATAAGGATGACTGTAACAAACATTAAGCTATTGTTTTAATTCGAGGTGGTCTGTGCCTTTAGATAACCTGTGCTGTAATATTCTTTAAGTTAGAATAATTTTTGTAAGCCTTGATTGCTTTACTCTGATTATTATGTTTTGTTGTTCGACGTTTGGGACGGAATCGATCCTTCAAACTGTCGCGACCTACGGGTCCATAAAGGAAATTAAACGCTTTCCTTATTTATGCTACGTCGGGGCGTGACAATGAATCTAGCTAGGAAGTAATCAATGGGGGTAGCTACCCCTACTTGAATTTTATAAACTTTATGTGTACTTCAATTTTCCTATAGAAGCTAAGTTAGATGATGTAGAATGCTCTACAATACCCTCGGCTTTGAAGGGAATCATAGTATTTTCTACAATCATTTAGAGTTTTGTATAGAAGTCTAGAAATTGTAAATATTCAAATAATTTCATAGGAGAGTTCTAGAAAGATTACTTCATTAAGAGGTAGAAATCTTCTAGAATATTATGTGAATTTTCTACCCATTGGATGATTGTCACTTATATAAATCTTAGTCGTAGACTGTACTAACTATTATTTATAAGTATGTTGTTCTTCGTCCAAATAATCCAAGATTTTTTAAAGATTCTCGAGGAATGGTAAAAATTGCCTACTTATTTATATCTATTTTTTTTCTACTTCTTCCCTACACGTTTTCTTAATCTTATACTTCGAAGAATTATAAAGATTACTGACCGAGCAAATACGAAAATGCTAGTTAAATCATGTACGTAAATTCGTAAAAGATCGCCCCCACTAGGTCAAATTCTTGGATCTACCTTAACATGTACATATCAAAGTGGAAGATTGAGGTAATTGTCAATGACTAATTTAGGCCATCCCGAGCTTCAACTAAAGCTCGCTCTAGCACATTGAGTCCTCACTTGACACATTCCGTTAACCACAGTCAACCACTTTCACTATTGTCAAATAACATTGATAATTCTCAAAAACTGATTTTGCATTTTAAAATATTTAGATTTTTTCAAGAACGAGTGTGACACACACAAATTGTTGAACGTTATTGAGTATAAAAGTAAAAAAAAATTATGTATTTTTTTTATTTGATTACACGCAACAGTAACATTTACTTGTTTTAAGTGTTTACTTGGAGCATATTTTTAACTTTCAAATGTAATGCTTTGATTTGAAATTATTAGGAATTGGATCCTTCTCCTGACGTTGATTGGAGTGCAAAGGGGAAGACAAACCCCGTTAAACAACTATCAGTGTGCAGTAAGTATCGAAAATAAAACAATAACTATATAATTACTAAAATTAAGAGAACAAGCAATGTAATGCTTGTTTTTTTTTCCTGTCGAAAGAATGTTGTTGGGCAATGGCAGCCACGGATTTAGCCGCATCTTGCTATGCAATAAAAAAAAAAGAGAATCGATTGTACAACTCTCTGTTCAAGCGCTAATTGATTGTTGCATTCAGAAGCTTTCACAACTAGAAGACAAAGAAGCAAATGAGTATACATGCTACACAGCAAGTATCAGGAGTGGGATAAAGTACATCATGATGTACAACTACATTAGCATGGAAGTCAATTACCCATTCATTGGAAAGATGGGCTCGTGTGTGCAGAAGAAGAAGGTATACTAAACCAGCAATTTATGTAATTATAATTAGATGTAATATATTTGATTCATTTGTGTTTTATATAGTAATTCAAGAAAAACACAAAGGCATAAGCGAGAGTTCATATCTTTTGACATGCTTGCTTAAGATACGTTCTTATAGTATAGTATAATAGATATATATAGTTAACAGAAAAGGAAAAAAATACTTTTGACTTCATTTTCATTAGCGGTACATGTTAAATGTAGTGTATTGTTTGAATAAGTGACAATAGTAGACCTTTAATTGTTGAGCAATTAATGTTATATTTCCAAATTCACATCCCGAGTGATGTGGCAATGATATGGTAGTGGGATCACCTACAATAATGAAGGGTGGTCCTCAATATCATCCCATCAAAATCCAGTAGGGCCACTGTCACATCATTTGGAATGTGAATTTTGGATTAGGATTTAGGATGCATAATATTACTCTTAATTGTTTAACTTGAAATTCTATTTTCAATTGTATCTTACCTTTTAAATTTCTACGGTCTAAATTTGAATGCTCAAATTAGAGACAAAATAAGGTTTACAGATTTCCAAAAAAAAAATGCGAATGAGAGAATAAATGAGATGATTTTTTGACTTTTTAAAAAATTTAAAAATGAGAAAAATTACAGAGTTGTCACATGGCAAGCTTCTAGTTCCACTTTATAATATATGTATAACAGTATATGATATGATATGATTTGTTCCTTTAAGTCTTGAAGTTCATGAAGAAACAAATTCATTGATAATGTCAATTCCCAGTTATGCTTTTTTGAGATTAAAAAAATCATAAAATAAATGGCAAAAGATTTAATTTGGGCCAACTCGAGCTCGGCCCGAAGCTCACTTTAGCACATTGAGCTAAGCTTAGGCTTGAAATTGAGAGATCGAACAGGCCAAGCTCGGGCTCGAGAGTGTATAAATTTGTTCGAGCCGAGCTCGAGCTCACCTATGAGTAGATTGTACATATAAATGTAACTTGAAATTGTATTTTTACATTTCTTTGCTTTTTTTCTTTTAAAATTTTTAAAGTCACTAGAGCATTTTGGGCACTACGAGAGGCTCGATGATGGAGATGAGGAGGCTCTTCTACAAGTGCTCAAAGTGCACCCGGTGGAAGCTAGAGTCTTCATTTATGACTCTTTTGTGGAGCATAGAGAAGTTACTGATATATATATATATATATATTTATATATATATTTAAATTGCTAATTAGTATCGTTGAAGAATTACTTAACTGTTAATTCATTGACATTTTTTTAAAATTTTATTTATTTATTACTTCTTTTTTTTGTGTGTTCAGGGGGTTTACAAGGGACCGAATATTGGAGAAAGATGTCGCGGAAAACATGCAGTCCTGATTGTCAGTTTCGGAACTGATAAGGCAGGAGAAAAATATTATAAAATTCAAAATCCTGGGGTGAAGATGGGGGGAGAATGGCTACGGAAAGATTTCCAGGACATTAGTCTCTAGGGCAATTTATCCCGAGATTACTTGATTGGGGCAATCGATCAGTCCTTTGTATTCTACCCAGTTTAGGATTCGTTTTGTGTTATAGATTGTAGTAACTCTTCTAAAAGGGATAATTTTGATAATGTTGAGAACCTTCTATAAGAGCATATTTCTTGGTGTGACAAAAGTTGAGAGTTTTTGTTTTGTTGGCTCTAGTATAAGAATTTGAACTCTTTAGATAAACAGTTAAATATTAGTGGATTTCTTCATTGTGTTTCACGAGTGATGGCAAGACCACACGCAACAGTAGCATTTGTTTGTTTCATGTGTTTACTTGGAGCATATTTTTAACTTTCAAATGTAACGCTTTGATTTGAAATTATTAGGAATTAGATCCTCCTCCTGACATTGATTGGAGTGCAAAGGGGAAGACAAACCCCGTTAAACAACAATCAGTGTGCAGTAAGTATCGAAAATAAAACAATAACTATATAATTACTAAAATTAAGAGAACAAGCAATGTAATGCTTGTTTTGTTTTGTTTTTTTTTTTTCGAAAGAATGTTGCTGGGCAATGGTAGCCGCAGATTTAGCCGCATCTTGCTATGCAATAAAAAAAGGAGAACCGATTGTACAACTCTCTGTCGAAGAGCTAATTGATTGCTGCATTCAGAAGCTTCCACAACTAGAAGACAAATAAAAAACCCATCTCATGCAAATTAGGACACGTGTAAAAATGCTACACGTGCTCAACTATACGAATCAACAAAGAAACACGCGAATTACTAAGAAACACGTGTGTTAAACGACATAAAAGAACTTTATGGTGACAAAAACAGTCCCAAGGGAAAAATGGTCATTAATAAAGTATAGCAAATTTTATACCAAAAGATAGGTCTTTGAGTCCCGGTTCCAACGCAAAAAACAGCGCGCGAATCCGAATTTTCTAGAGTGAGTTATGTCCGTTCCCGTAAAGGTCGACAGTGCAGCAAAATGGTCTGCAGATCGATTCGCCCCAAAACCAGATCGATCCGGTTTTGACGGAACTTATTTGTGGCCCTCCAGAAGTGCCGGATCGATCCGCTCAAGACCCGGATCGATCCGAATTCTGAAGCACACATTTTGACAGCAAAAAACCCCTGTTTAAACAGTCCAAACATACCCAAACCATCACCAAACCTCATGGAACTTTAAGGAACCATTTCAAAATCATTTATAAACACGTTTAAACATTTCCAAACACAAATCCAAGCTCTTTCAAACTTTCCAAACATTAACATAACCTCATTTGGATCAAACCAACTCATGGTAAAACTAATAACTCATGAAATCTTGTTGGCAAAGAACCCAAAGCTATAACCAACATTAGGAAATCATATCAAACCATTTCCAAACATTCTTAAGCATTACCAAGCGTCTAGATTATGAACTACAACTCTCTTGAATCAAGTTAAGCACTAGAACTCAAGTTTCCATTTAACCAAGCTATCATTTACAAAAACCATCCAACAAGGAAATTAAACCTCACAAAACATTTGTTTACAAAATTGAACATTTGTCCGAAGAAGTTGCAACGCATACTCGGACTTACCAGAAAAGTCCATTTCCAACCAACTCACACATATCCATAGGTATAACTTAAGAATATACATAGGATTTACAAACAACCTTCAAATCCTCCAACCTCTTACCCAAAACTAACTACTAACATGGAGAATTACATAAGTTCCTTCAAATATACATTAACCACATGAGTCATGGAATTCTAAAGCTAACTCCAATTCTCTCCAATACTACAACCACAAGTCAAGGACTTCAAGCCACAAGTTATATTGCATTACAAGTTTAAAAACATATAACAAGTTCCCAATCTCTCCCCCTTTTCCAAGCACGTTACTTCCTCTCCAGATATTGCTCCGTACTTGCGGTAGTTGTTATTTACCACAATAGAAACAGAAAACGGTTTTCTTAAAGCATTACGCTTAGTGAGTGAACTAAACATAATTGAATGCTTAACATGTGCAATGCTATAATTTAACACATAAATCATATCCGTAATCGCTAAACCACCGGTTTAATGATTCATTCAGACCCGAAGACGTTTCCTTGGTCCCGTGGCCACTTCTATTCCTTGGACTTCCGTCTCTATCGGATTCTTCTTCTTCGTCTCCCTTAATACTCCCAACTAATGAATCATTTCTCCGGTGTTCATTGATTACCACATAATTATATAAACATATAAGCACATAAACATGTAAGAACAACGATTTTCATATAATTAACATGCAACTCACAATTTCAAACATCTCCATGATTTCTAAGCATGAATAACCAATATAACAAGACACTCTCATAGCTCTTAAGCATAAATTGTTATCTCTAACATCATTGAAGCCTTGAACATAGTTAAACACAATCATTCTTTAGTGTAGAAAACTCACGTTAGCAAGGTCTACACAAATTAAACCAAGAAGTGCAGAATTCCTCCAAATCCTAGCTCAAAGTTCACTCCGGAGAAATTCCTACAAGAATTCGGCAACCGTGTGTCACCAATTAGCATGAGATACCAAAATTTTGATGATTAAGACATAAATTAAAGGTATAAAAATGATCGTCTCACCTCCACGAATCCGAATACGGCTTCGGTTCGCGAATTGAACGTGAGACGGCGACAAAACGACGTGAATTGGACGTCGGCATCTTTTGTTCGTCTTCTCTCTCTCCGGTTCTCTCTCTTTTTGTTTTATATTTTCTGTAAATTCTTTTGGAGAGTCATCTCCTATTGACACACACACATGCAACATGTGTTAGGTGTCACCTCTTCAATTTTTCTTCTTTTCGTTTGCACCCCCGACATTTCTAAAGTTCTTATTATGAAATCCCCTACATATTCCATTAACTACCCAATTATCTAAATGGGTTTGTCTCAGTCCTGTATGGGTCCCAAATATTTTGTGAAGTTGCTATCGCACCTACTAATTATGAATCTTTTTCAGTTATACCCTTATATGGGTATCCAAACTAATACCAAATGCTAGCATATAACATCATAGTAAGCAAGCAACTTAACAAATATCCATGTAATCATATAAAATGCATTTAATCATTTAAAATGTAAATTACTAATTAACCCTTAATTGGGTCCCACTCCAATACATGTCCCACCTTACTGGGGACTTTTCCAAATGGTGTCCTTCTCTAAACATTTTTCCATGGGTGAGTCCAAACCTCCCCTTAATCCATAATATACACTAATTATACAAATTAATGCATATTAAGATAATAAGCAAACCTTTTCCGGGTACGGGTGTTACAAGAAGCAAGTTCATTGATAATGTCAATTCCTAGTTATGCTTTTTTTAGATTAAAAAAAATCATAAAATAAGTGCCCAAAGCCTTAATTCGGGCCAACTCGAGCTCGGTCCAAAGCTCGCTTTAGCACATTGAGCTAAGCTCGGGCTTGAAATTGAGAGATCGAACGGGCCAAGCTCGGGATCGAGAGTGTATAAATTTGTTCGAGCCGAGCTCGAGCTCACCTATGAGTAGATTGTACACATAAATGTAACTCAAAATTGAATTTTTACATTTCTCTGTCTTTTTTTCTTTTAAAATTTTTTAAAGTCACTAGTGCATTTTGGGCACTACGAGATGCTCAAAGATGGAGATGAGGAGGCTCTTCTACAAGTGCTCAAAGAGCACCTGGTAGAAGCTAGAGTCTTCATTTATGACTCTTTTGTGGAGCATAGACAGGTTACTGATATATATATATATATATTTAAATTGCTAATTAGTATCGTTGAAGAATTTCTTAACTGTTAATTCATTGACATTTTTAATTAATTAATTATTATTATTATTATTATTTTTTTGTGTTTGGGGGCTTTACAAGGGACAGAATATTGGTGAAAGATGTCACGAAAAGCATGCAGTCTTGATTGTCGATTTTGGAACTGACAAGGCAGGAGAAAAATATTATAAAATTCAAAATTCCTAGGGTGAAGGATGGGGGGAGAATGGCTACGGAAATATTTCTAGGACATTAGTCTCTAGGACAATTTATCCCGAGATTCCTTGATTGGGGCAATCGATCAGTCCTTTGTATTCTACCCAGTTTAGGATTCGTTTTGTGTTATAATTGTAGTAACTCTTCTAAAAGGTACAATTTTGATAATGTTGAGAATCTTCTATAAGAGCATATTTCTTGGTGTGACAAAAGTTGAGAGTTTTTGTTTTGTTGGCTCTGGTATAAGAATTTTAACTCTTTAGATAAACAGTTAAATATTAGTGGATTTCTTCATTGTGTTTCACGAGTGATGGCAAGACCACATATATTTCGTGTCATATTGCGATTCACATTCCTAAATCTATTTTTTCTGCACTTTCTCTACATGCGCGTTAGTGCTCTATTTTTCTTGTACAAATCCATTTGAGTACTCTATCACAATAAGACTAGGTATTTTAATTAAACAATTGATTTTCGCTTGGATCACAATCACTAAAAATGCTTGCCAATTTCCTTTTGTTTTCGTCTTCAATTTCAATTGGTTACTAGGACAAGTGTGATGCTTGATTGGAAAACCATCCCCCAAATCTCCATATGTTTTGTATTTGAACGAGACATGACTCAAAGACTCAAAGTCTAGAAAAGCTTGAAAGATGCTCTTATTGCTTTCTAATTTGGTTCACTTTAAACCCAGCTTAGTCTGAATCTCTGTGTTCAATTGCTCTTATATATATATATATTTTCTTTTATCCCTTTATTTATAATTTTTTTTTATAACCATTTATTTGTAATTATTAGTATTCGAGTACATTGAGAATAAACTTGTCATGGACTAAACAAACATTTTTTAAATGGAATTTATTTATTTATATAATAAAGTAAGACCCAAAGGATATTCCACCAAGAGAAAAACCATTTTAGGAACAAGTTGCAAACACCCTTAAATCAAACTGACGACCCAAACAAGCATCCTCCTCAGTTCCGAAACAAGAAAAACTTTAAAATAAAAAATAAAAAATCACCCCAAACATGAAATAGAAACAGAAGGACGACCTAACACGAGATACCAATTAAGGCTTAGTTTGGCCCCCCACGTGGCTATTTAAAAGGAGTTTATGAAATTTATTACTAAGTTGTTTGAAAATTTTATACAAGTGACACACTACTCTTCAAAAAAATATCATGAAACCAAAAAGCAACCTTGAGCTTTTAAAAACTCCATTCTATCTAGAGCTTTAACCATCCTCCCCCCCCCCCCCCCCCCCCCCCCCCCCCACCCACACCCACACACACACACACATAAAAAAAAAACCCTAAGTTCAATTTTTGCAAAGCTCATAAACTAGTTACCAAATTAATTAACATGAAATTGTGCTTTAAAAAAGGAGAATCACTAAAATGGGGGCCAAACTAAGCCTAAGAAGTGAAGCTATCATCTCCAACAGAAAACACTCTTAAATCCCCCTAGATTATCTTCTCATATATATATAAATGAAAACCAGATAAACCAGAGGTTGAAGATGAAACAAAGACTCAGTCTCAAAGAGAAATTTTATTATTATCAAAATCTTACAATCAATCTCACACGCTTCCACTTATATACAGTGCTCAAGGGACCCACAGCTTAAAACTAAAGCAACACAATTAACCATCAGTTAGTTACAACAAACTTCTAACTTAATGTCGCTAAGCTCGGCTGAGCTGTCAAGGCCATGTTTGACTAGAGTGGTTATCACGCCCCTGCAAACTGATGGGCGGAAAAGAGACCATAAATTTGTTCTTAAGAGTGACAAATCTCTGAGATGAGAGACCTATGGTAAAAAGGTCAGCAAGCTAATCTTCACTGGGTATGGAGGCAACCGTAAGGTGTTTTTGAACCACTTTTTCTCTTACAAAATGGTAATCAATCTCTATATGCTTAGTGCGGGCATGAAATAGAGTATTAGAAGCAAGGGAAAGAGCTAAAATGTTATCACACCACAAAGTGGGTATATCGGAGATAAACACTTGGAGATCACAAAGTAACTATTGCAGCCATGTTACTTCTGCAGCGGTAGTTGCCAATTCCCGGTATTCAACTTTAGTGGAGCTTCGAGATACCACAGGTTGCTTCTTAGACCCCCAATGAACTGGATTAGTACCTAAGAAGAGGACAAACTTAGTCATGGACCTCCTATCGATAGGTTCACCAGCCCAATTTGCGTCACAATAAGCACAAAGCTGAATGGGGCCAGGTTGATATAACAAGCCTTGAGAGATGATTCCTTTAAGGTAGTGGAGTATGCATTTAACAGCTGTGAGATGAACCCCTATAGGACTATGCATAAATTGACAACTGAGTTGACAGAGTAAGCAAGATCAGGTCTTGTGAATGTCAAATACTGAAGAGCACCATCCACTTGTCTATAAGAAGTAGGATCAGATAACAAAACACCATCACTTTTGGTTAACTTAATAGAAGAGGCTACTGGGGTGTTGCAAGGTTTACAATCAAACATTCTGAACTTCTGAAGAAGATCCTTAGCATATTTTTCTTGACTAATAAAAAGACCTTGAAAAGTCTGTTTGATTTCCAAACCAAGGAAATAGTTCAGGGAACCTAAATCCTTCATTTCAAATTCTTGTTACAACTGAGTAATAAGGTGAAGGATGTATTGAGGATCATTCCTAGTTAAGATTATGTCATCCACATACAATAGAAGCACAGTAATTTTAGAACCAGTAGATCGGAGAAAGAGAGATGGGTCAGCACTAGAATTGTGAAAGCCCAGAGTATGAAGGTGAGTAGTGAACCTATCAAACCAAACGCGAGGAGCTTGTTTTAAACCATAGATAGACTTGTGCAATTTACACACGTGCCGAGGATAAGAGGGATCTATAAACCCCTAGGGTTGGACCATGTAGACTTCTTCCTTAAGGAACCCATGGAGGAATGCATTTTTACCATCTAATTGGCGAAGGGGCCATCTAAATTGAGCAGCTAAAGAAAGCACAAGTCTCACGATTGTGTGCTTGACAACGGGACTAAAAGTCTCATCATAATCAAGACCTTGTTCCTGGTAGAACCCCTTTGCAACTAGCCTAGTTTTGTGTCGGGAGATACTTCCATCAGAATTGTACTTGAGTTTAAAAACCCATTTGCAACCCACCACATTTTTGTTGGACGAGGAACTAATGACCAAGTACCCTGTTTCTGTAAGGATGTAAACTCCTCTTTCATGGCTGCTCTCCACTCTGGGAGTTTAGAAGTAGAAGTGTATGATGTTGGTTCTGAAGAAGGAAGATCAGTGAGCGCTAAAAAACCAGCTTTCCTTTTGGAAATACCAGATTTAGCTCTAGTAGTCATAGGATGAAGATTAGAAATGGCAGCTGGTAGTGGAGGATTAGATGGAAAGAAGAGGAAGGCGAGGCTGAAGAAGCATTGAGATTGGAGGCAGGAGTCACAGAGGAAGTGGAATTCATAGAATTAGGAATAGGAATGGATGAAGAGGGATAGGATTGAGTGGAGGGAGAGTCTGAGGGCAAAGAAAAGAAAAGGCTGGGTAAAGAGGAAGAGCTAGAAGAAGAGGAATGTGGAGATGAAGACTCTGTGAAAGAAGAGATGGAAAAAGGGAAAGAAGACTCATCAAAAATAACATGCCGACTAATATATGTGCGTTTGGAAGAGATGTAACAACCTGAAAATTTATAAACATTTAATTGCATTGTCATATTTAAATTCAATTTGTATTTGCATTGGCACATTTAAATACAATTAACATTGTCAGCTTTTATTTTAGTTACAGTTCTCATGATTTGAATTTTGATACTGGTTGTATTTCACATTAAAATTCTTTGGGGGTCAAACTGCAATTTTTATAAAGTTAGTAATACCTGTGTGAATTTCAAAATCTGTATTTCAAAAACGGTGGAAATATTCTCTTTTAACTCAAACTGTATTTTTATGAAATCAGAAAACTATTTCCTACGTTAAAATAAATTTTCTATATTTTTGTGATGAACACTGTGTCACAAAAATACCAGTTTGTGTTTAAAACAGTCCGTGCCGTGTTTAAATTGCACAGTTTTAGGAAGTGACATAAAATTTGGAGTGACTATACTTTACTTTCCAATTATGGCAACTAATGTTTGACTTGTGCCATGTTTGGCAACCCCATGCTAGTGTGTGTTAATTTGTGCCTTAAGCTCCTATTTCCCAAACAACTTCATGTTGCCCCCTATGGACCTATATGAACTCCTAGACTAGCTTAGACCCATCTAAACAAACTTCAACAGTTTGTGTATATAAAATCTGTACATATACGTATGGGCATATCATAGTTTTAGTAATTAGAAAATAAAATGCAATTGTAGAGTATCCTTGAAGGGACTTGGAGCCCAAGTACTTCCACTCATTCTCTATATATACATACACTACATAAACACAATCTGGAAGCCTTTAACTTGAAAACACAGAGAGTTTGAGAGAGTTCTTCAACAAAATTTAAGAGATAAAAGCAAGACTTCCATAGCCAAGCTTTGATTGATTCTTATTATTGCTATTTCTTTCTCAACAATCTCTAGCTTCAATCTCAGTGAGTATTATTAACTCACTCTCAATGTAATTCATGTCTTGATTTTGTTTATATAGCTTGATTTGAAAAATCACCATGGTTAATTTTACGTTGATGTTCCATAGCTTGAAAATCATAAATTTCCAAACTAAATCAAAATCTGTTTTCGTAGATAATAATGAAAGATTATGGTATATATAGACTATGTTTAAAGTATTGGGGCTTAATTTGATCATATGAGGAAGTATATAAGAAAATAAGTTTTGACATGTTTTAATTTTTCATAAAATTGGAGAGCTATAGTTTGAATCATGTCAAATTGATTACATATTCTTAATCCTTGTTGAAAAACAAAGAATTTCATATATTACATGCCCTAATTGCTTCCAGATTTGAAAATGGGTAAAATGGTATCAAAATCTGAAACAGAGCAGTATTGACGAGGAAGAAGAAGCCTCAGTAAAAACTCGCGCGCGCGATCGCGCGAGCGGACCGCGCGAGCGACCCATCGTGCGAGCGGCGCGCGCGCGCGAGCCTCGTGTTTTCAGGCCGATGGAAAAGTTTTATATAAGAAAAATGAAAATCAGGCAAAACGCGCGAGCGAACTATCGCGCGCGCGATCCCTGCGTCCCTAGGCAGACAGAAGAGTTTATAAAAGAAAAAAAAAAGAAAAAAGAAAAATGGGCAGATCGCGCGAGCGACCCGTCGCGCTAGCGACCCGCGCGCGCGACCTGCCAGTTTCTGATTTTTGTTTGTTTTCTGCTAAGGGACTGTTTGGTTCAATTTTTAAGGACTGTTAAGGCCCTGTTTGGGAAAATTATTATAACAGGATCTTAATTGGTTATGTTTGAACGAGTAGAACGTTGTATTAAGACTTATCAATCCCTGTACGTACGTTGTGCCTTTAATTTAGCGATTTACTTTATGTTTAAGTTCATGTTATTCATGTGGGGTCAGTAGTACATGCATGTGAGTGTCAGTCAGTGTGGAAAAGAGTAATGGTCAGTGTGGAAAGAATATGAAATCGAGATTGAGATTGAGATTGCGGTGGTGGTTGTGGTTGAGATTGCGGTGGTGGTTGTGGTTGAGATTGCGGCAAGGGTATCTTTGAAATGCGACGGTGGCAAAAATGGACACTCCCTGACGCCCATTGAAGCGTTAAAGTGTGTGACGCCGAACTTGGACACTCCCTGGCACCCATGGTAGTGCTAAAGTGTGGCCTACGGACACTCCCTGATACCCGAGTCTGGATACTGCGTGAGATTGCTCCGGTATTTGCATGGCGGATTAGGTATTCAAAGTGTGAGGCAATGGACACTCCCTGGTACCCCGGACCAAAGTGTGAGGCAAACTGGACACTCCCTGGCGCCCCGTTGCTAAAGTGTGGCTATCTTAGCGTTTCAAAGATACTAGAGTGAGATGGTGGGTTGTGGTGTTTGTCGAGAGAAAAGAGTCGGCAAGATGAGTGTGGTACATTGTCTCATACACGAGCATATATTTTATGAATGAACGACTTTTAATATATTCCTCGTTGGTTTATAAATTGAATTCTTTCTACGGTTAAACTATTGATTTTACAAAATTAAAAAATGGAAAAAGGTAAATGGGTATGTTTTACATTCCAAGTTATGTTTTTAATACTCACCAGCTTCTTGAAGCTGACGACGTTGATGCGTCCTGGACATTCGTGTTCAGGCTTTTCAGGTTACGACTATGCTGAGCCTTATGACTATGCTAATTGAGAACGGCTGCTTTTGGGAGAGAAAATGTTATCATCATTGCATATTTTAAGTTATATGTTTAAGTTTTTAACTGTATGTTTATATGGATGACTGTAATAGACATTAAGATATTATTTTGTTTCAAGGCGGTCTGTGCCTTTAGACGACCCGGTGCTGTAATATTTATTAAGTTAGAAAAGTTTTATAAGCCTTGGTTGCCCTGCTCTGATTATTGTTTTGTTGTTCGACGTTTGGGACGGAATCGATCCTTCAAACTGTCGCGACCTACGGGTCCATAAAGGAAATTAAACGCTTTCCTTATTTATGCTACGTCGGGGCGTGACAAGAGATATCATAGCAAATATAGCCCTTGTAGTTCAAAGTATAACCTAGAAAAACACACTGTTTGGTTCGAGGCTCAAGTTTGTTAGCATTGTACGGTCTGAGATGAGGGTAACAGGCAAAACCAAAAATTTTAAGGGAGGAATAATCAGGTTGGGAACCAAACAGAAGAGCCCAAGGGGACTGATTAGAAGTGAAAGTGTTGGGCATGCAATTAATTAAGAAAACAACAATTGTAAATGCATGAAACCAGAATTGAGCAGGGACAGAGCCATGTGACATGAGAGCTAAGGGTGTCTCAACTACATGTCTGTGTATTCTCTCAGCTATGCCATTTTGCTGAGGTATGTGAGGGCATGATTTCTGATGGTGTATGCCATTGGTGGTGAGAATTCTTTGGAAAAGGTAACTAATATACTCACCACCACCATCTGTCCGAATGATTTTGATGCAAGAATTAAGCAATTTTTCAATATAAGATTTGAATTTAGCAAAAACATGCACCACATCCTATTTATTGTATAAAGGAAAGATCCAAGTGTATCTAGTACAATGATCAATAAAAGAGACATAGTATCTGTAACCTTCAACAGATTTGAGGGGAGCTGGACCCCAGACATCACTATGCACAAGTTCTATAGGAAAATTAAAGGTGGTTTTAGATAATGGAAAAGGTAGCTTAGTCATTTTTCCATGAAGACAATGCTGACATATAGAATCATCCAGCTGATGAGCTGTTGGTGTGACTCGTGCATAATTCAGAATTTGCTGCAAAACCTTGTTATTAGGATGTCCTAAACGTGCATGCCATTGATGATGAGAAGCTGTGTGACCAAGATTAGCCATTATTGAAGAAGCAGAAGGGGTGAAGTCATGAATGGGGTAAGTGGTTATCAATATATGCAGTGAGGCTCTTAAGTGAACAAAGTTGAGTGAACACCAGGGAACATGTTTTTTTGGCCTAAAAGAAACCGTAGGTCAACGGGGCAGCCCGCGAGTTCTTTTAGGCTAAAAAAACATAGTGACTCAGTCAACCATGTTCACTTAAGAGCTTGACCGCATATATATATATATATATGGTTTTTTAGGCTGAAGTTCTCATATGCCTGAATGAAGTCCTTTTCCTTATGCCTCTTTCGTACCATAAATTTTTCCATCGAGATCTCCAGGAGAAGCCCAATGTTAGTGTTTGGAATCACCCCCTTTTAAAGATTTGCCACAATCTTCATTAACTTCCGTCCCGTTACCCCTTTAGAGATGCTTGCTAGACTGGCAAAACTGTTAGAAAACTGCGTTCCCAGAAACCATTGACAGCGCGTATAAGTTGGTACTGCAAAAAATTTACGTGAAAACTACAATAACCCTACAAGGGCGGAACTAGGGTTACCTTAAACTGCTAAAACGAATTGCTGTAGTAGACGAATCGAGAACACGGGCTCGATAACAGCTCACGATCTTCTACCGTATTCCTTTGCTGCCAGAATATCGAACTGAGTGTGGGCTCTTTCGAAATCCTTTCTGTTTTCTGCTCTCCCTCTTTTACGCTCTCTTTTCTATTACGAGTTATAATTCTCTATATAGAAAAACGCTAGCTGAGGAGAGAGCCAAAGCAGCATATATATATAGGCTACGATAGGGACCATAAGAAGTCAATAAGGAATAGGCTTCCTTATGGAATTAGGAAACCCTAATTCGAACTGAATCAGATTCCTATTTTCATAAATTATAATTCATACCACTAAAGAATTATAATTGCACTCCTACCCTTATCTCAAAAATATATTTCGAGCTCCATGTTATTAAATGCTTATTATCTCCCCATGTTAAGATTACAGATATCCATTAATTAAATATAATTACTGACAATCATATTTAATTAATTTCTTAAAATTCCTTGAGATCCTCTGCTTAACTTATCTGATATGTCGGATACAAAATCCACTTGCAGGGTTTAATTTCTTAAAATTCCTTGAGATCCTCTGCTTAACTTATCTGATATGTCGGATACAAAATCCACTTGCAGGGTTTGACATAATCAAAACTTATAAGCTTTCTCAAGGGGATATCATCAATCCCAAAATTGAGACATGGATTCCATCATTAATTAATATCCACCACACAATTAATATTGCCACCCAAGCCAATGAGATATTGACCCATTTAAGGATCTCACCATTTTAGGGATCAAAGTATAAATATCAAATATACGTGTCTACAAATTAACTTAGGATTTAGAGTATAAGCACTCATAATAGCCATGAGATATTAATTATCTTATAAGTCAGTATAAAGATAATTATCCCAAGTCACTCCCGTTTAATACACAAAGTGTACCAGCATAGTGAGTTGAAATTATACCGTTTTCTGCAGTCAAGACAAACCTACTACAACACCATGCTGTAGTCCTACCGATGGTGTGTCCAATCCCATCTAAGACTGTAAACCAAAATCTTACATTCTACAATATCTGATGGCCTGATCTTCCGTGTGTAAGCTGAACTCTACACATCAAACCACCTACTATATAGAATGAGAGACACACATGCATAACATTAAATAAATAATATAATACAAACATTGCCCACACAGATTCTCATAAAAAATGGATTAACTGATTTTATTAAATGAATAATAAATCAACTACATAAACCCTAACAAAAACCAACTACGAAGGGTATGTTTGGAAAAGTCTAAAACAAGTTGGTTCAATTAAAGTCTAAATTTTATCTGTTAATGTGAGAACTTAGTTTGATGAGTGTCTATTCCTTTTATAGGAGTCTGTGTCTAGTCTAATAGATTTCTTAAAACATACTCTATTTCAAAACACTTGGCTCTCAAAAGAATCAAATAACAAAGTGGACTTGGACTAAATAAGATTCAATTTTTTATGTTCCCAAACACACCCTAAGAGATCAAAATGGGCAAAGAGTTTTTTGGATGATTGGGCCCTACCACAATTATTATTATTTTTTATTGGTGTCACAGGATCCCTGTGACCGGGATTAGTAGGGTTAGCAGTTAGTAGCACACACACAAACGGGACGCGAAAATACAGGGAGAGTCAAAGCCCTCATTAAAGAAATACTCCCTAATACGACCCCAAAATTTCAAACTCACAATCACTCACATAAGGGTAGGGGTCCTGACCATCTTATATAAGTGAGATGGTTCCCTACCACAATTTTGATCAACATATAAAAGATGCGTAACACCATCCAGCCATTGTACCATCTAAACCGTCACTTGATAGACCCCTAAGAGAACCAGGGTCCACTAAACCATCTAAAAATGTTGTAGTCACTCGAGTCTTTTTTTTTTGAGGGGGGAAGAGGGTACGTATACTTTTCGGAATTGGAGGATTTGTTTGGACTTAGCTTGTATAGACTTTTATTTGTGTAAGATTTGGGCAATTTTGATTTGGATAGGGCCCTGTATTAGACTAAGTTTAAGTAAATTTGTTTTTATTTAAGGTCCCAACACAGAGATACAAAACTTAGACTTGAAATGGGCCCTCAAATTAGATGAAAATTTAGTGGCTCAAAGTAGTGGCTTTACGAGCTTGCTCCCAGGATCAACCCTGCTTAATGTATTAGTAGGTATAATTCATGCCTAAAGGCACAAATCATGTGTACCTTCCGCACTTGATAACTTTGTGTGCTTCCAGCAGTTTTTAATATAATTACGACAAGACATTTTCGTAATACAATTTCTAAGCGGAAAATCCTCAAGCCAAAAGCCAAATAGTTCTCTAAGCAAAATGCCTCTAAGTCAAACAACCCTTAAGTCAAAAGCCAAACAGTCCTTGAATTGAAAGCCAAAAATAGGTTTTCCCAAAATAAAATTTGTAAAAAATTTAGTTAATGTTTGTTTGGCTTAGGGTTAAGAATTGGGTTGTTTGGGTTGAGATTGGACTTAGGCGTTGTTTGGCTATAGTTGGGATTAGGGACTGTATGGAGCAACACAAACGAGATTTTTAATGTCTAAAATATAGGTGTTTTTTTTTTCTTTTTTCTTTTTTTCTTTTTTAATATCTTCTTCCTAAATCATAAAAATAGATTGTTTTGCCCCAATAAATATTTGTTTCAATATTTTTATTATAACAAGCAGACTTTGTACAAATGGTGTGATCTCTTTTTCCTCAGTAGAGAGATTGAGGGTTACTCTCCTTAGGGGGAGTCTTTGCTTGGCCCCCTCCGTTTGTTCTTCACTCAGAATGAGTGACCCTTATTGGGCTTTATTGTGGGCTATTGTGGGACTTTGGGGTTGTTGGGCTGGGTAGGGGGGGTGTGCGTGTGTCACCCTGTTTGTTCTTCAGTCGAAATGAGTGACCCTTGTTGGGCTTTGTTGTGGGTCATTGTGGGACTTTGGGATTGTTGGGCTGGGTTAAGGGTGTGTGTGTGATGAATGTGTGTGTCCAGCCATAATCCAGATAAGTATAAAAAAAAAAATTATTTGTAAAATTATTTTTGTTTATTACCATCTTGACTTTATTTCTTAAATTATCCCTCAAAATTTTCCCAGTTAAATATTTGTTTTAATATTTTCATTTGTTGGCATCTTGACTATATTTCCTAAACCGACCGTGAAATTTTGTCCACCTATTGTGCTCTTTACACCCACTTTTAATGAATTTTTTTCATTATAAATAATTATTCTCTACACTCACCTCCCTCAACAAACCCTAATCTCTCAAGTCTCAACATTCAGTTACTAAAGTTTAAACCTCTAGCTACTAATGTGGTACTCTTAAATTGAGGGAATACGAAGCCGTCCCGCAAAAATCTAGGGTTAGCGCTTTTCAAAAACCTTCACACAGCGTACGGTTAGTATGGTCATTAGTGAATCTGTCCTACAACTAAAGGCATGCTTGATAATCTTTTGGTTTTTCTGGTTTATTTTTTTTGTGTTAGTTTTCAATTTTATTTCAAAAACATAAATGAAAAATATGTTTGGTAATGTTATTTTTGTTTTTGTTTTTCTGAAAGTCATTTTGAAAAAGGGCTCAAAACTGGAAACAGAAAAAAGTGCTCTCACAAATTCAAAAGCGATTTGGGAACTCAAAAACACGCAGAGACAGGGCTTTGGTCACTTAAATGAGGTTCACTCTTCGATTCTCATGCCTTCCAAAAATATAACCCAACAAAACACTTACAAGCCCTAATTCACGTCTCTCTCTCCGCTCATTGCCTCTCTCTCCTCTCTGGTCTGACCTAAGCATTTATCACTGGTGATTGGTGCTTTTGGAAGGAATTATGTGGTCTTGATTGTGTTCTTGTGTTGAGGGGGGCGTTTGTTGTGAGTCGTTGGTTGGAATGTTGGTCCAAGTAGTTTACCACGAAATGTGTTTATCAAAAAGCATTTTAATATCTTTGTTTTCCTTTTTTCATAAATGGTTAAAGTACATTTTACCAAAGGGATTTTTGTTCTCATTTTCAAAAAAGGGAATTGTTATTGCCACTGCATCATTAAATCAAGGCACTCTATGGTACCATTCTTAGAGCATGTGGTACCATGTATGCAATGCATGACATGTATGGCACCACATGCTTTAAGAGTGGTATCATAGAGTGCCTTGGTTCAATGATAGAGTGGCAATAGCAAAACTGAACACATAAATTTTCTACACAAAAACAGAAAAATGAAAAGGTTATCAAACGCCACATAAGTGTTTGATGAGATTCAATTTTTCGCATTGGAGTTACTAACCAGTTTAATAAGTGCTTTTAAAATGATTCTTTGTTTTTTATTTATTTATTTATTTATATTTTTTTACTACTTACTTGGATCCGGACTGGATACACACACTCCCTACACAGACCAGCCTCAGCCCAATCCCAAAACCCCATACTGGCCTACAGCAAAGCCCAACAAGGGTCACTCGTTCTGATTGAAGAATAATTGGGAGGGCAAGCAACTAGAATCCCTTATGGGGAATCAAACCCTCTCCCTCCCCACTGGTAAGAGAGAGGCTATGCCAGTTGAGCTATAACCTGTCACGACCCTTCTCGCCACGGGCAGAAATTTGACACGTGGCACACCACCAATGCTAGCCCAAATCAATTTTAGGATATAGCAGCGGAAATACAACTTAATAGTAACAATGAGTATCAACTCCTTTGAAAATAATACACTCCAAGTTGTAAAATCTGTATAAATTTGAAAAGTTAATTGCATTTCAAAACAATAATATTTTAGTTAACAGGGACCCCAAAAGTACCCTAAGAACCTATTAGAACCTTTAAAAAATTTCCACAAAGGGTAGCTAAGAATAAACCACCAGGGGGTATTTCAACCGGTCGAACTGTCCATTTTGACCGGTCGAATGGGACCTAGGCAGAATCCCTCCCTATTTTAATGAATTTTGCCCAAGTATCATTCAACCATTTTGAACCAATATTTCCTCAAACCATTTAAAACATGGGAAAACATTTCCAACCATTTCTAAAACCTATAAATGTATTTAGAATCATTGAAGAACCGTTTTAAACGATCTATTACATAACCCAATTAAACTCTATCCAATACTTACAACCCAAGTTTATAATAAATACAAGCATAAGAAATTTCCAAGTTCTCCCGAGTCTCACTTCCTCATCTTTCCATAATTCCAATTACCTGCAATGGTTATTTGAATAACCATACATTTGTAGATTTGTTTAAGCTTTCACTTAGTGAACAATTTGAATCAAACAATATGAATGAACATCATATGTTTATAATTCATCAAACACCTCAAATAGACTCGAGGGAAATAAATACGCATTTATCCAGTAATGAATCAATGCGTGGAGGGTCTTCTCCCAACCACGCATCCAAGTGCCCTGGCAAGGCCTTCTCCCAAACCATGCATTGTGCCCTAGCAGGGCCTTCTCCCAAATCATGCACTGTAGTCGTCGCTACAAAAATCCTCAAATATCGAGGAGCTTATCCCGGAATAAATTTGTATAAATTCCCCTATTGACCCAAGTAATCACATAGTATGCTCACATAATCACCTCAACATGCTTTTCTAAAAAATTAGAACTATTGGGCCTACTTTACACATGAACTTTGCCCAACTATATTTATCATGCTTTCTAGCAATTAATATACCCAATTTATTTCATGAACCTAAACATAGAAAATCATTCAAAAATTCGATTCCAATCACTCACCTCTTGGGTTCGTCTAGAAACACCAAATTAAGCTTAATCTACTCCTTGTATAAATCCTATAAGTTATTAAGCAATTTATGAACTAACCCCAAAATGGGTCACGAAAAAAATTATCAAGAAACTAAATAAAATTTATACCCAAGTGTAGGTCTTACCTCCACGAGTCCAAAATCGGTCTCTTACTGAAAATTGGAGGTCATTTGGGAGGTCAAATGGTGAGACCCACCTTTTTCTTTCTCTTCCTTTTTCCTTCTCTCTTGCCAACTGATAAAAATGAAGAAGTCTTGAACTTCTCTTTTGTCTACTGTCTCTCTCCTTATATGATACTAGCAGCCAAGCACATGCGCTGCGTGTGTAATGCACTTTTTATACTACGTATTTATAAACATAGCCAATTAAAAATATTAAATTCATCAAATTTACAGGATTTTGATGCACACAAATTTTTTTTTTGAAACAATTGCAACAAATATAGTCACAAATTCACAGAAACATAATTGAACCAAAGTGTGAAATTGTTTTTATTTGTCGCTATTTTAGTTTGTTACGTAAATAGTGGTGGTCATGCTACCACATACCACTACATGTAATACCCCCTTCTATTGCATATCGAGTATCTCAAATTTGATAATCATAGCAGTACGTAACTACATAAACAAAACCAGCCCATATTGTTTTTCAACTGCAATTGAATTTGATAAACCTAAATTAGAACATTGTAATAACCTAATAACTTTACAACAATAGGAAGACTTTTGATTGAGAGAGAGAGAGAGAGAGAGAGAGAGAGAGAGAGAGAGAGAGCATACCATCTTGTACTAAACTCTTCACTGTAAATTGGAAGCATTTGTTGTGATAAATACAATATGTAGGATAAGTAACACATGAAAATGGAACAGTAATACACCAAAAAAAAAATTCCCATTCCCATCTTTGCTCATCAACCCCTCGAACACATTGTCACTTCACTTGATTTCCTGATAAGATATGTGGATTTTTGTCACATAGAAGGGCTTGGACATTAATTCATCAACCCAGCCGATCTAGAATTATCTCAACTGTGGACATGGGATGGTTGGTGGGTTTTTAAACTTGAGGAACGGTTGTTTTGGGTGGGCAGAGATACGATAGAAATGGAATGATTAGTTACTTTTTAAATGTTTTTTAGTTATTGGGCTTAGTGACAATTTGGTGCACTTCAATTCAATTTTGTAAATATAATCATATTGGTTTTTAGGTAAATATTAGTGATAGCAAAAAGATATTGGTACCCCTACATCTCTCTTTCTATAGTAGTATATATATAATATATAAATATCTCACACATATAAATATCGTTATACTCCTTCCGTCCCATTTTATATGTCCCTCTTTTTTTTTGGGATGTCCCAAAATTGTTGTCCACTTTCTTAAATTAGTCTGCAAAATTTACTTAGTTTTTCAAACTACCCTTACTTGCAATCAACTCCAAAGCAAAGCAATAAAAGAAAGTGTAGTGATTATAGGCAATTGTGGAAAGTAGGTGTAGATTCTTTTTGTTCCCTTAAATAGTTGGATTCCCCAAGAAGGACACATAAAATGGGACGGAGGAAGTACTATATACGCACACAGCCGACACACTATGATACACATATAATATATATCTACTATACTATAAATACAAATAAGCAGACACGTCAAAAAAATATGAACTTCCCCTATTATGCCCTTATTAATCTGTACAAGTACTCGTGTGCCTAAGATTCCTCACTCTTGCTTTCTAAACAAATATATGGGTCCATCAGTCTTCTTCAGTCATTTTAACCTTGGCGCTAGCCTGTCAAAGAGACACTACGCAGGCTTTCCATGACTCCATGTATTGGTTTTACTCTTCTCTCTCTCTCTCTTTCTCTCTCTCTCTCTCTCTCTCTCTCTCTGTCTTCGTTGTTCTCATCGTCATTGAACTGGGTCTTCTCTCGTTCTGTTTGCGCCGCTGCAAAAACTGCGGCCTTCAACTGGGTCTTCTCTCCAGGTGCTCTCCATCTACAATTCCTCTTGGATTCCGTGATTCAATCAGTTGGTGGAGGCAGGAGAAGAAATGGCAGATTTCCTTTCGATTCTTCTCTATTTCTCTGCTGCGCCGTGTGCTTTCCACATCCACTATCGAAAGGTATCGCTCAACATCGGTTTAGAGTTCACTTCTGTTTTTTGTGATGTGGGGTTTTTGTAATTTGGGGTTAATAGAGTTTACTTCGGCTTCTTGTGATTTCGAGTTCACTTCTGCTTTTTGTGATTTGGAGTATAATAGAGTTTACTTTGGCTTCTTCTAATTTGGGGTTTTATAAAGTTGTAAATTGGGAGAAATTCTCAATTTACATCTGTAAATTGGGGGAAATTCTGAATTTAAATTGTGTTGATTACTCTTTTGCTTCAAACTCGCAAATTCATTAAATGAGATTCAGTTTAGGGCTACTATGTTTTAAGATTCATAATTGTTGAATTGGGTTTTTCCTTTCTTTTTTACTGTAGTGACTCGTAAGGAGCTAACATCTGCGGCTGAAGAACTCAACAACACCTTGGGCAACGAGGGTGTTCAGGAACTTATCAGCAACCATTCCATAGATAGAGGTTAGTCAAAAGAAGCCCATTCCCCCTTTTCAGGCTTTGTTAATATTAATTTTTCCCACTTGGTTAGTTTAAAAACTCTCGAGCCAATAGAGAGCCCTGCTCCAAACTGATTTAAACATGGCCAAACCAGCTAATGATATAATAGAACGAACAACAAATACGTTAATACAAGATCAAAACATTGAAAGACTCAGAAACCAAAATATACTGTGATTTAAAAGTAAAATACCTAACGAATCAATCAATTAGCTACTATAAAAAGTACTAAATTTCTGCATTAGAGTAGGGATGGTTTGGCAAACATGCTAGCCAAGCAGGTTCATTTTCCATGTATACAGTATACAAAGTCATGTATTTTGTTATATTTGTGGAGAATTTGATAATTGATCAAAGTTAAAAAAAATATATATAAAAATAAATAAATAAATAATTCTTCATAAATCTATCACCCAATAACTTGCGTTTCTTATGTGACCATTAATTATTAAATGGATGATTGTATACCTATTCTATTCTGCAGTGACTCGTGCTGTCATTACATCTTGTTCTCATTTGTAAATATAGGCTTACTTATGTATATGTTGAGTTCCCAACTATTTAATCTACATAGTGCAATCAGGAGTTCGACCCAAGTATAAAGACACAAGTTTCAGCAGCTTATAACTTATATTGATGATAAATCTTTATATTTCTTGCTAGAAATATGGGAAATCCTATTTTCATTGTTGTTAGACTGCGTTGTGGGTTTTCCCAATAAAGTTGGTCCATGTAGATGATGGCTGGATTCTATTAAAGCCACATACATAATTCACATTGCTTTGTTTCATATGTCAAATTCAGATGCCTAGAATAGAATACGTGCATTCTAAAGGGTTCTTGCATAGAGACATCAAGCCAGATAACTTCCTCATGGGTCTTGGCAGGAAAGCAAACCAGGTAATGGCATTTCTCTGTAGTCTTCTTAAAAAAATTATCTTTCAATTACAGACTAAAACTGAATTTGACCTTCTACCATTTCTATAAGGTGCACCTAATCATGGTTACAGATATTTTAATCCCCTAAATATTCCTATATATATCTTGCAAGATATATATATATATATATGTGTGTGTGTGTGTGTGTGTGTGTGTGTGTGTGTGTGTGTTGAGTATATTAATTAAATCATTTCATTAATATTTTTTTGACCCATTAATGATTTGACTCGTTAAAGATTTTTAAGGAGTGTATCTATTTTTATTTCAATCATTATTGAAGAAAGAAAGAAAGAAAAAAAAAAAAATAAAGGTCCTAAACTTGCCGCCAACCAGCCCTCCACCATCGCCGCCATCTCCGACCTCCTTCCATCTATGATCACCATCCTCACTATTTCGGCCTCACTCCATCTCCAATTACCATCTTCGTCATCTTTGGTATGACTAACCGTAGAAATCGAACCCACAAGCTGCATGAGAGCAATAACAATGGCGATTTCATCTAATTCTCCATTGTTGCCTTAATCTTCATCTCCATGGATGGGTACTACTTCCTCTCTCTATCTCTTTTTATCTCGTTTCGATACTCCAGGACATGTTGTGAGATTCACATTTTTTTTTAATGAGATTACGATTTTTGGGTCTCCATTGCTCTTTTTAATGTGAAAAAATTGTGACTTTTCAAAGTAATTTGATAGTTTTTTATGTTTTTTTTAAGTTGTTGAATCAGATTGATTTAATAACTTCTCTCTCTTTCTATTCCCCGTTCTACAATAACTTTTACTTTTAAAAACTATTTTTTCCCAATGTTGCTACACTTTGACACCAAACTTACAATATTTTAGCACCTAAATCATTAATAGGATGTATACTACAATTTTCCTATCTATGTTATGGATGTATATGTGTCAAATTTTTTTGGTCTTTTTGACACCCCCAAAATAAGTAAAATATATTACTCCTTCGTCTCATGTAAATTTATTTTTTAGCTCCATCTGAGTAATTTTCCCGGTTAATCACAGATTATTATCACTGTAAATTTCTGATACATGTTAGCTTATCTTCATGTCTGAAAGTGTGGGCAAATGGTTCATTGCTTGTTTTTTGAGCCTAAAAATCAGCTTGTTCTTTCAACTTCCAAGTCCTTTAAAATAATATTCTACTGTTCTACATAATACAACGAACAACGAAATAGCCTGAACTATTTTTGTTGGGTGCAAAAATATTGTTGGACATTTGCTTTGAGTTTTTGTTCTTTCGTTATTTTTTTCCCATGCATCTAAAGGCTCGAAAACGTACATCTCTCTCATAGTTTCCCACAATGGTAGGTGTATGCATATATTGTCTACAATCCTCAAATTACTTTTTTTAACACAAGGACCTAAAATTTGAATGTTGCTGCCAAATTAATATTACTTATCTGCCTGTGACTATCTCAGAATTAAATTACCTGACATCATCATTTTAGTATCATAGTGAAGGATCCGTGTAAACTTGTTATCCATGGAGTGTTCAGTATGATACTGTTTTGTGTTTTCCCCCGATTTCTTTATGTTGATAGATATAACATTTTCCCATTTGCTTTCTTCAAATTATATGCATTTGGATACTATTCTAAGTAATATCTTTCACCATCTACACATACAGAGAAAACAAAAACTTGATAGGGACTGAACGATATGCGAGTTGCAATACACATTTAGGAATTGGTAAGTACATTGGATATGCAAGTTGCAGTACTCTTTTACCAATGTCCATTTACTCTTTTAATAGAGAGGCTTGAGCATTGCATCTTTTCTCATTTTTGGATCTGTGTTTTTAGAGCAAAGCCGTTGGGATGATTTGGAAACTCTGGGCTATGTTCTATTGTGCTTTTTCAGAGGAAGGTATGCTTCCTTTTATTGTCGTTTCTTATGATCTACATGGATTTTATGTTGTCTCTTTGTTCATTTCTTTCCTGTTTATTGTGGATATTTTCTGTTCTCTCTTTTCTTTTACTGTTTACTGTTTATAATCTGCTATTTTTTTCCTTAACTTGTCAGGATCTACATTCATTAGCATTTTGCCCACTCCTCAAGCAGGGCACTGCTAATATCATTTTAAACTTGGTCTTTCATACAGAATTCCTTGACCGTTGATATTCCGTCTGCTGCTCATGCAGTGGACTGATAATGTTATACTAAATTCGGTATTTACATTCTAATCTACTTGAATGGATGATATACAATTTGCAGCTTAATTTACTCCATTATAGGGCATTCGAAACTGTGAATTTCTTCAGTGTTTTCCTCATGTTTTCTACCATATAACATACATCATTACAAGTTTAGAAGGCACCAAAGAAAATAGAAAGAGAAATGATCCACAAAATTCAAATTCTGCATTTTACATTTACCATACCTTTTTTCCCTTCTTGTTTACCCCACCATTTGCCTTATGAACCAAACAAAAGAAAAATTCTACTTCATATTTTGTTTTATTTCCCCTCACTAAATCCATCAACCAAACAGAACTCAAGTGTTTTGCAATTAATAACTCTTAATTCTTTAATATTTTGGAATATGATTATAATAATTTATGCAGTTGCATTGTGTGAATGGTGTTAACGAATTTAGAGGGAGAACTCTTTCTAGGCAGATGAATTGTTTACTGAAGATACTATTACTTAAGTGGTGACTCTAGGGCCTGGGCACACTTTCGAAGCGATAAGAAGGTAAAATAGCTTAGAGTGTATCTCTAGAGTAAATAAGAACAAGTTAGTTAAGATTGTCAATATTTAAAAAAAAAACCAAAAAAAAAACTAGCCCCTGCATTTCCTAATTAATATATTGCATACACTTTCTGTCTTGGGGGCCCAAAAAATAAAGAAGCTAATACATAAAAGTACAGGGGATGTTAATGAGAATAAGATGCAATTTTCCAAGTATGATGCTGGTTAGTAAGTCTAAGTGGACACAACAGGGAACATAATCTTTTCTGGAAAAAAAAAAACCAGGGAACATTATACTTGGTACCAGGTTGATAAGAATGATATGCAATTTTTCAAGTGTGATTCTTCTTAGTCATTGCAGACACCTATGCATATACTTGGACGCATGACATACACATACACAAAATACATATAATTGCTTGCAATTATAGTTTTCTACCAAATGTTTAATATCTTTTCTACATAGTTTATGCCTAACTCTTTTCTTTTTAACAAAAATTTTACACGCGCATATCATATTTTTTCCCCTTCAAAACTTAAATTGTTTTCCCCATATATCATTTTCTTTTCATTCTCACTTTTTGATTCAACTACAATTATTGAATGGCGACTTTTGATTTCTTCTTCTCGTTGGGAGAAGGAGGGGTAGAGGCATGGCACCTATCCATTTACTTGAGCCTTGGCATACTTAGGTAATCAATTTTAGCCATCCTAATTTGAAATTTTCCACTACTTCAGGGTATGACTTGGTTGAACAAGTCTACAAACTGTGAAAATTACAGTATCTAAATGTGCATAAATTTCCCCTTTTCGGCTACCAAATGTATGGTTAGATGTGTCACAGGACTTGGTTTGATCTTAGTTAGTTGTACATATGAGAGAGCTTATTTTCTTCTCTCACTTCTTACCTCCATGATCAGCCCACTGAACAGAGCTAGAATGAACATACAGAGAAGGTGAAGAGACCCAAAAACTACTGAGAGAGACACGGAGAGAAGGCAAAGGTTTTGATTTATCTTTTCCTTTTCCTTCTTGTCAACAGTAGAGATTAAATCCCTTTTTAGTAGGTTTCTACTTCTGGGCTTCAGAGTGGTTCCAATTTCATTTGGAAGTAATTGATTCTTCTATCATGTTTTGCAGAAGTTAAGTTGTGGTCTCATGGTAAGGTTCCACATTGGTGCTGTATTTGTCATGACACGGAATGAAGGCAATCCCCCTTTTTGGGGTTCTTGTGTTAGGCATTTGTACATGTTTTGCTCACCACAATTTGTTTGAAGACTTGCTTATGTTTTTTATTTTGGAATTCCTTAATTCAAATTGTGTTTAAGCATCATGTGTTTCAACTTTCAAGAACAATACTGGGTCCTATGGATTTTGGACATTCTAAGGATATTTTTTTCTTCAACTCTTTTAACAGGTATTCTACACTCACATACATAATAGCAATATCTACCTCTAGATCTACAACAAATTGTTCATTTTTGTGTGCTTCCGAA
This sequence comes from Hydrangea macrophylla, assembly GCA_033977485.1. NCBI lineage: Eukaryota > Viridiplantae > Streptophyta > Magnoliopsida > Cornales > Hydrangeaceae > Hydrangea > Hydrangea macrophylla. The sequence goes on along the minus strand of CM066988.1, from coordinate 94,187,259 downwards.
TTTTATAGACAACCAACCAACTCAACCGTACCCGCGCATCGCGCAGGACTCACACTAGTATATAATACAATATAAGTTAGGACACATCCACTAACTTCTTCCAATTGTGTTTACCACCCCCAAACTCTTGTTAGTTATTATGACACCGCCTAATGTTATATTCACTAACACAATCAACTTTATTAACCACCCAATTATAAATGGGTCTTTGTCTATGTCACGTCTCGGTCTTGAATATGGTCCCAAGTAATTTTCACAAAGATACTAATTGGCTTACCAATTATGTAGTGTGTCCAATTCGCTCTCATAAGGGTGCCCAAATAGATGATAACATGGTCTATAACAATTTATAATATAATAAAATAATATAATATTATAGCATATATTCCCATTCTCATGTCCCCTCACAATGGAATTTCTCGTTCACATACTTCCAAAAGGTAACATAGTAATAATCATCTTTAAATAACTAAACATGTATTTCATTTAGTCATTTAACTTCACATAAGCATTTAGCCACATATAAGTCATAACATGATTCCTTCTTATCAAATGAGATTCCAAAGTGCACGGCTCTCACATAAATGCCACATCATGAAATTTTCTGTGTCTCCACGGACACCCACAATCAACCAATGGGCCAAACCCATTTCTAAATTATTAATCAACATTAACAAATTTGAATTAAAATTTTTAAATATGATTAGCTAAATTTTCCGGGACAAGTGTGACATAACCCGCTTGGCAAAAATGATTCTTTGTTAAACGAACATAAAACTTAGTTCTCATAAATACTAAAGAGTTTTAAAATTTTCCAGACAAACCTTTATTTTTTGTTTAGAGCAACCCATCTCGATTTCTTCTAATTTGGAGACAATTTGGTGAAAATCAAAGTCAACCACACTCCATAATTTGGAGAAATGGAGGTGGGATGAATAGCATGTCTCCAAATTTGGAAGCTATCAAAAATATTTGGAGAAATGCCTCCAAATCACGAGAAGTTATTCAGTGAGCCCGTCACGCCACGTCAGCATGCTGACGTGGTGTGACCATCTAATCTTAACCACTCACTTGCCCCCTCCTTTATGGGGGATCATGACAAGTGGTTAGTGAAATTTTAAATTTTAAATCTGTTAGTCACTTGTCATGATTCCCCATAAAGGAGGGGGCAAGTGGGTGGTTAAGATTAGATGGTCACACCACGTCAGCATGCTGACGTGGCGTGACGGGCTCACTGAATAATTTCTCCCAAATCACTATGCATGTACTGATCATCTACTATTCACCCCCTTAAATTATCCCAATTCATCCACTATTCATCCCGTAAAATGCCACTTATGGCCCAACTCTTATATATTAATATATACTTAATCGTTTTAATTATATACTAATATCTACTTAATAATTTTAAACAATAAAAATCTTATGTATTTTTTTTTATGAATATCCACAATAACATTTTTTGTTTTTACATAAAGAAATATTAATATTTCTAGTTTCGGTGAATGTTTTCTTTTAAGGCGAGTTTGTTTCTTATAGTTTTAATTATTGTTTATTTTTGCATCTTTATTTTCAATTACTTTTATTTTAAGTGTGTTTGAAAACTTTGTGTTTGTGATGCCATTTTATTTTCATTGAATTACATTTTAGAATTAAGTGGGCAAATTATTTATCTTCAAAATTAAAAGAAATAAATAAATCAAGTTTGAATGAAAGTTTATTAGAAAATTAAATGATGTATCAAGTTGTGAGCAAAATATGTGTCACGCCCGTCCCTGGAAAAATTATTTGTTTTAGATTTCATAAATGAGTTTTAAGGACTTTTAATTTTGTTTGAAAATTCAGATGAGTGGTTGACTGTGGTCAACAGAAGGTGTCAAGTGAGGATACGGTGATTCGATATTCATTGAGGCTTTCATGTGATTAAATGACATTTATGTGGATTAAATGTAATTTGACTTATCTGGTATATTGTGAATAGTAAATTTACATGTGTAGTATATTTTTTTGTTAGACTTGATCTTGTTTAAGATCATTTTGATTGTTTTAGAGATAACCAAAGTAATACGTGCATAAAAAGTAGGTTATCTAGAGATTCCACGAAAATATTTTCGGAACGTAATTACGGACCCAAATGGAACTTAGACAAAAATTATTGTAATTTATAGATTTCACTCGTGAAGTCATAAAATGGGCGTGTGCCTTCGGGGGATAATTAGAAGTTTTGAGAACTCGTGGGGAGGTAAACGTAATTCCTAAGAGTTGTGCCTATATATAGATGTGGTTGAGATATTTTCAAAATATCTCACAAACCAAGAGAGAGAAAAGGGAGATTTTTGGGTTTTGAGCTTCACGACGATAAACGACGACCGCTCGTCCGTCAGTTTTCAACTAGATTTCATATTTGGATTGGTCGAGGTAAGAGCTACGTTTTGATACATCTTAGGCCACGTTTGGAAAACTTTTACGAAAATTCTAATTCTAGGAATTTGGAAAAAAAACATGTTAATACTTGTAGGAATCATTTGAGATCGGAGATCTGACGGTTAATCGGGCTACTAGTACTTATCCTGAAATTATAGGACCGTAGCTCGATGTATGAATTTCGAACTTGTGTTATATAGACAATTTTGGATGCTTTGGATATTGTGTATGATATTGTGATTCGGGCAAAATTCATGTGTTAAATTAGGCCAGTTAATTTTAGCAAGTACGTATTGCAAAGTATGGTAATATGGTTATGTGAGCATGCTGAATGATTATGTGGGTCAAATGGGAGTTTGGTATAATTTCATGTCGGGTACGCCTCTCGACGTTGGAGAGTTATAGTAGTGACGACTACTTGCTTGGTTTGGGAATCGGCTGTCACGCCCCGATGTAGCATAAATAGGGAAATCATTTAATTTCCTTCATGGACCCGTAGGTCGCGACAATTTGAAGGATCGATTTCGTACCAAACGTCAAATGGTATAATAATTTAAATCATAGTAAAAGCAATCAAGGCTTACAAAATTTTCGCAAATTAATAATTATTACAGCGCATAGTCATCTAAAGGCACAACCCGCCTTGAAACAAAATAATATCTATTACAGTCATCCTTATTACAAGTTCAGTTCATTAACTAAAACAGTAATTAAAATAATTTCTCTTCAAGAGCAGCTGTTCTCAATTAGCAGAGTCATACGGTCCAGCCTGATTATAACCTGAAAAGCCTAGACACGAATGTCTAGGGCGCATTAACGCCATTAGCTTTATGAAGCTGATGAGTATTAAAAACATGTACTTGTAATGTAAAACATACTCCTTACCATTTTCATTTAACAGTTTCATTATTCAACAAATTAGAAACATAGTAATAAATTATAAAACAATAATGATAATGTCATAATCATAAATCAATAAAACATGTGATTGTGCATGGGACATGCCACCACTCTCTTTTCACCGACTCTTTTCTCTAGACATCACATTGACCAACTCACTCGCTCTAGTATCTTGAAATACTAAGGTGACCACACTTTAGTACAAGGGTACCAGGGAGTGTCCAGTTTGCCTCACACTTTAGTATGGGGTACCAAGGAGTGTCCAATTGCCTCACACTTTAGCCATACCACGTATGCCAGGGAGTGTCCAGTAGGCCACACTTTTGCACTACCACAGGTACTAGGGAATGTCCAAGTCGGCGTCAGACTTTAGTGCTACTATGGGCGCCAGGGAGTGTCCAAATTTGTCACCGTCGCATTTCAAAGATACTCTAACCGCATTCTCAAAACATCACACTTTAGTACACAAGTACCAGGGAGTCTCCAAAACACAATCACAACCATTTACTCTTTTCACACTGACCATCAGTCACCATGCATGTATAACTGACTACACATATTTGACATGTAACTCTATACAGAAAATGTAAAGCACTAGAACAATAACCACGTATGAACGAGAAGAATCAAGTCCTTAAATATAACAAACAAGATTCTGTTTTTGCATAACTCCCAAACAGTACCTTAAAAACCCATAAAACTTCATCTAAACAGTCCCTTAGCAGAAAACAAACAAAAACCAGAAAAGGACAGGTCGCTCGCATGGGCCGTTTGCGCGATATGCCGCTTTTTCACTTTTCTTATAAAATTTTCCAAACTATCAAAAATTACACAGGTCGCGCGTGCGCGCCCACTTGCGCGATGGTCGCTCGCACGCGCAACTTAAAGCTGAGACTTCATCTTCTTCGTTTGAATTCTCCTGTTTCAGTTTTAAGGGTCCCTTTTGACCCATTTTGAAATCCGAAAGCTACCATACCTTATAATATATGAATTTCTTCTTTTTTTTTTCGCAAGGATTACTAATCTAAAATCAATTTAACACGAATCGATCAGTAGTCTCGAATTTTACAAAAAATCGAGAGGTGTCAAAACTTCGTTTCTTATATACGTCGTGACACAAATGAATTAGGCTCTAATACTTTAACCATAGCTTTTATGAACTATTATCTTTCATAATCATCTCTAAAAACTCATTTTGGTTAAGGTTAAAAAATTCATGATTTCAAGCTTCAAGCTTCCATGGATGAACATAACAATGGTGATTTTCAATTTAAGCTATTTAAACAATAAACAAACATGAATTACATTACATAGTGAGTAAATAATACTCACTGTGATAAAGATTGAAGAGTTTACCAAGAGGCAGTTGGCCTGAGTGGAAAGGGGTTCTGGTCGCTTAAGCAAGGGTATCACGTTCAAGTCCTTGTGGATGCAGAAAACTATCTTGGGAAAGGTCTTCGCTTTGGCGCCCGACCATACCTCGGAGGATTAGTCCTGGATGGAAGACCTGGGGATACCTTAGGAAACCAAAAAAAAAAGAAAAGAAGTTAAAGATTGAAGACTTTGTTGAGAAAGAGCAAATAATTAAGAGAACCACTTGAAGTTTTAAGCTATGGAGGTGAACTTTCTCTCTCTAAAATTTATGAGAATTCTCAGTGTATCTCTCTTCTCTCTTTCTGTTTCAGTTTGTAAAACTCCTCCAGAATATGAGAGAGTGTAATGTACATATAGAAGCCAATTTGGTGAACTTGGGCTCCAGATCCCTTGAACTTAACTCAACAAATTGATTATGTTTATCAATTATAAATGTTTACATATTATATACAGCTCATATATATGGATTATATATATATTATACATACGTATATACATAATCACAGCTTGAAGATGTGTTTTAGACTAATAGGGGTCAAGTAGTGGTGTTTGGCACAGTAGCTTATGGGCATAAGATTAACATACACATAACTAGTACTCCCAAACAAGGTACAACCAAGTTGCCTAGGAATCACTTTGGTTGTTTGGGAAAACAACTTATGGCACTAGAGTATAACACTCACAAAATGCATTCCCAAACAAAGCCTAGTCAATCATTGCTATCATTAATGAATTAAAGCAAGTGTCAAGTCTTGCTTTACGAAGATTCCAAAATCTGTGAAAGTTCATCGCGGCGCGGACAGTTTTCGCACACGAACTGGTATTTTCGCGACGCGGTGATCACCACAAAAATACAGAAAAATTATTTTAACATAAAAAATAGTTTTATGGTTTCATAAAAATACAGTTTGAGTTAAAAGTAAATAATTTTACTGTTTGAAAAATACTGTTTTGTTTCATCTCAGATATTACCAGTCTTATAACCAATTGTGAATATAACACTAGTATTCTTGAATTACGTTTAAAAACCACAATAGGTATTGCTCAATTATAAAAGAATTACAGTTTGACCCCCAGTTAACGAATTTCTATTAAATAAAACAACTAATACAAATTAAATTAAATATGGAAATGCAATTTAAAATTGAATGAAATTACAGGTTATTACATCGGCCCAACCACAATAGTTGGATGCAATGGTTGTGTGAATTTTGGCTAGCCATTGGTATCGCGATTTAAGATTTAAGACTTGCTGATATACCGGATGAATGCGTATCTCTTTCCCCAAAGACTAAATTATGTGGTTTAGGTGTTTAACGCATGAATTGTCTCATATGCATTTGTTTAGAATTGTGCATTCAGCATATAGCTGAGCAGTGGAGACTTCCTCCATTGCAGGTGATAAGAAGAAGAGCAAGAATAAGTGTGAGGAGTGAGGCCGTGGGAGTACCGGGGGAGCATATTTGGATATGTTTTTGTTTTCCATTCCAAAGTTGTAATAAGAGATGTAACGAACTAGATTTTCAGTTTGTTTTTAACATGGGACCTCAGAGTATTTGCAGTATGGCAACTTGTAGTAAAACCCCTGTAATTATGGTTGGAATCGATGGATGTTAGTTGTGTAAGTATTGGAATTGGTTTGAAGAACCATAGTTGAATTCTGTAGAACACTTAGTAAACTGGTAGAAAACAGTCGACTGGACCCCTGTGTTGAACTAGACACTGCTTCAATATGCTAGACAGCAGTCGACTGGTTTGTTGGGTTGGGAAAGGTTAATTTCATTATGCGATAGGAACAGTCGACTGGGTGAAGGATCACAGTCGACTGGATCGTGTTTTCAGATTGGGAGTTTCTACAGGGTTAAAATCCAATCGACCGGGAGGTACCAGTCGACTGACATTTTGAGACCACAGTCGACTGGGCCCCGACACAGTCGACTGTAGTGGACTGCTGAGATGTTGAGTCTCTGCATCTTGCATTTCCAGTAGACCAGACCTATGATCAGTCGACTGGATTGTTGTTTTAAATTAGGATATTTCTTTAAGTGTTTTCAAATGCGTCAACTTTTTATAACTCAAATTTTCATGGATTTTACTCATGTTTCTGCTGCTATTTACTTTAATGGAATTTGATGAGCCTTGGTGGCGTGCCACATATCTTCTTTTCGCCCATAGCGGGATGGGTCGTGACAATATGTAGTTATTAAGTTTTATTGAAAAAACGAACAGCGATTTGGAGAAATGAATAGCAAAATGGAAGAGTGATGATTTTGAACTAGCTTACACGACCCCTGGGGGGTTTCGAACCCCTGACTTCTCTTAGGAAGGACAAAAGTCCTGGCTAAATCCCCTGTATTTACCCATTTGAACTCTCAAACCCTAGACTAATTGGGTAGAACACCCTTGTCTTGTGTATGTACAAACACTCAACATGAATTTGCTAGCCGAGCTGGCCAGGACCCATCCCTCCATTGTGGTGGTTGTGGGTTCGATTATCCCCTCGGAGAGATTTTGTCTTTAGTTTAAAGTGAACGAGAAATGTAAGTAATTATTTTGTGAAATTTTCTCAAAATCTCAGGGACGGCATAGTAATTTGCATTTAATGAGAAAACTTTAGGAAAGTTTTAAATGCACGTACTAAATTGCTTTCTACAGTCACATTATGTATTGTTTGCCTTGTTGTACAACAATTTAATGTATTAGAGATATGTGTAGAGTAAATTAGGTGACTGCCGATAGAAATTTTACTAACTCTCTATAAGACCAGGAGAGATGCAGAGAGAGGGAGAAAGGGGACAGAGGACACCAGAAAATAGCGACGGGTCCTTTGATCTAGAGAGAGAGAGAGAGAGAGAGCGCCGAACTCACCGTCCAACGGACCACCGGTAAGTTTTCTCCTCACCCCAACATCATTATAGTCTGTAGATAGATGTAACTTATTAACAAAACTCAGATCTGTTTACATCTGCTTCATCAAACAACTAGGTGTGATGATTTGTTATCAAAATTTAGATATGTTTACAGACCTAGTTCCAAAAACTAGGTCTAAATTAGAATCAAAGTTTTATAGGTATGTTAGCACATCTGGTTCCAAAAGTTAGATCTTCAGTATGTTATTATGGGATATTAGATCTGTTTACATATATGGTTCCAAAAAATATATCTACATTGTTAAGAGAATCTGAATCACATTGTTAATAATATACAGTCGTCACTTCGTATTTGTATCTTGAATGATATGAACTATTCACTAAAAAAAATTAATACAGTATAGCTTTAATGCTTTTAGGGTTTAGATATCCAGTGAATATGGCAAGTTCTCTTGAACTCGAGGAACCTGTTCGACTCCTTGAGGGAAAACCCAAGCAAATGTCCTTATTTGATAGCGATGAGGAGGATTGCCACAGCGATATAGAGCGATACTTTGAAGAAGTTAAGGCCAGTGATGTATGTATCTCATTAATTTCTCAATTTTCTTCACCGTTTTATATATTATATTGTGGCTAATTTAGTGAAGGATGCAGGGTTTTGATGTTGTAACCGAGCCGAGGTGTGAGCTGATGGGTGCAGTTACACCAATTCACAATCTCGAAGAAGACACTGTTCTTTTTAACAGGACCAAAATTTTATCAGCTTTAGCTATTTTGCACTACAACAAGGAACATGTAAGTGATTTTATTTTTTTGTGCCATTAATCTATTCCGTACGTATCTTCCTTTTTAACCTTTGTTCCCATATTTATGTGTGTATTTTGCAGAATGCAAATTACAATTTCTGGAAGGTTGTGAAGTTAAATACGGCTGTTGTTTCTGGTGCGATATTTTATATAACCTTCGAGGCCAAAGATGGTGTCAATGGTGAGGTGAAAGTCTTTCAAGCTAAGGTGTGGAGGGGAATAGGGTTCAACGAGGTCATGTCTTGTAGGCTTAGACCTACTGATTAATTTGTCAAGGTAAAGCTGATTCTCTTGATTGGACCTTTGACTTTGATTTTACATCCGAACTTTAGTATTCGATAAATTTTGTGATGGCCCTTCTGTTCTATTATTTGAATTTATGTGCGCTCTGTGTCTTGCGATCTAGATCGTGGTTAATAGGGGATTTGGATCTTAAATTTCACGAACCAAACGAGAAGAAGATAAATAAATTCGAAACTACGAAGAAGAGATATAAAATCCAAACTTTTACATTGCTTGTTGGTTTTTTCTTTGAGAGCTTCTAAGATACATTTTGTGTTGAAATTTGATTATGTGAAGGGATGGAATGATTTATTACTATATATCTATGTATAATTATTTAAATAAGTGCTAATTTAACCAAAAAGTTTGAACTGAAGCGAACTATGAACCTAAAAAGTTTTATAATCCTATGTCATTTTCCAGTTTACCTAAGAGGTACCATTTGATCACACGACACAGAGAACACACTTCCTCCATTTTATCCTCCCTTCTATAGTTCCAGAATTAGGATATTTCGATTCACATATGCAGAATCCCTGTAAAGACGGAAGAAGAAACATGTTGGGGGTGGCGACGCTTTCAGGCATTGGTGGATTTTTACCACAGCGTTGTTTGTAATCAGTCTCTTTATGCTTATGTTGTACTTGAAATATTTATTGAATTGCATTGAAGTTTCAATATTCATCGTTTGTGCTGCCAAGCTATGTCAGCTTTTGCTACATTTCTGCCTTTTGCTTCTTACTGTATGCTTACTTAAACCCAAGGTTTGTGACCTCCTTTAAATCTCTCTTGTTCTTTTAATTGTAATTACATGAGAAATTATGAATTTTATACTTCGACACATTTTAGTTAGAAGTTCGTTCTTCTTTTTACTGGCAAGTCTACTATCCGGGGAGATTTATAAAAGTTCTGAACTGCATATTCATCACATACAGAAGGCCTTCTGACAGTAGATAGACGACAAACCCTTGAAGGCTCTTATCCAAAGACATGACCCACAAGCCAAGAAAATGTATCCATGTTTACGCTGTTGTTTATGTACGTATATCTAAGCGTACTTGTAGGCAAATTGCAGGAGGTAGTAATGTAGCTTTTCTGTAGGAATACGGAGTTCTATGCGTCTTCTTTGGTTAAAAGCAGTATAGCGTTGGAGTTTGTTGCATGATGATGTATCATATAGAGAAGATGAAAGACTAAAGGTGGGGATTTTATGACACACTACCAAATACGATAAAAAAAACAGAGGGCTTTTTCTTGGCAAAGTCATAGGTTCAATTGTTGGAAAGATTTTGCTTTTGAGTTCGGATGTTCGTATCGGAACTCCACTGGTTGATGTTACTTAAGGTCTATGATATTTTCTAGGAACCTTTGTTTGGGTTTGCGTAATGCAGCCTAATATCTAGTTGTGATACCTATACGATTTCCCTAAGGGATGGCAATGGGGCGGGCTTTACGGGTAACAGTCTGGATTTACCGTAAATACTAAATAGGATGGTCTGGATAACATGTAAACAGTGTAGCGACAGGTTCAGGCATGAAAAGTAAACCCTGAACCGGGTTCAGAGCGTGATTAGGGTAAAGTTGATTGCCTCACCCTGGTTATATAGTGAAGTTATATGTTACTCTCACTTTTTCTTCTTCCCCTCGAATGTAGCTAAACTTCTAACACATACTTTATGCACATACCTAGTTAGCGTGTATGTCTTTCTGCAAACCACAAGAATCTTTACTTGCGAAATGTTGTATTGAATGATTAAGTGATAGAGTAAATATTACCTGCTTCCCTTGAATTTTGGTGATAATTCAGTTACCCTCCGACATTTGAATAATAATACTGACCGCCCTTCTTAGATTTATCCAGTTATGGAGTGACATTCTATTTTTAATACTGACCGCCCTACTTGTAGGATAATAGACACACACGTACTCTCTCTCTCTCTCTCTCTCTCATCCTCTGTTTGACTCTGTTAATTTCGTTTCAAAACCATTGTATTGTCAATCAATAGCCTTGATTAACTCAGATAGTTGTCAATTCAAATTCAACACGACTAAGAAAACCCTAGCATACTGCTCATGATTATTGATTATATTCTGATAACCCGAGGATAAGATTTCAAATGAGAGATACAAACTTAACTGAGACCAACAAAGCGGACCGCGCTTTTGGCTTTCAACATGGAAACCCCTCAAATATTTATGTTTTGCATAAGTTGGAATCCGGAAAGAACACAAACAAATGGCTTGTTTCTCCCAAGCGAATGGCCGAGAAGGCAGAGAGAGAGGGTAGATATTTTTAAATATGGAGAAGAAACTACCAATCATATATATATATGTATATATGATCCCCTTACTCAGCTTATGACCTTCTTGGTGATTTTCCTTTTAAATATTGAAACTAATATCCCCAAGTCTAGTAGAAACACGTGGAACTAGCAGGTACAATACCTGATAAGGAAGCTGCTAAGCCAATACTAAAAAATATTCTTGATCTCAGAAGTACCTGCATGGTAAGAAACTTTATAAATTCTAATCTGTAATAAATAGTCTTTGTTTCATACATATGAAGAGGCCTTCCAAGAAGTTTAGTTGCTGAGCAATATATTCGTGTTTGCTATTTTCTTTACCACCCAATGGTCACTGGGTATTGGGTTTTGTAGGACCCAAATTCTGCTATGGTTGAATTGCATAGTGATGCTGAGGCTTTCAATCCTCAAGTATACGTTCCTTCCTTTTTGTTTATCAAGTGACCTGATAGCTATGTTCCTACACTTACGGATCTATTTTACATGAATTCTTCTTTATAGGTTGAAGTCCCGTGTTGGACACCCGACACTCGAACAAGTGTTTTGGATGTGTCCAATACTTTTGGTTGGACACTCACCAAGAACCATGTTAGTTATTTGTGTAGTTGTATATTTAAGTCTTCAATTATATTCCTTCTGCTAAGAAATTCTTTCAAAAGTCCTATTGTTTCATAAGAAAACAAATTTCTCCCAGAAACAAATAAATATATAGATTTATTGCCGATGCCCCCGTATCTTAGATTCATAAATTTGTGACGTCTGACACTTAGATAGATCGAGGTCATGTTGCACTTCTAGATTATTCAAGCATCGGTCAGGCTCTTGAGTGAACAGGGTTTAGTGAACATATCCAGTGGACATTTTTTTTTGCCTAAAAAAATCCGCGGGCTGCCCCTTTGACCCGCACGCCACACTGACCCGCGGGGTTTTTTTAGGCAAAAAAACACATTCTCGGTGTATGTTCATTTAAGAGCCTGACCGATACATGTAGAATACATTTGTGTTGCATCTTTGGATACTATACACACGGCTCTTGAACATGTTTCAACACGAGCCCGACAATTATATTTTTTGTTATTTGCAGTTGGAGATTTCATGGAAGAAGTGCGCATAAGTCTGAAGATTTAGAAGTGAATTGTTAATAATGCCCTAAACTATATGTCATGAAAACTTGGGATTATTGTAATCTATGTACAGAAAAGGTTGCTCATTGAACTTTAGTAGGCGTAGTATGTATTGTTAAAAATTAACAATAAAAATTATTAAGTAGATATTAATATATAATTTAATGGGTTAATTGCATTTTGCACCCCTAAAGTTTGGATCGTTTTGCACTTTGCACCAATAAAAATCTTATGTATGATTTTATTTATTATTATTTTTTTTTAATGAATATCCACAATAACAATTTTTGTTTTTACATAAAGAAATATTAGTATCACTAGTCTTGGTGAATGTTTTCTTTTAAGGTGAGTTTGTTTCTCATTAGTTTTAATTATCATTTATTTTGTATTTCTATTTTCAATGTACTTTTATTTTAAGTGTGTTTGAAAACTTTGTGTTTGTAATGTCATTTTATTTTTGATGAATTACAGTTTAGAATTAAGTGGGCAAATTATTTATTTTTAAAATTAAAAGAAATAAATAAATAAAGTTTGAATGTAAGTTTAATTATATTACGTATCTAGTTAAGCACACCAAATACAAAAAAAAAAAGAAAAAAAAAGAAAAAAAAAAGTGATTTCAGGGAATGAGATTCCTTTCCTAACTTACTTTCTAAGTGAACCATACGCGTGAATCGCAACTAAAAAAAATATCCAAATGGAGAGAATTCAAATCTAAATTATTGCAACCACTATCTAATCCAAGATCATTGCAGATTTAGAAAGTCAGTATAAAAGGCAGCAAAATAACAAGAGTTCGCTTGGTAACGTTGAAGTTTTTGATTTTCTATTTTTAATTTTTATTATTCTAGAATACAAAAATTGAAAACATATTAGACAATTATTTTCATTTTCTTTTTCATTTTTTATTATTTGTTGAAAAATTAGAGAACACAATAGTCCCAAAGAACAAAGCAGATAAACACTATGTTGTATGGTGTTTTTTTTTTCCTGTATGTCACTGGATCCACTAACCATAGGTAAGGTGTAGGTCACTTTGTCGCAACCTTTCAAAAGTAAAGTATTTTTTTTTAAATAGTAAAGGTTATTTTCCAAATTACAACAATTTGGAATAAAGTTAAAATATTTTTATATCAAAATATTGTGTGTAAAATATTTGGAATAATGTTATCTTAGTTTACATTATTGTGTTTGGAAAATCCTAAGAATAATCTATACTACTATTATGTACTACTATAGAAAGAGAGATGTAGTATTTGTAAAGGCTTAAAACTGCCTCAGCTTTCTCTCTCTCTCTCTCTCTCTCTCTCTCTCTCTCTCTAGGCGATTCCTTGAGAGAGAGAGGCGAGTGCTTTCCCCCAACCCTTGCCACAGCCGCCGCCCCCTTCCCTCCCTCCCCCGTCCACCCTCCCTTTCCTTAGCTGGCGCCCTCCTTTCCCCTTCTCCGTTCTTCTTTTTGTCCTCAGTATCAATAAGGCTTTGTTTGGTTTTCTCCTCTTCCTTTGTGAAGATCTTCCCCTTCCTTTGTGAATGTTGTTTCTCGTGTGCTTTCTCCAGATTTGAAGATGTTTTCTTGCAAATCTGGGTTTGTCCTGTTCGGAGCTGGGGTCCTCAAGCTAGTTCTGACACATCTAAGTTCTCTCCTAAAGGAAAGCGGCAACCGCGACCTCTTACCCGTCCAGGGTAGTACTCTGGTATTCCGGTGGATAGGGGTTCCCATAGCTTACAAGCATGTGGGTATAAACTCTCCTTGGTTGCCTCTCTTAGGTGCACGGGGATGTGTTCCTGTGTTTTCCTTTTTTATTTTCTGCATGAGGAGGGGATCTTGTCCCTCCCTTGCTTTTCTGTTGTTGTTTGGCCAAAGGTTATCCATGTGTTGTAGGATAGTCCTTTTTTATTTCATGTACTTGTGTTTGTTTTAATGATATATATTGATGTTTTAAGCAAAAAAAAAAAAAACAGAAAGAGAGATGTAGGGGTACCAATATCTTTTTGCTATCACTAATATTTACCTAAAAACCAATATGATTATATTTACAGAAAATTAATTGAAGTGCACCAAATTGTCATTAAACCCAATAACTGAAAAATATTTAAAAAGTAACTAACCATTCCATTTCTATCACATCTCTGCCCACCCAAAACAAAACGTTTCCTCAAGTTTAAAAACCAACCAACCATTCCATGTCCACGGTTGAGATAATTCTAGATCGGCTGGATTGATGAATTAATGTCCACGGTAGAAATCAAGTGAAGTGACAATATGTTCGAGGGGTTGATGAGCAAAAATGGGAAGGGGAAAATTTTTTTTTTGGTGTATTACTGCTCCATTTTCATGTGTTGCTTATCCTATATATTGTATTTATCACAACAAATGCTCCCAATTTATAGTGAAGAGTTTAGTACAAGATGGCATGCACTCTCTCTCTCTCTCTCAATCAAAAGTCTTCCTTTTGTTGTAAAGTTATTAGGTTATTATAATGTTCTATATTTTGACAGGTTTATCAAATTCAATTACAGTTGAAAAACAATGTGGGCTGGTTTTGTTTATGTAGTTACGTACTGCTATGAGTATCAAATTTGAGACACTCGATATGCAATAGAAGGGTATTACATGTAGTAGTATGTGGTAGCATGACCACCACTATTTGCGTAACAAACTAAAATAGCGACAAATAAAAACAATTTCACACTTTAGTTCAATTATGTTTTTGTGAATCTGTAACTCTATATCTGCTGCAATTGTTTCAATTTTTTTTTGTGTGCATCAAAATCCTGTAAATTTGATGAATTTAATATTTTTAATTAGTTATGTTTATAAATACGTAGTATAAAAAGCGCATTTCACACGCAGCGCGTGTGCTTGACTGCTAGTCTTGGAGAAAAAGGAATCAAAAATGTCATTTTTTAATTGAGTGGTATTCCTTGATTTACAAAATAGTAGCTTTCAAAAGCTTTTTTTTTTTTTAAATAAAAAAAGCAAAGTGATTTTCAAAATTACAACAATTTGAAATAAAGTTATAATGTTTTAGTAACAAAATTTTGTAAATTGAGATATATGATACATCTTAAACCACTAGGATGCATCCTAGGAGTTGCCTTCAATATGAATTCTACACATCCAATGCACACACAAACATATATAACTACGCTAGAAAAATTTTGTGATACATTTTAGAAGATTTTGTTGTATCGTACATTCTATTGATTTGTGTGGTAAAATATTGTAACCCAAAATATTGTAACTTTGAGTATTACTTTTGTTAATAAAACTTAAGTTTTTGTGGGGCCCCACTCATTTTGTGAGTAGAGAGAAAAAAATTGAAGAAGAAAAATTCAAATTTAAGAGAGAAGTTAAAAGTAGTTTATTATGTATTGGCAGTTTGTAGAGAAAGTGGGCATTATGATAATTTTGTCCTTTTATGTGAGGTGTTTTTTTTTTTTTTTTTTTTAATGAAATACACCATATTGGTATTTCTATAAAATATTTTTTAGGTTAAAAATTTGTGGTACCCCTAGTTCTGGAGTAAATATTAGATGCAATCGGAATACCACATCAGCATCTATCTCCTCTCACATCATTTGAAAACTGTGCTTATGTGGAGGATGATTCCCCTGAAAACATGGAGTCAGATTGATATTTGAAGAGATTTCATTGGTTTGTTATAGCACGTCATAGATACAACCGTTGCATCCAATATTTAGCCTTAATTTTTGTTTTCTAGAGTAGTATAAATTATATTTTGAGACCTAAATTACACTCTCTGTCACCAAAATTAAGATATATAATACAACTAAAATCATATAATAGAAGGTCGCATATACACACATCAATAACACTGAAGTTTTTTTTTTTTGGGTCAGATTACACGGAGATGAAGAGTGTTCGAATATAGTAACTCGATACACAACTGCAGCTATGAGTCCTTGTGTCAAATATTTGACGTTTATCACATTTACCACCCAATATTTTCTCATAAATGGTGCAGTTACATTTTCGTGAAATATATAGATTTTACATCCCAAAATCGTCCATTTCTCCTGAAGAAATGCATAAAAATTGGGCCCACATTGAAAACGGAAAGTTGTTCAGTTACACTCCACTGTGCCTACACATTTATCACGCTATTATCCACTTTCTCTCTCTAACCCAAAAAGTTAGCAACTAACACACACAATCTCTCTACATTCATTAAAAGTTCCAACTCTTTGAGTATCTAAAGTGGCTTTAAATCTAAGGAATATTGTAACAGTCCCACAAAAACCTTAGGGTTAGAGCTTTTCAAAAAACCTACACGCAACGTAAGGGTATTAAGGTCATTACACATGTTATGATATAAGTACATTATGAAGATAATATTTGTACTATTTCTCACTGTATATCTACGTGTCATATTGTCATGACTAGATGTTTTACTTGTCCAGTCTATTATTCCATAGGAGATTGATAACGTGGAGGTTTATTCGAAATAAAGTCCCCCACTTTTTCTAACTCTCTGATTGGATCGCGTGGTCTCCACTTCCTCACTGACGCGTGGTTCATTCTACAAAACACTTTTTCAGATTCACCTCCAGCGGCAGCAACTTACCACACCAATAGATAGATAGGATATACTTACTGCTTTTTAAACACTCAAATCAGTATCCGCATAAAACTCTCTTTCTTTATGAATGAGAATTGATTGATATATATATATATATATGTATGTGTGTGTGTGACTGTATGTCTGATTTTGTGAATTTATTGTTGAAGAAGGAACTGCAAATGGGAATGATCTGAGAGAGAAGAAAAAAAAAACTACTCCATCTGAGACGCAAATGAATTTGAGGCAACGCCCTGTCTCCACGCGCGGCCGAGGAGCGGCCCACGCGCCGCCGCTGCCGCGGATGGAGGAGGCTTTCAACATAATCCCTGTCCACAACCTCCTGACCGACCACCCGTCGCTGCGGTACCCGGAGGTACGCGCCGCCGCGGCAGCCCTACGCGCGGTCGGGGAGCTCCGGAAGCCGCCGTTCAACCAGTGGCTGGAGGGGATGGACCTGATGGACTGGCTGGGAATCTTCTTCGGGTTCCAGCGCGACAACGTCCGGAACCAGAGGGAGCATTTGGTCCTCCACCTCTCCAACTCCCAAATGCGCCTCACGCCGCCCCCCCAAGCCGCCGACGTCCTCGACGCTGAACTCCTCCGCCGCTTTCGCCGCAAGCTCCTCCAGAACTACACCTCCTGGTGCTCCTTCCTCGGCCGGAAATCCAACGTCCTCATCTCCGGCCGCCGCAACCCCGACCTCCTCCGCCGTGAGCTCCTGTACGTATCTCTCTATCTCTTAATTTGGGGCGAAGCCGCAAATCTCCGATTCACCCCTGAATGTATATGCTATATCTATCACCACATGGCCATGGAACTCAACCAAATACTTGATGATTACATTGATGAGAACACTGGTCGCCAATTTCTCCCTTCATGTTCGGGTGAAAATGCGTTTTTGGATCGGATAATCACACCGATTTATAAAACGATTCAAGATGAGGTTAAGAGAAGCCGAAATGGGACCGCCCCACATTCGGCTTGGAGGAACTATGATGATATAAATGAGTACTTTTGGAGTAGAAGGTGTTTTCAGAGGCTCAAATGGCCTATTAATCTTGGTAGCAATTTTATGACGGCTGATAAGGAGAGGAGGGTTGGGAAGACCGGTTTTGTAGAGCAAAGGACATTTTGGAATTTGTTGAGGAGCTTTGATAGGTTATGGGTTTTGCTAATTCTGTTCTTACAAGCCGCCATTATCGTTTCGTGGGATGATAAGACTTTCCCGTGGGAAACGTTGCAAAGCCGCGATGCGCAAGTGGAATTGCTTTCTGTTTTCATCACTTGGGGAGGTCTTAGATTTGTCCAAACGGTTCTTGATGCGGGAACTCAGTATAGTTTGGTTTCGAGGGAGACAATGTGGCGTGGTGCGAGAATGGTGCTTAAGGGCATTGTTGCCCTGACTTGGACTATCGTGTTTGGGGTATTCTATGGGTTGATTTGGAGTCAAAAGAATTCCGACAGGTCTTGGTCCGTTGAGGCAAACAACAGAATTATTATGTTTCTTTGGGCTGCTTTGGTGTTCGTGATCCCCGAGTTGCTCTCATTGGTTCTTTTCATTATCCCGTGGGTTCGGAATGTATTGGAGGAAACAGATTGGGTAATTTTGTATGCTTTAACATGGTGGTTTCACAGTCGAATCTTTGTGGGTCGCGGGCTAAGGGAAGGACTCATCAACAACATAAAGTACTCACTATTCTGGATTATAGTATTGGCTTCAAAGTTCTCATTCAGTTACTTCCTTCAAATCAAGCCCTTGGTTGCACCAACAAAGGCTCTTTTAAATCTTACAGGCATAAGATACAATTGGCATGAATTTTTCAATAACACGAATAGATTGGCAGTTGTGTTATTATGGATTCCGGTTGTTCTGATCTATCTAATGGATTTGCAAATCTGGTATTCAATTTTTTCCGCTATGGTCGGTGGGAGTATTGGGCTGTTCTCACATTTAGGTGAGATTCGAAATATCGAACAGCTGAGGCTTAGATACCAGTTCTTTGCAAGTGCATTGCAGTTTAATCTCATGCCAGAGGATAAAACCGAAATTTCAACACCGACATTGGTTCACAAGCTTCGTGATGCAATCCACCGATTGAAGCTACGATATGGGCTTGGCAAACCACTCAAAAAGATCGAATCAAGCCAGGTGGAAACAACCCGATTTGCCTTAATATGGAATGAAATAATAATAACTTTACGGGAAGAAGATCTTATAAGTGACCAAGAACTTGAGCTTATGGAGCTTCCACCTAATTGTTGGGAAATTAAAGTTGTTCGGTGGCCTTGTTTCCTTCTTTGCAACGAGCTCTTGATCGCTCTGAGTCAGGCGGGTGAGTTGGGTGATGCAAGTGATCGGTGGCTTTGGTTTAAAGTATGCAAAAATGAGTATAGAAGATGTGCGGTGATTGAAGCTTATGATAGCATCAAGCACTTGCTTCTGGAGATTGTTAAATATGGAACAGAAGAGAATTCCATTGTCTCCAACTTTTTCACGGAGCTTGAGAATCATATTCAAATTGAGAAGTTCACATCGGCCTACAAAACAGCTGTTCTACCAAAAATTCATGCTAAGTTGATATCTCTTATTGGGCTTCTAATGGTGCCCGAGAAAGACATGAGCCAGGTGGTGAACGTATTACAGGCCTTGTATGAACTTTCTGTTCGGGAGTTTCCTAAAGTAAAGAAGTCCATTGGGCAACTGAGGCACGAAGGCTTGGTGCCTAGGAATCCAACCACTGACACAGAGCTGCTTTTTGAGAACGCCGTTGAACTTCCCGATGATGAAGATGCTCTCTTCTACAAGAACCTGCGACGTTTACAAACGATTCTTGTATCTAGAGATTCGATGCACAATGTCCCAAAAAATCTTGAGGCAAGAAGGCGGATTGCCTTTTTTAGCAATTCACTCTTTATGAACATGCCTCGTGCTCCTAACGTGGAGAAAACATTGGCCTTCAGTGTGCTGACTCCGTACTATGATGAAGAGGTCTTGTTTGGGAAAGAAAACCTTCGAAGTCCAAATGAAGATGGCATTTCCACCTTGTTTTATCTTCAGAAGATCTATGAAGATGAATGGATGAATTTCATGCAAAGGATGCGAAGAGAAGGCATGGATAATGATGATGATATATGGACAACAAAAGCAAGAGATCTCCGTCTTTGGGCTTCATACAGAGGCCAAACACTGTCCCGTACTGTACGCGGAATGATGTACTACTATAGGGCACTCAAAATGCTCGCCTTTCTTGATTCCGCATCTGAGGTGGACATAAGGCACGGATCACAAGAAATTGCATCGCACGGTTCACTTAGGAAGAAACGAAGTTTGGATGGTTTAGGCTCTGGGATTCCACCTATTTCCGGCAGTCTCAACCGAGCAAGTAGCGGTGTGAGTCTTCTGTTTAAAGGGTCCGAGTTTGGCTCTGCTTTAATGAAATATACATATGTGGTTGCGTGCCAATTGTACGGGCAACAAAAGGTGAAGGGAGACCCACGTGCTGAGGAGATTTTGTACTTGATGAAGAACAATGAGGCCCTTCGAATTGCTTATGTTGATGAGGTTTTATTGGGAAGACAAGAAGTGGAGTATTACTCCGTTCTTGTTAAGTATGATCAAGAATTGAGGAAAGAAGTGGAGATCTATCGTATCAAGTTGCCCGGTCCAGTGAAGCTCGGGGAGGGCAAGCCGGAGAATCAGAACCATGCCATTATTTTCACCCGGGGAGATGCAATTCAGACCATTGACATGAACCAAGACAACTATTTCGAGGAGGCTCTTAAAATGCGTAATCTGCTGGAGGAATTCAACAAATATTACGGTATTAGGAAGCCTACCATTTTGGGGGTTCGTGAAAATATTTTCACAGGTTCCGTTTCATCGCTTGCGTGGTTCATGTCGACTCAGGAGATGAGCTTTGTGACTCTTGGGCAGCGTGTTCTGGCTAACCCTCTCAAGGTGAGAATGCACTACGGTCATCCAGACGTGTTTGATCGGTTTTGGTTCTTGAGCCGGGGTGGTATCAGTAAGGCTTCTAAAGTGATTAATATAAGCGAGGATATATTCGCAGGCTTCAATTGCACGTTACGAGGAGGAAATGTTACACACCATGAGTATATACAGGTGGGCAAGGGAAGGGACGTTGGGTTGAATCAGATCGCCATGTTTGAGGCCAAGGTTGCTAGTGGAAACGGTGAGCAAATTTTGAGTAGAGATGTGTATAGGTTGGGTCACAGACTTGACTTCTTTCGAATGCTTTCGTTCTACTTCACCTCCGTGGGGTCCTACTTCAATACAATGATCGTGGTACTTACGGTATATATGTTTTTGTGGGGCCGCTTGTATCTCGCTCTCAGTGGCGTGGAGGGTGCAGCCATGGACAATGCTAGCAGTAATAAAGCACTTGGGGCAATCCTGAATCAGCAGTTTGCTATCCAGATTGGTATTTTCACCGCACTTCCTATGGTGGTGGAGAACTCTCTAGAACATGGGTTCCTTCCCGCAATCTGGGACTTTATAACAATGCAATTGGAATTCGCTTCGCTCTTTTACACTTTCTCTTTGGGGACCCGAGCTCATTACTTTGGCCGAACCATCCTTCACGGGGGTGCTAAGTACCGAGCCACAGGGCGTGGTTTTGTTGTGCAGCACAAGAAGTTCACAGAAAACTATAGACTGTACGCTCGAAGCCATTTTGTGAAGGGGGTAGAGCTCGGGGTGATACTTACAGTGTATGCCGCTCATAGCCCCATGGCTAAAGACACTTTTGTATACATACTTATAAGTATTTCAAGTTGGTTTCTTGTCGTTTCGTGGATTATGTCCCCGTTTGTGTTCAACCCTTCTGGATTTGATTGGTTAAAGACAGTGTATGACTTTAACGATTTCATGAGTTGGATATGGTACAGCGGAGGAGTTTTGGCAAAGGCAGATCAGAGTTGGGAAACGTGGTGGTACGAGGAACAAGACCACATAAGAACAACGGGCCTCTGGGGAAAGTTGTTGGAGATAATTTTAGATCTTCGATTCTTCTTTTTCCAGTACGGAGTAGTGTACCAGTTGAAGATTGTGCGTGGTAACACCGGTATTGTGGTGTATTTGATATCGTGGGTATACGTGGTTGTGCTTGTATCCATATATGTGATCATAGGTTATGCTCGGAACAAGTATTCTGCAAATAATCACATATACTACCGGCTCGTTCAGCTCCTTGTCAGCCTACTTACAGTACTTGTTATTGTTCTATTGCTTCAATTTACGCACTTTGAGTTTCTTGATCTTTTCACGAGCCTTTTGGCCATTATTCCAACAGGCTGGGGCCTAATACTTATAGCTCAGGTGCTCAGGCCTTTTCTTCAGTCCACGGTGGTTTGGGACTCAGTTGTTTCGTTGGCTCGGCTGTATGATATGCTTTTAGGGTTGATTGTTATGGTTCCTCTAGCGTTTCTTTCGTGGATGCCTGGGTTCCAGGCGATGCAAACAAGAATTCTATTCAATGAAGCATTCAGTAGGGGGCTCCAGATTTCCCGTATTCTTACTGGCAAAAACGCTAACATGGACATGTGATTTTTGAGGTAATGTTTTATTTCGACTTTTTCAGACTTATGTGATATTTAAATTTGTTCAGTGTAAGTTTTGTGCTTGTTCACTGTTTTCTTCATCTAATTATTTTGTAATCTTGAATTGTTTATTGGATAGATCTTGAGGCATATGCATAGAGTTTAGTAGTGCTATATATAACATCCTTGCTTTATTGATAGATCTTGAGGCATAGGCATATGAAGGACTTTGAGATCTTCCACCATTGTTGCTAAATTAGATAGAAACACGGGATTTCACGCCACTTGGAGTTTTCTTCACTTGTTGGAAGTAGAATATTCAACACGAGGAGCTATTTCATGTATTCAACACCTCAAGTTTCGGGTAGAAACTTGAAACTAAAATTGTGTATTATTCGTCTTTGATATAGGAAGATTTTCATAGCAGTCCCTTGGCCTTTCCCTCTCTGTTTGTGGGTTATTTACGTAAATCTGTGTCCCATTGCTCTTATTTTTCTTGATATCTTAAGTTTACATGATTAATGTTCCAATGGTGATTGGCTTGTCATGGTGAAACTTATATTATTGCTTTGTTGTGGTTGCACTAGCTAGGTTTGGGACGTGTGTACCCCAACAGTTGGAATGGTGTCTTTACCCCAACAGTAGCTGGTTGGTCTTATGTGTGCTTTTCTCTTTTAGGTTTGTAGGTACACGACAGTGAGTGATCACACAATATGGCAAAAGCGCTCCTCCATTTGACCTATCATGTTTTAGTTTTTTGTTAATGAATTCCCATAAATAATTGAACAACGATAAGTGAAGTATTTATTGTTTGATAATACTTAACCCTCAATCTTTACCACACCTCATTCGTAGTCTTGCTAAAAATTACATTCCATATGCTTACTTTCTTTCTAATTTATTTATCTATTCTTTACTCAACAACTTCTGTATATTTATTTTGGAATTTACTCCTGCTTTATTTTCATCAACTTAAACAACTGGTCAGTTAGTTCATCCGTAATTAACACAAAATGATAGGTGCTTAGTGCCGATTCAACCTAGCAGTACTCGAAAATTCACTTGTTTCTACTACATTCATTCTTACTTGGAATTATAGGAATTTAATTTTGTAGTAATTTATGGATCTTGTTATTTATGTTAATTAGTTAATTAGGATTTGACAGATTTGATCTTATCTGTATTCTTTCCTTTTCTTTTCTTCTTTCCTTTTTTCTTTTTCTTCTCTTGGTTGTATAAATATTGTACATATTGGTGGAATACAATTGCCTCATTACTTTCTTCTTGGTATCAGAGCCAAAAGAAGAGAAACCCTAGTCCACCTTCCACTCCGCCGCACACCAACCACCAACACACCTCTGCGCCGCACAACAGCCACCACCACCAGCCCTCGCCACCTCACCCAAACACCACACAACCCCTCGCCACCTCACCCCAGCCCCTCCTACCCTTGGCCGCACCCCACAGGCCCCTCGGCTCTATCTTGGTTAGCTTCGGCTAACCCTTGCGCAGCCTATAAGCTGCGCCTTGCCCTGTTTTTGGGTCTTCTGATGTTCTAGAGCCTTCCAGTGCTCTTTCTTCCTTTTGGTTGGGCTGCCCGTTCCTCTTCGCAACCCCCTTTTTTCAGACGTTTGCGCCTTGCTGTTATTTCTAGTTGGTTTTTCCTTTTGCTTCAGCCACTATGACTACTTTTGATAAAGATTTGGACATTCAGCAGACTACTGTTCCTGTGTTCCAATCTCGTCCGGATCTCTCCTTATCTCAGCATATTCCTGCGCAACGTGTTACAAGTGTCCTATTGGATGGACACAATTTTGCCGCATGGTCACATTCTCTCCGTCTTTTCCTTGGTGCCAAAGGAAAGACTAGTTGGCTATTTGGCAAAGTGCCTAAGCCTGCTATCACTGATCCCACGTTCGATCAATGGAATATGGATAATTGTGCTATCTTGGGCTGGGTCTTTAACTCTATGGAAACTCGTATTTATCAAATGTTTATGTATCACACTTCTGTCCATGGTCTTTGGGATGCTTTGACCAAGATGTATGCCCATAAGCGGAATGAGTCCCGTATTTATCAGCTTCATCGGGAGGTCTCTCATGCCTCCCAGGACTCACTTAGGCTTAGTGTCTCTGATTTTTTCGGCTATCTTCAGTCCCGCTGGGAGGAGTTAGCTCAGTATGAGCCTCTTGATGATATTTCTGCTGTAGCCGCTACTGTTATTATTCAGTGTCTTGATCGTTTGCACACTTATCAGTTCTTGATGGGTTTGAAATCTGAGTTTGAATTTCTTCGCACTCATATTTTGAACACATCCCCTATGCCTTCGCTTTATGAGGCATTTGCTACGATTGATGGTGATGAGCGTCGACGGCGCTTGATTCAGACTCCTCCCGCTCCTGTTCCTGATCCTCCTGCTGTTCTTGATCAGATGGCCTTTGCAACTAATTCTGGAGCTCGCCACGGTGGTCGGCAACCACCTATTTGTAAGTACTGTAATGTTGTTGGGCAGACCAAAGACCGTTGCTTTAAACTTCATCCTGAGTTGAAGAAACAGTATGGTCGTGGCCGCAATCCTGGATCTTCCTGTGTTGCTGCCATAGCTGATTCTGGCCCTGACCCTGTTGCTCCGGATATTGGTCAACTTCATCAGAATCAGAGTTTGCTTCAGTCCCAGACATGGTTCAAAAACTCGGTCGATACCGAGTCGTATCGGCCGAGTTAACTCGGTTTCGGTGAGTGCTGATACGAGTCAACTCGGCGAGTTACAGTCGAGTCAAAAAATATATATATCGCGAGTTATCTCGGCCAATACGGACGAGATAAGGAAAAATCGGTACGGATCGTCCGAAACGTGGGTTTTGAGGCGATAGAAAGCAAAAAAAAATGTTGGAAGCACATACCTTTTGTTGTCTGAAACTCCCAAAACTCCTAAGGGTTTCTTCATCTTCATATCTCTCTCTTCAGATCATCATCTTCATCTTCAGATCTAATCTTCGGAGTTCGGATCTTCATCTTCTTCCCGAAGGTATGTCATCGATCTGTGTGTGCGTGTGTGTGTATGTGTGTGTCGCGAGCTGTGTGTGTCGAGTGTAAGTGTGAGTGTATGTATGTATCGCAGTCTGTGTCGTGTGTGTGATTGAGTGTGTGTCGATCTATTTGTGCGATCTGTGTGTGTGTGTGTGTGTGTGTGTGTGTCTGATTGTGTGTGTAGAGTGTTTGTGTGTGTCGGTGGTGTGTTGGCTTAACACAGCCATAGTAGAGATATATATATATATATATATATTAGGAGTAATATCTAGTATATATATATATATATATTTTTTTTTTTTTGGCTGAATAACCCAATATTAGGTTAATTTCTAGTAATTTTTTCTTCATCTCCTTTTTTTTTTTTTCCTCTCTTTTCTAGTTTGTGTGTGTGTTTTATTTTTATTTTTTTGCTCTAAAATATGAAAGTTATTTAGTGTAGAATAACTATACTTTTTGAGTGTATATATTATCTTAAAAAAAAAGATTGGACAACATAAAAAATTAAATAAATGAGGTTGGACAAATATTATCTAATTTCTAGTAATTTCTTCTTCTTCTCCCTATTTTCTTTTCCTAGTGTGTGTGTGTGTTTGTTTTATTTTTATTTTTTTGCTCTAAAATAGGAGAGTTGTTTAGTGTAGAATAACTATACTTTTTGAGTGTATATATTATCTTTAAAAAATAAGATCAACATAAAAATTTAAAAATGAGGTTGGACAAATATTATCTAATTTCTAGTAATTTCTTCTTCTCGCTATTTTTTTTTCCTAGTGTGTGTGTTTTATTTTTTTATTTTTTGCTCTAAAATACGAGAGTTATTTACTGTAGAATAACTATACTCCATGTGGCACTGATGTTCCATGTATACAATTATTAGACATTAGATCGGCAGCGTTTGAATTAAATAAGATGTGCTTCTATAATTGGTACATTGTGTATTCTGGAAATCTATTAAGCAAATTTTGCTTTTCTTATTATTTTGGAATTTTCATAATTTTTTCATATTTTTTTAACCTTAAATCTAGCGTATCGGAGCGTATCGCCCGATACCAGGCCGCATCGCCGCTACACCGAGTCGTCACAACGGTCTCCGATACTGCGACTTTGAACCATGGTCCCAGATTGGTCAGATTCAGACTCAACTTGGCACTCTCCTTCAGCAGGCTCATCCTGGCTCTTCTTCTACTGCCGCTCTTGCTACAGGTACTTTTACTGCTTTACAGATTAAGTCAGGATCTCCAAGGTGGGTTCTGGACTCAAGAGCCTCTGATCACATGACTTGTGAATTATCACTTTTTTCGTCCCCTCTTACACCTGTTAACCAGACTATGGGTATCGCTGATGGTTCAACAACCCGTGTCCATAGTCAAGGCGATGTTTGTTTATCTTCAGATATTACACTGTCCTCTACTCTTCATGTCCCTCATTTCTCCCTTAATCTCTTGTCTGTGTCGTCTTGCAAAGAGTTATAATTTTGCTGTTATTTTCTTACCTGATCGTTGTCTCTTGCAGGACCTGACTTCGAAGAAGATTTTTGGTACGGGCCATGAGCGTGATGGACTTTATTTCTTCGGGGAACCACCACCACCACCTGTGTCTTCCAGTTTGTGAGCGCCTGTTTTACCTAGGTCATCTTCAAGCTCCTTTTTTGATAAGACTTTAGAGTTATGGCATGCTCGCCTAGGACATGCTAATTTTCAATATCTTTGTTTACTTTTTCCAGAGTTAATAAAAGCTTGTAAGACTCATAAATTTCATTGTGTGGTGTGTGAACTTTCTAAACATACTCGTTCTAATTATATTCCTCGCATGTCTCGCGCTCCGTGTTTTTGATATTATACATTCGGATGTGTGGGGACCTTCCCCTGTTACTGCTTTAAATGGGTACCGATATTATGTTACGTTCATTGATGATTATTCATGTTGCACATGAGTTTATCTCCTTAAGAAAAAATCTGAGGTTTTTCCTTTGTTTATTCAGTTTTTACAAATGATCAAAACCCAGTATCACACAGTTATTCGCACACTCCGATCTGATAATGGTCGTGAATACATCTCTAATGATTTTTGTTCTAAACTAGATAAACAGGGTATTCTCCACCAATTTAGTTGTACATATACCCCGGAACAGAATGGTGTGGCGGAACGCAAAAACCGTCACATTATGTCTGTGGTCCAATGCCTTCTTCGTGGAATGGAGGTGCCTAAATACTTCTGGCACTCTGCTGTTCTCACAGCAACTTATCTCATAAATCGTACCTCGAGTCGTGTCTTGAACGGGAAGGCTCCACTGCATATTCTTCAGCCCAATTGTACTCTTTTTCATGTTTTACCCCGTGTTTTTAGATGCACGTGTTTTGTTCAAGACCGCAGTCCTCTTCGCACTAAACTAGATGATAAGGCTATTCGTTGTGTCTTTCTTGGGTATTCCCCCATGTCTAAAGGTTATCGGTGCTATGATCCTGTTTCTTGTCGTTCTTATAATTCTATTGATGTTACTTTTTTGGAAGATGTTCTTTTCTTTACAGGTCCTTATCATTCCTCTGCCTCGGTCCCTCAGGAAACTCATCTTGTGCCGGATGAACTTCCCCGTCCTATTCCTGTTTTTGACTCTCATACTCTTGAGGTTTCCCTTCCACCAGTAATAACATCCTCTCCTGAATTCCGTTACTCTCGACGTCCACAAGCTCATGCTCCGCTACCAGATACTTCTCCGGATCCGGGTCCTCCTTCTCCTCCACAATTAAGACGATCCACCCATGTTTCTCGCCCGGTAAATCGGTATGGTTACTCATGCTCTACTAATCATCCTCTTTCCCAGTATATCTCTTATTCTGCTGTTTTAGGTCCCTACCATGCTTTTCTTAGTCAGGTTGATTCCGTTTCAATTCCCCGGTCTGTGTCTGAGGCTCTCCAGGATTCACACTGGGTAACTGCTATGCAAGCAGAAATGGATGCTCTTCAGCGAAACAAAACTTGGGAGCTTGTTTCTCTCCCTCCGGGGTAAAAGACAGTTGGCTGCACATGGGTTTTCACTATTAAGTATCTTCCTGATGGCACTATTGATCGTTATAAGGCTCGACTGATTGCCAAAGGATTTACTTAAAGTCCAGGCAAAGATTTCAGTGCCACCTTTGCTCTCGTGGCCAAGCTTACTACTGTTCGTCTTATTATTTCTTTGGTTGCCTCCCACTCTTGGCCTCTTCATCAACTTGACGTAAAAAATGCTTTTTTGAATGGGGATCTTCAGGAGACTATTTATATGGACACCCCTCCGGGTTTTCAGGCTGAGGGGGAGTATTCTGGGAAAGTTTGCCGATTACGTAAGTCACTTTATGGGTTGAAACAGTCTCCTCGGGCATGGTTCAGTCGTTTTAGTGATGTGGTTCTGTCTATTGGATTCACCAGATGCCATTCTGATCACACTTGCTTCATTAGACGTTGTCCGGACGGTCGATGTATCATCTTGTCTGTCTATGTCGATGATATCATTATTACTGGTGATGACACTATAGGAATCACAGGGGTAAAGTAGAAACTTGGAACTGTTTTTGATGTTAAAGATTTGGGTCTCCTTCGGTACTTCCTTGGTATTGAGATTGCCCGGTCTCGCCATGGGATCTCAATTACCCAAAGGAAGTATATATTGGATCTTCTCAGTGATACAGGCATGATGGGCTGTCGTC
The DNA here is from genome assembly GCA_033977485.1 of Hydrangea macrophylla. Lineage (NCBI taxonomy): Eukaryota > Viridiplantae > Streptophyta > Magnoliopsida > Cornales > Hydrangeaceae > Hydrangea > Hydrangea macrophylla. Next base: position 94,158,312 of record CM066988.1, on the reverse strand, counting down.
CTGCTTCCACACCTATGGACCCGAATCTCAAATTATCATCTGAGTCAGGAGAGCTTTTGTCTGATCCATCTTCTTATCAGTGTCTTGTTGGTTGTCTTATTTATTTGACCAACACACGGCCTGATCTCACATTTGCTGTTAGCGTTGTGAGTCAGTTCATGCATGCCCCACGTACTTCTCATATGGACGCAGTTCATCATATTCTTCGGTATTTAAAAACTTGCCCGGGTTTGGGTCTTTTTTTCACTGCAGGAAAACAATCTGGGGTCTCATGCTTTACGGATGCCGACTATGTTGGTTCCAAGAGTGATAGACGCTCAACTTCAGGTTTCTGTACCTTCTATGGTAAACACCTTATCTCTTGGAAAAGCAAGAAACAAGCAGTTGTCTCAAGATCATCAGCTGAAGCTGAATATCGTGCTATGGCACAAGATTCTTGTGAACTTTTATGGCTCAGATCTCTTTTACAAGAACTAGGTTCCCTGTGAATGAGCCCTCTACATTGTTTTGTGACAATAAGTTTGCTATTATGCTCTTCTGACTCTGTTCTTCATGAACGTACCAAACATGTTGAAGTCGACATTCATTTTATTCGTGAGAAAGTTCGTGCTTGTATTATTACTCCGTGTTTTGTTCCCTCTTCAGATCAGACAACCGATATATTTACTAAATCCGTTGGATCGTCTCTTTTGAAGTCATCTGTGGTCAAGCTTGGTCTCATGAATCCATTCACTCCAGCTTGAGGGGGAGTGTTGGAATTATAGGAATTTAATTTTATAGTAATTTACGGATCTTGTTATTTATGTTAATTAGTTAATTAGGATTTGACAGATTTGATCTTATCTGTATTCTTTCCTTTTCTTTTCTTCTTTCCTTTTTTCTTTTTCTTCTCTTGGTTGTATAAATATTGTACATATTGGTGGAATACAATAACCTCATTACTTTCTTCTTTACTATATTCACAACTTCATCATTTACGTCTAAATCAAATTAATGTACCTATTTAGGCTATTTTCAGAAGGGGAGCCTTGGCGCAACGGTTTGAGTTGCCGCCGTGTGACCAAAAGGTCACGGGTTCGAGTCGTGTAAACAACCTCTTGCAAATAAGTAGGGTAAGGCTGCGTACATTTGACCCAATGTGGTCCGACCCTTCCCCGGACCCCGCACTCCGGGAGCTTCGTGCACCGGGCTGCCCTTTTTTTATTTAGGCTATTTTCAACTCGTTTCGTTTCTAAAGTTTTTTCATATAAAGACTTCACATGATGTATCACAAGCATTCTTCAAATTATTATCATATGCAAATCCTTCTTATTCTCTTCGTATCTTTCATTAGTCTCATTCAATGGGTAGTTACTTATTTTGTTTGACCTTTCTAACACTAAATTCAAATTGATTTTCTGAATCTGGTTTCAAATCTTAAGAGTTGTTCCGTTACTCTCTAGTCTCTACCTAAGTTTTGCATAAATTAATACCATTATAGTTAGCAGGGCTTTGAATATCCTTTATTGTATTATTTGGATACTATAATGATTTTTTTCTCCATTTGATAGATATGTCCTTAGTAGTTGTGAATTATGATCTTATTAAACTATTTGTTAGTTTTTGTGAATCCAAGATAGTCTATCATTTCCAAACACTTTGGCGTCTAAATATGTATACCTTATGGTTTTATTCCGCTTCATGTCTTCATCTTACTCAATGCCATTTATTTTTATACCTTAGAGACCTTGAACCTAGAAAAAGATTGGTTTCTTCTTTCTTCCTGTGTTTGACCTTGAACCAAGAATAACGTTGGGGATTTGTTCTATAGAGATGTTCTAAAAAGCTGTTTAGCCTTCGGTATTACCGTGGGAATAAGAGATTTTTAAGGATAAGAGTATTTGGCAATCTAACTAAAAAAGTGATTGTTCTCTCTAACCTCCAATTATTCTCTCTTTTGTAATGAGCTATGAGTTAAAACTCAGATAAAATCATGGTATTTTACAAAAATTAACAGCGACTTTTTAGGAAAATGACAGCTTAAATTGATTATTTTTTTTTTCCTTTCCTAATGCTAGAAAAGGGGAAGTAATGAGATGGCTGGAGGGGAGAGCAATTGTTTGGTATGATGGAAGAGGGAGGGATGCCTCTTCCCTCCGGGCCCACAAATTTCAATCCATCCAAAAGTAGACGGATTATGAGAGAGAAAAAGGTTCCCTCATCTTTTGACATTTATGACATTCAATGAAAAAATACTTCGTTAATTTAAGGGTATAACAGTCAAATGCACAATATTCCATTATATCCTTCCCAACTTCTTTCTTATTTAACACTAGGAGAGAAGGCCTCCTTCATTCCCGAGGGGTACCTCTTCCACCCCCCCTTCCTTCCCTTCCATCCATTTTTCCATCCCTCCTATCAAACATAGCAATACATAAAGGTCAGGCTCTGCTTTGTCGAAAAAGCAGCAATTCACAACTTTTAAAAATATTCTCTTTTTCAGCTTCAAAGTGAGGCTGGTTTTTGAAAAAGCGGTAAAAAGTTGGTTGCCAAATGGACTCATATTTTCACTAAGTGGCGGTCGTCCCAAATAAGTGATAGTTGGCCCTGAAAAAGCTATCCCAAAGGAGCTCTATGTCTTCTTGTTTAGTTCAACAGCTTTTCAAAATTACTTTTCTATGTCTCTTTAGTTTCACGGACTAAAATAAAAAAACATTGATCTTCACTCTTTATTTCACTAGACATAGTGAAAACTACAAGATTCTCTCTCTCTCTCTCTCTCTCTCTCTCTCTTGATTTTTCAAGTTAAGTTTGTTTATATTGTTCTTTCCATCCCTATATTGAGTTTAGAGTAAAAGTCATTGTAGGCCCCGAATCCTCTCGCAAGAGAGGGATGCCATGGGGAACCCAGACACTGGTGTTGCCTGGTTGTCGTCATATATAATCTCTCTTGCCACTTAACTTCCTTCTTAACATGCTACTACTTTTCAAAACTCATCATGATTTTAAGTTTCTTTTTCCCAAAATTTTATAAAGCTCCCTTTTACATGTATGATAGTTTGGACTTCACTCATTCCACTACCAAGTCCTTTCCTTTTGGTTTTTTCAAGGATTTCTTTTGATACTCTTTTACACTTTCAATTATCCTATTTTACTCATCGCTTAGGTCTATATTGCTTCTTTTAACCTTCTGTTTTCTAAATAATTTCATTTTACTTCCAATTTAGTCAGTCCCTTTGAATCTGCCAATAAATGGATATATGAAGTTGCCATCCCATCCCACTTAAGGAAACTTTCAGATTTTTAACAATATAGAAAAAAGAGATTGGTATATTGAAGACGGTGTTGCCTCATGCTGTACATATCAGAGTTTATGGCATTCACTAGGTAAAGTAGTCTCATAGAACACATTTATAGCCAATCGAAAATTTCTGATACAACTAGCAACAAGCAGAGAATCTAAGAAGCATATGTGATTCGTAATTCATACTCTGCAGGTTTCTCCTAATTTTCTTTCTTCCTAAAATCTTCTCTAGTTTTTTTTTACCCATTTGGGTATTGTCTAGATGATAATCCTTTGGTATTCCATATGCTTTCTACTTAAATCTTGATCTTACTAAATCAAGAGTGTCAGAACCAAACGAGAAAAGAAAAATGTAAAACAGTATAATGTGATGAAGTTAGACTTGTCCAAAATTAAATAATGAGATGAAGGCTGCAAAATCACATGCGCGCGCGCACACACTCACACACACAGATGAACCTCACTTCTTCTATGTTGTTTACATTGTCTTTGCATATTTGTTCATCAATACAATAGATATGTATGTCTACATGGGGTCATATAAAACCCTGGTTTTGAAATGAGAATAAATATGTATGCCTATATGGGATCATATAATAACTAGTCTTGAAATGAGAAACATGGAGAAAAAAGGAAGTTTAAGTTAGATGTGATTAGGTGAGATGTTATTTCTCAAGTTTCTCATTCTTCTTTAGTGTCATTAGTTTATTCAACAATTGTTTTGGGTTTCATACATCTGCGCTTCTCTGTTCTTATATCGTTAGAATTGGAGCCGTGGATACACCTTAGAAACACTTTTATATGTGCTTCTTAGGTCTCCACTAGGTATCAATGTGCCTTCTTTTAGAGTATCAGATTTTAGATGCATTGCCTCATTACATGTTCTCTGTTTTTTCCACATAGGTGAATCATCTATGATTGCAGATGAATAACTAAAGAGGTAGGCTTTAGAATTTATGGACCTCTAGAGCTCTCGTGTCATTGTTCATAGTACATGCTGAAGTCCCTCTTATAGATATATATTATTGTATGTATCTATGCATAATTTAAAATGAAAAGATGACATTAGCATTGTGGACTCCATAATTGTGATCCTAAGGTCCTTCTTATAAGACTCTTCGGTCATATGAGTGTAATACTATTTTTTGGTTCAACCTCATTCATAGAACAGCTAAAACTAAAAGTAAGGCTTGAAAGGGCTAGGCCAAGCTTGAACCGATGAGCTACTATTTGGGCTGAGCTTAAGCATCCTTCAGCCGAGCACAGTCCAGACCCCTTTGATAGTCATGTGAGATGAGATGGTCATAACCGTAGGTCTGTTTGGAATCACTTCCCATATGCGTGTTTTGGTCCGAACGATTAGGGACCCAAAATGCAAATTAAGGTTTGTTTAGGATCTCTTCCATTTGCACATGTCGTTCCATATATGATTCTGGGACCCAAAACACATATATTTGCCTGTTTGGATTAAATTTAGGAAACTCTTTAAAGCCTCAAAATTATGTTTTGGCTGCAGCAGCCCAAGCGTGACACGAGAAGCTGATTAGGGGTCTTAATGAACTTTTCTTACATCCCACTGTACCATTGTAATTAGGGCTTCTGCCTTTACGTGTTATACCTTAACGCAAAAGCCACAACCAATTCAAACTGGCTGTTATTCTAATGATAGAGAAGAGAACAGATTCCATTATTTTTATCATGTCAAATGTCTCTTGTTATTTCACGTACATGTGGTGAATATAGTCAGTGGATCACATATATGTGCAAATATTTTCTGATACCGCATTTTCTTTCGTTTCTGATTTATTATTCGAGGCCAAACAAATGCTATCTATCAATATATTTCCATGTGTTTTTCCTTTTAAATGTTCTAATGGGAGGATTTTGTCATGATTTTCAGGTTTTGTGGAGGAAGGACTAGGTTTAGACTAGTAATGCTGATAAGACTGCCCTTAATATGTAATGAAGGATTTGATCGACATTTTGAAGACAATGGAGGAGGTTTGGATTTTTCTTCTCCTTCTAAAACTACTGGATTCATTTCAATTCACTTTGGGAAATCCTCATCGGTCTAATTGAGCAATTGGAAAGGAAAACTATCGGTTTGTCTCTGTCCATCATCCTCATTATTTCTCTGCAATATAGTTTTGTGAATACCGTAGTGTACTTGAGTGAGAGATTATCACTGGTAGTTGCAAATCCAATTATATTTCTAGATTCATATTAGCAGTTTTTTTTTTTTTGTTTTCTTCTCTTGCTTTTACGCGTTAGTGCATGTCCATCTCTGATTCATTCTGGTTGCATTCAAGATCTTAATGACCGAGACTCTGCTGAGTCGAAGACATCATTTTTTTTTTTCCGGTCTTTTCTACTTCTTGCTAATTTTAGTGTTCATCTTACAAAGTTGAACTGTACCAATAGCATTTGCAAAACTAGTTTGACTAGGTTTCTTTCCTCATTTGTCACTGGAAAAGGTTTCATCTTCTAATTGGCTTTCCCTTGGGAGTGGAGAAACTATTACATGTGACTGTCACACCGTGTGATGGTCACTGTGATTACTGTAGCACGTAGGATTTGCATGGTATTCATAGAATATTCAAATCATAGTGGAAGTCACATGGGTGTGACGAGTGGAGCGAAGGCTGTTTGGGAGAGCTCTGAATTTCAGGTGCTAGACATTGAAGGAATGTCCATAGAAATTCCTTGTTTGGCTTTACTTTGAACTTATTAGCAGTTTTGTCTCCCCAGAAAATTTTGGAAAAGAAAAAAAAGAAACGAAGTTATGAGTTTCTTTTTAACCTTAACCTTATTATTGTCTTTATCATCCTTTACTTCCATGGAAATAACAGAGGCTCACTTCAATTCCTGCTCCAGAGAACATAACCCCAAAATCATAGTGTGACCCCTCAATCTTTTGGTTCTTCTCACATTATATATATATATTTTTTACCAAAGTTGTGAAAATTAAAGTTGTTACATAGTAATGGCATGCTTATCTGCATCTCCCTTACCAACTTTTGATTATTTGAGAAATAATGATGAGTTTCCCAAATTTGAATCATGCATCAATGGTACCACTGCATCTACTACAAGTGACAAAACATTTGGGTAACAATTTTGGGATTTAAATCCGGGAAGCATAGAATTCATAATTTGAGAAGAGTGTAATGCTATACTCCAAAATTGAATCCCAAGTTTGTTCTCAAATGTCTTAACAGTTGTAACACTTGTGCTAGTGATTGGTAATACAACGTCATTGCATGCGGTACGACTAATAAAGAATTTGGGATTCAAATTTAGGAAGCATAGCATTACTCATTTGAGAAGTATACCACACTCAACACTCTGAAAGCATGGAAGAAGGATAAACCTGGGATACCAATTAAGCCAGTGATCAGAAAAACTGATACAAAGTAATGGAAAAAAAAACATTTTTGCTCACCTTGGCCTCCATTGGGTGACATGTGTCCCATGTTATTCTCATTTTACCCCTACATTATCACCATAATTACTGGAATCGGACATATGTCCTCCAGTGGAGGCTGGGTGAGCAAAAATACTCTAAAAAAAAAATTCACACATGAGCGCAAAGACACACAAGCAAGCACAAACCAAGAAATATCGCAAATGGAAGTGCATGCACAAAGATATTAGAGTGGGCGGCTTTACCATAATTATTGAAAGGGTTTAATATATTTTGCCTCATAGTTACTCATTTCACTTTATCCCCTGTAATTCAAAAGTTGACACTTAACTTCATTGAGGTTATGTGTAAGTGCAAATCGTAAAATATAGGGTTAAGTATCAACTTTTCATTCCATTGAAAACCACAAAAGTATTAAGTCTCAACTTTTAAACTATAGGGGAGTAAAGTAACAATACGTCTGATACAGGTAGGCAAGATGCATTCAATTCGTTACTTTCACTGGCAACTTAATAATTGCATTTCATCCTGTGCATCCGCTCTTATTGTATATCTTGAGGTGTGCCCTTTGTATATTTGTTCCTTTTTCTTGTTCCATTGTTATGCATATGTTGATTTTTTTGTATATCCTGGAAATGCTCCTTGCACATTTGTGTGCAACTAAAGTATTTAACACTTCTAAAAATGAGCCAATTACTTTCGGAACAAATTCTATATCACCCCGTTTGAAACAAGAAACATAATATCACAATTCACAAAGACTATGTTATATCTCTTCAATATGTTAGCCTCTAAATATTTAACAATTTTTCTATTTCATGTTCCCAGTCCCAACTAGACACTGGATTCTATATTCAGTTTGGATTCTTCGAGTGAACTAAACACTTTACATGGATTTAGATTCTTGATAAAGTAATTACCGATATAATGATTCATGGTAATCATAATACACATCTACAACAATCCTTGAACCAATCCGTAATGGATTTTCGGTGAGAACTCTCTTAAAATGAGGTGGTATAAGCAAATGGTGGGGCTAAATATCTCTTTTTCTGTTAAATACACCACCTCCACTCTCGAATTTTTCATTTTTTAACAGTACGTGGTGGTGCATGTAGTTGAAAATGTGGTATATTTAACCCCACAGTTTGCTTATACCACCTTCGCTCACAAATGGCGTTGGAAGGTGGCTTAAGATCCATTTTTTAGAATGGCACAATGAAATGTATTACCAATTTACCACGGTATTTGCTTTTTTCATATTCTTTTCCTTCCCTTTTCTTGTCTATTTAACAAAACTAAGAGACTATTTGGAAAAGCAAATAATCGATTCTATAAATTTAAGTGTTTAAGTGAGTGTCAATTTTGTGCACATGAGTCCGTATCCAGTCTAACAACTCTCTTCAAACTGGTTCTTTTTCAAACCAACACTCTCTAAGTTCTCAACAGAACCTGATAAAACAGTGAGACCTTGCCCAATTTTAAACGCCTCCAAACACACCCTAAAGGACTAATCTTGAATAACAAATGACACATCTGGTAGCAACATGAATATATTTCCTGCTATATGTAGCAAATTACATCATTGTAATACCAAAAAAAATCAAGCGAATAAGGCCAACAAGCAGGTAAAACAAGTAGTAATAGTTTTCCTGGGAAAAAGAAGACAGAGAGAGAGAGAGAGAGAGAGAGAGAGAGAGAGAGAGAGAGAGAGAGAGAGAGAGAAATCACATATTTTCACAGAGACCTTACAAGTAAGCTTCAACAATCCTACAAACTCTGTAATAATAAAACATATGTAACTTCTGAAAATCCAAAATCAAAAGTATGTAATTCCTTATAAAGCTCGATGCTTACATTATATACCAATGAAATAAAACAATCAAAACTTTAGCCAATGTCATCTCTGTTAACAACTGGAACTTTCTCATACAAGGAACTCTCTCTAAATCTCTTCGGAAGAACGCACCGACCACCAAACTTTTGCTGCAACCAAATGAGGAACACAAGCACCACACCAGCACAAGATATAATAATATCCCAGGAAGTGGAATAGTAATCCATTCTAGGGTTTGCAAATATGTTGTTGAAGTACCATGTGGAGCTATGAGCCCTATAAAGATCATACGCATGAGGCAACAAACGAACAGCAGTGGTGCCGACATAAAAGAGAGGAGTGAGTGCCATCTCTCTAGAATCACAGAACAAGTTGAAAACCACCTGAGGGAGCAAAAACCCATCAAGGACCAAACCAGCATAAGACTTGAGATCACCCCAGAGAGATGGTTTTTGGTAACCAAAACGGCGTGATTTCAGAAATGGGCTCGTGTGAGAGTACTTCCATTGGTGCGCAAACCAAGCAACCAAAGCACCGCCTATATACAACGGTACAGTTAGATAGAGAACCTTTTTATCAGAAACCAAAAGGTTTTTGGGGCTTTCATCACCAAGTTTTGCAGACCAAGTCAATTGGAGAAGTCGGAATTCTAATAAAAAAGCTATCATTGTTATGACCCTTGTTAATACCTCATTTACTTCAATCCATCCACCACTCCCGAGGAAAACATTTTGCCTGTATCGGTTTGCCAAGAACAAGGCTTCAAAATTCAAAACTAGAGGAATTACGAGTCCCAGAGTAAGAACAATAACCATGACAACTGAAATGAAGGGAAGCGTTTCCCGGTGTGTTTTCACATGTAATAGCTGCATACCCACAAAGATGCACACAAGCGTGTTGGAAATTAAGACCATGGTGATCTCCAAATCCATTCTCCATAATGATTCTTTGGCTTGTCGTGTGTAAATGGAATTTGAGGATAACTCAAGACGATCAAAATATAAAGGGTCTGTCTTACTTCGGGTGCTTTCAATGGTTCCCTTGATATGGCTTCCATCCTTTGCATTCAATGGGGAATACTGAACAAGTACAAGAATTTCACAGTCGTGTGACTCATTTTTCATTAATCCCTTATCAAGTGATCCAAGTCTCCTACAGCCTATCATGCAAAGAACTCCAGTTTTGGTATCGTACATACCTTCGGCAGATATATCTATCATTTTAGTTGCAGAAACTTCACCACCCAACTTGAATTCAGATGAGACTCTAAAGCTCAACTCATAGCTCATGTTCAGCACCCTTTCCTGACTATTGTTCACTTGTACCGAAAACTCAGGAGCATATATGGGCTTATAAAACTCATTACCCACGAATAGTGGAGAGATATAACCCCAAGATACTTGCCCTTTCTTATTAACCAATTTCATATCAACTGCCATGTCTGATGAATGCCCATTTGGGTATGTCCCTCCCTTGGCTTTTACTGATATCTTCTTCGAACAAGTTTTTCTGACACGGTCAATCTCAGTGTACTCATATCTGTGACCCTCAAGTCTCATATTTCTATTTGCAAAGCTCCTTAATGCAACTCTACCGAAGTAACTAGAATCATTCATGCTACGATTACTCCACATTTGTCCAACAAGAACACTCCTATTTCTTAACGACAAGGTTTCTAGTAAACTCAAGCTTAACATAATCGAGCAATCCCCAACGGAACCTTTTGCCACGGAATCTGTAATATTTACTCGGCAAGCAACTAAATTGAGATGTTTCTTCTTCTCATCCCAAACCCCCTCAGAGACCAAAGTTCTGTTCGGATCAAATGATAAAAGATGTCCGTTGTAGCTATAGTTCGAAAAGTCTAACAAATACCGGACTCTTCCATTATCCAAACACTTGATTTCTTCGAAAGACATAAATTCAGGCAAAATTTTAGAACCCCCACCAAGTGGGTTGCACTCAACAGTATTACAATCATCCATATATTCCAAATCAAATCTACCAGCTGACCTGATCACCCAACACATATCACTAAAACCCCTGTTGATATTTTCTTTATCTACCAATGTATACTCATAGCTCATCATAGAAATACCCAAAATTGAAATGGGTTCATAACTGTTCAAACTATTACTTGAATCCAAACTTTGTAATGTTCCATTAACTAAAGTAGTAACTATAGTAGAAGAATTTGGATAATTAAGTTTAAGAACAACATTAATAGAACTCAAGTCGCTCAAACCTGAACCAACCATACAGAGCTTCCCTGAAGACGAGGACCAAAACCCATGTAACCTAAACCTCGATTCGCCCATCCGAACCGGAATTCTCGGTGGGCGGACATGGATGAGCCGCAATCTCCGGTGGGTCGAATTCACCGGAAACCCAAAAACTCTGGAGCTTCGAAAAACCATGGTTCCATCGAGCTTGAGAACGCCTTTTGAATCAGTATCATAGACCTTTCGGATGACAAACGATACGGTTTTCGGAGAACTGGGTGCGAATTGGGGACCTAGAATTTTGTCGCCGCCGGCGACATATGCGTTGTAGACTTGGAGAAGTTCGAAGTCGGCGATTTTGGAGGTGGTGGTCGGAGGAGATTCGGGAACGACGTCGTTGCAGTGTTCGGAGTATGAGATTTGGGAAAACTGAGAGGGGTTTGAGGTGGTTGTGGTGACGGTGAGTGCGAAGGTGAGAAAGACGATTAGAGGAGTGAATGGGAATTGATGAGTTTGTGAAGGGTGAAATCGGAAAATTGGAATCCTAGCCTTAGATTTTGGGGATGAAGGTGAAGAAGGGTTGGCCCCCATTTCGGGTTCCATGTCAGAATTCTGCAAGAGAGAGAGAGAGAGAGAGAGAGAGAGAGAGAGAGAGAGAGCGCATCAACAATCATATGGCAGAGAGAGAGAGAGAGCGCGCGCATCAACAATCATATGGCTCGTCGTATCCAATTAGTACTCTGTTCTGTTTGTAGCTTGTACTCATTAGACACACTGGATCTGGAGAAACGGAGGGAGAAGAAGAGAAATTCCTGAAGGCCACTTTTATTTTTTGGCTAAACGTCTGAAGGCCACTTTTAGATAGTGTAAATATTGGAGGGAGACTTGGTGTAAGGTAATAAAGCTGGGCTAAGTTGGATTAAATACAAGATATAATTAAACACTCACATAAGGATACAGTCTAAAAATAAATAAAATTTCTCTCAAAGTCTTTTAAAATTTTGACTATCCCTCTTAAAATTACCCATAGAACCCTAAGAGACCACCACTACCATCTCTCTTCTCTCTAAATGGCACTTAAAGTATTGGTAGAGCCACCAACATATGTAGTATTAGCAGTAGTTTGGACAACATGTGTAGTATTAGTAGAGCTTTACCCAATTGAGGTCCTTTACATGTCCTATTATTATGTCCATACTTCCAACATTTGCTACACTTCATGCTTGTTGTCTTCCTTGAAATTTGGTGAGAAACTTTGGATTAGGTAACTTCATATGGTTTTTTTCTTCTAAGTTGCTTTGGCCTACAAGGAATCCTTCTTTTCTTTGGTGGCAAAACAGGTTGAAGACTTGTCCTTTTCCACAGCTTCTCTCCATTCAATGGTTGCAGAACACAACTATATTCTTTCAGATAAGTTTCTATACTATATGATCACTCAAAAACATAGTCCTCTGGATTTTGCTTCATGTAAAATATGGCAGATACTGTATGACAACAAGATATACCTAATAGTTCCCAAGCCCTGCAAGAACAATTCCTCTGCTGCAAATCAACAATAAATCCTAATGAGTAATAGTTAACCTCATACCGTGTATCACCTCCAGATAGTTGTACAATGCCTACTTTCAAGCTTGATTTCTTCTAATTTCTCTTGTATTCTTAGGCAAAGCTTACCACTATACTTCAACAGAATTTCATCTTTATTTCCTTGCATCCTAATCATCAATCCTTTTCTGATCTCTTCCAACATTGAAACAATGGTCATGCATCTTGCCTCTATAATATGCTCATTAAAAGTTTCACATATGTTGTTATCTACCACATCACATTTACTGAGTGTGGCAAAAAGGCCTTCGACCAAAACTTTGGATCTGCTTCTGTAAGTCATCATCAGCTGCCTGAGCCTCTAATAAATCCTTTATCTCTGCCATTGCATATTCAAATTCAGGGATAGTTGTTCTTTATACTGCCTTCCAGAATAGTCTTTTCAACATCAGGCCCTTGTGTTTTTTAAGCTAGTTTGTGTTTATATGCCTTGCACAACATCTATGCTTAGTACATGGCAATGTCCCCTCAATAGCTAGAACAAGACCCTGTAAAATATAACAGAACAACCTTAGTGCATCAAGAATAGACTCATAAATCAAGCTGAATTGCATGAAATTTTTAGTTAGTGCATGATAAAATACCTTTTGTTGGTCAGTAATAATTGTCCATCCATAACCATCTTGTATCCCAAGATCTTCAGCAACTAGACTCACAAACCAATTCCATGAGTCTTTGTTCTTGACCTCCACAACAACCCATGCTATTGGAAACATTTGGGTGTTCCCATCGCGACCTACTCCACATAATAAATTCTTCCCTACACCGCCCCTTTAGAAAGCATCCATCAAACCCAATTACTTTCCTACTACCTGCTAACATGCCTCTTCTTATAGCGCCTCAAATCCTACATAAAACCTCTGGAATACAGGACTTGAGTTTGGAGTAGGTCTGTCAACTTAAATCTTTATGGTACTTCCAATGTTAGTCCTAATTTCCTCAGCATAATCCCATAGCTTACCATAATGTTCCTGTAAAGACCCTTCTATTTCTCCAAGTGCCTTCCTCTGGGCCCTATAACTCTGAGTTGTAGTGACATTCACTGCATATTTTTCATGTACATTAGCCTTAAATTCTCTCAATTTCCAATTTGGCTTGCTTCTTATCTTATCCACATACTTCTTTGCAAAGCCATTTTGAAGTTACATACCTATTCTTAAATGTTCTACATCATTTATGTTCTGGGATAAATGATTTAACTTGAAAGGTATTTTCCATCTGCATACCACTACCATAAACCCTCCAAGGACATCCATTTACACACATCACATACTTTCATTTTTTCATTCCTGCGAAACCTAATTTGATACCCTCCTACCACTGCAAAATTAGTCACAGCATCCTTTAACTCTCTAGCATCTACAAATGTCATCCCAATAACAAACTTAACTTTATCCATCTCTGTTTGTGGATTGAACTCTAGATATTTTTCCCCTTTTTAAAAGCTGGGACCTCATCTCCAGAACTAGAATAAGGGGGCTCACTGTTGTACCCTTGAACAGAGCTTTGACCTTCAGCAACTTCATTAATCCCAATTCTTGGTTCATCTTCATTTAGCACACCACTGGGTTGTGTTGCACATGATCCTTTTTTCTTTTTAAGCACACCATTGGGTTGTGTTGCACGTGAAGCGTTATTCTTTTTAAGATTTCTCTGTATTTGGATAAGTTCTTCATCATCACTACAATCGTTGTCATGTCCCCCCTCAACGTCTGCAACAAAATCCCCATCTTCTGTTGTTTCACAATAATATTCATTCTCAGTCTCACCTTCTTTTACACCCTTATGTGCAGCCTCTTCTACACCCTCATGTGTAGCCTCTTGTCCAACCTCACTTGAACCTAATGCAACCTCCACAAGATGCTCAACATACACCTCTATGCATCTCATTGTAAGTGCATGCTTCAACATCTCTCTCAAATCGTCATCACTGTACAGTATTCGTAATTCATTCCAGGTACCTTGTAAAAAAATTTACTCACATTTTGGTGCCCAACTCAACATCCATGAATTTCAACTCAAAAAATGACATCATATGTGCATCGCATTCGTCAAAACATTGACTCAATTCCATCAACATACTAAATATTTGGGTGCCCAATAAAAGAACCTCCATGATACAATTTCAAAGTGAAAAGGGAACCCATTCTGCAATAAATAACGGAGTATTTAAACACTAAAACGAATTCCCATTACAATTTTGACAACAAATAGTTGAAACCCAAAAATGGAAGCTTCGATTCACTATATAAAACAAAAAAAAAAAAAAAAAATCCTAACTTTATCACACGAGTACTAAACCGTACCTAGGTTCTACAAATCGATGTGGTCCTTCCTTGGTGTCAACTGTGATGTGATCCCTTCTTTAGCAATTGGCACCAAACGCTCACAGCTCACTCTGATTTTAGCTCCATTTATCCTCTGCCTCAAGCACTCTCAATTATATAAGAAGACGAGGTCACGTGCGTGGCACATGCGATGTCCATTAGTTTATATGGATGGTGTTATCTTCTTGGGCCAATTGCAAAGCATTTGGTAGTTCATGTACCCAATTGCCAAAAAAAAAAAAAATTAGTTCATGTACCCAATTGAAAACACGGGTATAGTTTGAGGGTGTAAAGTGCAATTAGGCCTATATATAAGTATAAATTTAGTGTTAAATCCCCCGTTCGAAAACTTATTAGTTAAAGGACACAATGAAATTTTTTTGGAAAAAAGATCCTCAGCCCAAGACTTTTGTTAAGAGTATAACCGGTGGCAGCCAAAATTTTTGAGGGGCCTTACCGATCTTCAAGGTTGGGCCCTTCATGCAACTTTATTATTAAAAAAAAATTTTGAGGGCAAGTTACACTACATGTTGGGACTTAAATGTAATATTTTCAGACCAAATTACAATATTTTGATATCAAATTAAAATGTATGGTACAACCAAAAGCAGTATCATATATCGTAGTTGATCCATAGAGAGAGTGGTCTTTTGAATTTAGCGAACCACTCTCTTGTAGGGATGCACATGGGTCGGGTATGGCCGGAACCAAAACCAACCCGATTATGGATGGTTCTAATGTTTTCAGAATCAGACCCATCCTAGTAAAATTGGACCCGACCCAATAAGTTCGGTTCAATTCGGTTCGGATTTGGATCACGCCCAAATATTATTATTTTTTACCCCAACTTCTTTTTTCCCAGAATTTTTTTTCCATTATTTTTTTTCGTATATGTTTTTTATTTTATTATTACATGCTTCGAACTAAGGCAATTTGTGTAAGAAAAAAAAAACATCACAGTTTCATTGTTCAACAATATCAAGAAAAATATGTTTGTGAAGAAATTGATCATGGGAAAAAATCTTGGCATTTTGCTGCACTTTTATTTAATAGAATTAATGAGTATTGAGTCATTTTGGGAGCAAAAGAGGTTGAACATATAATCTTTCCAGATTTCCAGCTGAATGAGACTTATCATATCACTTGAAAACTCCAGAAAATAAAGCTAAAATTAATTTAATAACCATGTTTGAACCATAATAAGTGAACTGAAATCTGAAAAAAATGAAGAAGAGTAAACAAAATATCAAAGTCATGACAGTAAAGCTTAACAGATTAACTAACTCAAATCTGAAATAGCAAAACCCAGCTCCTATACAATCAAACTACACATATACATAGATATATATATATATACACAGTCAACTTCTAGTGCTCACTGGGTAAGCGGATTAGGCTTAAAAAGTCAGATTGGGTGGGTCACCCTTTACACGTGCGGGTCGGTAGGGTAGGTTCCTGACTTTTTAAGCCTAGCTCGTCCAGTACGCACTAGAGCTTGACTGGATACATATATATATTTATATTGAGAGAGAGAGAGAGAGAGAGAGAGAGAGAGAGAGTTATCCAGAAAAGAGAGGGTTTGGCCGTTTGGGTGGATTTTTTATTCTTGGGTCTCGAATCTAGTTTGGTATACCCGAATATTAGACTCGAACCGACCTGAAAATTTTGCATTTTACTGGACTCGAACCCAGACACGGCCCTGAGGCCAAGCAACACAAGCTTGGGTTTGGGGCCCCCAATTAGAATTAACATTCTCTTATAAATAAGCTCAGGTATATAGAACTATAAAAGGGTAATGTTATGTGCAAATAAAATGTACACATAAAATGTGCAAATAAATATCTGGGATATTCATTTCGGTGGAACCCGTGCCTGCATATATGGGATCCACCGAAATTAATGGCCCAGATTACACTAATTTCCTATTGAGGATAGCCAATCCTAATACGAATCAGAATACCATCATAAATCACACTAAAAATGTTGCCCAAACGTAGTAATGTTTTGAAAACGTAGGTGAAGATAAAAGAAAGAAAGAGAAAATTTGTGAGATAAATTGTTGTTGTTTCTACCTTTTTGAATAGACATGATAGACAAGAAGGGAAGAGGAAATAAATACTTATTCCCTCTTTTTTTTTTTTAATTGGACTTTCCAAAATTATCTTTATTAATTGAAAACTTCCGATAAAGAAAAGAAAAAAAGAAAAAAACTAAAAAAGAGTTTTGAAAAAATGCAAATACATTTCTGCATGTGAATACAACCATTAGTGCTCCCTTTAAAAAGTTGGGAGTATAATTTTCTCTTGCTATGTTAGCTTTCATAAGAGAAAATAAACTATTAAGAACCAATTTACTCTTTTATCCTGTATTAAATAATGACATGTTGTAAGTGCAATAGCAATAGGAACAAAAATTTTGAAATACATTTATCTTTTTCAAATTATTTCATTACGAGTCGAGTCTATTCTCTTCTCTTTTCTCTGCCGAATTTATTTAACTCATAGAGAAACATATTTAAGCTCTTGTCTCTCCACTCTCCATTAACCTTCTCTTCTCCCATTTATGGAGAGAAAGGTGACCTCCTTTAGACTAAAATGAAAACAAAAACAAATTGCTATGTCACAATAGTAAACGCCTCTCTAAATATATTTTACTATATTACTCGACTAAAAAATAGATCCTTGGAGCTGCCTAAATGGAATTGGAAAGCATATCCTGTTTGAAAGGCAAGATTGGAAACCCAGCTGAGATTCAAATCACGATTCCCAAAACCGTTCAAAAACCCATCTTTTCCGATTCAAACGCAATTTCTGTGCAATTGGCGGAGAAGCTCCCCAAGCACACACATCAGCATTGCCAAATAGGGCCTAAAAGTACTTGTGCATTTTTTGAGGTACAAAGGAAGAATATTAAAACTTTGGGGGCAAAAATGTTAGGATCTAAAGCCATGTTCCCTGCATTTTCTGTAGAGATGTCCTTAACAACACTCAAAATGAAATCATTCATCTATAGAAATAGAAACAAAGTGTTTTTTCAAACCAATATATCATATTATACATAGAAACACATGTCCTAGTAGTACCTTCCCTCCACCTATTTTTTCGCCCTTCCAAAGATATCCACACAGTTTTATTTGGGATCTATTTATACACACATGACAAACCCAAATCTTCAACCTAGCACACATAGAGCTATAAACATGTCACAAATGTTTTCTTGATCAGGTAAAGATCAGATCTTTATTTCAATAGTTACCTTTACTACTTTTAGCACAATTAAGTTTCAGAATCTATAAATTGGCCGCAATCGATTCCCTTATCGGTGAATGCTTCAACGAGCTTAGGGAAGAGCTTAGCAAGCATGATCTTGAACCCTGTAGAGCTTCCCTGTTGAGAAATAGATTGCTCGGTTTCTCCACATCCGAAAGCACAGCCCACCGGAGCTCCTTCCATATACGCCTTACATGCCACTAGGATGTGGTTGGAGCATCGGCTGAAGTGCTCTTCCACAAGTGCCTCAAAATGCTGCACAAATGCCGGAAGTTTTCAGGTCAAAAAAAGATGAACTTACGAGTTCTTCATTACACTGATTCTATGAGACACTGTTCAAGATAATTTACTTTAGATGCATTTTCCGGTTAGAATATGGTTTCATAGGTATTGTGGCAAAAGAATTATCCACAACAAACATGTAATAAATCCCTTCTTTGGAATCATATAGGTGATATTATAAAGTGATACTCTGCTTATTATTGAATAGAGTAATACTTGGGACACAACCATTCACACAACTTTTGGGACATAACCCAAAAGATGTGTCTCTCTCTCTCTTGTGATGTCAGTGGACCCCACATTGACACAGGAGTGAGATAAACACATCTTTTGGGTTGTGTCCCAAAAGTTGTGTGAATGGTTGTGTCCCAAGTATTACTCGAATGAATAAACTCATCTTGGGGCTAAACAAACATTATAGAATCATGTAGGCTCTGGGTTCATGGATTTAACGAGGGAAGGGAAAAGAAACAACCGGGGAAATACTTTTCTTCATTTGGTTGAAAAGAAAAACAAAGTGCAAAAATTGGGATGAAAAGGAAAATAGGTTGCAAATATAATAAAATATATATACTTTTGAGTCTATTCTGTTCCTATTTCTGGAGTTATTTTATTTCTAACATTTCCATTTCTAATGTCATTTAAGGATGAATTAAGACACTACGAAAAAACACTACAAAAATAGTTTTCCTGTTCCTTTTTCTCCTCCTCAAAATCAGCAACCAAACGAAGCCCTAATGCATTTCTTAACAAAAGAAAAGCAAGTGTCCTGTGATACCAATCAAATACTTTTTCAAAGAAGTCAAACAGTCAACAGCAAAAATCGAGCAATAAGAGTAGATTAAAACTCTCACAATTTTGGGGCAAAAATTCCAGAAAACATTACAGTACCTTGGGCGGCTTGCGTAGTAGGTATAGCATCGACTTGCAGCTAACGAGAAATGCATTTTCATTGTAGCTTACTGAGTTTTTCTCTCCCTCAGCTCTTCCCATTTGCTTATCATAACCTGCTTCGTTAAAATATGGCTTTTCGTTAAGCACAAGAGCTTGGAGAGAGAGTAGGACTTGGAGAATAGTGGAGCTCTCGGGATTCCACACTTCGGTCCCCGTGCCCGTCCATGTATTTAGGAGACTGAGACAGACCTTTCCGGACTCATACAAGTTGGGGTTGACACGGAGGCCACCGGAATTGTAGTGTACCAACTGCAAAAGATTCAATTTCCAAAAAAGTAAACAAGCTTTTGCTAAGATTTAACCACCATACTATTAGGGCATGTTTGGGCATCCACGAATGCAATAACTGTATTCATGATTTTGTGTAGCATTTTGATTCAAAAAATCACCATCTTGAATGAATCCATGTAGAAAAATGGTGCCATATCAGAACTTACGCCAAAAATCATGAATTTTCCTGCTTCAACAAAATATAGAAATAACCACATACGAGGAAATTTGATAATGTCTTCTATTTTTGTTTTTATTTTTAAATGGCTACAACCTACATTCATGATGATGAATTTTACCTCTATGATAGTTAGAAATAGTGGATGACATTCAAGTGACGACCAAACATGGTACTCCGTATTTAATATATGAGAACCAGCAAACTACACAAAAGCACTTACAGGTGGTTCATGAGGATATTCCGGAGGAAGAAAAATGTCGAAAAAGAAAACTCCGTCGTGGTACGGTGTCCCAGGTGCTCCTATAATTGCAGCCCGTAATAAATCCATCCTTTCCTCGTAGATACGGACATAGATTGTTTCTATTCACGTTAAAAAGCGGGTACTATTAGAAATAATTCACAAGTGTCTGTATATACGATATAAGAATCGACTAATCTTCAGGAGTTTTATTTGGACATATATTTGAGTAATCATAACATGGCTGTTTGTGCATCGGTTGATTCATATATAGAACGGTTTCTGTATCGATAAATTTTGCCAAACACAACTCCACTACAAATTTTGTTAAGTGAAAATATGCACCTTGAGATGGAGCGCTTACCAGGAAGATCTTCCTTCAGAATGCTCCATTCTTGCTGAACTTTCTTCAACCAGCTTCTTTTCACCTATGGAACTCAAAGAGAAAAACAAATTATCGCAACCGTTCATTTAAACTTTCTGATCAAACCAAAGGGAAATGAAAATTACGTCCCCAACCTGAGATAAAGTTGGCCCGTTTCCAGCACCGTCAACAAAGTGGTGATCCAAACACGCACTAACCATATCAAAGTGCCTAAAATCTTCGGCATTCATTCCATTTGATGAAAAAGGAAGGAAAGTATTTTCCTGAGGATCTCGGATTGTCAGCTCCAAATTCATCTCTTCAAATGTATTCATGTCACTTACTACCATTGGTAGTTCCTCGGGGCACAAATTCCAAGATTCTGGTACTTCCTCCTCCATGGTAGTCTCTGAGTCGTGCCCATTTTCCAAAACCGGGACATATGTACCTGACAGAAATGTAGGACCCCGAAAGCCAAATAGACCCGTTACAAAGCTCGTGAGGAACCCAACAGCAGCTCGAGGAAGGGAATAGGAAGTGAAATCCAACAAATCCTGAAGATTCAAGTGAAGATGTAAATTAATATGCCTACTCCAGTTTTACACAAGTTTATAATCACCGAAGTTGTGTAGAAGCCCCAAATTAAGGGATTGTGCTCCAATTCGGCAATTACACCATGCAACATTATTTACATCATCAGTGAGATATGTTAATAGGAACTTTATTCACATTTTTGCATAATTTAAACAAACAAATAGAATAATTCCAATCTGAGATTTTTACAGAAGGGCAATACAACCCCAACCTATGAAGTTCAAAATTACATATTTGGAAAACTACTCTTCTTTTTTCTTTTTCATTGAAACACATGCCATAATACCAATCTTAGAAGAGTCCTTGTTGAAAAAGTACACAATTTTTTCTCAACATTTTCTATCCTAAGTACCTAAATAATGTCAAATTACCACCAATTCTCAAAACCAGAAGTGAAGTTTCACCTATGTGCATGTATGTGAGTGTGTGTGTGTGTGCCCGCGCCCCATTTGTGTAGATGTGAGGCAGAGAGTGGGTATCACCTTTCCTTTCTGGTGCGAAGATTGTTTTTCATGCTCAGTCATCTCTTCTTGATTCGATTGTTCAACATTCTCCTCGTTGAGCACTTGAGCTGCGGAGGTACCTTCAATTTTATCCATCCGAAAGATTTCATAAGGAGCAACCTGGAAAGACATTTATATTTAAGATAAGATAAGAAATATGCTCCAAAAACACATATAGGTCTAATAAAAATTATCAGTGATACTGGAAACGAAACAGACAACACGATATTCATACACAGTATAGACTGCTATGTGACATGGTGCCCCTAACTAGTTTAGGCCCTTTAGGGTAATATATTGATCATTTTTAACCCACGATATGGTGATCTTATACAGAGAACCTGTTACTGAAGTCAAAAACTCTTTGCTATCTCCAATTCTGCATTAATACGTTCATTTTCAGGGAAATACTGAAAGAGAAGGGACTACAAGTGTGAATTTATGAAAAGGGGAAAAATGGAAACATACACAAGTTCGTATAAACTTCACAATCTTGAATTCAATTAGAAAATATCCGTTGCAATGATAATTCCCTTCCGTTTGATAATTCCCTTCCGTTTTACTTGTCACTTTACCAGCTAGGTTTCTAGTGTTTCTGATAACACATGAAACACAACCATGGAACAGCCAAACACACCTTACACACTTATCATGGAGTCAGTCATAGGTTTCTAGTGTTTCTGATAACACATGAGACACAACCATGGAACAGCCAAACACACCTTATACACTTATCATGGAGTCAGTCATGAAGAAATTAGAAAATTAAACCTGTCTGCCAGTAAACACTCATCATGAAGTCTTAATCGATTCGGGTAACTGTTACAATATATAGTCAAATAAAATAAGAAACTATACTTTAAAGTTCTGAAGACAAAAAAAAGGGAAACATAAAAATCGTACCTTGGACGAAAGACCGGTAGCCCATTTCACCTCAACTTTTCCATCTTTGAAGCCCATAACAACGCCAATACACGACAAGAAACTATTGGTAGGAGACTCATTTGGCTCTGCACCACTGTTCTTTCCCTTACTATCGTCATCCTCACACAATTCCATTTTCAAGTCCATGGGAGTTTTACATATTTTCCCATCAATTTGATCATCTGACTGGCTCTTTTCCAACCTAAAAACTGCATCGCCTAGACTATACAAATAGTCTGGGTGCTCAACTAGTTCATATGCGCTCACAGTTTCCTCCAAATCAGAAGCTTCCCATTTTACCCTCACTGTACGTTCTTTTGCGTCAACGCTTCTCACAATACCCCATCTTTGGCCACCAGGAATGTGTGCATCGTCACAAGTACCCTTTTCAAGGACAAACTGGTCAGCCCAAAAATCATGAGCATCAACAATATTTATGGGAAACAGTGAATGCGAATCTAATCCGAATGAGCGAATACCGTCTTGCCACATAACATCAACTTTAGTCTTGGTCTTCACAATAACAAAGATTTCTTGAAAATTGGTTCTGACATTCCTGCCCTTAAATATGTTATGTAACTGCCCGTGTCCTTTAATGAGCTCCATAACACCCTTATGATTGGTTAGGGGATAGATACACCAATCACCTAGCTGCCAGTTTGCATGTGAAAAACATGACAACAAGGTTAGGCCTTTTGAATCCTGCAAACTCTGGGGAGGATGAACCTTCTCACAACCAATCAGAGCGCAACCGAGCCAATCAACATAGACCAATCCCGCTTCGACAGCACATACAGTACCTTCATCTCGCTGTGCTTCACGTGTACCACATAACCATCTAGTTTGTTTGGAAACAGATGAAAGCTCAACCTGCACTCTCTGTCCGGGATAATAAGGATATTGTGAATCTTCGAGTAACTCGGGACAAATAGGTAGAAGCTTCTCGGGACCCGTCATGGTGAAATCACACTTTGAACCATCATCAAACAAGACAGTGACACGGTCAACTATTTTATTGACTTTTCCAAGCCACGGACCATGCACTACATAGTCTCCCACGGAAATGGAACGTATCTTCTGAAGGGCTTTAGAATTCACATCTTTTATTTTTCTACCCTCAACATTTTCCAAATCCACAAGCATATCAACGTTGACCACTCTACCCATCTGTCCAGAAGGGTCATTTGCAGAACACACGATGTCCCCGAGCATAAAACCTCTCTCGAATGACAGGAAATCATCGATTTTGCCGATGGTTTCCTCGAGGCTTGACAAAATGTTGCTGGCTTGTCCACCATACATGAATTCAACGTCATCTTGATCCTCCGAGCTACTGCTCTCACTGAAACTATCGAAGTCACTCAAGAACAAATCCATAATTTGGTTTCCTATTAGAACACATGAAATAGTGAATTATTTTCAAAAAGACTAGAAGGAAAATTGGAAGAGGTATTGAAGCGTTGTAAAGTTAGAATAGGTTGTCAATTTGGAGAGATTTCTCACCTGTGTCGCACTAATAGAAGGTACCAATTTTTAAGTTTTGTGGGAGTGACTCGCAATTAAAAACTGATAATATCCAGAAATTATTAGGGTAGCTTAAGACAGAAGAATTTATATCTGGACCTGAGCAGAAATGCATGTACAGATATGAGAAACCAGGCAAAATTGAAGTGAGAAAAACATTCGAATCATGTAACATAGCTAAACACTTAGCGGTTGGTTTGCGGATATTGAGCAGGAAAAGGAAACCGAAAGGAAAAATACTTCCCAGTGTTTTTCTCCATGCTTAAATAACATAATAAAAAAAGAGGGAGATAGAGAAACTATTTCCGTTCTCTATTATCTTTTCCTTCTTTTTTTTTTTTTTTTCCCATCACTATTTTCCTTATTAACCAAACAATGAAAAGTGTTTTCCTCGGTGTTTCTTTCTTTTCCCTCAAAAAAATCATGAACCAAGCAGAGCTTAAGATTGACCATAATCAGCTTGACTCGAGCAACTTTAGGTACTTCTGATTTAACTAAGGTAAATTAGGTAATAGTTATCAAAAAAGAATTCCGGTAAGAAATAGTAAATGAGGAGAAAAGAAAGAGTTACCATAAAATATGTTTCTCACCTATGATTCAGAACATCGACGCCTCTGCCAATCCAAATGTTCTATCGAGATGGATATGTTCCACAAGTTGTGATGGATATCAAACGATGAAGTGATACAAAATACCACTATATTTCTCAAACACGAACTTTTTGTTTTCAAGATCAATCTGTAATTGACACAGAGATCGAGATAGTATCTCCAAAAATGGAGATTATGCCAAAGGAGATTTGCCCAAGAGGGACAAAGGGAGTCCACAGGACTCCAAAAATGCCAAAGGAGATTTGCCCAATAAATGGACTGAAGTACCCACAAGAAGGAACCGCTAAAAATTCCCCACTTTTCGGAGTGAAAGTCCTCAAAGAAAAGAACCGTGTGTCGACGGAGATCTGCCCAATAGCCAGGTTCGAGCTCCAAGTGGAACCAAAAGATGATAAAAGCTCCTCGAGTCTTATTGCTAAACGAGTAATGCCCAACAAGAGGAAGCTTGTGAATTTGCCAAAGGAGATTTGCCCAACAGAGCCGATGAATATCACTCTAGATAGCTGAATTGTCTGAAAGACTTTTCTTTCTTCTTTCTGCACGTAAAAAAGTTTTGCTGCCAAAGAAGATCTGCACCCAAATGAAGCAAAATTTCATTCAGGTTCACCCGCTGCCAAAGGAGGGAGATTTCTCTCACTGAATTGACTAACAAAGATTCTGGACTCAGAAGAGGGAGCTTCCAGACAATTCAGAACTACAAAATGTTTCTTCAATAGCCCAAGGAAACTCAGCTATCTTCACAACTACTTTCCAAACACAGCTTCTATATAGCCAGGTTACATTCCATGGACCTGAAACAATACCGCCAGTTGAAATTCTTAGAATTTATCCATGGGGAAAGAACATAGAAGAGAAGAACCATAATGCAGTTTTAACCATTAAAAAAAAGTGTTCTCATCTGAAAGAGTTTTAAACAAAGGTTTGGAAATGGGTATACAGGTAGATGAAAGGAAAACATAGAAGATGGAGTTAAAAAACATAACAGGTAACTTAGTTTGGATTTTCACAATTGTGAATTAACGCGTACAAAAAGAATAACATCTTGGCATGACTATGAGAGCAGTCAACAAAAACCCAAGTTAAAATTAAAAAACAAAAAAAGTAGCCTTCTGCATCATTTCGATTTCATTGCCGTCACACACACAAATCCAGATGAGCTCCTTCTTTACAGATTTTGTATTTTTTTTATACAGTTATTTAGATAAGTGGAAAAAGCCAATTAAGATTAAAACCAATCTTTTCCTTTTCTACAAGACATACCCCAAATCCAGGTACAAGGTTGTCGGGTAAATCACGGACCATCACAATCACCAGCGAATCGCACATATAAGTTAACTTGTCAGAGTCGAACCCAAGACGGACTTGCCTCCTGCAAAGGCTTCACCCTTTATACCATTTGGCCACCCATATGGGTTAGGATCATATTTATTTAATGACTTCTATTTTCTTTTCTTTGGACCAAAATTCCATAACTAAGGAAATTGAGAACACAAATTTGATTTCACAGAGCCAAACAAGGCAGTAACACATTATTTCAGACACAAAATTCAGACATGGTTCAAATTCCAACACCTAAAATACTACTTCATGGTGTTTCCAATACATATACCTAAACCAACGATTACACTTTTTCAACAAGTCCAGAACAAATAACCATATAAGCATTTTATCAAACAAACCAAAAACAAACCAACCAAACAAACAAACCAAAAAAACACCAAACAAACCTCTCAAAATTATCAAGTCCCACACAAACAAACCAAAAAAAAAAACCCAATAGGTAGCTGAAAAAATGAAAGTAAAACTATGAATTTTGCAACACATAAATAATCTCTGAAACAAACATCAAATAAGCCAGCCCAATACATAACTCATACCAACAAACCAATATCAAAGGAAAAATTGCAGGGTAAAGAACTGTACCATTTTCAGCCCCTGACCTTAATTGGCGCCAAATTGATTGTTATCCAAGTGACCAAACACTCTCAGAATATCCTCTTTTTTTCTTGTTTTTTTATCAGCTATATATATATATATATATAATTTTTTTTTTTTAAGGGTTTATCAGGTAAAATCCAGAAGCTAGAACAGATGATATTCAGTGTTTGCTCCAATTTTCTCTCACTTTCTTTGCAGAGAAAATAATGGAAAGCAGTGAAGGCCCCAAGAGAATGAACGATTTTGGGACTTCAGAGAGGTTTATTTCCTCCCCAAACCCCATCCATCAGGCCATAATGGAACCATCCAAACATGGCAGAGTAGCAGAGAAACCCCCTCTTGACTTCTTCCTCTCTCTGGAAACTTTCTCTCTCCCTCGCTCTCTCTCTCTCTCTCTCTCTCTCTCTCTCTCTCCTCAGTGTGTGTGTGTCTCTCTCTCTCTCTCTTGTCTCCTTGGATTCTCGATTTTTCATTTCACATCCAATTAGATATAATAAGCAACTATTGATCCCATCCATTTAGAATATACCAACAGTATCTTCCCCTCTCCTCAGTATGTATTGTATATTCTTCTGTTCATCACATGTGGATGTGGTTTAATAGTTAGTGTCCCATTATTTACGGGTGTAAATAAAAAATTCCAATCAACTGATCAAAAAACGATTAGTCCGTCAGTTTTTAAAATATATGTATAAGTTAAAATCCATCTAAAAACAGATTTAATGTTTCGAAAATCGACCGATCACTGCTATTGACTAAATACTTAGTTTTTTTTTTCTTACGAAAAAATCAACTGAAATCGACTGCTTGCACCCACATGTCCCGATGACCAAAATAGCGTCATGATTAACTTAATATGACTCAAAAACTTTGTTTTCTCGAGGGGATGTTTAGTTTGATTGTAAAATAGAATTGCCTTGAATTGAATAGAATAAAAAATAATAGGATTGATTTGTAATTCTAGTTCTCTTATTTAGTTTAAAACAGAAATGAATTCAATTCTTTTGTTTGGTTTACTCAGAAATGAATTCAATCAGTGCCATTGACTATATTGCCCCTGATAGAGAGAGGAGGAGTGACATATGTCACATTTGTTTCACTTAAGTGAAAATCATTTCTCGTCAAATCAAATCAAAAGTGGTCAAATTTATTTTTGAGCTGAAACAAAAATTGGTGAGAATTGACTAGAATTGAAAATCAATTCATTTGTCAAACCAAACAAAAAAAATATTGTTTGACAAACCAAACAAGCTGTGAGACTAAGAGATCACGGTTTCAGGCCCCCACACCTACATTTGATTGAATCAGCTTAATTTGTTGAAGTTAGCCAGAGCTCTTGAATTTTTTCTTGGAGATCGAGGATTCAAAACTCTCCAGGAGTTGTAAGGTGGCTAAGAATAGACGGATCTCAAAGTTTGGCGTATCAAGTCTAGAGCATTGGTGTGGGTTCAAATCCTACTGTCAACTTGTTTCTCTGACTTAATTAATGAGTGTGCTGGGGGATCGATACACGTGTTCGGGGTTTGCCTCTCAAACCCAATGTAATTAAATGGCAATAGTTAATAATCACGAAGCCGCAAAAGATAGAATGTGGGAAGGGATTTGTCTTCATCTAAAAAAAGCTTTGTTTTCAATTATCTATTTTGAATTAGTTTTAATTACATACTCTATCAATTCAAAGGAATGAAAAAGTTTAAATTCTACCACTTGCAATATTTGTCCTAAATTTACACTTTCCGATGCTTGCAGGTGGTTGTCAGGATTTAACCTGCAAAATTTTGGGAAAATCTATGATATGAAAAGAAAAGAAAATACAAAAAAATTATTATAGACCTTTGCATTGATAATTATCAAATTTGATAGTTGGAACATACTTGGGACCAAAATCATGACAAGTAAAAGGATGATGATTGCTAAAAGCATAATTAAAATTCAATTTTTTGATATTAAATGAACATGTTTGGTATTGATTTTTATTTTATTACTTATTTCTTTTACTAATTTGGCTTGAAACTTGGAAATTTAACCCAAAATAAATAAATAAATAAATAATTGTTTTTTTTTCGGGCAACAATAGTAAGTTTCTGCCAAGAAGGTACTACTAAAACTATTTAGGCACTTAGATGCAGGTAAGATTAACTATGTTTGAAAACATTTCAGTAACTTGTTGCTAGTCCATATGATTTTGCAACTGCATTGGGAGGTGATGTATTCTTGGGTGAGACTATTACACCACCTCGTTTTGTGCTAATGTGAGTTAAATTGGAGTATTTAATTTAAAATTAATTTATAATGAAATTAATAAATGAAGTAGTCCATTGAACTTATATGTTAGATAATTAGGTTATACGTCCCCGATGTGGGACTATCTCAACAACGTGATATGATGTTTCAATCATATGGGATCATTTATATTCTACTTTTTGCAGCATGCCCAATCCCACTACTTATTACGTTCTTTATATGATTGAAATGCCACACTACATTAACATTATGTTGAATAGTGATATGCTGATATGGTGTGACTCGCTCATTGAATAACTTCTCCAGACCTGAAATCTACGTAAGCCTGACTGAAACAAAATTCAATCTAAGGAGAACACGTGGCATTGAAAAGTTTGTCTTCATGATTAGCCGCACTGTAATGGCAGCTTTCTTTTCAGCGTGTCAACCCAATGGAAGAAAAATAGAGAATTAGTTGGAACTAGTATTAGAGTAGTGAAATGAGTCAATGCAACAGTGGTCATTCAATAATGGCTATTGTTGATTTTCACATAGTATTACTTCGTCCCATCCATATTAAGAATAATTTTCTATTTTTTCCAGTATTATTTTAAGAGTCCTTTTTTAAAAAGTCAATATATTTTCATGCATATTTTTTAAGTTTGTCTTTGATTATATATAATTATTTCCTCTATTTCTTTAACATGATGTCCCCACTTTAATTTTGAAATTCAAAAAGGGGTAATATTATAAAGTTAAAATTTTACCATAGCCAATGATGTCCCCTTAAATAGTTGAAATTCTAAAAAAAAAACTCTAAATATGGGACAGAGGGATTACATGGGAAAATGTATTGTGAGTAGCATTCTTTTATGCAAAAACACTTTATAATCTTTGGATGACAAAGCAATTATTAAATTTTTTAGGACCTCGAAGATGTATTAGATTCTTGAGGATCTCGAGATGTATTTATGATTAACTTCTCATTCAATAGATTATTTATAAAGTGTTTTTTCATGTGAGAAGCTTCTTACTCCCTCGGTCTCATTTCATGTGTCCCTCTTGAAGAATCTAACTATTTAAGGGGACAAAAAAAAATTTGTACCTACTTTCCATAATTGCTCATAATTATTGCACTTTTTTTTATTGTTTTGTTTTAGTGTTGATTGCAAGGAATTGTGGTTTGGAAAACTATGTAAAATTTGCATTCTAATTTAGGAAGGTGGACAATAATTTTGGGACATCTGAAAAAGAAAAGAGGGACACATAAAATGCGACGGAGGGAGTATTTTACTTAGGAAAATATTAACATGTGCCCTTAAAGCACATGTTAAGGAGCTTAAAGTAGTAAAAATAAATACATAGAGAATCCATACTAATGAAAAGATAGGTGTGAATCTCACTCATTTATTTCTATTTCTGATTATTTTTAACTCTTACCATGTGCCCTAAGAGCACATGCTAATAGAACCATATTACTTAATTATATGCAACTTAAAAGAGATTGGAGATTTAAACCCAAAAAAAAAACAGAGAGAGAGATTGGATTTTTTTTTAGCTGAAGGGAACCATGTTGCAAAGATAAATTGATTTTTAAATTAAATGTATCATTTTCTATAAATAACTGTATCAATTGTCTGTAAAAGTTTAATATAACCAAGCTTAATTTTTTTTACTTACTTTTTTTTTTTTTTGGGATGTAATCATACCTTAAGGTCATGTTTGAATAATGATGAGACTATTTTAACATTCTTTAATCAAAATTCAATGGACTCACTGCTATATACATTAAGAAAGTATTTATCATTCAAAATTTAAGAAGTACAACAATGCTCTTGTTAAATACACCACCCTACCCAATGCTTCCCAAATATCAACCATCTAATTAATATATTGTGGATGTTTCAAAGATCTATCAACGTATGATTCAATATGTATTTTGTTAAGCCATTAACTTTTCCTTTATGATGATGGCATTTACAGCAACCCAAAAAGAAAAAAAAAATTAATTAATTAATAAATTTTGGAGCCAAAATAAATAAATAAATAAAATTAAATAAATGAATAAATCTACACATGCATCATGGTCAATAACCGGCAACAAATATGCTTAGTGTAGCTTTTGTGTAATTAAATTTTTTTTTTTTATAAAAAAAAAAAATCAAATTACTTTAAATATAATCCAATCAAGTTACCTTAAAAAATCAAACTAAATCTAAACATGACAATCTTCTCAATTAGGTACAAACATTGAGTAAGAAAGCACTTAGATTGACACATAAAGAAATATATATATATATATATATATATATATATATATGAGAAAAAGGAAAGTACTTGGAAGAGATCACTAATCAACATTTGCATATGCCATCGCGCGCACACACACACAAAAACAAAAAATAAAAAACAAAACAAAACAAAAATATTTACATACATATATTACACATATGCGTGTACGTGCGCATGTGTGACATAGAGTGAATGTGTAAATGTATTTTACTCTTTCTAAAGGAAAAAAGACAAAATTTTGATGAGTTGGTAGGCTTATACTACTCACCTATGGTTTAATACCAAAGAATATTCTTTACATCTGTTATCAAATTACCAAGTTTACACAAATGGTTTCATATGATTCTCTTCTTTCTAATTTTTGGATCATTCCATATATATACTTCGGTTGAAATGTATTGCTGTTGCATCAATTGTTGCCTTCGAAGTTTCCCAACCTCATACCACTTGGGCCCACATATAAATTAGCACACATACTTTACAAAACTTTACACTATATGAAAGAAAATAATTACATTGGCTTACTCACATTCGAAAAGAAAATTTTGAGGTAAAAATTAACAAAAGATGATTACGAAATTGTGGAGAACAAACCATGACATACCCCTGATGTGTTAGGTTTGCTTCCTTGAATTTGAACGAGCTTATTAATAATTGTAATTCAACAGAAAAATCTGCGTCTTAAATATGGAGTTGTGCTTAAAATCATATCTTAAAAATAACCACATGCATGCAGAGAAAAATGGTAAAGTTTCTCATTTTTCTCAATGAACTGATTCAAAATGATGAGTTTCTTATATTAAAATGCTTTAACATTTGATGAAATGTCCAAACTTGTCATTATTAATTATTTCTTTCATGGGTTTGTCTTTGACAAATTACGTACCTTGTCCAAACGAATACCAAATACGAAAAGGGATTGATTAAGTATGGGTGGATGAATCAAATTAAAAGATTTAAAAAAAAAAAAAATTTGTTCTTTTTCTTTGGTGCACCTACAAAAGAGTAGTGATTTGGACAAACAGCACTAAGGCACTATGGGGTTGGAAAGACAAACCATACAAGTATATTTTTGGCAATGAAAATGACGAGTTCCTAACTATCTTTTCCACTTGAATAAACTAAGATTTAAAAGGCTATCTTTTTCTATTTTTGATTTTCTTTCTTTGGGTGGATTATAAAGTTCCACTTCATATTTGCACATTGGTCTCTTTCTTATGTATTTGCCCTCAACTTAGACCAAATTCCTTTGACCTATGGTGATCACATGGGATCATATTTAGATTTTTCATTTATTTTTATATATATAGGGAAATTCTAACTTACAACACGACATCCTTTTTAGCGACGAAAATTTTCACTTTTAGCGACAATTTTTTTTTTCATCTTTTAGGGATGAAATATTTTAGGGTAAATTACCTTTTACCCCCCTGTAGTTTGCCTGTATGGCACTTTGCCCCCCTGTAATTTGAAATGTTACACATAACCCCCCTGTAGTTTGCCTCTGTAGCATTTTACACCCTTGTAGTTTGAAATGTAACACATGACCCCCCTGTAGTTTGCCTCTGTGGCACTTTACCCCCCTATAGCCAAAACTAATTGCTTAAATGACCAACAATTACAGGGGGGTAAAGTGTCACAGAGCCAAACTACAAGGGGGTTATGTGTTACATTTCAAACTACAGGGGGTAAAGTGCCACAGAGGCAAACTATAGGGGGGTTATGTGTAACATTTCAAACTACAGGGGGGCAAAGTGCCATACAGGCAAACCACAGGGGGGTAAAAAGTAATTTACCCAATATTTTAAAAAGATTTGTTGCTAAAAGTTTTTTTGTCGCTAAAAATAGTTTTGTTAGTCACTAAAAACTAGTGTACAATATTATCCTACAACCTTCATGTTGTAAGATAGCAGTCCCCATATATATATATACAAAGATTTTCTAAAGAGGGCCACCTCTCTTTATTAAAGAAAGGGCCTCTGTTTTGGCCGTCGGATTGTGTTTAAAAACTGTGAAAGGACAAAACTGCCATTAATGAAAACACGATCCGACGGCCAAAACAGATGTCCTCTCTTTAATAAAAAGAGGGCGCCCTCTTTAGAGTTTGACTGTATATATATATATATATATACATATGGTTGTTATCAGAAAAATGGGAAACCCTTTCGGCACCTGAATGGGAATCATAATGGGCCATTTTTGTCCACATTAACTACATTTCCTTTGTTTGGTTGGAGGAATGGAATATAAAAGGAACAAAATGGTTTAGAGGGAATATGTAAATTTAGACGTGCTTTTGGTGAATACGAGTAGGTGTGATTGGATGGATCAGATCGAAATTAAGATTTTCAAAATAAAAAATTTCAAAATGTTAGAGCATGAAACTCCATTCCGATTTTGATTATGATTCTGAAATTTTGGTATTTCAAAACCCATTGGGATTCCGAAAATTTAAAATTTCAAAAGATTTGGATTTTTCAGAATCAGAATTTATCAACTGTTTTAGGATTTTAGTTGGAAATAACATAGTAGTCATAAATGTTGTATATATAATCATAGATATTGCTATAAGAAATAGAATATATAATGGGTGGGGCTAAATACACTACTTTTCCTGCTAAATACATCACCCTGTAGTGTTAAAAGATGAAAAAGTTGTGAATGAAAATTGTGTATTTAGCAAAAAAAAAGTGGTGTATATAGTCTCACCCTATATAATTACATATTTCTCATTAAAAATTCAAAATCTTTCAGAATAATCATGTCAGAAGTTGTTCGGAATATTCTGGAATTTTCAGAATTTCCTACACCATATCAATTCCAATCAAATTTTTTTGGTCGCATTTTTCAAATTTCAGAATTTGGAATTTGGAACAAATTTTACATTTTCAAAATTATAAATTTTCTAATTGTAAAAATCAAAATTTCTATTCCAACTTGCACCCCTAAAATAGGAGAGAAGAGACAGGATTCGATTCTTCTAAAAATTATCTCACACCCTTTATATGTTATAGTTCATATTTGTACATGGGTTAAAAAAAGTGATTCTGTCAAATGCCCTTTCTTATGTCCACATATGAATAGATTAAAACTTGTGAGTTTGAAAAAAATGAGCTATTCCTCCTCTTTTATTTTCACTTTCTTACTTTCAATTTACCAAACAAGTGATTCTCTCTTCTTCTTCTCGGGGTGAAGGGAAAGAGGTACAAAGGGGGCTCAAGCTTGCCCTAGGTTTTAAAAAAATTCTACATTGCACTAAAAAATTTACAATTAGCCCAATCCTGAAAATTACAATTAGTCTTCCCTAATATTATAAAATTGTCATACTAAGCCCCATTTCTCTTATATTTTTGTGCTAATTATAAAATCTCTCCTCCCTCCTATGTTTTTGAGTTAATTTTTTTAGCATTAATTTATATCATCTACACAAAATATACACAAAATACATATAAAATAGGTCCAAATTTTTTTTTTCCGAGGGCAGAACAAACCTCTGTCAAGCCCCCCCTGTATTAATTTTCTAGATCTGCCCCTGCTTCTTCTTCTTATTTTTTTTCTCACAATCTCCTTCATTCTGCTCATACCAAATGGGCCATTAATGTCTCTCAGTAGTCTCAACAATTGTTTTAAGTGATGAATCAGAGTGCCAAAACTGCTTTTACAAGCCAAGTTCTCAAGTTAGCTAGTTGCATGTGTGAATATAGTAAATAATCAAGAAAACAATAAAGGGAAAAGAGAGAAGAGAACTAGAGTTTCTCATAACACAAAAAACTGAATGAATGAATACAATAGAAAAGAAGAGACAATAATAGTATATCTAGGTATACAGTATTAGCCTAATATAAAGGAAAAGACTAAACTACCCTAAAGGTAATAAAACTAATTCTAATACCCCTCCTCAAACTCACAATGCTGCAGCTAGAAGGATAGAGAGTTTTCCAACTAAAAAACGAAAACGCTGAATCGGATGTGACTTTGCAAACAAATCAGCAATCTGCGTGGAAGAAGAAACAAAAGGCAAAGTGATAGCTCCATGTTTAAGGTGATTGTAAAAGCAGTTTTAAGTGATGAATCAGAGTGCCAAAACTGCTTTTACAAGCCAAGTTCTCAAGTCCTCTCATGAAAAACTAAACTGTGAGCAATCTGAATAGCACTCTTATTATCACAATACATAGGTGAAGGGCGAGAAAAGGAGACACCCATATCTGTAAGTAGTCGGTGTAACCAAATAACCTCACGGGTAGTCGAAGCCATAGCATGATACTCAACTTCTGTGGAAGACACAGCAACAATATCTTGCTTCTTGCTCTTCCAAGAAATGAGAGAATCACCCAAAAATATACAAAACCCAGTAACAAACTTGTGATCTGTAGGATAACCGGCCCAATCAGCATCATAGTATGCATGTAGCTCCAAGGAAGAAGATGACGAAAGTAAAAGACTTTGAAACCGAGTGCCCCTCAAGTACCTCAAAATACGATGAACAGCAGCCCAATGAGCTGTAGTAGGGGAAGTAACAAACTGACTAACAACATGAACACCATGAGCAATATGCCAATATCCGGACGAATAATAGTAAGATAAACCAAGCTACCAACAATAGTGCGATGTAAGGTAGGATCAGGCAAAGGAACGCCATTAGAAGGGAAAAGACGAACATTAAGCTCCAAAGGGATATCAACAATCTTATTATCAGTGAGGCGAGCACGCTCAAGAATGTCACCTGTATAGTTAGACTGAGAAAGAAGATAACCTTTTGGATAAAAGGCTACTTCAATCCCCAAAAAATAACGTAGTGGACCTAAGTCCTTCATTTCAAAACAACGAGCTAATTCAGACTTCAACACTGCAATCCCATCAACATCATCACCAGTAATAATCATGTCATTAATTAACATACAAAGAAAGCATAATACGACCAGTAGTGGTACTCCTGATAAAGAGAGCTAAATCATACTCACTCAGGGAAAACCCAAATGAGGTAATCACCGTGGAAAACTTCTCAAGCCAAGTGCGAGGGGCTTGTTTAAGACCATATAAGGCTTTCTTAAGCCTACAAACTTCACCAGGACCATGAGGAACACCTGGAGGAGGAACCATATAAATCTCTTCTTAGAGGTCTCCATTCAAGAAAGCATTTTTAACATCCATCTGAGTTATATCCCACTGGCGAATAGAAGCAACTGCAATAAGAGTACGAACACTAGTCATTTTAGCAGCAGGAGCAAAAGTCTCCTCGTAATCCATACCATACTGCTGGGAAAAACCCTTGGCAACCAATCTTGGTTTGTACCTCTCAACAGACCCATCTGACTTAGTTTTGATTTGTAAACCTAACGAGAATCAATAGTGCTCTTACTAGAAGGTAAGGGAACCAAACTCCAAGTGTCTGTCTTGTACAATGCAGAGAGTTCCTCTGCCATAGCCTGCTGCCAAAGAGGATCAAGAGCTGCCTCTTTATAAGACAGAGGCTCAGAGAGATCATAAACTGAAGCTAAAAAGGAAGCAAAAGAATCCGAATAACAAGAATAAACAAAATCAGGTGATTGAGTGGACTTACGAGTGCGAGCAGGATAGTGAGGAGGTTCCACCGCCTCAGCAGGTGCTTGGGTGGCCTCTCGAAGGGAGGTAGGATCAAGCGGCAAGGTACCAGTATCAGCAGAAGTAGAACCATGAGGTGGGACAATATCAGTGGTGCATGGGGCTTGAGAGAGAACACTATCGGTATAATCAGAGAATGGGTCAAGATGGATGAGATTTGAACTTGCTCTGATACCATGTGAATATATTAAATAATCAAGAAAACAACAAAGGGAAAAGAGAGAAGAGAGCTAGAGTTTCTCATAACACAAAAAATGAATGAATGAATACAATAGAAAAGAAGAGACAATAATAGTATATCTAGGTATACAGTATTACCCTAATATAAAGGAAAAGACTAAACTACCCTAAAGCTAATAAGACTAATTCTAATAGCATGTACTATGGTCCTATTTGGCCACAGCTTTTGGAGTACTTAAGTGCTTATGAAATATCAAAAGCAAAAATAAAATAATTTGATAAACCAATTTATGACATTCAATCACAGAAAATGGATATTAATCAGAAAAAATTGGGCTTGAATCACAGAAGTAGGAGTTGTTGCCAAACGGGCAACAAATATCCATAATCCATTTAACTCAAACTTATTATAGCTTCCACCCACCCCACTCCACCCCACACTACACCAGAAGTTATTCAAAGTGATCAGCACACCACATTATCCTGACTACCAGGAGAATCAATAACACATGTGTAAGTATAATTGATGCGTCACACCACATCATCATGACGACTTGGTATGACGCATCAATCATACTTACACATGTGATAGCTTCTCGTGATAGTTCCCTAGAAGTAGGGAGTATTATTATATGATACACCCAAATTTGGCTCTATCCTATGACCGAGCGGTTCAAACCAGCAGCCAGTCCATGTCCTGGTCAAATCATGTACAACTCCTCGGACAAGCATCAACCCGAGCGGTCTAGTCTACCTAGAACTCATCATCCCGAGCGGTTTATCTACGACCCAGCCAACAGGTCGGGAAAATCGCACAGGCGCATCCCACCGCGGAAATAGCTCATCCAGGCCCACAGGCATGCTCCCGAGCATTACAGGCAGTTTCCTACTCAAGCTAGAAGACTGATGGAAAGTGCAAACTGTTTTCTAATCCAATTAGGAAACCCCCACAATTAATGCCAATCTATATCAATTGAATTATATTTCCTTATTCATGTAAGAGTATGTCTCTTACATCTATAAAAGAGATCTCTCACCCCCCATTGAAGGGGCCGACTTTTCAGTCTAGATAGCACCTCTATAGAATTCACCATTGTACGCATATACCCGGCCGGTATTACTAGTAGTGCCGCCCCCTCTTTGTTGGCTTACCAGGCCCGCCGGTGATCTGCTGGTGAACGTGCTCAGACACACACGTGGACGTAGGTACCTTCATTAACAGGGCCGAACAACATACAAAAAATAGTCTTTCACTCTCTCTCTCTCTCTCTCTCTCTCTCTCTCTCTCCTTAAATTGCTCTATTTACTCTTACCAAATTCTGGCATAATCATTATATATGTTTGTTAATTTAGTGGATAAAACATTTAGGTTAGTCAATTGTGAGAAACTTTTCATATGAGAAAACGAGTTTTAACTGTTGGATGAAAATTTGGCCATAAGATTATCAAGAATCTGGAGATGCATTTATTGTCAGATGCACATTCAATGGTTAAAACTCGCCTTCTTATATGAGAAGCTGCTCACTATAGACTTACCCAAATATTTATACATAAATAGATATGATTGATGTGTCATACCATAAAATCACGTGAAAATCACGTGGCACGAGGTCGCGCTGAATAATTTCTTCCCCTCTCCCTCTATGCTTATGTAGAGTTAACTCTCAATACAACTACCCTATATACGTTTCTAAACCAAGAAATTAGATGCTACTGAGAGTAAACAAGACAAGTAGTGCATTGAATCCACTAATTATGGAACGGGGATGAAATAGTCCACACCACTTTCCTAAGGCAGCTGACACACACACAGAGATAGAAATCATTATATAACTTTTTCAAGTACCACACAAAAGAAGAATATATATATAATTATATATGTATCCTCGGAATTGCTCAACCAATGATG
The DNA here is from genome assembly GCA_033977485.1 of Hydrangea macrophylla. Classification (NCBI taxonomy): domain Eukaryota; kingdom Viridiplantae; phylum Streptophyta; class Magnoliopsida; order Cornales; family Hydrangeaceae; genus Hydrangea; species Hydrangea macrophylla. The sequence continues at coordinate 94,119,757 of CM066988.1, read as the reverse complement.
GTGGATTGAGAATATTCCAACATTTCATGCTATCTATATGAGAAGAAGGAAACAGAAAATGGTGGTTTTATTACTCTCTGCTTTTTATATATCCCATAAAAGTGAGCTCCCAAATTTTCCAATCAAAAGACTTTGCTCTATCTTTTCAATCAAAACACACCACTGCTAATCACATTTTGCTCATTATGAACCAAGATTTGATTCTAGCTATTTGGTTCTGGATTGAGTGAGAAAAATGAAAAGAAAGCATATTGAGAAACAATGCGTTTGTTTGGTTTTTTTTTTTTTTTTTTATTTGCTTAGTAAGTAAAACAATAAGAAAAATAGGTATGAAAATAAAATAAGGTGAATTTAGAAAGAAAACTTACGAATTTTTTTCGTAGTAGCTATAGCTTCCCTTCCTCTTTTCTTGTCTTCCTATAATATTTCAAAAAATTTTGATTTTTTAATGCTAATTAAGCATAAAGGAAAACGCTAGAGGAAAGACCTGAGATATACTTTCCTTCTCGTTCTTTTTTTCCTTTTCATTTTCTCTCTTTAAATCTAAGGCTGTTTTTGGTTCATGAATTTAGTGAGGGAAAAGAAAAGGGAGATAAAAACAAGAAAAAAACTAGTTCCCTCGTGTTGTTACCTTGTGTTTTATTTCATGCTTAAACAATGACATAAAAATTGAAAAAAGAGTGTAGTTTTGCTCATCCCAAAATTGTTTACCCATTGCTCACCCAACTCTTCCACTAGCTAATGCAGTGGGACCCATGTATTTTTACTATTAATTAATCCTGGGTCTCATTGCTTAACCAATGAGAGAGTTGGATGAGCAATGTATGAGCAATTTTGGGAGTAAGCTAAATTGTACTCTTGAAGGAAAAAATAATACTAAAATGTACTCCATCTGTCTCATATTAAGAGTCTTTGATGCCATTTTTTAATGTCTCATTTTAAGAGTCATCTTTGAAAAGTCAAAGTACTTTAATACACACTTTCCAAATTTCCCTTTATTATATCCAACTCTTCCCTCTTTTTTTTTTGGGTATATTACACAAACCTCCCCTGAGGTTTGCCTTAATTACACGGATCTCTCCCCTAGTTGCAGAAATTACACGGACCTCCCTCGAGGTTTGTAATTAGGTAACAAAACGCCCGCTTCCCTAATGGTCCGTTAGTTTTTTTTTTCTATTAGCCTCCCCTGAAAATTATAATTAGCCCCCCTAATATTATAAAATTGTCATACTAAGCCTCTTTTCTCGTATATTTTTGTGCTAATTATAAAATCCCTCCTCCCTCATATGTTTTTGGCTTAATTTTTTTAGCATTAATTTATATCATCTGCACAAAATACATATAAATAGGTCCAAAATTTTTTTTCCCCGAACAAACCTCTGTCAACCCCCCTATATTAATTTTCTAGATCCGCCCCTGCCCCTATGCTTCAAAAGTGACGAAAATTTATGAAAATTTCTAAAATTGGTTAAAAATATAAACACTTAACCCCTTTTGTGATGTTAATTTTGGGATTAACGCTCTTTGAGTGAAATCATAACAGTTCTATTTTAATCCACAATCACAGGGGGTTAAGTGTCCACTTTGGAAGCACAGGAGTAGGGGCAAATCTAGAAAAGTAATACAGGGGGGCTTGATAGAGGTTTGTTCGGGGGAAAAAAAATTTTGGACCTATTTATATGTATTTTGTGTAGATAATATAAATTAATGTTAAAAAAATTAACCCAAAAATATAAGAGAGAGGAGGGATTTTATAATTAGCACAAAAATATAAGAGAAATGGGGTTTAGTATGACAATTTTATAATATTAGGGGGGCTAATTGTAATTTTTAGGGGAGGCTAATGTAAAAAAACTAACAGGCCGTTAGGGGAGGGGCATTTTGTTACCTAATTACAAACCTCGAGGGAGGTTCGTGTAATTTCTGTAACTAGGGGGGAGGTCCGTGTAATTAAGGCAAACCTCAGGGGAGGTTTGTGTAATTTACCCTTTTTTTTATGTGACACTATAATTTTGAATTTCAAAAAGGGCAATATTGGAAAGTTGAAAATCTCACCAATATCAAGGTTGTTCCCTTAATAAGTTGGAAATCCCAAAAGAGACTCTAAATATGGGACGGAGGGAGTAATTGTAGTAGGGATACTAATAAAAATGACGGAAAACGACTCACAATATCTATATGTTTAATTTATCTCTCAACTTATTATCTTTTTCTTTCTTATTTTACTCATCGTTTTTTATTAACCAAACAAACTAAGGAAAGAGTAATGCTAGACACACAATGAATTGCACAACCAATTGCACAAATGTGCAGCACAAGCTAGAACCTTGTGCTGAAAAGCCTGCACACACTTTTTTGCCTGCACAGTCAAAAAGGTGTGTGCAGGCTTTTCAGCACAAGGTACTTGTGCTGCACTTTTGTGCAATTGATTGTACAATTCGTTGTGCACCTAGCATTTTTGTTAAGGAAAATATTTTCTTTCATCTTTTCTTTTTCTTTTCCTTTCTTTTCTCCTTATTGAATCCAAGACCGGATAAGGCCTAAACCAAACAGAGCCTTATGTTCAAATTTTATGGATTGTCATCAAACCACTCAACGAGGATGATATAAAATTCTAAATTGATTAACATATGACTATTTACATGGTCCACATGGTGAAGGAGACAAATCAAAGTGAGTCAACTTCGTGCATATTATTCTTTCATTTCTTGCATCCAAGTATCCAACGATTTCTCTTTATCGTCCTTCTTGAAATTTTTGCTTTTTTGCCACTTCAAATGTATATAAATCATGACAATCCAACAAAAGATATGCATATAGTTCTCATTCTTGACATACTCTTACAAGTAAAACACTTTTTGTCGATTAAGCATTAATAGGTTGTTTTCTTACAGAATAAAAGGGAAAATTAAAAAATCAGTCAATAATTTGTTGACAATTTAAAAGTCAGTCTTGTGTTTTTTGAAAAATAAAAAGAAATTTATTTAAAGTATATAAATTAGAAATCAGTCAACTCTTTTCCTAAAAAACTGCCTCTCTCTCTCTTTGGTCTCCTCTCTCGTCACATGACCACCAACCCCACCACCACCACCACCTGCCGCCGCCACCAATTTGTTGGACTGAAGTTGGTGAAAGAAGACTAATAGGGCCTAAAATTGTTCAGCAAACCACAGAAAAGATAAAGACAATACAACAATAGCTTCAAACAGCCCAAAGTAGATTCAAAAGTTATACGGACTTGAAAAGAAGACCGATGGAGTTTAAAGTTGGGGGATTTCATGTTCTTAGAAGTGACACCTTCAAAAGGGATTACAAGATTTGGGAAACGTGGGAAGTTGAACCCAAAGTATGTTGGACCATTTGAGATTGTTGGGAGAGTGGGATCAGTAGTCTATCGGTTGAAATTGCCACCAGAATTGGCTAATGTACACGATCTATTCCATATATCAATGTTAAGGAATGTATCAGATCCGAAGAAAGTAAATGTTCCAGAGCCATTGGAAGTCAGGGAAGACTTGACTTATATTGAGCATCCGGTCAAGATTCTTAACAGAAAAGAACAAGTTCTGCGGACAAAGACTATTTCTTTAGTCATAGTGCTGTGGTGAAATCATTCTATTGAGGAAGCTACGTGAGAAAGATAGGATAAGATGAAAGTGAAGTACCCGTTCGTGTTCGAGACTTGAAGTACTACGAGTTTGTGAACAAACTCCTTTTTAAGGAGGGGAGAGATATAACCCCTACTTCGGCGACTTATATTCAATATTACTTTAGCATGCATAATCACGAGTTAATGTTAATTAATGTATTATGTGACACATATTAAAAGTGGGTTTAACTCACTAAGTTATTTTTGGTCCAGTTGGGAATCCAAATTTCGCCAGTGTGACAGTCTCAAGTTGGGACATGTGTTGGTGGGGCCCAGTTGGAATGGGACAGTAAGATGTGGAATACTCTATGTGCCTAAATGTTTATTAAGACTTAAATGATTTATTATTTTATTATTAATAATATCATGTTATTAGGTGGTGACCACTTTTGAGGTCAATTAGGGGTACCTTTGTGAGCACGAATTGAACACGTATCATAATTAGTAGACTAATTAGCAACTTCATATACTTATATGAGATCACTTATGGGGCCCATGCGAGACATAGACAAATACCCATTTAAGTGTGGGATAGTTTTAATAAATTTCGTAATTAGCAGGGGTATAATTGCAAAACTAATAAAATTGCGTAGAGGCTATACTAAAATTGAAAATCTTTAAAAACAAGACACTCACAAGATGAGTTATTCTCATCTTCATCATTTGGGATTCACAACAGTAGACTGAGATATATGAGATACATATATCGACGGAAAGACGATGACGTTCTCGACAACGATTGACGCGCCTAACGACGTCGGTTTTCAAAACAGGTTACATATTCGGACTCTTGGAGGTGAGCCTAACGCGTTGTTGCCAATTTTATTAAGTTCCTTGATAGTTTTTCTACGGCCCATTTTGGAATTTAAGCTCATAATTTGTAGTTTTTGTAGAGGATTTGTACCTGGTTCATATTAGGACTCTAATCTCACAATTAGGAGCGAAAACTAAGAGGTGATCGGTGTTAATTTTGATATTTGGATGGTTTCCATATTGTGTTCAATCGCAATGCCAAAGCATGCCTAGTTACCTTAATTTTTGTGTGCTTAATAGTAGTTTCAAATCCATGGTGTAGAACTATGCCCATTTTATTAGTAAGGCATAGTTGTGTGGTTATACAGTGTGATGTTTAAATGAGCATGTTGAGTTGCTTATTTGGATCAATGGAAATTGCTAGTTCTATACCACCATGAGGTAATCGATGTGGTGACGACCACGGCCGCCAGAGGCCAATGGGATCGCACGCGTGAGGGCGTGGGTCATGACTAGTCACGTGATCTTGGGGAGTGGAGCCGCGGGCTAGCCGGTAGTGGTGGGAGTGAACTAGTAATTTCCAGAGACTATAGTTCTTTGTATATGTTGAATTGAGCATGTTCATTATCCACACACGTTCATGATTAACATTGTTCACTAAGCATAGAGCTTATATATTATAGTGGTTATTGAATAACCATCGTAGGTGATCACGGCGAGGAATTAGGGAAGTGAGTTGGGAAGTGGCTTGGCTAGCTTATAGATTTTGGGAGTTATTGTAACCTTGCTAATAGCTACTTATCCTTTTTAGTTCTAAGCTTGTAATATAGTTATAATCGGTTTTAATCTGGATTGTAGTACGAATCATACTTTGGTTGGTTCAAGACTTATGTAATATTTCTAGTTAAGCTTTATACTTTAGTCGGATTGTAACTTAACTCCTGTAATATAAGGTTGGACTATGTTAGTTGGAATTGTGTTTTATCGTAGTGTTTCTATAACTAGTGTTATTAGATTGGGACGTTTGAACTTGGAAATTTATTTGTTGGGTTGGCTTTAAATGGTTATATTTAGTACTTTTCTTAAAGTATTTAAAAACTCTTGCTTGAACTTGGAAGCTCATGTTTATGACTTTGGTTGATTCGAAATAGTTTAAAGTTTTAGTGTTGAATTCAACTTGAGATTTGGAATTGTTATAAGAGAATTTACTACTTGCTAAAACAGGGTAATTGGTTGATAAAACTCTCAGAGAGGCTTTCGACCGGTCGATTTTCAACGTTTATAATTCAAACTTTTTTTACTTAGAGTGGGTCTCTTGGGACTCCTTTGAACCTTTGGAAACGAAAGTTATGAATTTGCTATTTGTTAGTTGAGCTTCTTTGGTTTAAGCTTATTTTAAACTTGTCTTTGAAATTTTAACAACTTGAGTTAAGCCTTGGTGGTGTGCCATGTGTCCTAGGATCATTTGGGTGGTTTCAGGGTGTGACAGTTACTCCCAATGCAGTTTGGTTAGTTGCTCCCCGATACCGTTTGGTGAGTTGCTCCTTACATTTGGAGAGTTGCTCCTTACGTTTGGAAAGTTGCTCCCGATACCGTTTAGAGAGTTGCTTCTCACATTTGGATAGTTGTTCCCAATAACGTTTGGTGAGTTGCTCCTTATGTTTGGCCAGTTGCTCCAAAACTTGCAACTTTTTTTTTTTCTACAATGGCAGCGGTCAATGGTGGTGGTGGCTGGTTAAGGGGCTTCTCTTCCTCCTAGAGAGAGAGAGAGAGAGAGAGAGAGAGAAAGGAGGAGGAGGAGGAGGAGATCAAAGAGAGAGAAGAGATAGAGAGAGGTTGGGGTTTGGGTTTGGTGGTGGTTACCCTTTGAGGGTGGTGGTCGTGCTGGTCCTTTGAGGGTGGTAGTGGTGGCGGCAGGTGGTGGTGGTGGTGGTGGTGTCAGCAGTGGCAGTTGGTGGTGGTGTGGCGTCACGCTCGTTCCAGAAAATCATGATTTTTTTTAAATGCATAAATGAAATTTTGTGAATTATCACTATTAGCTGATAATTGAGAGTGAGGTTAATTAGAGGTCAACGGTAAGGTGTCAATCGAAGACACGGTAATAAGAAATCAAATGGCATCAACACGATTTAAATGACATTTATGTGATTAAATGCTATTTGTGATATCTGGTATTTTCATGAATAGTAAATTTACCTGTGTAGAGTAAATCCTAGTAGTTTTGATATCACTGTAGAGCATTTTGAACACTGTGCTGAGAACGTGAGTGTCACATTATATAAAAAGTAGGTTGTGTAGAGATTTCACGAAATTTAATTTTCGGACATATATTTTGGACCCAAAGGGAACCTAGACGAAAACTTTTATAAATTTTAGTTTTCACTTGTGAAGGCATTAAATGGACGTATGCGACATTTCAGGAGTTAATTAGAAGTTTTGAGAACTCGTGGAAAGGTATACGTAATTCCCGAGAGTTGTGCATATAAATAGTAGTGGATGAGATTTTCATTCTATCCAAAACTTACAAAATATCTAGAGAGAGGAGAGAGAAATGAGATTTATTGCCACGACTTTGTCAACGACAAACGGTGACTGTTCGTCCGTTAGTTTTTCACCAAATTTCATATTTGGACTCCTCGAGGTAAGATCTTCATTTTGATACCTCTTAGCCCTTGTTTGGTAAAGTTTTTCTCAAAAGTTAATTTTAAGAATTTGAGAAAAACATTTCTATACTTGTAGGAATCGTTTAAGATCAGAGATCCGGCGTTTATTTGGTCTCCTAGTACTTCTCCTGAAGTTTGAGAGTTATAGCTCCAGGTATGAATTCCGAACCTATGTAATATAGGGAATTTTGGATGTTTTAGATATTTTGTATGAATTGTGATCCGGGCAAACTCATGTATTAAATTAGACCCGTTAAATTTTAGCGAGTACGTATAGAAAAGCACGGTGACATGATTATGTGAGTATGCTAAATGTTTATGTGGGTCAAAGGGGAGTTTGATATAATTTCACGCTGGTGCACGCCTCTCGATATTTGAGAGTTTATAGTAGTGACGACTACTTGCTTGGTGTAGGAAGTGGCCAACCAGAGCAGATGGATGTAATGGTTGAGTGATACTTGGCTAACCATTGGCATCGCGGTTTAAGATTTAAGACTTCCCGATATACTAGGTGAATGCGTATCTCTCCCCGGAGTCTAAAATTATGTGATTTAGATGTTTAAAACATGAATTGCCTCATATGAATTTGTTTAGAATTGTACGCTCAGCATATAACTGAGCAGTGGAGACTTCCTCCAATGCAGGTGAAAAGAAAAAAGGGCAAAAAAAAGCGAGAAGAGTGAGGGCGACGAATGCCGGGGGAATCACACTTGTTTATACTTTTGTTTTAATCCTAAACTTGTATAAGGATTTGGGAAGTGTAATATGTGGTAATAGAACCTTGTGTTTAGCTCCGTGGTACTGTAATTTTGTATTCAAACTCCTGTATTTATGTTTTACACCGTGGTAATATAGTGGTGGTTGTTTTAGTTTTGATTGGAAGACCCTTGGTGTGGTTCTGCAGAATGCTCAGCAATCTGCTGGGAATCAGTCGACTGGGTCCCCGATTATTCGACTGGACCACTGTTCAGTTTTACACACTACTTCTAATTGTGGCAATTCCAATCGACTGGACCATGTTTCGATCGACTGGACCCTTTTCGAAAATGTTGATTTTGGTTCTACTTGGAGGCACAGTCAACTGGGAGGATCCAGTCGACTGAGAAATGAAGGCCCCAGTCGACTGAACCCTATCACAATCGACTGGACGACTAGGGTTCTATTTTAAACTTCACTGCTTTAGGTCTTCAGTCGACTGGACTCCTGATTAGTTGACTGGACCTCTGTATTTCAAAATGATTTTCTTTTGGACGTGTTCCAATTGGCCAAAACTTTTCTAACTCTGGTTTTTAAGGGATTGTACTTCTATTTTCCGCTGCTATTTTACTTTAAAGTAACTGGATAAGCCTTGATAGCGTGCCAAGTGTCCTATTTTCGCGCGTAGCGGGATGGGTTGTGACATGTGGGGATATGTGGCGGTGGTGGCTGGTGAAAAGAGAGAGAAGAGACCAAAGAGGGAGGGGTAATTTTGACATTTTACACTAGAGTTGATGTGTATTTAATTTTCAAAAAGTACATGATTGACTTTTGAATTGTCAACAAATTGTCGACTAATTTTTTATTCTCCTAAGATAAAATAAGGGAGTTGATTTTGGCACTCCAAAAGTTGTCATTGGTACTCTATACAGTACATTAATTGTATGGTATTACATGCACTGGTAATGGTAATTTTTGGAGTCCCAAAATCAATTTCCAAAAATAATTATTAATATATATTATTTTTTAAGGTCATATATATATTTATATAATATTTTATTCTCATAGAAATAGAAAGAAAAGAAGACGAGGAATTAGATCAAAACTATTAAGATGTGGCACATGAGACAAGATTATATTACACCTAATTCTGCCATTGTTATGAGGCAAGTTCTCTTCTTCTTCAAATGTTTAATAGTAGGTCTCAACAAGGACATAAAACACCTAACAACTTTAAGGCAAAAACTACAAAGATGTGTTGAAGACTTATATTTTGAGAATTCATATTTACATACTAGGAGTGACCAAAAAAAAAAAAGCCTTGACGCTACATACAGCTAATCCTTGCCAGACCCTTAAGGCTTTCTTTGGTTCATAGATTCGTGAAGAAAAAGAGTGGGAAAATGAAAATAAAATGGAAAAGTAGTTTCATCCGCAAGGTAAAAGGAGCTAGTTTTCTACTGTGTTTTCTTTTCCGTTGGATGTGGTTCATATTATAATGAGTCTATTATACTAGGCTCAAGAGTCAAGAGGAGGGCCCTATGGCCCATGTCGGAGTGAAGCATAGCTGCTTACCTACCTATTTATAGGAGATATATAAGTTGAAACCATAATCATTTTCACATAGTGGAAAACTTCTAGCTCTCCGGTGTGGACGTAAGCACATTGCCGAACCACATAGAAATTCTCTGTGTCTCTTTTAATATTTCTATTTTTCATATATATTGTTTGAGTGTGATTGTTTTAATCCAAAATTTCCCCTCTTTTTCCTCATAAAATCCATAAACCAAACAAAGCCTAAGAGTCTCGTGCCCTGAGCTTTCTTTTCAAATTCTAAAAGGATATTTCCAACCTCTTCTCTCTCGTGTATGTATGTAAATATACTGGATCCAATGTAAATTGCAAGGGATGTGAATAATTTTCAAAAGCACTAGTGCTAAGAGAGGGGAGTACTGTATAACCCATTGGGCATCTTGAGCATTGTTTCTAAATAATGCAATGAAAGGTTATTGAGTGAATAGTGAAATCTGGACTTTGGATACCACAATTTTCAATTGGAGGAAATTAGTATGGGTAGTTCTTTTGGTTTTTTTTTTTTGGAAAGTTTTCAAAGTGTATAGATCTGTTAGTTGTGTAGCACACAAACTAGCTCAATAGGTCATGAACTGTAATTGTTTTGGACACATTTCAGTTGATAAAATTCCATCTTTTGTTATTGAACATACTGATCGATTTGCTTGTAGCTAGCCTTTGCATAATAAACCACTAAGTTAACTTGATAGTGCTTGGAATATACTGCAAATCAGCAACATGTAGGACCTTGCATGTGCATTTCATATTAAATTCTTTTTCCGTGTAAATTGGTTCTTGAAGTGAAAGGATAATTGATACAACAACCATGTAACTATGGGCTGCATAATGATGATCAATGAATGGGCTCCGTTATCAACACCAATTAAAAACATGTGCAACTTAGCTTGCATTGCTTGGTGACATGGCTTTTCCCTTTATTTCAAGGCCAGAAAATATTCATTATTATTTGAGAATTTCATGAAATGCCATTGTGCCTTACAAATTATTTATTTTAGATTAATGCATAGAGAAAGAGGTTTGAAGAGAAAATTTAACTTGTAATTCGGAAGTACAAAATTTTCTTTGGTGATCTGCTAAATATATACACGCACTCAATATATCTACATACGCATTAATATTTTTTGTCATACATGTGGGTGTAGAGAAAATTGTGGTAATTAAGTCTATTTAGTAATTTCATTTCTTTACCTCATCTCACAATACATGTAATATTAATTGTTAAAAATATATTTGAATATGGTAATGGAGATACAATATAGGGTAATGTAGCAAGTGGATGAACTATATGAGTATGAATTCCATTACCATAACTATATAGTAAAACAAAAGTGGGAGCACTCAAATTGAAGGTGCTTTTCGAAAAGTGTTTATGTATGGTTAGGGGGGACAGGTGGCAAAGAAAGTAAGTCCACTTAGTAGCACTTAGTTTGTGAAAGGGGGAAATCGCCAGTGGCTTAAAATAAATAAATAAATAAAGTTCTTCAACCACTATGAACAACAGTCCATTAGTAGAGAGAGATTTAGACTTCTAGTCTTTTATGATAAAAAAACATAAGAGGAAAAGAAAAATCTAAAAAGGTGGCGATTTTGGGTGTCACTGTATGCCCTTTAACAAACTCCAGCTGCAGTGGACATCACTGTAGGCACTGTTTGGGAAGTATTAATTCATAATGGAAGTGTTTCTAAATATTTATTGAGGGTTTGATATAATTTGAGTGTTTGGGTAGCTGGATTTTCGTTTTACAGTAGTCCGTGTATGGTCTAAATAGTGCCTCAAAAACTGGTTTTTTGTCAAAATATAGATGTAGTTAGACAATGTGTAGTTGGAAAATAAAGATCTATTTTTTTTAGCAAGGTACGGAATATATTATCAAATATTCAATAACATCCCACAAGATCTAATTTTGTTCAAGTAATGGATTCTTTTCCAAATTTATGACCAACCTTTCCTTTAGTGATCTTACAAAGAACAACAATCTTTCCATTGTATATTCGTACAAAGGGTCCGTTTGATAAAATTAAAAATTAATTACTGAAAATTAAGTACTGAATTTTAAGTAACTTAAATAAGTGATTGAATTTGTAATACTAAAAACAAAGTTTCAAGTACTGAAATGGAATGCATTTAATGATTATTTTCAGTAAAAATTTTTCACTTAAATTTTTTGAGCGAGTTTTTGGTTAATTTTTTAATTAAGTGGTATGTTATCTCATTATATATATATATATATATATGAATGGGGGAAGGTGGTATGTTATCAAACGCACCGAAAATAAATAAGTACTAAAAATTTTTATTTTCACCACTTAATTGAGTTATCAAACACACCTTTAATCTGAATTTGTTCATGTTTTCAGCATTCTCAAAAATGTCCAAAGGATTTGTCTTCGATTCAAAAAGTCTTAAAATGTGAAATTTTTTTTTTTGTCAAATCAATATAATATTGGTGTTTGCATCATTAATGATTATACCAACTAGTAGTATTTTGTTGTTGGAAAGTCTCTCCGAGTATGAGATGTTTATTGTAGAATCCCTTAAATGTTTATCTGAGAATAAATGTTTAACTGTGTATTTCACTATCTGTATTATTTTCTGGTTTAGAATTGATTTCTATTGTTAATTTTAGTATCCTGGCGAGGACGAATTAATACGTTGCATAATTGGTAGGCTAATTAGCAATTTCGGTTGCGTCTTAGCAACCAAACATAATTTAGTCGAAAACTTTATAATTTTTAATTTACACTCGTGAAGGAATGAATTAGGTATGCTAGAAGTTGTGAAGGATATTAAGGAGTTTTGAAAACTCACGGGGAGGTAAACTCAATTTTCGAAAGTTGTGCCTATATATAAAAAGTTGTAGGATATTTTCATTTACAAACTTTTCTAACCTAAATCAAGAAAGAGCTCAAAGGGGGATTTTGAAGCTTCAGACTTCTCGACCCCAAACGACGACCATTCGTCTGTTTGTTTTCTCCTAGATTTCATATTAGAACTCCTATAGGTAAGAGCTTCGTTTTGATACCACTAGGACTTGTTTGGCTAAGTTTTCCAAAAACTCATTTTCTAGAATTTTCATAAAAAGTTGATAATTAGATTTTTGATTGATAGAAATTGTACTAGACGAGTTTATGCACGATCTTTGTGCTTGTGTTTTCCTTAGATTGAATTTTAGGAGCGTTAATCGGAGGTGAGTGATTCAACTATGTATTTTGGAATGATTTCTTGACATGTAATCATGTTTTGTATGAAAAGCATTTGTTAGTTCATAAATATATATTATTTAGTTCATATTGGGCAACTATATTATAAGTAGGCCCAATAGCACAGTGAAATATTTTTATTATGTCGAAAGCACTGTGAAATGTGTTTGGGGATGTTTAGTTGCTATTTGGGTAAAAGGAGCACGTGGTACCAAGTCATCGTTATGGAGCTGTTATAGGCATAAGGTCGCACGTTTGAAGAAAAGAAACGTGGGTCTTACCTTTTCGCATGGACTTATTGGCTAGGAGTCGCGGATTAGGAGTATGGAACGTACACGTGAGACTCCGGAGACTAGTATGAAATGTAGAGATGTGAATGCGAGCATGTTTATCATTCATGTGCATTTGTTGTTTTATTCACTAAGCGTTAACGTAAACAAATCGAATATGTGAGGTTATTCAAATAATCATTTCAGGTATTAATGCCAGCGAGGAATCGGAGAAGTGATCACGAGATGTCGAGATTTCACTTAGAAGACAACTTATCATGTCTATTTCGTAGTTTTGTAATAGAAATGGATAATAGCCTTGTATCTGTTTTGTTTTATTCCAAATATTATAAGGAATTACTTTCGAGTAGTTAGAACTACGTTTTGTATTTGACTTGGAAAACATGGAATGGATTGGTTAAGTTATGATGAATCTAAACCTGGAGTTCACATTTTGAAATATTTTACTTATCGACTTAATGTCTTGATTTAATGATTGAGTAACGATCGTAAGGGTCACTTGACCTTAGGCAATATCTTAGTACAAGAAGGATTGCTATCAGGGGGTCATTCGACCGATCGAAGGGGAGAGTTCGACCGGTCGAAGTGCCCTCTACTGTGAAGGATTATTGCCGAGGGGTCACTCGATCTGTCGAACGGGGCAACTCGATCGGTCGAACGAGGCAACTCGACCGGTCCTGCATGAAAACTTTTTATACCCCTTCTGGAAATTATTTAAATGTTTTGATTGGTTCCTAGGGCACCTTTAAGACCCCTTTGAACATAAATTCATTCGTTTCAAAATATAATTACGTTTTCAAATTTATACGGATTTTTACTAACTTTGGTTGTATTATTTCTAAGGATTGATTACTTATTGTTACCTTTAAAGTTCTTTAATTTTCTGCTGCTACAAATTTAAGTGAGTAGGAAGAGCCTCAGTGGGGTGCCGCACGACCTAGATTCATATGCGTGGATTTGGGGCATGACATTTAGTGGTATCAGAGTAATAGGTTTAGATCCTTGGGAATGAGCGACGTTATATGCTGAGTGACGTCGAGTGGAGTGTATGATTGAGACGATAAGCTCTTATCATTGTAGAAATATTTCATATGGTTGCATTTGTTAATTGTGATGACGATCTGTGCACACACACATACATATATATATATATATATATTGTGGCATGGCATGCATAGTCTTTATGTATTTTACTTATCAGGACTGAAACTTTGAAACGTTATGACTGTCACTGCTTTCATGTATGGATCAGATAGTGAACATGGTGGGAAATTTTGTTCAAGCTGTAAGTGAATGAGACCAGATGAATGTTCAGGCTCCACCGATTGAAATTCGCTAAATCAATGCACCACCGGTACCAAGACCTCAACACACAGTTATAGAACAGTTCCATAAAAGAAAACTGACCATGTACCATGGACAAGTTGACCTAGACTTGGCCGATCATTGGATAATGGATATGGAAAGACATTTCCGTACCTTGATATGCACTGATGAAGAGAAAATCCTTTGCACATCCGATACATTGATGGGAGAAGCGTTGGATTGGTGGAATAACGTGCTTGAACAAGGGAAGCCAACTACGTGGGAAACATTCAAGGATGAATTCAACAAGCGTTTCTTTCCACGATCTGTGCATACTCATAAATGCCAAGAGTTTGCTAGCCTAGTTCAGGGAGATATGACTGTGGGTGAGTATGTCTCTCGTTATAACGCTTTGTTGCGTTTTGGGAAAACTACAGTTCCGACTAATGAAGATAAGACTCGTAAATTTGAGGAAGGGCTTAGAGAGAATATTTGTAGCCATGTTGATATGTTGCAACACCCGACTATTTCTCTAGTTGAGGAAGCTGCTCGTATTGCCGGGAAAAATGTTGAACGATATCGACAAGGATAACAAGGGAAGAGAGCCAATGACAATAAGAGCAAAGGGAAAGGGAATGCCAAGAAGCCATTCACGCAAAGTTCAGGATCGCATGTGGGTAATCAATAAGGGAATGCGTTCACCGGAGACTCGAGACCGTTATGCCCAACATATAAGCTGCGACACAAAGGGACTTGGTATCTATTGAGCACCTGTTACCTTTGCAAGCAACTGGGGCACATATCCAAGAATTGTCCTTTAAACACGAATGTGACTACACTAAACACAACCACGAACACAAAGAGCTATAACCCAGAGATGAGGGAAAATTTTTTTGTGTGTGGCCAATAGAGACATCTAGTGAAGAACTGTCTGAGTAAGAGATAACCGGGATTGAGTACCAGGGTATTGAGTATGCCAAGCAGATCAAGGATAGAACTACGAGTGGATAAAGGGAAAGGAGTTGCACAATAGCAAGGGCAATATTTCCAGCTTAAGTTGGGGAATATGAATGATACGGTCGTATCAGGTATTCTTCCTATTTGTTCACACGTATACTCATGGATTCTGGTGTAAGGCATTCATTTGTGTCCCGTGATTTTGCTAAATATTTAACTGTTAAGTCCGAACCGCTAGGATATGACTTGTGCGTTTCATTACCCACTAGTGAACTATTACTAACTTCTTCGGTATTCAAGTTGTGTGAGATCAAGATAGGCGATAAGGTGTTGAGCGTCAATTTGATTCCGTTAACAGTAAACTACTTGGATGTTATCTTGGGCATGGATTGGTTATCGGTCAATCAAGCTAGAATTGATTGTGAGCATAAACGGGTTAGTTTCTACCCGTCAGGTCAAGAAGAGTTTATTTTTCAGGGTAAGGGTGTAACTATAATGCCGTACTTGATATCGACGATTCAAGCAAGTAAGATGTGAAGAAAGGCTGTTCGGGTTTCTTATATTCGATTATTGACACATGAGTTCTTGGACCACTAGTAAGAGACATTTCAGTAGTTCAAGAATTTCTAGATATTTTTCCCGATGAATTACCCAATGTATTGATTAAGAGAGAGCTTGAGTTCACGATAGAGGTATTACCAGGGTCGCAACTAGTATCCACATCACCGTACCGAATGACACCAGTAGAATTGAAAGAATTGAAAGTTCAGTTACAGGAGCTACTTGAGAAGAGTTTTATTCGACTTAATATTTCGCTATGGGGAGCTCTAGTCTTGTTTATGAAAAAGAAAGATGGGACAATTCTTATGTGCATCGATTATCAGGAACTGAGTAAGTTGACTGTTAAGAACAAATATCCATTTCCGCGAATAGATGACTTGTTTGATCAATTGCAAGGAGCTCAGGTATTTTCGAAGATTGACTTGAGATCCGGTATTACCAGTTGAAAGTTAAGGAAGAAGACGTTGAGAAGACAGCTTTCAGGAAGAAGACGTTGAGAAGACAGCTTTCAGGAATCGATATGGTCACTTTGAATTTTTGGTTATGCCGTTTGGAGTGACTAACGCGCCAGCCGCTTTCATGGACTTGATGAATTGTGTTTTCAAGGACTATTTAGATGAGTTTGTTATTGTATTTATTGATGACATCCTATTCTATTCCAAGAGTGAGGAAGATCACGAACATCATTTGCGATTAGCCCTATACCAATTACGTGAGAAGAGATTGTTTGAAAAATTGAAGAAGTGTGAATTTTGGTTGACAGAGATTGCTTTTCTTGGACATATAGTGTCGGCGAAAGGAATTTATGTAGATCCTCAAAGATAGAAGCAATTACCAATTGGGTGAGACCGACGAATGTGATAGAGATCCGAAGTTTCCTAGGATTAGCTGGTTATTATCAAAGGTTTATAAAAGACTTTTCACGTTTTGTAATGCCGATGACACAGTTGATGAGGAAAGATGTTGCATTTGAATGGAGTCCAGAATATGAGGAAAGTTTTCAAGAGTTGAAAAGTCGACTAGTGAAAGCACCAATCTTAGTTATTCCGACGGGGACTGAAGGGTTTATAATTTATAGTGATGCTTCATATAGATGTTTAGGTTGCATTCTTATGCAAGGTAACAAGGTCATTGCATATGCGTCAAGATAACTTAGACCGCACGAGAAGAATTATCCGACATATGACCTAGAATTGGCTGTTGTGATTTTTACATTGAAGATTTGGCGTCATTACCTATATGGGAGAAATGTGAGATCTATATGGATTATAAGAGTTTAAAGTACTTGTTCACACAACGAGATTTGAGCATGAGGTAAAGGAGATGGTTAAAGTTAATGAAGGACTTTGACTTGCCAATTCAGTATCATCCGGGCAAGGCGAATGTTGTCACCAATACTCTTAGTCGTAAAGCAACAACCAACATGGCATCAGACTTGACTTCTCAGAGAGAGCTAATTCGAGATATGAAAATTTTGGAACTTGAAGTGATTCCGAGGATTGAAAATGGCTTAATGTCGATAATCGTGGCACAACTACTCTTGATTCATAAAATCATGGAAAGACAACTTTAAGACGTGGCTTTGAAAAAGGTTTGTGATGAGATTGGGTAAACAACCGGAATTCACTTTTGAGAATAATATTTTGAGATTGAGGGGTAGAATTTGTGTACCTGGTGAGAAGGAATTGAAATGGAGCATCCTAAAAAAAAGCACATAACACAAAGTGTACCGTTCATCCGGGAAGCAACAAGATGTATAGAGATTTGAGACATGTTTATTGGTGGTCGGGAATGAAGAGAGAAATAGCACGCTACGTT
This sequence comes from Hydrangea macrophylla, assembly GCA_033977485.1. Lineage (NCBI taxonomy): Eukaryota > Viridiplantae > Streptophyta > Magnoliopsida > Cornales > Hydrangeaceae > Hydrangea > Hydrangea macrophylla. The sequence continues at coordinate 94,102,271 of CM066988.1, read as the reverse complement.
TCACGATGTATGAGTTGTCAACATGTAAAGGCCGAACGTTAAGTACCTTCGGGATTATTACAACAGTTACCGATAGCCAAATGGAAATGGAAACACATTGTAATGGACTTTGTTAGTAGGTTTCCAAGGTCTAAGAAATTGAATACTATTATTTGGGTAATTATTAACCGTGTGACAAAGTCGTCGTAGTTCCTACCGCTTCGAACAACTAAGCCGAAGACTTTAGCTAAGTTGTACATCCGCGAGAATGTGAGACTACATGGTATTCAAGTTTCTATTATTACGGATAGAGATAGTAGTTTTATATCGAAGTTTTCGAGGGCTTTGCAAGAAGTAATGGGTACCAAATTGCATTTCAGTACTGCTTTCCATCCTCGTACCGATGGTCAATCGAAAAGAGTGATCCAGATTTTGGAAGACATGCTTCGTTTATGTGTACTTGATTTCCAGGGGGTGATTGAGAAGACCACTTGCCGTTAATTGAGTTTGCACATAACAACAGTTATCAGTCAAGTATTGGATTGGCTCCTTATGAAGCTTTGTATGGTTGCGTATGTCGTTCACCGATTAGTTGGACAGAAGTCGGAGGAAGAATGATTGAAAGGCCAAAAATTGTGCAAGAGACAATGGACAAGATAAAGATAATTCGACAACGGTTACTGACAGATCAGAGTAGGTATAAAGTTTGCCGACAAGCATAGACGACCGTTAGAATTTGACGTGGTTGATTTAGTTTACTTAAAGGTGTCACCGTCAAAGAGGATTACTAGATTTAGGAGATACGGGAAACTCAATCCGAGGTATGTAGGACCTTTTAAAATCATTAAGATAGTTGGACCCGTAGCCTATCGATTCAATTTGCCAAGTGAGTATGCTCAAGTTCATAATGTATTCATATATCATTGCTCTGGAAACATTTGGTGGAGGATAGAGAACAAGTGATGAATCCGACACCGAATGAAATTCAAGGTGATTTGACGTATGTTGCATATCCAGTAGAGATAGTAGATCGGAAGGATCAAGTCTTACGAAATAAGGTGATATCAAAGGTAAAAGTGTTATGGCGTAGCCAAACAACCGAGGAGGTGACATGGGAAATAGAAGATAAGGTGGGTGCGTACTCAGTATCTGCACCTTTTCGATGCATGAGATCAGTTTGGGGACAAACTTCTTTTAAGGGGGAGAGAATTATAACACCCGTATGTGTTATTGCTTGTCATTACATTGTCATGCATGATAAGGTGATGTGATGTGCATTTATGGTACCTATGTGAGTGAATTTTGACTCACGAGTTGATTTGGATGTCTGTGTTAGAGAACCCTCTGAGACTTTGTAGAATGAGTGTTTTGTTATTGTGAAATCTCTCTGAGTATGAGACGTTCATTGTGGAATACCTTAAATATTTATCTGAGAATAAATGTTTACCTGCGTATTTCACTATCTGTATTATTTTCTGGTTTATAATTTATTTTCGTTGTTAATTTCAGTATCCTGGTAAGGACGAATTAACACGTTGCATAATTGATAGGCTAATTAGCAATTTCAGAAAAGTCATGTAGGAATTTTTGTTTTAGCAACCAAACGGAACTTAGTCGAAAACTTTTATAATTTTTAATTTGCACTCGTGAATGAATGAATTAGGCGTGTTAGAAGTTTCGGAGGAAATTTAGGAGTTTTGAAAACTCACGGGGAGGTAAACACGATTTTCGAGAGTCAATCCTACATATAGAAAGTTATAGGATATTTTTATTTACAAACTTTTCTAACCTAGATCAAGAAAGAGGCCAAAGGGCGATTTTGAAGCTTCGAACTTCTTGACCCCAAACGATGACCGTTCGTCTATTTGTTTTTTCCTAGATTTCATATTCAAACTCCTGGAGGTAAGAGCTTCGTTTTGATACCCACTACGACTTGTTTGGATAAGTTTCCAAAAACTCATTTTCTAGAATTTTTATAGAAAGTTGATAATTAGATTTTTGATCGCTAAGAATTGTACTAGACAGATTTCTGCACGATCTTTGTGTTTAGGTTTTCCTTGGATCGAATTTAAGAGCGTTATTCGGAGATGAGTGATTCAACTATGTATTATGGAATAATTTATTGACATATATTCATATTTTGTATGAAAAGCATGTGTTAGTTCATAGATATATATTGTTTAGTTCATATTGGGCAACTATATTGCTAAGTAGGCCCAATAACATGGTGAAATATTTTGATTATGTCAAAAACACGGTGAAATGTGTTTGGGCATGTTTAGTTGCTATTTGGGTCAAAGGAGCACGTGGTACCAAACCATCGTTGTGGAGCCATTATAGGCAGAAGGTCGCACGTTTGAAGAAAAGAAATGTTGGTCTTACCTTTTCGCATGGACTTATTGGCCAGGAGTCGCGGATAAGGAGTATGGAACGTACACGTGAGACTCTGGATAATAGTATGAAATGTGGAGATATGAATGCGAGCAAGTTTATCATTTATGTGCATTTTTTTGTTTTATTCACTAAGTGTTAGCTTAAACAAATTGAATATGTGTGGTTATTCAAATAACCATTTCAGATGTTAATTGTAATACCCTGTATTTTCAATAATTATTTATGCACAGATGTTCTATATATTTTCCTTGATCATTCTTGAAATTCACTTTCAATCGATCGAAGCTCTTTCAGGCAATCGAGCATTTCAAAGTTCAAGCGATCGAACCCTTGTGGATATCGCAATTTTCTCTTACCCACAGCCTTTTTTATTTAAAATTCTTTTAAAATTTCAAATTCAAAACAAATGAGTCGCCACTTAATTTTTAAGAGGAAAATTAAGAAACCATTTAAAAGGAAACTGATCTTTTGCGAAACCAAAGATTAACTAGGTCTGGGGATTATGGAATGAGAGAGGAAGGAGCCCGTCGAACTAAGACACCCTCTCTCATCCTATCTTGCGATAGGCCTCTACTCAACATCCTTTTAATCAAATATATTAATCTAAGCATGCCCTCAACTAATACATATATACATATACATCACAAAAGCATGTCCAAAGGGTGTAAAATTGCAATTGACAAAATATCATTCAAAAATCAAGTAATTCAGGTAGCAAGCGATATGATATGCAATAGAGAACAAGTGAACTTACCCGGGGTCCAGCAGCGATATTAAACGTGCAATGCATGCGGACAAAAGAAAATCCTAAAAAAAGAATCTCTAATCACGTATACACATAAGGCAGAACCTAATTCTAAGGTGTCGCGCATTAAGTCGAAAAATCAATAAAAATCAAGGAATACAATAAACTAGAGAAGGGTTGAGAAATCGTACCTCAAATGCGCTACAAAACAAAGATTAGTCAACATACTTCACATAATAATATGATATCGCACAATCAATCCTAATTCTCTAGCTTAGATCTAGCAAACATGAAATCCAACTTTATCCAATAACTAGTTCTAATTATAAGCATTGATGTACATAAATGAATGAATATGAACAAGAATAAGACATAGATTTATTCATTAATTTGGATCACTTAGCCTCTGGATTTAAGCTAAATTAATCATTATCAAGATATGGTTTAAGTCCTAAGTCATAGGAGAATCATTTGGGCCATTATTTACAAAGTTGGTCAAATGTGTCATAAAATTTTGAAAATTGCAGAGAGCAGGTCTAGACTTTAAAAAGGGAAAAAGAAAGTCTCTCATGGTTTGATGTCGGTGAATTTTGGACACAAGATGCCTCTGTGAGTTTAGTTTCCAAATAAAAAAGAAAATCAAAGTTTCAACGGTTGGATCTCTGGGAAAAGGACAAACACCGGACATCACTCAGAGATGTACAACTCTCTGTCTAGAGATATTGTTTGATTTTTTAAAAATAGCAAAAAGATCTGAAATGCTTTGTTATTTTTAGGGTATCTTCCTAACACATTAATCTACTTAGAAAAAATTATTTTGAGTCACAAACACTACATTAGAACTCTGATTTAATTATTTCAAAAGAGTGTTGCTGTGCTGAAATTCTGGGCAGATTATTGTTACTTCACAAAACTCATGACCAAACCATTTTAAACATGAAACCACCTTAAAGCAAATATTACAGTGGTAGAATATTGTGTTATTGACACTTTCCCGCTGGTTTCACTTGATTTCAACGGTTAGATTTCGAACTAAAAATCTTTGATCAAAAACAGTTTGTGAACTCACTATTTTCATTTGTCAAGTTCAACTTTTATTTGTTAACCCCAACTATTAACCATGAAGTTGGGTTTAAACCATACCACTTCTCCTACCATTTGATGGTCATTGGAGGCTAAAGACTTTTATATTTGTAGATTTCAAATGAAGTATGAATAGACTTCATGAAATCTCAAGATGATGAATCTAAACCATAGAGATGAGTTTAGACCCAAAATACTTTCTCCTACCACTTGATGGTCATTGAAGATGATGATATGACTAATACTCATGAGTCTCAAAGGAATATAGAAGGGATTCCATGAAACATCAAGCTAGAGGACTCAAGTCATAAGTATGGACTTGGATCCATCTATTTACTTATAAAAAAAGTGATGATCAAACTTTGACTCCCATGTGAAGTATAAGCTTACATGAGATTCAAAACATCAAACTCAAGAGCTTTCAAGGGAGATATTGAAGATCTCCAAGAATCTCAAAAGAAGAACATAAACAAGAAAAATAGAAGAAGGATTAAATGAACTATGAAGTAAGGACTTCCAAGTTTACTTGACAAAACTCTAAAACTTAATCAAGAAAAACTAAATGACTTGAAGATTAAAGGTTCAAAAGAAAGAAAACACAACTAAGATTAGAGGGTCACCTCCAAGACTATCCTCAAACTTCTATATTATGAAAGTCTTCCAAGCTCTTCTTCAAGTTCTCCTCCCAATGTTCTCTCTTCTACCCCAAATATTTTTCTCTCAAGAATTCTCCTAAACTCCTCTCAAATTCTCCCAATATTTTTCCTCCCTTGCTCCCTTGGTCCCCCTTCTTTTTTTGTATATCTTTTTCAATAAAGATACCTCTTCTTTTATAGGCAAAGTTACCAAGTATTTTCAGTGAATTCGGAGTAAAAGCCAAGTGTAAACATCCCATTTGGTGGTACAATATGTACTTTCTGAAATTAGGCAGACTGCTGTCCAGCGCGGCAGTTCAAAAACTGTCGCGGCATTCCGTGAATGCCGCCGCGGCAGTTCATGACTGCCGTCGCGGCACTGTGTGACTGTCGCGCGGCATTCATCAAATGTCGCGGCAATTAATGGATTGCCGCATTTTTGTCAGTCTTACTTTATCAGTTTTTTGTTCTTATTCGCATACGCATACATATTCCACTGCAAAATACAGACTTTAAAAGTGAACGGCAGTCAGAAATTGTTGGCGGCACTTGGTGAATGACGGACCGGCACTCTCTGACGCCCGTCCGGCACTCACTGAGTGCCGCGAATGTCTGCCGCGTGCCGTTTTTAGCTGAGCTTCCCTTTTTAGGTCTTCCTTTTTTTCAAAGCAAATAATATTTGAAGATCTTTTCCAAAAATTTGTGTTTTATACCTGAATTCTCCTAAATACCTGGTATTTTCTTCTTTCTGTGAAATTTTATCGCGTTCAGAGAACTTTCTGAAGAGCTTGGAACACTTCGAATCTTCCGGTCCTTGTCATCATCGGATACGGAGGTGACACTCTCCTAAATTTGACGTCTGGTCAAAATTGGGGTGTCTACAACCCTGTTCAATCATTCGAAACCCTACCGACATAAATTTAATACGTGGTCCCTACTTCAATCGATCAAACTTTTTTCAATCGATCAAACCTGACCAATCTGCTTTCGAGTGATCGAACATCCTTTGATCGATCGAACCTGTAATCATCAGGATTCCCAGGTTTCACGCAAAAATATCCATCTGCATTCCCTTTCCCAGACATATACATTATGCTCGTGTGTTGGGTGTGGTTGTTGAACTTGAGAGAGTTAGAGAAAAAGTGTGTATGCTTGTGTTTATTTATATATACACAAACTGTTAGGGATATATACTAAAAGCCATGCTTTATGTAGTTAATTTATTATTCATTTAATAAATTCAGTTATTCCATTTTTATGAGAATTTGTGTGGGCAATGTTTGTATTATATTGTTAATTTAATATTATGCATTTGTGTCTCTCATTCTACATAGTAGGTGGTTTGGTGTGTAGAGTTCGGCTTACACATGGAAGATCAGGCCATCGGATCTTGTAGAATGTAAGATTTGGTTTACAGTTTTAGATGGAATTGGACACACCATTGGTAGGACTGCAATATGGTGTTGTAGTAGATTTGTCTTGACTGTGGGAAACGGTACAGTTTCAACTCACTATGTTGGTACACTTTTTGTATTAAACGGGACCGACTTGGGGTAAATATCTTTATACTGACTTATAAGATAACTAATACCTCATGGCTATTATGAGTGCTTATGCTCTAAATCTTAACTTAATTTATAGACACGTGCATTTGATATTTACACTTTGATCCCTAAAAGGGTGAGATCCTTAAATGGGTCAATATCTCATTGGATTGGGTGACAATATTAATTGTGTGGTGGATATAAATTAATGATGGAATCCATGTCTCAATTTTGGGATTGATGATATCTCCTTGAGAAAGCTTATAAGTTTTGATTATGTCAAACCCTGCAGGTGGAATTTGTATCCGACATATCAGATAAGTTAAGCAGATGATCTCAATGAATTTTAAGAGATTAAGTCAGTAATTATATTTAATTAATGGATATCTGTAATCTTAACGTGGGGAGATAATAAGCATTTAATAACATGGAGCTCGAAATATATTTTTGAGATAAGGGTAAGAGTGCAATTATAATTCTTTAGTGGTATGAATTATAATTTATGGAAATAGGAATATGATTCAGTTCAAATTAGGGTTTCTTAATTCCATAAAGAAGCCTATTCCTTATTGACTTCTTATGGTCCCTATCATAGCCTATATATATGTTGCTTGGGCTCTTCTCTAAGTTTGCGTTTTTCCATCTAGAGTATTATAACTCGAAATAGAAAAGAGATCGAAAAAGAAAGAGCAGAAAATTAAAAGGATTTTGAAGAGCCCACCACTCAGTTCAATATTCTGGCAGCAGAGGAATATGGTAGAAGATCGTGAGCTGTTATCCAACTCATGTTCTCGATTCGTCTATTGCAACAATCCGTTTTTGCAGTTCAAGGTAACCCTAGTTCCGCCTTTGTAGGGTTATTATAGATTTCACGAATTTTGTTGCAGTACCAACTTATAGCACTGTCAACGGATTCTGGGAACGCAGTTTTTCTAACCTCAAACATCCATATATATACACACATACACACATATACACATATATATACATACAGAGAGAGAGAGAGAGAAGCAGAGAAGAAAGAAGACGAAAAAAAGAAGGAGAGAGAAGGAGACAGAGAGAGACAGAGACGAGGCAGAGGAGACAGAGAGAGGCCTCCATTAAAGCTTTGGAATTCAAACAAGCCAAACGCGCCCTTAACGATGTTCGGTGAGTTCCAAACTTACTCAGTAGCTTAGTTGTGATGTTTTACATATTCTGTATGTTTGAAAAGGATCCAAACACTCCCTAACGTATTCTAGACATTCACTGCCATAATTTGGAGAAGACGGAGTATAAGCAATCGAATTGAGTTCAATGGATCGAACAACCCTGAGTCTCAAGCGATCGAAATGGCTTCGATCGATCGAGACCACTTGACTTCGATCGATCGATAACACTTCAATCGATCGAACATAACTTTCTTTAAGCAATTGAGAGGACTTCAATCGATCAAACCTTAGTAGAGTTTGGTTTTTTCCTTTAGTTTATAATTCAAATGCTTAGCTATTTAATTGATGTTTCATGTTTCTATTATGCGATAGTATGGGTTACGGAGGAAATGGGATACGATAATGAGATTGAGATAATGTGGTGAAAAACGTACTAAGGTTTGGAACGTTAGTAACATTACGACGTATTAACGAGATAAGGTTTGAGTTATGTTGGTGGGTAACATTGGTTAATCCTGGTAATTGAGTCAGTGGGGTATTGGTGACCATCAGTACCAGTGTGTCAGTATTATGGGTTGGTCGTGAACACATCTGCGTGGAATGTGAGCGTTATGTATTATGCTAGCAAGAAGTACTGATGCATATATATTATGAATGGACGATACTCGCAAGCGTTCTTAAAAGCAGTGAACACTAAGAGTTCTTAAAAGCGGTGAACAAGAGTATTGGTGCGTCCATAGGCTAGTCGTTATATGAGAGCGATGTATAGTCCTCGCAAGAGTTCTTAAAAGCGGTGAACATCAAGAGTTCTTAAAAGCGATGAACAAGAGCACTAGTATGTTGTGATGATATAATCAGCTCGGTATAGTTAGTTGGGATGAGTACAGTCAGTCTTAGAGTTGGAGAATGATGTGAATCGGTTAATGAAGTGTCTGAATAAAAGAGGAAAACATTTTATTAATATCACTTCTTATTATCGTTCAGGACTGGTAATTATGTTATTTCTATGAGACTGTGTTAGTTAGTTCTCACTCAACTTTCAGTAAGTTGACGACCTTTATTGCCTGGACATTCCCCATCCATACTACCCTATCCCTAACAATGCAGGTATTGAAACTTACGGTGATGGATACTACCCAGAGTTGGATTATGCAGAGGGTGGCCCCACTGATGCCGGTTATACTAGAGAGGAGTATTATGCTGATGGCTATCCTTATGCCAACTGAAGATTTGAAGATAGTTATTTCTAGTTTATGTTCTGTCGAACACTGTTTTGTTTTAGTTAACGGGTACTTGGGCATATGTTGTCTCCAGACCTGTTGTGATCCTGAGGACCACTCTGATGTTTATAATAATGATACTGCTTTTATATTTCAGTTTTTACTATTCCTATTTATCTTGTGGACTAGTACTGTGTAGTGTGAAAAATTAGTGACATTCACCCGTCATTTCCTATGGACCCAAAAAGGAAATTTATTTTTCTCTATTTTTGCTGCTCCGGGGCGTGACAAGAATTTTTGGTATCAAAGCCCTAGGTTTGTGATACTTTCGTTCACTAACAAGTCCACACCATCTGGTCCTAGTATTTAAGATCCTTGAGATGAGATATGAGTTTAAGATAAGTTCGTCCTTCTAACGATAGTTAGTTTGTGACTGATGCCTATGGAGGACACGTGATTCATGGGGGTACTGTAGAGCCAGCTGACCCGGAGTTTTATCATGACCGCATACACCAGATAGCAAGTAGATATCTAGAGGAGGATATGTGGAAGGCTCTTTATGTGACTGGGAAGACTCACCCTACAGAGAAGCGTATAGATGCTTACCATTCAACGAGGATTGGTAGGGATATTTACCAGGAGATTTTACGCTTGATCAAGAGTAAGTTGGAGATGGACGCTATAGAGCTTCGAGATATTCTTGGAGGACCTATTGAGGCAGCACCAACAGTAGCACCACCATCACCGGTACCCGACGTACCAGTGCCAGTTCTGAAGCCTGAGCCGATTTAGGGCGTGGAGGACCCAAAGCCGGAGGATGAGCATCCTAATGAGGATATTGACGGGGATGGAGAGGAGGAGCCTATGGATGACGAGGACCCAGCGGAGGAGGATCCTGCAGACGGTGACGATGATGACGAGCCAGAGGATGACCAGGAGGAGCCAGAGTTTGAGCCAAAGGACCCAGTAGAGGGAGATGAGATTTTAAAGATTCCAACAGAGGATATCCCTGATGAGGAGCTAGTAGTACCTGAGATACCTGTTGTGTTTGATTTACTAGCAGGACCCGTACTACATATGGCAGCTATTGCCAATATGGCAGCCGAGTGGGTAGCACCACAACCAGCTGGACTTCTGATAGGACAGGCTATGGCCCTAGTTGGGGATTTTGCTGAGTTGATCGCCGATGTCGCCGAGCCAGCATTTGGTGCTCAGGATATGGATGTTGATGAGATGATCGTGGAGGATTGGGATATGGGAGTAGTAGTTGGAGGACTTGCTGCACCAGCAGAGGCCGATCTACCTGTAGAGATGGATATTACACTAGAGGATGAGGTATTAACAGCAGGATCAGATGCCGACGACTTTTAAGTCGGGATCGACAGGGTTTAGTTTTTGTTAGTTTATATCAGGACATTTTGTCCACCAGATTTTTGGGAGCTTGAGAGATAGCTATTTGACCATAGCTTTTGTATAGATATTATCAGTAGTGGCAGTATTGTTAGTAGCCGACCTTAGCACTGTTGTAGCTTTGTCCCATGTGATACACAGTTTGACTAGTGTGTACTATGCGGTACATCTTTTGTTATATATATACGAGCAGTACTTTTGTTATGAATTATAGTGTTTTTGAGGTTGTTATGTGTTATTTAGTAGAACTATTAGTGTGTACTATGCGGTACATCTTTTGTTATATATATACGAGTAGTACTATTAAAGCAGATAATATTATCACTTTATGGAAGCATATCTCTTACTTGGAGGGAAAGTTAGCCGAATGAAGACCATATATGGACTGGATTCAAGATAAATATGTATACACATATATATATATATAATTATATGGTTGAAGATATGGAAGTCAAGAGCAGATTATGGAGATAAATATGGTATTTTGTACCAGATTATCATTGCAGATTTTTCTTACCTTATCCCGAAGACCAGCCAAGGTGCTATAAATAAGCAGGTCAGCTAACCATTCAACTCACTCTGCATGATTCTTGAGACAATATTCAAACAGCATTCAGAGCATTTAACCCCGCGTTCTTGTGTTCTTAGCTTTATTAGCAATAGGTCGGTCCTCTTTGTTATTTTCTGTTTTCATCCTTCCTGTTGAACAATCAGAGCTTGTTTTGATTCTGTTCTTTGTTTTTTTGTTGATGTTTTTCCAAACACATTCAATAAAATATCTTCATATTTTATTAATTGTGAAACGAAGGTGTCTATGACTTGCGGTGGACCGTGATCACTAGTAGACGGCGTTAAGTCGTGGTATTAGAATGATGTACTATCGCTTAAAGCGTTATATCCCTGTAGTACGGTGAACTGGGCATATGTTTTTAAAAGCTAGGGATGGACTGACGTGGTGTCCATGACATGCGGTTGACTGTGCATATGTTCTTAAAAGCGGTGTACAAAGTATTGGTGTATCTATAGAAGTGAACTACTGTCGAGTCTGTTCTTCTATCATAATGTGTTGTCGGTCTTAATTTAGTAAGACGTTAGTAATCGGGCAATCGGTTTCATTAAAGAGAAGAAAATTTAATTGTTTATCGTTTATAACTCGTAATAACTTCAATAATTGATACCCTATTAGTATCTAATTCACTCAGCTTTTATTAAGCTGACGACGTTTATGCCACTAGACATTTTTAATCTCCAGTGCACCTTGGTTATGACTATATAGGTGAAGGACCTGCAGGCGAGGACTACTATGTCGGTGACGATGTTCTTATGGAGGATTATCCCCACAGAGGTCAGACAGAAGAGGACTATTACGCCGAGGACTACCTCTACGCCAATTGAAGATTAGGCTAGATAGTAGTTTAATTATCCTTATTGTTTTCAGATCTTTTTGTAATTAAGCATACGTTGCCTTGACGTTTGTAATTTATTATATTCTATTTGATTCGAGACTCTGATTATAATAGTTAGCAACTTTCTTTTGACTTTAAGTTACATTGCTATCGAGAACCTAGATTATATTCTCGTGATCTTTATTTCTTTCTGTTGCTTAGTACTACGTGGTGTGGACAATCATGTAACTTTAGCAGTCACTGTCTTTGGACCCAAAAAGGAAATTTATTTTTCTCTATTTTTGCCGTTCCGGGACGTGAGTAAATTTTTCTCATTTCTCTTAAAACAATGAGATTTAAGCACTTGAAATTAAACATACATTGCTGAACATGATCAATTCTCACTATCACCTAATTATGAAAAGATCCAAAAAAAAAAATCAATTTACTGAGAATGGGTGCTCAAACATCATCATATATAAGGCCCACAAAATATAGTAAAATAGTATACTAAGCCATGTTCTGTCACAATATATGGCGGAATATTATAATAAGCCGAGATAGCCATGGATGTTCAAACATCATCAGATCTATTGTGGGCTTCATTAATTGCAGGACAAAGGAATTAATAGTTAGAGAGGCAAAAGCAGTTTTACAATCTCAAGTTAGAAGAGTTCTTGAAACACAACCCTAATTGACCATTGGGCCTCAAATCAAAACAAATCTCAGCCATTGGATTTGAAGTTCTGACGTAGTGTTCTCAGTTGAGTACATGTGCTTCTATCTTCCCTTTACCCCTCTTTTAATCTTTTGCTTCCATGCGTGGATTCTCAAACAAATTTTGAGAATAAAATTCATAACCACAAAGATCTAGCCGTGTTTGCCATAATGTTCAAAACATCACCAGATCTAAGCAAAAAAGGAAAGAAAGAAAGAAAAAAAAAAAATTGTCAAAGTTTGATCCAGATCTGTGATTCTTACCTGGCATTAGGACGGCGACGGCAATGGCTGGAGATGGTGGGCGACGGTGGGTAACGGCGATGGCGAAGGATGAGGCGAAGGCGGCGGCAGCTTCTCTTCTTGCCTCTTCCTTGTTCTTCCTTCTTTTCTTTGAAGTCTGATATCGCGTTCCTTTTTTTTAATCCCAAGAGCTATCCCAAGCTATCTTGTTATCCGACCTAATACCAACCCCTCCATGGGATGGACTTATCCCAAACTAAGTGGGATAAAAACCCCTTTATAAATTGAAAAAAAAAAGGGATAAAAACCCCTTTGGGATTATTTTTTTCTCCTATATATCCAATGGCGCACCAAACACAGAATATGATACCTTATCCTATCTGACCCCCTTATCTGGCCTGCCAAACATGGCCCTAGGGTCTAGGACCATATAGTATGGAAATATGGCACTTCACAAGTCCACTTTATGACCATTTGTTTATTTAGCCCTCGAAGCAATAAGTGTCTCCCGTGATACCGACCTACATAAGTGCATTATCGCTATGGGAGATCTCCCATAACACCTTACACCCCTTTAAGATAGGTCTGAGCCAGCCTTGGCTTAAAGGGGCGATTTAGATATTATCTCTCTAAGGTCGAGGTGCTCTGTACCTCCCTTAGGTAAAATTAGTTTCTACTTCATACATATATACTTGTGCTCATATATACATATAATATTCTAATCAGCCTATCTCAACCATTATGACTGGATTCGCACAAGGGGCATTGCGTGAGCGATTATAGGGACCTGGTAGACAATCGCGGTAGCACCTTCGTTGGGGTCCTACCATGATTCAGTTATAAAGGATTTCAGGGTCTTTAGCTTGGTGGCTAAGGATAAGAGATACATTAGGGACCACCGATAGATACCATGACATGCCTGTAGTCCTTACCCTTTTTAGAGATCGTGGGACTACGTTTGGTACCTTTGTCATTATATGGAATAACCAACTAATAGCCAATGATGGTGCTATATGCATATGACAGCAAGGCATGGGGTCAGCTATGAGTGCCAACACCAATGGTGAGTCACGCTTGACAAATGCTATATATATATATATATATATATGAGATAGTGACCAAGGATTAGCATAATTTATTGAGACCTAGAGAGAGAAAGACCGTTGTTGGCATTCTTAAATGAGTAATACTTGGGGCACAACCAAAGCCACAATCTTTTGCCCACAACCTCTATTTTGTGTCTATCTCTCTCCTAGTGGGCACTGTGGGACCCATCAAGAGAAAGATAGACACAAAATGGAGGTTGTGGACAAAAGGTTGTGGCTTTAGTTGTGCCCCAAGTATTACTCTAATTAAATAACTGAGGCATAAGCGTCTCCCTTCATTAGATACCAAAGCTTTGCCTGAAGAGTGCCTCTTTCTCTTTATCTCGCCTTTGATCTCTAAACTGCTTTATCCTCCACCTAAGTCCATTCTTTGATTTTCCTTTCTTTGTGCTATTGAACGTAATTATCATTGCATTACGAACAATCAATCAAATCACATACCCACAATCATCTCTCGTAGAAATACATATGGAAAGGGATCCTCGTCCGCACCTTGCAGCAGTCACATTGAGCAGCACCCAATATGGCATATGCAGAACCACAAATTTTTTTTTTTTTTTGAATTTTTACAAAAATGAAAATAATAATAATAATAATAAACTTATGGTCCTACATATGCCACTTGGGTGCTATCCCAAATGGCTGCCGACAATCCTCAAGCAACACATACACAAAGAAAAACAATTAGGGGTGTTTTGGACCCGAACCACAAGGTCCAGTTCACGTCGGGTTCACGGGTATTTTGAACACCCCCAAATACATGCAATGTAGCAAATCCTTGGAAATGTAAACCTTGATATTGCTGTAACAACCCTAATTTTCTAAGTGCTTTTAGTAATTTTTATATAATTATTTTCGAGTGTTAGACATTAACTGTGTGTATGTATCTTAGTGACACCTAATAAAAATGTTGAAGTAGCATGTACGGGTAGTTAGTATGTTAAGTAGTGTGCTTAACATAGAAATTTAGTGCCTGGGGTCATGGGTACCCATTGGGCTAATCATTTGTCACATTAGAATGCATTTTCGGGTCCATATATAAAGCCTTTTTGTGAGGCCCTTAGATAAAAAACGGGATTCACATGTTTGTGTGTGTTTTATTTATAAGTGTTGTGTGTGAAATATATATACACATATATTAAACCCTAACCCCCATTTAACAAAAAAAAAAAAGGGAAGAGGAGAGAAGAAACTAGAGAAACAGACGTTTGTGAGAGAGAGACAGACGTTTGTGAGAGAGAGAGAGAGAGAGAGAGAGAGAGAGAGAGAGAGAGGGAGAAGAAGAAGAAGAAGAAGAAGAAGAAGAGAGGGACCTCAACCTTTGGTTTGTGTAATCATCATCAACCTTGAAGTCCTAAATTGGTGAGTTAACTTGTTATTTTCTTTCAATCTCGTTTGATTGAAATTTAAATAGATAGAATATTAAATTAGTATGGTTATGGATTATGAGATTTAAGTATTTTTTTTTACAATGATTGAAGTTGTGATTTGAGATTTATAGATGAGCATTGAATATGTATTTGAGCAATTATTCAATTTTCGGATTTGGGGTTTTCACGGATCAGATTTGAGTAGAAAATTCATAATAAATCATATGTTCCAGTTTTCGTGATTCTGTTCGCATGGGCCTGTAGGAAACGCAAATCTGGACAACTTTTGTCTAATGGTATTTTTTCCAATTCTACACCGTTTGGGCAGAAAAGTTATATTACAGTAGCAGTTTTGTGAATGTTAAAATAAGTGTTTTTACCATATCACATTTTTGTGTGATTTCGTGTTCGTTAATATGAATTAATTTGTTTGTACTTAGGGAGCTATGAGTCCTCATGTATAGTTGAGCTTTCTGAAATTGTGATTGTGCAATTTTGTAAGAGTTATGAATCTGTGTGAACATGTAGCTGTTAATATGATTTTAACGGGAATTTGATTTGAGATATATGAATCTCTTATAAAGTTGAGTTTTGTGAAAAACGTGGATGTATGAACGTTAGAAAAGTCCTTATAGTTCACCACTACTCCTTATAATTTTAGGCGGCGACTTCGTGGATGACCCGTCCTTGTATGATTAGACGGCGACTACGTGGATGGCCCGTCTCTTTATTTTTAAGCCTTATGCCCGGCTTGTTGGTCTGTTTCATGTGTATTTAGATATTATTTTATTGACGTCAAGAACGTAAGGACTAGCCTTTCGGTGGATACTCACATCCCAGTGATACCCCATGGGAGTTGGGACCGGAGTGGGAGTTAGTATTACGTTAGGAGACACATGGGATATATGTGTAGGCTGAACCATGGATGGGTGGCCGAGGTGGTGAACATAAGGTGTAATTTGGATCGAATATTATGTGTTTTTTTTTATTTGCGGATTTACAGTTGTAATGTGGTTTATGATTTTCAGTTATATGAAATTCTAGGAATTGGTAGTCGTGTAGTTTTCAGGATTTTAAATAATTTCGGTGTTGTGCCCGTTAGCTGAAACCTATCATTCTATGTGTAACGTACAATTTTTGGGAACGTAGTAATTTGATAATAAACTGGACCAGATTAGTAAATTGAATATTTTGGATACTTAGATTCATAGTTTATGGCCGTTTCGCGTAAACTGAAGTAAAACGACGATCCGAACAACTTTCGTGTTTTACATTTTTTTTAAAAACGTCATCTTGATACTATTTTCATCGATTTTCAGAATCTGCTAAACATCATCTATGTAGGAGCTGAATTTTAATAATTAATTTCTGAATTATCTATTTAGAATTTATGAACGAGGGCGCGTGTCATTCCTTGAAAATTTTATTCTTGACATTTTTCGTGTTTTAAGTTTTGTCTAATTCCAGTTCTTTGTTAGAGATAAAATCATTTTAATTAATAACACCTTATTATTGGTTTATATTATTGTGTTAAGTTCTATTTGTACAGGATGGTAGGCCTACTAATGGTTTGCAGGTATCGGCCTACCATAGTTAAGAAAGGTAAGTATTTAATTGTTTTTATTCGGGCAAGAAACTACTTGTCACCACATAAATGGAAACTACTCTATTGTCCAGATATGTATGTGGAACTACCTGTCTTGGCCCAAGAATGTTGTAGTATGATTTGTAGTCTACGGGTTCAAGTTGTATCCCTAAGACTTGTGTTTTGTTTAACTCATACCAGTCATGTGACTGACCCGAGTGTGTTATGCATTCGGGTGCGTTTCTGTTTGAAACGTAGTCGGATGAGATGTGCAGGATAGTATAGTTGGAGTTTATTGTGGAGCAGCCGATCTGTTCGTGAAGTTGAAAATACCTTCTTTTTATTCTTTAATTATTATATGATACTCTTTTATTTAGTTGGCATTGTGAGCAATGGTTGAGAACTTGTATTAGATATAGTTATATTTCAGTTGTATTATTGGACTTTTGGGGACGTTTATAGCAGATTTGACCTGAGATAGTGTAGTGTTGAAATTGTTCCGTTTATTATTATAACTAGATATTTTTATTGTGATTCGATAGAGGAAATTATATATATTTTTATTGTGATTCGATAGAGGAAATTATATATATTTTTTTTATATAAAGGGAAACGTTTGGTTTTCATTTTGTAATAAATGAGAATGGGGAAAATTTGAAACGTGGATTTTTCTTGTAATGTTTTTGGGAATGAATTTGATGATAAATGAGTTTTGTTTAAATAGAAATCATGTGGTTTATGAAAGCAAATAAAAATCAGTTTATCTTAAAATGGTTTTTTAAAATTGGATATGGGTTGTCACCCTTGGATTTTTGGGTGGTTAAATATTGATTAGGGTATGTACTTAATTGAATATTGGTTGTCCAAAAATCGGGGTGTGACAATTGCGTTCCAAGGATTTGCATACATGGCATGCACAGAAAGGCTTGCTGATTTGGGAATTGTGGACCCTATCGAATGGTTGGGAAAAAAAATATAAATAATAAAAATAAAAATAAATAAATAAATAATGGTGAAGTGGGCAAACGTGATCAAGGATTCATCCTGATCAAGATCAAGTTATAAGTCAACCAAACATAAATGTGTGTATATACAAGTGTATAGTTGCCCTTTTACTTCGTACGCAAAAATTCCTAGATGAAGGGAAGAGTGGATTAGACTCTCACAGTACTGGTGTCGGTTGGGGAATGTTCAAAGATGTGATGTTATGACAGTGTACCTATCCACATATGTTCCGAACTCTGTCAGGTTAAAAAAAACATGTGTACGACATAGAAAAGTGTTGAGGGAATCTCCAGTATTTTGCCCACTTATGGTTCTTCTGAGTTTTGTGTGATGCCAAACATTTACACGGGTGTTATATTCTTAAGATTGAGGGTTCGAAACTCCACAACAGTATAGTGTTAGTGGGCAATATTTTTTGGGCTCTCAAAGAGAGGTCAAAGTTGGAAGTCTCATGGGTCGTGTGAGTGGGTTAGAAAAACAAATCTTAAGTAGTTGGATGATTCGTATCCAAAGTTTGGTGTGAGTTTGAATCCTACCGCTCACACACCTCCTTGATTTACCTGGTGTATGTGTTGTGCGGTCGGTGCACGTGCTCGGGGTTTGTCTCAAGTTCTACTCCGATAAAACAACAATCGATACTGATCCTGAAGTCGCAGAGGACAGGCTGGAAAATTTGTCCTCGTCATTTGAAAAAAAACATCTACACCATTTACACCAACTTGGCTTGTGAAGTTGGGCTGAGCTATTTTTACCATTTAATGGGCTCAAGGGTTCGAAACTTTTATGGGTCGATGTAAGTGGGATGGAATGACGAACTTCAAGTAGTTGAACGAACTATATCCAGAGCTTGATGTGAGTTCGAATATCTCTATTGTCAACCTGCTTCCTTGATTTTGATTGGTGTGTGCGTTGTAAGATCGGTGCATGTACCCGGCCCGGGGTTTGCCCTCTATCCTAGTTCGATAAAACAGATTCAATCGGTAATTATGTTTGAAATATGATGGTAAATCTAGACCACGAAAGACATGTGAAGATATTTATCCTCGTCTTTGGAAAAATAATTTGCAACACCATTTAATTAAATTTTGTTTTTACTCAGATATCTATTTTTATCACGTCAGTATAGTGACGTGGTGTGACGGGTTCCCTGAATCACTTGTCCTTTGTAATTAACTGCCAAGTCCAAGGATATGCCAAGTTTGGAAACAATTACTATTAAGATAGGCTAAACATTTTGGAGAGTGGTTCTTTCCATCAAAGAGAAATCTGTCCAGAATATTGATAGATCCTGATTGTTTGATCAGCAAATTTAGAAAAGGGAAAGAAAATAGAAAGGGAGAGGATAAGGGAGAACCATTTCCTTTCTCTTCCTAAGCTTAATGAAGAGAGTGCAATGGCAGCAAATTAAAAGCAAAGTAGTGGTTTGACTATAATTGGAGTTTTTTTTTTTGCTGGGAACTATAATTGGAGTTGCTTTTGCATGGACACCAACAAATTGGATATTCTACTATTCGGCTGCAGGAAAATGTAGGGAGCTATATATTAAAGCTATTTGACCTACGTTTGGACATAATTTTAGAGAGAGAGAGAGAGCAAACATTTTTCCCCCCGCTCTGAGAAAGACAATGAAATAAATAGCAAGGAAAAGAGGGACAGATGAAATTAAATTTAAATTTTAAATTTTACGAGTCATTTTCTTTACTGTTCTCTTGATTGTATAATAACTAGTATTTTTATTTTTATTTTTATTTTTTTTTTACTTCTTACCTTGTTTAATGAAGAAAGAAAACAATAGAGTTCATGATTTTAGTGAAGGAAACAAAAGGATAACAATTTTTTTTTGTTTGGTTAATAAAGAAAATAGGGAGGAAAAAAAAAAGGGAAGGAAAAGAAAGAATGATGAAAAAATAAATTAAAACTTTGAATTCAGTCAATCACTTCGTCCCCTTTTTTCAAGTTAAAATTACATGTCAACATATTTCAATTTTTAATGTAATTTTAGCATGAAGAAAGGCATAAAATAAATAAATAAATAATAAACAAAGTTTCTTTTCCTTCTCTATAGTTTTAGCCTCTTCAAATACAGTCACTAAACAGTCAAATATTTGTCACTCCTAGATTTTTCTTTACCATTGTAGAGACTAGCCACTGCTATTATCACGCACTAGAATTTTCATGGTCCAAAAACTATTCTTTAAATCTATATATATATATATATCTATATACTAAGGTAACAGAATAGATTAGGGTGATGCTATTTCCACTCCATCATTGAACTAAGGCACTCCATGGTACCATTCTTAAAGCATGTGGTACATGCATGTCATGCATTACATACATGGTACCACATGCTCTGATAGTGGTACCATGGAGTGCATTGGTTCAATGATGGAGTGGAAATAACAATTCCCAATAGATTAATATGGTATTGACACCTGACAACATTTACTCCTTGACAGCCAACTCCTCTCTAGAACTCTCTACATTGAAAGCAAAATTGAAACTCTTCCCCTCCCTCTGCACAAACCTAAACTGTCTCTCCCTCCCTCTCTCTCTCTCTCTCTCTCTCTCTAACGTGTCCTCCTACACTATTAATTGAATAATTCCTACTTCGTGTGCCTCTTCTTCCTCTGCGTACAGGGCTTTCGGCTACTTCTGTCAGAAAGTCCTCTCTCTCTCTCTCTCTCTCTCTATATATATATATATATACTTGTTCGTGGATTGCTTTCTCTCTTTCTCTCTCAAAATCAATTCTACCCTTTATTTTTGGTGTATTTTCATGTACTTTTTGTTGATTAGTATGAGGGTTTTACATGGGAATTGTTTAATTTCACAATCAAAGAATTTAGTTTGAGTAATGATGTGTAATTGCTTTGCCTCTCTTCCACCGAAGGGCATTTTTCAATTCAAAGTAGCGTAATTTTGATCCAATCGCAAAAATCAAATCTGGTAATTAACATTGGGATAATTAAAAATCACTCAACAATTTGTTAACAAATGAAAAGTCAGTTCCCTACTTTTTAAAAATAAAAAGGAAATCATCTTAAAACTAAAAATTCTAAAATCAGTCAACTTTTGATTATTTTAAAAATGAAAAATAAAAAAAAATTGCATTTACCCCCTATATTCTTCCTCACCACCACCCGTCGCCGCCACCACACCTACCATTCCACAACCACCACAACCAGCCACCAACCGTCACCACCACCCACACCACACCACTCACCACCAGTACCATGACCACCACCACCACCATGGTCGGCCACTACACCACACCACACCTTCACCATCACTACTACCAGCCATCACCGTACCACAATCTCCCCTACCACACCACGACCACCACCATGTAGGCCACCACACCACACCTCACCATGACTAAACCCCAACCTCCCCATCTCTTCTCTCTCTTTGATCTCCTCTCTCTCTCTAGAAGATAATCACCATGAAGAACTCTCCCTCTTCTCTCAAGAAGATAAAAAAAAAAAAGAGTTGTAGGTTGAAGCAAGAGTCCAAACCTAAGGAGCAACTCACTAAACTTGATCAGGAGCAACTCACTAAATGTATGGAGCAACTTACCAAACGAGAAAAAAAAAAAAAAAAAAAGTGTTCCAGGTTTGGAGCAACAGTCCAAACCTGAAGAGCAACTCACCAAACGTAAGGAGCAAACGTTTGGTGAGTTGCTCCATACGTTTGGTGAGTTGCTCCCGATCAGGTTTGAGGAGCAACTCACCAAACATATGGAGCAACTCACCAAACGTTTGTTACTTACGTTTGGTGAGTTGCTCTTCAGGTTTGGACTGTTGCTCCAAACTTGGAACTTTTTTTTTTTCCCTTTTCGTTTAGGCTCCCCGATCAGGTTTAGTGAGTTGCTCCTCAAGTTTGGACTGTTGCTCCAAACCTAGAACACTTTTTTTTTTCCTTTTCGTTTGGTGAGTTGCTCCATACATTTTGCGAGTTGCTTCTGATCAAGTTTGGTGAGTTGCTCTTTAGGTTTGGAGACTTGGTCCAACCTGGAACTCTTTTTTTATTCTTGTCACACCCCAACCCGCCCCCGCGGGCTAGGACACGTGTAACAAAGACAACAAATACCAAACAATCAATTTTTAACGTTCCAAAAATAACATTTTGACTGAAATATCAGGGGTAGTATATTCTTTTATTAAACAAAATAATAAAAAGAAATAATATAAAATCTTAAAACCGCCGAATGGTATTTGGGCAGAGTTCCCCCTATTATAGCACCATTCACCCTGTTTTCAAAACAAGAATATTTTAACCCCTGCTACACTGATTTATTTAAATATACCAAAACACACCAAAAACCCAACTAATATATACAGAGATTCATTCTAACATAATAAAAGTTTAAGTCATAACCTTTAATATATATTGATAATAATTATACCACAATTCCCAAACATCTCTAACTTGTAACTTAAAAATAAATAAATAAATAAAATGAATATTACAAAACCAATCTTAGCAAACCCAGTCCCGTAGTCTCGATCATTTCTCATTGTGATGTTCATCTGAACCTGCGTGGTCATTAGCCACAAAAATCGAATAAGCTTTCGCTTAGTGAGTACGTGGTGCTAATCATGCAATTGGATTATTTAATGATTCATAACACCAATTAAACATTCACAACAATAAATGGTCGCAGGCGTGTCAAGTAATCAACCACCATCGTTCTGGACCCCTGATTCCGGGCCATTCTCACTTTTTTTTCGTCGCATATAGCGAAATCACACTCATTCATTTGTGACCGTAGTCAATTCGTTCATGTGGTCGTCACCACTATCCCCTTTTCTCTGAGGATTTCAACATCTCTCCGTCCCTTATATATGGGCTAACTAATGGTGATTATCACTTGAGACCCTTTGACCAAAATAAGCACATAAGCAACTCAACATGTCAACATTGCAATTTCATCATTTTTGGACATGTTTTTAAATAATAATTAATCACATGCTTTTCTACTTAATCAATAATTAAGCATTTAAAACATTTAATAATAATTAAATAACATTAAACATCCAATTTTGGGATTAGGACACTCACCTCACAAATAGGTCCAAAATAAGCTTAGAAACCCCCAATTCCTTCACAAAACTAGCTCCTAATGATTCCAATGATAATCCTATACAATTTTAGTAAACTAAAGGTTACCAACCCATTTGGGTCACGAAAAATCTATCGATTAAACTGAAAATAAATTATACCAAAAGATTAGGCTTACCCTCACGAGTCCAAATATGACTTCGTATCTCAATTTGAGTAACATACGACGAACCTATAGCATCAAGAAGGTCAAACCCTCACTTTTCTCTTCTCTCCTCGCAGCTCTCTCACTCTCTGTTCACTTGTTTTTTTCTTTCTTATCTAACCTTTTTTTTTTTTATTAACTAAGATGTACATATATATATATATTATATATACGCATACCGTCGCCGCCTCGCAACATCACACACACCACGGTTTGTACTTTGAATTTTTTTTTTTTTTTTTTTTTTGAGACAAAGGAGAATATTCCTTAGAATATTCTTCAACTTGGTTCTATTTTCGTTTACACCCCTAATCTTTCTAAGTTCCATTATAAAAAGTTCAAACTTTATATTAATTACCCAATATCTAAGTGAATCTATATCTATGTCACGTACGAACCCCAAATATGGTCTCAAATATTATATGAAGGCACTAATTAGCCTACCAATTATGTCACGCGTTCAATTACGTCCTCACAAGGATACCCAAACTCGTCTCATAAATAATCATGAACAATAATAAAATATTAAAACACTAAACATTTTATCAATTAAATAATCACATGGCATCAACATGTATCATAATGTACACATTTACATTTACATGTCTACCATTTAACCACATAAATGCACATTTATGCAATTTATATTATCCAACCCTCTCTTGGGTCACACTTTCATATCTGTCCCACCTCTAGTGGAACTTTCAACTGTGCCCTTTATCAAGCACTTATCACATGGGGTAACTGGAACTTACCCAAATTATCACATGCAATTAATTATACTAATTAATGCATGCAAAATAAATATTACTACCTTTTTCCGGGTACGGGTATTACATCTCTCCCTCCCTTTTAGGAAGTTTGTCCCCAAACTTTTCTCATCTTACGAATCAAATAGACGTAAATGTTTCTCCTCGAATCTCTACTGATTCATATACAACAACACGATTATAGAATACATTGTACCCACTGGTGTGACTACAATCGCAACTGACTGATCCCCAATCTTTTTAATATACCCAATAGCCGTACTGAAATTTCAATCTCACTTGGTTCGTCAAACTATACCATTTTTCTTAGATAAAAACTTCAAGAAGTATTTCTCTCCCCACAGTAGTCATTTCCCAATCATTCTAGAACAGATCTCCCTTGTCTTTATTGTATTTTCCAACCTGATATCAGCGTGTAATAAAAATATCTCATAACAGTTCAGTTACATTTCATTGCTTTTGCAAGATTCCAAAACTTCTTCATAATAGACTACTCACTTCTAAGAAGACAAGTGCTAGTATCCACATAATTGCATAATTCTTTTCACATACAGGTCGTTTTAACCCCCAACAAGTCTGCAGTTTGAGTCAATAATCACAATCTGATTGGATCAACTTGTCGACAAATCATTTATATGACAACGGCTAATTCTTGTTGACTTTGGCAATCCCGTCATGAAATTTCGTACGATAAATATTCAATTCAGATTATCAATAATGTCAATTACAATAACCCCTTGAATCTTCATTGTTTCTGCCCTTATACCACATATCGCAAAGAATGCTTTACATTTCCCATTTTGAAGCAGCTTTCTCAGTATCTTGGTTAAAACTTTTATCTGATAGTAGTTAAATGTCAAATCAATCTTCATGAAGACTGGTGCCCGTAAGTCATCAT
This sequence comes from Hydrangea macrophylla, assembly GCA_033977485.1. Taxonomy (NCBI): domain Eukaryota; kingdom Viridiplantae; phylum Streptophyta; class Magnoliopsida; order Cornales; family Hydrangeaceae; genus Hydrangea; species Hydrangea macrophylla. The sequence goes on along the minus strand of CM066988.1, from coordinate 94,077,762 downwards.
AGGCAATGAAATGCAAATAGTAGTGTCGCATACCCAATTACTAACGTGTTATATAATCAAATCTCATCATACACTTCAATATTTCTTCTGAACTCATTCCCTTGAGCCATCTGCATTTAAAGTACATGCTTGACCTTAAGATTCTGACACATTTTACAATAGAGCAACGCTTAATCACTTTCCTTTCAATGCTTTATCACAAATTTCTAAAAACTGAAACTCGAACCAATCTTTAAGTCAACTCTCATTCATCTTTTGTAATAATGCTGATTGACCTCAATTTATTGTCATCATTCCTTCTCCAATTTATGGAATAAATTTTGGCTTCCAATAGATTTTGAATCTTGACTCAAATCCTTTCTAAATAGTCAAAGCGCACACCAAACCCTCGCTGGTCTCTGATTCAGGCACTAATAACCAATTAGTCTTTACCTGATTAATATAAAATTTCAAACTGTAGCTATCATGAGTTCCAACTGTTCTCCGTACTGCCTATTCAATAGTAGTTGTATAACTAAATATTCCAAGTCACAACAATTAGTATAAACTTCTGGCTCGTAAGAATATTGCTACCAAATGCCCAATATAGAAAGAATACCATGAACTCTAAATCTTGCACCAGATAATTCATTTTATGAAATTCCAACCATATGCAATATAAGTTACTGTTGCATCAACATAAAATTCAATCCCAACACAAACCGTTGCAATCATAATATCAATATCATCATAGGAGAAAATCTTCATTGTAACCAATATAAGTTTCACACGTGTACTCGTGCAGAGAAGAAATTTCAATATATATATATATATATATTTTTTTAATAGTACCTGGTCAATCCCATAACTTCAAATTCATATCACCTTCATAAAGGCCCAATTTAATGATTTCTAGCGACACCCACGAAATCTTTATCCCTTTTAAATCACATACTCTAAAAACACAACTCGTCCACCCGATGTTCAACATAAGGCAAAGCTTCACAATTCTCAAACTTTTCAGATTGTAGAACTTGTCCTTCGATTTACGCTATCTAAGCTCCAATATATAGAAGTTGATATACATATTTGTCTCCTCCTTGTAGTACTTACCATCAATAAGCAACTGATTTTGTTGTGATATAACTGAAATATGATCCAACACTGCTCGATATCAAATTTTCTCCTGTTTACCCAAGTATACAATGCTCTTTTAACAATAATTTTTCCCCAATGTTAGACTCTACACCATCATATGTTTGTGGAATACAGTACTCACCAGTTTTTTTTTTTGTAACTCAATACCTACTTGATGATATCCAGAACATCTCTTTAAAATGAAGTGCTTCATTACCCTGTCATACTCATCTTGTAACCAAAGATATCTCATCTTGGTTCTCAAGAAATAAATTGATACTTTTTTTTTTTTTTTACAACCACAACAAACAGTATTAAAAATAATATGTAGAATATCACAAGTTACTTTCAGACCCCTTTCTTGCCAATGTCATTTGGAATTCCTTTCAAAATATAATATTCCAATTTAAAACAAAAGTAACAGTAATGTACTCAAGTGAGCTTCCTAGCCCAATAGTACTCATTTAAAATCTATTTCCATGGAATAACAACATTTATACAATTATCATATAATCAAAATATTTTTCATTAATAACTCTTTTAAATAATAATTGAAATATCCACATTTGATTAAAATTCTTTTCACTAATTTCTCCCTTCTACCCAATTTGGGTCAAATCCAACAGCTTCCATTTATCAAAATATTTTTAAACACTTCATCAGTTTTTTTTTTTTCCATAGGAGATTTCAAAACATTTTTACTCATTTAAACATATATAAACTCACTTAACGTCATTCGAATGTCTCAGAAATTTCGAATACATTATTAGTAGCTAAATCCAAAGTCTGAAAGTTTCTAGTGATATACTAGGATATTTGACAATTGCGACAGTGCAATGCAATAGTCAGATCTCTATTACTTACATATAAAGTACAAAGAAATAATAAAAATACTATTACCTGATGCACATGGTGGTTGAACGGATCTTGCAGTGGTTTGGTTGTCAAAGAGAATACTACTTATTAAACTTATAAACCCATTTTCAAATTCAAATGTCCGATAGAAAATTCTGTTACCCCGTATAGCCAATCAACCCAATTAATTATTCGTACAGCACAGCTACTTAGTCTTGATCCCAGTCAACCAAATCCCTAACCAGAAAAGAATGATTCATAACCGTAGTGACACCCAATCGATAGAAACATAATAGAAAAGTATGTTACTCTGAGTTAACCCCAAATCTAGTATTCATACTGACACGTTGGAGAACCAATCATTTTCCAATAATAAGAGAGGTATCCTAAGAAATAGAAATAAATAAATTTATGTTGAGAGATTCCTCAACAAGCAAATATAACCCAAATGAAGTTGAGAGATTCCTCAACGACCCAATATAATCCAAATAGAGTTGAGAGATTCCTCAACAACCCCTGATAACTTAAGCGACTGGTAAATCCCTAAATATCTTATCACCTTGACCAATTCAGTATTTCACCCTCAATCCCCAGAGAATATATAAGGAGCTCAATAAATACCCCCGAAAATCATTACCGAATAAATTGAGAAATAAGAGATAATAATAATATCGTATCTGATCATGAGGTCCATATAAATCATGAGAAATCCAGAATTCCCCAAACTATAATATTTGAATACTAGAAGACCCACCGTAAATAAAGAAATCCAGATGCCCAATTTCTTGGCAGAAAATAAGAAATAATCTTCACAATAATAATAATACCCGATAATATTCGGAAACAAATCCGTACCCACAATCATAACCCAATACTCAATAACCCTTCATCAAATCAATACCCTTGATAATATAATATCAGCCAAATCATTTCATGATGATTAACTCAACTTCCTGATTTCTGAACCCAAATTCCACAAATATTCCCAAACTCGAATTTTTTCTTACTGAATTCGTAATCCCCCTTTCCAACTGAATCAATTCATCATATGGGAAAACAATTCCCCTTCATACTCCATTTTATCACAATGAAGTTTTCCCACCTTCTCTCCACATATTATAATATATAGAATGCATGCAACATGATATGCATGTTCAACAACATTTAAATCACGTGCAGTAAACATGTATGCCTCCACATGTAGCTACATGTCATGATTATTATATACATGCATTTTTTTTTTACGCGTCGTATTCGTCTCTCGTCCCCAAATGCTCTAACCTATTGCTCTGATACCAAAATTTGTCACACCCCAACCCGCCCCCGCGGGCTAGGACACGTGTAACAAAGACAACAAATACCAAACAATCAATTTTTAACGTTCCAAAAATAACATTTTGACTGAAATATCAGGGGTAGTATATTCTTTTATTAAACAAAATAATAAAAAGAAATAATATAAAATCTTAAAACCGCCGAATGGTATTTGGGCAGAGTTCCCCCTATTATAGCACCATTCACCCTGTTTTCAAAACAAGAATATTTTAACCCCTGCTACACTGATTTATTTAAATATACCAAAACACACCAAAAACCCAACTAATATATACAGAGATTCATTCTAACATAATAAAAGTTTAAGTCATAACCTTTAATATATATTGATAATAATTATACCACAATTCCCAAACATCTCTAACTTGTAACTTAAAAATAAATAAATAAATAAAATGAATATTACAAAACCAATCTTAGCAAACCCAGTCCCGTAGTCTCGATTATTTCTCATTGTGATGTTCATCTGAACCTGCGTGGTCATTAGCCACAAAAATCGAATAAGCTTTCGCTTAGTGAGTACGTGGTGCTAATCATGCAATTGGATTATTTAATGATTCATAACACCAATTAAACATTCACAACAATAAATGGTCGCAGGCGTGTCAAGTAATCAACCACCATCGTTCTGGACCCCTGATTCCGGGCCATTCTCACTTTTTTTTCGTCGCATATAGCGAAATCACACTCATTCATTTGTGACCGTAGTCAATTCGTTCATGTGGTCGTCACCACTATCCCCTTTTCTCTGAGGATTTCAACATCTCTCCGTCCCTTATATATGGGCTAACTAATGGTGATTATCACTTGAGACCCTTTGACCCAAATAAGCACATAAGCAACTCAACATGTCAACATTGCAATTTCATCATTTTTGGACATGTTTTTAAATAATAATTAATCACATGCTTTTCTACTTAATCAATAATTAAGCATTTAAAACATTTAATAATAATTAAATAACATTAAACATCCAATTTTGGGATTAGGACACTCACCTCACAAATAGGTCCAAAATAAGCTTAGAAACCCCCAATTCCTTCGCAAAACTAGCTCCTAATGATTCCAATGATAATCCTATACAATTTTAGTAAACTAAAGGTTACCAACCCATTTGGGTCACGAAAAATCTATCGATTAAACTGAAAATAAATTATACCAAAAGATTAGGCTTACCCTCACGAGTCCAAATATGACTTCGTATCTCAATTTGAGCAACATACGACGAACCTATAGCACCAAGAAGGTCGAACCCTCACTTTTCTCTTCTCTCCTCGCAGCTCTCTCACTCTCTGTTCACTTGTTTTTTTCTTTCTTATCTAACCTTTTTTTTTTTTATTAACTAAGATGTACATATATATATATATTATATATACGCATACCGCCGCCGCCTCGCAACATCACACACACCACGGTTTGTACTTTGAATTTTTTTTTGTTTTTTTTTTTGAGACAAAGGAGAATATTCCTTAGAATATTCTTCAACTTGGTTCTATTTTCGTTTACACCCCTAATCTTTCTAAGTTCCATTATAAAAAGTTCAAACTTTATATTAATTACCCAATATCTAAGTGAATCTATATCTATGTCACGTACGAGCCCCAAATATGGTCTCAAATATTATATGAAGGCACTAATTAGCCTACCAATTATGTCACGCGTTCAATTACGTCCTCACAAGGATACCCAAACTCGTCTCATAAATAATCATGAACAATAATAAAATATTAAAACACTAAACATTTTATCAATTAAATAATCACATGGCATCAACATGTATCATAATGTACACATTTACATTTACATGTCTACCATTTAACCACATAAATGCACATTTATGCAATTTATATTATCCAACCCTCTCTTGGGTCACACTTTCATATCTGTCCCACCTCTAGTGGAACTTTCAACTGTGCCCTTTATCAAGCACTTATCACATGGGGTAACTGGAACTTACCCAAATTATCACATGCAATTAATTATACTAATTAATGCATGCAAAATAAATATTACTACCTTTTTCCGGGTACGGGTATTACAATTCTTCTTGAGGGAGAGTTCTTCATGGTGATTATCTTTTAGAGAGAGAGAGAGAGGAGGAGGAGGAGGAGGAAGAGGAGGAGGAGGAGATCAAAGAGATAGAGTGAGAGAGGAGATCAAAGGAGATCAAAGACAGAGAAGAGATAGGGAGGTTGGGGTTTGGTCATGGTGTGGTGTGGTGGCTGGTGGTCGTGGTCGTGGTGTGGTGGGGTGTCACACCCCGATTTTTGGACAATCAAATATTCAATCTAGAGCATATATCCGGACTAATATTCAATTGCCAAAACCCCGAGAGTGACACCTCCACACAGGCTAACAGTAATTTATAAAAAAAAAAAATATATTAAATACTCATTAAATAAGAACATGTGATCTTGTTTTAAAAGATAACATTGAATAACAAACTTATAGTTCCAAACATGTATTTCATAAAAAAAAATAATAATATAATAATACTAATAAAGTTCCATTACAAATATTTTATCTTTTCAATTTACAAAAGAAACATCATTTTTCATTAAATAAAAATATCCTTACAGAGCTCAGCGGAGAGAAAAATAAAATCTATACATCTATTGGTCAGAGTAACTACAACGTTCTCAATACCCAATATACCATCTTTATTACAATAATCCAAATATGGCCCACAATGCCAGAAATAAAAAAATAAATAAAATAAAACTAAATGCAAGGTACAATTCTACACAACTGCAACTCCAAGACATCAACAGCTCCACAGAAAAATTTCAAATACTAAACCTGCACAAATACATTCGACTACGTTTCATATAGAAACGCCCCCGAATGCATAACACACTCGGGTCAGTCACCTGACTGGTATGAGTTAAACAAAACAACAAGTCTTAGGGATCCAACTTGAACCCGTAGACAACAAATTACACTACAACACTCTTGGGTCAAGACGGGTAGTTCCACACACATATCTGGACAATAGAGTAGTTTCCATTTATGTGGTGGCAAGTAGTTTCTTGCCCAAAATCCAAAGTTACTACGAGTTTTATACTTACCTCAGATATCTATGGTGAGCCAGCCCTGCATAAAAGTTAGTGGGCCCACCATCCTGTAAATCGAATGATCACAAACTAGGCGAATAAATCCATACATAAGCCGTCTACATTATAACTTAAATGTCGCGTTCATTATTCCACGCTTATTAGTTTTATGAAATAATTCATTTTCATTATTTATTAGCATTAAATTTATCTTTGTGTTCCCTAGGTTCACCCCTTGGCCACCCTCCATGGTACAGCCCACACATATATCCCATGTGTGCCCGGACATATTACCAACACCCACTCTGGTGCTAGTTTGGTTGGGGTATCAACCAAACTAGGTATACACACAGAAGGCCAGTCAATATGCCTAGACGTCTAACAAATAAGCCGGGCATAAGGCTTAGCCAGCTTGATCACGAAGCCACTGGCAAAAGGGTACACTCAGCAAGTCGAGCTACCAAAAAAATATATCACATAACGGGGAGCGGTGAACACTAAAGAACTATGTTGCAATTATCACTTATCATTCGTATTATCCCAATAATTATGAATTTCACGTTTATCTCATCTCATAGTTCCGTCTCATCATAGTCTAATCACATCTCTAACCCTTAGATGCGTTCCAATTTATCACAATATAGGGTTTAATCAATTACCCATAACAATCTTCCCTCAATAATTTCCAATCAAATTACAAGGTTCACAAAATACTATTCAACGTATCTAATTTACTCCTTTTTACCAAAATGACCACACAATACGGTCAGTTATTTCAGGTACAATAATCTCAACCCAACATTCAATATTAGCATACATAAAGCACATAATAAGAAATCATATTCTCCAATTTGCACGTTGAACTATGTTGAAAACTGCTACTGTAATCTTAAATTTCTGCCCAAACGGTGCAGAATCAGAAAAAACTTAAAACACGAAAAGTGTGCAGAATCACGTTTTACATGAGACACGCGGACAGAATGTTCAAATTCAAAGCCACGATTTTCTAATAATTTTCTGAAATTTCTGCAACTGTGTGAATTACAAATAAAACGAATTTCACATATAATTCCTAACATGAATATTTCACATATGGTTTTTATCAAACTAACGATTTACCTAACCCTTTCGAATACCCTGATGTCATGATCGCAAAGTCATACGAATGGAAAAGAAACTATGTAAATTACTTCAACAATAGCGTGTATCCATTACAAAGATTTAACCCTAACAATTAAATTGAACATGTACTACTTTACTCCCATACACAAACATATATATACATACGTGTATATATATATATAGATATACTCGGATACCCAAAGTTTAACTCACCTAGTTCGATCCAAAATCAACACCCACGAATGCTCCGCGATTCCCCACGTGTTCACGAACCCGACACCCTTCTCATTTCTCCTTCTTCTTCTTTTCTTCTTCTCTCTCTCTCTCTCTCTCTCTCTCTCTCTATTGCGGCTGCCAAAGGAAAAATGGGTTACCTAAACCCTATTATTATATTATATATCTATATACATGAAGCACACCTAACATATTAGTATATACTATGGTACATACACTCAACATATAATTGTAACACTCACACAAACATTATTAATCCCGTTTTTCTTTTTATGGGCTCACAAAAGAGACTCATGTGGGCCCAAAATGCAGTACAAAGTGTTAAAATGAGTAGCCCAATGGGTACCCATGACCCCGGTACTAAGTTTTAATGTTAATTACATTATTTAACACATTCGCGGGCCTGTAAACACTATAATAAAAATACATACCAACCCTTCACTTAAGTTTATAAAAATATTCACATCGTAATTTGTACTAAAAAATTAATACACATAGATATACAACCATAAACATAAATACCCATAGCTGATTTATCACATATAAAAATTCGGGTGGCCACATTAACATATAAAAATAAATATTTATATCTTGAAAATTACGGGGTGTTACATTCTACACTCCTTAAAGAAATTTCGTCCCGAAATTTGAAGCAACGTTATATGTACAAAACAATTATGAATAAAATTAAGCACACAATTTCATACAAAATTGTGATTACGTTTTAACTCTCAACCATACGAGACCAAGTACGCCGAGCGACTAATCCAAACAAGGAAACCCTCATATATATATATATATATATATATACTTTATTCTCGTATAATTAATCGTCAAAAGGTAATCAACAACATAAAGTTTGATACAAAGATTGTGAATATAAACTATGCATGTAACATGCTCACATTTAATCAATGATTTAACTACATGCTTATGTTTACCTCTTACCATGTCCCGAACTCCTACTACTCGAGATACCCAATACTTACAACTCAAATGTATAGCTTCAAGATCATTCAGAACCTTTCACTATGAATAAGAATACCCGTCCAAATTAATAAGTTGTGGTAGATATAAGAAAACCTCTGGCTCAATATACACTCCCGAAAAATAATAAAGCATAGAAATTCCATGTTGAGAGATACGATAGATGCAGCAGTAGAATATCAGCCGATAATACCAGCTTCATACTAAGAAATCCAGAATGCCAATAATAATAATGTCCACCATAAATGACCAGATAAGAATAATATAAAGAATAGAAGTCTTGCCAAGAATAATAGAAGTCCCGATCCTCTGATGGAATAATAATTCAGCTGGAAGATAATTAGATAACTGCCCGATAATAATAGCTTGAAGAAGATAATTCGATATCACGTCAGAATTCCACTGCTTGTTCAAAACTCCAACATCCCACTACTTCTCCAATATATCACAAAATATGCATGCACTACTATGCGACTCATAATATAGCAAATGATTTCAACAAATTAACATGTAATGATAGGCTCGGAATGTTATGCAATTAATTGATTAAACACAATTAAATAACAAGTAGACAATACATGGATAACATATAAGTACACATAACCCGAAACCCAAATAAATCCGCGACCTATAGCTCTGACCAACCTCTAGTCCACAATCCGAGAATCACCTAGACTCGCTAAGCTAACCATAAGCTCTGATACCAAACTGTCACACCCCGATTTTTGGACAATCAAATATTCAATCTAGAGCATATATCCGGACTAATATTCAATTGCCAAAACCCCGAGAGTGACACCTCCACACAGGCTAACAGTAATTTATAAAAAAAAAAAATATATTAAATACTCATTAAATAAGAACATGTGATCTTGTTTTAAAAGATAACATTGAATAACAAACTTATAGTTCCAAACATGTATTTCATAAAAAAAAAATAATAATATAATAATACTAATAAAGTTCCATTACAAATATTTTATCTTTTCAATTTACAAAAGAAACATCATTTTTCATTAAATAAAAATATCCTTACAGAGCTCAGCGGAGAGAAAAATAAAATCTATACATCTATTGGTCAGAGTAACTACAACGTTCTCAATACCCAATATACCATCTTTATTACAATAATCCAAATATGGCCCACAATGCCAGAAATAAAAAAATAAATAAAATAAAACTAAATGCAAGGTACAATTCTACACAACTGCAACTCCAAGACATCAACAGCTCCACAGAAAAATTTCAAATACTAAACCTGCACAAATACATTCGACTACGTTTCATATAGAAACGCCCCCGAATGCATAACACACTCGGGTCAGTCACCTGACTGGTATGAGTTAAACAAAACAACAAGTCTTAGGGATCCAACTTGAACCCGTAGACAACAAATTACACTACAACACTCTTGGGTCAAGACGGGTAGTTCCACACACATATCTGGACAATAGAGTAGTTTCCATTTATGTGGTGGCAAGTAGTTTCTTGCCCAAAATCCAAAGTTACTACGAGTTTTATACTTACCTCAGATATCTATGGTGAGCCAGCCCTGCATAAAAGTTAGTGGGCCCACCATCCTGTAAATCGAATGATCACAAACTAGGCGAATAAATCCATACATAAGCCGTCTACATTATAACTTAAATGTCGCGTTCATTATTCCACGCTTATTAGTTTTATGAAATAATTCATTTTCATTATTTATTAGCATTAAATTTATCTTTGTGTTCCCTAGGTTCACCCCTTGGCCACCCTCCATGGTACAGCCCACACATATATCCCATGTGTGCCCGGACATATTACCAACACCCACTCTGGTGCTAGTTTGGTTGGGGTATCAACCAAACTAGGTATACACACAGAAGGCCAGTCAATATGCCTAGACGTCTAACAAATAAGCCGGGCATAAGGCTTAGCCAGCTTGATCACGAAGCCACTGGCAAAAGGGTACACTCAGCAAGTCGAGCTACCAAAAAAATATATCACATAACGGGGAGCGGTGAACACTAAAGAACTATGTTGCAATTATCACTTATCATTCGTATTATCCCAATAATTATGAATTTCACGTTTATCTCATCTCATAGTTCCGTCTCATCATAGTCTAATCACATCTCTAACCCTTAGATGCGTTCCAATTTATCACAATATAGGGTTTAATCAATTACCCATAACAATCTTCCCTCAATAATTTCCAATCAAATTACAAGGTTCACAAAATACTATTCAACGTATCTAATTTACTCCTTTTTACCAAAATGACCACACAATACGGTCAGTTATTTCAGGTACAATAATCTCAACCCAACATTCAATATTAGCATACATAAAGCACATAATAAGAAATCATATTCTCCAATTTGCACGTTGAACTATGTTGAAAACTGCTACTGTAATCTTAAATTTCTGCCCAAACGGTGCAGAATCAGAAAAAACTTAAAACACGAAAAGTGTGCAGAATCACGTTTTACATGAGACACGCGGACAGAATGTTCAAATTCAAAGCCACGATTTTCTAATAATTTTCTGAAATTTCTGCAACTGTGTGAATTACAAATAAAACGAATTTCACATATAATTCCTAACATGAATATTTCACATATGGTTTTTATCAAACTAACGATTTACCTAACCCTTTCGAATACCCTGATGTCATGATCGCAAAGTCATACGAATGGAAAAGAAACTATGTAAATTACTTCAACAATAGCGTGTATCCATTACAAAGATTTAACCCTAACAATTAAATTGAACATGTACTACTTTACTCCCATACACAAACATATATATACATACGTGTATATATATATATAGATATACTCGGATACCCAAAGTTTAACTCACCTAGTTCGATCCAAAATCAACACCCACGAATGCTCCGCGATTCCCCACGTGTTCACGAACCCGACACCCTTCTCATTTCTCCTTCTTCTTCTTTTCTTCTTCTTCTTCTCTCTCTCTCTCTCTCTCTCTCTCTATTGCGGCTGCCAAAGGAAAAATGGGTTACCTAAACCCTATTATTATATTATATATCTATATACATGAAGCACACCTAACATATTAGTATATACTATGGTACATACACTCAACATATAATTGTAACACTCACACAAACATTATTAATCCCGTTTTTCTTTTTATGGGCTCACAAAAGAGACTCATGTGGGCCCAAAATGCAGTACAAAGTGTTAAAATGAGTAGCCCAATGGGTACCCATGACCCCGGTACTAAGTTTTAATGTTAATTACATTATTTAACACATTCGCGGGCCTGTAAACACTATAATAAAAATACATACCAACCCTTCACTTAAGTTTATAAAAATATTCACATCGTAATTTGTACTAAAAAATTAATACACATAGATATACAACCATAAACATAAATACCCATAGCTAATTTATCACATATAAAAATTCGGGTGGCCACATTAACATATAAAAATAAATATTTATATCTTGAAAATTACGGGGTGTTACATGGGGGTGGTGGCGGCGGCTGGAGGTGGTGAGGAAGAAGATAGGGTGGGTAAATGCAATTTATTGATTTTTCACTTTAAAAAAGGATCAAAAGTTGACTGATTTAGAATTTTTAGTTTTAATTTGATTTCTTTTTCATTTTAAAAAAGTAGGTGACTGACCTTTAAAATTTTAAACAAACTTGAATGATTTTTAATATTCCCTTAACATTTTTTGTTTTCAATTTTCGAATTCTTCGGGGACTCTTGAAAAGGCAAAGTCAGAGAAGATGAATTAACTGAATTGTCAGGTTACTTGTGGGCCCATGTAACTCTACTTCGTTGCATTGGATATGCATATAGGGTATGAATTGTTATCTTTAATGGTTGAATTCATTTTATTCAAAACTTTCAGTTTCTCCTACTTTGTAATATGGGCCTTCAAAAAAAAAATTTCTTCAGCTTTTAAATTTTCTTGGGATAAGTATAATTCTATTTGGCTGAAGGAATAACCAGAAGTCTATTTTTTTTTAGGACTCGGTTGCTTTTAATGATTGGATTAGCTAAAATTTTCGGTTTTGTTCCACACGGTTCAACTTTATGTTCATTTCAACACCCATTTAGTTTCATATTTAATCTTTTATCTACAAACTTTTGTTGAACTTAAAGAAATCCTTGCAGGAGGCAATATGATGAATGCTTTTGGCCAATATGATCTCAGGAGAGGCATTGAAGAACGCTTGGGTAGAGAAATTTTGGAAAAAAATTAGAGATGATGGATTATTGATGTTAAAAATAGAACAAGTCATCTATTAGTTTGTGTCCAATATGTATATTAATTTGCTAATTGATTCTTTGTCCTCAAATCTATTTTAACTGGTACACTTGGTTGTTCTTTCCTTTGCATTATATGTTGTGTTTGTCACTTGAAAACGGAAAACCTTATTTGTGCATGCTTGCTTTCAATTTAAAAGTTTTTAGTATCTTTGATTTTAATCTAAATAGGCATTTAAGAATAGCAATTAAGATTAAGTTCAATGTTTAGAATCGACACGGAGCTCCAAACCACAATTTGTTACAATTGATGAAAAATCTAAAGTTCAAGTCTTCTTTTAATTTTGGGTGTGTGTATAGCTTCTTCCTTTTTCTTTCTTTACTAGGAAAGAGAGAAATCAAAATTCTTTGTTTCAAATTCTGTAGTGAGGCAAAAAGAATAGCAGCGAATAAGTTCCTCATATGGTTTAGTTTCATATAAACTCTTCGATGTTTTCATCATAACTTGGCATGTGAATTATATATTTACTAGGGTAAATTGCATTTTGCACCCTCAAACTAGGCCATGTTTTGTACTTTGGTCTCTAGATTATCATTTGTCGCATTTTGGTCCCTCAACTATCATTTTGTGACAACTTGTCCCCTCACTCACTATTAGTGATGAAAAAAGTCACTTTTTAGTGACACCAAAAGTGACGTTGAAAAGTGACAAAGGGGGCAAACTGCCACAAAATGAAAATGATAGTTAAGGGACCAAAATGCAAAAAAAGATAGTTTAGGGATCAAAGTGCAAAATATGGTATAGTTTGAGGGTGTAAAATACAATTTACCATATTTACTATCTCATTACATATTCATTGGATGCTTAAAAGGCAATTCCTACGTGTTGGAGAAGCTTACTATCACGTGTGACAGTGGTAAGTATGATAAAAATAGTTCTGCTGATGCCAGTGTTGGCTCAAGTAGAAGTTCATATGTATTGGCCAACTTTTAAGCTGTAGATAAGGCACGAGCATTTATGGTGAAGTTGCAGCGCTAAGGTTCAGCTCCTTTTGTCTTGAATCTGGGGTGTCAATGGGTGGTATTCCGGAGACCAGAGTCAGTACATCTACTTTCATTATAAAACTAATCGTGAGACATCATTTTGATTATTTAAATCTTAATTGGAAGTGGGATTAAAAGAAGAAAAAACAAAAAAACTGATGTCATGAGTCTCATGACAATAGGCCAAGTCATTCCACCTCCAGAATCCAGAAGCAATTCATAAGAGCCCAATAGCTTCTACTTATTAGTTTGTATCTCAAAAGTTCCACAGGAAAGCCCCATGTATGATAATACAGGGAACTCATTAACAAATTAACACACGAACCTAGGCCAACTAATTTCTGAAAAACCCACCAAAAAAAAAAAAACTAATCCTGAATTCAAAAATTGGACATTTGGACTGCTTAAATACAAACCAGAAAGATCGGATATATCCAAGATCCTACAACTACCAATGGGTGCCGATACGTCTGCCTGATATGACTAAATCAAATCCTCTTGGCAAACAAGAATGAAAGCTCTCTTTCAAGCCCCATTTTGAGTGAAAACTCGGAAGTTATGAAGATACAGAGACACTATATCGATGGGCAGAATACCTTCCTAAGCAGCAACTGCGACCTTTTCTGGCTCCTTAACATCCGCTTTCTTTGTCTTCCCAGTTGTTGTTTCCTCTGGCTTCTCTACTCCTTGAATGTCGGTTATTCTCAGCTTAGTCAGTTCCTATAAAAGACAATCATGTCGTCAAAAACAGTGAAGCAACAATATATAGGGAGATGGGGATAGGAACAAACAAAATTCGACATAGCAGATTTAATTTGTTCTGATTATTAATCTGACTCACCTGTCGATGCCCTTTGGTTCGGCGATAGTTCTTTCTTCTCTTCTTCTTGAATATAATCACTTTTGCATCCAATGCCTGGACAGTGAAAAAAGAAATGAACGCACTAAAGTCTCTAATGGATAAATGAAAGGTACAAGCAAATCACAGTTGTATTGTATCACAACTGAATGAAGCTCTAATACACAACATGAGCCTCCAAGAACCCCATTCTGCCAATCCAGTTTCGTTTATATACAAAGTTTTTCTGTGTTTGGAGATTGTAAAGGTGGAAAAATTGACAATAATGCAAGGAAAAAGCAGAAACAATTAGTTTCTATGAGTAGAAATTGTACCGAGTTTGTTCAATCTGTAGGACAGGAGTTAAGATAGACATTAGTAAAGAAGAAGAATGTAGTAGTTATCCCACTTACAGGAGTTAAGATAGACATTAGTAAAGAAGAAGAACGTAGTAGTTATCCCACTTACATGCTCCTCGACAACTGCATGAACCGCTGCATCAGGCAATATGGGCCTACCAATGATTGTCTGTGTCTTAGATCCCACCATGAGAACCTTGTTTAAAATTAACTACAATAAAGCACGTTCTAGCAACGTTAATTGAATTCAAATGTTTTGATAGCAAAGTGTAGCAACAAGGCACATAAAAATCATTTGTTATGACATTAGTAAGACCGAGGAAAAAACATGCACAAAAGCTATCATATAGTGAGCAAGTTTTGGCAAATCTGAACAAGATAAGGAAAACTGAAAATGCAGGTAACAGCACGCAGCAAACTAAAAAAAAATTAACATAGGAATAAGAAAAGATAGAAGCCTAGTAGGAGGTGAATATAAATACACAAAATTATGACCATTAAAGATGAATTTCATTTTTTGAAATGAACATTTTGATAGCAAAGCGTAATGCAAAGTCATATAACATGGGCTAATGACGGCTAATTCTACTTTAAGTACGCTATAAATAAAATCCAGGCGACACGCTCTCTCCTTTGAAATGCCACCTGATATTCACTATGAGGGATCGACTTGGCAGGTTGATTAAAACCCTGCAAACTGTAATAAGTGGTTCGTAGGCAGGGGAACAAGGACAATTTAAACATGACTCAGCTCAGCGCATCTTACCTCCAAACTAAGGATACAAACACAACAAACGTGAACATAACCATGCATGCATACATAGATTTAAAGTGTTTTACGTAAATTCATGTTCATCCTTCCAGCAAATGAACCATCCGTGAGTAGAGAATGATAGGCTTTCTTTACTACCACTTCTAGACAGGAGTACACATCCCAAAGAAACAGTCAAGTTCCCCAAGAGAGTTTCTTTCCATTTGCCATTCAGAAAGAGATTCACCAAGGCCTTGTTTGGTTCATGGATGTAAAAGAACTAAAGCATTTTCCTTCGTTTGGTTACCAAGGAAAATATTGAGGTAAATAGGAAGGAAAAGAAAATATAGTGGGAAATATATAAATAAAAAAAAATTTGAAATTCGTGAGTCATTTTCCTCCCTTTTTTTCCTAGGTTACAACAAAATTTTGAAAGTTTTTAACTTCTAATATTATCTAAGCATAGAGGAAAACACAAGTGAATAAGTTTTGCTTATTGTTTTCCTTTCCCTTTTCTTTCCTTCAATAAATCCGCAAACCAAACAAAACCTTAGAAAAAAAATGAAGCACAGAACAGCATATTGTACAGGAAAAAGGGTCTTAAAGTAGCAAACACAAAGACTTCAAAGCCTCTGTCAGGACGCAAATCAACCTTGGAAAAAACATCTGTTAAACAAGAAGAAGTACAAGTGGACCCAACCCCACCTAGTGACATTAAGGCGTGGCCTCTGATGGCTGTTTGTGGTCATTCCAGGTTCTACATAAAAATTACAGTCGTTACTCTTGGGTACTTATGTGACCTTCAATAGAAGAGTAAAAACACCAGACCTACAGTTAGCATAAACACAATCTTCAACATGCGTACATGCACGCTTGAATGTATGAAGCATATTGTTCTAAAAATCGTTAGGCACTAGTCGGGCGGCTGAGGGGGGCCTAGCGCCTAGGCAGACGCCTAGACGGATTTATTTTTTCAATAAAATTAATTATATAATAGATATATATGCCAGTTATGTGGTGTTAGTTAGAATAATTGTAAATTTGGGGTCCAAATAATAGATATATAAAGGTTTTGTAGTATTTTTTGGAAATAAGTAAACAGTATGAGAAGATTTTAATATTTTAAAAACAATTAGGGATCTATTAATAATTAACTTAAACATTAAGCGTATATATATACACTAATGTTTGACGTAACGGTGAGAGTAATTTTTTTCCCTTCTTATTTTAACAAAATTACAATCTCACCCCACCCCGCCCCGCCCCGCCCCGCCCCGTCTAATATGTTTGGCAATTTTCCAAATGCCTAAAAGGAAATCCAAGTGGCGGGGCACCGCCTAGCGTCTAGGCCGATTTTTAGAACACTGATGAAATGCATGGTTGGATGGCATACCATGGCTATGTAAGTATGTATACACTATACAATGAACCCTCTAATAATAAATAATCATGGAAATACCGAAATCCCTACGCTTAGTCAAATTATTAAAGATTCGTTTTTTTTTTTTTTTTGGGTCAACTATTAAAGATTAGTTTTACTTCACTTTTAAAAACCTTGCTATTCAAAACCATGACATTGATAAGTGATAACAGCGATGCATTTACACCAGTTAATGTGTGTAAAGCTCTTTTGTTCTAACAAATAAAATATACTCCCTCTGTTCCATTTTATGTGACTATCTTTGTAAATTCAACTTTTTAAGCAAGCATCATTTAATGCATTGTCTGACATTAAATTTTTTTCACTCTTCCAAATCTGCCCCTTTAGATAAATCTTGCAACAAATTTATTCCTCGTTACTAAGTACTCGAAGTTTCAACATAGGAAGAGCAATCTTGGAAGGTAATGAAATATATGCATTTAATAGTCAAGATGATCACTTATTTTGGGACTGCTAAAAAAGGAATAGTAGTCACATAAAATGGGACGGAGAGAGTAATAGGACTTTTCTAAAGCAAACTAGCTATTAAGAAGTAATAGAAATCTATTGTCCACCTGGAACCAAGTTCACTCACTAAAAAAACGTATCAAATACTAGAAGTAATACGTTATTGGAAACTAGTTAATTGAGGACCAACTCTATATATGCGTCTAAGCAATCTATTGCAAACTCTTTCCAAATACAACTAATCAAGAAAGAAAAATATGTGAAATATTTGGAATGCCATTTTCTTTAGTTTCCTTGCAGAGTAAACATTAGTAAAATGAAACCATATCAATAATCAATCTTTAATTTATTTTCTATTCTCGTTACCCTTTATCATCTGTAAATTGCTGGACTAAGAATTTATGTGACAGCCAATTGTCCACTGATGCTGTCAAAATATATTCTACTCAATGTTTTGTCCTTTCATAGCACACAAATCAACCAGATTCCAGAAGAGAGTGAAGAACAATAATTAACTACATTCCTCTTCAAGAAAATATAATTGACTACATTCCTTATAAGACCTCAGGGTTCCCAAAATGCATTATAATGCCAATCTCGAATTAAGTGTGTTTTTCCCTCTCATTTCCCTTGATCATCTGTAAATTTCTGGAGTTTCAATTTATGTGAAAGCGAAAACTGCCCCAGACAGTATCCAAAAATTTTCTAATCAAAGTAGTCGTTTGAAAAAAAAAATCTACAAATCAATCAGAACTTCAGAATAGAATAAATAACAACAAAAAGATACGCCAGAATAATTTGCAACCTCGCTGATAAGACTTCAAAATTCCAAAAATGCACGAATTGACACCCACAATATATACACTAACAGAGACAAAGATGAACACAGCCATGCTATAATAGTGATGAAAATCACAACAATTAAAGGTATTGAAGAAACTTTACCTTGTCATTGACCTCACAGAACTTCAATCTCTCAGTGAAAACGCAATCCCCATTGCTCACCTTAAACTGATGCGAACCAATCTGACCAAAAACAACAAATTAAGTCTACAACAACAACAACAACAACAACAACAACAACAAAAAATTCACCCAATTCAAATTTTTTTTTTTATTTTTTTTATTTTTTTTTGTTTAAAACCTGAACAACAGCAAAAGCAGGCTCGTAAAGCTTGAAAACCCGGTCAGCACGATCGAGAGGCCCAACCACTTTATACCCAATTCCGGCCGCCTCCTTCTCTCTCTCCTCCGGCGTATATGCCTTCTTTGAGCTACGATTCGACGCTAAAACACTCTCTCCGTCGCTATACTCTGCCTCTTCGTCATCATCATGATCATCGTCGTCGTCTTCTTCTACTTCTTCTTCGTCGTCGTTACTGTCGTCGCTTCGATGAGAACAGAAATGTCGATTGGGTGAGTGCTGAGAGTGGTGATTGGTGGAAATGTGGTGGAACTTGGGGGTTTTGGGAGAGAGCGAGGGATTGGGTAGGGTTAGGGTTAGGGTTAGGGATAGGGTTTGGTGGATTTGGGGGAGGGATTTGAGAGAATGGAGAGATGGAGGGTTTTGAGAGAGAAGGGAGGAGTAGTGACGGGTTAGAGCGTGAAGGCAACGTCTGTTCGCCATTGTTGCTTCAGCTTCTGCTTTGCTTCCCAAAGGTTTTGTCCTTGCTTTGTCTCTCAGAGTGCAGGGTTTAGTGAGTTTTTTTTTTTTTTTTTGGGTTGGTAAATTAGGATTTAATCCATTTAAAATTATGGAAAAATTAGTGAAAAATTCCTCAAATTGACTCTTAAGAGTTTAGGGTCTAAAAGATTTCTTAGTTTGTTAAAAAAAATCCCTCTAGTTGAAACTTAGGGTGCATTTGATAAAACTGAAAATTAAGTGTTGAAAATTAAGTGCTGAAATTTAAGTATTAAAAATTTTTTAAGTGATTGAATTTGTAATACTAAAAACAGTACTTCAACAATTGAAATAGAATGCATTCAGTGATTAATTTCAGTAGAAAATTTTCACTTAAAGTTTTCAGTGATTTTTTGGTTGCTTTTTCAATTAAGTGATATGTTATCAAACGCACTGAAAAAGAATAAGTGCTAAATCTTTTCATTTTCAGTATTTAATTGGGTTATCAAACATACCCTTATATTTGGCAAACATTCTTAGGCTAAATACTCTCTCTCTCTCTCTCTCTCTCTCTCTCTCTCTCTCTCTCTTTTTGACTCTAACCACCCCCATCATCTCTGACGACCACCCCACCACCTCGGGTGACTAAAAAAAACAAGTGACATTTCATTTGTTATAACCAAAGTTAACAAGTGACATTTCATTTGTTATAGCCAAAGTAACGGTGGTGGTCGGAGGTGGTCGGGGTGGTGGTAATGGTGGTCATGGGCGGACCCAAGATTAGCTCAGGGGTGGCACAGGTCCACTGAATTTTTTTAAATTACAAAACTACATGTAATAATTTGTAGATTTTGGAAATAGGCCCTCTTAAATTTCACACAAGCCCCCCTTGGACTTATAAAAATTTTAGATTTACATGTACTATTTTACATGTTTAAGACATAGGCCACCAGCACTATTGAAAATTCTAGACTTACATGTAATATTTTACAAGTTTTACACATAGACTCCCTAAAATTACATGATTTACCCCCAAATTAGGGGTGTTAAACCAATTCTACATACAATTCTATCGTTTTACACATAATTACGTATAGGTAGACCCAAAAAAATTTGCCTCAGGGGCGCAGCGCCCGAACCCTCGTATAACATATAGCACCCCCCCCCCCCCCCCCTCCCCGTGACCAAAAATCATGGGTCCGCCTCTGATGGTGGTTAGAGTTAAATGATAAAGATGAAGTCATTTTGGTCTAAGAAATAGGGGAAGGACTTATCGTTAACGAAAGATTTTAGTTGTCCTTACTATTAAAAAATCTGATGCATTAGTCCTTTCCACTAACTTCTCCAATAACTACAGTAAATGCACTTTTTTTTTTATAGAAATAGTTTCATTCCAAAACTCAATGTAGGACTTAATCCCTCACCTATTTTGAGAACTAAAATACCACCATATCAATCTTTATAGAAATATATATATACACACACACACGTAATATGGTAACTGAATGTATTCAAATCCCAATCATGTCGTCTATTCAGCTTCTTAAATTTGAAAAGAATTTCTCAATAATTTTACTCCCGATTTCAATCTGGGTTTCATGTATGTGTTGACATTAGGGGTGTCATTTGGAACGGAATTTCCGATTCCGAGCAGAAAAATTCTGATTTTGGAAGCAAAATTTGTATTCCGAATTCCGAAATTCCGAATTCCAAAAAAAAAATTGGAACGGAATCGAAATTGTTTTTAGAATTTCGAAAATTCCGAAATTCTGATCTGAAAATTCCGAATATATTCCTAAAGAATTCCGAATTAGAATTTCCAAAAATATTCCGATAATATTCCGATTATATTCCGAGTTCTTATATTATACAATGTAATATGTAATACATATAATAAGGGTGTTAAAAAATATTAACTGAGTTATTTTTCTAATTTTGAAAAGTAGTAAGGTTAAGTTATAAATTTTAAAATTTTAGTAAAGGCCTTGAGGCCCTTAACATCATCATATTGGCCATTAGGTCATTTGACTCATTTCAAACTTGAAGCAAATCAAAAACCTAATCTCTTCTCTCCCTCTGTGCGCCGCCCACCTTCCCCAACCCGGCCCTCCTCTCTTCTCTCCCTCTCACTGCGACGCCGATCCAGCCAGCCCCAACCCTCATATGTTTTGTCCCTCTCACTGCGACGCCGATCCAGCCAACCCCAACCCTCATCTCTTCTCTCCCTCTCACTGCGACGCCGATCCAGCCAACCCCAACCCTCATCTCTTCTCTCCTTCTCACTGCGACGCCGATCCAGCCAGCCCCAACCCTCCTCTTTTATCAGGTACTCTTTCTACTCTTTTGTTTTTCACATTAGAAAAACAAGGGAAAATATTATGAGAATTGGGAAAGTTTATGAGTGTAGAATTAGATTACAACTTTCAGTGTTACCTACTTTGATCTCCGATCTTATGGTATATTAGGAAGAGATTTCTTCAGCTTCCTGAACTCTTGTATTTAACTCCTATATCAACTCTATAGTCTCTATCTAATTTACACTACCCAAAGATCAACCCATCGTCTTCCTTTTCTCCATATCAAGCACCCGATTGATGTCCATGAGTCACTGGGTTGTGCTAACTTGTTATGGAAATTTTCAAAACTTCCATATCATCTTGTTCTTTGATTTTTTTTCTTCTTTAACATTTGTGTGTTTGTTTATGGAATTAGATTACAGAGGTCAGCCTTACTTCAAGTGCAAATTTGTAACCCACCCACTTCTGATACTCTTCTATCAGTTGATTCACTTCTGAAAATAGGGGAAGTTTATGAGTGTAGAATTAAATCACAAGCCTCGTTCTAATTTTTTATGTTTGCCCTTTTAGTATATTACACATTTATACTATTTTTTTAAAATTTTCAGGCCCTTGATTTTATGTCAGACATGGCTGAAAGTGCTGCTCCTATTGCTAGCATGGAAGTTAATCAAAAGAGGCAAAAGACGGGTCAAAAGTCAGGTCTAGCCGGAAACCACGGGAAATCTGAGGTATGGAATTATTTTACAAGGCTTTTAGATGAAGAAAGTGGCAAGTATAAAGGAACAGCTGAATGTGTCTTTTGCAATGCAAAAATAAATGCACCATCTGCATCTGGAACTAACAAATTGTGGACTCATACCAAGCGTTGTAAAAAATTTCCCCGTGACCAAGAGGATAAATCACAATCCTTAATTTCTTTAATGGCAAATCAAGTTTGTAATTGGAAGTTTGACCAAGATAAATGTCGCAAGGCTTTAGCAAAAATGATAATTCTCTGCGAACTTCCATTTAGTGTCGTAGAAAAGGAGGGTTTTAGGTTGTTTTGCCAAGAAATGCAACCTAAGTTTCATGTGTTGGGTAGAATTACAGTTACTAAAGATTGCTTGTAAATGTTTCACGAGGAAAAGATTAAATTGAAAGACTATTTGAAGGACACTTCCACGCGTGTATGCATCACAACCGATATGTGGACTTCCGTTCAAAATCTTGGTTATATAGTACTTACTGCTCACTTTGTTGACAAAGATTGGAGACCACAAAAGAAAATTATTAACTTTCGGGTCCTTCCACATCCACACACGGGTGAGGCAATTGCGAAGGCCGTTGAAGAATGTTTATTGGAGTGGGATATAGAACATGTCATGACTATTACCCTTGACAATGCTAAGAGTAATGACACTTGTGTAGTAGACCTAAAGAGAAGATTGAACAAAAGAAACATGTTGTTGTTTGGAGGTGAGTTTTTTCATGTGAGATGTTTTGCACACATCATAAACCTTATTGTGAGGGATGGACTTGATGAGGTTAAAATAACTATCAAGCGCTTACGTCGAAGTGTCAAATATGTGAGGAGTAGTCCATCACATTTGCAATTGTTTAAAAAATGCACATTAGAGGAGGGTATAATTACTAGACGGGTTGTGTGCTTAGATGTAAAAACTAGATGGAATTCAACCTACCTAATGATAGATGCGGCAATGGAGTTTGAGAAAGCGTTTGATAGGTTAGAGGAGCAAGATCCTAGCTATAAAAGAGCGTGTGAAGGGTTGGGTACAATGGAATATTGATTGGAATAAGTTAAAAATTTTGCATTCTTTCTTAGAAGACTTTTATCTTCTTACAAAACGCATTTCGGGTTCCCATTATGTGACTTCTAACACTTACTTTGATGAGGTATCGCAAGCCAAAGAACTTCTAATGTGTGATTGGGATAGTGATGATGATTGCCGTCGTGCCATGGCCACCAAAATGAATTCAAAATTTGATAAGTATTGTCACATGGAGTCTCTTAACGGAATTTAGATTATGTCAATAGTACTAGATCCACGTTATAAGATTGATTATGTGGCATATTGGTATAATGATTTTTTGAGTTATGATCCTATGCTTTCTGAAGAGACAAAAAAACAAAAAAAAAAAAAAAAAAAAACTTGCAAATTTTTTGGATAATGTGAGAAAATCCATGTCACGCCTTTATCTCAAGTATAAGGAGGAAGCTACAGCTTTTGTAGATATTTCATCTAAAAATGATGGAGTTCATAGCGATGGAGTTGACAATAGTATTAAACGTTCTTTAAAGAAGGATAAGTTTAGGGCTGACTTAAAGAGGAAGGACCAATTCGATGCCATGAATGATTTGGAGAAGTACTTGGGGGAAGGGATAGAGGAGGATGATCCTCACTTTGATGTTTTGGCATGGTGGAAAGGTAAGCTTGCAACATATCGTGCACTTGCAATCATGGCACGTGACATTTTGTCAATTCCTATTACATCGGTTGCTTCTGAGTGTGCTTTCAGTACTGCGGGTCGAGTACTTGATCAATTCTGAAGTTCCTTGACACCTAACATTGTGGAGTGTTTGGTATGCACCCAAGATTGGTTAGGAAGTCCTATGCCATCGGTTGGCGTTGAAGAAAAGCTCGAGGAACTTGAGGAAATCGAAAAAGGTATGTTGTATTTAATCTTCTCCTTTCATTTTTTTAATGGAAATTTTTATTAGATACATCATACATTAATGTGCTTTTCTTCGTTGTAGCTATAACACAAGAGCTTGGAGCTTTATCGGTTGGGAGTGCATTGCTTCCTTGAGGGCTTTCTACTAATTCAATGAAATAATTTCTCTTGTTATCTTTGGAATTAGTCTAAAGTTGTGTTTTAAGTTTAAACTATTTTGTATTTGAATTTAATGTCGTTTTGATGGATGCTTCAATTGCTATGTTTGATATTTTATTAGGTGGCGCATTTATGGATGTAATGTGTTTTTGAATCTTGAATCCTTGATGGATACTTGAATTGCTACGTAACCATGTTTGATATTTTTTTAGGTGTTGATATTATGGAATTAATATGTTTTAACTTTTAAGTGAAAGTTGTTGCTTTTTTTAAAAAAAAAAGTGTGTGTGTTGTATTTTTTATGTTGTAAATTTGTAATAGCTATGTGGATTTATTTTATTGTGTAGTCAGTGGTTGGAAAATTCCGAAAATTCCGAAATATTCTGAAAAATTCCAAAAATATCCGATTTCGAAAATTTCCGAAAATTTCGAAAATTCGGAATCGGAAATGATTTTCAGAATTCCGAAATTTCGGAATGGAGTTCGGCAAGCATAAGTTGATTCCGAAAATTTTGGAATTTTTTCCGAAATAGCTAGCCTATTCCGTTCCGTTCCGTTCCGTTCCGGCCGAATGATACCCCTAGTTGACATGACCGAGAATTCAGATCCGAAAGACGAGTCTTTGTTGTAGAAGATCTCTGAGAAGTTTTCATGGCAACGATTGTTCTTCGTCATCTTCAAACTGTGGCATCGAGAAGAAGAAGCATACATCAACGCCATTGCCGTCCATCAAGGACAAGATTTTCCAGCCGTTCGGGGGAGAGAATTCGGTTCACAAGGTGTTCGGTTGATGAAAATGTACGCATGCAGTGATACATCTCTCTATATTTGTGTATCTATGTTTGTATATGTGCAGATTTTTGTAGGTATAGTGTTTTGTTTTTACTTTTGATATAGTTTTTGATTAGTTCAGGGATGAAAACTGACGATTGATTACGGTTTTAGAAACTCAAGATGTTTTTAATCTGGATGAATGAAAAACTTACAGTGAGAATGTCACACCCCGACATAGCATATATAAATGGGGAAAGCATTTAATTTCCTTTATGGACCCGTAGGTCGAGACAGTTTGAAGGATCGATTCCGTCCCAAACGTCGAACAATATAATAATTTAAATCAGAGTAAAATCAATCAAGGCTTATAAAAATTTTCCAAGTTAATAATTATTACAGCACGTGAACATCTAAAGGCACAACCGGCCTTGTAATAAAACAATATCTATTACATTAATCCTTATTACAGATTCAGTTCATGATATAAAGCAGTAATGACAAATTTTCCCTTCTCAGGTAGTTGTATTCAATTTGCATAGTCGTACTGTTCTGCCTGGCCATAACCTGAAAAGGATAAACACGAATGTACAGGGCGTATCAACGTCGTCAGCTTCATGAAGCTAATGAGTGTTAAAAACACGTACTTGTAATTTAAAACATACCCCTTTACCATTTTCATTTCACAGGTTGATTGTTCCACATGTTAGAAATATAATAACGAATACAAAATGTAAAACAATGAAAAAAGAATGTCAAAATCTTCAAATTAATAAAGCATGTAACCGTGCATGGAACTATGCAACCTTCTCATCCGACTCTTTTCTCTCGACCACACATCATCCAACTCTCTCGCTCCAGTATCTTGAAATACTAAGGTGACCACACTATAGTACAGGGGTACCAGGGAATGTCCAGTTTGCCTCACACTTTAGTACACGAGTACCAGGGAGTGTCCAATTTGCCTCACACTTTAGCCATACCACAGATGCCAGAAAGTGTCCAGTAGGCCACACACTTTAGCATTGCCACGATGCCAGGGAGTGTCCAAGTCGGCGTCACACACTTTAGCACTACCACGGGTGCCAATGAGTGTCCAATTTGTCACCGTCGCATTTCACAGATACTCTAAACCACATCCTTATAACATCACACTATAGTACACAAGTACCAAGGAGTGTCCAAAACACAACCTTATCCGCTTACTCTTTTCATACTGACCATCACTCACCATGCATGTAAACTTGACTCACATGTATACCATGTAACTCTATACAGAATATGTAAATTACTGGAAAACAAGAACAGTGCACGTGCGAGAATAATCAAGCCTTTAATCATCCCTTTTTAACAAAACATTACAAACAGGATTCTGTTTTAGTATAATTCCCAAACAGTACTTTAAAAACTCTCAAAACTTCTTCCTAACAGTCCCTTATAAGAAAACAGACAAAAACAAAAATAGCCCAAGTCGCTCACGCGATATGTTCATTTTTTGTTTTTCTTTAAAAACTTCCAAGCTGTCAGAAATTACAATGGTCGCGCGCGCAGGCCGCTTGCCCGAGTTGTCACAAAAACTTCATCTTCTTCATTTTCTACCCTGTTTCAATTTCTAAGTCCTATTTTGACCCATTTTGAAATTCAAATATAACCAAGCCTTACAATACATGGTTCTCTTCATTTTTCCACAAAGATTACGAATATGAAATCAATTTAACACCAATCGGAACGTAGCTCTCGGATTTTACGAAAATCGAGAGGTGACGAAACTTCTATCTTAATATACTTTCTAGTATGAATGAATTAGGCTCTAATACTTTAACCATGGTATCTAGGGACTATAATATTTCATGATTATCTCTTAAAACAAAATTTGGTTAAGATTGAAAAATCCCCTTTTTCAAGCTTGAAACTCCATGGATGAACACAACCAGGGTAATTCACAATTACATACATATAAACAGCAATTAGATCATGGATTACATTTAAAGTGAGTTTAGAATACTCACTTAGATTAGGAATGAAGGAATTGTTGAGAAAGAAATCAAGAAATAAGAAACCCAAATGGAGCTTGTGGCTATGGTGTTGAAGCTTTCTCTCTCTAAATAATTTCTGTAAATTCTTTGGGTCTCTCTCTATTTTCTTTGTAATACTATTATAAATGGAACTTGTGTTTGTGTGAGAGTGTAATGCATATATATAGAAGATCAAAGTAAACAACTTGGAGCCTAAGTCCCTCCTTGTTCACTCAACATAGGGGTGAAATCGGATCGGTTGGGTTCGGTTAGTTTTTAGAGGGAATTATGCACCAAACTGACCAGTCGGTTTTTTGTACACCTCAAATCGAAACAGACTGAATCCCTAGAGAAACCGAACCAAACCTACCAAACCAATCTCGGATCGGTTTGGTTTGGTTTGGTTTCGATTTTAACCCCAATTCAAATCAAATCAATACAAATCCCAAATCAAAACAAAAACCCCAAATGAAATAGATACATGTATATCAAAACCACAACCAAATCAGTTCCATAAGTCCCAAATCCAAAAAGAAACCCTAAAACAGTAGATACATGATACATGTATAGATTATATCAAAATCCCAACTCAGATTCAGAGAGAAAGAGATAAGAGGTTCAAAGATTAAAACACAGATCCAGAGAGAGAGAGAGTGTGAGAGAGAGAAGGGAAAAAAAGAGTGCAACTTACCATGAATCAGACTAGCGATGGTCCTTGGGTGTCACCGGCGGAGGTAGATGCGGTAGAACCAAGGCGACATTCGAGAGAGAGCTTGAGAGGGTTACTGAACCTTTGCTTCTGGATCTTGAGAGATTCAAGTGGATATTTGGACCTTCGATTCCAATAATGAGAGAGATGCGATGGGAAGATGAGAGGAGAGACGATGACATAAGATCGACACCAGAGAGTGAGAGAGAAGATGAGGGGTAGAGAAAGAGAAAGATGAAGATGGCTGGGACGGCTCTCATTAGGGTTTTCTACTTTTCTTTGTTTGTGTTTTATTTCTTGGACTAAGTAAAAGTCATGCTTTTGTTTCTTGGGTAAAATAAAATAAAGGACTGTATTTTTTCTTGGGCTAAGTAAGTCAGAATTCACTTTTATTTATAACATATATGTATAAGTTTTTTGTGTTTGGATTCTTGGGCTTTCTTCCATTACTATTTGTCAATCCTCTTTCTTCTATATATAAATATATTGTATATATATTAAATGTACTATTAACTAAGTATATAATCGGTCAATTCGGTTCGGTTTCTGTGTAAATACCGGCCAAACCGAAACTGAACCGAAAACCGAAAACTTAATTTTTTTAAAATCCGAAACCGATCGACACCTGTTAAAAATCGAACAAAACCGAATCGAACCAGTTAGTTCGGTCGGTCGATTCGATTTTTTCGATTTTCCTTACACCCCTAACTCAACAAAATACAATTGTCTAAATATTCAAAATTATAATATACCTAATATACACAGCTCCTATACATATATAATTTGTATGAAACTATTGTGAATTAGTGTAGGAGTCAAATGGGTTCATAGGGGGCAAATTGGGGTGTTTGGGAAATAGAGCTTATGGCACTAATTTAACACACTCCAAATATGCATTCCCAAACAACCTAACACAATCATTGGATGAATTAAATGAACTTAAAAGCAAATGTCTAATCTTGCTTTACGTAGATTCCAAAATCTGTGAAAGTTCATCGCGGTGCGTACAGTTTTCATTACATAAACTGGTATTTTTGCAGCGTGGTGATCACCACAAAAATACAGAAAATTATATTAACATAAGAAATAATTTTCCGATTTTATAAAAAATACAGATTGAGTCAGAAGTAATTATTTTCACCGTTTTGAAAATACAGATCTGAAATTCATCTCAGGTATTTCTATCCTAATGAAATTCAATTGTGAAAACATAACATAGGTATTCTTGAATTTATAAAAATCACAGTTTGACCCCAAATAAAGAATTTCTATCAAAATAAAAGCAAATGATACAAATTAAAATATGAGAATTGCAATTAGGAATTAAATAAAATTACAGGTTGTTATAGAGAAATGTCTCACATATAATAATGAAAGTGGGGAATTTTCCTTTTTATAGTACAGTACAAGTGAGAAATTTCACATCAAATTCTCTGTGTGTTTGTATTTGAGAAAAAGTGTGGGTAAATTTCTCAGTTTTCTGCACTGTATTGTTTTGTTTATTGTTGTTTAGTGATATGAGAAATTTTGCAATCAATAAGAACAGAAGTAAGAAATTTCACATCAAATTCTCTCCATGTGTGTTTGTATTTGAGAAAAAGAGTGGGTAAATCTCCCTTTCTATTTTATAAGTGAGAAATTGCCCATGTAGGATTCTGACTACATGAATTGATGAACATCAATTTATAGTGCAATGTTGAGAATATCTCACCTTACCAACATAGACATTTTCCAATCACGTACGTTAATGTCACACATTTGTCACAAACCTCTTAATTTTTAAAATAAATAAAGCAAGAAATTTCTCACAAAAAAATTCTCACAATTTTCGCCACAGTGAGAAATTTTCACTTTTTTCACTAGAGTGAGAAATTCAGATTCTCACTATTAAAGTAAAAACATAGATTTCTCACTTTTAAAATGCTATAATGAGAAATCCCTCACTAAATAACCACAAATATCTCACCTTAAAAACTCAAAAATAAACCTCCATTGATGCAATTACGCATATGCAGAACAAAAAAAATGATTATTTTTAGAAGCAATAATGCTAGATATACACACTTTTCTACACACTTTTTGACACACTATGCTTTAAATGCACGTACTTTGTGCTGTTTGAATTTTTTACACTTTTCTGTGCACTACTCACACAACACAGGGTACATGCATTTAAAGCTGCGTGTCAAAAAGTGTGTAGAAAAGTGTGTGGGTGTAGTAGTGCTCTTTCAAAAGAAAAGCATGTAAACAAACCGTAAATCTTTTCTTCAAACTAGCATTCAAACATGAGTGGATGCAAACCAATATAGTTGTTGAGTAAAATAAGGAAATACCTTAATTTTAGGGATAATTATTCTCTTATCTGTGATCTCCATTAAATCCGGTTACCATAACTACCTTATATACACAATTATTGTTGAATGTGTGTATATATATCTATACATGTATATATTAAACTGATGGTATTTTTGTCCATAAATCATCTAATGATTTGAGAAAAAGGACTAATTTCTAATTTACATAGGTGATTAGGGACTAATTTCTGCACTCGGCTTCTCATCTGGACTCTATCCTATTAAATTGGGTGGGGAGGGACTAAATCCTATATTTCTTTCTTTTTTGGGGGGGTTGAAGGGTAAGTTGGGTTTACCGAAGTTTCGGTACTATTTTTCTACCTGAAATGTTTTTGAGTGTTCCTGTGAGAAGAAGTTAGTCAGTGAGTCCATTATACCACATCATCATGGTGACTTGTGTGATGCCCCAATTACATGGGGCTATGTATTTCTTAAAAGTAAGATTTTTTGGGGTACCTTAAAGGTACGACGTAGGAGAGTGGGGGCGGAACCAGGATCATGAACTTCAGGGGGCCGAGTGTATTGATCAAGGTCCACTGGGAACATGGCTCATTCAGGGGTAGTGCCCCCGAGGTAAAATTTTTTGATCTATTCAGTAAGATATTCTGTATTAAAAAACTACACTTTTTGCTCTATAAAGTTTTCTAATGGTCTGTAAAGTTCAGAGGTTTGGTGCTGTTATGTCACACTCGTCTTAGATAATTCAATCATTTTATAATGCATAATTGTTTCATTGAGAATTATTAATGTGGATTAATAATTCTGAGTGGGGTTGATTGTGAGTCAATGGGAAGTGTCAATGGAGGACACGGTAGTTGGAGAAACATGAGGCATCGACACGATTTAAATGGCACGTGTATGAATTAAATGTTATTTGACCTATCTGATAAATTGTGAATATTAAATTTGCCTGTGTAGTAAATTTTCTGTTAGTTTGAGATCTTGATTAAGATTGCTTTGAGTATTATAGTGATAACCTATATAATACATTGCATAAAAGGTAGGTTATCTAGAAATTCCACAAAATTAGTTTTCGGAACGTAATTATGGCGACAAATGGAACTTAGACGAAAACTTTTATAAATGATAGTTTTTACTCGTGAAGTAATTAATTAGACGTGTAAGACGTTTCGAGGAATAGCTAGAAGTTTTGAAAACTTGTGAGGAGGTAAACACAATTTTCTAGACTTGTGCCTATAAATAGAAGTGGCAAGATATTTTCATTTCACAACTTTTTCTATATTGAAATCAAGAGAGGGGATTTAAGGCTTAGAGCTTCTCGACACAAATCGACGGACCTTTGGCCGTTTGTTTTTCACCAAATTTCATATTCGAACTTCTCAAGGTAAGAGCTACATTTTGATAATTGTTAGGCCTCATTTGGTTACGTTTTACAAAAATACTAATTCTAGAAATTTAGGGAAAATATATGAATACTTGTAAGAATCAATTTTAATTGGAGATCCGACGTTCAATCGAGCTACTTGTATATTCCTTAAAGTTAGAGGAGCGTAGTAGGAGGTATGAATTTTAGACATATCTTTTATTTAGGAAATTTACATGTTTTAAATATCCTGTTTGATATTTTGGATCTGGGCAAAATTCGTGTATTAATTAGACCCATTAATTATGCACGTGAAAATGAGATAAAAGCATGTATATGTGATCATTATATGAGCATACTATGTGTCTATGTGGGTTGAAGGGGGGTTCGGTGCAATTTTATCTAGGGTAAGCTCCTCGAAGTTTGAGGATTTGTAGCAACGGCTACTGTGCATGGTTTGGGAGAAGTCCAAGCCAGGGCACTGGATGAGTGGCAAGGAGAAGGCCTTCCACGACATCAATCCTATTTATCTGATGAATGCATACCACTCTCCCTAGACACTATTTTGATGTGTTTTATATGTTAAAGCATGAATTACCATATAAGCATATGTTTAGAATTTTACACTCAGCATATAGCTGAGCAGTGGAATTTTACTCCATTGCAGGTGAGACGAAGAAAGGAAAGAAGAAGCGTGAGGAGTAAGACCTGGGAACAACGGGAATCATCTTCTTGTATATATTTATGTTTCGATTCTAAGGATGTAATAATGAATTTAGTGAAGTTTGGACTATGTCCTTAACTTAGAAACTTTGGAATGGATTCGTGATGATGTAATATATATAGTAGTACTTCTTTTGGTCTTGTGGAACGAAACCGAACATACGAATTTATGTTTTGAATACTTATCTAGTCCAATTCATATTTTGAATGAATGTTGTTCATACTTTTATGAATCAAGCCAAACACTCCTTAGCTTGTTCCGTTATCATTTTTTTTATATATTAGTATAGTTCAATGATGTTCTTGAAGTCTTGTTGTAATTGGAAGGGTTTGGAATAACGTACAAAAGGTTGGAGCGTTAGAAACTAGTGAAGGTTGGGTGGCCACGAAAACGTTCCGAAGTGATCAATTTTTCATAGGGGTATTGGACTCCTTGACAAATTCTGCTGCAATAAAGAATTCTATCATCAGGTCATTCGACCAGTCGAAGGGGATCGTTCGACCGGTCGAAATGACCCCTGTATGAAATCTTTTTCTACCCCTTCCGGAAACTATTAATTATTTTGGTGGGTTCTTAGGGTACTTTTAGGGTCTCTTTCACCATAAAATCATTCGTTTCAAATTATAATTACGTTATCAATTTTATACGGATTTTAAAACTTGGAGGGTATTATTTCCAAATGTTTTGAATACTAAATGTTGTTTTAAGTTCCTTTTTTCTGCTGCTATAATTTTTACAGAATTGGTTGAGCCTAGGTGGCATGTCACGTGTCCTATTTTCGCTCGTAGCGGGATGGGTCATGACATTTATTGGTATCAAAGCAATAGGTAACAAAACTTTGGGAACGTTAGACGTTAAGTGGAGTGTTGAGTGATTTGACATACATTTTAGAATACATCCGTACATGATAGAGATGTTTAATGCATATGGTATGTTGTTATACATATATGAACACGTAAATTGTCATGCATGCATAGAATTTACGCATCGAGATTGACAAGTACAGAATCATGAGTGACGAACATGACCAATTGCCACATGTATAAATAGATCATTTGTCAAGACTGATGGGAAACATCGGAGAATTAGAATTGGTACAGAGTATAACGGAGTGGTTGCCTCCAACACCTCCTCTTGAGCTAGCATCAATAGCCATTGTGTCTACACCTGAGAATAGGGGTATGAGATCTGTATTAGAACAGCTTACCGGAAAGAAACCGATGGAGTTCCACGGGACAATTGACACGACACTAGCAGAGCACTAGGTTATGGCTATAGAGAGAATTTTTTGATCTATTTCGATGATGGATGTGCAGAAAATAGAGAATGTGAGTGACATGCTTCAGGGTGAAGCCCAGAATTGGTGGCGTGTTAGAGCAAGAGGCACCGATAACGTGGGAAGGATTTTGAGTAGAGTTTAACCGTCAATTCTTTTCATGCGCCACCTTCAATGCGAAGAAGAGAGAGATCGACAACCTGAAACAAGGGGATATAACGGTGATCGAATATACTTCCTAGTATAATGCCTTATTGAGGTTCGAAAAAGGATCAATGCCAATGGAAGAGGACAGAGCAAAAAAGTTTGAAGAGGGACTAAAGGAGAACATCTTCTTGAGGGTGGAGACATATGAACATTCAACGATTAGCGCAGTGCAACAAACGATCCTTGTTGCAGAAAGTGGAATGGAGAGGTCGAGACAGAATCAACAAGGCAAGCGAGGGAACGAGGGTCGTGACCGAAACCATGGTGCATCATTCAAGAGGCCTTTCACGAGAGGTTTTAGTTCTAGTTCAAATTTTAGTGGACCCAGGAATCTGACAAGTAACATACCGTTGTGCCCACTTTGTAACCGACCATATATAGACTGATGTTTTATGACTAATTTTCATAACAAAGGGATGAACAATGCAAGTTCTACACTGGATTCACAAATTAAGTGCTTTGACTGTGGTACCTTTGGACATCGAGCAAAAGATTGTCCAAAAAGACGTCCACAACAAGGAATGAGTTCTATGGCTTCAAGAGGTTCGAAGCCTAAGCAGTCTAATGATAAAAGACAAGGGACAGAGCAACGTTAGGGGAGAACATTTAAGATGAATCCTGGAGATATGGCTGCTATTGATACAGTGGTCTCAGGTATGGTGCATATATGTTCGCATCTAGCATGCACACTTATTGACCCAGAATGTACACATTCATTTGTATCACATAATTTTGTTAAACATTTGAATGTTAGATCAGCGTCTTTAGGATATGAATTATCCATTGTTGTACCTCTTAGTAAATCGGTAGTAACGTCTACAATATACAAGAATTGTAAGATCAAATTAGGCGAGAAGTTGATGGCCGTGGACCTTATACTGATTGTTGTAAACCATTTCGATGTGATACTAGGAATGGATTGGTTATCTCTTAACCAAGCCACGATAGATTGTGGAACAAAAAGAAGTTAATTTTCGATCACTGGCACATGGAGACTTTTATTTCCAAGAGAGTAGAGTCACACCACCATCGTATTTGATTTCGACTATCCGAGCGGGTAAGTTATTGATAAAGGGATGTCGGGGATTTCTATGTTTAGTAATTGACACCAGGGTGACTAAATTGGAAGTAGAAGACATTCCAGTCGTAAGAGAATATCTGGTCAGTGGTACATGCATGTGGGTGTCAGTCAGTGTGGAAAAGAGTAATGGTCAGTGTGAAAAGAGTATGAGATGAGTACGAGTTTTGAGTTTGAGATTGCGGTTGTGGTTGTGATTGAGGTTGCGGCGAGGGTATCTTTGAAATGCGACGGTGGCAAATATGGACACTCCTTGACGCCCATGGAAGCGTTAAAGTGTGTGACGCCGAACTTGGACATTCCCTGGCACCCATGGTAGTGCTAAAGTGTGGCCTACGGACACTCCCTGATACCCGAGTTTGGATACTGCGTGAGGTTGCTCCGGTATTTGCATGGCGGTTTAGGTATTCAAAGTGTGAGGCAATGGACACTCCCTAGTACCCCGGACCAAAGTGTGAGGCAAACTGGACACTCCCTGGTGCCCCGTTGCTAAAGTGTGGCTATCTTAGTGTTTCAAAGATACCAGGAGTAAGATAGTGGGTTGTTGTGGCTGTCGAGAGAAAAGAGTCGGCAAGATGAGTGTGGTGCATTGTCTCATACACGAGTAACTGTTTTTATGAATGAACGACCTTTAATATATTCCTTGCTATTTTATAAAATGAATTCTTTCTGCGGTTTAACGATTGATTTTACAAATTGAAAAATGGAAAAAGGGTAAATGGGTATGTTTTACATTCAAAGTTATGTTTTTAATACTCACCAGCTTCTCGAAGCTGACGACGTTGATGCGTCCTGGACATTCGTGTTCAGGCTTTTCAGGTTATGATCAGGAAGTACCTTATGACTACGCTAACTGAGAATGGCTGCTTTTGGAATGAGAAAACTATTGATTTATTATATGCTTTAAGTTTACATGTTTTAAGTTATGAACCGTTTTGTAATAAGGATGACTGTAATAGACATTAAGTTATTATTTTGTTTCAAGGCGGTCTGTGCCTTTAGATAACCCGTACAGTAATATTGTTTAAGTTAGAAAAATTTTGTAAGCCTCGATTGCTCTGCTCTGATTATTATGTTTTGTTGTTCGACATTTGGGACGGAATCGATCCTTCAAACTGTCACGACCTACGGGTCCATAAAGGAAATTAAACGCTTTCCTTATTTATGCTACGTCGGGGCGTGACAGGATTTAGTGGTATCAGAGCCAGGTTATTATTTATCTCAAGATAGTTTAGCCAGGTTAGGGTTTACCAGTATAGACCCGATTCCACATTCCATTAAGTGTTACACACCCGATGATACGACAGTTAGGATAGACTCAGAACCCAAACGCCTAAGATTATCTCTGTCCTGATTTAAGTTAGTACCTTTTTCAGGTATGGATCCAGCTCAATCCCTGTTTGTACCTGATGCTTTTGGAGGGCATTGGGTTACTATGGGAGCGATAGTGCCAACCCTTTATTTCACTACTGTTGGGCAGCGTGCAGCTGCTACCGTCGAGCTAGATCTTTGGCACCAGATTCACGTGTTAGAGCTGGTCGACTTGTCCCGTGCTCGCCTCGAGATTCTTTACTTTATAGAGATACAACGCTTAGTGCTCGTTGAGATGGTTCGCTTGGTTAACAGCGATGCCTTCTATTTTCTTCTTGAGGTTCAGGTCGTGCAGGCTCACCTTGCACAGCTAGAGATGCCTCCACTTGTCATCCCCGCTGTTGAGGGTGACGGTGACGTTGATGTTGTGCTCGCTTCTATTTCCGAGGAGGATGGCTTGGGTTGGGACGACTTTGCAGTCGACCTTGAGGAGGCACTTGCACTTGAGCCAGCCTTGCCTGAGGCAGATGCCCCTAGACCTACTTCATTGATGACCTCTCATAGCTGTAATTTTGGGGCAGGCCCCTCTCATGTTCAGCGACTTCATCAGGCCGACTCGCTTGACCTGTTGATGGCTACTTACGGCGATTACTGACCGTTTAGATGTTGCCTTGTATATATTAACTACTTTTGACTATTAGCTCTATCTCTTTTTGCAAACTGTAATTACATGCA
This sequence comes from Hydrangea macrophylla, assembly GCA_033977485.1. NCBI lineage: Eukaryota > Viridiplantae > Streptophyta > Magnoliopsida > Cornales > Hydrangeaceae > Hydrangea > Hydrangea macrophylla. Next base: position 94,040,689 of record CM066988.1, on the reverse strand, counting down.
TTAGAGTATAGGGCAATGATCTCATTTTTATGACATTAACTCTTGCATGCGTCATAACTCATACAGGTAGGGTAGGCATTGATCTGACCATACACGCTTTTTGTATCAACTTGATCGAGAAGTTATACATATAATATACTCTTTTGGATATTGTCGTCATTTGAGTTGCTTCATAGTACTGTTGCATGCATGTTTCTCATTCTACTATCACTATCATGCATAGAATGGCTGGAGGAGTAAGGAGGAACAGGAATTTGATCGAGGGAGTACCTGAGGCTGCCGATCCCACGGGAATATTTGAAGCTTTCATCAGGCGTCTCGAAAGGGTTAGTAATCAGAATGAAAACCGACGAGACTGCCAAACTGGAGACAAATTGCTGGAGAGATTCCGTGCACTAAGGTCCGAGCAGTTTGCGGGTACAGTAGAACCCTGGAAGGCCGAGCAATGGTTAAGAAAGATGGACTGTATGTTCGAGGCTGTCCAGTGCAATGAGATGGACAAGAGGAGATTGGCTATGTTTTAATTGACCGATGCTGCCGCAGATTGGTGGGATTCGGTCATAGCTACTATCGGGAACGGAGCTACAATGGGAATGACGTAGACTGCGTTCAAGGGGAGATTTTTGGAGAAGTATTTCCCGGCTACGGAGAGGCACAGAAGAGAGAAGGAATTCATGGACTTGACGCAAGGAACCAAGTCGGTGCAAGAGTATACCACACAGTTCGAAAGACTGTCTCGGTTCGCTCCACACCTGGTTGATACTGAGGAGAAAAAGGTCCGTAAGTATAACCAAGGACTGACATCGCAGATTCGTCGCCTGACTCTCGGTCACCTAGATAAGTCGTTTGAGGGATTGGTTGGCTTGGCTACTGATCTAGAAGAAGACGCTCGAGTGAACCGTAAGCAATTTGAATTCCGACCGCCTTAAAGGGGAAATTTTGGGAATAGACCACCAATGAACCGTACCCAAGGGCAGAAGAGGAATTTCGACGAAAGCAAGAAGACCCAGGCTATTACCTATCCGACTCAACCCCGAGTAGGAGAAGGAAGTAGTAGTGGAAAATGTTTCAACTGTGGCAACCCCGGTCATCTGGCTCGAGATTGCAAGGCACCGAGGCGGCTGCTCAGCAAGGGATTGTCTGCTTCAACTGTGGTGAACCAGGTCACATCAGCAGGTTCTGTACTGCTCCTAAGCAGGTAACTTATGGTCAACAGGGACAGACTCGCTTGAATGCTGTTATCCCAGATGCCGCTGGATATGATGGAACTGTGTACGAAGAAGGAGATTATAGAGAAGCTCAACCTGATCAGCAAGCAGTAGAAGGTACATTAACTCTGTTTAACTCTCATGTTAAAGTGTTATTTGATACGGGTGCTGCTCTTTCATTCATATCTGTTAATACAATTCGGAGATTGGGTATCTTACCTCATCGCTTAGAGAAAGCTTTGAAGGCTACTTCGCCATTAGGAGCTACAGTCAGTTTAGGACACGTGTGCAAGGATTGTCCTTTACGGCTAGGAGACCGAGAAATCCCGGCAAGGTTGATTGTCCTATCGATGAAGGAGTTCGACATAATCCTAGGAATGGATTGGCTCTCTCAGAATCAAGTGAAGTTGGATTGTGCGAGGAAGAGAATTACATTCCCCGACAATGAGAATCAACCCTTTGATTTTCAATGTAACCCTTCGGGAGATATGTTCCTCACAAGATGTTTGGCGAATATCGAAGTCGTCAGTACAGAAGCGACAGCGTCATCTATACCTGTAGTCAAGAACTTTGAAGAAGTATTTGAAGACATTTTTGGTTTGCCCCCACAGAACTATTGGAATTGAAGGAACAAGTTCAAGAGCTCGAGAACCTAGGTTTTGTACGTCCAAGTACATCGCCTTGGGGAGCACCAGTGTTATTTGTGAAGAAGAAAGACGGGACGCTCAGACTGTGTATCGACTACAGAGAATTGAACCGAGTAACTATCAAGAACAAGTATCCCTTACCTCGGATTAACGATTTGTTTGATCAACTACAAGGAGCTACGACATTTTCCAAGATAGACCTAAGGTCGAGATATCATCAGTTGAGGGTACGAAAGGAAGACATACCCAAGACTACTTTCAGAACCCGATATGGTCATTATGAATTCCTAGTGATGCCGTTTGGAATGACGAATGCCCCGGCAGTGTTTATGGATCTGATGAACAGAGTGTTCAAGCCTTATTTAGATCAGTTTGTCATCATCTTTATAGATGATATTTTGATCTATTCTAAGTCAGGAGAAGAGCACGAGCAACATCTACGAATTGCGATGCAGACACTCAAGGACCACCACTTGTATGCCAAGTTCAGTAAGTGTGAGTTCTGGTTGCAAGAAGTGAAGTTTTTGGGACACAAGGTGTCATCTCAAGGAATTTCAGTGGATTCGTCCAAGACCGATGCTGTGTCAAACTGGGTTAGGCCGAGCAACCCTACAGAAGTTCGGAGTTTTCTTGGACTAGCAGGCTATTACAGGAGATTTGTTGAGGGATTCTCTAAAATAGCCGCACCATCGACTGGACAGAGAAGCATGAGCGGGCCTTTCTAGAGTTGAAAGAGAGACTCACTACCGCACCGGTACTAGCAATACCCAAGCCTGATGAGAAGTTCACTATCTTTAGTGACGCGTCATATCAAGGACTGGGGTGTGTACTTATGCAAGATGGCAGAGTTATAGCCTATAGATCCAGACAGCTGAAGCCGAATGAGTTGAACTATCCCATTCATGATTTGGAGTTGGCGGCAGTAGTTTTCGCACTCAAGATTTGGAGACACTATCTCTACGGTGAGAAGTTTGATTTATTCTCCGATCACAAGAGCCTGAAGTATTTGTTCACACCGAAAGAGTTGAACATGAGGCAGCGCAGATGGATGGAGCTGATCAAAGATTACGACTTCACGTTGGAATATCATCCGGGTAAAGCCAATGTGGTTGCTGATGCCCTGAGACGACAGAATTGTGAGACGATCGCCTCCTTAATGGTTAGAGAGTGGCGAGCATTGGAGACCTTGGCGGAGTTCGATGTACAGAGTGCTGAAGAAGGAGAAGGACAATTGTTCGAATGTCTCATCCTACAGCCTGTTCTTATTGATCGCATTATTGGAGCTCAGAAAGAAGATGAGAAGTTTCAAGCCTGGTTCGCGAAGATGTCAGAAAAAGACCCGACGGAATGGAAGGTGGGTATCGATGGAAGATATCGGTGCAGAAATAGATTATGTGTGCCAGGAGATAGAGAGCTAAGGAAAGATATCCTGGAAGAAGCACATAAGTCAAGATATACAGTTCACCCGGGAGGGACGAAGATGTACAAAGATTTGAAGAGAAATTTCTGGTGGGAAGGTATGAAGAAAGACGTGGCCGAATTTGTATCCAAGTGTTTGACATGTCAGCAAGTCAAAGCCGAACATCAGAGACCGTCAGGATTGTTACAACCGCTACCTGTTCCTGGTTGGAAGTGGGAACACATTACGATGGATTTTGTAGTAGGATTGCCTCGATCGCAGCAGAATCATGACGCCATTTGGGTAATTGTGGATCGATTGACGAAGTCAGCTCACTTCATTGCTTATAGTATGATATGCCCGGTGGAGAAAATGAGTCGAATGTACATACAACAAGTTGTGCGGCTTCACGGTGCATCGGTGTCGATTGTGTCAGACCGTGACGCGCGTTTTACTTCTGGATTTTGGGAAAGTTTGCAAGAAGCTATGGGAACCTCACTTAAGATGAGTACTGCTTTTCACCCTCAGACAGATGGACAAACTGAGCGTGTTAATCAGGTCATGGAGGATATGTTGAGGGCTTGTGTTATCGATTTTGAAGAATCTTGGGAGACACACTTGCCGTTGGTTGAATTTGCTTATAACAACAGCTATCACACGAGTATCGGGATGGCTCCGTTCGAAGCATTTTACGGACGACCATGTCGTTCTCCATTGTGTTGGGCAGAAGTTGGGGACACAGAGTTGTTGGGACCAGATTTGGTTAGAAAAACCAACGAGAAGATTTCCTTGGTCAAGGAAAGGATGACAACCGCTCAAAGCCGGTATAAGAGTTATGCTGATCAACGCCGGAAGGATTTGGAGTTTAGTGTTGGAGATCACGTGCTTCTCAAGGTTTCACCGACCCGAGGAGTAGTACGCTTCGGTCTCAAGAGAGGGAAGTTAGCTCCGCGTTTCATCGGACCGTTCGAGATTTTGGAACATGTCGGGAAAGTAGCTTATCGACTGGCGCTACCACCGAAGATGTCTGGGGTTCACAACGTGTTTCATGTGAGTATGTTGAGGAAGTACATACGAGATCCCTCGCACGTGGTTAGTTATGATGATATTGAGACGAGTCATAACGTTTCTTACAAGGAGAGACCTGTAAAGATTTTGGATCAGAGTATCAAGAAGCTGAGGAATAAGGATATTCCATTGGTGAAGGTTCAGTAGAATCACCATGACGAGAATGATGCCTCGTGGGAAGTTGAAGCTGATATGAGGAAGAAGTACCCGGAGTTGTTTCAGGACTAGTTAGTCTTGATTTCGGGGACGAAATCCTGTTTAAGGGTGTAATAACCTGCATTTTCATTTAATTAATCTGTACATTGCATTGTCATATTTTAAATCAAATTTCATTTTCTGCTCTTATTTTAATTTCAATTCTTATGTGTGAAATTTATTTCTTGACTGATCTCATAATTAAAATTCTTTTGGGGTCAAATTGTAATTTTTACAAAGTTAGTAATACCTGTGTGGATTTCAAAATCTGTATTTCAAAATGGTGGAAATATTTTCCTTTTGACTCAATCAGTATTTTTATGAAACCAGGAAATCACTTCTTACACTAAAATGAATTTTCTGTATTTTTGTGGTGGACAGCGCGCCCCGAAAATACCAGTTTATGTTCAAAACTGTCCACGCTGTATTGAACTTCCACAGATTTTGGAAGTGACTGATTGGACAATTGTTTCATTTCTAATTATGGAAACTCATCATTGCATATGCTTTGTTTGGTTGTGCTTGTGGTGTGTGTGTAATTGTTATGCCATAAGCTAGTTTTCCCAAACAATATCAAGTTGCCCCCTAGTACTCTACTTGACCTTTCAATCTATTTGGGAGACAATTGCAGTGTATAATCTGTGTATAAGTGTATACGTATATACATATGTGCTGTGTATAATTGATAATTGTGATATTACCAAATTTAAATCCAATTTGTAGAGTGAAGGAGACACAACTTGGGCTCCAAGTTCTCCAATTGGCTCTCTCTCTATATATATGTACACTACACTCACACACACACACATGAAGTTCATTGCAATCTGAAAATTCAGAGGGAGAGCTTGAGAGTTAATTTCAGAATTCATTTGAGAGAGAGAGAAAGCTTATCCCTCCATAGCTTAAAGCTTCAAGGAATTCTTATATTGCTAAATTCTTTCTCAACATATTCTCATCTCTTCATCTATATCACAGTGAGTAATTTAAACTCACTCCTAATGTAATTCATGTTCAATTACTGCTTGTATATGTATAATTGCATATCGCCCTTGAAGTTCTTACGTATGAATTCCATAGCCTTGAAATCAAGATTTTCAAAACTTAATCTAAATCCGTTTTCAGAGTTGAATATCAAAGATTATAGTATATAGAGTATACAGTCCAAGTTATAGAGCCTAATTTGTTCATACCACAAAGTATATTGAAAATGAAATTTTGTCATCTATTAAAATTTCATAAAATGTGGGAGCTATAGATTGAATCATATTAAATTGGTTTTGGATTCTTAATCCTTGTTGAAAAACAAAGAGAATCATATATAATAAGGCCTAGGAGGTTCTAGATTTGAAAATGGGGCAAATTAGACCCTGAAATCTGAAACAGAGCAGTTTCTGCGAAGAAGAAGAAGCCTCAGTAAAAACTCGCGCCACGATCACGCACGCGAAAATCCCGCGAGCGGCCCGCGTGAGCGACCCTTCGCGCGAGTGGCCCGCACGCGCGATCCTCGTTTTACCAGGCAGACAGAAAAGTTTTTAATAGAAAAGGAAAAATAAGCATACCGCGCGAGCGAGGGTCGCGCGAGAAAGCTTTCGCGCGAGCGACCCGCGCGCGCGAGGTGGCTAATTTCAAGCAGAAAAGAAAAGGAAAAATGGGCATATCGCGCGAGCGGCCCGCGCGCGCGACTTCTGGCAGTTTGTGGTTTTTGTCCGTTTTGTATTTAGGGACTGTTTGGTTCAACTTTTAAGGACTGATAAGGCTCTGTTTGGGAAATTTAGTAAATCAGAACTCTATTGGTTATGTTTGAATGATTAAAATATTGTATTATGACTTATCAATCCCCGTACGTACATTGTTCCCTTAATGCAGCGTTTTGCTTTGTGTTTAAGTCCATGACATTCATATGGGGTCAGTGGTACATGCATGTGGGTGTCAGTCAGTGTGGAAAAGAGTAATGGTCAGTGTGAAAAGAGTATGAGATGAGTACGAGTTTTGAGTTTGAGATTGCGGTTGTGGTTGTGATTGAGGTTGCGGCGAGGGTATCTTTGAAATGCGACGGTGGCAAATATGGACACTCCCTGACGCCCATGGAAGCGTTAAAGTGTGTGACGCCGAACTTGGACATTCCCTGGCACCCATGGTAGTGCTAAAGTGTGGCCTACGGACACTCCCTGATACCCGAGTCTGGATACTGCGTGAGGTTACTACGGTATTTGCATGGCGGTTTAGGTATTCAAAGTGTGAGGCAATGGACACTCCCTGGTACCCCGGACCAAAGTGTGAGGCAAACTGGACACTCCCTGGTGCCCCGTTGCTAAAGTGTGGCTATCTTAGTGTTTCAAAGATACCAGGAGTAAGATAGTGGGTTGTTGTGGCTGTCGAGAGAAAAGAGTCGGCAAGATGAGTGTGGTGCATTGTCTCATACACGAGTAACTGTTTTTATGAATGAACGACCTTTAATATATTCCTTGTTGTTTTATAAAATGAATTCTTTCTGCGGTTTAATGATTGATTTTATAAATTGAAAAATGGAAAAAGGGTAAATGGGTATGTTTTACATTCAAAGTTATGTTTTTAATACTCACCAGCTTCTCGAAGCTGACGACGTTGATGCGTCCTGGACATTCGTGTTCAGGCTTTTCAGGTTATGATCAGGAAGTACCTTATGACTACGCTAACTGAGAATGGCTGCTTTTGGAATGAGAAAACTGTTGATTTATTATATGCTTTAAGTTTACATGTTTTAAGTTATGAACCGTTTTGTAATAAGGATGACTGTAATAGACATTAAGTTATTATTTTGTTTCAAGACGGTCTGTGCCTTTAGATAACCCGTACTGTAATATTGTTTAAGTTAGAAAAATTTTGTAAGCCTTGATTGCTCTGCTCTGATTATTATGTTTTGTTGTTCGACGTTTGGGACGGAATCGATCCTTCAAACTGTCGCGACCTAAGGGTCCATAAAGGAAATTAAACGCTTTCCTTATTTATGCTACGTCGGGGCGTGACAGTAATAAGATGTACCAGAACTTGTGAGAGAACTTTTGCTGGAGAGGCATGAAACAGAAAGTTGCTAAGTATGTTTCAGAGTGTTCGACATGTCAACAAGTCAAGGCAAAGAGATAAATACCTGCAGAACTACTACATCCATTACTTGTGTCAGAGTGGAAATAGAAAGAGATCACGATGGATTTTGTTTTCGGATTTCCATGGTTGCCTGACAGGAATGACAAGATTTGGTTATAGTTGACAGGTTGACGAAGTCAGCTCATTTTTTACCGATCAAGAAGACTAATCCATCAAGGTTAGCGGAGTTGTATGTGAAAGAGATAATGAGACTACACAGAGTTCCAATAGTGATTGTATCCGATTGTGATAGTAGTTTTACATCGAGGTTTTGGGGAAGTTTACAAAAGGCTATGGGTACCAAGTTGAATTTCAGTACTACAGTTCATCATCAGACCGACAGATAGTCCGAACGAATGATTTAGACTTTAGAAGATATGCTTAGATTGTGCATTTTAGATTTTGGGAGTGATTGGGAGAAACATTTACCCTAAATTGAATTTGCTTATAATAACAAATTTCAGTCAAGTATCAGAATGGCACCATATCAAGCGTTGTATAGGCGTAAGTGTCGTTCACCAATTTATTGGACCGAGGTTAGGGAAAGAAGGTTGATAGGACCTGAGATAATACAGTTGACTATTGAGAAGGTGACGCTAATTCAGGAGCGACTTAAGGTAGTTCAGAGTTGTTATAAGAGTTATGATGACTCTAAACGACGACTGATGACGTTCGAAGTAGGAGATTTTGTATACTTGAGGGTATCGCCTTCAAAAGGCATTGTACGATTTGGAAAACGGGGAAAGCTTAACTGGAAATTTGTAGGAGTTTTTGAGATCCTATAGAGGGTAGGACTGGTGGCGTACCTACTTACCTTATCATCGAAATTAGCATATGTGCACAAAATGTATTCCATGTGTCGATGTTGAGATGGAGTATGATGAATAATAGTAAGATCATTATACCAGAACCATTGCAAATCCAAGAGGACTTGACTTATGTAGAGCGTCTGGTGGAGATCTTGGATCAGAAAGAGCAAGTGTTGAGAACAAAGACGATTCCAATGGCGAAAGTATTGTGGCGTAGTCATTCAATCGAGGAAGCTACGTGGGAGAATGAGGAAGAGATGAAGAATGAGTATCCGTATCTTTTCAACTCATAAGGTATAATATTGAGGACAAACTTCCTTTTTGGAAGGGAGAGTCGTCACACCCGTCCCGGATAATTCAATCATTTTGTAATGCATAATTGTTTCATTGAGAGTTATTAATGTGGATTAATAATTCTGAGTGAGGTTGACTATGAGTCAATGGGAAGTGTCAATGGAGGACATGGTTGTCAAAGAACCATGAGGCATTACACGATTTAAATGGTATTTATATGAATTAAATGTTATTTGACTTATTTGGTAAATTGTGAATAGTAAATTTACCTGTGTAGTACATTTTCTGTTAGTTGTGATCTTGATTAAGATTGTTTTGAGTGTTACAGTGATAACAGACGTTGCATAAAAGGTAGGTTATCTAGAAATTTCATGAAATTAGTTTTCGAAACGTAATTACGGCGACAAACGGAACTTAGACGAAAACTTTTATAAATTATAGTTTTCACTCGTGAAGTAATGAATTAGACGTGTAAGACGTTTTGAGGAATAATTAGAAGTTTTAAAAACTCGTGGAGAGGTAAACACAATTTTTGAAACTTGTGCCTATAAGTAGAAGTGGCTAGATATTTTTATTTCACAATTTTTTCTATATTGAAATCAAGAGAGGGGATTTGAGGCTTAGAGCTTCTCGACGCAAATCGACGAACCTTTGGCCGTTTGTTTTTTCCCAAATTTCATATTCGAACTCCTCGAGGTAAGACTACATTTTGATAGTTGTTAGACCTCGTTTGATTAAGTTTTACAAAAATGCTAATTCTAGAAATTTGGGAAAAATATATGAATACTTGTAGGAATCAATTTTAATCGGAGATCTGACGTTCAATCGGGCTATTAGTACTTTCCTTAAAGTTGTAGGAGTGTAGCACGAGGTATGAATTCTATACCTTTATTTTATAGGAAATTTACATGTTTTAAATATCCGGTTTGATATTTTGGATCCGGACAAAATTTATGTATTAATTAGGCTCATTAATTATGCACGTGAAAATGAGATAAAAGCACGTATATGTGATTATATGAGCATGCTATGTGTCTATGTGGGTTAAAGGAGGGTTTGGTGCAAATTCATCCGGGGTAAGTTACTCGATGTTTGAGGATTTGTAGCGACGGCTACTGTGCATGGTTTGGGAGAAGGCCCAGCCAGGGCACTAGATGAGTGGCAAGGAGAAGGCTTTCCATGGCGTCAATTCCATTTATCGAAAGAATGTGTACCACTCTCCCTAGAGACTATTTTGATGTGTTTTGATAAATTAAAGCATGAATTGTCATATAAGTATATGTTTAGAATTGTACACTCATCATATAACTGAGCAGTGGAGCTTTACTATCTGCAGGTGAGACGAAGAAAGGAAAGAAGAAGCGTGAGGAGTAAGGCTGTGGGAACGATGGGAATCATCTTCTTGTATATGTTTTTGCTTCCATTCCAAGGATGTAATAATGAATTTAGTGAAGTTTGGACTATGTCCTTAACTTAGAAACTTCGGAATGGATTTGTGGTGATGTAATATATATATAGTAGAACTTCTTTTGGTCTTGTAGAACAAATCCGAACATACGGATTTATGTTTTGAATACTTACCTAGTCCAATTCTTTTTTTGAATGAATGTTGTTCATACTTTTATGAGTTGAGCCAATATATAAAATATCTACAAATTTCAGAAAGTTTAAAGGGGATTCAATTTTTTGAAAATTTTGGGGGGACTATAAATAACACACATGCATACGGGTTGAGTATAGGTGTCTTACCTAGCAGAATAATCCAACGGATCGATAGACAGGGTTGTTACGAGTCCGAATGGAGCCCAATGAACTGCTACTCCTACAAAGCCTCCGTATACTTTCTTATGCTTCGAATCGGTCATAGGAACCTCTACTAGAGCAACCCCCTTGAAATTCACACGCTAAATCCCAAGGCTCTAAGTGGTAATGGCCTTAGAGAGAGAAAAATGTGAGAGAGAGAGAGAGAGGGAGAGGGAGAGGGAGTACGTGAACCGGTTTTTCCTTGGTGTGTATAGAGGTTTGTGTTTGGTATATACATCTATCTAATAAAGGAGGAATGCCTTTATAGGGAGACATTTTCAGCCCTTGGATCTTAATCCAAGTGACAATCACTCAAGGCTTTTCAATTTCTCTCTCCAATGGCCCAAACAAATTCAACCCAAACAAACTTTAGCCCAACCCAAACAAATCCAGCCTAAATCTTTAATCTAAGGGAGGCTCTGCCTAAAGCCCCTAAGGTTGGGCAACATTGATTTAAAGGATAGCCCATTAACAATAACCTCTACAAGAACAAAAGCCCAAGCCAATTTTTTTAGCCCTAGTCCATAACATCAACATTTCACTCCTCAAGCCCATTTCAATATTTTTATCTTACCAAACTACCCATTTCATCTTTTCCAAAAAAAAAAAAAAAAATTAGTGAGTTCTCTCTCTCATCCTCCCATGGCCACCTTTACCACTACCCTACCTGACCTTCTTCCACCAACTTCGGCGACCTCCAGCGACTAACACCATCGCCACCACAATCGCTGGCCAACACCACCAACACCATTTCCACCACCACCAACAAAAAAATAGATCTAGATCGCCCATGGCCACCAACACAATTTCCACCACGACCAACACCATCACCACGACAAACAATAGTTATTTTGTTGGCAACACAATTCATTATTTTGTGTTGCTTTGATTTTTATATTTGATATTCAAAATCATAGAAATTACATTTGACCAACACACTTGTGCACCACCATGAGCCACTACCACCACCATCCTGAGCCTCCACACTTTCCAAGCAAGTTATATTTTCATTTTTTTCGGTGATGGGCCTTGTAAGGCCATAGGCTTGGTAGGATGTCAAACTCTTAAGTGAAATTTCTCTTAAGATTTATCTTAAGAGAAAATTATCTTATTATAGTCAAATCAATTAAGTGAAATTTCACTTCGTTTCTTTGAGAACAACGAGTTGTTCGAAAGAAATAGGGATTGAGAATGATGAATAGATGTGAGAAACTGAATTTTTTTTTAGAGTTGTTAAAAGAAATCTCCACTTCTATGATGAAATTAGGGCTTCACTCTTGAGAAGACGAAAAGAGGTGATCGTAAGAGAAATTTGTCTTATTATAGTCAAAGTAGTTAAGTGAAATTTTACTTTGTTTTCTTAAAGAACATCGAGTTGTTCGAAGGAAATAGTGTCACACCCCGAAACCACCCAGATGATCCTAGGACACGTGGCACGCCACCAAGGCCTTACACCAATGATTAAAGTTCCAAAATAAGTTTAAAATAAGCTTAAACCAAAGATGCTCAACCAACAAAGGGCAAAATTCTGTCTTTGCAATCAGCCAAAAACCATGTTTTAGCAAATAGTAAATTCTCAAATAATATTACCAAATCACCAATTGAAATCAACACTAATGCTTTAACCATTTAGAATAAAACAAAAGTCACAAACATGAGCTTCCAAGTTCAAGCAAGAGTTTTTAAATATTCTAGTAAAAGTACTAAATATAACCATTAACCGATCAAACCCAAAGAGTAAAACTCCAAGATTAACGTCCCAAACTAACTCAAGCTCTATACAAAAACATTTAACCACCCAAACCATATATTACAAGCATCAAGGCTACCAACTCCTATTATACAAGTTTTACATCAACTATGTTACAACATACTCTACCATCGGGATTTGAAACTAATTACAAATATATTACAAGTTTAACACTAAAAAGCAGGTAACTATTAACAAAATTACAACAACTTCCCAAACCCATAAGCTAGCCAAGCCACTTCCCAGCTCACTTCTCTGATTCCTCGCCGCGATCACCTACGATGGTTATTTAATAACCACTACAATATATAAGCTATATACTTGTGAGCAATGCCAATAATGAACATGGATAATAAACACGCTCAAATTCAACATATTACAAATAACTATAGTCTCTGGCAATTACTAGTTCTCTCCCACCACTACCGGCTAGCTTGCGGCTCCACTCGCCAAGTCCACGTGACTAGTCATGATCCACGCCCTCACACGTGCTGTTCCACAGGCTTTTGGCGCCCGTGGCCGTCACCACAAAGATTACCTTATGGTGGTATAGAACTAACAATTTTCATTGACCCAAACAGGCAACTCAACATGCTCATTTAATCATTACACCGTGCTTTCACAAATAAATTGGGCCTAATTTAGCCACATGAATTTTGCCCAATAATAAGCTAAATAAATTAAATTACGTTAACTAGACATGCTTTGGCATTACAATTGAACCTAACATGAAAATCATCCTAATGTCAAAATTAACATCACTCACCTCTTGGGTTTCGCTCCTAATCTTGATATTAAAGACCTACTAAGAACCAGGTACAAATCCTATACATGAATTACAAGTTATGAGCTAAACCCCCAAAATGGGTCGCAAAAAAACTGTCACAGAACTCAATAAAATTAATACCAACGAGTTAGACTCACCTTTAAGAGTTCGAATATGTAGCCTATTTTTAAAACCGACGAAGTTTGACGTGTCAATTGGCATCGAGAACATCGTCAATGTTCCGTCACAATTTCCATATCCTACCCTATGTATTAGCCGAAATAAAGGCATAGATGATGATGGGTTGATGATGAGTCATCACCCATGTGTCATGTCCATACCACTTTCCATTTTTATTATGACACCCCCACAAGTTTTGATAGTTTTGCAATTACGTCCTTACTATTTATTAAACCTTATTAAAGCTATCCCAAACCTACATGGATATTTGTCTATGTTTCGCATGGGTCTCATAAGTGGTCTCATGTAATTATATGAAGTTGCTAATTAGCCTACTAATTATGTAACGTGTTCAATTCGCTCTCACAAAGGTACCCTAATTGACTCCAAAAGTGGTCTCCAACTAACAACATGATATTATTAACAATAAAATAATAAATCATTTAAGTCTTAATAAACATTTAATCACATAGGGTGTTTCACATATTGCTGTCCCATCTCAACTGAGAACCATCAACACATGTTCCAAACTGGAATTGCCACATTGGCCACATCTGGGTTCCCAATTGGATACCCATATCAACTCAGTGGGCCAAAATCCACTTCACATATACATTTTCAACATTATTATATAGTTAATAATGTGTATTAAATATGATTAAAAGAATCCGTGGGGAGCGGGTGTTATATCTCTTCCCTCTTTAAAAAGGAGTTTGTTCCCAAACTCGTCGTATCACAAGGTTCAGAGCCGAATATTTCTCTCACATATCATATTTCCTCCCCACAAGACATTCGTATTCTGTAACTAAGAGAATAATTTGTTCTACATCATTTGATCTTCTGCATTTAAGAACTCAATTGAATACTCCATATAATGAATTTTCCTTCGAATTCCTTAATGATTCGCATACCATCACATAGCTCAAATTTACACATTCAAAAATACATCCCTCGAGATTCAGATTATATCTTTCAAGTCAAATACTTCGATATAACTCAACTATTTCCCCATTTAACACAATAGAACCCAACACTCATTGTAATCACATTATCTCCTTTCACGCATCAACAATTTTCAATCTCATCCAGTGAGGTACACTAATTTTTTTCAATCATTCCCAATTACTTGCATGTCGTCATTTTCTCTTGATAGTCTCAGCAATTTTGCTACGAAACCCTTTACAACATTCACCGAGTAACACCGAAATCATAACAGTGTTACAGTCTGTAGTATTACCTTTTTTTTTTTTATAAGTTGAACATCTCAGCACACTATTCATAACGGCTCATTTCACTTCATGCCATATCATTATTATAAGAGTTATAATATCAATCATTACATTTCTTTTGTTTCCAAAAATAACTTCAATTCTCAAATCAATCTTTCTTGAATAATCCCCACACTTGTATCATTCCCTTATGCACATCCAAATCAATTCTTCTATGATTCCCAATTTCTTTCTCCCTTGTATTCAATATAAGTTCCAACCCTTTCCTCTCTCTCTCTCTCTCTCTCTCTCTCTCTCTCTCTAATCAATGCTATCATATTTCAATCCAACAGAATAGTTGCTAATAAATCCAAGCACATATCAAATAGTCCTGATCAAAGATTTTCATAGAGATAAACAATTTCCCTGTCATTTTATACCCATACACAAAACTCAAATTCCAATGTAAGCTTCACTTCATAAGTATCAAATCACTTAGTCTTCAATAAAACAACCAAAATCAATACCATTACGGATCAACTTTTCTTTTTTTTAATTCTTGAAATTGTTTCGTACTTCTGAATTTACTCAATTATAATTTCTTTCCACACTAATATTATTCACGCTATCATCATTCAAGATAAATTTCAAACTGACCCCCAATAGCAACTAGTCAATTTCTAATTAACCACAAATCCTTACCACCTTTTTTTTTTTTTGAACCTCAATCAATATTTTACAATTTAAATGTACTAAAGTATGTTATACTTAAAGTCATTCCCAACAATCGTAAAAAAATGTTTCTCAAAATTTAAAGATATACTAAATAACCAAAATTACGAACTTTCCAACAAAATCAATTTTTAATTAGTAATTTAAAATCAATACATAATTTTATAATTTAATAAATAATAAAAACAGCGTATAGTTTATCTTCAATATAACCATAGTAGTTTTAGGAAAACCACCTCTTCATGACACCATAACTTCTAACATCCGTGAATTCAAAGAAACTCCTTTAACATACAATGTTGAGAACACAACACTTGTCAATTCATACTTTTACCTCTTTAGTCATTTCACACTACCTCTTTCCTCATAGCTTCCGCAATATCAAATTATACCCAGCTTCCTAACCAGCTCCAGAATAATAAAAAATGTGTTGTTAATACTGCAATTCGAAACTCCTCCAACATATCACGTTTACTCAGTTCACACAAGTTATACACCCCATCATTGCTCTGTTGCTCCAAGTATCATCATAACATATCGATAATGACCGCATCAAGTCTTCACACGTAATTATTTATCATCCTCCATCTAATTCTCTTATTAAAGCTGTCCAATTATCAATCAACTTCAATGAATTTTTATGTCCTTTATAACAAATCAAATAGAGTCCCCACTCGCAATACTATTTATTCGTTCTTATCATTTCATCCTTGTTCTTACAATTAAACCATAACTTCTCACAACAATACATTCGACTAAGTACATCTCTTTTTCAAATAATTCTCGTTTCATCTCTATTCCATCCGACTATACAAATATCATTCAACATCGTACCTACAATATCAGCTGAATATCCAATATCACTCAACAACTTAATATCTACGATGAGTAAACTCTTACAACGAATATAACAGAAAACGCCATAATATCTTCTTTTACTGCAGATACATTTTTTTATTTTGATACAATATTCCCCGTATTTAAGATCATATAGAAATCCCTTATAAACCTCTTCTTCAATAACCATACATTATCACAATATAGAATAATCAGCAATATCGAACCTACGGTTTATTGCAAATTAACATATTCTACCTATAGGAGAAATAATAATACGAATGCCCAATAGGCAACAAATAAATTCGATGTTGAGAGATTCCTCAACAAAGCATAATGAATATATATAAACTCCTGAATACCTGATCACCTTGACAATCGTTTTCATATCTTCCTAGACGTAGTTTCCCCCTTTCTATAAATTCATAAACCCATAAATAATTCTGAATATCCCAGAAAATAGTCTTTGTTAATTTCTTCCACCAAATCGAGACTTATAGTCTTTCACTGTACAGCTTGCTAATAAATCACAAAGGCACTCGATAATTCAATTTCTGAACAAATTAGTAATAATGCGTAGTCATTTCTCAGAATACCTTTCATTAACCCTCTTCAGAATATAGATGTTTCAACTTCCCATATGCCAAAAACTACTCATTTTGAATACAGAATGTCATAAAACTGAAAGAATTTTCCTTCCGCGGAAAACTGATCAATACTCTGCTCAACCCACAATAGGAATATAGTATTTTTGGCTTAATGGATAACCAAGTGAATAAAAGAATAGAAGTCCCATGTAAAGAGATGAGCAATAAATAACGATAGCTGAATAGCCGTTCTTTATACCCGCAATAACAATATCCCAAGAAATCCAGAATATTCATAATCATAAATTTGATATCAGAAGTTAAATTAACAATAGATACGTCGAGAGTAAAGAAATCCAAGTAGCCCGATTACTGACGAAAAATAATAAATAATCTTCATCCATAATATTCACGAGTCTCTTCACAATAATATTCAGGAGAAGAAGTCTGTACCCAATGTCTTGAGCCAATCCCTCATAATATCACCATATTGTCAAGAGCTATTCCAATTTAACTAACCCAACTCTTGATTTAGAGTTCAGAATTTACTCATCACGTCTTCACAGTTACTAATAATGTCCAATACCCTTATCAACTCCATAATTACTCTTCCCATAGTTACTTTACAAAAACCCCTAGCATAACTCTTTTGTCGTTAACCATCAAATCTACACAATTAATACCCCACGATAATAAAATTATGACAACTCAAAATAAAACTTCCATTTTCATACCAATCCAATACCCTTCTCCTTGGTTCAGCTCTATCCGTTTTGACTCATAATAAGAATATTTCCATAACGCAATATTATCACACAATCCAATATCTTCTCATCCCCACACATATCAAAATGTATTTTGCGATATGCCTCATAATATACATGATAAATATCATTCTACATGCATCACATGCTTACTCATGAATCAACATGCAATTATATATCATGCCAATTATATTTCATGTAGAGATATATTTCTATATGCATTCTCATAATACAACATGCACGTCTCTCTCGAGTCGTCGTTTCTCGTACCCAAGTTTCTATCCTATTGCTCTGATACCACTAAATGTCATATCCCGGAACCACCCAGATGATCATAGGACACGTGGCATGCCACCAATGCCTTACACCAGTGATTAAAATTCCAAAATAAGTTTAAAATAAGCTTAAACCAAAGATGCTCAACCAACAAAGGGCAAAATTCTGTTTTTACAATCAGCCAAAAACCATGTTTTAGCAAATAGTAAATTCTCAAATAATATTACCAAATCACCAATTGAAATCAACACTAATGCTTTAAAGCATTTAGAATAAAACAAAAGTCACAAACATGAGCTTCTAAGTTCAAGCAAGAGTTTTTAAATATTCTAATAAAAGTACTAAATATAACCATTAACCGATCAAACCCAAAGAGTAAAACTCCAAGATTAACGTCCCAAACTAACTCAAGCTCTATACATAAACATTTAACCACCCAAACCATATATTACAAGCATCAAGGCTACCAACTCAGCATCAAGGCTACCAACTCCTATTATACAAGTTTTACACCAACTATGTTACAACATACTCTACCATCGGGATTTGAAACTAATTACAAATATATTACAAGTTTAACACTAAAAAGCAGGTAACTATTAACAAAATTACAACAACTTCCCAAACTCAAAAGCTAGCCAAGCCACTTCCCAGCTCACTTCCCTGATTCCTCACCACGATCACCTACGATAGTTATTTAATAACCACTACAATATATAAGCTATATACTTGTGAGCAATGCCAATCATGAACATGGATAATAAACACACTCAATTCAACATATTACAAAGAACTATAGTCTCTAGCAATTACTAGTTCTCTCCCACAACTACCGGCTAGCTTGCGGCTCCACTCGCCAAGCCCACGTGACTAGTCATGATCCACGCCCTCACACGTGTTGTTCCATAGGCCTTTGGCGCCCGTGGCCGTCACCACAAAGATTACCTTATGGTGGTATAGAACTAACAATTTTCATTGACCCAAACAGACAACTCAACATGCTCATTTAATCATTACACCGTGCTTTCACAAATAAATTGGGCCTAGTTTAGCCACATGAATTTTGCCCAATAATAAGCTAAATAAATTAAATTACGTTAACTAGACATGCTTTGGCATTACAATTGAACCTAACATGAAAATCATCCAAATATCAAAATTAACATCACTCACCTCTTGGGTTTCGCTCCTAATCTTGATATTAAAGACCTACTAAGAACCAGGTACAAATCATATACATGAATTACAAGTTATGAGCTAAACCCCCAAAATGGGTCGCAAAAAAACTGTCACAGAACTCAATAAAATTAATACCAACGAGTTAGACTCACCTCTAAGAATTCGAATATGTAGCCTATTTTTAAAACCGACGAAGTTTGACGTGTCAATTGGCATCGAGAACATCGTCAATGTTCCGTCACAATTTCCATATCCTACCCTATGTATTAGCCGAAATAAAGGCATAGATGATGATGGGTTGATGATGAGTCATCACCCATGTGTCATGTCCATACCACTTTCCATTTTTATTATGACACCCCCACAAGTTTTGATAGTTTTGCAATTACGTCCTTACTATTTATTAAACCTTATTAAAGCTATCCCAAACCTACATGGATATTTGTCTATGTTTCGCATGGGTCTCATAAGTGGTCTCATATAATTATATGAAGTTGCTAATTAGCCTACTAATTATGTAACTTGTTCAATTCGCTCTCACAAAGGTACCCTAATTGACCCCAAAAGTGGTCTCCAACTAACAACATGTTATTATTAACAATAAAATAATAAATCATTTAAGCCTTAATAAATATTTAATCACATAGGGTGTTTCACATATTGCTGTCCCATCTCAATTGGGACCGATCAACGCATGTTCCAAACTGGAGTTGCCACATTGGCCATATCTGGGTTCCCAATTGGATACCCATATCAATTCAGTGGGTCAAAATCCACATCACATATACATTTTCAACATTATTATATAGTTAATAATGCGTATTAAATATGATTAAAATAATCCGCGGGAGCGGGTGTTACAAATAGGGATTGAGAATGATAAATAGATGTGAGAGACTGCGTTTTTATATATATATATATATAGTTGTTCAAAGAAATCTCCACTCCTATGATGAATCTAGGGCTTCAAGCTTGAGAAAACGAAAAGATGTGATATTAAGAGAAATTTCTCTTATTATAGCCAAATCAGTTTAGTAAAATTTCACTTCGTTTTCTTAGACAACAACGAGTTGTTCGAAGGAAATAAGGATGAAGAATGATGGATAGATGTGAGAAACTGAGTTTTTTTTAGAGTTGTTCAAAGAAATCTCCACTCATATTATGAAACTAGAGCTTCAAGCTTGAGAAGACGAAAAGATGAGATGAATTATTGGTTCAAACTAATCTGATTTTCTTC
The DNA here is from genome assembly GCA_033977485.1 of Hydrangea macrophylla. NCBI lineage: Eukaryota > Viridiplantae > Streptophyta > Magnoliopsida > Cornales > Hydrangeaceae > Hydrangea > Hydrangea macrophylla. The sequence continues at coordinate 94,020,627 of CM066988.1, read as the reverse complement.
ACAACTTGTTGTTGATAGTCAGTTTTCAGTGATTTTGTGGTGGATTTTTATCATTTTGTTTGATGATTTCAGTCATTTTTGCAAGAGGAGTCGCGAATCATAAGTGGAATGATGAGTGGTGGTCACTGGAGGTGGTCGTAATGGTCACCGGAGGTGGTCGTAGTGGTCGCCGGAGTTGGTAGTGGTGGTGGCCGGAGGTCAGGAGTGGTAGTAATGGTGGCTAGACTTTGGTAGAAAGGTTAGATGAAGAAGATGATGGTACTTTTGTCAAAAATGTTCTAAAGACCTTAGACCAATGTGTTTTATTACGTGTCCTTTATTACAATATAGCTTGTTTTAATGCCCTATTCACTAATTTAATGGTCTTAATTGATTTAATTGTTGAACTTATCAACATATCTTCTTTGAAAAATTAATTTTTTATCTTTTCAAAAAACAAAAACAAAAATTTTTTTTAATTTTTTGTGTAAGGGCTATTTGGATATTAGAGCCGAAGGCACGCGGAGTAAGTGCTGAAGGCCAAGGGCGGAGGGAGGTGGGGACAAGCGAGGGCCACGGCCCTCCCAAGATTTTTTAAAATTTCACTTTTAGCAATGTATAATTTTTGAAATTTTATTTAGATTGCCCCCCCCCCCAAATAGAAATTTTATTTATATTTCACTTTCAGCAAATATAGTATGAATGTTATACAACCCCCAAAAAATATTGGCTAGGCTAAAAAATTATTCATTTATTTATTTTAATATTTTGTATATGTTGGACAATTGATAATCAAACCACCCATAAATAAAATAAAATATATGATATGTTATATTTGGCCCAATTATAATCTTACACATCTTAATTCTTCTCGCTTAACATTTGAACTTACCATCATTGCAAATTTTACGAATCAGCACTTAATATCGAAAATAGTGATAATCTTCTACATGCAATGACGGAATAACAAATAGACCTAAAAACTTTAGCTTCGGGGGCTCTGCCCCTGAACCCCTGTGTAATTCTAAGTCCTCTATACACGGCCCCCATGCCTTTATTCCTGGCGCTGCCCCTGCCGAAGGCACTCAAATTATTCAATTACCATGAATCATTTTTTTTTTTGGAAAATCGTGCTCCCAAGCACGAGCAAAAACTGGTATATATATAGATGCACAAACCCTAGTTGCTCTGGGACTCCAAAGCTCATCCCAATGGATTGCTTGGTGCCTAAGCAAGGCCCGATTGGACCCGGTCGAATATTATGTGAATGCCCAAAAACCCACAATATTTCTTACAGGGACCATGACCATCCATGCCCTCATGAAGTTTTGCCACTGAATGAGAGTGAGCCTTTTGAATAGGACCTATATACCAAAATGGGACCCCTAGTATGTAAGGGGGTAGGACTTACCCAAAATGATCACTCTCATTGTTAAATGGTATCACATAGACATGCCACGTGTTACCTCAAGATACCCAAAAAAAATTCTCCTTAAAAATAGGGGTACACGGAAAATATTATGGAATATCATGTTGCTTAAAGTCAACTATTTATCATATTATTGCTGCTAGTAGTTGTAAGAAAATGGAAAATAATTTTTTGCTGGCATTTATGCAGAATTAACTTCTGGCACACTTGGTGTTATTGTAAATAGAGATAATTTTGCAACCCGTCTGTTATTATGTAGTATAACTGAATGTACACATTAAATTGTGGCTCTATCGCAATCATCATGGAGTTTCTTTGTGCAATTGGCTCTTCTAAATCTACAAAGATGTTCAGGGGAGTAGAGTAGGCTCCAAATTTGATTTGGTGAGAAGGTAATGCTGGAGAACACACACACACACACACACACACACAGAGAGAGAGAGAGAGAGAGAGAGAGAGAGAGAGAGAGAGAGAGAGAGAGAGAGAGAGAGAGAGAGAGAGAGAGAGAGAGAGAGAGAGATTTTCAACCACAACAGTTCAACAAAAGTTCAACAAAGATGATCAGAGACCATGGAATGTATCAAAATAAACATTAGCTCAATCAAATAATCTCTCAGAATACAAGATACAACATGCACTTTTGACAAATTCTTAAAAAAATTATGCCATCCACTTTCAAATTTGTTCTCATTAGCTTCGACGAACCGATTAGCATTTGATGCTCACCCATTGTACAAACTTGCTCAAAAACCAATACAATGAGTGTTTGAGGGGAATGGGAAATCTTCAACTTGATAATCTCAATTAATACAACTTGATAGACACCTGCATTATGCTACCTGAGGAAGGGAAAGAAGTTCAGCTTCTGTAAAATCTATTGCCCTCTTGAAATCATGTTAAATATTTAATTCTATCAATACATACAACTACACCCAATCTTCTTGACAAATTCTATCAGCGAGTTTATATATAAAGAAGTTCAACATAACATATAACATAACGTTACTACTCTATTACTATCTGAGTCTGGAATAAATAGGTAATTTTAAGTGCTAAACACAAATAAAATAAGGTAATTTAAGTGCTAAACACATCAAACCAAGTGGACCAGTTAAATTTGAATACAGTAAAGAGACTGAATTAGCAGATTAATGTACAAATTGTATATAACTAATAGGTTCTTGTTTTATTTTTAACATTTTAATATAAAAGATCCATCTTCTGAACTCTCTCAAACATGAAATGAGAATCAATTCACAGATTAATGTACACAGTGGACACAAAATATGGATTACCTGCCCGATTAATCCCATCCTTCTTAATTGTTTCCAAAAAGTCTTCACCCAAGCGCTCTTCCATGCCTCTCTCGAGATAATAACGGCCTGAAACATTCACAACCTTGCCAATATCATGATATACTTAGCGCATATAGGAGCACCACATTGCCTCCTGCAAGGAATTCTATCGACGACATAAAAGTATGTAGAGAAAAGATGAAATATGAAACTAAATGGTCACTGAAACGAACTTGAAGCTGAACCTTGTGAAACAACTTACCAATTTCGGGTAAAAACACATTAGGTACGTAGGTTTACATAAATAATAGTTCAGACAAATGGTAGAAATTTGCAATTTTTCAATATTGACAAATCCCGTATGACAAACGCGCATCTTGTAATAGGAGTCGGAATTCAGAATACCGTAATTACTAATTTCCAAAGATCAGTGTGGAATACCGACAATGAGCATTGAAGACATTATTTGGAACTTTGGTTACACACACTTAGGTCGGTAGTCGACTTAGATACCTACAGTGTAAGTCTCAATTTCACTCACACTTTAGCATATTTAGAAAAAGATTTCCAAAGTGTTTTTAAAAGCCCTTAAAAAACTATATTTTCTGAACCATGGTTCAAAGTATGGGCTGCAACCGAGATGAATCATATGAGTCGTAAACCGAGACAAGTTTTCCCAATTTGGGTTTCCCACATAAAAGTCCTTCCGTTAATTGTATGATTGTTGATCATTTTATTGGATCAATATTGTATTAGTTAATAACAGATTTAAGAACACATGGATTTTGCCAGTTAGTTAATTGGATTAACATTTGATATTCATAACTGAGTGGACTTTCTGCACCCCACACTCTGTCAATAACATAAACTAACAACCTTCATAGGTTCTACCGAAATCTAAGTTTGTAGATGTTACAGGAAAATATTAATCATTTCTTGACTCAATTTGATTTTAAGAAAACAAACGAAAAGGCTTTGAACAGGTTTTAGGAGAAGGCAGTGTTATTTCTCAGAATTCTCGCTATTTTTTAGTCTTTCCACGTGCAGTTTCTTAATTTCCATGGCAGCAAGGGTCTCTACTCCAGGCTCTAGTAAAAACATCGCCCTAAGACTTATTGACTCAGGTAGTTAAGGTGGAACAAGAGTTTAGAGGTGAATTTGATAAAACTGAAAAGAACATCTTGAAAATTAGAACTTCCGAAAGTATTAGAATAAACAGGCATAAGCTCGTATAGACAGCCAACTAAGCATAGTTAGTCGCATACCATAAGTGCATCATGCTATTCAGCATCAGAAATCATGACAAACTATCACACAATGGGCTCCAAAATGCTATGACATATATGATGCTATGACATATATGATAGACAGATGAAACTGCACAACTTTTTTAACATGTTGATTCACTCTGTATACATCTACATGTTGCTCAGAAAGCAAACCACACTTTGAAGTCACAATTAGGGGAAAAAAACTAAAAGAACTGAAAGGCAACAGTAGATGAGATCCAACAAAAACCTGCTGATAGCAGATGACACAAAACTCAAGCACGCCTTTTACTCAAGCGCGCCTTTTACTCAAGCGCCAAGAGTTAGGTTCATGGTATCTATCATATAGCGGTTCAATACGCTCTTGACGCTTGCGCTTGCTCATTTTCGTGGGATCTGATACTTTGAAAAATCTCGGTGCCAGTTCAACTAGCCACTTTGGATCAACAACTGTGACCTCACGCATGTACTCCTTTGTAGTCATTACCAGCTCATGATAGATAACCCAATCCGGTTGTCTCTGAAAAAGGGCACTGCTCGGGTGAATATAAACTGGCTGGTTCTCAACTAGGGTTCTATAACCCTCCTGTGGGTCCTTTCTAGCTGCGTGGAAAAAGAACCCTGCCGTTATCGCCTTCCTTATCTTCGTGAAGTTCTTCCCAGCACTGAACACATCCAATTTGTACCTATAATCAACAGCATGAGTTAGTAGCCTGAAACCATTATACGAGCCACTATAACGGTCACTAGCAAATTTCACATTTCTTCTATTCAAAATCAAGCAAATGCATAGCCATATATTAACATAAGCAAATAAGAAATAATCAGTCCAGTAAGCATATGATCAAGAAAGAAAATTAGGATAAAAGAAAGGAAAGTGAAAAGAAAATGAAGTCTATGCAGCCAAGACGACTAGAAGCAACAACAACAACAACAACAACAACAACACAAAAAAAAAAAAAAGAGTGTAAATTAAAACTCACTTGTCCATGATGGTGAGAAGCTGTTTGCGGACGTCTTGTGCCCTCCTCAAAGACCTAGACTGAACAAAGTTCTCAAAACACCATGGCCCAGAGAAATTCTTTGCTTTCCAAGCCTCATAAACAGCAAGTAAAGTCAGATGATCTCCTTCAGGCTGGAAGAACTTGGCCCTCTTTTGATCTGCTTGAGCTTGTTTTTCCCTTGGCCTGTAGAAGATATTTCCGGTCTGAATCATAGCAATTATAGTCAAAATCTCATCACTGCACCCAAGGTCTACACTGGCAAGAAGCATTTTTGATAATGGCGGATCGAGAGGAAATTCTGCCATTTTCCTACCCAGTTTAGTCAGAAGTCCTTCTTCATCCAAAGCTCCCAGACTGTACAGTTGTTCCATGGCAGATATGAGAGCTTGAGGAGAAGGTGGGTCCATAAAATCAAAAGATAGAAGATCATTGATTCCCATTGCCTTCATGGTGAGGGTGATCATTCCTAAATTTATCCTTTGGATTTCTGGAATCGAGGTAGGGGACATCTCATTGTGAAAGGCACTCTCCGTGTAAAGACGATAACATTTTCCCGGCCCTGTACGTCCAGCACGCCCAGCTCTTTGCTTGGCAGATGCTTGTGAAATAGGAGTTATGACCAGCGAATCGAGCCCTTGTTTCGGATTATAAACATTTTGCTTCGCAAACCCAGGATCGATGACATAATATATCCCATCTATGGTCAAAGAAGCTTCAGCAATATTCGTGGCCACGACGACTTTCCTCTTCCCTGGAGGGGCAGGATCGAAGATCCTTGATTGCATTTCACTAGGAAGGGCACTGTAAACTGGTAAAATAATCAGTTCAGGAACATTTTTACCCAGTCCTTTCATCCTCTCGTAAAGACACTGGCAAGCGTGGTCAATCTCTTCCTGACCAGTCAAGAAGAGAAGAATATCACCCTCGGGTTCTGTCAAGTGGATTTGTAGAACAGTGATCAGAGATGCATCTAAGTAGTCGCTTTCTGGCTGTTTGGTGTACAGAATCTCCACAGGAAAAGTTCTTCCGGGAATGGTGAAGATGTTGCAGTTGAAGAAATACCCTGAAAATTTTTCTGCATCAAGCGTGGCAGATGTGACAATCAGACGTAGGTCGGGCCTTCTTTTCACAAGCTGCTTCAGTAGTCCGAACAGGACATCGGTGTGGATAGTCCTCTCATGAGCTTCATCAAGCATTACCACAGAGTAGAGAGATAAATTCTCATCAATCAAAATCTCCCTCAAAAGCATACCGTCAGTCATGTACTTAATAACAGTATCGGGTCCAGTACAATCCTCGAAACGTATGGCATACCCAACTTCCTCACCTAAACGACAGCCAAACTCCTCAGCCACACGCTTGGCCACAGACATGGCGGCCACCCTTCGTGGCTGGGTGCACCCGATCCTTCCCTTGGTAGTGTACCCTGCTTCAGCTAGATACTGTGTCACTTGGGTAGTCTTCCCCGAACCCGTCTCACCAATTACCACCAGAACCTGATTTTCATGCACAGCCTGAATTAATTCATTCTTCAATTTGTAAATTGGTAAGCTCTGCCTTTGTTCCTGGATGGAAAGCTTCGATCTTTGCCCAAAGGTGAGGGCTTTTCCAAAAGCATCCTTTTTCCATTCAGGCATATCATAGGCTGATAAGCCCACACCTCTAAGCTCCTGCGCTAGATGCCTCTCACCTGTCTCGGGCATTGGGTCCTCCCACGGACGATTGAGATCTTTTGGAATAGAATCGAGCATAGTTCTCTGTTGCTGCTCCCTTACTTCTCTCCGCTCCTTTATGAGAGCAGACTGAAGGGCTGCTGCTCGACTCAAGGACCCTTCCGGGTTCTTGAAGATCTTAACAGGTGACATGTCCATAGAGTATCGGCTCTGTCCTTGCAAGAAGGCAGGCTCATCTTCATTTAGCTCGACCTCAAGTTCCTCCTCAGCACCCTCTTCTTGATAGAGCATGCCCTCTCCTTCATCATACATTGGAAAGTCCCTAACATCCAGAACACCCGAAGCAATCAGCTGCTTAGCTTCCCATCTCTCAGGCGAACTCATTCTCTTCAATGGTCTGCGTGACGGGACAACATCCTCCTCTTCAGCGATCCTAATTCCAGAAAGTCCTATCCTGGTTGTAGCTCCCCCACTGTTCAGTCCTGATGGGTTAGTCCGAAAAGATTCATCCTCTGAGCTCTTCTTTAGCGGAAGTAGATCTCTACCACTATTCTGATCGACATCCCTCATCGAAAGACTCAACTTCTGGCCCGACACTGAAATCACTTTTACAAAAACCTCTTGATCCCGTTTTACGACATCCTTAGCATTAGCAACCCTCCTAGTTGCAATCTGTGAAATATGTACTAAACCCTCTTTGCCCCTCAAATCACTGAGCTGAACAAAACACCCCGTATCCATCACCCTGGACACCCTGCCCTTGTAAACCTGATACAATTCAGGCTCATCCGAGTGATTCCTACCATTACGCCGGTCCCTCGTATCCCCATCCTGTCTGTTATCCCCATCTTCTTCATACCCATCTCCTCTATGCTTCTCTTGACGGCGATCTCTTCGCCTTCCCTCACTCTTGTAATCACCTCTGTCATCTTCTTCATACCCATCTCCTCTATGCTTCTCTTGATGGCGATCACTTTGCCTTCCCTCATTCTTGTAATCACCTCTATCATCTCTACGCCTTTCATCCCTGTCTCTATGCCTTTCGCCTCTATCATAATTGTCTCGCTCCTTATACCTCTCTCTCCTATCTCTTTCTCTGTCCCTATCCCTATCCCTATCCCTATCCCTGTCTCTGGGTGGTTTTCTAACCACTTCTTCATCATCTCCTCCCCGCCGATCCTTTGTTTCCATCTCAATTTCTCTCTCTAACTCCTTCACCCTATCTCTACTATCCTTGATTGCCAAACCTGGAAAGTTCGATTTCCCATCTTCAGACTCATCGTTCTTGGACTCCTTATCAGACTTTGACTTGACTTTGGGAGGCAAAATTGCGTGAATAATTGTTAACAATGTTCGAACGAAATAATCGGGCATTTCTGCGCCGTTTTTCTTCAATTTCACATCAAATTCATTAACAGTCTCGCAGCGACGGCCCATGTCGGTGATAAATTCAGCTAAAACCTTGTCCCCAAACCCTAGATGGGACTCCAACTCTGTACAAACTTTGGAAACTAGAGAAAGGTACTCTAGCTTCTTCAAACCATCGTCCTTTTTCTCAGAAGACATTATTGCGCAAAAAAAGCGTATATATATATATATCGGTTTGTATATAATGCGTATACAAACAAGGGGAACGACTCACCGGTTGTCGGACGTTGTCGCCGGAGTGGGTGCCGATTTGGGTTTTCCGAGTTAAACTCCAACTCTCTCTGTCTCTCTCTCTCTCTCTCTCGATCTCTCGATGGATCTCTTGGTCTGTGGATTGTGGAATACGTGAAGGATTTAGGGTTTGGTTTTTTTTTTTTTTTGGAGGAAGACGTGAATTATTTATTTGATGGTATTATATATATCGTTTTTTAATTCAACAATCCTAGGAACCTACAAATTTCATAACGTGGATTTAATAGATGAGTAATATTTGGGGCACTAACAAATTTCACTAACACTTATTAACACACTATATCTCTCTCCTAGTGGCATTGTGGGGTCCGCAGTGTACCCCGCAGTACCACTAGGAGAGAGATAGAGTGTGTTAGTAAGTGTTACTGAGATTTGTTTGTGCCCCTAGCAAGACCCTTAATAGATTTGTTACTGAACTAAATATTACTCTTTTTAATTTAAGACTCATATGATTACTGTATTTCGGTGCAAATCAACTTCCTATTCCAACTTCTATTTTGAGTGATTTTATTTTTTTTTTAATTTTTAATTGTGAGTTTCCCGGTCAGCTTCCCGGTCAGCTTGCGCGCATCTCGATTAATCTAACGAGGTCAGAGCGTCTGGGTGAATCACTTGTGGCCACCCCCTTGAGATTCGAGCTTGAGATCTCTGGGTATAACAACACTCAAAGGACTTGTCATCCTGCTACAAAGAAAGTGGTTAACTTCTATTTTGAGTTATAATGAAGGAAAAGGAAATATTTTGCAAATAAATTATACAAAGGGTATTCTTATAAAGTATAAACTAGTCGATAACTTGTGCTATGCACGAGTTGTTATCAACGCCAAAATATTATACGGAAATGAATTTTAAGGTTTTTCAATCGCAAAGAACCGGTAGGGATAAATAGAATACCAAAAAAAAAAAAAGAGACTTTGTTTACCTTATTTTTCCAATAGAAAGCACAGGTCCATTCCAATTTTTTTTTTAAAACATCCAAACTCCCATTTTTGGCCCTTTGTTTAACATCATGTGATATTTAAAAAAACGCACAATTAAGGGACCTATGAATCAAAATCTATTTGTTTAGTGTATATCTCATGGTGCTTCTTCAGCCTTCTTGGATAGTAAATAGAAGGCTTAATTACACATTACACCCTTGTACTATACCTTTTGTCCAATTGGATACATATCTTTTTTTTTTTTTGCTGCAATTAGACACTTATACTTCCAAATGAAGAGCAATCTGCCCCAAACCATAACTCTGTCTGGTCTTACTAACGGAAAATGCTCACGTGGCAAATGTCCCTGCTTTGTAGTTATCCAGCAACAACCACGTGCCTGTCACGTGAAGAACATATTATTTGGGGTTGATTTAGGGTTATACATACCAACACGAAGACGAAGGGGATGAGCACGAAGACGGGCGAAGACGAAGACGAAGAAAAGGGGAAGAAGAAGAAGAAGAAGAAGAAGAAGGGGACGAACAGAAAGACGAAGAAGATGACGAAGACGAAGGTCAATTGCAGTCCAATTTCGAAGAAAGAGGAAGGGACAGTGATGGCTGTCTCAATGGAAACCAAAAGTTGAAATTCAAGCAAAGGGAATAGGATGATGTGTAGATGCTATTCATTAGCACAGATATGGACATCATGGAGCTTAAAGAACCCAGGAAGAAGGTTCATTGGGTCTCATAACTACAAGGTGATTCACATTTTTTTAATCTGCAAAATATGTAGATATAGACATATATGCTATCAATATTTTTCCTGAATTCAATTGTTTTTTGTAGCAGAATGATGTCTACTGCGGGTTTTTCCAATGGGTTGACCCACCCATTTGTGCACGAGCTACTGAAATTATTCCTCAAATGAGAAGCTCCATGTTGGAAAACAAATATGACAGTGAAAAATTGATAGAGCGGTTGCAAGGATTCGAAATAAGAATGCTGCATTGAAAAAGAAAACGAAGAGATGAAAACAGAGGTGATAAGGCTTAGAGCAGAGATCGTAAAGAATATCGAATGGAAGAAATATTGGTTTCGAGTGTCCATGATGTTGGTGTGTATTATAACTGGCATGTTTATGCTATCTAGTGTTGGTAGAAGTGCTAAGTCTGAGAAAATGTATTTGGCCTAGTGTATGGTCAATATTGCTGGTGTGTTTTGTAATGAACTTTCTGATGAATAGATGTTGGGTGTTTTTATGATGAATTGGGTTTATTTAGAAACTTGTTATGTTCATATTGGTTCAAAAACTACCTAAAGATATCTTGTTTTTCGGTTCTAGATGTGGAATTCCTCATTTGGTTAAAATTGCAATGTTCATCTACCTAAATTTGTTATTCAAGAGAACAAATGTGAAAGGGGAACTGCATAAAATACTGCACAAAATGTTTCACAAAATTTTGCTGAAATTGCACAAACTCTACACTAAATACTGCACAAGATTTTGCTAAACTGCACAAAATACTGCACAAAGACAACACAAATATTGCACAACTATACCAAGGTCTTAAACAACTAGGCTTACAAACCAATCCCATGAATCCTTGTTCTCCGCCTCCACAACAACCCAAGCTACTGGAAACATTTGGTTGTTTCCATCTCTTCCCACTGCAGTTAACAACTCTCCTCCACAATACCCCTTTAAGAAGCATCCATCAAAGCCAATTACTTTCCTACACCCTGCCAACATCCCTTTCCTTAATGCGTCGAACCATACATAAAATCTTTGGAACACAGGACATGAATTAGGGTGTGCCCTTTCAACTTTCAGCATGATAGTACTTCCAGGATTTGTTCTTCTAAGCTCCTCAGCGTAATCACACAGCTTTGCATAGTGTTCTTGTAATGATCCTTCAACCTCTCCCATAGCATTTTTCTTTGCCCTATAACATTGGGTAAGGGTAATAGTGACTGTATATGTATCTTGTACATCTTTTCTAAATTCCCTCAACTTCCAAGGTGGGTTACTTTTAATCTTTTCCAAATACTTCTTAGGCCATTTTGAATTCACATACCTATTCTTAAAAGTTCTTGCGCATCTAGCTCTGACATACTTTAAAGACTTAACTTGAAAGCTATTCTCCAATTCCATTGCGCTCCCATAAATCCTCCAAGGGCATCCAGTTGTACAAACAGTGCATACTCTACCCTTTTCATTCCTCTTACAACTTATTTCGTACCCTCCTGTAACTGCATAATTTGTTACTACATCCTTAAACTCTCTTGCATCTGCAAAAGTCATGCCTATCACAAATTCAATGTTAGACATATGGGTTTTTGGATTAAACTCTGGATATTTTGTCCTCTTTTTTTTTTTTTCCTCGGAGCATTATCTCCTGAAGTTGACAGAGGAGAATCATTCTCAGATGAGTCTCCTTGGTTTATTCCTCCTCCTAAGACTGAATCTTCACAACCTGTTTGGGTTGTAGGTCCTCCAAAGACTAATTCTTCACAACCTGCTTGGGTTGTACCTTCGCCAACGACTACTTCTTCACCTGCCACCCTTACCTTTTTTTTTCCCTGATTCTCCTTATTCTTTCTAACCTGAGTAAGTTTTTCATCATCAGTCCCAAGTTCACTATCTACCAAGCTAACAGTACTGTCATCATCAACACCTGCAACAAAATCCTTATCTTCTGAATCATTCCCGACCCCATCTCTTTCTACATTTCCAGGCCCAAGCACCAAAGCAATCTCTACAAGATGCTCAAGATAAACCTGTATGACCCTAAATTTCAGAGCATACTTGTAACAACTCTAATTTTCTAATTACTTTTAGTAATTTTATAATATTATTTTCAAGTATTAGACATTAATTATGTGTATGTATCTTAGTGACATCTAATAAAAATGTTGAAGTAGCATATACGGGTCGTTAGTATGTTAAGTAGTGTGCTTAACATAGAAATTTAGTGCCCGAGTCATGGGTACCCATTGGGCTAATCATTTGTCACTTTAGAATGCATTTTTGGGCCCATATAAAGCCTTTTTGTGAGGCCCTTAGACAAAAAATGGGATTTACATATTTGTGTGTGTTTTATTGATAAATGTTGTGTGTGAAATATATATGTATATATACACATATATTAAACCCTAGCCCCCATTTAATATAAAAAAAAAGGGAAGAGAAGAAAATAAAAGAGAGAACATACGTAGAGAGAGAGAGAGAGAGAGAGAGAGAGAGAAGAAGAAGAAGAAGAAGAAGAAGAAGAAGAAGACGAAGAAGAAGAAGAAGAGGACCAAAAAAAAAAGAGGAACCCCAAACTTATGTTTTGTGTAATTATTATCAACCTTGAAGCCCTAAATCGGTGAGTTAAACTTTTGTTTTGAATATATATATATTTGATTATATATATATGTATTTGAATCCATCTGTAAACTATGGTTTACAATTAAGATTGATCTTTATAATCTTCTTGTTGTTGTGATTATGAATATGTGACTATTTTGATTAATCTAAATTTACGGTGGCTGAAAGTGAAAATAATTCATATAAAATCGTGGTCATTGAATTTTAGAATTCTGCCTGCCTGACCCATGTAAAACACGATTCTGCACGTATTTCGTCTAATGGTGTTTTTCCCAATTCTGCACCGTTTGGGCAGAAAATGCATATTACAGTAGCAGTTTTTTGAAGGTTAAAATAAGCGTATTTGCTACATCATATTTTTGTATGATTTCATGCTCGTCAATATGAATTAATTTATTTGTACTTAGAAAGATATGAGTTCTCATGTATAGTTAAGCTTTGTGAAATCGTGACTGTGTGATTTTTTTGTATGGGTTATGAATCTGTCTGAACATGTAGCTGTTAATATGATTTTAACGAAAATTTGATTTGAGATATATGAATCTCTTATAAAGTAGAGTTTTGTGAAAAACGTGGATGTATGAACATTATAAAAGTCCTTAGAGTTCACCACTGCTCCTTATGATTTTAGGCGGCGACTTCACAGATGACCCGTCTTTGTGTGATTAGACGGCAACTATGTAGACGACTCGTCTCTTCATTTTTAAGCCTTATGCCCGGCTTGTTGGCCTATTTCATGTGTATTTAGACATTGTTTATTAACGTCAAAGAACGTAAGAACTAGCCTTTCGATGTATACTCAAATCTCAGTGATATCCCATGGGAGTTGGGACTGGAGTGGGAATTAGTATAACGTTAGGAGACACATGGGATATATGTGTAGGCTGAGCCATAGATGGGTGGCCGAGGTGGTGAACATAAGGGGTAATTGGATCGAATATTATGTGTTTTTTTTTCACAGCTTTACGGTTGTAATGTGTTTTATTATTTCCAGTTATATGAAATTCTAGGAATTGGTAGTCGTGTAGTTTTCATGTTTTTAAATTTCGGTGTTGTGCCCGTTAGCTTAAAACGTAGCATTCTATGTGTAATTTACCATTTTTGGTAACGTAGTAATTTGATAATAAACTGGATCAGATTAATAAATTGAATATTTTAGATACTTAGATTCATAGTTTATGGTCGTTTTATGTAAACTGAAGTAAAACGACGATCCGAACAACTTTCGTGTCTTACACTTTTCCTAAAAACGTCATCTTGACACTATTTTCATCGATTTTCAGAATCTACTGAACATCGTCTATATAAGAGCTGAAGTTTAATAATTAATTTCTGAATTATCTATTTAGAATTAATGAACGGGAACGCGTGTCTTTCCTTGGAAATTTTATTCTTGACATTTTTCGTGTTTTAAGTTTTGTCTAATTCCAGTTCTTTGTTGGAGATAAACTCATTTTAATTAATAGCACCTTGTTATTAGTTTCTATTATTGTGTTAAGTTCTAGTTGTACAGGATACTAGGCCCACTAATGGTTTGCAGGTATCGGTCTACCATAGTTAAGAAAGGTAAGTATTTAGTTGTTTTAATTTGGGCAAGACACTACTTGCCACCACATAATGGAAACTACTCTATTTTCCAGATATGTGTGTGGAACTACTTGTCTTGGCCCAAGAATGTTGTAGTGTGGTTTGTATTCTATGGGTTCAAGTTGGATCCATAAGACTTGTGTGTTGTTTAACTCATACCAGTCATATGACTGACACGAGTGTGTTATGCATTCGGGTACGTTTCGGTTTGAAGCGTAGTCAGTTGACATGTGCAGGATAGTATAATTGGAGTTCATTGTGGAGCAGTTGATCTGTTTGTGAAGTTAAAGATATCTACTTTTCATTCTTTATGTATTATATGATACTATTTTATTTAGTTGGCATTAATTGAGAACTTGTATTAGATGTAGTTATATTTCAGATATATTATTGGACTTTGGGGGACGTTTATAGCAGATCTGACGTGAAATAATGTAGTGTTGAAATTATTCTGTTTATTATTATAACCAGATAATTTTATTGTGATTCAATGGAGGAAATTACATTATTTCTATGTAAAGGGAAACGTTTGGTTTTCATTGTGTAATAAATGAGAATGGATAAAATTTCAAAAGTGGATTTTTCTTGTAATATGTTTGAGAATGAGTTTGATGATAAATGAGTTTTGTTTAAAAAGAGATAATATAGTTTATGAAAGTAATTTAAATTTAGTTTATCTTAAAATGGTCTTTTAAAATTGGGCGTGGGTTATCACCCTTGGATTTTTGGACGGTTGAATATTGATTAGGGTATGTACTTGATTGAATATTTGGCTTTCCAAAAATCGGGATGTGACAATACTCCAACATTTGCCTCATAGCATCGTCACTATAAATAACTCACAGCCCATAATTTGCTAAGTCCATTCCAGGCTTCTTATAAAATATTTTACTTACATTTTTGTAGCCTAATTCTCAACCCATGCCTTCCAAGTCTAAAATGGACAACCTTTCAGCATCACAATTGTCATAAGTGGACTAAAATCCACCAACATGTTTTATATGTGGGTGGCCATCAAAACTACCACCATGATACAATTTAATTGTGAAATCTGTACCCATTCTGCATCAAAAGAGGAAAAACACATGCATTAGAAAAGGACCACAAGTTCAGAGGGGACAAAACCAGAGTGGACCACAAATAAAGGGCAAACTTCCATGAATGTATATATGTCACGACCCATCCCGCTAACGTGCGGAAATAGGACACGTGGCACGCCACCAAGGCTTATCCAGTTCATCCTATAACAATACGCAGCGGAAAAACAACTTAACCCAACCCTGAGTGTATAAAACTTCTGAAAACGTTATCCTCCGAGTTGTAAAATCCGTATAATTTTGAAAATGTAATTGTATTTTGAATTGAATGAAAACATGTTCAAAGGGGTCCCAAGGGTACCCTAAGAACCAATCAAAACATTTCAGAAAGTTGCGGAAGGTATAGAAAAAGATTTCTGACAGGGGGTATTTCGACCGGTCGAACGACCCCCTTCGACCGGTCGAATGACCCTCTGGCAGAATCCTGCACAATGCTGCAGAATTTTTGCCATAGTATCATCCAACCTTTCCCCTTCCATTCTTCGTAACATGTTCACAACTTATAACTTCACCACTTATACTAGACTCTCAAGCTCGTCATTACGACTTAATAATCCACGAAAAGAGATAATTAACGGAACAAGCTAAGGCCTGTTTGGCTCAAAACATAAAAGAACTATTACAATTCAAAACGTTAAATTTACAAGTTCAACCTTCAAAATACGAATCCATGAGTTCGGATTCATTACAACGAATCCAAAAGGAGTTTTTAAACATATTGCAACCTTACAAACCATTCCAAGCTAAAAGTGAAGTTACAAGTCTTAACTTCCCAAAAGTTACATTTTAACAAAGGAATGGAAAACAAAACTATATACAAAGTGATTCCACCCGTCATCCCCGCGGTCTCACTCTTCACACTTCTTTTTCCTTTTCTTCTTGTCACCTGCAATGGAGTAACACTCCACTGCTCAGCGATATGCTGAGTGTACAATTTCTAACATATGTATATATGACTAACACATGCTCAAATCTCACAATTCATAACAAATAGTCTCTAGGGAGAGAAATACGCATTCATCCGGTAGCGGCAAGTCCAAGTCTTAAACCGCGATACCAATGGCAAGTCCAAGTCTATCAACCATTGTATCCACAAGTGCCATGGCAAGTCCAAGTCTATCAACCATGCACAGTAGCCGTCGCTACTAAATTCTCAAACATCGAGAAGCTTACTCCGGCATGAATTTGTATGAATCCCCCCTTTGACCCACGTAAACAACTTAACGTGCTCGCGTAAATTTAGACATACTTTCACATTTAAACGCGTGCATAATTAACGGGCCTACAATTAACACATGGATTTTGCCCGGATCACAATTTCGTCGTCGAAATATCAAACATGTATTTCACCTATATAACATAGGCTAGAAATTCATACCTCGAGCTATCGTCGTATAACTTGGAGGGAACGACAAGAAGCCCGAATATACGCTAGATCTCCGATCCTACGCAAAACCTACAAGTACATACGCGCTTTTTCCAAATTCTTAGATTAAGAAATTTACAAAAACTTAGCCAAACGTGGCCTAAGGACTATCAAAATGTAGCCCTTACCTTGGGGAGTTTAAATCTCAAATTTGGTGAAATTCAGACGGACGGAAGGATGCCGATCGTCGTCGCAAAGCCCGTAGGATCCAAATCTCCTTTCTCTCTCCTCTCTCAAGATATTATATGAGGTTTGTAACAATTAACAATTCCATCCACTTACATTTATAGGCAAACTCTTCGGAAATCGCGTTAACCTCCACATGAGTTTCTAAAACTACTAATTATTCTCTGAAAAGTTGCACGCGTCTATTTTACGACTCCACGAGTGAAACTTATAAGTTTCGAAAGTTTTCGACCAAGTCTCGTTTGGATCTAAAATTACGTCCGAAAACTAAATTCTGTGGAATTTCTACACAACCTACCTTTTATTTAATGTGTCACTCGCGTTCTCACCACAGTTCTCAAAATGATATCTAACAGTATCAAAATTTACCAGAATTTACTCTACACAGATAAATCCACTATTCATGAAATACCAGATAATTCAAAGAACACTTAAAACATATAAATGCCATATAATCATACGAATGCCTCATGGTTCTCCGATTACCGTGTCCTCAATCGACACTCCACCGTTGACTACAGTCAACTACTCATTTCAATTATCAAATAACATTGATAACTTACGAAATTCAAAAAAAAAAATGCATGTTAAATCATGAACTTTCTGGAACGGGCGTGACAACTCTCCCCTCCAAAAAGGAAGTTTGTCCCCAAACTTATACCTCATCGGTTGAAAAGATGCGGATACTCATTCCTCATTTCTTCCTCGTTCTCCCACGTAGCTTCCTCAATCGTATGGCTACGCCATAATACTTTCACCATCGAAATCGTCTTCGTTCTCAATACTTGTTCTTTCCGATCCAAAATCTCCACCGGATGTTCTATGTAACTCAAGTCCTCTTGAATCTGTAATGGTTCTGGTATCACGATCTTACTCGTATCGGACATACATTGTCTCAACATCGATACGTGAAACACATTGTGCACATGTTCTAGTTCAGATGATAGGGCTAATCGGTAAGCCACCGGCCCTACCCTCTCTAGGATCTCAAAAGGTCCTACGAATCGCGGGTTAAGTTTTCCCCGTTTCCCAAATCGAACAATGCCTTTCGAAGGCGATACTCGCAAGTATACAAAGTCTCCTACCTCGAACACCATCGGTCGTCGTTTCGAGTCCGCATAGCTCTTATAACGACTCTGAGCTACCTTAAGTCGTTCCTGAATCAATTTCACCTTCTCGGTAGTCATTTGTACTATCTCAGGTCCTAACAACCTTCTTTCTCCAACCTCGGTCCAACAAACCGGTGATCGACATTTATGGCCATACAAAGCTTTATACGGTGCCATTCCAATACTCGATTGAAACCCGTTGTTATACGCAAATTCAATTAGTGGCAAGTGTTTCTCCCAATCACTTCCAAAGTCTAATACACATAATCGCAGCATATCCTCTAGCGTCTGAATCACACGCTCTGACTGTCCGTCGGTCTGAGGATGAAATGCAGTACTGAAACTCAACTTCGTACCCATAGCTTCTTGCAAAGTACCCCAAAACCTCGACGTAAAGCTACTATCACGGTCCGACACAATCACTGCTGGAACCCCATGTAGCCTCACAATCTCTTTCACATACAATTCTGCTAACCTCGAAGGCTTAGTCGTCTTGATCGGTAGAAAATGAGCTGACTTTGTCAATCTATCAACTATAACCCAAATCTTATCGTTCTTATTAGGCGATCGAGGAAATCCGAATACGAAATCCATCGTGATCTCATCCCATTTCCACTCTGACACAGGTAACGGCTGCAATAACCCCGCAGGTACTTGTCTCTCTGCTTTGACCTGTTGGCATGCTGAATATTCAGATACAAACTTAGCGACTTCGCGTTTCATACCCTTCCACCAGAAGTTCTCTAGCAAGTTCCGATACATTTTATTGCTTCCCGGATGTACTGAGTATCTAGTATTATGTGCTTCCTCTAGAATTCTCTCTTTCAATCCCTTCACATTCGGTACACATAATCGGTTCCCAAGCATCAATACTCCTTGTTGCAAGGTAAACCCCGGTCGTTTTCCCAAAGGTATCTCGTCTCTCATTTTGCATAGGTATATATCATCAAATTGTGCCTTCTTAATCTCATCAATGATATCAGGGTGTGCTATGATCGCCATCATTAAGCCACCACTAGTTTCTGGAATCACATCCAACTCTAAACGTTCCATTTCCCTTACCAGTTCTTTCTGTGGTGTTAGCTCGGCGGCTAAGTTCCTTGGCGTCTTCCGGCTTAAAGCGTCGGCTACTACGTTAGCCTTTCCCGGATGATATTCTATAGAAAGATCGTAATCCTTCATCAACTCTAACCATCTCCTCTGCCTCATATTCAGGTCTCGTTGAGTGAAAATATACTTCAAACTCTTGTGGTCCGTGAAAATCTCACATTTCTCTCCGTACAAGTAATGTCTCCAAATCTTCAACGCATGAATTACGGCAGCTAATTCAAGATCATGAGTCGGATAATTAACCTCATGGGTCTTCAATTGTCTAGAAGCATAAGCAATTACTTTGCCACCTTGCATAAGAACACATCCCAACCCTTGATGTGAAGCATCACTATAGATCACAAACCCTTCAGTTCCGGATGGTATTGTCAAGATAGGTGCTCTCGTTAATCGTGCTTTCAACTCTTGAAAACTGTCTTCACACTCTTGACTCCATTAAAAGGTAACGCCCTTTCTCATTAACTTTGTCATCGGCAATGAAATCTTCGAGAAATGTTCAATAAAGCGGCGGTAGTATCCCGCTAATCCCAAGAAACTTCGTATTTCAGATACGGATGTCGGCCTCTGCCAATTAGATACAGCTTCTACTTTGTGAGGATCAACTGGAACTCCATTCTTGTCAATCACGTGACCAAGAAAAGTAATACTCGACAACCAAAATTCGCATTTCTTAAATTTTCCAAATAGTTGTTTCTCTCGTAACCTCTGAAGTATCAACCTTAAGTGGTTCTCATGTTCTATCTCACTCGATGAATAGATAAGGATATCGTCAATGAATACAATCACAAAATCATCCAAGTAGTCCTTGAAGACTCGATTCATAAGATCCATGAATGCAGCTGGCGCATTCGTAACTCCAAACGGCATGACTAAGAACTCATAATGTCCGTAGCGTTCTGAAAGCTGTTTTCTCAACATCTTCGGCCTTTACTTTTAACTGATGGTAACCCGATCTCAAATCTATCTTCGAAAATACTTGTGCCCCACGAAGTTGATCAAATAGGTCATCGATTCTGGGTAATGGATACTTGTTCTTGATGGTTAATTTATTTAGTTCTCGATAATCCACACACATTCTCATTGAGCCGTCTTTCTTCTTTACAAACAATACTGGAGCTCCCCACGGCGATACACTAGGTCGAATAAACCCTTTGTCAAGTAACTCTTGTAGTTGGATTTTCAGCTCTTTCAATTCCACGGGTGCCATTCTATATGGTGCTTTGGATACGGGTCTTGCGTCTGGCATAACCTCAATGGTGAACTCAATTTCCCTCTCAATCAGAACATCTGGCAAGTCATCAGGAAATACATCTGGATATTCCCGCACTATCGGAATGTCTTCTACTTCCAATTCACCCGCTGATGCGTCAATCACTGAACACAAAAACCCCTGACATCCTTTTCTCAATAACTTACCCGCTCGAATGGCCGAAATCAAATACGGCGGTGGTGTCACCCCACTCCCTTGGAAACAGAAGTTCCCATGAACTGGTGATCGGAAATTAACTTCTTTCCGTTCACAATCTATCGTGGCTAGGTTAAGGGCTAACCAATCCATTCCTAAGATTACGTCAAAATAGTTCACAACAATAGGTATAAGGTCTACTGTCATTAACTTATCACCTAGCTGAATCTCACAGTTCTTGTATACTGTAGATGTCACTATCGGCTTACTAAGAGGTACGGCCACGGATAATTCATATCCTAACGGTGCAGATTTAACATTCAAATGTTCAACAAAGGCATGCGATACAAATGAATGCGTAGATCCTGAGTCAACAAGTATGCGTGCTAAGTACGAACATACAAGCACCATACCTGAGACTACTGTCTCTGAAGCAGCCATATCCCCTGGGTTCATCTGAAATGCTCTCCCCTGACGTTGCTCTGTTCGTTGTCCTCCATCATTGGATTGTCTAGGCTTCGACCCACTGGAAGCCATAGAACTAGCTCCTTGCTGGGATTGCTTCCTTGGACAATTTCTAGATTGATGTCCAACCATCCCACAGTCATAACATTTGCCCCTCGTATCTGGTGCCAAACTAGCATGGTTCATTCCTTGAGACTTATCCTGGAAGTTTGTCAGAAAGCATCGACCGGTATGTGGTCGATTACAAAGTGTGCACAACGGTATATTACTAGGCGTCCTCCTGAAGTCACTGAAACTAGAATTAGAGCCTCTTGCAAACGGCCTCTTGAAAGGTCCACCATAGTTCCGGTTATTACCCTCGTGGTTTCTCTTTCCTGGTTGGCTTTGCTGATTTTGCCTCGATCTCTCCATTCCGCTTTCAGCTACAAGTGCCGTTTGTTGTACTGCGGCAACAGTTGAATGCTCGTAAGTCTCTACTCTCAACCGGATATTATCCCTTAAACCTTCTTCAAATTTTCTTGCCCTATCTCCCTCTTCGGGCACTGAACCTTTACCAAATCTCAATAACGCGTTATACTTGGAGGTATACTCCGTTACAGTCATGTCTCCTTGCTTGAGATTATCAAACTCTCGCTTCTTTACATTGTAGGCGGCTCGCGGAAAGAATCGGCGATTGAATTCTGCCTTAAACCCTTCCCACGTAATTGGTGCTCCTTGATCTAATACATTTACCCACCAGTTCTGAGCTTCACCCTTCAGTACGTCACTTGCGTTCTCAATCTTCTCTTCATCTGACATCGGAATAGATCGAAAAATCCGTTCCATGTCCATGACCCAATGCTCTGCCAATGTTGCATTAGATGTCCCATGAAATTCTGTCGGTTTCTTTCTAGCAAATTGTTCTGATATCGATCTCATACCCCTATTCTCAGGCGCATGTACCACTGTTAACGGTGGTGGTTCGAATGGCGGTGTTGGAGGTAACCGTCCTGCTATATCCCGTATCATATCACCCATATTTCCCATCATTTCTGCCATCTGATTCATTCGGCGAGTATGTGGCGATAAATCTCGTTCTTCGTCACTCATGATTACAATCCTGTAGTTCTCAATGCATAAACACTATGCATGCATAACAATAATGATATCGTGTATGTAAAACAACATACATATGCATCAAACATCTCTACAATGTACGGATGCACTCTAGAATATGTGTCAAATCACTCAACACTCCACTCATCGTCGAACGTTCTCAAAGTTTTGTTACCTCTAGCTCTGATACCAATAAATGTCACGACCCATCCCGCTA
The DNA here is from genome assembly GCA_033977485.1 of Hydrangea macrophylla. Classification (NCBI taxonomy): domain Eukaryota; kingdom Viridiplantae; phylum Streptophyta; class Magnoliopsida; order Cornales; family Hydrangeaceae; genus Hydrangea; species Hydrangea macrophylla. The sequence goes on along the minus strand of CM066988.1, from coordinate 93,998,307 downwards.
ACGTGCGGAAATAGGACACGTGGCACGCCACCAAGGCTTATCCAGTTCATCCTATAACAATACGCAACGGAAAAACAACTTAACCCAACCCTGAGTGTATAAAACTTCTGAAAACATTATCCTCCGAGTTGTAAAATCCGTATAATTTTGAAAATGTAATTGTATTTCGAATTGAATGAAAACATGTTCAAAGGGGTCCCAAGGGTACCCTAAGAACCAATCAAAACATTTCAGAAAGTTGCGGAAGGTATAGAAAAAGATTTCTGACAGGGGGTATTTCGACCGGTCGAACGACCCCCTTCGACCGGTCGAATGACCCTCTGGCAGAATCCTGCACAATGCTGCAGAATTTTTGCCAAAGTATCATCCAACCTTTCCCCTTCCATTCTTCGTAACATGTTCACAACTTATAACTTCACCACTTATACTAGACTCTCAAGCTCGTCATTACGACTTAATAATCCACGAAAAGAGATAATTAACGGAACAAGCTAAGGCATGTTTGGCTCAAAACATAAAAGAACTATTATAATTCAAAACGTTAAATTTACAAGTTCAACCTTCAAAATACGAATCCATGAGTTCGGATTCATTACAACGAATCCAAAAGGAGTTTTTAAACATATTGCAACCTTACAAACCATTCCAAGCTAAAAGTGAAGTTACAAGTCTTAACTTCCAAAAAGTTACATTTTAACAAAGGAATGGAAAACAAAACTATATACAAAGTGATTCCACCCGTCATCCCCGCGGTCTCACTCTTCACACTTCTTTTTCCTTTTCTTCTTGTCACCTGCAATGGAGTAACACTCCACTGCTCAGCGATATGCTGAGTGTACAATTTCTAACATATGTATATATGACTAACACATGCTCAAATCTCACAATTCATAACAAATAGTCTCTAGGGAGAGAAATACGCATTCATCCGGTAGCGGCAAGTCCAAGTCTTAAACCGCGATACCAATGGCAAGTCCAAGTCTATCAACCATTGTATCCACAAGTGCCATGGCAAGTCCAAGTCTATCAACCATGCACAGTAGCCGTCGCTACTAAATTCTCAAACATCGAGAAGCTTACTCCGGCATGAATTTGTATGAATCCCCCCTTTGACCCACGTAAACAACTTAACGTGCTCGCGTAAATTTAGACATACTTTCACATTTAAACGCGTGCATAATTAACGGGCCTACAATTAACACATGGATTTTGCCCGGATCACAATTTCGTCGTCGAAATATCAAACATGTATTTCACCTATATAACATAGGCTAGAAATTCATACCTCGAGCTATCGTCGTATAACTTGGAGGGAACGACAAGAAGCCCGAATATACGCTAGATCTCCGATCCTACGCAAAACCTACAAGTACATACGCGTTTTTCCCAAATTCTTAGATTAAGAAATTTACAAAAACTTAGCCAAACGTGGCCTAAGGACTATCAAAATGTAGCCCTTACCTTGGGGAGTTTAAATCTCGAATTTGGTGAAATTCAGACGGACGGAAGGACGCCGATCGTCGTCGCAAAGCCCGTAGGATCCAAATCTCCTTTCTCTCTCCTCTCTCAAGATATTATATGAGGTTTGTAACAATTAACAATTCCATCCACTTATATTTATAGGCAAACTCTTCGGAAATCGCGTTAACCTCCACATGAGTTTCTAAAACTACTAATTATTCTCTGAAAAGTTGCACGCGTCTATTTTACGACTCCACGAGTGAAACTTATAAGTTTCGAAAGTTTTCGACCAAGTCTCGTTTGGATCTAAAATTACGTCCGAAAACTAAATTCTGTGGAATTTCTACACAACCTACCTTTTATTTAATGTGTCACTCGCGTTCTCACCACAGTTCTCAAAATGATATCTAACAGTATCAAAATTTACCAGAATTTACTCTACACAGATAAATCCACTATTCATGAAATACCAAATAATTCAAAGAACACTTAAAACATATAAATGCCATATAATCATACGAATGCCTCATGGTTCTCCGATTACCGTGTCCTCAACCGACACTCCACCGTTGACTACAGTCAACTACTCATTTCAATTATCAAATAACATTGATAACTTACGAAATTAAAAAAAAAATGCATGTTAAATCATGAACTTTCTGGAACGGGCGTGACAATATATTAAATTTCACAAAACTTGCCCTAAAATTTCATACCCCCTAAGTGTAAACTATAATAAATTAGTGAAAACTAACCTTTCATCACAGAATCACAAGATATGGTTTCCGCAAAACCCTAAATTGCACTTGATAGCATCCTCGTTCTCAGTCCTTCATGTTTGGCGCCAACTACTGTGTGATAATTGACGCCAATTCCTACTTCTCATCCTCTTTTTCGCCTTTTAAATGAAACAACTAAGTACCAGATTTGCCACGTGAGCATTTCCCATTAGTAAGATCAAATGGAGTTATGGTTTGGGGCTGATTGCTCCTCATTTGGAAGTATAAGTATCCAATTGCAAAAAAATAATAATAATAATAATAAATAAAATAAAAAACCGATATGTATCCAATTGGAAAAAAAAAAGGTATATTACAAAGGTGTAAAGTGTAATTAGGCCTAAATAGAACTAAAGAGAAGGGAGAAATCTTTGGGATTAATGTGGAACATGTTGGTAATCAATTTAATAGACAATCCAAAAAAGAATATGGAGAACTGAAAAGTTGTGACATTGAAAATTGACCTAATTTAATAGGTAGAAACTAGATGGTTTGAAAGAATATTATTATATGTATGCTTTAAAAGGGTTGTGTGAGAGTGAAAAGAAATTTGAAAATTTTAGAAAATGCTAAGTAAAAAAATTAGAAGAATTAGAGCACAAACTTGCTTTAAAGTCATGCAGATATGTGTTTCTATATATATTAACTCGTAAACATGATGGCATAGTATGAGCAGCATAAAGAATTTTTCAAACTACTAGTGACAAACCATTTAACAAACATGTTTTAGCTAGCGGTAGTTATCATTTTTTTTAAGGGAGCAATAACTTCATTGATTGATAGGAAATACAAAGTCCAAAATAACATATGCCCAAAAAAAAAAAGAGAGAAGTGGGGTATATGAAAAGTTTTGATATTAAGAATTGACTCAATTTAATGGGTTTAAGTTGGATACTTTGGAAGTGCATTAAAATGGTGAGAATGAAAAATAAAATTGAAAATATGGGAAATGCCAAGTGAAAAAGAAGAAGAAGAAGAAAAACCCATAAAATGCCACTTTGGTACAACATGGAGAGAGTTTTTGCCTTGACTTTTAGATAGATCTAATAGATTTATAATAAATGAACGAGAGCACTTTTGCTCATCCAAATTTGGCTCATCATTGCTCACCGATGCCTTCACTGCCTGAAGTGCAGGCAGTGAAGCAGGCAGTGAAGGCATCGGTGAGCAATGGTGAATCAAATTTGGGTGAGCAAATGTGCTCTCTAAACGAATGGCTTAATTACAAAACATACCCTTGAAGTTTACTCCCCATCTCATTTTAGTCCACATGGTTTCAATTATGTAAATTTAGTCCTTTATGTTTTTTTTTTTAAAAAAGCAATGTGATTCAAATGTCCCCAACTTTGTGAGAAAAGTTGACGGAATTTACTCAACATGCAATGCATTGTCACACTTTTTAAAGGCAAAAATGGAACACCACCAACCTCCCCACTCGCTTTATCAGCATAACTGTGCACTACAGTGGGTGGTGAATTTTGTGATTTGTCAAATTTCTGACATAAAAGGATATCTGGACCATATTACTTCACTTTAAAAACTTCAGGGATCACATCAATGCAATTAAAACTATAGAGACTAAAATAAGACAGAGACCAAAGTCCAAACTTTAGGAGTGTATTTTGTATTTAAGTCCAAAAGAATATTGCAACATATAAATTTTTCACCCTGGGTATACTTTTAGTACATATATTTACAAATTGCTACCTTCTTAGCAATTATTTATGTACATTTGGGGGTAATTAGGATTTAGTCTATTTTATAGTACTTTTTAGGTATTAGGTCTAACAAGGAAATATTTTAGTGAAAGGTTCCTCACAAGTAAAACTGAACAAAAAATCCCGACAAATTGTGAAATTATCCTAAACGTTCCCTACCAAAGTTTAGTGAAATTTCACAACTTGTCGGGATTTTTGTTTTGAGTGATTTTACTCGAATAAAAGACAAGCTAAGGGACTTTTTACTAGGGGTGACCACGGCCTGGTGGCCCACTTGGCCCGGCCGTAATTTTTCTGGGCTTTGGCAAAGAGATTGGCCCGCCGGGATTGACTTATTTTTCAGGCCCGCACAATTTTAGGGTCGGGCTTCGACATTGCAAATGAGATCCGATTTTGCACGGCCCGACCCGAGTATTTAGTGAGATATATATATATATATGTATATATAAATATAATTGTACATAAGATATTCAATACATCTATTCTCACATGCAAGAGATTTTATTGCATTTTTTGTGAACAATGTGTGAATTTTTTTTTTAACATTATTATGATAAATTTTTTTTTTTTTCATATAGCTTAAGTCCCTAAAAAAAAAAATAGCAATGGGCCGGCTCAGCCCGAGCTTGAGATTTGAGATCTTGTTTAGGGTTAGGTTTGGACAATCATCTAGGCCCCATAGGGCCAGGCTTGGGCAAAGGTAAGTGCCCTTACCAAAAAAGTTTCTATTATGTCATTCAACTAATAACTTTTCCTAACGAGAGATTTAACAATAAATTTCTATTATTTTTTTTTGTAGAAGAATTTATTTGTCTAGGTTGTATGTTACTATGTTATAACTCATGTAACGTGTCTACACTTATTAACACTTCTATTAAAAAAAAAATTCCCTGAAACTATGTAACTACTATTCTTGGTATTTTGCTACCACATATCATTTGTGACATTTATTTCAAAGGAATGAGAAATCACATGACAAAATTGTATGTTGGCTGGAGACTTTCATTTATATAAAAAAAAAAATGTAAATTATTTATGCTAAAATCAATAGTACTTAATAAAAAAATTTTTAAAAATATGTTCAATTTAGTTGGTCCAAAGTTTTCTTTTAGTTCAAAATGATCAATTGTGTTATTCCGTCTCTCTCATATTCAACTTCTTTGACAAGAATCCTAGATGTGCCTTCTCTAACATTTTTCTAATTGTTTATACTTCGAGTTTCCAACAATTATTTTACAATTTCATAACCGACCCATTTGGTTCATAAATTCTTAGGGTGGATTTTGATTCCACTCAAAGATTATTAGTAATCTTAAAATTTAAACTTGTTTGACTCATGGATTATTCATTGAATTGTGGATCCTATTGGATTTATAATTCACCCAAAGGTGAAAAATATGATGGATTCTAAATAAAAAATGATATGGATACACACCAAACGACACACTAAATGACACACCAGCTTTAAATGCATGTACCATGTGCTGTGTAAGTGATGCACAGAAAAGTGTGAAAAATTCAAACAGTACAGGGTACATGCATTTAAAGCACAGTGTGTCATTTGATGTGTAACCCTATCATTGCTAATTCTAAATCCTAGCTTAGAGGTGGTATTCTTAAAGATTACTGGGGTTTTGGCTTTTTAATTTCATACTATCTAAATTATTAGGCCTTATATTTGTAGAAGGTATAAGTTAACGAGTAATATTTGGGGCACTAACAAGTTTCACTAACACTTACTAACACACTCTATCTCTCTCCTAGTGGTATTGTGGGGTCCGCAGTGGGCCCCGCAGTACCACTAGGAGAGAGATAGAGTGTGTTAGTAAGTGTTAGTAGAAGTTGTTAGTGCCCCTAGCATTGCCCTAAGTTAACATCATTCCTATTATGGATAGCCTTCAAGGGTAGCTTAGGTATTTAACACCATTTCTATTTCATTTTCTTGACCCAACCAAACACTGAATTCTAAATCTAGTTAGGATTCCATTCGTGAACCAAACACTTTGCATGAATTCAAATTTATAGTAAATTGATTACTAATATTATGATTCTTGATAGTCAGAATCTACCTAAAATAATCTATGAACCAACCTGGCCGTACAGGCTCAGCAAAGAAGTTACATGATTTATCGGAATAATATATTTCTAGGAGTGTATAGGATCAACGTGAGATTTTTCTTTTTAATTGTTCGAAATAATGAGCTTTGGATGAAAAAGAAAGGGGTTAATTAGTGATAAATCCCTAGATTGTATAATTATATTGCTTTAGGTTCTTGAGTTAAAACATATTTATAACTAAGTCTCTGAAATTTTTTTGGAATTAAAATACCCTTCCCTCATCAAATTTGGTAATCTTCAAAATGGTAACTCCCTCCATTAATGCTTCTTTACCAAAATTTCTCCCCCAAAAATTAAGGTAATTAATCAAAATTTGAAAGTCATCATTACTCATAATGACAACCATTTTCATCCACAATCATTTCCATCGCCCGCCCAGCCACCACCACACACACCAATGCAGACGCACTTATATATGTCTGAAAAATTCAGAGTAGTTTTTGTGCATTTCACAAAATATTGTCTGAATTTCACAATATGATTTGTGAATTTCACAACATATTCTGGAAAATCGGGATTAATTGGAAGATAAAGACACAACATGATTTATGAATTTCACAACATATTCTAGAAAAAGGGGAATGGAAGAGATAGGCAGAACATGATTTGTGAATTTCACAACATGTTCTGGAATGGAAGAGAGATTCCCAACATGATTTGTGAATTTCATGACATAATTTGGAAAACGAAAATGAAAGAGACGGAGAGTCACAACATGATTTGTGAATTTCACAACATGTTCTGGAAAACGAAAATGGAACAGAGAGTCACAACATGGTTTGTGAATCTCACATGTTCTATAGGGAATGTGAGAGAGAGAGAGAGAGAGAGAGAGAGAGAGAGAGAGAGAGAGAGAGAGAGAGAGAGAGAGGCAGAGAGGCAATACCATTGCATCTTAACCTCCACTAATACCTTAAGAAAAAATGAATTATGCTATGTTGCTAGATTTATGTTCCAAGGAAATCATAATGCTACGAGTTGTATTGTGATCTCCAAATGTGTTAGTTGTAGCAATTTAATGTGTTGATTAATGTTAATTGATGGTGCATAATTCAAACAATAAATGAGTCAATCAATTTGTAATTTGTTCTTACATGTATGCAAAGTGCACAGTCAAATTAAGTTATGGGAAATTCTATTCACACCCACCTATTTTGCTCAATACACCGACCTACTCTTTACACCCACCATTTTAATTTAGGTTAAAACAAATTGCTTTTCACACCACCCACATCTCCAAAATAACCCTAATCTTAAAAACTCTTACCATCTCTTACTATCTACACCTACCTACATGCTCGATCACAAGAGGAATTCGAGAAGATGAAGGATACTAGCACAGTGGAGAGAGATCAAATTTAGAAAAAAGGAGGCAGAAATGGATATGAGAGGACCAACCTAGAGGGTGGCTACATGCTGGTGGTGGCCAATAGAACTTTTGATTTGATTGTTCTTGGATAATCTTATTTTGATTTTGATTGGCTCTTATTTCCTTTTCCTAGTTTTTGTTTGATTGGGATACATATTTGGTCTTCAATCATGTTTTGTATAATATTAATATGATAATCAGTGAACTGTTTGAAGAGAAGAAAAAAAAAATCGATCAAAACCCTAAGTATGATCTATTATCAACAATGGCATTGCTTATGGAGTTATGTAGTTACTTTCTACATTATATAGGAGTATATATATATATACTAGTTGGAGTCCCGCGCGTTACGTGAGAAATTTAATTTTGTCATTTCCTGGGATTAAGTGGTGATTAAAAGTGTACAATAAGATATTAAAACGGTTGAATAGGGAATTGTAAATGCAGCTATGTTATCTACAACTCCTACAGAAGAAGTTGATAACTCTGACAATCCTGTAAATCAGCAGTAAAGGTACCCAGTAAATCACCGCTGAATATACATGATACAAGTAAGGAATTAGATTATATTTTACCACCTGCAAACTAACCAGACCTATATTAAACCATGGTTACTCATTAGTTAAGGGAAGAAGATAAAGGCGCGTGCATGGCACATGCTGAATTGGTAATTTTACATGGTGAAGAAGTTCAGCAATACAAAAAGCTATAGCTATGTGGGCAAAGTTTAACCTTTGCTTATGATACATATGTTTACATTAATGCAGCATTCTAAAAGAAAGCCTCCACTATAATCTGGGGACAAAAAGAATTAATGGTGTCATTCTACCATTCCAAGATGGCATATTGCTTTAGCTGAACCATATCATGCTTTACTGCGATTTCTATTCCAAGAAAACAGAAGGATTTACCTTACTGCCAATCTTCTGAAGCATCTCCTTCGCATTGGATACACCCAAGATGGCAACCACCATTGTACTCTTCAGGAATCAAGCCCATCAACCCAAAACTGACTACCCCATAGACCAAGTCTTTCTTGATCTACACCTGTATTGAATATTGAACAAATCAAGTAAAATAACAAACCAAGGTCAATTTAACCATTGAATAACCGTCCCCAACTTGATCATTTTATCATTTTCAAAATCTTCAAAGTTTAAGAACGATAATGGCCATTATCTCCAAAAATGAAGTCCAAATTTTTGTTGTTTTGTTAATACCACACTACTCTGCTTGTTTTTACACTTTCTAGTCTTTAATCCAATATTTCAGAATCAGCATTCATGCCAATATAGTGGTGGAGTTCACCCGATGTTTCCAATCAACAGAAGTTGTACTTATACACATCTCTCTCTATAAGTTTTCTTCCATGCTCAAAATAATAGTATTAAATACTAAAAACATTGCAGCATATAGTTATAACTTTATTAAAAAAAAAACAAAAGAAGTGGGAGGGAAGCGAGTCACAAAATTTAAAAATTTTAATGTACTTCCTACATTTTCTTTACCTTTCTGAAATTTTCCACTATTTTTCTCTATTAACTAAACAATGAAAGTTGTTTTCCTTAAAAAAAAAAAAAAAAACAATTTATTTAAAATAAAAACAAAAAAACAAAAAACAAAAAACAAAAAAACAAAAAACAAAAAACTTTCCTTTACCCTACTAAATGCATGAACCAAACAGAGCCAAAAGGACAATGAAAGAAAACATACTTTTCCTCCCCTAGAAACTAATTTATTAGCTTCTGACTCTAATTCCTTCTGCTTACTTTGCGCTGCATTCTGTGGAACTGTGCCTTTGTATTCAACATATGGCCTGGAAAAAGATGAACTTTTAAACTGTTAACTCGAAGAAAGTAGATCTGTAAACAGAAAATAACTCCACAAACTGATCGGACAAGCACTGCCAAATATAGGAAAACATAAATGGAACTGTTCTATAGCCTGTTTGGTATTGTTGTGGGAATAAGAGATCTTTTCTTTAATAGACTCTTCACCTTCTGATTTAAGCTATCATTTTGACTTTAAAGTGGAACAAAGTTATAAAAAAACTGGATTTTTTTTTGCCGAACCGACTCAAATCTCTCAATAATCTCAATAAGTGATTGTTCGAGGCTAATCCAAATGGACTCTTATTATCTATTTTAGAAATTTGAAAGGTAAAGCTAGAATAGAGATTATTCCACCAATGACCAAATAGTCAACGTCAAGGGGAGTTACATGCTTACTCACTGACAGAGGCTCTTAATGTATGGAATTAACATAAGACATTACTCTCGCCAATTCGATATATCATGGGGCAGCACCAAATATTCTAACCATATTCTAATTAATTACTAAGCTCATAACTACGAAACCTATAAGACAGTGGATCTCAGGAGAAACCCATGCCTTCCTCAAGGGGGAGCTAGATGTTAGTCACTGACTCACTGAAACTCGTGAAAAGTTTAGGCCTAACCAATATATCATATGATAAATCTGGATGTAAAATGTATAATATGCAATATATATTGCTAACAATGTTGGCAATAGTTTCAACAAACATTTGCCCATCTTAATCTTCTTCATAAGGCTTCATGAAAAGAAACCCCATATAATTTGGGACAAAAGCTTACAGTTGAGTTAAGGTGTACATTGTTTAAATGATTAAATCATACCCATCAGGAAAATGGTAGCCTTTGCCTGGCTCAAGATGATTTTGTCCTGCTTTTCTCAAACATATGTCCAGCAGATGCCCAGCCGAGTGTAGCCTGCGAAAAGCAAAAATTTATTGTTCTATTCACAACTCAAACAACTTCAATAGTACCAAAATAGCATAAAGCAAATTGAGAGAAGTGGAAACAGATGATAAGACAAATATAAACAGACACAAATATAGACATACATACAGACACATACAGATACCTAAGCATTTTTGTATACCATCGTAATATCCTCAACAACCTCCTCCTCCTTTGTCCCAGCCTTCAATTCTGCAATAAAACATTTCCACTCACTCACCAACGCCTTCGGGTATGAGATGTGCATCCAAAAGCTTCAACATCCAAGAACAATGCTGTGTAAATCAAACAAAATTTAACACAAATACCTAAGGCACAGAAGAAAAAGAACATATACACTGCAGCAAAGTCCATAAATCAAGTCTCATATGTGGATTTCCTAAAAAAAACTAAACAAACTGTATTACAATCTAAATGAAGATGAGGAATATATTAGCCAACAAGTAGTTCTTAGAATAAGACTTGGTGTTGAAGTTGGGAAATCAAAATGCTACCTTGGTATCAAAAGAATGCAATTTCACCATTTGAGGATTGGCAATCAGTTTTGGGTCACTCTCAATCCAAGTGAATGGGACTTCACTTCAACATCTTTGTCAGCCTATGCCAACACATCAAACACACCTGATAAAAAATCCAATAATGATGGAAAATTTAAATTGGCAAAACAGTCATAAAAATAATCATATATCAAGGCCAATAGAGAATGCATAGTGGTTATTACAAGGTTCATCGAGCATGGCGAGTATGTGATCTGTCTCATAATTGCTTGTCTCTCTCATAATTTCTTTATCACTCTTCTCATGACACACTGTCATCATAGTAAAGACACTAAAAAACATCAAATGTCAATTACATTTCCAAAAATATCAGCATATTTAAGAATTTGTTATTGTAGATCAAGATTATATATATTACATTTTTTCGATGACGTCCTTATCAGTCTAAATACTGAAATTCCACTTCTCCAACACCTCATTGGGGGACTTGCTCATTATCAAAAGAACTACCCTCTGCAACTTCCCAGCTTCCAACCATTCTTTACAAGATTCCAGATAATTAGATCTAATTAGTGAAGAACTATATAAACTAATCAAGAATTTTAAAAAGTAACATAGGCATACACTAATAACATGCGAAATGAGGAACTGGAAAAAAGCACAGGAAAATGTACAGAGAACAGAAACAAACATATGGGGTACTAATTATGTCCCTTTCTTTGTTGAAGTTGGTGTTGAAATGCAAATTTTGGCATTTCAGGGGCTAAAATGTTGGTGGTTGGTTTCTGCTCTCTAAAATTGCCATTTTGGTATAAATGGGTTTCTCTTATTTAAAATTGAAATGATTTGTTAGTGCTTGGAAAGCAAATTTAATTATTGATACTTTTCTCTTTGTTTTACCTTTTTTTTAACAGTAGAATACTTTGTTAAAGCCCATCAAGAGCAAATAACTACCTCAATTGTGGTATCTTTACACTAACCGAGCCCCCAAAATAGCTCCCACAGCAACAAAACTTCCAGCTCAAAAAAATTAAACCCCATTGAGACCCCAAATCAAACACTTTATAGGCAATTAGGCACTCTAATTGGAATTCAAGAACTCCTCAATCTATATGTGGAGGTAGATATTGCTATCATATCCACTCTCAAACCATGTGGTATCATCATTATCGTACACTCCATGGAGTGGGAACAATTGTTCCCAAAAAAGGAAGTGGAAATCAAAAATGAAATACAAAGAGCCAAATGTATCCTAGTACAATTCTTGTACTATCAAATTGAACTTGAACAAACACCTAAAGTCAATTCACAAAGCTTTCATAAATAGGTGAAGAAGATGCTACAATAGACCACATCGAGTTCCTGGCAATGACGAATGAAACAGCAAAATGGGGAAAATGGGAAGATGAAACCAAAGAGCAATGAGGAATGAAAGAATAAATAAAAACTATAAAATGGGGGCCTAAGCTATCTTTTTGGTTCCAATGGGATTGGGTTGCTAAGTTTATTCTGTAAGTAGCTCTGGTTATATAGTAGAGGTAAATTCGTAACAACCTCGTATGATCAAGGGGTGAAGACTACCGCACAATAAGCTCGCATTTCGGGCATCAAGAAGAGAATAAACAAAATAGTGGGGTCGAAACATTATTAGAGTAAAATTTTCGTGTTCTTAAAATAGTAATGCCTCACCGAGTACTCCAAAACCTCTAGACCTGGGCAGACCAATTCCTTCACTCGGCTACCTTTTTGTAGATCTTGTAAGTCAGTAAAATTCTCATGTTCTCGGGTTTAGCAACTTCCTGGCTGTCTTTTCCACATTCACCTATCATTCGAAATCATCAAGATGTGTGAAAGATGTGTTTATGTACATATCTGAGTTAAAAAAAATAGAAAGATGGAGATTGGTAGATATACATGTGTATATATGTATTGTTGGCATACATAGAATGAAAACTTGTGTATACATGTGTATATATCTAATATGTCATCAAACTCAAAGCATTTGATTTGATGGAAGGATGAGCAAGGAGGGGTAAAAGCAAGATTTACTTACCTGGGAAAGAAACTGTAGCTCTGAATTGTTCTAGACCTGAGATTAACTCAACTCCCCCACCAAATTTCAGATTATGAACCTCTTCCCCACGGGTTTTTTTTAAGACAACTTGGGCGTGGAATAATGATTCTGCAACTTTGTTGTTGTCAGGGAGTTCCCTCCTCAAGACCTCGTAATCTCGAATAGCTTCAGCCCACCGTTCAAGCTGTATACTGGAACAATTAGTCTGTGTTAATTTTGAATTTACGAACACGCGGAACATGTCAAGCAGTGACAATTTAATTGAGGGACTATTCGTGAAGGCATAAAGCAAGTTCTATGGTTCATAAATGAACCTGTACCCCAAATGAAAGTGTTTGGCAGAGTGAAACAAAAAAAAAAGGAAAAAGTAAAAAAGAAAGGAAGAAAAGAAAGTGGTTGGTGAGAGTTCGTCTCTTGCATGGAGCATGTGCCCAGTCTAATATTTTCCTTCAAACTCAGTTCTTTGTCAAACCCACCTAACTTGGTTCTTAGAAAGACTCCATAGAAAGGGAGATTGAACCAAATACTATTTTAAGCAATCCCACACAAGCCCTTTGGTTTGTGGATTTATAGAAGGAAAAATTTTCAAAGGAAAGGAAAGTGAATACAAAACTATTTTCTTTTTGTTCTTGTGTTTTTTTCGATGTTTTCATCTCCGTCCCTTTGCTAAAGACTAAAAGCAAGCTTTAGAAGCCATTTTTACCTTGGTATTAGAGGCAGCTCTTCGAATAAGGGCTTTTGTGAAATTGGGTTGGATACGGAGATCTTGGTTGCAATCATCAACAGATCGGTCCCACGTCCCAATCTTACACCAACAAGCTGGTCTATTGCAATATAGAACTGAGTTTGAAGTATCAAGTTCGAGGCCTTCCCCGTAAGCCAAGCAAGCCTCGGTGAACCTTTCGGATTTAAAGAGATTGTTGCCTCAAGAATGAGCTCTTGCCACCAACCTCACAATGTAGAGCAAAACAGTAACTTCAACATTTCGGTTGTGCAGCTTTTTCAGCGGCTATAATTGCACTCTCAAACCTGCAACACATCCATCATCCATTCTGAATCTCACCCAGAACCTAATGGCATGTTTTGCTCGCTACTTTAATTTCAATATTTCAATTCACAATTGTCATAGCATCTCAACAAGATCCATCTTCTTCAATTATACGATTTTGAAAAGTGAGAGGTACGTGAAAAATGATGCTAAAAATTAACCCCCAAGTTTTATAGCAAAAACTATTAACCGAGAATTGCCGCACACTCTGTAGAAAAACTTGGAACATAAAATTGAGCGAGACACAAAAAGATGAGAGAGATTCAAAATCAAATCCGTTCAATTTTTATTAACCGAACAGAGTGACACAATCATATTGACAAGCACATCTATAAACCCATCGAGATACATAATCAGTAGTTGGGGAAAGTACATATCGTCGACATTAATTACCTGAATAGAAGAGAAATTAGATAGATATGATGACTCCGTAATTAATCGTCGAGGAAACGGTGTCCCGTGATCAATTTGAAAATTGGTATGGTTGTTTCAAGTTAGGGTTTTAGGAATCAAACATGGACAGCGCGAAACTCCTTTCTTCCTTGATATCATCTTCAACCAGATCGGCTGGAACACAAGCATCAGAGAGAGAGAAAGAAAGAGCCAAAATTTGAGAAGACGAAGAAGAAAGACAAGAGAGTAGAAGAAAGAGACAATGAGAGAGAGAGAAATCGAGAACAGGTGAGAGAGAGAGAGAGAGAGAGATTGCTGAAGAGAAAGGAGCGGTTGAACCACTACACCAAAACAACAGATTTGTCACTCTTAGTTTCGCTAGCTTTGTCACTGCTTGCAGCAGTGACAACATTGTCACCGTCTAAGACAGTGACAAATGGGATTGGTGACAAAAGTAACATTTTGTCACTGCCTAAAAGAAATTGTCACTGCTTTAGGCAGTGACAAAATGACCTAAATGATCCCTCCAAAACCACCCCCCTCCCCCCTCCAAAATATTTGGTTTCCTCCTGACAACTCACAAACCCGCGCCCCCCTCCCCAAAACATGAGAGATGAGACAGATGGAGATGAGAAGTCTCCAACCCTAAAAGCATCGTGGCCTCCTCCTCCTCTCCCTCTCTTCCTCACTTCCATCTCATCCTCCTCCTCTCTCACCGCGAATGCACCACCACCACCACCACTACCGCCGCTGCCGCCGGACCCACCTCCACTTCCTACTCCTACTTTGTCGACGCCTCCACCTGTACCTCCACTTCCTACTCCTTCTTCGACCACCGTGCCCCTCCTACTTTGCTCCTCCTCTACAACTCCCTAAACAAACCCTAACCACAGTAGAGTGAAGCTAGCGATTCCTCCTCATTGGATTCATACTCTCCAGCTGGTTGATTCATACTTTCCCCATTGAGGTACTGTACTGTATTGATTTTACAAACCCTAATTAACTTCAAACGGTTTTTTTTGGTATTACTATATAAGTTCTTTGGTTGTGTTTTAGTTTGAAGATATAATTTAATTATTTTTGTTTCTCTAATTGAAAACCCACTTGCAGAATAGTTGATTTTTACAATTCAATTTGCTTTTTTATTTTACTATCTGGGCTGCTGATTTTTCACTATTTGGATGTGTTTGAAAGCTTGAATATACCTCATTAGACTACCCCCAAAAAATAATTTCAATGACTACTAGTACATGATGTATACACCAATGTGTATGGTCATTTTCACTTGTGGCACGAGATTTTAGGTGATACTGTGGAGATTGGTTCAACTTCATAGAAATTGGAATAATATTCTATTATACTAAAAGATAATTTTTGGACCATTTTGATGGAAACCCCAACTTCTCTAGTTAATTTGCATAAAGAAGGCACTAAGTTTGTAAATTTAATTTCCCAAAAGATTAGACCCTTGGGATACTCCATTAATAATAAATGGATTCAACCCCATGGTTAAATCAATTTTTCAGTAGACCCAATGGGTATAATGACTCTTTTTTTCTTGGTATGCTTTGAACTCAAAAGGTAAAGGAATAAATTAAGGATGGAGTGCTTGTTTCTAAGTTTCAATGGACATAAGGACTCAATTAACTCTCAAAACCAATAATAGACCACTATCACTCAATATGAACTTGAATGAGCTTAACCAAAGAGACCATTCCTTCTTCAATTAAATGAGGCTCCCAGATAATTGGCATATCGTTCTCCTTCTCCATTCCTTCCAAGACCAAATTTTCAGCCGCTTCGTGCCTTGAATCTGAAAATTGTGCTGCTTTTAATACATCAGAACTTGAATCTAGTGGAGAAGTCTCTTTTCCAATTTGTCGTAATCTACTATCTGCCGAATAACCCCAACCGAACAATTTTTGATCCTTGGTCAGTGACATTACATGGCCCCAACCAAGTGAAACCTGTTAGACAAATAAGGATATTTGAACTTTTCCGTGATATCAGAAAACGAACATTGGATATGCTAGAAACAACACTCAAAAATTTTAAGATTAGCTAATATTGGGTAAACTGCAAGATCACGGTGTTAGGGTGTGTTTGGAATTACAACTTTGGACTTCATTCCCATCGATTGTAGTTACTGTGTGTTTGGAAGATGCTATACAATGTATTCTCATCAATTGAAATTACATTATCTTCTTCATCTTCAACTTATTTTAGAGATGCAATCTTTTGAATTTTTATTTTATACAAAAGAAATTACATTTTTATTTTATATGCCTATTTTTATTATATAAATTAGGCATATATGTTCCTTCTTTTGGCATTTTTTTTTTATTTTTTTTTCTTTCATTGTTGTTGCTCATCTCTTTTTTCCTTTATTTCTTTTCAGAATTAGGATGATATTAGTGATTATGATGGTCGGGCACGGGCAATGCCTTGCCTTTAATTCTGAGATTTACTCCACTTATGTGTGTTTCAAGTGTGTATGACTATGTGTGTGAAGAACATAGAGTGTATAATAGAATTCAATACACCCACCCACATATAGTGCATATGCATATACAGGAAGAAATGGAGAAGAAAAAAGCAATAAAAGGTGATGTTGTTTGTTGCAACTGGTAAAAACACAAATATGCTAATAAAAGGTGATGTTTGTTGCAACTGTTTTAGATATCAATTTTGCATATTTGAATTGCTATTAGCTATAGTGTCTTTGTTTATCTCTTTGCCCAGATTTCAACTATGAAGTGAGTTTGTGGTCTCTTTAATTAATGAATATGCATGTTCAAGTAAGCCCCAAAACTTGTGATTAGGCAGTATCTTGCAGTTTCAGCAATCATGTGGGAAAAATTCGATTTTACTGTTGGGATCAATACAGCCGGGCAAAAGAAATTTGGTGGCCTTAGAGATGGTTACTAGTAACTAAATACTAGTAATCAGTATTTTTATATTCAATCTGGAGACTCCTAGAGCTCTATTACTTGGTTCTTGATTAAATCCAACCATGTCAGTACATTTATACAAAAGAAAATGAATAACAAACTTTTGGGCACTCTAGTGAATCAGGAGCTCATTCCTCTCTTTATAAGAGGGGGTCCAAAGATATTCTCCATTTTGTTTATTGTTCACTAATGGACCAATGGTACTTCACATTTTCGAAAACAAAATACAAATAAATGTAATGTACGTTGCATAACTCAGTTTAGTGTACATGAACAAGTTGGCGCAAGTTCTCACAAAACATGCTCACTAGCAAACTCTGAGCATCATTGTCTGAATTTATTGGAGAAATACAGAAGCTAAAGTGTTTCGGTGTTTGTAAGATTTGAAATATTGCTGCCATCAGTGAGTAGTGGCCATAAAAAAAGTTTTAGTAAGATTTGGAATTTGGATGGCCACAGATATTTATTGTGCCTGTCCTGATTCCCCAGTTTATAAATGCGCATTGTGCCTTGCGCTGTCAATATTCCTCTCTATATGCCAGCTTTGTGGACTTTGTCTTGCAGTTTATTTGCAACTCATTTCATTTACCTGATATAATATATGCATGAATGCATTAAGTTATAAGTAACCAATTATGCCACTGTTATCTTTTCTGAGACTATTCTAAATGGTTTACATGATCTTTAAACTGAATGATTTTTTCTTACATAGTGCAGTTGGAAACTTTGAAGATAGTTCAATAGAGATTCCAACTGAAGCTAAAGCAGTTCTTGGCTCCTTAAGAACTATGGCTACTCAGACAAGTATTTTTTTTTTCTTTTGTTTGAGATTTTGGGAAGTTCCAATATTATAATAACTCTGGTGGCTAAATTCATTTGCTTGTAAATTAAATTTTGTTTGTAAATATCCATTATTAATTTGCCTTTTACTTTCATTTATTTTTATTTATTTTCTGTGTCATGCCCACAGATACGGGCAATTTGTGTTTATAGGTAAATCGTATTGAATTGTAATTGCATAGCAAGTTTTGTTTTTTTTTTTTCTCAGTTTCTTTCAGAATTGTCACCATTCTAAACAGTGACAAATATTTTTTTTTAAGAATTGTCACCATTTTTTTCACGGTTTAGAGCGGTGACAAATTAAAGGCAATTGTCACCAACAATTGTCACCGCTACAAGCAGTGACGATTTTAAAATTATTGTCACCAACATTGTCACTAAACGGAGCAGTGACAAAATTGAAATTATTGTCACCAACTTTGTCACCGTTAAGAGCAGTGACAAATTTAGAAGTATTGTCACGGTACCCTTGCAGTGACAAAGGGAAGGAAATTAACCCTTTAAGGGGTCCTCAAATGGGAAGTGACAAATATTTTTTGTCACCCCTGAAAATGTCACGGTCAAGAGCAGTGACAAAGGCCCTTTGTCACCTCCCAGAGCAGTGACAAATTGGCTATTCTGGTGCAGTGAACCCAGGAAACAAAAAAAAAAAAAAACAGAATCAAACTTACTTAGATGTACAGATGAATGACAACTATAGCTGATACAGTCCATACGTGGAGGAATGAAAGCTGCGAGAGTTGCTTAGTGTCCTAAAGTAAGCCCAATCTAAATTGACTAAAGAATCCCTTACGGACTTCTGTATGTTTTTGGAAAGTCAAGGAGAGAATTCTTTGGCAACTAAGTAATTTTTCAGTCAAATAAGGGCAAAATAGAAAGTTCATGTTTTTTGACGTGCTTACTTATCTGTTCTTATAGTATAATAGATATACACACAAAGAGAGAAAGACATATACAAGCAGAGAATGCTATTTGTCAAGGGAAATTGATTTTCCTATGAGAGTGAAAAGATTAAAAGAAAAATGAATTTGAGTTTGTACGTAGATTCGTAGAAGTAGGTGGGTGAAGAGAGCATTTTTCTTATAAAATTTTTGCTATTCATCTGTCCTTATTCAGTATTTTGTGTAGGGGTATAAATGTAATGAAAAAAAATCACTAACTGATGGGTGTAGAGAGCAAAGTAGGTGTGTGCCAATAGAGCTACCCTTAAGTCATTCATGGGAGTCATTCAATGTATTCCAATAGCATAAAATAAGTGTAGCTAATTAAGGAGAGTATTATTTTCATAAAATAGCAATTATAAGGGTATTATAGTCACAAAAAGATTTAAACATGGTTAAGGAAATGTATCAGGATATGAGGGATCTTATATTGAAATAGATTCATGGATGTCCTTGAACCATGTATTTGCAATGATCAAGGATTTAAGGCTAATTTTCTTTTAAAAAAATTATGTGTATTGTCCACAAATGTTATGCCACGTTATTGCAAAAAATAAATACTCCCTCTGTCCCATAATAAGTATCCACTTTCATTTTGCACAATGTTTAAGAAAGTTGTATTATATTAATTTTTTGGGTTCATTAATTTTACCCTTAGATGTGATGGGTGTTTGACTTTTTGCTTGTTTTGGGACCACAATAAATGCTACTTTGTCTTTATTATAAGGGCAATTTTGGAAAGTAAGTAAATGCTATATACCAATTTAGGAAAGTGGACACTTATTATGGGACATCTAAAAAAGGAAATGTGAACACTTATTATGGGACGGAGAGAGTAAGTAATTATTACAGTTTAGGGGATCTTTGAAAAATACTTTTAGTGAATGAAGTTCAAATATTTCAAATATAGAGAATGCAATGATCTTCAAATAATCTCTCTCAAAAAAAAAATTGATCTTCAAATAAACAAAGCTACGAAACAACAAACTTAAGTGATTACTGATTGCACAGTTTTCTTTCAATGAGTTTATGAATACATTTTTGCTGATCCAAAAATTGGTTACTTAATGCTCACTCAACTCTCCCATTAACCAATACAGTAAGATTCGAGATTAAATAAGAATAGTGTCAAATCCTGGGTCCTACTACATTAACTAATGAGAGAGTTGAAAGAACAATAGTTGGGTGAGCAAAAATGCTCTCTTTAGTTGATGTATAAAAGTAATTTAAATATAAGTAATATTTGGGGTACTAACAAATTCCACTAATACTCACACCTACACTCTATCTCTCTCCTAGTAGTACTGTGGGGCTGCAGTGGACTCAAAGTGCCACTAAGAGAGAGATAGAATGTGGGTGTGAGTGTTAGTGAATTTGTTAGTGCCCCTAACATTATTGTTTAAATATTATAGTCATAACGAAAGTAATAATATGTAAATAATTATACGAGTAATACTTGGGACACAACCAAAGCCACAACTTTTTTTGCACAACCTTCATTTTGTGTCTATCTCTCTCTTGATGGGTCCCACAGTGCCAGTGACCCCACAGTGCCCACTAGGAGAGAGATAGACACAAAATAAAGGTTGTGCAAAAAAGGTTGTGACTTTGATTGTGCCCCAAATATTACCCAAATTATACAGAATTGGTGTGGTAGGTTTCGGTGAGCATTGCATTGCTGGAAAGCAAATTCCAACTCGAAAAGAAAGAAAAGAAAAGGGTAAATTACACTTTACACCCCCTTTTAGTTTGGGTGATGGTACTTGGGTCGGAGTTTCAATTTTTTTCACATTGGACCTTACAATTTCAGTAAAGGTTTAATGCAGTCTATTCATGAAAATTTTTGACATATTTTGATAGAGATAGGTCATATAATGCACACGCGAGGTATTAATAGGGGAATAATGGTAAATTTATTTAGAGAAATTACACTTTACACACCTATATAGAACCTAAATCTGTTAAAAATTATAAAAAAAAATTTGATGAATGGACTATATTGAATCTAAAATGAAACTATAAGGACTAAAATGATATTGAAATTACAAGGACCAAAGTGAAATTACACCCAAACTACAAGGGTGCGAAATGTAATTTACCCAAAAAAATAGTCATAAAAAACAATATATTCTGTTTAGAGTAATCATGGGTTCTATTTTAATCATTCTTACAAAATTTGGAAAAAAAAAAAAAAAAGTTTATATTTTGCAATTTTGAACTTTAGTGTCTTAACAAAGAGTAATGATGTGCTTCCCAAATCCAAATCTCAAATCTTTATCTCAAATGATGTAATAGTGGGCCCACTGTGTTTTGATTGGAGGATGTTGAAGTGATCTCACAATGGTTAATGGGTCTACTGAATTTTGATTGATACCATATTATTTAAAATTTAAATTTGAGAAGCAGTACATTACTCCTTAACAAATGTGTTATAATAGATGGCTTAGTACCGGGCATCTTAGTCAACCAATTGGCCAGGTTTGTTTCTCTAACTGAGGGTGTGACTGGACAAATAGTTCATCTTAATTGAGTAGTCTGCTCGTTGAGTTTGCCAGATATTGAGAGATTCAGAGGTGGATGGGCGTGAAGTCCCATAAAGTTTGTCAGAAAATTTGACGAAATTCACCCACTGGTATGCATAATTGCACTGACAAGTTAGCGGGTGGAGAGATTGGTGGTGTTCCATTTTCTCCCATAAAAAGTGTGACAATGCATACCATATGAGTAAATTCCGTCAACTTTTCTTACAAAATTGGACATTTGGACCACATTGCTTCCATTTAAAAACTTTGGAGACCAAATTGATGCAATTGCAATTACAAAGACTAAAATGAGACATGGACTAAACTTCAAATGTATGTTTTGTATTTAAGCCCATAATTCTATACATAAAATTAATTCTACAGATAATTATGTATAAGTGGACCCAAAAAAAATCGCATCGGATAGTCTAGCCCCCCAAAACCCCCCTCAAAAAAAAAAAAAAAAAAAATTATCCTGGAGAAATTCGTTATCCATTTTAACTGAATGATCTGTAATACGAAAAAGTGGGATTTTAATAATAGTCCGTCATAACATGGAAGGAGACATATAAAACCTTCTAATCATGCCTGCTATGCGAAACAAACATGGTCTGGGAATTCAAAAGAGTGTAAAATGGATTGCAGTGGTAAAATACTATTTGTGGGGTGGCCGTTGGGAGACCAATACACGGTGAGCCCAATATGTTTGGTGGGCTCTCAGTTTCACTTTGGATCAGTATAACTTATGTGGCACCGGGCATGAGCTTAACTAGTTATACATTGTTAGTATTTTTGTGGGTTATGGGTCACCCACATAATCTATGGTTCGGATTCAATGGGCTTAGCATAGGGTCCAAGAAATTGTTAGCCAAACAGGCCTTCGAGAAGTTGTGGTTTGGTTACAATCTTGCTGAGCTGTCAAAGTTGTAACAAATTCTGTTATTAGTTGTTAAAACTGCTTAATGGCTTAAGTACCTCTGTTAAAAACTCTATAAGAGAGTCTGATTGTATCTTCTTGAATCTAATGAGAATGAGATTTACTTTCTATTTCAATTACTTGTATTTCTACAGAAATCCTATGTGGATTATAATTTGGAGTCTTTGAGTCATAGGGCATGTATGTGTGTGTGTATTTATGTGTATAACACACACATAAAAACGACTCTCTACGCACAATAAGGCAATCGTCCTCTCTCTCTCTCTTAGGTTACTTTCTCTCTCTAGCCAAATCACACTAGGGCTTGGGATTTAGCGCGTGGATACAAAGAGGGTGTCTCTAGTAGGCATTCTCACGACCCGTTCGAAGCACAAGAGTGTACACGGAAGCATTAAAGAGCAGCAGTTCGTGAGTATTATCGCCGGGTTCATAACAACACCGCCAAGACGATCCATGATTGGGTATATTCCGCAAGGTATCTCCTTTACTCAACCCGTATGCTTGTTTGATGCATATTTACACACACACACACACACACACATATATATATATCTAGGGTGAAACCGGGTAGAGTGAACATACCCAGTGAACATTTTTTTTTTGCCTGAAAAAACCCGCGAATCAGTATATATATAACAAGCCGAGGAATTTCATTAAAATCAAATCATAGGGGGTACAAAAGTCCCTTACAGCAGCATTGAGAACAAAATTGGGGAAATTGTTGTAACACCCCGTAATTTTCAAGATATAAATATTTATTTTTATATGTAAATGTGGCCACCCAAATTTTTTTATGTGATAAATTAGCTATGGGTATTTAAGTTTATGGTTATATATCTATGTGTATTAATTTTTTTTAGTACAAATTACGATGTGAATATTTTTATAAACTTAAGTGATGGGATAAATTTGTGTAAGTTTAAATTTTAAAGAATTGATGTGTTTATAATTTAGTAGTGTTTACATGGCCCGTAAATATTCTAAACAATGTATTTAACATAAGAATTAAGTACCTGGGTCATGGGTACCCAATGGGTAACTCATTTTAGTACTTTGCAATGCATTTTGGGGTCATATGATGTATTTTTATGAAGGGGTTAAAATAAAAACGGGATTATATCTTGTTAATCCTATATTAGTTCTCCCAACAATACATTTACCCCTACTATCTCAACCCTAGCCACCAAGGGAAGATAAGAAGAAGAGAAAGAGAAAGAGGGAGAGAAAAGAGAATAAAGAAATAGAGAGGAAGAGAAAGAGAGAGGAAGAAGACGAAGAGGAAGAATGAGAATGATCATTGAATCATATGCGGTGCATTCATCGTGGTTAACGTCGATTCATATCTTTGTGGGATTTGGCACAATTGGTGAGTTAAATATATATATATATATCTATATAATAAGGAAGGGCGGTGTGGGACCCTCTGAACATACCAACTTTCAATCTCAACCGTTGAGACAAGTTGAGATATTTTTAACCCTTAGATCATTGGTCCACCAAAAATGATTTATTCTACTAAATATGTCATTGTATCTTATTAAAACTCACCTCAACTTAACTTATTTTCGTGTGTGTGTGAGAGAGAGAGAGAGACAGAATCTTAACTCTGATTTTGATTTTGCCGAAAATATCTCCCTGTACATATGATTTTGCCGAAAATTTCACCCTGTACATATGATTTTGAAATACTCTCTCTACATGCATATATCACCCAAAGATAGTCAATCTTTTTGTTATATCACTCACGAAAATATCCATCTTTCTGTTACATTCCAACTTTTTTTTTTTTTTTTTTTTTTTTTTGTAAAGAGTAAAAAATACACAAAAAAATATCACCCAATTTTTTTTTTTTTTTTTGTGCGTGCATGTGTGGAATTTTCTTCAAGATAGACCCGTGCCCATCACATGGGTTTTTCCAGTGTCAATACATAGACAATATTTTGCTATCAGGTCTTCAAATATATGTATGCGTCCGGGTTTCAACTACATAATTAGCCCATATTTTAAATACCCGGTACATATCTTTGATCAATATTTCGGATGAATATCCAGTGTCTGTTTGATTTATTACACAGAGTCTTACAGTCTTTAGAAGGATTAAAAGAGTATCATATATCTAGAACCATCATACTTAATTTTATAAACATAAAAGAGATATCACTCAACTGCAATGACATGGACAATTTTACACAAAAGATTTGATCTTTTGAAGTCTTGAATTCCTATTTTATTTTTTTCTTTTTCTTTTTTTTTATTTTTTATTTTTTATTTTTGCGGGCAAATAAAGCTCATGTGACACGAAAAATTGGTGAATGAATGAATAGTAATTTTCTATAAGGCTATTGGTCTTATTTCCAGTGTCTGTTGACTAATCAATTTTTTTTGGCTAAGCAAATACATATATTTTGCTATTGGTCTATGTATTGACACTGGAAAAATAGTAATTTTCTTTGATCAAATATTGAAAGTGGTCGAAATTCAATATATGATTAAAAGTAATACATATATCACCCAACTGTTATACCACTAATCAATATTCAGTGGGCACACTTTCCAAATATCTTGAACCTTTACCTTTCCATTACGTATTTGCCAACTAATCCATACAGATTCTATTGTTATCCTAGATCAAAAATTCATCTGAAATTTTCTCTCAACTAAATGAATTGCACAAAATGAGGATTCTTGGAATTCAGATTTTAGAGATTTCCTACAAATCATCCAAATTTAATTTCTCTCTCTCTCTCTCTCTCTCTCTCTCTCTCTCTCTCTCTCTCTCCTTATTGGCTCACCGTCCACCATCACTGCCGGCCACCTTCACTCCACACTGTCGACCACCATCACTGCCGGCCACCTTCACCGTCACAGTTACCCCTCTCTCTCTCTCTCTCTCTCTCTCTGCATCTCCACGTATGTGTGTGTGCGCGTGCGTGCGTGCATGTTTGTGTGTGTGTGTGTGTTTGTGCGTGCATGTGTGTGTGTGAATACTTAATCCCTGTGTATTTTTTTGTGTATTTTACTACACATCTTAGCCATTCAAAGACGGCAGTGGTTTTTTTTTTTTTTTTTTTCATGTGATTCTTCGTTTGAACTACCATTGGCTTCAAACATGATTTTGGTTTTTTTTTTTCTTTCCCAGCGTTGCTTTCGTAAAAACCTCTTCATCAATCACCTCTCTCGCTTGATCTTCAGGTACGTTTCGCCTACATAGTCAACTTATTAATATTTTTGTTTGTCTTTTACATATTTTAATTCTCCTGAAGTTGTCAATTTTTTATTTTATTTTTGTAGTAGGTCTCTTCATATTTTTCAGTAACAGTATTTTACATCCCCAAATTTGCTTAGGAGTATTTTATTTATTTATTTTTGTTGCTGTCTTTTTCATGGATTTTCGATTTCTATTTGCTGCCTTTCATGCATGTTAACAAAAACTATACTATCTTTTACTTTTTCTTTTTTTGCTTCAAACTCAGTATACTATCTATAGGGCACGGGTAATTATTATTTTTTCTTTTTGTCCCTTTTTTTTTTACTTCCCAGCGTTGCTTTCGTAAAAACCTCTTCATCAATCACCTCTCTCGCTTGATCTTCAGGTACGTTTCGCCTACATAGTCAACTTATTAATATTTTTGTTTGTCTTTTACATATTTTAATTCTCCTGAAGTTGTCAATTTTTTATTTTATTTTTGTAGTAGGTCTCTTCATATTTTTCAGTAACAGTATTTTACATCCCCAAATTTGCTTAGGAGTATTTTATTTATTTATTTTTGTTGCAGTCTTTTTCATGGATTTTCGATTTCTATTTGCTGCCTTTCATGGATGTTAACAAAAACTATACTATCTTTTACTTTTTCTTTTTTTTGCTTCAAACTCAGTATACTATCTATAGGGCACGGATTGTTGGTAAATGAGGATGAAACTATGATATTTGGTTGAGGCGTGCAATGTATTGCACTGTCCTTAAGAACAATTCCGCCCCTCTAAGTCAGTGACTTGATGCAAAAGGTCACAGCGCTATGTTCTCCAGGATTCAGCAACCAACTCTTCCAAACATGCACTTGAATTGGAAGAGAAAAGTGAGTACTCAGATTTGCTCCAGGAAAATATAGAAAATACAGAGAAGAACAGAAGAGAGGATTGGTTTTTGTTATGTATTCTGGAAGAGTATGATCAAGTATATATAGTGAAACATCTTAAGATACTAATGACTCTCCAACAGTCATATTGTAAATAAATTATGACTCCAACAGTCATATATGACTTAAAACAGTTTAATACACACTCCAACAGTCATATATAAAATAAATAATGACTCCAACAGTCATATGTAGGATTTGACATGTGCAAAATATTTTTAGCATGTGCAGAAATGCTCTAACAGTAAAAAAAATATTTAATACAAGTTGCAAAAACGTGACAGTACCACCCCTATGCGCGAAGGTACAATTTGAAGTGCATTCGTGTCCGCAGGACGTGCAAGTCACAATTTTTAAGCCAAATCGGACGGTCCGAATCCAAGATTTGCACCCCCCCCCCCCCCCCCCTGCGCGCGCGTGAGAGAGCATTTCCCCAATACAAGCTTACTAGCTTATGAAAGGAAGGTATATATGAGGAGTAGAAAACTCTTATAAAATTTCAATGTGGGATAGTAGTATAAATCAAGCTTTAGCTTGGGTTTGGGTTTTTGAAATAAAGAGGCCCATGGCCCAATTGCTAGTTTTTATCAAATGCTATAACCCAAACAAATAAATAGCCCACAAATATTTAAACCCAATAAATTAATCCAACAATCCCCCTCTATTTCAAAAATTCAAACAAATAAAAAAATTGGAGCATGAGACCTCAATGCATCAGAACTGGTGCCTTTAGGGCTATGAACCAGTCCCTAGGAATATAAGAAGTGATATTACAGGAATTTGGTGAAATAACATTTCTATGAACCATAATCCCTTTATCGTAAATCAATCGTCTTACACCCACATTGATCTCTCAGAATCTGAGCAACTCTAATCGGTGTGGCGCCTCTAGGCCCTACGCCTGTCCTGGTTTTTCATAAGTGCTCTAGAAAACTTGCCTAAGTTTTCATAGAAAGCGGCCCACTTTCACACTTATATAGGTGAATTCATCAAGTATGTATTGCAATTAAACATACCATCCAAATAATATGGACTATGAATTTCATTAAGAGTTTAACTCAACCTTTACACATTGCAATTGCACTATACACCATAGGAATGGACAAAAGATAATTAAATTATAGTGCATCTCAAATCAACCAATGACTTGTTATTACCCATATGAACCTATTTCTTGGGTTCTCCAATTACATAGGTTGGGTTACCATCATTGTTGATTTTTGTTATAGGCATAAGCCCCATTCCCCTCGATGTTTCATACACTAGTTTTCTCCCTAGTGGTTTTGTTAAAGGGTCAGCCAAATTAACTTCTGACCTTACAAAATTAAGAGATATTACTCCATCATCAAGCAGCTGCCTTACAATATTGTGTCTTAGGCGTATATGCCTACTCTTGCCATTATAGGACTTATTCATAGCTCGACCAATGGCGGCCTGGCTATCACAGTGTAAAGATACCGATGGAATTGGCTTATTCCAAATAGGAACATCTGCTAAGAAGTTTCT
The DNA here is from genome assembly GCA_033977485.1 of Hydrangea macrophylla. NCBI lineage: Eukaryota > Viridiplantae > Streptophyta > Magnoliopsida > Cornales > Hydrangeaceae > Hydrangea > Hydrangea macrophylla. Next base: position 93,970,237 of record CM066988.1, on the reverse strand, counting down.
TAACCACTCAGCCTCGGTACCCGGCTTTCTCAAGAGCCACAAACTCCGATTCCATCGTTGACTTAGCTGTGCAAGTTTGCTTGGACGACTTCCAAGAAACTGCACCTCCACTAAGTGTAAAGATAAACCCACTAGTTGATTTCGTCTCATCTGAATCTGAAATCCAGTTAGCATCGCTATATCCTTCTAAAACTGCAGGCAAACCAGAATACATTAATCCATAATTATTTGTTCCTTTCAAATATTTAAGTATTCTGTTTAAGGCTGTCCAATGCTCTCTGTTTGGACTTTGAGTATAGCGACTCAACCTACTAACAGCATATGCAATGTCAGGACGAGTACAATTCATCAAGTACATTAAACTACCAATAATTTGAGCATACTCGTTCTGAAAAACACTAGCTTCTTTATTCTTCTTTAATTTAGAATTAGCATCATATGGAGTAGAAACAGATTTACAATCAAAATGATCAAATTTCTTTAAAATTTTCTCCACATAATGCTCTTGTGAGAGCATAATCCCTCTATTGGATTTTCTGATTTTAATGCCAAGTATAAAATCAGCCTCACCCATATCTTTCATATCAAAGCTAGAAGAAAGAAACTTTTTAGTTTCAATCACAACATCTAAACAAGTACCCATAATAAGCATGTCATCAACATATAGGCAGATAATAACACCAACATAGCCATCAAATTTACTATAAACACACTTATCTGCCTCATTGATCAAAAAACCATTAGATAATAAAACTTGATCAAATTTTTCATGCCACTGTTTTGGTGCTTGTTTAAGACCATACAAAGATTTCACAAGTTTACAAACCTTATGTTCATTACCAGAAACAATATATCCTTCCGGTTGATCCATATAAATTTCTTCATTCAAATCACCATTTAGAAAAGCTGTCTTAACATCCATTTGATGAATAACTAAGTTATGAATAGCAGCTAAAGCAATTAAAATTCGAATAGAAGAAATTCGAGTCACAGGAGCAAAAGTATCAAAATAATCAATATCTTTCTTTTGCGAATATCCTTTAGCTACTAATCTAGCTTTATACTTATCAATGGACCCATCTGGTTTAAGCTTCCTTTTAAAAATCCATTTACATCCAATAGCCTTAGAACCAGGAGGTAGGTCTACTAACTCCCAAGTATGATTAGATAAAATAGACTCTAATTCATTGTTTATAGCTTCTTTCCAAAATGTTGAATCATGAGAAGTAATAGCTTGTGTGTAAGTAAGAGGATCATCTTCAACAAGAAAAGTATAAAAATCATCTCCTAGATTTGTTTCTTTTCTAGCCCTTTTACTCCTTCTCAATTCAACTTCAACATTTTCATTATCAACAGATTCATCCAAAGAAGCAATTTCAGGTACATGAGCAATTTTATCTACACGAGTTTTTAAAGGGAAAACATGCTCAAAAAAATCTGCATTCTTAGATTCAACTATTGTATTAGGATCCATAACATCACTTTTAACAACTAAGAATCTATAAGCAGCACTATTATAAGCATAACCAATAAACATGCAATCAAAAGTTTTAGAACCAATTTTTCTCTTTTTAGGTTTAGGTAATAAAACCTTAGCTAAACAACCCCAAACTTTTAAATACTTTAAATCAGGTGCATAACCTTTCCATAACTCGTAAGGTGTTGTACCAGTTTTCTTAAAAGGTTCTCTATTTTGAATAAAACATGCAGATAAAATAGCTTCTCCCCATAAATTAGGAGGAGCTCCAGAACTAATCAACAAAGCATTCATCATTTCTTTTAAAGTTCTATTTTTCCTTTCGGCTACCCCATTAGAGGCAGGAGAGTAAGGAGGTGTAGTCTCATGAATAATACCATTTTTCTCACAAAAATCACTAAGAAGTCCATCTTCATATTCTCCTCCTCTATCGGACCTAAGCCTTTTTATTTTTTTATTCAACTGATTTTCAACTTCTGATTTATATTTAATAAACATATCGCATGCTTCATCTTTAGATCGAAGTAAATATAAAACAGTATATCTAGAGTAGTCATCTACAAAAATAATATAATATTTTTTTACCACCTCTAGTCATCGTATTTTTTAAGTCACCTAAATCAGAATGAATTAATCCTAACAGTTCAGATTCTCTTTCCACAGATTTGCACGACTTCTTTGTTGATTTGGATTCAACACAAACTTCACATTTCATATTACTAGAATCTTTCATATTATGAATTAATCCTAATTCTTTCATTTTTTTTAATATAAGACATATTCACATGTCCTAGTCTAGCATGCCACAAATCAATAGAGTCCACCATATAAGCAGAAGAAGATGCAATCTCATTAACAACATTAAGGACATTCAAAATAAACAGTCCTTGGTTACAGTACCCCTTACCAATAAACATGCCATTCTTAGTCATAACTATTTTATCGGACTCAAAAGTGAGCTTAATTCCAACCTTACCAAGCAAAGCAACTGACACTAAATTAGCACGAATATTAGGAACATGCAACACATCACTAAGAGAGAGGGTTTTTCCTGAAGTGAGTTTAAGAAGAACTTTTCCTTTACCAACCACCGGTGCAGCAGAAGAATCTCCCATAAAAACTTGCTCTTCACCATTTTTAAGAGGAGCATATGAGTTGAAGGCACTTCTGTCTCCACAAATGTGGCGTGTTGCTCCAGAATCAATGACCCAATCCTTGGAAGTGGCTGCCATAAGGACTTGTGAAACAACAGCAGCTATGATATCTCCATCGTTAGCTTCTACCAAATTTGCCTTAGGAGGAGGAAGAGGTCCCTTTCTGAATTTGCATTGGGAGGCATAGTGACCTGGGTTTCCACAAACAAAGCAATTTCCTTTCTTCTTGAAAGAAGGAGGAGTAGGAGCTTGGAAGCTCCGATTAGTCTTATTTTTATTAAATTTAGAAAAATTATTTTTTCCTTTGAAATTTTGTTGGGAACGAAACTGAGGTTTACTTGAACCACCCTCTATCAAATTAGCCTTGGATGCAATTTCCTTAGCAAGAATAGCCTTGTCCCTAAGCCTATTCTTTTCTTCAATACGAATGTGGACAATAACATCTTCAAGAGTCATGTGCTTCCTCTTGTGTTTAAGATTATTTTTATAATCTTTCCATGACTCCGGCAACCTCTCAATAAGAAATCCGGCAATAAATGTTTCGGGCAAAGTGATTTCTTCAATTTTGAGATCATTGACAAGAACGTGAAAATCATGTATTTGGGATGAAACATCTTTTTCTTCATTCATTTGGAAATTTGAAAAATTGCCTATGGCATACTTTTGATTTCCAGCATCTTCTACTATATATTTTTTATGTAACAAATCCCAAATTTCTTCCGCATTTTTATAGTTGCAATATATGTCAAACAATTCATTAGAGAGGGTGCTAAGAATTGTATGACGACATATTTTGTTACCTTTCTCCCAAATCGGAAAATTCTGCTCATATTCTTCGGACCCAATGATCGGTTGCTCTTCTGTCAGAATGTGCGCCAAGTTGTGCACGTCTAAAGTGGAGCGCACCTTTTGTTGCCAACGCTTGAAACACGTACCATCGAAGCGATCAATCTTGGAAACATCAGGCAGTGACTTTGCAGCAATCATAGCAGCATCCATATTGTTCTTAAGATTGTTGGTAAATGAGGATGAAACTATGATATTTGGTTGAGGCGTGCAATGTATTGCACTGTCCTTAAGAACAATTCCGCCCCTCTAAGTCAGTGACTTGATGCAAAAGGTCACAGCGCTATGTTCTCCAGGATTCAGCAACCAACTCTTCCAAACATGCACTTGAATTGGAAGAGAAAAGTGAGTACTCAGATTTGCTCCAGGAAAATATAGAAAATACAGAGAAGAACAGAAGAGAGGATTGGTTTTTGTTATGTATTCTGGAAGAGTATGATCAAGTATATATAGTGAAACATCTTAAGATACTAATGACTCTCCAACAGTCATATTGTAAATAAATTATGACTCCAACAGTCATATATGACTTAAAACAGTTTAATACACACTCCAACAGTCATATATAAAATAAATAATGACTCCAACAGTCATATGTAGGATTTGACATGTGCAAAATATTTTTAGCATGTGCAGAAATGCTCTAACAGTAAAAAAAATATTTAATACAAGTTGCAAAAACGTGACAGTACCACCCCTATGCGCGAAGGTACAATTTGAAGTGCATTCGTGTCCGCAGGACGTGCAAGTCACAATTTTTAAGCCAAATCGGACGGTCCGAATCCAAGATTTGCACCCCCCCTGCGCGCGCGTGAGAGAGCATTTCCCCAATACAAGCTTACTAGCTTATGAAAGGAAGGTATATATGAGGAGTAGAAAACTCTTATAAAATTTCAATGTGGGATAGTAGTATAAATCAAGCTTTAGCTTGGGTTTGGGTTTTTGAAATAAAGAGGCCCATGGCCCAATTGCTAGTTTTTATCAAATGCTATAACCCAAACAAATAAATAGCCCACAAATATTTAAACCCAATAAATTAATCCAACAATGGTAATTATTATTTTTTCTTTTTGTCCCTTTTTTTTTACTTCCCAGCGTTGCTTTCGTAAAAACCTCTTCGTAAAAACCTCTTCATCAATCACCTCTCTCGCTTGATCTTCAGGTACGTTTCGCCTACATAGTCAACTTATTAATATTTTTGTTTGTCTTTTACATATTTTAATTCTCCTGAAGTTGTCAATTTTTTATTTTATTTTTGTAGTAGGTCTCTTCATATTTTTCAGTAATAGTATTTTACATCCCCAAATTTGCTTAGGAGTATTTTATTTATTTATTTTTGTTGCAGTCTTTTTCATGGATTTTCGATTTCTATTTGCTGCCTTTCATGGATGTTAACAAAAACTATACTATCTTTTACTTTTTCTTTTTTTGCTTCAAACTCAGTATACTATCTATAGGGCACGGGTAATTATTATTTTTTCTTTTTGTCCCTTTTTTTTTTTACTGTCCATTGTCATAGATATCTTTCATTTTACAATTTTTATTCCATTTTTAATTCATCTGTTTGGTTATCTATGGGATAGTAAGGCCCCATGCCATTGCTAATCTTGCTTTGAATTTTTAATTCATCTATTTCATTTTTTATTTGTCATTTATGTTAATTTTTTAGCTGAGCTATCTGTATTGATTCTTTCAATATTTTGCAGATGGCTGGAGACCTGAAGAAAACCGTGAGTGTAATTTTTTTTTTTTCCTTTTATTTTACATTTTTAGTTACTATAACTTAAGATGTTTTATGCAATAGGTACAATTTTTAAAAAACAGAAACGTTGGCATTATCATTCGAGAAGAAACTGAGTTAAACAGAGAGATACTTGCTCAGGTAACGAGATCAATAATTAGTGTATGTTTTTTACTTTTAAATAACTCAAAATTTGGGACATTTACTGACAATACTTTTTCTCATCAATATTTTTTAAGGTGAATGCAAATCGCTCCCACAAGGGGAAGGAGAAAACAACATCCAATAAAGGGAAAGAGAACATGATATACCCAATTAAAGAAAGGAAAGGAAAGGAAAAGATGACCAGTCAAGGAACGGGGAAAGAAAATGTATTTCCTCTTTATTTTTTTTATTTTTTTTTGCAGTCTTTTTCATGGATTTTCGTTTTCTATTTGCTGCATTTAATGGATGTTGACAAAAACTGTACTATCTTTTGCTTTTTCTTTTTTTACTTGACACTCAGTACACTATCTATAGGGCACGATTGGATTGAAGTTTAAAAAATTACATCGAATTTACCTGTCGGCAACAATTAGGGTTAATTTAAGGGAATCCCAATTATATGTTAGTGATGAAATTTTAAACTAACACAATCATTTTCATTTAATGTTTAGATCATATACATCGTAGAATCCTCAGTTAGTATTCCTGCTAATTTAATATATATTTTATTGTAATTCCAGATTTTTTTCCCGATGGCTGAGATGACAATATATGGCCAAGTAAGATATATGGATTTGTTATACATATGCAATTATTCTATACATGTGTATGTACTAATACTTTCAAACTTTTTACAGATGGATAAAGACCTAGATAAAGCAGTGAGTATATACAATTTTATTATTTGCTTTTATATCAGCATGTATTGAAACTAACATATTTTGTACAATAGGCGCAAATGTTAAGAGAAAACAATGTAGGTCTCATAATTCATGACGAGCGTGAATTAAACAGAGGGATACTTCATGAGGTGAGTGTCTCAATTATTGGTCTGTGATTTAATATTTTTCGGCATAAGTCAATTTTCACGTCATGTGTGTTTGATAATTTACTCTTCTACCGTTGTTTTAAGGGGTACGCTGAACGCAACCGTAAAAGGAAGGAGCAAGCAATAGAGAGTGATAAACTAATAGCCGATATAAGAAAGAAAAAGGGCAAAGAAAATGTAAGTTATGGATATTATGAATATGCTACGATTACTTTTCTTTTTGTGGTTTGTGAATTTAGGGCCCCTTTGGTAGATAGGAATGAGTTGTGTTAATTCTATTTCTTTGTTTGATGTGACTACCTACAATGGAATGATCATTTGTTTTGGAATGTCTATTTCTACATAAGCAGGAATGGGCATTCCTTGCCAAAACCTAATGAATGCCCATTCCATTCATTGCCAAAATAGTTACTTAACAAAATTCAGATATTAACTTTAAATATAAGATCAAAATTACTTAACTAATTAACTAATTTTTGTTTAACATCAATTCTCATTAAAATTGGATCGAATGGGTCAATAAAATTACTTAACAAACAAGTATATAATATCTTCGTTAAAGAATTTCAACGTTAAAGAATTTTCAAAGACCACAAAAAGACATTCCAATCAACAAACCCAGAAGAACCAAAACTATATAATATTCACAGTTTCTATCTTATTGTATAGATGATGAAACTAAATAAAACAATCACCAGGTTGTCAAAATAGCGCTTGATGGTCAAGCACTATATGGATCATATAAAAATAACCACCAAAGCCTTTAAACTTGATCAAAAATCGAAACCCACCAACCAAAAACTTTCATAATCAGGCCCCGGATTGTGTTACTAGGCTCTACAAATACTCCCCCAAGCAAAAAAACCCAGAAGAACCAACCAATCACATTGAATTCTTTTTCCAATGGTATACCTTTGAAGAAAAATATTCTAATGAAATTACTAGTAAGCAAAAGTTGAATTACTCTTTTGTTACAATCCTAGCCATTGAGACAAGTTTAGATATTTTCAACCCTAGGATCGTTGGTCCATCAAATCTCACCAATGTCTAAAAATCTCACCCTCACAATAGTTCCTCTCACCTAATTCAATCTCTTTTTGAGTTGTCATATCAGAGAGAATCACCACAAGCTATATATATATATATATATGATGGGGGTTGCTATCTTACAACACAATGGTTGTAAGTTAGCAGCATACAACAGCCCTTTAGCGACAAAAAATATGCTTTTAGCGACAAAATTTTTGTCGCTAAAGGTTCCAACTTTTAGCGACAAACAATTTCGTCGCTAAAAGTCTATTTTTCGTCGCTAAAAGCCTCCTGTGTTGTAAGTTAGCAAATCCCATATATGATATATGTGAATATTGACTAAAATTTAAATTTTTTTAGTTACTTTATTAAGGAGATTGAAATGAGTATGATAGCAAAGTATACATTATTGTTGTCTGTCACACACATAACACATATATAGTTTATAGTTCCTAAAATGTTATCACTTGAATATTAAAATACACAAAAAAAATATATATATATAAAAAAATTCAATCCATTTTTAAAATGTGTAGGTTATATAAGAAAAAGAAAAAGAAAAAGGTCCCTAATACTAAGTATCAAATTTGGGTAAATTCTATTATGAAAAAAAAAATCACAATATTTTAGCCATGAAAAACCATCTTTTTGGCACTATTTTTCTGTAGTGGCGAGTCTCCTTCGCACTACTTCTTGTGCACGAAATTCAAAGTGAATATTTTAACCCATACACTAGAATATCATTACTAGCAATAAAGCTTGTCCCATACTAAAATTCAAAAGTAAAAATGGTATACCTTTGAAACAAACGCAAAGTGAAGAAACACATTACTAGTCATAACCAGTGCCCAAGGGCACGAAGTGAAGAAAAAAAAAGGCATTTTCTAAACTTTTGGAAACAAACAGAAAAGGAAAGTAAAACTTTTGTGATTATTTAGCCCATATTTGGAAAGTAGCGTTACTCATTTCACTAATTGGCCCTATGAACTATATCAAACTGGTAGAACTAATCAAATAACCTATAAAAAGGGTGGAACTAATCAAACTGATAGCAAAATTTACAACCATAATGATAGAAAAACTCATTTTCTAGATAGACAATAGAAAATAACAATATATGTCCCAAAATTTGAGTTATTTAAAAAATATTGATAAGAGAAAGTATTGTCAATACATGTCCCAAAATTGAGTTATTTAAATTGTACATATTGCTAATGCCAGCGTTTCGTTTTAAAAAAAAATTGTACATATTGCATAAAATATCTTAAGTTATAATAACTAAAAATGTAAAATAAAAGGAAAAAAAAATGTCTACACTTACGGTTTTCTTTGGCCTCCATCCAACTGCAAAATATTGAAAGAATCAATACAAATAGCTTAGCTAAAAAATTAACATAAATGACAAATTAAAAATGAAACAGATGAATTAAAAACAAAATAGAATTAAAAATTCAAAGCAAGATTAGCAATGGTGTGGGGCATTGCTATCCCATAGATAACCAAACTGTTGAATTAAAAATGGAATAAAAAGTGTAAAATGAAAGGATATCTATGATAATGAACAGTAAAAAAAAAAAGAGGGCCAAAAAGAAAAAAGAACCAAATAATTGTTAAAGTTAGTTCTACCTACATGATATCTCTTTTATGTTTATAAATTGATTATGAAGGTTCTAAATATACGATACTCTTTTAAGTGGAAAAAAAAATCAAAACTGTTTAATCTGAGAAAAAATAAAAAGTAAAATACAATTGGATCTGATTACTAAGATTTTAACGCAGATAAAATTGACATTATTTTTTAACCTGAAAAAAAAAAAGGAAAAAAAATTAAAATACAATTGGATTTGATTACTAAGATTTTAACACAGATAAAATCGACGTTATTTTTTAACCCAAGAAGAAAGAGATAAGGAACCAAAGAGAAAAAGTAAAATACAAACCCAAGAAGAAAGAGATAAGGAACCGAAGAGAACTTGAGTAATTAAAAAAAAACAAATAAAATCCATGCTTTAGTACCTATGAACCTGACCCATAAGGAAAAAGCTTGAAAAAGATCAAACACAACAAATGAAAGATAACAACACAAAGTGAAAATAAAGTCAGTACTATTACCAATTTTTTAATGAGTCTAACATGTACTCAAATGGTTCTCAATTGATTCTCAAAAATATGTGCTTAGATTTAAAATGTGGTTGTGTCTTTTTATCAATGAAAACTATAATACGGGACTACCTTAAAAAAATATATATATAAACATATGTAGAACCAGACCACCTTCAACAAAAAAAATAATAATAATAAGAATAAAATTAAAGTTTAGCAAATACAGAACTTGACAGAAAAAAAAAGTTAACAATTACTTCAAAGGGGTTTGTTTCCTAGAGAATAAAAAAAATTACCTTTGTAAGAAGGATGTATAAGAAAAAAGAAAAGGGAAAAAAAAAAAAAAAAAGAGAGAGAGAGAAGGTTTTCCACTCACTATGCTTAATATTAATGATGGCTGCTGAGAGGCCCAATACTGAGGGGCCGGGTTGGCCCGGCCCGGCCCGCTAGGCCTGGTTCACATACCCCGGGCCGGGGTGGATACCCATTCTTCCGTCCATGGCCCAGCCTGGCCCGGCCTGAAATGGTGAAAAAGTCCGGTCCGGCCCGAAGCCCGCCATGGCCTACTCCAAAAATTGAAGAAAGCCCGCTAGCCTGTCTAGCCCGGCCCGATGTCTGGCCCGCTAGGCCCGGGCCACCGGTCCGGGCCGAACACACCCCCTCCACTCCCAAGCCCGGCCAGGCCCCGCCCGATGTTTGGTGAAGCCCGACCCGGCCCAGCCCGAAGCCCGCTGGGGGCTCGCTTTGACCGGCCCGACCCGACCCGGCCCGTTTGACACCTCTATCTATGCAGAGTGTTAAAATATGAATATAACAATTAAAAAAAAGGGCAGTGTGAACACTTACATGCACGCACACCCAGAAACACCCCCACACACAGCTAGACGCACACATGCACAGTTCCATGCACATAGTCGCACACACATAAACACACACATGCACGCACACACAAAAACATCCCCACACACAGAGACGCACACATGCACAATTCAACGCACATAGTCGCACACACATAAACACCCACACATTCATGCACACACAGAAACACCCTCACACACAGAGACGCACACATGCACAGTTCCACACAAACACACACATGCACGCACGCACCCACCCAAACACACAAACAACCACACACATATGAGAGAGAGAGAGAGAGGGAGAGAGATAGAGAGAGAGAGAGAGAGAGAAAGAGAGAGAGTACCTTGAAAGTGACTGGCAATGGTGGTCAGGCGGGTGGAGGAAGCAGTGAGTTGAAAATAAGAAGAGGGTTGGAGAAGAAGGGAGAGAGAGAGAGAGAGAGAGAGAGAGAGAGAGAGAGAGAGATCAGTGGTGGAGTAGTCAAGGAAACTGACCATATCCTTCAAATCTATCTTATTTGAATTTGGAAAGATTATTGGGACCTTGCACATATTACGCCCAGTCATTGAAAAAGGATTGAATTCTAAAAAAGCCATTCTTTGATTACAAATTAATAATAACTGCAAAGTTACCACTCATGACACAAATGCAAAGAATTCTTAAGAATCAAGAAATAGTGCGAAGGAGACTCGCCACTACAGAAAAATAGTGCCAAAAAGATGGTTTTTCATGGCTAAAATATTGTGATTTTTTTTTTCATAATAGAATTTACCCAAATTTGATACTTAGTATTAGGGACCTTTTTCTTTTTCTTTTTCTTATATAACATACACATTTTAAAAATGGATTGAATTTTTTTATATATATATATTTTTTTTGTGTATTTTAATATTCAAGTGATAACATTTTAGGAACTATAAACTATATATGTGTTATGTGTGTGACAGACAACAATAATGTATACTTTGCTATCATACTCATTTCAATCTCCTTAATAAAGTAACTAAAAAAATTTAAATTTTAGTCAATATTCACATATATCATATATATATATATATATAGCTTGTGGTGATTCTCTCTGATATGACAACTCAAAAAGAGATTGAATTAGGTGAGAGGAACTATTGTGAGGGTGAGATTTTTAGACATTGGTGAGATTTGATGGACCAACGATCCTAGGGTTGAAAATATCTAAACTTGTCTCAATGGCTAGGATTGTAAGTTGCTAAAATAGGAGGGACCTACACCACTCTAACTTATTATATAGATATAATAAGATAGAGCGGTGTGGGTCCCTTTCAAGTTAGCAACTTTTAATCTTGACCATTGAGACAAGTTTACATATTTTAGACCGTCGGATTGATTGTCTACCAAAAATAGTTAATCCCATTAAATATTGCATTGTATCCTATTAAAACTCTAAATTAAAAAGGAATTCCCTAAATTAATTTGAATTTGAATAAATACATGTCAATATCCAAATTGTCAACTTCAGTAAATACAAAACACAAATCTTGGGTAAAATTAAATCATTAGACTCTTTTTTTTTTATAGAAAAAAAAGAATTCCCTAAATTAATTTGAATTTGAATATACATATCTAATCCAAACTGTTGTGACTAATTCATTGGCCGGAATTTTTTTGGTTTGGCGCCGAATTGAGGGACCATGTTAGTCACAATAATCAGGAAAACTAGTGAGTAAAAAGTTATGGTTTTAATTACACATATGATGTTGTGACTAAAGAATGTATGGATAATATATTTTCCCTCCACTCCACTGGTGTAGTGGTGTCAAACGGGCCGGGCCGGGCCGGGCCGGGCTCGGTCAAAGCGGGCTTGACCGGGCTTCGGGCCGGGCCGGGCCGGGCCGGGCTTCACCTAAAATCGGGCCGGGCCGAGCCGGGCTTGGGAAGGGAGGGGGGGTGTCCGCCCCGGACCGGTGGCCCGGGCCTAGCGGGCCGGACATCGGGCCGGGCCGGACGGGCTAGCGGGCTTCCTTTGAATTTTGGCTTTAACCGTGGTGGGCTTCGGGCCGGGCCGGGCCGGGCCGGGCCTTTTCTTCATTTCGGGCCGGGCCGGGCCGGGCCATGGACGGGAGAATGTGTGTCCACCCCGGCCCGGGGTATGTGAACCGGGCCTAGCGGGCCGGGCCTTGTGGCTGGCCGGGCCGGGCTTTTAGCCCAAAAAAAGCGGGCCGGGCTCGGGCCGGGCCGGGGTTTGACACCTCTACACTGGTGTACTAAATTGGGGGGGAAAATGTTGTGATTTCATAATTTTCGATGCAGGGGTATAGGATATTCTAAAGGGTTAATTACAGAAACACCCCCTCTGGTTAGACCTTTTATCAAATATCCCCTGTACTGTAAATTTTATCACTAATACTCCTTGTGGTTTGGACTAAAGTGAAATAGTCACTTTTTCCGTTAAAGTTAACGAAAAATTGATAAAAGTACAAAATTACCCTTATTACATGCTAATAATAACACCCTTATATACTTAAATGTTTATTTAGGCATAAGTGGTACATTATTATATTACTTTGATATTACATTTGTTGTTAAAGACCATTATGTGGTCACTTAGGGGTACCTTTGTGAGAGCGAATTTTAGATCTTAGTACATCACTACACTGGATTTCACTGTGTGTGTGGTTAAGAGTAGATTAAAAAAAAAACTAACATATCACCAAGATTGTGTGTGTCTAAGAGTAGATAAAAAATAATAATAAATAAAAAATCATATATCGCCAAGACTATGTGTGGGGTGTGTGTGTGTGTGTGTGTGTGTCCAATGGTAGATCAAAAATAAAATAAAAAATTAAATAAATTTGCTCTCATGAATGTACCTCAAAGTGACTACAGAATGGTCTCTAACAACAAATATAATATCAAAATAATATAATAGTATACTACATATGTCTAAATAAACATTTAAACATATAAGGGTGTTCTTATTAGCATGTAATAGGGGTGATTTTGTATTTTTGCCCATTTTCCGTTAACTTTAACGGAAAAAGTGACTATTTCACTTTAGTCCAGACCACAGGGGGTATTAATGATAAAATTTAAAGTATAGGGGATAACTGATAAAAGGCCTACCCACATGGGGTGTTTCTATAATTAACCCTATTCTAAAACCTCATCTAAATCTGCTCTTTCATTCCAGCATCAGACACTTCCCTGTTCCCTCATTCTCTCTTTCTCTCTCGCTCCTCACCACCCCCGATCTTCCAGCGAGTTCAATCACGTCGGCAGAGCAATCATTTCCGTACTGTTTGTGAGGTATCCTCTCTTTCACATATTTTCTGTCATCGCAAAACCATTGCCTCTTTACTAACAAAATCTCATTCTCTCTCTCTTCAAGGAACCAATTAGGTAAGGAACATGCTTCTTGAAGCCTGTTAGGCTTTTATATTATGTGCGACTTTCATGTGTAGTGAGACTGTGAGAGTACCAAGGTAGTATACATGAAAATCTTTCTACATATTGCCAATAAAGTAATCGATTATGTTGATTGAAGACATAAGTATCCATTTTTCAGAGTCGGTTAACATAGCTCATGGTGTAAGCCCAAACCTATGCTAGGTTTCTCAATATTGAAACTCAATGGAACTGTAGATTATTTATTACTTTTTGTTTCCATTCATTTCGAAATTGTGTAGTATAGCTGGATTCTTTTGGTTGTTATATTCTAGCTGCAAAGCATTTTCTGAGCACTGCTATGTTTTCCAAATTTGTTTCCCAATACATGTGGTAGTGGGCTCAAAAGCCTTTGGTTGGAGGATGTTGAGGTGGTCCTACACTTATTGAAGGTGGTCTCACTACCACAGGTATTTGGGAACATTTTGCGATACAAAAGTTGGGAGGCATAACATTATACATTTTTTTTGTACTTCGTTATATACCAAAGATTCATTCTGGGTTCTCTATTATTATTTGCAATACTCAAGGTCTTCAATTTGTAAATAAGTGTCATTTAAGAACAATTAGTAACAATATGCAAAACGAATGATATGATAAGACCACATGAAGGGTAGGTGCCTCAAAAATATTAAGGTTAAACACATCTTAGTACATACGTTGTAATAACTCTAAAGTTTTGGGGTAGTACTTGGGGCACAACCTTCATACAACTTTCATACAACCTCCTCAAAAGATGTGTCTATCTCTTTCCTGTGTCACTGTGGGGTCCAGTGACATCACAGGAGAGAGATAGACACATCTTTTGGAGAGGTTGTATGAAAGTTGTATGAAGGTTGTGTCCCAAATATTACTCAAAGTTTTGTTTTGGGTCATGTAAAATTGAATGACCCTTTTTGGCCATTCTTATGCACGAAATTCCAACGCGGGCACGGGTAAATTTTTTTTTCTTCCTTAGCCTTCCTTTTTAACTCAGTGGTTATTACAAGGCATATCTCTATTCAATTAAGGAAAATGCTAAGGGTAATGCTACGTGCACATAAAATGTGCACATAAAGTGTGCACATAAAGATCTGAGCCATTTATTTTGGTGGGGTCCATCCCTGCACACATAGGACCTACCAAAATGAATGGCCTAGATCTTTATGTGCACACTTTATGTGCACATTTTATGTGCACGAATCATTACTCAAATGCTAATTTGTCTATCGCCTTTGGAGATGCACTTAGAGCTAATTCAAGAGGTTCAATAAAATGGCTAGTAAGCCTAAGATAGCTACTCAAACCCTCCTTTTCAAATCCAGCATGTTATCTAGTCATAATCTTTAAAAATTACGCAAAATTTGGAGTCAATTTGGGTCATTGAATCTAAACCATTTGATCTTTTACTATGTCAATTAGCACAAATTTTAAATTGCTAAAATAATAATTAAATAAAATGAATAGCTAAAATGGAAAGCAATGTTTGTATTGTATTGTTTGTAGAAAAGTAGCTGGTCGAAATAGAGCAACCAAGTTTTTAACTAAAATTTTTAGAGACCCTAACTTGAGAGATTTCCACCCAAAATGAAGGGATAATTATATTTTAGTCAATTTTTTTGCATGAAATTTAGAATTCAGTCTATTACTTTTTAAAAATTAAATAAAAACTAAAAAAAATTTATAAATCATCAGCAAAATAAAAAAACACATCAATTTTTTTACTTTATGTTTTCATCATTGTGAACTTGTACTAAAACGTTGTGAAAATTGCTCCAAATGTTGTGAAAATTTGCTCCTAACATTGTGAAGAGTTTGATCTTGATGTTCTACGTGTTAATCCCTACATTTGAAGAGTTGCTACCTGTTATTAAAGAGTTGCTCTAAAACGTCATATAAAATTTGATGAGCTTTCATTTTCTAAAAAAAATTTGATATTTTTTTAATTTAAAAAAAGTAATAGATTAACTTTTAAATTTTATACTAAAAATAGACTGAAGGTCAATCTATATTATTATAATAGGAAAGGAAGGGATATCAAAGGAAATTTTTCTACCATTAATAATTGTAGTACAAAAAAAACATTAAGTTTCTTCCCTAATAAATGTATACAATGGATTAAAATATCTCAAAAATATCACAAAAATTACTTTTAACTTTTCATAAATCTCTCCACTCACAAAGTGGGTGGGCCCCTAGTAATTATCCCTAAAATGAATAGGTAAAGTGCTAAAATATGATTTAATTTGCAAGCTCATGCATGGAATATATATATATATATATATAAAAGGCGAGGTTACCAACATCCACCACGCCATAGCAGTCTTCTTCTTATAGTTTGAGTTTTCAATTGTACGTAGTATGATGGTCAACATTCAAATCAACATATATAATAATTAAATGCACATGGTTATCAAAGCCCGATCCATAAAATCTATATATGGAACCTCCTGACCAATCTGCTTGGAGGATATAAGAATTCCAAAACATCAAATAAATAACTAAAGGATGTTATAATGAGTCCAAAGATGGATCTGTTAACTTTGATTCTCAAAAGATTTAAGAAACTTATGGTCAACCATTGACATAGAAATTAAAATATATATATTGATAGAATAGATGAACCCCCAGATGGATAGCTGATATATATATATGTATATATATATGTTAAGGATAATTACATGGATCTTCCTTGAGGTTTGGCGAAATTATACGGTCCTTCCCTTTATATTACAAAATTACACAGATCTCTCTTGAGGTTTGGATTTGCATTACGCAAACTTCTCCTCTAAATTGCAAAATTTACAGAGATCTCCCTTCTTAATTTACTAATGTCGAAAATATCCTTAGTTACAAAAAAATAAAATAAATAAATAACCCTCTCATCTCTCTCTCTCTCTCTCTCTCTCTCTCTACTGTATATATATATACATATATACATGCATATATACATACACACATACATATACACCATATATGCATACATATTTGTATACATATGTATAGCCATTAAATACATATACACATAGATACCTGTATAAATTAATTTTGGGTTTAATCTGAGGAACAAATTCATATATAAGGAACAAATTGATTTTGGGTTTAAATTTTAAGAACAAATTCATTTTTGGATTAATTAAATTTTGGGTTTAATCTTAGGAACAAATTAGTTTTTGGAACAAATTGATTTTGGATTTAAAATTTTGATTTTTTGAACAAATTTATATTCATATATATATATACTAGTAATAACCTGTGCCCGTGGGCACAAAGCAAAAAGAAGAAGAAGAAGAAGAAAAGGGAAAAAAAATGCAATACTTTAAAATTTTCAAATCTTTTGTGTAAAATTGTACAGGTCATTCAAACCCACATGTTATTTAGTACTAACCCATGCCTGTGGGCACGAAGCGGGAAAAAAAATTTCAATACTTTAAAAAATCTGAGATATGGTTGGAATTTTAAGTGAAGAAGACATTGGTTCCAATATTAAATATATCATTAACTTTCATAGAACTAATCAAACTGATATAATATGAGTGAAAAATCACAGAAAGTTAAAGTTTAAGAAGTGGGTTTCAACAATGTATTTCATAATTCAAGTCTCAAGAAATGTATTCTCACTTGCACTTTTTTAAAATCTGGGAAGTGTATTTGTTACGGAGTATATTCTATTGTCTATCTAGAAAATGGGTTTTTCCATCACTATGTTTGTAAATTTTATCAGTTTGATTAGTTCCACCCTTTTTATAGGTCATTTAATTAGTTCTATCAGTTTGATATAGTCCATAGGGCTAGTGAAATGAGTAATGCTGCTTCCCAAATATGGGCTAATTATAAATAATCACAAAAGTTTTGCTTTCATTTTCTGTTTCTTTCCAAAATTAAGCCCCCCCCCCCCCCCCCCCCCCCCCCCCCCCCCCCCCCCCTTTTTTTTAAACTTCGTGCCCTCTGGCACGGGGGAAGTCTCTGTGAATAAACATTAATCATACTTAAAATATTCATCAAATATTGGACTAAAAATATTTAACTAAATTTAGTTAATACTATATTTAATATTCAAAGTGACTTTTCAAATAGATTAAATTAAATATTTAAATTATTAAAACGTTTAAAAGTTTATACTACGCAACAAAAATATGTAAATAAAATCATACATTTCAAAAAACTGCATAAATATAGTCAATAATTAATTCTTAGACTTTCCACATACGTTAAAAGTTGCCAATAAATAAATTTAAACTTAATACTCCTTCAAATGCTCAATCTGGTTGTTGCAAGAAGTAATTGGAAGGGAGAAGTCTCTACGAATAAACACTAATCATACTTAAAATATTTAGCTAAATTTAGTTAATAATATATTTAATATTCAAAATGATTTTTCAAATAGTTTAAATTAAATGTTTAAAATATTAAAACGTTTAAAAAATTATACTATGCAGCCAAAATATATAAGTAAAATCACACATTTCAAAAAATTGCATAAATATAGTCAATAATAAATTCTTAGACTTTCAACATATGTTAAAAGTTGTCAATGAGAAAAATTTTAACTGAATACTCCTTCAAATGCTTAATCCGATTGTTGCAAGAAGTAATTAGAAGGGGGAAGTCTCTACGAATAAACATTAATCATACTTAAAATATTCATCAAATATTGGACTAAATATATTTAACTAAATTGAGTTAATAATATATTTAATATTGGAACCAATGTCTTCTTCACTTAAAATTCCAACCATATCTCAGATCTTTTAAAGTAGTGAATTTTTTTTTCCCGCTTCGTGCCCACAGGTACGGGTTATTACTAAATAGCATGTGGGTTTGAATGACCTGTACAATTTACGCAAAAGATTTGAAAATTTTAAAGTATAGCATTTTTTCCCCTTTTTTCTTCTTCCTTTTTTTGTTTCTTTGTTTCGTGTCCACGGGCACGGGTTATTACTAGCAATTTAAATTCTCTCTCAGAAATTTTCATTATTATTAGCAAAGGTATAGCTATGAGGGTAAATTTTTACTAGCTTGAAGAATTTTTACACGACCCAAAACAAACGCAAAGTGAAGAAACAAATGAATAACCTGGGCACGGATATTTAATGATAGCTACACATTTGTTAATAATAATGAGAATACCATGTACTAGAAGAACCCCGAAATTTTTACTAGGGAATACCATGCCCCCTCATAGCTATACCTTTGAATTTCGTGCCCAGGTTATTACTTCGTGCCGGGTTGCTTCTTTTTCTTTTCCAAACTTCTAATATTGTTTCTTCTTCTTTTCTTGCTAGTAATTTAGAGTTTTAATAGGATACAATGCAATATTTAATGGGATTAACTATTTTTGGTGGACAATCAATCCGACGGTCTGAAATATCTAAATTTGTCTCAATGGTCAAGATTAAAAGTTGCTAACTTGAAAGGGACCCACACCGCTCTATCTTATTATATAGTCATTATACTCCACATTCTTTTCCAAACTAGTGATATACCTTCTACTTTTTGTACTGAAATCTACTTTCATCATGTCTAATATTTGGGTGTGCATTCATACATATATATTTCTCATGTTTACTTCCTGGGTTTGCACTAACAAATTTAAACAAAGACACTAAAATGAATGTTCGATTAAGCCATATATGTTTGAAATTTTACTTTATTAGTTGTAAGTTTAGGAGAAAATAACATAGAATATTGCATTGCACATGCAACGCGTGTGCCTCCGCGTCTAGGCCTAATTGTTGACCAATCATCTCTATTTTGTATGGATCCGATTGAATAATTGCTATAATTATGTAATTTGTGATTATTTTTGCAGTCCTTTTGACCCATGCTATGCACGGGATTATTAGTTTGTTTGTTTTTTAAATCAAAATTTAATCAAAAAAATAATTAATTAGCCTCCAGTATAATTAAGAATTAGGCCCATGGTCCTACCATAATGTTATTTTTGCAGTCCTTTTAAACAATTCACACTCACATTTTGTCACGACTAGCATTGACCCATGCTATGCACGGATTATTACTTTGATTTTTTTTTAAATTAAAATTTAATAAAAATAATTAATTAATTAGCTTCCAGAATAATTAAACAACTAATAATATCACATGAGTTTGAATGACATGGACAATTTTACACAAAATATTTAAACTTTTGAACTATTGAATTTCTTTTTCTTTTTCTTTTTCTTTTTTTTCGCTCCGTGCCCACGGGCACGGGTTATTTCTTGCAAGTAATAACTCGTGCCCGTGGGGCACGAAGTGAAAAAAAGAAAAGAAATAAAGAAATTCAATATTTCAAAAGATCAAATATTTTGCGTAAAATTGTCCGTGTCATTAAAACCCATGTGAAGACATTGGTTTCACGGGCACAACAATATATTTTCAATTCCTTACTTTTGATTTTGAAACTAAACTGAGATATGGTTGGAATTTTTACAACAGATTCATAGATATCATCACAACAAAGACAAAAAAAATGTGGTAATCTTCAAAAAACAACGGCAAAAAATGAGAAAACTATAATTACAAAAAAAAAAATATGAATATCAAAACAGAAGTAGAATCACTCTCTTTGATTTTTTTTTTTTTTTAAGTTTCTATTAAAAAAAAAACCAAAGGCTTTTTCTAAGCTTTTGAAAAGAAACAGAAAAGGAAAGCAAAACTTTTGTGATTATTTAGCACATATTTGGGAAGCAGCATTACTCATTTCAATAATTGGCCCTATGGACTATATCAAACTGATAGAACTAATCAAATGACCTATAAAAATGGTGAAACTAATCAAACTGATAGCAAAATTTACAACCATAGCAAAATTTACGCTTCTTAGATTTTAAAAAAGTGCAAGTGAGAATACATTTCTTGAAACCCACTTCCTAAACCTCAACTTTATGTGATTTTTAACTCATATTATATCAGTTTAATTAGTTCTATGAAAGTTATTTGATCGGAGTCACGAAAAGGAAAAAAATTAAACCTATTAAAAATACACTCTATCCTAAATAATCCAATACAAATGTATCTTCACAGTTAATGTTTGATGGTCATTTTGAAAGAAGTCCAACAAATAAAAATATAATTATTTACTTGTTTATGCCATGGTTAGGCCCACTTTGAAACAAAAAAGTGAATAAAAAAAAAAGAAAAAAAAAAAGAAGAAGAAGGATAAGAAGAAAAAGAAGAAGGGGAAATATAGTTTTGTATACTGTTTAAACAAAAAAAAAATGGGAATAAAGCCGATAATTAGAGACAAAAAAATTGAAAAAAAAAAATGACCCAAATTAACCACTGCATACCCTCTCTAAACTTTAAATAAAAGTTGCCCATATAAGAAATTATCATAATTAAAGTTTTATGTTGAAACATTCACAAATTAACACACACCCACCTGTTTTATTGATGTAATCCAATGGCTCGTCAATAGCTTCCCTCTCTGCACATTCACACACAGCAGTAATTCGATTGGCACTTCATTTACCCGGAATGCATCAAGTTGTTTTTGATCCGACTGAGACAGTGGATAATATCACAGCTCGAGCTGAGCTGAAAGATTCGACCCTGACTGGTTTTTTTAAGTATTGTGAATCCAATGAGTGGGCACGTGCGTATACTTATCAAGAATTTCCATCAGTTGCTGTCTGGCACAAGACACAGTGTATTTGGACACAGAGAAAACAAGGGTATGCTATTGGGAGAATGTATTTTGCTAGCCCAAATTCAGGAGAGAATTTTTATTTGCGTCTGTTGTTGACGAACGCTAGAGGGCCACGATCATATGAACATTTGCGCACAGTCAACACTGTAACTCACCCTACATTTAAATCAGCATGTATTGCATTAGGACTGCTAGAAGATGATGATGAGTGGATACAATGTCTTCAGGAGGCTACAGTAATGAACACCGGGCACCAATTGAGGAGATTATTTTGTGTAATTCTTACTGAGTGCTCCCCGTTGAATCCGTATGAGTTGTGGAAGCGATTCTCTGCAGATATATGCGATGATCTTCATCATAAGATTCATACATTGCATGGAATTCCAAACCCGACTGTGGCCGAGATAGAGGATTATGGTCTCTACCTTCTAAATCAAATGCTTCAACAATCAGGGAAGAGTTTGGCCAACTTTTTGCCCATGCCGCAACCGAGGCGAGATTGGAGCAACGTAAACAGTAACAGGTTACTGTGTGAGCATAGACAATGACATCTTGACGATCAATGTGAAGATGTGCAAAGTCGAATTGATAACCTTAATGCTGGACAACGTGCTGCATTCAGTGCGATCACTTCTGCAGTTCTAGAAAATAAAGGTACTACATTTTTTTTGAGCGGAGGTGCTGGAACAGGTAAGACATTCACTTATAATACAGTTGCCCTGAATATTCGTAGGCTTGGGCATACTGTTATTACAGTTGCGTCCTCTGGTGTTGCATCATTACTGTTAGTGAGAGGCAGAACTGCACACTCAACATTCTCCATTCCATTAAATGTGCATGAGAATTCAGTGTGTGGGTTTAGCAAGCAGTCTGTGCAAGCTGAATTGTTCAGAGGCACTAAGTTGATAATATGGGATGAAGTTCCAATGCAGCACAGATACTGTGTCGAGGCAGTTGATCGCACACTCCGCGATGTTTGTGATATTGACAAGCCATTTGGGGGTATAACTGTTGTTCTCGGTGGAGATTTTTGTCAGATCTTACCAGTCGTGCCCAAAGGAGTGCGTGAACAAATAGTGGCTGCTTCGTTGAGACGCTCTATGTTATGGAACAACATTCAAATTTTAAGTCTGGACTCTAATATGCGTTTAAATAATTTGGACCCACGAAATGCCATATTTGGGGAGTTTCTTGCGGAGGTAATAGTTCTTCAAGTAATTATATTTAGGTAGTTTTCATTACAATAATTATTTTTTATACCAATTTCTCTATTTGTTTTATTTTCTTCGTATTCAGATAGGGAGCAAAGCACAAGAAGTTATACAACTTCCTTCTGCAATACGTAAGTGTCGAGATGTTGATGAGCTACTATGCACAATTTATCCACGACTGGGTGTGGAAGGGACGGCGACGCCTACTTATCTCACTGAGCGAACAATTTTGTCAGTACGAAATGATGACGTGAACACGATTAATAAGGCTGCATTAGATAAATTTCCGGGAGAAACATTTACTTATTTGGCTGCGGATAAGATGTCTGACGATGATGGGGATGATCGTTCCATCACGAATAGGTATCCTAATGAATACCTTAATTCATTGGACCCTACCGGCTTGCCCCCGTTCAAGCTACAGTTAAAAACGGGCTGCCCTATTATGTTGCTACGAAACATAGCGCCGACGGATGGACTATGCAACGGCACACGATTGATGGTTGTCAGATTCGCATCGCGTGTAATTGAAGCACAAATTTTAACTGGTGATAAAGCTGGAAACTTAGTGTTCATTCCCAGGATATCCTTGGCACCATCAGCAACAGAACTTCCATTCAATATGACAAGACGTTAATTTCCAGTAAGGTTGGCGTATGCAATGACGATTAATAAAGCTCAGGGTCAATCGGTGCAGCATGTTGGAATTGATCTGCGCAATCCTGTATTCAGCCATGGACAATTATACGTTGCTTTGTCCAGATGTACGTCTTTTGATCATATATGCGTTCTTCTTCATGATTGTTCTGCCAATTCCACGACAAATATTGTTTACCCTGAAGTCCTAATATAATGTTTGAAATAGACATTATATTCATACCTTTGTTATATGGCAATTGATTGTAATGAGAAGTAACTCTGTCAACTATACAGTTATTTGGTTTATCTTTGTTATCTGCTGAATGATGATTAATATGTTAACTATGTGATATGATATTGGTTATTCAATGACATGGTGCTTGAATTCACTAACTCTCGGCATAAGAGCTTTGAGGGTTTCACATCTGCTACATGTGGTTTACAGATTTTTATAGTTAAGAAATGAGGAATACTATGGATAAATAAATTTTAAGTACCATTCAACATATCAAATATATATTTTTTAATTTATTTACTTAATTTGTAAGCAGTAAATTTATAGTAGTCATATCTATTTCTTTATGCAGGTGACTATGAGGCCCCCTATACTTAAATGCACATCTATACGTACAAGGAGAAACAAAAAGATTAATGACTTAAATGATATCATATTTACAAATGGCAACCCCGTATGGAAGTGGGGTGTACATAGAATTGAAGAGTATAGTTTTATTGAGAGACCACATACACTTGATGATGAAAGAGATATAATGGGGGGATTAATTAGGACTCTCCCACCGTATTGGAGACCTATTATAGCAGATATATTAAGCATTAACAGGCCATATACTGCAAAGAAACTAATCGATTTCTTAGAAGAAGCCGAGCGTGATATACACCCATTATGGATAAAACTTGAGACTGAACCTATGAGTTTAGATTTAGATTCCACAGTGGGAGAGCATATTAATGAAAAATATAAGATATACCAAGAACTTAGGAGAAAAGGTTTCCGTCCAAACATTGCTATTTTAATGTATGCTATCGTTGATACACTTCCAAATTCATGGCCTAAAACCTCAATCCACACCTCTCTACAAAAAGATGTCAATGAATTAAGAGATTTAGAATCAATGTTAGAGAGAATAGAAAATGAGTTGAGAATTGAAAACGAGATGATTTGTATTAGAGCATTAGAACAAGTGGAGCAGGGACTGATGGGGAATTGAACAAAGATAAATGAAATGTGCTTTTGACAGGTAATGTTTGTTTTGTATTTTTTATTTGTGTTTTATTAAATTTGATATTTGAACTGCACTTACTACTGTTATTGACCCATACTATATTTTTTTGTAGAAATGGTTTAGAGATGTTGCATGGGAATTTGAATTTGCATCAAATAATTTTGAAATAATAAAAGCCCGTAATTTGAAAAGATGGGGAATCAACAAGGTAATGTATAACGTTATAACAGTTGTATCTACCTTATGTTTTCAACGTTGTACTGTTTTCCATGTCAATGTAACTAATTTAATTCTTCTTTTTTACTTTTCAGATTGTTGTGCATTCACCGGGCTGGGCTAAGCATATCGAGATTGACACTTACACATTTTATAAATTGATGAAGAAAACTCATAGCAAAGTTTAACTAATGATGTAATTAAATGTTACGGTACTCATTTTGGTATAAGTTTAGATCTTTTTAAACATTGCTTGAAATTGACAGCCACTATAATTTTGTTAGTTACATAAATCTGTTTGGAATATGATCAAGAGAGTGCTTCTACTTCTGTTTTGGTTTCCATCATTTTTTTGCCGTTGTTTCATGGAGATTACTACATTTTTTGTATTTGTTGTGATGATATCTATGAAATAAAAATTCCAACCACATTTCAGTTTAATTTCAAAATCAAAAGTAAAGAATTGAAAATACATTGTTGTGCCCGTCAAACCAATGTCTTCACATGGGTTTGAATGACATGGATAATTTTACGAAAAAATTTGATCCTTTGAAATATTGAATTTCGTTTTTTTTTTTCTTCGTGCCCACGGGCACGGGTTATTACTAGTATATCTATATAATAAGCAAGGAATGACTTTATCTCCACCCAATTCAAAGACAAAGAAGGGCTAGGATTGAGTTTACAAGGAGATAAACAAAGGTCAGGATTGAATCCAAATCATTCCTTGCTTATTTCAAATTTCAAATGCCCACTTTGGACACCCTCAACCTCTATGCGCCCCAAACCCCCCAAAACCATTTTTTTTTACAGAAAAAACCATACCAGTCCTCTTTCTCTCTCTCTCCTACGAATACCCCCTCCTCCCTTTGCCACGCCGGCCACCAAAGACCTAGCTCCGACATTTCCTTCCTCCGGGTCCGGCCTGCCATTCCTCCTACTCCAACTCTGACTCTCAAGTACTCTCTCTCCCAGGTACTCTCTCTCTCTCTCTCTCACACACACACACACACATGTTTATACAGTTAGTCTAATTTTCTTGATTCTATTGATAATATTTGGATTCTCTTGCAGATGTTTTAGGATTTTTTTAATTTTAATTTTTATTGTTTTTGTGTTCTTATTCCCTCTGTTTTGATAGCCCTAATCCTAACCTAATGTAATTTCGTTTGATTTCAGCCCATGAGTAATTTCAGCCCCTAATTTCGTTGGTACCAGTTATCTTTTCTTGATTTTAGGTTTTGGTATTCCTTAACAGATGTTTGGTTCAGGTTCATGTTTGATACTTCTTTCAATTGTACACATTCAAAACCTAATTTTTTTTTGCTTCAGTGTTGGGCCACTTGAAGGATGAGTCATACTTTTTGATTCCCTTTCTTTCATTAGATAGTGTTGAGGTAATTATATGATTCTTCCTGTGATTGCCTTTCTTTCATTAGATGTTTATGTTGTTCTTTTTTTATTGATGTTGCAGGTTATATGTTCAACCAGTAAGTTTACTTTTGGGTTGCCATTTTTCACTCCAGCCTATAGAAGAATGTAACATTATTTTCTCTTCCTAAATGCAAGTGTTTGCCAATTATACGTTTTTCTTCTTCTTTGAATCGATGAAATGCACTTCATTTGAATCATTTCCATTTTCATTGTTTGTTGGATGTAAGTATGTAACTTCCTTCATTCTTCATTGTTTGCAAATGACATGTGGATTGCTTATTGTGAGGTGCAATTTTTTTTGGGTGAGATACCATCTAATTGGTGTTGATACAAGTCATGTGATTTTTAAACCCTTTCTTGAAGTCATGTGATTTAATATCCATTTTGAAGTAATTGTAATTTCTTATATTGAAAGGTTGATATTTTATTACGAGCATCTTCAAGTGGAGGGAAGTGAAGGAGAGTGTAGAAGGCCTTTTGAATTTTTGATCTTTTCTTTGGATTTACCAATTGGTGTTGATACAAGCTTGAAATACAAGCTCTCTATTGGGTTTAATCATTTGGATCTTCTTAGTAATTTTTGCAGCTACCCAATTGAGTTCTAGCTCTCTTGCCCTCACTCTAGATGGTACATTTCATTCAATGTGACTTATTTTTTTCCTTCTCTTTTATAATACTCTGTTCTGGATAACATTTTCATGTTTGGATCTCTGTTTGCGAAAGACGCGCATGGTTCAATTTTATCAATAGTGGCTTTAGCCACGGGTTATACATAGTATATATATATATGGGTATGTGTATATACACACGTGGGTATATATGTATACGCAATTGAATCAATCATTGCAAGTTAAATGTTTGGATTGATATATAAATTTTAGTATCGTATGCGATTTGTTGATTTGGATCCTAGTATCACCCAAATAGATATGGTTATACGTTGATAAACTAATGTCCAGATTCATGAGATTAATCTAGGGAGAAAGAAAAATAAATTAATTAAATAAGTAGGAAAATTCGTTTTTATTGGTTTTTCTATGATCGCTGAATTTTCAAAACATTGTACAGAATCGTTTGTTTGGATTTTTAGCTTTCTGTCCGCCCTATCCCATGTAAAACGCAATTCTGCACACTTTTTGTTTAATGCATTTTTCCCAATTCCGCACCATTTGGGCAGAAACTTTAAATTTCAGAAGCAGTTTTTATTATGTGTAAATCTGCAAAATTTGTATTTTATAATTATTTTATGAATGTCGTATGTCTTAGTGTGAATTAAAAGAATTTATTTGGAAATATTTAATTTCTCGTGTAATGTTGGGCTTTGTGAAATTTATGGCTGTGTGATAAATTTTAAAGTTGGACTTCGTGGAAATTTTGACTGTGTGAAATTGAAACATATAAGGTTGGACTTCGTGAATTTATGACAATGTGAAAATCTGTAATGTTGGAATTCGAAGAAAATTATGACTGTGTGGTAAACGGTGTGAATAACTTGAAGAGTTATCCCTTGTAAAGTTGGGTGTTGTGATATTTTACTGTGTGAAATTAATGAGTTATGACTGTGTGATAAACTGTGTGAATAATTTATATCCCTTATAAAGTTTGGGCTTCGTGATAACTTTACTGTGTGATTATCTGTATGATTAACCTTAAAAGAGAACTTAATGTTGAGAATAAAATCCTTAGTGCTCACTACTTCCCATTGTTGTGTTATTGTTTTTGGTAGCTCGCACTCTTTTGTCAGTGGCTTCGTGATCAAGCTGGCTTAAGACTTGTTGAGTGTACTTTTTGCCAGTGGCTTCGTGATCAAGCTGGCCTAAGCCTTATGCTCGGCTTATATTGTATAGACGTCTTGATATATTGACCAGCCGTCCGTTGTGTATACCTGATTTGGTTGATACCCCAACCAAACTGGCACCGGAGTGGGTGTTGGTAGTATGCACTACAACAAAAATGGGTTTTTGCAAAAAAAAAAGTTCATTGCTAAAGGCCACAATTTCGTTGCAAAACCTTTTTGTAAGGAAAGTTGTATTCCTTGCAGAAGCTTCCTCTCTAAAGCTTCTAGCAACGAATACAAATTTCCTTGCAAATTCTTATATTTGGTAAGGAAATTTTTCCTTGCTAGTGCTCAGGTTTTTTGTTGCTAAATGCCTAATTTTCTTGCAAAAAACCTATCTTTGTGCTGTAATTTGGACAATTGGCAAGGAAAAAATTTCGTTGCTAAATATCCAAGTCTAAGGCAAGGAAATATGCTCCTTGCTAAAAATTACTTTTAGCAAGGAACATATTTCCTTGCAAATAATATTAACATAAGGCAATGAAATAATTTCCTTGCGAAAGGAGACTTTTAGCAAGGCAAAATTTGTTCCTTGCCAATTAAATAACCCTAAGACAAGGAAATAATTTCCTTGCTAAAGGTTATTTTTAGCAACGAAAATATAGTTCCTTTCCATTTTGTTATCTTAAAAGTAATCGCAACAATACCTGTGCAATCCAATATTAATTTTTAATCCTGTAATATTTCAAAACCTGTTCAATTTATAAATATAGAATAATCCAAACTTGTCCAACATAAAATAATATTAAACATCACATCCAACATTACACAAGTTTGATATATCGGAAAAAATACATAATTGGTCACAAAAGAATCCTACATAACATAAATTTTTATATATCCGACATCCTAAACCCTAAATAAGTCCTACAACACATGTTTAGTAAAAACAATAAAAGTCCCACAACATAAAGACAATAATGAACTGTTGAACACTCTAACGAGCAATCCACCAACTCTACGCGACATCTGCATAAAAAACAATAAAAGAAGAACATTAATATCTTATAAATTAATAAAAGAAGAGAAAAAAAAACACAGAATTATCCTACGTAACATCAATTTGAGTATCTAGTTTACAGAGTTCGAGTATATCAACACTTTGCACTTAGATCTTTTACAACTCGTGTAAATTGTTCCAGATTTGTATGCTAACACAAACAATTCCCGTAACAAATTGTTCAAGTTAATAAATTCTAAGTTAGTTTTTGTTGTATTTTATTGAGAAGTACAAAACAACCATAACTAATTGGTATTGAATTTTTCTATAAGCAAACCCACAGTATGTGGCATTTACAGTAGTATAGGTACAAAAGATTTATGAAGTCAATTACCTCTTCTTAGACATCCTTTCCTAAGTCGTCTTTGATTTTCTTACACTATCCAAATTCAGTTCTCTCCCTACCCTACTTCTTTGTTCTCTCTCCCTCTCTCTCTTTCTCTCCCTCTCTCCCTCTCGATTTTGGCTTCCTCAGTTCATCTCTTAAGAGTATTACCAAATGAAGGTTATGTTAATAGTATGAAACATCATCATGCTTATAAGAAATGTATATTTTCAAAGTATCTAGGACAACATATTTTCAAAGCATCTAGGACTCTAGAAATGTATGCTTTATAAGAAATGTATATTTTCAAACTCATCTTGAGAAAGATATTTCTCCTAACTTTCAGGACAACATCTAGGTAATTATAGTTTGAGTTCTCTATACGTAAACTATGAATGGGAAACTTCAAGAAATTTAAAAAAGAAATAAAATTAGAAATATTCAAAACGAGGGGGGAGAGAGAGAGAGAGTGTGTGAGTTTGAGAGAGGGAGAGAGGGAAGGAAGAGAGAGAGAGACAGAGAGCGAGAGAAAAAAAAAGAGTCTAAGAGAGAGAGAGAGAGGGAGAGACAAAAGAGGGAGAGAGGGATGGAATGAAGAGGGAGAGAGAGAGATAGAGTGAGAGGGAGGGAAGGAAGAGGGGGAGATAGAGAGATAGAGAGGGGGAGGGACGGAAGAGGGAGAGAGAGGGAGGGAAGGAAGAGGGAGAGAGAGAGAGGGGGAAGGAAAGGGAGAGATAGATAGATAGAGAGAGAGAGGGACAGAAGAGGGAGAGAGTCTGAAAGAGAGAGAGGGAAGAAAGAGGAAGCGAGAGAGAGAGAGAGAGAGAGACAGAGAGAGGGGAAGGAAGAGGAAGCGAGAGAGAGAGAGGTAGGGAAGGAAGGAAGAGGGGGGGGGAGGAAGAGGGAGAGAGAGAGAGAGAGAGTGCTACTTACCAAGAAGTTCCATTAGCTGCAGATGAGCCCCCGGGGCCGTCATAACCATGTCGCTGAATCCATTGATACATGCTTGTCATCTGAGCAGCCATCTCCTCTATCTTTTGCTCAAGATGCTTAACATGCTCACGAGCCTCAACAGATGTGGTCGTGGAATGAGATGAAGTGGAAGGTCTCATGCTGAGTCCCTTCAATAAACCAGATCTTGCACCCAAACATTGAACAGATAGCTCCTCGGCACTTAACGGTTTTGAATTTGGCTGCAAGTTACGTTCTTGTTGTAGCTTTTTCATCTCCTCCTGTCATTTAAAAAAAATACATTTAATCAATCAATTCTAATATATAAATTTGAATCAATCAACTACTTATTACTAGTAAAGAGAGTATATTTACATGGTAAGTCCCGCAGTCCGAAGACACCCAATCGTTCTTCGCTTTACTGAAGTGATAAGAGTGATAGAACTCCGGAAAATCGATATCTCCATCTTTTAACTGATATATTAAGTATAAACTTAGTAATTAATAATGTATATCAGTAGTATAATTTGAACAAGTAAATAATGTGCACCATCTTATGAGCCCTAATAGCAAATGAACTTGAGCCACATGAGTGATTTGTCCTTGAACGCGCTCGATTAGCCGAGTTCACGGCGGATTGGTGCTGCGTGGAACATTAAACAACATATAAACATAAATAATTTTGTTCATAATCTTCAAACTTATGTATGGATTTTGTTTACAAATGATTCGCTTACCAGAAACTTTGGGTCACTCCATTTATTATCAATTAAATCTAGCCATTGATCAAGGTTGCAATTCTTTGGGTGGTTGTTCCTGGCACATTCCTCACCCTCAGTGTCTCTTAGACGTTTGTACTGCTTGTACAATCTGTGACTCCAAAGACTAAGTAGTGCACCACTTTTTGCATTCATCGCTTTCTGGACAACCACCTCATCGCCTTGTACGTTGAACTTATCCTGAAAATAACATTATAGATGATTACGTATCATATAGCGTATCGTTTGAAGTATATCTATAAATATAGAGTTGTTTTTACTACGTTGACGCGTTGAATTATCGGGCCGACTGAAGTTTCTGGGACTTTAGACCATCTACGGACACCCGGGCGCTGTAGATTCTGTCTAATCTGCATGCCTGTAGCGGAAGCAAAAGAAGTAGCATGCGGCCCCACCGGCTGCCTAAACTCTGGAGGGATGAGCACTGAAAGCTTGCCTTCTCTCTCTCAATGCGGCGGTCAGTCCCAATGCATCGTGAAAGCCCCCGTCTATTGGTCGATGATCCTGTTTAACACATAATTGTTATTCAATTAGATAATGAAGAGATCAAGTAAATCATATTGAGAAATGATAAATCTAAGTAATTTTGAGATTATACCGACGCTCCTAACTCGTGCCTCACTACTAGCTCGTGGCTCACTGAGGATGGGCCCGACCTGAAGGAGAGCCCCCCTAACAATGTTCTGAACACCCATATCAGTGGCCATAATATTCTCCTCAAGTGGTGCATCCCTCCCATGAACTCGGGAGACCGAAGGCTCAGAAGGCTCAGAAAATGTAAGGCGACGTGCTGGCGGCATCACACTTACCTAAAAAAGGATACAATGGAATATGTAAAGACTTTAATATGTAAAGACTTCGAGATAAATGACATTATATAAAAATCAAACTCTACCCTTAAAGAAAACATGAGCATAATACCTCATGTTCTAAAGAGTCAACCGACTCATCATCTCCTTCGTCTGACAGAATATAGTCATCATCAGAATGAGTATCCCTCAAATTTGTCTGACCCTTCTTATTCGTGCATTTTGGATGGTCTAACCCATTAAAAGAAGTTGGAAAACGCTTCAACCCTAAGGCCTCTAATCTCAGTTTGTTCGCATTGATATTTTTTTCCCTTTCCTTCTCATATGCTAGGCTATTTGAGGCTAAATAACCCGATTTGACCCAATTTTTCCCGCCTTTGGGCATTTCATGAAACTATCAAACGATAATTCATGTAATTACACTTTAGAACAGATATCAAGAAAATTAAGAGCTATAAATGAGATATAAACAAGTAAAGTAACAAGAAAAGTTAAATCATAATTTCATTAAGCGCATTTAGTCATCAAGGGAAGAAAACAAATGTAACATATCATAAAGCAAAAGTTACACATCATAATTAAAGCAAAAGTTATGCATCTGAATTATAATCCATATCATTGTCTATATCATAATCTGTAATATAATCCATGTCATTATCTATATCATCATCGAAGTCACTATGCCGATTAGCTTCACCTTCAGCTTCAACATTTTCAATATAATCCATATCTATATTTACGTCATTATCGACGTTAGGAATGACCTCCGGTTCAACATCATCCCTACAATATTGAGCAATATTATCATCGATAATTGGGACAAATTCTGTGGTTTCATCCAGTTGGAATGCATCATTCTGTTCTAGTAAATCTCCATGTTCTTCTGATACCACCGGTATATCATACACTCCCCTATGCTCAACCCGTTGCACGACTTTCCAAGGTTTTCCAAACTTAGTATCATCGAGGTAGAACACTTGTTTCGCTTGGCTAGGTAAGATAAAAGGATCATTTTTATACCATCGAGTTGTGACATCAATGCTTGTGCAATGTGAATCAGTTCGGATTGTTCTCCTACTAGTGGTACTGGTGTTGTACCATTCACACTCAAACAAAACAACTTTATTGCCGCACATGTACTCGAATTCCCAAACACTGCACAGATGACCAAAATAATCATGTATCTGGTTGTCGTGCTCCCCTTGTACATGTACACCACTATTTTGGCTCTTACGGCGATTGTCAAGGTCTCTAGTATGAAATCTTATGCCATTGATTATGCATCCTGAATATTGTTTCACTATCACATTTGGGCCATTTGCCAAGGCCCACAGTTGGTCGTTTTGTTCTAAAGAGCCGGTGACTTTCAAGGTATTGACCTACATATAAATGCATTAGAATAAAGTTAAGCAATTATACCCGTAAAGTTCAAGTTTTGTGTAAGTGACATAGCGTTTGGTGTGTCACAAAAATTATTAATGTCTTACACAATCACGAAACCAGTTAGGGAATGCTCGTCGCTGTATCTGTGTGATATCGTGTCCAGTTGGGATCTGATTCTTGTGTTCCCTACTCAAAACAACATGTGGAATAGATTAAAAATAGTTACCATAAGCATGGCTAATAATAATAACATCTACACTCAATTAGCCTCTTACTCGAAATATGGCTCCACCTCGGGGCTATTGAAAAGCAAGAACCAGTGAACATTATCTTTGAATTCCTGTGAGATATTACGAGACCTCGATACCAAACCAAAAGGACGGGCTGGGTCTGTGAATACCATCATGCCCGGGCCACGTTCACCACGATCTACGTTTCGTTCTGGTCTATCAAACACGGTTTCAATCTTATCTAAATACATTGAGCAAAAAGTAATACACTCTTTTGACAATATAAGCCTCTGCGATCGAACCTTCTGGACGAGCTCGGTTGGTAACGTATCCTTTTAAAGTTCCGAGATACCTTCGAAAAAATGGGTATTAGTTAAGACAATTGAGAAAGTAGAGTTGAAACCACATGTATATCACAATAACATATACCTTTCAATTGCGTACATCCACCGATAATGCACAGGTCCTGCAAGCTTGGCCTCTCGAGGTAGGTGAACAGCCAAATGAACCATCACATCAAAGAAAGCTGGAGGCAAAAATTTCTCAAGCTTGCAGAGTATAAGGACTATCCTTTCCTCAAGCTTCTCTAAATCTCCCATCCTTAATGTTTTAGTGCACATGTCTTGGAAGAACTTGCCCAACTCAAATAGTGTTGTACTAAAATTATTGTCAATGTAACCACGCATCCCGATTGGCAGAATCCGTTGTAGGAGTACATGGTAGTCGTGACTTTTAAGGCCCGCTAATCTACCATTTCTTGTGCTCACTGACCTCGATATGTTCACCGCATATCCATCTGGATATTTAACGGATTTCAAAAATTCACAAAAACCTTCTTTATCCTTTGAGGTCAGTGAAAATATTGCACGAGGCTTGACATAAGATCCATCGGGACGTTGTTGCAAGTGCAACTCTTTTCTAATGCACCAATCTTGCAAGTCCAACCGTGCCTTGTCGGTGTCCTTATTCTTCCCATCAATGGCCAACATAGTTCCGACGATACTTTCACCAATATTCTTCTCCATATGCATCACATCAATGTTATGTCGAAGCTTCCGATCCTTCCAGTATGGAAGCTCAAATAAGATGCTTACCTTGTTCCAGTTTACTTCTTTATGATTTCTCGAAAACTTTCCCAAGTTTGCAATCGGTATCCGATCCAATTGAGCTTGTACCTTTTCAAGCGGTAACTCGAGGGATCTAGTCCTTATTTCACGCTTGCCATTATAGGCCTTACTCTTTCGCCAAGGGTGATCCTCGGGCAAGTAGCAGCGATGGTTAGTGTACCCAATCTTACTTCTCAAGCGTTCTGAATATGGTTCATCATTGCAAATGGGACAAGCCATATAACCCTTTGT
Organism: Hydrangea macrophylla; assembly: GCA_033977485.1. Classification (NCBI taxonomy): domain Eukaryota; kingdom Viridiplantae; phylum Streptophyta; class Magnoliopsida; order Cornales; family Hydrangeaceae; genus Hydrangea; species Hydrangea macrophylla. Next base: position 93,935,527 of record CM066988.1, on the reverse strand, counting down.
ACTCCAGCCAGATATGTTACCATATGCAGGAAAGTCATGTATTGTCCACAATATAGATGCCCGCATCTAAAAATTCTGACCAGTTGAGGCATCATAAGTCAATACACCATTTTCCCACAATTCCTTCAATTCATCCACCAACGGTCTCATGTAAACGTCAATTGCTTTCCCTGGTTGCGACGGCCCAGGAATAAGTAACGACATCATAAAAAATGGCTCTTTTATACACATCCAAGGTGGCAGGTTGTAGGGTGTGAGGATCACAGGCCACATACTATAAGAGGTACTCATGTTCCCAAAAGGGTTGAACCCATCAGTGGCTAGCCCTAGCCTCACATTCCTCGGCTCCCGGGCGAACTTCGGATACTGCCGATCTAACTCCTTCCACTCAGCACTATCAGTCGGATGTCTCAATACCCCGTCATCCACACGTTTATCTTTGTGCCATCTCATATCTGATGCTCTTTTCCTAGACATGTACAATCTTTGCAACCTCGGCATCACCGGGAAGTAACGCAGAATCTTATGGGGGATCTTCTTACCCTTGCCATTATGTATATTGTATCTGGACTCTTCACATTCCGGACACTTATCGAGGCCTTTATTCTCCTTCCAAAAGAGGGCGCAATCATTTTTGCATGCATCGATGTGCTCGTATGACATGCCTAGGTCACGTAGTATCTTCTTCGCTTCATATGTCGATTTTGGAACCAAATTATCCTTTGGTAAAACTTTTATAAGTAACCCGAGAAGCATGTCAAGTGACTTATTACTCCAATTGTTCAATACCTTTACATCAAGTATACTAATGACGAACTTTAATAGAGTAAAGTCCTTGCAACCCGGGTAGAGATCACGTTTTGCATCATCGATTAGTTTATCAAAATTCCACACCCCCTCCCTCTGGGTCGTATCGGTCGGCTCACCCCTTACTTGATCCTCTACCATTTCATCCATGCCATCCGGACCCCCACTATCATTATCTTCCATTTGATAATCATAACCCTGACTCTCGGCACTACTAGGCGAGACTTGAGTTTCCCCATATTCCACCCAGTGAACATATGATTTCATAATCCCGTTCGTGATCAAATGAACGTGAACAGTTGGAACCGGCTGCATTAGAAAGTTCACACAGCTTGTACAAGGACACCGAATATTGCCTTCACGGTCCTTAACTGCACGTGCAAACTCGATGAATGATTTTACTCCATTTTTATATTTCTTACTCAATCTACCCATTCCTGTAATAGTCAATGGTATCCAACTCTTGTCCATATCTAATAACACATGAAAGTTCAATGGCAATACGATTGTGTCAATATCATATATACATACACTGTTGTATATTTATTGCAAGCAACGTCTAATTTGAAGAGCTACAAGCTCTAGCTAACTTGTATATATATATATATATATATAAAATTTCAAGAGCTACAAGCTCTAGCTAACTTGTAGCTTATTTTAATTTGTAGGGGGAGTACAAATTAATCTCAGTTTGCCCTACTTTCCATTTCCAAGATCTTTTTTTTAAAGTTTCTTATTAAACACAAAAAGTTGAAGTTGAAGCCATAATGCAAAAAAAACAAGCTTTTGGAATAAAGATTAAGTCTTTGATCCACTGCAAGTAAATAAACTGTAAAAAGTGGATATGAAATGGGAACTTGTACCTTTGAACAATGTTCCAACCCAATTCAAGGCAGCTAGCAAACCTGATTGCCAATTGCAGTAAAAAGAAATAAGAAAGAAAGATTATAGATTAGTAGTATTGCAGATCGGGAAGTAGAATTGAGGTACTATACGAGTTGGTCTGCATTAACTCCCCTTCGATCCATAGATTGTAAAGTTCCAACCAAATGGTCCAACCATAGTTTGTCGCATACTATTCCTTAAGAAATAGTAAAGGGCGGGTATCTAAAGGAAGTAAATGTATATTGTTGTCAACATTATCTATAATTTTTTTTACTAATACTACGCAAGAATATCCACACCTATGCAAGTTCGCTTCAGATTATATTAGAAAATCTGATGGGTGTGAGGATGATATATATTCATTCTTTGATAATATTGAACCAGATGCTGATTCACTGTTTATAAAGCTAGTGGAGGAGTTTGAGAGATGCAGTCTTAGCTACTTCACATTCCATTGGAACCAAGCTCATAAAATGATCAGTCAGGTTAATAATGTTCACTTCATACATGTCATGTATATATATACACACACGCACACATAGATTTATTATTACTGCAAATATATTAATTAGTATCCATATATATAAGATGAATTATGAGAAGCTTCACAATCATCAAGTCATTCCAAGTTATATATACATATAGTCACAATAATTTATTGCCCTCTGAATATGGTAAAAGAAGTACTCTTTGTTTATGAATTTTCAGGGGTTGGGTGATTCTGAGCCAAAGAAGAAGCTCAAGCACATTGTAATGGCAGCAACTAGGTGGGATGGGGTTCTCAATTAAGTTAACTTTATTATCTCTATAGTAGAATTTCCTACATAAAAAATTCTGGCAGCCCACACACACACAAAAATGATATTAGACATATGCAACAAAAAGAATTAGAGAACAAACCAACAATGCAACCTTAATTAACCTACTTGAGCCAACATTTGGGTTCCCTTTTAAAATAATCACTTTTTGAAATAAGAGATTTTTTTCAAAAAGCATCAAATTGGAGCTTTTCAAACAAACTGTTTCAAATGTTCACAGCTTTAATTTTAAACAATCGCTTAAAAGTGAAATGGTATATCAATCTGTGCATATGAATAGAGTGTTACCCTGCCTATTGCATAAAACCCAATTATCGTAGTAATCATTTGAGCACACTATGCAACAAGAATATTCAAACACTGATATAAAGAAATAAACAAGACATGAAAACTGCAATTGAATTATATCCCCAAAAATAGTAGGAAAAAAAAAAGTTGCCAGTGGTCTACTACATATATGAACAGGGGAGAGGGAGAGAGAGAGAGAGAGATGGAGGTGAGAGAGAGAAAGAGAGAAACCTGGAGGCGAGTAGCAGAGCGGCGGCGTGCAAGCAGCGGCGGCAACAGCTTGTGAGCAGTGGCAGTGATGGCGTGAGGGTTTGGGGGGTGAGAGAGAGGAGACGTCATGGTGGTTTGGGGGGTGAGAGAGAGGCGTGAGGGTTTGGGGGGTGAGAGAGAGGAGACGTCGTGAGGGTTTGGGGTGTGGGTTAGGGGGGTGAGAGAGAGGCGTGAGGGTTTGGGGGGTAAGAGAGAGGAGGCAGTCTTGCTGGATTTCTTTTTTGTACAGTAGAGAGTGAGGCAAAATGAATATGGAGGCAAAATGATACTAGCTCTCTTGCTGGGTTCTCTTTATTTCGTTGCTAAGCTTGGGTTTTATTAAATAAATAAAGATAATGAACAAATAAACCTATTTTTTTTAATACAAATAAATATTGTGTGTAGTGTAGTGTAGGGAAAATTTTGAGAGGGAAAATTGGGGGGAGAATATTTAGGCAAGGAATAAATAATTCTTTGCTAAAAACAGGTATTAGTAAGGAACGTATTTCCTTGCTAGAAGTACTCTAAAAAATACTTGCTTAACTTTAGGCAAGGAATAATAATTTCGTTGCCAAAAACATGCTTTTTGCAAGGAATATCATTTTCCTTGCTAAAAATAGGTATTAGTAAGGAACACATTTCCTTGTTAGAAGTACTCTAAAAAATACTTGCTTAACTTTAGGCAATGAATAATAATTTCGTTGCAAAAAACATACTTTTTGTAAGGAATACCATTTTCCTTGCTAAAAACAGGTATTAGTAAGGAATGCATTTCCTTGCTAGAAGTACTCTAAAAAATATTAGCTTAACTTTAGGCAAGAAATAATAATTTCGTTGCCAAAAACATACTTTTTGCAAGGAATATCATTTTCCTTGCTACAAACAGGTATTAGAAAGGAAAGCAATTCCTTGCTAGAAATATTCTCACAAATAATTGCTTAACTTTAGGCAAGGAATAATAATTTCCTTGCCAAAAACATACTTTTAGCAAGGAATATGATATTCCTTGCTAAAAACATGTATTAGTAAGGAACGCATTTCCTTGCTAGAAGTATTCTCACAAATACTTACTTAATTTTAGGCAAGGAATAATAATTTCCTTGCCAAAAACATACTTTTAGCAAGGAATTTGATTTTTCGTTGCCAAATAATTCACTTTAGGCAAGGAAAATGGTATTTCTTTGCCAAATACTTTATTTTTAGCAAGAAAATATCATTTTCCTTGCCTAATGTGTTTGTCTTGCAGCTTTTTGGCAACAAAATAAAATTTCCTTGTAATTACTATACTTTTAGCAAGAAAATTTAACTTTCCTTGCCAAACTTCCTTGCAAAACCTCATTTTTGTTGTAGTGATGTCCGGGCACACATGGGATATATGTGTGGGCTGTACCATGGAGGGTGGCCAAGTGGTGAACCTAGGGAACACAAAGATAAAGTAAAGGCTAATAAATAATGACAATGGAGTATTTCATAAGACTGATAAGTTTGGAATAATGAATGCGACGTTTAAGTTAGAATGTGGAAATGTTGTTTACGGACTTGTTTGCTTGGTTTGTGATAATTTCTATTTCATTTTTCTATGTAATATATTCTATGTACAGGATGGTAGGTCCACTAACTTTTATGCAGGGTTGACTCACTATATTTTGGAATGGTAAGGTAGTAAGTGGAATTTATTTCAATTTTTCGGGTGAGACCTCATCGCCACCACATGGAAGGAAACTACCGCTTGTCCTGAAGTGTGAGTGGAACTACTCTCTTGCCCGATACTTTCTTATTTTGCTGTGTGGTATTCTAAGGGACTGTGTGTTATCCCTAAGACTTCGTTATTATGTTATTTATTTAACTCACACCAGTACCGTGTGTACTGACCCGTGTGATTTTATCACCGGGTGCGTTCTTCGTGGAGCGTAGCCGGATTTCTGTTTATTAAGAAATTTGAAGATGATAAAATGACATTTTCATAAAAAGAGCTATTCATGCCCATCCCCCAAAAACTTAGTTGCTAAATCTCGAGTGGATTTTTTTTACCTCTTTAAGTGTAGATGTTTGTAGTGGGTGGTGCATTATTTGGTTTTTGTGAAATTTAATAGTTATGTTGGTTTGATAAATAAATAAATAAATAAGTTAAAAAAAACAACTAATTTTAACATATTGTTTGTTCCAACCTCATTATACTAAAAAAATGTTCTAAAAGAGATTTTATGTGACACGAACGATCTTGTACAGGAAAAGTATCTTCACCAAACACTTGAATTGATGTATTGGTTCAATCATGAAACAAAAATTAATGTTTCCTTTTTTTATTTTTTATTAGAGAACAACACACTACCTGGACTTATTACAAACTCTTGAAAGAAAAGTACTTTCACCAGATACTTAGGACATGTTTGAGTCTATTGAAACATGACTAGACTTAAACTAAGTTTCACTTTATCTGATTTTTATGAAAATTAATAATATGTTGCTTCGATAAAGAACCAGTTTTTGAGTATTTTTAAGCTATATATAAGTAGCTACACAAATCCTGAGCAAAAAAAATAAATAATAATAAGTAGCTAAACAAACACTGAGAACACTACTGAACTGGTTCTTCTCTTAAATCACAAAACTGGTTAATAGGATGAGTAATACTTGGGACATAATCATTCACACAACTTTTTCTACACAACAAATAAATGTATCTATCTCTCTCCTGTGATGCCACTGTACCTCACAGTTGTTAGGAAACTGTGTTCCCAGAATCCATTGACAGCGCGTATAAGTTGGTACTGCAAAAAAATTACGTGAAAACTACAATAACCTTACAAGGGCGGAACTAGGGTTACCTTAAACTGCTAAAACGGATTGCTGTAGTAGACGAATCGAGAACACGGGCTCGATAACAGCTCACGATCTTCTACCGTATTCCTTTGCTGCCAGAATATCGAACTGAGTGTGGGCTCTTTTGAAATCCTTTCTATTTTCTGCTCTCCCTCTTTTACGCTCTCTTTTCTATTCTGAGTTATAATTCTCTATATAGAAAAACGCTAGCTGAGGAGAGAGCCAAAGCAGCATATATATAGGCTACGATAGGGACCATAAGAAGTCAATAAGGAATAGGCTTCCTTATGGAATTAGGAAACCCTAATTTGAACTGAATCAGATTTCTATTTCCATAAATTATAATTCATACCACTAAAGAATTATAATTGCACTCCTACCCTTATCTCAAAAATATATTTCGAGCTCCATGTTATTAAATACTTATTATCTCCCCATGTTAAGATTACAGATATCCATTAATTAAATATAATTACTGACAATCATATTTAATTAATTGCTTAAAATTCCTTGAGATCCTCTGCTTAACTTATCTGATATGTCGGATACAAAATCCATCTGCAGGGTTTGACATAATCAAAACTTATAAGCTTTCTCAAGGGGATATCATCAATCCCAAAATTGAGACATGGATTCCATCATTAATTAATATCCACCACACAATTAATATTGCCACCCAATCCAATGAGATATTGACCCATTTAAGGATCTCACCCTTTTAGGGATCAAAGTGTAAATATCAAATATACGTGTCTACAAATTAACTTAGGATTTAGAGCATAAGCACTCATAATGGCCATGAGGTATTAATTATCTTATAAGTCAGTATAAAGATAATTACCCCAAGTCAGTCCCGTTTAATACACAAAGTGTACCAGCATAGTGAGTTAAAACTATACCGTTTTCCGTAGTCAAGACAAACCTACTACAACACCATGCTGCAGTCCTACCGATGGTGTGTCCAATCCCATCTAAGACTGTAAACCAAAATCTTACATTCTATAATATCTGATGGCCTGATCTTCCGTGTGTAAGCCGAACTCTACACACCAAACCACCTACTATATAGAATGAGAGACACACATGCATAATATTAAATAAATAATATAATACAAACATTGCCCACACAGATTCTCATAAAAAAAATTGGATTAACTGATTTTATTAAATGAATAATAAATCAACTACATAAAGCATGACTTTTAGTATATATCCCTAACAACAGTAACACAGGATAGAGATAGACTGTAACATCCGTACCCGAAAAAAGGGTTAATCAACATATTAATATGCATTAGTTAATATAACTAGTGTATAAAATGGATTAAGGGGAGACATAGACTCGCCCATGAAAAAGTCTCAGTGAGGAGGGACAGGTTTGGAAGTGGGACCCAGTGAAGGGCCCGGATAATAACAGTTTGGGTTATATTGCTAAACATGCTAAATATGATAACTTTTAGTACCAGTTTGGATACCCATTTAAGGGCATAAATGAAAATGATTGATAATTAGTAGGTACGATAGCAACTTCACAAAATATTTGGGACCCACATTGGGATCCATACGGGACTTAGACAAAAACTCATTTAGCTAATTGGGTTATTAATGGAATATTTGGGGATTTCATAATAAGAACCTAAGAAATTTAGGAGGTGCAAATGAAAGGAAGCTAAAACTTGTTGACAACTCATTGCATAGATGGGTTTAGGTGTCATAAGAGTGTGTTTTCACTCTCAAATTCACAGAAATTAGATATAAAGTAGAGAAAAGAGGGAGCCGACGAGATTACGAGATGCCCTCGTCCAATTCTTGCTGTTCCGTCGCCGTCCGACGTCCAATTCGCGAACCGAAGCCGTATTCGGACTCGTGGAGGTGAGATAATCATTTCTATATCTTTCCTTTACGTTTTAATCATCGGATTTTGGTAGCTCACTCTAAGTGGTGACAAGCGGTTGTCGAAAACTTGTAGGAATTATTACAGAGTAGGATTTGGACAAGAATCGTTAAGGGATTCGCTTGTTTGGGGTAAAATCCATAAGAGGTGAGTGACTCTAATCCATGGGTTGAATGTATATTTGTGTTTAAAGTTATAATTTATGATGTATGATGTGATTATGATGTTAGCATATTCAATTATGTTGGTTAAAACATGATAGTGTAATTAGAAGTTTGATATGCTTAATTTTGTAAGAATTATCATACTTGAGATGGTTATGTGGTTATATGCTTATACGGGTTGAAGGAAGCCTTATGTTAGTTCACCGTGGATTTAATCCATAATAAGGAGACGTGGAAAGCCTAATCTGTGTAAGGGTACTCACCACACTAACTATGTAAAGGTGTGTGGGTAACGACCAGTTGTGCAAGGGTAAGTGAGATGGTGTGAATTAGAGGTGTTATATGCACATAAGGGTAAAATGCAAGAGCGACGTCACGGTGAATTGATATTTGGTCTTTTGAAAACTAAATAATATGTAGATTGTTGAATAGCTTTGCATTGAACATGATACATACACTCATACATGTAATTAGCTTTACTCAGTAAGCGAAAACTTAAACAAATATTATTTTCTGTTGTGGTTATTGAATAACCACCGCAGGTATGGCACGAGAGGAGGAAAGTAAATGATCGATACGACAGATTGAGCGTAGGGGTTATGAGATGTGTGTTAATATGTTTATCAATCTTGATGTATAAGTTTCCTAATGCAGCTTATGGTTTAGAGATGTATAGTTAACTCATGTGTTTGGAAAACTTGTAATATATAAGGTTCAATTTAGTGTTGGTTGTATCTTGTGGTATGAGTTGTGATATGATATCCAATGTGTGTATATGGGGAGAACTTTATAGATTATGTAACTTTGAAAAGGTAAACTAGATTTGGGGTCATTTGTTTAACAAATTATACTCATGTTGGGAAAATGTGATTTGAGGCATGTTTAAGCTCTCAGTTTGAGCATTATGATTTTTGTTATGTGGATTGCACTAGCAAACCACAAGTTCTATATATTGGGAGGGGACTTGGGATTTAACCAACTATGGATGTTAATTAGCTTGTTCTTTCTTATGCTTGTATGTTTATGTATATTGATTGGGAAAAATGAGAAGTTTGATGCAAGTTGATATTGCTAGTGAAGGATCAATGTGGGTTGAGTGTCAAAATACTTCTCAAATGTTTTGGAAACTCTTATGATGTTTGGTTGAAGCGTTGAGACTAGGGCCGCACAAAAAACCCGTTACCCGAAGACCCGAACCGACCCGAACCGATTGAGTCGGGTTGGGTCGGGTCTGAAATGAAATGGGTCGGGTCTGGTTCGGGTCCAGTTAAGAGATAAATATTTTGGGTCGATTCGGGTTGGGTCTGGGTCGGCTCGGGTCTGATCTGGTCCAGCCAATAGACAAAACTGTTTTTGCTAATTAATTCTTTATTTTTGTGACAAAGTACTCATTTTTCTTTTCATTATATCCATGAATATATAAAACATAACCACCTTATTAATTTTAACTTTTATAGGTTGCACATCATTATATCCATGAATATATAAAACATTATATTCACTTTCTAGATGGAATTAATTTTTATGACTCTCCGCCCTCATCAATCTTTTTAATAGATGTATTATACATAGATGAATAGGTATTCACTAATGAATATAAATAAAAATAATAACAAAATAAAATATAAGAAAAAATAAAAATTTTAAAAAAAAAAAAAAACTGGGTTGTGGACCAGACCCGACCCGAACAGAACCAAAGTAACTAGGTCAGGTCGGTCCGGGTCCAAATCTCATCAGGTCGGGTCTGGGTCTCAAAACATGGAACCATTCATAATCGGGTAGGTTCCGGTTCTGTAGAGACCCGACCCGACCCGACCCCGACCCGAACCATGTGCAGCCCTAGTTGAGACACTTGGGAGTGCTTTCCAAATGATTTTGGATGTGACTATAAGGATTGGTATGGTTTTAGCAAGTTCTGACAGAATTTTTACTCATATTTTAGCTAAGTGTTGAGGTGAGATGCAAGTTTGTATTAATCTCTTGAGTTTAATGGTTTCTTAGTGTTTGATTGAACTTATAAATGATTTTGGGATAGTTTTTTGAAGTGCCCATGAGGTTTGATTGGGTTTTGGTTATGTTTAGAACTTTTAAACAGGGGAAATCTGCTAAAAACTGAGTTCTGCAGAATCCGGATCGATTCGGGTCTTGGGCAGATCGATCCGGGGCATCTGGAGGAGCTAGAAATTTGATTCTGTCAATCCGGTTTTGGGGCGGATCGATCCGCTGGCCTGTTTTCGGCCAGACGGCTTTTACAGAAACGGACATAACTCTCTCTAGAAAATTCAGATTCGCGCGCCGTTTTTTGCGTTGGAACCGGAACTCAATGATCTATCTTTTGGTATAAAATTTACTGTACTTTATTTATAACCATTTTGCCCTTGAGACTATTTTTATCAAAATAATGTCATTTTATGTTGTTAAATTCATATTTTTCTTAAGGATTTGCATGTTTTCTTTGCGAATTAGTATAGTGGGGCGCTTGTAGCATTGTTACACGTATCCTAATCCGCTTGAAGCGGGTTGGGGTGTGACATAGATACATTTATTGGGTTGTGTAGAAAAAGTTGTGTGAATGGTTGTGTCCGGAGAGAGATAGACACATTTATTGGATTATGTCAAAAAAGTAGTGTGAATGGTTATGTTCCAAGTATTACTATATGCCCAAACAAACAATATTTGAGATTGTTTAATCAACTACAACAATGCTAAGGGCACTAACAAATTTCACTAACATTCACACCCACACTCTATCTCTCTCCTAGTCGCACTTTGGATCTACTGTGGACCCCACAGTGCCACTAGGAGAGAGATAGAGTGTAGGTGTGAGTGTTAGTAGAATTTGTTAGTGCCCAAATATTACTCAATCAACTAATAAGAACTGCAAAGTCGTGGAGTATTTTAATTCCCAAACAGCCCCTAAATTTTGTTTTTTTTTTTTAAGCTAAGAAAAAAAAAACCGCAAAGTGGTGGAGTATTTGAATTCCCAAACAGCCCCTAAATTTCGTTTTTTTTTTTAAGCTAAGAACCCCTAAATTAACCAATTCCCTTGTGGCCGGATGGCAAGGACTCTGGGTGTTATACCTAGAGGTCTCAAGTTCGAATCTCAAGGGGTGGCCACAAGTGATTCACCCGGACGCCCTGACCTCGTGGGATTAGTCGAGGTGCGCTCAAACTGACCCGAACACCCACGGTTACCAAAAAAAAACCCCTAAATTTCGTAAAACGTTGAATTTAAGTGCTTCTGGTTCTGATTTATTTGTTGATACAGTTTTTTGTTTTTGGCGGTCATCCCGTTTGAATTTATTACTACTACTATACTACTTACTTTAGGCGAAGCGGTCGGTGGTCGGCGTCGTCGCCATCTCTCTCTCTCTTTCTCTCCATTTATATACGAGTATTAAAAAAAAACCTTGGAGCTCGAACAAGTTGTGCACTGTATCACTTCAAAAACCCTAGAAGACAACATGAAGACCAAGTAACCGTTGAAGCAACTGAAGCTCTCTGTTCCTGAACAAGAAACCTCTATCACTAGCTTCTTGTAAGCAATTTCCGATTTGACCACATTTAGTTTGTTGGTCTTGCAATTCTGTTTTCATTTTTCTCTGCTCTGTTGATGGATTTAATCTTTTTGAATTGCATCGAAATTGATCTCATTTAGGATCCCTAATTTCAGCTTGTCATCATCATCCTGAAATATGATGCAATGGTATATCAATATGTGTGTGTATAAATCGTTGAATTTCAGGACTGTAAGTGGTACATTTCACGATGGCGATCTCCTCTTAAACCAGAAAGGTTTGCGGCTCATTTCCGTAGAGAAGGAATCTCGTGTAAGTTCTATTCCAATCGGTTCTCGCATCTTTGCCTTTTTTCAATCAAGAATCTGCATTTGTGCTATTTTTCTGCTAACCCATTCTCACTCAATGTTCTGCCCCAATACATATTTTGAATGGTTTGGTTGTTTTTTTTGGGTTACACTGTTTCAACCCATTTATAATGCGGTTCACATTATTAAACCCTTCCAATTCTGCCAGTAAAGATTATATTTTGACCGTGTCTTAAGCTTGTATTTACAGGTAGTGATCTACGATAAAGTATCCCTATGGATACCAAATTTTGATGTGTACTGTTCAGTGTTCAGACATTGTTTCAGATTAAATAAGGGGTACTTTAGCAAATAGTAGGACTTGGTGTTTACGGTAGTAGAGATTTGATGTTGGAATTTCAGTTTTGTATGTTACTTAAGACTTCAAATTTATGTTGCGTAAGTAATAAGATAAGATGAGATGTGATTAGCTTTACTCAGTAAGCGAAAACTTAAACAAATATTATTTTCTGTTGTGGTTATTGAATAACCACCGCAGGTATGGCACGAGAGGAGGAAAGTAAATGATCGATACGACGGATTGAGCGTGGGGGTTATGAGATGTGTGTTCATATGTTTATCAATCTTGATGTATAAGTTTCCTAATGCAGCTTATGGTTTAGAGATGTATAGTTAATTACTCATGTGTTTGGAAAACTTGTAATATATAAGGTTCAATTTAGTGTTGGTTGTATCTTGTGGTATGAGTTGTGATATGATATCCAATGTGTGTATATGGGGAGAACTTTATAGATTATGTAACTTTGAAAAGGTAAACTAGATTTGGGGTCATTTGTTTAACAAATTATACTCATGTTGGGAAAATGTGATTTGAGGCATGTTTAAGCTCTCAGTTTGAGCATTATGATTTTTGTTATGTGGATTGCACTAGCAAACCACAAGTTCTATATATTGGGAGGGGATTTGGGATTTAACCAACTCTGGATGTTAATTAGCTTGTTCTTTCTTATGCTTGTATGTTTATGTCTATTGATTGCGGAAAATGACAAGTTTGATGCAAGTTGATATTGCTATTGAAGGATCAATGTGGGTTGAGTGTCAAAATAATTCCCAAATGTTTTAAAATGTTTTGGAAATACTTATGATGTTTGGTTGAAGCGTTGAGACACTTGGGAGTGCTTTCCAAATGATTTTGGATGTGACTATAAGGATTGGTATGGTTTTAGCAAGTTTTGACAGAATTTTTACTCATATTTAGCTAAGTGTTGAGGTGAGATGGCAGTTTGTATTGATCTCTTGAGTTTAATGGTTTCTTAGTGTTTGATTGAACTTATAAATGATTTTGGGATAGTTTTTTGAAGTGCGCATGAGGTTTGATTGGGTTTTGGTTATGTTTAGAACTTTTAAACAGGGGAAATCTGCTAAAAACTGAGTTCTGCAGAATTCGGATCGATTCGGGTCTTGGGCAGATCGATCCGGGGCATCTGGATGGAGGAGCTAGAAATTTGATTTTGTCAATCCGATTTTGGGGCGGATCGATCCGCTGGCCTTTTTCGGCCAGACGGCTTTTACAGAAACGGACATAACTCTCTCTAGAAAATTCAGATTCGCGCGCCGTTTTTTGCGTTGGAATCGGAACTCAATGATCTATCTTTTGGTATAAAATTTACTGTACTTTATTTATAACCATTTTGCCCTTGAGACTATTTTTATCAAAATAATGTCATTTTATGTTGTTAAATTCATATATTTCTTAAGGATTTGCATGTTTTATTTGCGAATTAGTATAGTGGGGCGCTTGTAGCATTGTTACACGTATCCTAATCAGCTTGAAGCGGGTTGGGGTGTGACATAGATGCATTTATTGGGTTGTGTAGAAAAAGTTGTGTGAATGGTTGTGTCCGGAGAGAGATAGACACATTTATTGGATTATGTAAAAAAAGTAGTGTGAATGGTTATGTTCCAAGTATTACTATATGCCCAAACAAACAATATTTGAGATTGTATAATCAACTACAACAATGCTAAGGGCACTAACAAATTTCACTAACATTCACACCCACACTTTATTTCTCTCCTAGTCGCACTTTGGATCTACTGTGGACCCCACAGTGCCACTAGGAGAGAGATAGAGTGTGGGTGTGATTGTTAGTAGAATTTGTTAGTAACCCAAATATTACTCAATCAACTAATAAGAACCGCAAAGTGGTGGAGTATTTGAATTCCCAAACAGCCCCTAAAATTCGTTTTTTTTTTTAAGCTAAGAAAAAAAAAACCGCAAAGTGGTGGAGTATTTGAATTCCCAAACAGCCCCTAAATTTTGTTTTTTTTTTTTTTTTTAAGCTAAGAACCCCTAAATTAACCAATTCCCTTGTGGCCGGATGGCAAGGACTCTGGGTGTAATACCTAGAGGTCTCAAGTTCGAATCTCAAGGGGGTGGCTACAAGTGATTCACCCGGACGCCCTGACCTCGTGGGATTAGTCGAGGTGCGCTCAAACTGACCAGAACACCCACGGTTACCCAAAAAAAAAACCCCTAAATTTCGTTAAACGTTGAATTTAAGTGCTTCTGGTTCTGATTTATTTGTTGATACAGTTTTTTTGTTTTTGGCGGTCATACCGTTTAAATTTATTACTACTACTATACTACTTACTTTAGGCGAAGCGGTCGGTGGTCGGCGTCGTCGCCATCTCTCTCTCTCTCTCTCTCTCTCTCTCTCTCTCTCTCTCTCTCTCTCTCCATTTATATACGAGCATTAAAAAAAACCTTGGAGCTCGAACAAGTTGTGCACTGTATCACTTCAAAAACCCTAGAAGACAACATGAAGACCAATAAGTGTTGAAGCAACTGAAGCTCTCGGTTCCTGAACAAGAAACCTCTATCACTAGCTTCTTGTAAGCAATTTCCGATTTAACCACATTTAGTTTGTTGGTCTTGCAATTCAGTTTTCATTTTTCTCTGCTCTGTTGATGGATTTGATCTTTTTGAATTGCATCGAAATTGATCTTATTTAGGATCCCTAATTTCAGCTTGTCATCATCATCCTGAAATATGATGCAATGGTATATCAATATGTACGTGTATAAATCGTTGAATTTCAGGACTGCAAGTGGTACATTTCACGATGGCGATCTCCTCTTAAACCAGAAAGGTTTGCGGCTCATTTCCGTAGAGAAGGAATCTCGTGTAAGTTCTATTCCTATCGATTCTCGCATCTTTGCCTTTTTTCAATCATGAATCTGCATTTGTGCTATTTTTCTGCTAACCCATTCTCACTCATTGTTCTACCCCAATACATATTTTGAATGGTTTGGTTGTTTTTTTTGGGTTACACTGCTTCAACCCATTTATAATGCGGTTCACATTATTAAACCCTTCCAATTCTGCGATTAAAGATTAAATTTTGACTGTGTCTTAAGCTTGTATTTACAGGTAGTGATCTACGATAAAGTATCCCTACGGATACCAAAATTTTGATGTGTACTGTTCAGTGTTCAGACATTGTTTCAGATTAAATAAGGGGTACTTTAGCAAATAGTAGGACTTGGTGTTTACGGTAGTAGAGATTTGATGTTGGAATTTCAGTTTTGTATGTTACTTAAGACTTCAAATTTATGTTGCGTAAGCAATAAGATAAGATGAGATGTGATTAGCTTT
Source organism: Hydrangea macrophylla (assembly GCA_033977485.1). Classification (NCBI taxonomy): domain Eukaryota; kingdom Viridiplantae; phylum Streptophyta; class Magnoliopsida; order Cornales; family Hydrangeaceae; genus Hydrangea; species Hydrangea macrophylla. The sequence continues at coordinate 93,920,115 of CM066988.1, read as the reverse complement.
ACTCAGTAAGCGAAAACTTAAACAAATATTATTTTCTGTTGTGGTTATTGAATAACCACCGCAGGTATGGCACGAGAGGAGGAAAGTAAATGATCGATACGACGGATTGAGCGTGGGGGTTATGAGATGTGTGTTAATATGTTTATAAATCTCGATGTATAAGTTTCCTAATGCAGCTTATGGTTTAGAGATGTATAGTTAACTTATGTGTTTGGAAAACTTGTAATATATAAGGTTCAATTTAGTGTTGGTTGTATCTTGTGGTATGAGTTGTGATATGATATCCAATGTGTGTATATGGGGAGAACTTTATAGATTATGTAACTTTGAAAAGGCAAACTAGATTTGGGGTCATTTGTTTAACAAATTATACTCATGTTGGGAAAATGTGATTTGAGGCATGTTTAAGCTCTCAGTTTGAGCATTATGAGTTTTGTTATGTGGATTGCACTAGCAAACCACAAGATCTGTATATTGGGAGGGGACTTGGGATTTAACCAACTATGGATGTTAATTAGCTTGTTCTTTCTTATGCTTGTATGTTTATGTATATTGATTGGGGAAAATGAGAAGTTTGATGCAAGTTGATATTGCTAGTGAAGGATCAATGTGGGTTGAGTGTCAAAATACTTCTCAAATGTTTTAAAATGTTTTGGAAACACTTATGATGTTTGGTTGAAGCGTTGAGACACTTGGGAGTGCTTTCCAAATGATTTTCGATGTGACTATAAGGATTGGTATGGTTTTAGCAAGTTTTGACAGAATTTTTACTCATATTTAGCTAAGTGTTGAGGTGAGATGCAAGTTTGTATTAATCTCTTGAGTTTAATGGTTTCTTAGTGTTTGATTGAACTTATAAATGATTTTGGGATAGTTTTTTGAAGTGCCCATGAGGTTTGATTGGGTTTTAATTATATTTAGAACTTTTAAACAGGGGAAATCTGCTAAAAACTGAGTTCTGCAGAATCCGGATCGATTCGGGTCTTGGGCAGATCGATCCGGGGCATCAGGATGGAGGAGCTAGAAATTTGATTCTGTCAATCCGGTTTTGGGGCAGATCGATCCCCTGGCCTGTTTTCGGCCAGACGGCTTTTACAGAAACGGACATAACTCTCTCTATAAAATTCAGATTCGCGCACCGTTTTTTGCGTTGGTACCGGAACTCAATGATCTATCTTTTGGTATAAAATTTACTGTACTTTATTTATAACCATTTTTCCCTTGAGACTATTTTTATCAAAATAATGTCATTTTATGTTGTTAAATTCATATTTTTCTTTAGGATTTGCATGTTTTATTTGCGAATTATTATAGTGGGGCGCTTGTAGCATTGTTACACGTATCCTAATCCGCTTGAAGCGGGTTGGGGTGTGACATAGATACATTTATTGGGTTGTGTAGAAAAAGTTGTGTGAATGGTTGTGTCCGGAGAGAGATAGACACATTTATTGGATTATGTAAAAAAAGTAGTGTGAATGGTTATGTTCCAAGTATTACTATATGCCCAAACAAACAATATTTAAGATTGTATAATCAACTACAACAATGCTAAGGGCACTAACAAATTTCACTAACATTCACACCCATACTCTATCTCTCTCCTAGTCGCACTTTGGATCTACTGTGGACCCCACAGTGCCACTAGGAGAGAGATAGAGTGTGGGTGTGAGTGTTAGTAGAATTTGTTAGTGCCCCAAATATTACTCAATCAACTAATAAGAACCGCAAAGTGGTGGAGTATTTGAATTCCCAAACAGCCCCTAAATTTCATTTTTTCTTTTAAGCTAAGAAAAAAAAAACCACAAAGTGGGGGAGTATTTGAATTCCCAAACAGCCCCTAAATTTTCATTTTTTTTTTAAGCTAAGAACCCCTAAATTAACCAATTCCCTTGTGGCCGGATGGCAAGGCCTCTGGGTGTAATACCTAGAGGTCTCAAGTTTGAATCTTAAGGGGGTGGCCACAAGTGATTCACCCGGACGCCCTGACCTCGTGGGATTAGTCGAGGTGCGCTCAAACTGACCCGAACACCCATGGTTACCTAAATTTCATTAAACGTTGAATTTAAGTGCTTCTGGTTCTGATTTATTTGTTGATACAATTTTTTTTTTTGGCGGTCATCCCGTTTTAATTTATTACTACTACTATACTACTTACTTTAGGCGAAGCGGTCGGTGGTCGGTGTCGTCGCCATCTCTCTCTCTCTCTCTCTCTCTCTCTCTCTCTCTCTCTCTCTCTCTCTTTCTCCATTTATATACGAGTATTAAAAAAAACCTTGGAGCTCGAACAAGTTGTGCACTGTATCACTTCAAAAACCCTAGAAGACAACATGAAGACCAAGAAGCCGTTGAAGCAACTGAAGCTCTCTGTTCCTGAACAAGAAACCTCTATCACTACCTTCTTGTAAGCAATTTCCGATTTGACCACCTTTAGTTTGTTGGTCTTGTAATTCAGTTTTCATTTTTCTCTGCTCTGTTGATGGATTTGATCTTTTTGAATTGCATCGAAATTGATCTCATTTAGGATCCCTAATTTCAGCTTGTCATCATCATCCTGAAATATGATGCAATGGTATATCAATATGTGTGTGTATAAATCGTTGAATTTCAGGACTGCAAGTGGTACATTTCACGATGGCGATCTCCTCTTAAACCAGAAAGGTTTGCGGCTCATTTCCGTAGAGAAGGAATCTCGTGTAAGTTCTATTCCAATCGGCTCTCGCATCTTTGCCTTTTTTCAATCAAGAATCTGCACTTGTGCTATTTTTCTGCTAACCCATTCTCACTCATTGTTCTGCCCCAATACATATTTTGAATTGTTTGGTTGTTTTTTTTGGGTTACACTGTTTCAACCCATTTATAATGCGGTTCACATTATTAAACCCTTCCAATTTTGCAAATAAAGATTAAATTTTGACCGTGTCTTAAGCTTGTATTTACAGGTAGTGATCTACGATAAAGTATCCCTATGGATACTAAAATTTTGATGTGTATTGTTCAGTGTTCAGACATTGTTTCAGATTAAATAAGGGGTACTTTAGCAAATAGTAGGACTTGGTGTTTACGGTAGTAGAGATTTGATGTTGGAATTTCAGTTTTGTATGTTACTTAAGACTTCAAATTTATGTTGCGTAAGCAATAAGATAAGATGAGATGAGATTAGCTTTACTCAGTAAGCGAAAACTTAAACAAATATTATTTTCTATTGTGGTTATTGAATAACCACCGCACGTATGGCACGAGAGGAGGAAAGTAAATGATCGATACGACGGATTGAGCGTGGGGGTTATGAGATGTGTGTTAATATGTTTATAAATCTCGATGTATCAGTTTCCTAATGCAGCTTATGGTTTAGAGATGTATAGTTAACTCATGTGTTTGGAAAACTTGTAATATATAAGGTTCAATTTAGTGTTGGTTGTATCTTGTGGTATGAGTTGTGATATGATATCCAATGTATGCATATGGGGAGAACTTTATAGATTATGTAACTTTGAAAAGGCAAACTAGATTTGGGGTCATTTGTTTAACAAATTATACTCATGTTGGGAAAATGTGATTTGAGGCATATTTAAGCTCTCAGTTTGAGCATTATGAGTTTTGTTATGTGGATTGCACTAGCAAACCACAAGTTCTATATATTGGGAGGGGACTTGGGATTTAACCAACTATGGATGTTAATGAGCTTGTTCTTTCTTATGCTTGTATGTTTATGTATATTGATTGGGGAAAATGAGAAGTTTGATGCAAGTTGATATTGCTAGTGAAGGATCAATGTGGGTTGAGTGTCAAAATACTTCTCAAATGTTTTAAAATGTTTTGGAAACTCTTATGATGTTTGGTTGAAGCATTGAGACACTTGGGAGTGCTTTCCAAATGATTTTGGATGTAAATATAAGGATTGGTATGGTTTTAGCAAGTTTTGACAGAATTTTTACTCATATTTAGCTAAGTGTTGAGGTGAGATGCAAGTTTGTATTAATCTCTTGAGTTTAATGCTTTCTTAGTGTTTGATTGAACTTATAAATGATTTTGGGATAGTTTTTTGAAGTGCCCATGAGGTTTGATTGGGTTTTGGTTATGTTTAGAACTTTTAAACAGGGGAAATCTGCTAAAAACTAAGTTCTGCAGAATCCGAATCGATTCGGATCTTGGGCAGATCGATCCGGGGCATCTGGATGGAGGAGCTAGATATTTGATTCTGTCAATCCGGTTTTGGGGCGGATCGATCCGCTGGCCTGTTTTCGGCCAGACGGTTTTTACAGAAAAGGACATAACTCTCTCTAGAAAATTCAGATTCGCGCGCCGTTTTTTGCGTTGGAACCGGAACTCAATGATCTATCTTTTGGTATAAAATTTGTTGTACTTTATTTATAACCATTTTGCCCTTGAGACTATTTTTATCAAAATAATGTCATTTTATGTTGTTAAATTCATATTTTTCTTAAGGATTTGCATGTTTTCTTTGCGAATTAGTATAGTGGGGCGCTTGTAGCATTGTTACACGTATCCTAATCCGCTTGAAGCGGGTTGGGGTGTGACATAGATACATTTATTGGGTTGTGTAGAAAAAGTTGTGTGAATGGTTGTGTCCGGAAAGAGATAGACACATTTATTGGATTATGTAAAAAAAGTAGTGTGAATGGTTATGTTCCAAGTATTACTATATGCCCAAACAAACAATATTTGAGATTGTATAATCAACTACAACAATGCTAAGGGCACTAACAAATTTCACTAACATTCACACCCACACTCTATCTCTCTCCTAGTCGCACTTTGGATCTACTGTGGACCCCACAGTGCCACTAGGAGAGAGATAGAGTGTGGGTGTGAGTGTTAGTAGAATTTGTTAGTGCCCCAAATATTACTCAATCAACTAATAAGAACCGCAAAGTGGTGGAGTATTTGAATTCCCAAACAGCCCCTAAATTTCGTTTTTTTTTTTCAGCTAAGAAATAAAAAACCGCAAAGTGGTGGAGTATTTGAATTCCCAAACAGCCCCTAAATGTCGTTTTTTTTTTAAAGCTAAGAACCCCTAAATTAACCAATTCCCTTGTGGCCGGATGGCAAGGCCTCTGGGTTTTATACCTAGAGGTCTCAAGTTCGAATCTTAAGGGGGTGGCCACAACTGATTCACCCGGACGCCCTGACCTCGTGGGATTAGTCGAGGTGCGCTCAAACTGCCCCGAACACCCACGGTTACGAAAAAAAAAACCTTAATTTCGTTAAACGTTGAATTTAAGTGCTTCTGGTTCTGATTTATTTGTTGATACAGTTTTTTGTTTTTGGCAGTCATCCCGTTTGAATTTATTACTACTACTATACTACTTACTTTAGGCGAAGCGGTCGGTGGTCGGCGTCGTCGCCATCTCTCTCTCTCTTTCTATCCATTTATATACGAGTATTAAAAAAAAACCTTGGAGCTCGAACAAGTTGTGCACTGTATCACTTCAAAAACCCTAGAAGACAACATGAAGACCAAGTAACCGTTGAAGCAACTGAAGCTCTCTGTTCCTGAACAAGAAACCTCTATCACTAGCTTCTTGTAAGCAATTTCCGATTTGACCACATTTAGTTTGTTGGTCTTGCAATTCTGTTTTCATTTTTCTCTGCTCTGTTGATGGATTTAATCTTTTTGAATTGCATCGAAATTGATCTCATTTAGGATCCCTAATTTCAGCTTGGCATCATCATCCTGAAATATGATGCAATGGTATATCAATATGTGTGTGTATAAATCGTTGAATTTCAGGACTGTAAGTGGTACATTTCACGAGGGCGATCTCCTCTTAAACCAGAAAGGTTTGCGGCTCATTTCCGTAGAGAAGGAATCTCGTGTAAGTTCTATTCCAATCGGTTCTCGCATCTTTGCCTTTTTTCAATCAAGAATCTGCATTTGTGCTATTTTTCTGCTAACCCATTCTCACTCATTGTTATGCCCCAATACATATTTTGAATGGTTTGGTTGTTTTTTTTGGGTTACACTGTTTCAACCCATTTATAATGCGGTTCACATTATTAAACCCTTCCAATTCTGCCAGTAAAGATTAAATTTTGACCGTGTCTTAAGCTTGTATTTACAGGTAGTGATCTACGATAAAGTATCCCTATGGATACCAAAATTTTGATGTGTACTGTTCAGTGTTCAGACATTGTTTCAGATTAAATAAAGGGTACTTTAGCAAATAGTAGGACTTGGTGTTTAAGGTAGTAGAGATTTGATGTTGGAATTTCAGTTTTGTATGTTACTTAAGACTTCAAATTTATGTTGCGTAAGCAATAAGATAAGATGAGATGTGATTAGCTTTACTCAGTAAGCGAAAACTTAAACAAATATTATTTTCTGTTGTGGTTATTGAATAACCACCGCAGGTATGGCACGAGAGGAGGAAAGTAAATGATCGATACAACGGATTGAGCATGGGGGTTATGAGATGTGTGTTAATATGTTTATAAATCTCAATGTATAAGCTTCCTAATGCAGCTTATGGTTTAGAGATGTATAGTTAACTCATGTGTTTGGAAAACTTGTAATATATAAGGTTCAATTTAGTGTTGGTTGTATCTTGTGGTATGAGTTGTGATATGATATCCAATGTGTGTATATGGGGAGAACTTTATAGATTATGTAACTTTGAAAAGGCAAACTAGATTTGGGGTCATTTGTTTAACAAGTTATACTCATGTTGGGAAAATGTGATTTGAGGCATGTTTAAGCTCTCAGTTTGAGCATTATGAGTTTTTTTATGTGGATTGCACTACCAAACCACAAGTTCTATATATTGGGAGGGGATTTGGGATTTCACCAACTATGGATGTTAATTAGCTTGTTCTTTCTTATGCTTGTATGTTTATGTCTATTGATTGGGGAAAATGAGAAGTTTGATGCAAGTTGATATTGCTAGTGAAGGATCAATGTGGGTTGAGTGTCAAAATACTTCCCAAATGTTTTAAAATGTTTTGGAAATACTTATGATGTTTGGTTGAAGCGTTGAGACACTTGGGAGTGCTTTCCAAATGATTTTGGATGTGACTATAAGGATTGGTATGGTTTTAGCAAGTTTTGACAGAATTTTTACTCATATTTAGCTAAGTGTTGAGGTGAGATGGCAGTTTGTATTGATCTCTTGAGTTTAATGGTTTCTTAGTGTTTGATTGAACTTATAAATGATTTTGGGATAGTTTTTTGAAGTGCCCATGAGGTTTGATTGGGTTTTGGTTATGTTTAGAACTTTTAAACAGGGGAAATCTGCTAAAAACTGAGTTCTGCAGAATCCGGATCGATTCGGGTCTTGGGCAGATCGATCAGGGGCATCTGGATGAAGGAGCTAGAAATTTGATTCTGTCAATCCGGTTTTGGGGCGGATCGATCCGCTGGCCTGTTTTCGGCCAGACGGCTTTTACAGACACGGACATAACTCTCTCTAAAAAATTCAGATTCGCGCGCCGTTTTTTGCGTTGGAACCGGAACTCAATGATCTATCTTTTGGTAAAAAATTTACTGTACTTTATTTATAACCATTTTTGCCCTTGAGAATATTTTTATCAAAATAATGTCATTTTATGTTGTTAAATTCATATTTTTCTTAAGGATTTGCATGTTTTCTTTGCGAATTAGTATAGTGGGGCGCTTGTAGCATTGTTACACGTATCCTAATCCGTTTGAAGCGGGTTGGGGTGTGACATAGATACATTTATTGGGTTGTGTAGAAAAAGTTGTGTGAATGGTTGTGTCCGGAGATAGATAGACACATTTATTGGATTATGTCAAAAAAGTAGTGTGAATGGTTATGTTCCAAGTATTACTATATGCCCAAATAAACTATATTTGAGATTGTATAATCAACTACAACAATGCTAAGGGCACTAACAAATTTCACTAACATTCACACCCACACTCTATCTCTCTCCTAGTCGCACTTTGGATCTACTGTGGACCCCACAGTGCCACTAGGAGAGAGATAGAGTGTGGGTGTGAGTGTTAGTAGAATTTGTTAGTGCCCCAAATATTACTCAATCAACTAATAAGAACTGCAAAGTGGTGGAGTATTTGAATTCCCAAACAACCCCTAAATTTCGTTTTTTCATTTAAGCTAAGAAAAAAAAAACCACAAAGTGGTGGAGTATTTGAATTCCCAAACAGCCCCTAAATTTTGTTTTTTTTTTAAGCTAAGAACCCCTAAATTAACCAATTCCCTTGTGGCCGGATGGCAAGGACTCTGGGTGTTATACCTAGAGGTCTCAAGTTCGAATCTCAAGGGTGGCCACAAGTGATTTACCCGGACGCCCTGACCTCGTGGGATTAGTCGAGGTGCGCTCAAACTGACCCGAACACCCATGGTTACCAAAAAAAAACCCCCTAAATTTCGTTAAACGTTGAATTTAAGTGATTCTGGTTCTGATTTATTTGTTGATACAGTTTTTTGTTTTTGGCAGTCATCCCGTTTGAATTTATTACTACTACTATACTACTTACTTTAGGCGAAGCGGTCGGTGGTCGGCATCGTCGCCATCTCTCTCGCTCTCTCTCTCTCTCTCTCTCTCTCTCTCTCTCCATTTATATACGAGTATTAAAAAAAACCTTGGAGCTCGAACAAGTTGTGCACTGTATCACTTCAAAAACCCTAGAAGACAACATGAAGACCAAGAAGCCGTTGAAGCAACTGAAGCTCTTTGTTCCTGAACAAGAAACCTCTATCACTAGCTTCTTGTAAGCAATTTCCGATTTGACCACCTTTAGTTTATTGGTCTTGCAATTCAGTTTTCATTTTTCTCTGCTCTGTTGATGGATTTGATCTTTTTGAATTGCATCGAAATTGATCTCATTTAGGATCCCTAATTTCAGCTTGTCATCATCATCCTGAAATATGATGCAATGGTATATCAATATGTGTGTGTATAAATCGTTGAATTTCAGGACTGCAAGTGGTACATTTCACGATGGCGATCTCCTCTTAAACCAGAAAGGTTTGCGGCTCATTTCCGTAGAGAATGAATCTCGTGTAAGTTCTATTCCAATCGGTTCTCGCATCTTTGCCTTTATTCATTCAAGAATCTGCATTTGTGCTATTTTTCTGCTAACCCATTCTCACTCATTGTTATACCCCAATACATATTTTGAATGGTTTGGTTGTTTTTTTTGGGTTACACTGTTTCAACCCATTTATAATGCGGTTCACATTATTAAACCCTTCCAATTCTGCCAGTAAAGATTATATTTTGACCGTGTCTTAAGCTTGTATTTACAGGTAGTGATCTACGATAAAGTATCCCTATGGATACCAAATTTTGATGTGTACTGTTCAGTGTTCAGACATTGTTTCAGATTAAATAAGGGGTACTTTAGCAAATAGTAGGACTTGGTGTTTACGGTAGTAGAGATTTGATGTTGGAATTTCAGTTTTGTATGTTACTTAAGACTTCAAATTTATGTTGCGTAAGCAATAAGATAAGATGAGATGTGATTAGCTTTATTCAGTAAGCGAAAACTTAAACAAATATTATTTTCTGTTGTGGTTATTGAATAACCACCGCAGGTATGGCACGAGAGAAGGAAAGTAAATGATCGATACGACGGATTGAGCGTGGGGGTTATGAGATGTGTGTTAATATGTTTATCAATATTGATGTATAAGTTTCCTAATGCAGCTTATGGTTTAGAGATGTATAGTTAATTACTCATGTGTTTGGAAAACTTGTAATATATAAGGTTCAATTTAGTGTTGGTTGTATCTTGTGGTATGAGTTGTGATATGATATCCAATGTGTGTATATGGGGAGAACTTTATAGATTATGTAACTTTGAAAAGGCAAACTAGATTTGGGGTCATTTGTTTAACAAATTATACTCATGTTGGGAAAATGTGATTTGAGGCATGTTTAAGCTCTCAGTTTGAGCATTATGAGTTTTGTTATGTGGATTGCACTACCAAACCACAAGTTCTATATATTGGGAGGGGATTTGGGATTTAACCAACTATGGATGTTAATTAGCTTGTTCTTTCTTATGCTTGTATGTTAATGTCAATTGATTGGGGAAAATGACAAGTTTGATGCAAGTTGATATTGCTAGTGAAGGATCAATGTGGGTTGAGTGTCAAAATACTTCCCAAATGTTTTAAAATGTTTTGGAAATACTTATGATGTTTGGTTGAAGCGTTGAGACACTTGGGAGTGCTTTCCAAATGATTTTGGATGTGACTATAAGGATTGGTATGGTTTTAGCAAGTTTTGACAGAATTTTTACTCATATTTAGCTAAGTGTTGAGGTGAGATGGCAGTTTGTATTGATCTCTTGAGTTTAATGGTTTCTTAGTGTTTGATTGAACTTATAAATGATTTTGGGATAGTTTTTTGAAGTGCCCATGAGGTTTGATTGGGTTTTGGTTATGTTTAGAACTTTTAAACAGGGGAAATCTGCTAAAAACTGAGTTCTGCAGAATCCGGATCGATTCGGGTCTTGGGCAGATCGATCCGGGGCATCTGGATGGAGGAGCTAGAAATTTGATTCTGTCAATCCGGTTTTGGGGCGGATCGATCCGCTGGCCTGTTTTCGGCCAGACGGCTTTTACAGAAACGGACATAACTCTCTCTAGAAAATTCAGATTCGCGCGCTGTTTTTTGCGTTGGAACCGGAACTCAATGATTTATCTTTTGGTATAAAATTTGCTGTACTTTATTTATAACCATTTTGCCCTTGAGAATATTTTTATCAAAATAATGTCATTTTATGTTGTTAAATTCATATTTTTCTTAAGGATTTGCATGTTTTCTTTGCGAATTAGTATAGTGGGGCGCTTGTAGCATTGTTACACGTATCCTAATCCGCTTGAAGCGGGTTGGGGTATGACATAGATACATTTATTGGGTTGTGTAAAAAAAGTTGTGTGAATGGTTGTGTCCGGAGAGAGATAGACACATTTATTGGATTATGTAAAAAAAGTAGTGTGAATGGTTATGCTCCAAGTATTACTATATGCCCAAACAAATAATATTTGAGATTGTATAATCAACTACAACAGTGCTAAGGGCACTAACAAATTTCACTAACATTCACATCCACACTCTATCTCTCTCCTAGTCGCACTTTGGATCTACTGTGGACCCCACAGTGCCACTAGGAGAGAGATAGAGTGTGGGTGTGAGTGTTAGTAGAATTTGTTAGTGCCCCAAATATTACTCAATCAACTAATAAGAACCGCAAAGTGGTGGAGTATTTGAATTCCCAAACAGCCCTTAAATTTCATTTTTTTTAAGCTAAGAAAAAAAAAACCGCAAAGTGGTGGAGTACTAGAATTCCCAAACAGCCCCTAAATTTATTTTTTTTTTTTAAAGCTAAGAACCCCTAAATTAACCAATTCCCTTGTGGCCGAATGGCAAGGCCTCTGGGTGTTATACCTAGAGGTCTCAAGTTCGAATCTCAAGGGGGTGGCCACAAGTGATTCACCCGGACGCTCTGACTTCGTGGGATTAGTCGAGGTGCGCTCAAACTGACCCGAACACCCATGGTTACCAAAAAAAAAACCCCTAATTTTCGTTAAACGTTGAATTTAAGTCCTACTGGTTCTGATTTATTTGTTGATACAATTTTTTGTTTTTGGCGGTCATCCCGTTTGAATTTATTACTACTACTATACTACTTACTTTAGGCGAAGCGGTCGGTGGTCGGCGTCGTCGCCATCTCTCTCTCTCTCTCTCCATTTATATACGAGTATTAAAAAAAACCTTGGAGCTCGAACAAGTTGTGCACTGTATCACTTCAAAAACCCTAGAAGACAACATGAAGACCAAGGAGCCGTTGAAGCAACTGAAGCTCTCTGTTCCTGAACAAGAATTCTCTATCACTAGCTTCTTGTAAGCAATTTCCGATTTGACAACATTTAGTTTGTTGGTCTTGCATTTCAGTTTTCATTTTTCTCTGCTCTGTTGATGGATTTGATCTTTTTGAATTGCATCGAAATTGATCTCATTTAGGATCCCTAATTTCAGCTTGTCATCATCATCCTGAAATATGATGCAATGGTATATCAATATGTGTGTATATAAATCGTTGAATTTCAGGACTGGAAGTGGTACATTTCACGATGGCGATCTCCTCTTAAACCAGAAAGGTTTGCAGCTCATTTCCGTAGAGAAGGAATCTCGTGTAAGTTCTATTCCAATCGGTTCTCGCATCTTTGCCTTTTTTCAATCAAGAATCTGCAATTGTGCTATTTTTCTGCTAACCCATTCTCACTCATTGTTCTGCCCCAATACATATTTTGAATGGTTTGGTTGTTTTTTTTGGGTTACACTGTTTCAACCCATTTATAATGCAGTTCACATTATTAAACCCTTCCAATTCTGCCAGTAAAGATTATATTTTGACCGTGTCTTAAGCTTGTATTTACAGGTAGTGATCTACGATAAAGTATCCCTATGGATACCAAAATTTTGATGTGTACTGTTCAGTGTTCAGACATTGTTTCAGATTAAATAAGGGGTACTTTAGCAAATAGTAGGACTTGGTGTTTACGGTAGTAGAGATTTGATGTTGGAATTTCAGTTTTGTATGTAACTTAAGACTTCAAATTTATGTTGCGTAAGCAATAAGATAAGATGAGATGTGATTAGCTTTACTCAGTAAGCGAAAACTTAAACAAATATTATTTTCTGTTGTGGTTATTGAATAACCACCGCAGGTATGGCACGAGAGGAGGAAAGTAAATGATCGATACGACGGATTGAGCGTGGGGGTTATGAGATGTGTGTTAATATGTTTATAAATCTCGATGTATAAGTTTCCTAATGCAGCTTATGGTGTAGAGATGTATAGTTAACTCATGTGTTTGGAAAACTTGTAATATATAAGGTTCAATTTAGTGTTGGTTGTATCTTGTGGTATGAGTTGTGATATGATATCCAATGTGTGTATATGGGGAGAACTCTATAGATTATGTAACTTTGAAAAGGCAAACTCGATTTGGGGTCATTTGTTTAACAAATTATACTCATGTTGGGAAAATGTGATTTGAGGCATGTTTAAGCTCTTAGTTTGAGCATTATGAGTTTTGTTATGTGGAGTGCACTAGCAAACCACAAGTTCTATATATTGAGAGGGGACTTGGGATTTAACCAACTATGGATGTTAGCTTGTATGTTTATGTATATTGATTGAGGAAAATGAGAAGTTTGATGCAAGTTGATATTGCTAGTGAAGGATCAATGTGGGTTGAGTGTCAAAATACTTCTCAAATGTTTTAAAATGTTTTGGAAACTCTTATGATGTTTGGTTGAAGCGTTTGGGTGTGCTTTCCAAATGATTTTGGATTTGACTATAAGGATTGGTATGGTTTAGCAAGTTTTGACAGATTTTTTACTCATATTTAGCTAAGTGTTGAGGTGAGATGCAAGTTTGTATTAATCTCTTGAGTTTAATGGTTTCTTAGTGTTTGATTGAACTTATAAATGATTTTAGGATAGTTTTTTGATGTGCCCATGAGGTTTGATTGGGTTTTGGTTATGTTTAGAACTTTTAAACAGGGGAAATCTGCTAAAAACTGAGTTCTGCAGAATCCTGATCGATTCGGGTCTTGGGCAGATCGATCCGGGGAATCTGGATGGAGGAGCTAGAAATTTGATTCTGTCAATCCGGTTTTGGGGCGGATCGATCCGCTGGCCTATATTCGGCCAGACGGCTTTTACAGAAACGGACATAACTCTCTCTAGAAAATTCAGATTCGCACGCCGTTTTTTGCGTTGGAACCGAAACTCAATGATCTAACTTTTGGTATAAAATTTACTGTACATTATTTATAACCATTTTGCCCTTGAGACTATTTTTATCAAAATAATGTCATTTTATGTTGTTAAATTCATATTTTTCTTAAGGATTTGCATATTTTCTTTGCGAATTAGTATAGTGGGGCGCTTGTAGCATTGTTACACGTATCGTAATTCGCTTGAAGCGGGTTGGGGTGTGACATAGATACATTTATTGGGTTGTGTAGAAAAAGTTGTGTGAATGGTTGTGTCCGGAGAGAGATAGACACATTTATTTGATTATGTAAAAAAATTAGTGTGAATGGTTATGTTCCAAGTATTACTATATGCCCAAACAAACAATATTTGAGATTGTATAATCAACTACAACAATACTTAGGGCACTAACAAATTTCACTAACATTCACACCCACACTCTATCTCTTTCCTAGTCGCACTTTGGATCTACTGTGGACCCCACAGTGCCACTAGGAGAGAGATAGAGTATGGGTGTGAGTGTTAGTAGAATTTGTTAGTGCCCCAAATATTACTCAATCGACTAATAAGAACTGCAAAGTGGTGGAGTATTTGAATTCCCAAACAGCCCCTAAATTTCATTTTTTTTTAAGCTAAGAAAAAAAAAACCGCAAAGTGGTGGAGTACTTGAATTCCCAAACAGCCCCTAAATTTCGTTTTTTTTTTTTAAAGCTAAGAACCCCTAAATTAACCAATTCCCTTGTTGCCGAATGGCAAGGCCTCTGGGTGTTATACCTAGCGGTCTCAAGTTCGAATCTCAAGGGGGTGGCCACAAGTGATTCACCCGGACGCCCTGACCTCGTGGGATTAGTCGAGGTGCGCTCAAACTGACCAGAACACCCACGGTTGCCAAAAAAAAAAACCCCTAAATTTCGTTAAACGTTGAATTTAAGTGCAACTGGTTCTGATTTATTTGTTGATACAGTTTTTGTTTTTGGCGGTCATCCCGTTTGAATTTTTTACTACTACTATACTACTTACTTTAGGCGAAGCGGTCGGTGGTCGGCGTCGTCGCCATCTCTCTCGCTCTCGCTCTCTCTCTCTCTCTCTCTCTCTCTCTCTCTCTCTCCATTTATGTACGAGTATTAAAAAGTGACCTTGGAGCTCGAACAAGTTGTGTACTGTATCACTTCAAAAACCCTAGAAAACAACATGAAGACCAAGAAGCCGTTGAAGCAACTGAAGCTCTCTGTTCCTGAACAAGAAACCTCTATCACTAGCTTTTTATAAGCAATTTCTGATTTGACCACATTTAGTTTGTTGGTCTTGCAATTCAGTTTTCATTTTTCTCTGCTCTGTTGATGGATTTGATCTTTTTGAATTGCATCGAAATTGATCTCATTTAGGATCCCTAATTTCAGCTTGTCATCATCATCCTGAAATATGATGCAATGGTATATCAATATGTGTGTGTATAAATCGTTGAATTTCAGGACTGCAAGTGGTACATTTCACGATGGCGATCTCCTCTTAAACCAGAAAGGTTTGCGGCTCATTTCCGTAGAGAAGGAATCTCGTGTAAGTTCTATTCCAATCGGTTCTCGCATCTTTGCCTTTTTTCAATCAAGAATCTGCATTTGTGCTATTTTTCTGCTAACCCATTCTCACTCATTGTTATGCCCCAATACATATTTTGAATGGTTTGGTTGTTTTTTTTGGGTTACACTGTTTCAACCCATTTATTATGCGGTTCACATTATTAAACCCTTCCAATTCTGCCAGTAAAGATTAAATTTTGACCGTGTCTTAAGCTTGTATTTACAGGTAGTGATCTACGATAAAGTATCCCTATGGATACCAAAATTTTGATGTGTACTGTTCAGTGTTCAGACATTGTTTCAGATTAAATAAGTGGTACTTTAGCAAATAGTAGGACTTGGTGTTTAAGGTAGTAGAGATTTGATGTTGGAATTTCAGTTTTGTATGTTACTTAAGACTTCAAATTTATGTTGCGTAAGCAATAAGATAAGATGAGATGTGATTAGCTTTACTCAGTAAGCGAAAACTTAAACAAATATTATTTTCTGTTGTGGTTATTGAATAACCACCGCAGGTATGGCACGAGAGGAGGAAAGTAAATGATCGATACGACGGATTGAGCATGGGGGTTATGAGATGTGTGTTAATATGTTTATAAATCTCGATGTATAAGCTTCCTAATGCAGCTTATGGTTTAGAGATGTATAGTTAACTCATGTGTTTGGAAAACTTGTAATATATAAGGTTCAATTTAGTGTTGGTTGTATCTTGTGGTATGAGTTGTGATATGATATCCAATGTGTGTATATGGGGAGAACTTTATAGATTATGTAATTTTGAAAAGGCAAACTAGATTTGGGGTCATTTGTTTAACAAATTATACTCATGTTGGGAAAATGTGACTTGAGGCATGTTTAAGCTCTTAGTTTGAGCATTATGAGTTTTGTTATGTGGATTGCACTAGCAAACCACAAGTTCTATATATTGGGAGGGGACTTGGGATTTAACCAACTATGGATGTTAGCTTGTATGTTTATGTATATTGATTGGGGAAAATGAGAAGTTTGATGCAAGTTGATATTGCTAGTGAAGGATCAATGTGGGTTGAGTGTCAAAATACTTCTCAAATGTTTTAAAATGTTTTGGAAACTCTTATGATGTTTGGTTGAAGCGTTTGGGAGTGCTTTCCAAATGATTTTGGATGTGACTATAAGGATTGGTATGGTTTTAGCAAGTTTTGACAGAATTTTTACTCATATATAGCTAAGTGTTGAGGTGAGATGCAAGTTTGTATTAATCTCTTGAGTTTAATGGTTTCTTAGTGTTTGATTGAACTTATAAATGATTTTAGGATAGTTTTTTGATGTGCCCATGAGGTTTGATTGGGTTTTGGTTATGTTTAGAACTTTTAAACAGGGGAAATCTGCTAAAAACTGAGTTCTGCAGAATCCTGATCGATTCGGGTCATGGGCAGATCGACCCGGGGCATCTGGATGGAGGAGCTAGAAATTTGATTCTGTCAATCCGGTTTTGGGGCGGATCGATCCGCTGGCCTATTTTCGGCCAGACGGCTTTTACAGAAACGGACATAACTCTCTCTAGAAAATTCAGATTCGCGCGCCGTTTTTTGCATTGGAACCGGAACTCAATGATCTATCTTTTGGTATAATATTTCTATACATTTTTTATAACCATTTTTCCCTTGAGACTATTTTAATCAAAATAATGTCATTTTATGTTGTTAAATTCATATTTTTCTTAAGGATTTGCATGTTTTCTTTGCGAATTAGTATAGTGGGGCGCTTGTAGCATTGTTACACGTATCCTAATCCGCTTGAAGCGGGTTGGGGTATGACATAGATACATTTATTGGGTTGTGTAGAAAAAGTTGTGTGAATGGTTGTGTCCGGAGAGAGATAGACACATTTATTGGATTATGTAAAAAAAGTAGTGTGAATGGTTATGTTCCAAGTATTACTATATGCCCAAACAAACAATATTTGAGATTGTATAATCAACTACAACAATGCTTAGGGCACTAACAAATTTCACTAACATTCACACCCATACTCTATCTCTCTCCTAGTCGCACTTTGGATCTACTGTGGACCCCACAGTGCCACTAGGAGAGAGATAGAGTGTGGGTGTGAGTGTTAGTAGAATTTGTTAGTGCCCCAAATATTACTCAATCAACTAATAAGAACCGCAAAGTGGTGGAGTATTTGAATTCCCAAACAGCCCCTAAATTTCATTTTTTCTTTTAAGCTAAGAAAAAAAAAACCACAAAGTGGGGGAGTATTTGAATTCCCAAACAGCCCCTAAATTTTCATTTTTTTTTTAAGCTAAGAACCCCTAAATTAACCAATTCCCTTGTGGCCGGATGGCAAGGCCTCTGGGTGTAATACCTAGAGGTCTCAAGTTTGAATCTTAAGGGGGTGGCCACAAGTGATTCACCCGGACGCCCTGACCTCGTGGGATTAGTCGAGGTGCGCTCAAACTGACCCGAACACCCATGGTTACCTAAATTTCATTAAACGTTGAATTTAAGTGCTTCTGGTTCTGATTTATTTGTTGATACAGTTTTTTTTTTTTGGCGGTCATCCCGTTTGAATTTATTACTACTACTATACTACTTACTTTAGGCGAAGCGGTCGGTGGTCGGCGTCGTCGCCATCTCTCTCTCTCCCTCTCTCTCTCTCTCTCTCCATTTATATACGAGTATTAAAAAAAAACCTTGGAGCTCGAACAAGTTGTGTACTGTATCACTTCAAAAACCCTAGAAGACAACATGAAGACCAAGAAGCCGTTGAAGCAACTGAAGCTCTCTGTTCCTGAACAAGAAACCTCTATCACTAGCTTCTTGTAAGCAATTTCCGATTTGACCACATTTAGTTTGTTGGTCTTGCAATTCAGTTTTCATTTTTCTCTGCTCTGTTGATGGATTTGATCTTTTTGAATTGCATCGAAATTGATCTCATTTAGGATCCCTAATTTCAGCTTGTCATCATCATCCTAAAATATGATGCAATGGTATATCAATATGTGTGTGTATAAATCGTTGAATTTCAGGACTGCAAGTGGTACATTTCACGATGGCGATCTCCTCTTAAACCAGAAAGGTTTGCGGCTCATTTTCGTAGAGAAGGAATCTCGTGTATGTTCTATTCCAATCGGTTCTCGCATCTTTGCCTTTTTTCAATCAAGAATCTGTATTTGTGCTAAACTCATTGTTCTGCCCCAATACATATTTTGAATGGTTTGGTTGTTTTTTTTGGGTTACACTGTTTCAACCCATTTATAATGCGGTTCACATTATTAAACCCTTCCAATTCTGCCAGTAAAGATTAAATTTTGACCGTGTCTTAAGCTTGTATTTACAGGTAGTGATCTATGATAAAGTATCCCTATGGATACCCAAATTTTGATGTGTACTGTTCAGTGTTAAGACATTGTTTCAGATTAAATAAGGGGTACTTTAGCAAATAGTAGGACTTGGTGTTTACGGTAGTAGAGATTTGATGTTGGAATTTCAGTTTTGTATGTTACTTAAGACTTTAAATTTATGTTGCGTAAGCAATAAGATAAGATGAGATGTGATTAGCTTTACTCAGTAAGTGAAAACTTAAACAAATATTATTTTCTGTTGTGGTTATTGAATAACCACCGCAGGTATGGCTCGAGAGGAGGAAAGTAAATGATCGATACGACGGATTGAGCGTGGGGGTTATGAGATGTGTGTTAATATGTTTATAAATCTCAATGTGTAAGTTTCCTAATGCAGCTTATGGTTTAGAGATGTATCGTTAACTCATGTGTTTGGAAAACTTGTAATATATAAGGTTCAATTAGTGTTGGTTGTATCTTGTGGTATGTGTAATAACCTGCATTTTCATTTAATTTCTTGTAATTGCATTTGACATATTTTAATTCAATTTGAATTTCCATGATTTATCTGTATTGTTAATCTCATTTTTATTTACAATTCTTATATGCTAAAACTGATTTCTTGTTTTATTTCATAATTAAAATTCTTTTGGGGTCAAATTGTAATTTTTACAAAAGTTAGTAATACCTGTGTGGATTTCAAAATCTGTATTTCAAAATGGTGGAAATATTTCCTTTTGACTCTATCAGTATTTTTATGAAACCAGGAAATCACTTCTTACACTAAAATGAAATTCCTGTATTTTTGTGGTGACCACCGCGCCCCGAAAATACCAGTTTATGTTCAAAACTGTCCACGCTGTGTTGAACTTCCACAGATTTTGGAAGTGACTGATTGGATAATTGCTTTATTTCTAATTATGGCATGTAATGATTGATCAAGCCTTGTTTGGATATTACATTTGAGTATGTGTAATTGTTATGCCATAAGTTCCATTTCCCAAACACCCTTGCTTTGCCCCCCTATAAGCCTAACTTGGCTCTTCAACATCTGAGAATGTATATACGTATATACATATCTGTGTTGCATTTTAGTTAATTTGGAAATCAAATTGAATTTGTTGAGTGTATGTGGTGGTTTTTGGTGGCCAAGTTAAGGAATCTCTGTATATACTCATATACTTTCTCTTCACAATCCACACATTCTTAGAGACTGAAAACACAGAAAGTTTAGAGAGAGCTTGAGAGAGTTCTACAGAATTTTATAGAGAGAAGAAGCTCTTCAATTCTCCATAGCCAAGCTTCAATTGGATTATCATATTCTTAAATCTTTCTCAACACACACTTCAATCTCTCTACTTTTAATCTCAGTGAGTATTCTAAACTCACTCTAGATTGTAAATTCATGCTTAGTTACTGAGTTTGTGTATGTATTAATGATCCTCCATTGCTAAATTCGTCCATGGAAGCTTGAAGCTTCAAAATCACAATTTTCCAAACTCAACCAAAACCTGTTTTGTTAGATGAATATGATAGATTACATGTCATATATGCTATACCCAAAGTTTTAGAGCCTAATTTGTTCATATGAAAAAGTATATTAAGAATTAAGTTTTAACAACTTTTAATTTTTCATGAAATTGGAGAGCTATAGTTTAAATCATGTTAAATTGACTTTGGATTCTAAATCCTGGTGAAAAACCGAAGAGATCCATATATTATATGCCCTTTATACTTTCAATTTTGAAATGGGTCAAAATAGACCCTGTTTTGCTGAAACAGAGCAGTTTCTGCGGGGAAGATGAAGCCTCAGTAAAAACTCACGCCACGATCGCGCGCGCGAAGATCGCACGAGCGGCCCGCGCGAGCGACCCTTCGCGCGAGCGACCCGCGCGCGCGATCCTCGTTTCCCCAGGCAAACAGAAGAGTTTATATATATATAATGAAATTTAGGCAGGACGCGCAAGCGAGGGTCGCGCGAGGGACCCTTCGCGCGAGCGATCTGCGCGCGCGACCTTGGCTTTTTCAGGCAAACAGAAAAGTTTATATATAAAATGAAAATTTGGCATATCGCGCGAGCGGCCCGCGCGAGCGACCCGTCGCGCGAGCGGCCCGCGCACGCAATATCTGGCAGATTCTGGTTTTGCTTGTTTTATGTTAAGGGACTGTTTGGTTCAACTTTTAAGTACTGTTAAGGTTCTGTTTGGCAGTTTTATTAATACAGAATGCTATTAGTTATGCTTGAAATGATTAAGGCAATGAATTACAAGTTATCAATCCCCGTACGTTCGTTGTTCCTTTAATTCAGCGATTTACTTTATGTTTAAGTTCATGACATTCATATGGAGTCTGTTGTGCATGCATGTGGGTGTCAGTCGGTGTGGAAAAGAGTAATGGTCAGTGTGGAAAGAGTATGAGACCGAGATTGAGATTGAGATTGAGATTGAGATTGTGGTTGTGGTTGTGGTTGTGGTTGTGGTTGTGGTTGTGATTGTGGTTGAGGTTGTGGCGAGGGTATCTTTGAAATGCGACAGTGGCAAATATGGACACTCCCTGACACCCATGGAAGCGTTAAAGTGTGTGACGCCGAACTTGGACATTCCCTGGCACCCATGGTAGTGCTAAAGTGTGGCCTACGGACACTCCCTGATACCCGAGTCTGGATACTGCGTGAGGTTGCTCCGGTATTTGCATGGCGGTTTAGGTATTCAAAGTGTGAGGTAATGGACACTCTCTGGTACCTGTAGACACCCCAATTTTGACCAGACGTCAAATTTAGGAGAGTGTCACCTCCAAGTCCAATGATGATAAGGACCGAAAGATTCGAAGTATTCCAAGCTCTTCAGAAAGTTCTCCAAACGCAATAAAATTTTACAGAAAGAAGAAAATACCAGGTATTTAGGAGAATTCAGGTAAAAACACAATTTTTGGAAAAGATTTTCAAAAATCAATTGCTTTGAAAAAAAGAAAACCTAAAAAGGGAAGCTTAACAAAAAAACAGCACACGGCAGACTTCCGCGGCACTTCGTGAGTGCCGCACGGCATTCAGAGACTGCCGCGCGGCATTCAGTGAGTGCCGCCAACATTTTCTGACTGCCGTCTGCTTTTAAAGTCCGTATTTTGCAGAACAATACGTATGTGTATGCAGATAAAAACAAAAAACTGATAAAGTAAGACTGATAAAAATGCGACAAACAATAAAAACTCGCGGCATTTGGTGAGAGCCGTGCGGCACTCATGAAGTGCCGCCGCGGTAGTCGCGGAGTGCTGCTGCGGCATTCGCGGAGTGCTGCTGCGGCATGCACGGAATGCCGCAAGGGGTTTTTGACTGCCGCCCTGTGCAGCAGTCTGTCTATTTTCAGGAAGTACATATTGTACCACCAAATGAGATGTTTACACCTGTCTTTTACTCCGAATTCACTGAAAATACTTGGTATTTTTTGTCTATATAAGGAGAGGTATCTCCATTGAAAAAGGGGGACCAAGAAAGGAAAAAAAATATTGGGAGATCAAGAAACAAAAGGAATTTTGGGGTAAAGTGAGTTTTCTTGAGAACTTGAAAGAAGAGCTTGGAAGATCTTCAAAATATAGAAGTTTGAGGATAGTTGGAGGTGATACTCTACTCTTGTTAATTTTCTTTTATGGATTTAGAGCACTTACTCTCTTAGTTTTCTTTACTTTCATTTCTTCTTTTTGTTTATACTTTTCTCTTGAGATTCTTGGAGATCTTCAATATCTCTCTTGAAAGCTCTTGAGTTTGATCTTTTGAATCTCATGTAAGCTTATGCTTCACATGGGAGTCAAAGTTTGATCATCACTTCACTTTGTAAACAAATAGGTGGATCCAAGTCCATACTCATGACTTGGATTCTCTAACTTGGAATTTCATGGGGTCTTCTCTATATCCTCTTGAAGTTCATGAGCTAGTTCTTTGATTCTTCTTCTCTTTTTCTTGTTTATGTTCTTCTTTTGAAACTCTTGGGGATCTTCCATATCTCACTTGAATCTCATGAGTTTGATCTTTTAGTCTCATGTAAGCTTATGATTCACATGAGATTTAAAATTGATCATCGTTTTAGTAAGAACAAGTAGATGAATCCAAACCCCTACCATGGTTTGGGTCCTCTAAGCTTGAGTTTTCATGGAGTCTCCTTATATTCCTTGAAAACTCATGAGTTTTAGTCATGTCTTGATCTCCAATGACCATCAAATGGTAGGAGAAGTGGTTTGGTTTAAACCCAACTTCATGGTTTAATAGTTGGAGTTACCAAATAAAAGTTGAACTTGACAAATGAAAACAGTGAGTTCACAAACTGTTTTTGATCAAAGATTTTTAATTCGAAATCTAACCGTTGAAATCAAGTGAAACCAACGGGCAAATGTCTATAACACAGTAATCTACCACTATAATTTTTGTTTTAAGGTGGTTTTATGTTTAGAATGGTTTGATCATGGGTTTTGTGAGTCAACCACAATCTGTCCAGAGTTTCAGAATAGTTTCAGAACAGCAAGTCCATTTTGAAATTCATAAATCAGAATTCTAATGGAGTTTTTGGGGTCTCTAATAATTTTTTTTGGGTACCGTAATGTGTTAGGAAGATCCCCTAAAAAGATCTAAGTGTTTCTCATCTTTTTGCTATTTTTAAAAAATCAAACAATATTTCTGGACAGAGAGTTGTACATCTCTGAGTGACGTCTGGTTCTTGTCCTTTTCCCGGAGATCTAACCGTTGAAACCTTGATGTTCTTTTTGATTTGGAAACTAGACTGACAGAGGCATCTTGTGTCCAAAAATCACCGACATCAAACCATGAGAGATATGCTTTTTCTTTTCTTAAAGTTCTGGTCTGCTCTCTGCAATATTCAGAATTTCATGACACATTTGACCAACTTTGTAAATAATGGCCTAAATGATTCTCTTATGACTTAGGGTTTAAACAATATCTTAATAATGATTAATTAGACTTAAATCCTAAAGCTAAATGATTCAAATCAATGAATAAATTCATAGTTAGTAGCCTACTCTTGTTCATTTTCATGAATTTATGTACATTAATGCTTATAATTAGAACTAGTAATTGGATAAAGTTGGATTTCATTGCTTGCTAGGTATAAGCTAGAGAATTAGGATTGATTGTTTGATATCATATTATTATTATGTGAAGCATGTGGACTAACCCTTTGTTTTGTAGCGCTATTAAGGTATGATTTCTAAGACTCCTCTTTAGTTTATCTTAATTTCTTGATTTTATTGATTTTTCGACTTAATGCACGACACCTTAGAATTAGGTTTTGCCTTATGTGTATATGTGATTAGAGACTCTTTTTTAGGATTTTCTTTTGTTCGCATGCATTGCACGTTTACTATCGCTGCTGGATCCCGGGTAAGTTCACTTGTTCTCTATTGCATATCATATCGCTTGTTACCTGAATTATGTGGCTTTTGAATGATATTTTGTCAATTGCAATTTTACACCCTTTGGACATGCTTTTGTGATGTATATGTATATATGTATTAGTTGAGGGCATGCTTAGATTAATAAATTTGATTAAAAGGATGTTGAGTAGAGGCCTATCGCAAGATAGATGAGAGAGGGTGTTTTAGTCCGACGGGCTCCTTCCTCTCTCATTCCATAATCCCCGGACCCAGTTAATCTCTGGTTTCTAAAAGATCAGTTTGCTTTTAAAATGGTTTCTTAATTTTCCTTTTAAAAATTAAGTGGCGACTCATTTGTTTTAGAAATTGATTTTGAAAAGCTGTGGGTAAGAAAAATTGCGATATCCACAGTACCCCGGACCAAAGTATGTGGCAAACTGGACACTCCCTGGCGCCCCATTGCTAAAGTGTGGCTATCTTAGTGTTTCAAAGATACCAGGAGTAAGATAGTGGGTTGTTGTGTCTGTGGAGAGAAAAGAGTCGGCAAGATGAGTGTGGTGCATTATCTCATACACGATCATATGCTTTATGAATGAACGACTTTGAATAATATATTCCTTGTTGGTTTATAAATTAAAATCTCTCTATGTCAACTATTGATTTTGCAAATTGAAAAATGGAAAAAGGTAAATGAGTATGTTTTACATTCAAAGTTATGTTTTTAATACTCACCAGCTTCTCGAAGCTGACGACATTGATGCGTCCTGGACATTCGTGTTCAGGTTTTTCAAGTTATAATCAGGAGGAATCATATGACTACGCTAATTGAGATGGCTACCGTTGGAATGAGAAAACTGTTTATTTATTATACGTTTTAAGTTCGAACTGTTTGTTTTATAAGGATGACTGTAATAGACACTAAGATATTGTTTTGTTTCAAGGCGGTCTGTGCCTTTGTAGCAACCTGTAATTTCACTTCCCTAATATTAAATAAAATGTCAGTTTTTATTTATCTACTATATATTATTTTTAGTTGTAGTATTATTGGTATAAATAAATTTTACTTGTGTTGTAAATTTTAATTGCAATGTCATTTTATTTACTACGGTGTGTTATTTTTATAGTGATATTATTTCCACAAATATTATATAGTGGTTTTAATAGTTGTTAACCCAATGACAAAAATTTTGTGACCCGTTAGTAATTTTATTTGAATTAATTATGCTTAGGACTGCGCCCCTAAGTTACCCTATAATTTGGGATTAAAACTAGTAATAAAATATTAATCACGCTGTTTACATTTTGGTCCCTAATATTTATTTGGGGTATTTTCTTAGACTACCTGGACCAACCTAACTGAACTAACTGATCAAACTGATTTACGAACCAGATGAATTATTTGGCGAGACTGATTTCAATCAATCAGTAAATCTTATCTACTGCCTGGATTATATCCTTCTCATCATCACGTTTCATTATTGCAACTACAACTTGCAAACTAATTTGCTGCCTATGTAATGTGTTAACATTTCAACACAAAACACTACACACACTTTGGAACCAAAGCAAGCATTACACTCCCTCTCTCTCTCTCGGATCTCTATACTTACACACATTCAAGTTCCATTGCCCTCTCCCACTCAATCACACACCTACAATCTGCTGGAAATCCATTTATATATATCACAGCAGAAGGAAGAATATCACAGTAGCTTCAAGCCATAGCCATTGTTAAGCTCGGAGTTATTACAGAATTTTCGTCTTTTTTCGGCAAGTCGCACAGCCCAAACTAACGCTCGGTGAGTCTCTCGAACCCACTCATAATGTAGTATTTGTCATTACACACAAGCCTGGGGTATCGAAAGTATGTATAGACGCCTATATATGTATATATAGCCATGGAGGTCCAAAATTAGCGGTACCGAAAATGTTAACGAAAACAAATTCTGTAAATTGGAAATGAGAGTATATGGTCCCATTAGGTTCCCCTATGAACAGTTTGTTAATTGATTGAGTTCTTGACCCCCAAAAGTGGAATTTTCGTTTTTGCCATGATATAGAAATCTGGAAATTTTAAAGTAAAATTCAGGATATATAATGTAGATTTTTGGAATCCTTGCGAAAAACCGAGCAACTTTCATATAGAACTCGTTGCAATCCGATATGTAACGAGAAAGATATAGTAACTTTAAGAATTCTTAAAATAAAAGCGTAGCCCAAACAGGCCCTTAACCAAAGTTGCAGGATTTTTTTGGAGAAGACGATGTATTAGTTTAATATACTGATATTAGTGTTTTTAATATTTAATTCTGACAATCTACAAAGTAAAACACAAGCTGGCAGAATGGTTTGGGGTATTGTTCTCCAACCTTAAGGTTGGGAGATCAAATTTTGTTGGCTGCATATTGTGTTGTAGTTAATATTTGTGATACCTGGATTGACTTAGTTAAGTATTAAATTCTGGTGATTTAAAAGTAAGATTTACGTTGACAGAATGGTTCGGGGTTTGTTCTTTGACTTTGAGGTTGGGGGATCCAATCTTGTAATCAACCATATTAGTTAATATCTTTTTAGTACATGGATTAATTTAGTTAAGTATTTAATTCTGGTGATTTATTAAGTAAAACACAAGCTGACAGAATGGTTATTTGGTTATTTTCTCACCTAGAGGTTAGGGGGTCAACCCTTGTAACCTACATATTAGATATATATTTTTTTACATGGATAATAAAATTTATGAATATTTGTTTTAAATGTGAATAATTCCTAAATTATGTTTTAAATTATTATAGTATATTTTTATTTCGAAAATGATATTAAGTAATATTTATTATTTTATGAAAACTTTCTTAGTAATGTTAAATTATATTTATTATTTATTTGTGTTAAATAAATGATAAATTAATTACTATGTATAAAATGAGTATTAAAAATACGTATTGACTCTATTAAATTCTATATTTTTGTTCACATGTTGGAGGTCATTTTATATAGTTTTGTAATTTACCAATTTATAAAACAAGAACATGGTATTTTTAATAAATTAATTAGTGGTTATTAAATTAGTATTTTAATTATTTCAAATGCTTATGATACTTCCAAAGTCTTGGAAAATAGAAGAAATTATATTTTGATGTGTTGTCTTTGTTAACAATAATGTCAAAACATGTACCCTATACTTTTATGTATTTATGTCATTAAGAAGGGACTCATGGCTAAATTTATATGCCATGTTTATCTTCTGAAATTTGTAATAAAAATTCTATGACTCCAAAAAAATTACGCTGTCAGCTTCCTAAAATCAAACTGAGATAAATTGATTTACTTGAGGATAATTACGAGTTTAAACAACCACTGTCTTGTTAAAGAAAATAGTAAATAAAATAAGCTACACAATGCATAGTCGAGTTGGCATGTATGGAAAGGGGTCATTGGTCAGCATATATGTTGTGAGAATGTCTCGGGACTGGTAACCTTAATTATCCCAGGCTGCTTGAGATACGGTAGGTTAATTAAGAAGGATTGAGCCCATGCCGCTTTTGATACGGTAGGTCAATCAGAGTCTTGTGATAGCCTTAATTATTCCAGGCCGCTTCAGATACGGTAGATTAATTAAGAGGGCTGAGCCCAGGCCGCTTTTGATACGGTAGGTCAGTCTGGTGGTAGCTTTAAATTATTCCAGGCCGCTTCAGATACGGTAGATTAATTAAGGCATTTCCACATGTTATTGTAACCTTGAACGTCTAGGTATGTCCCAGTCAACTTAAAGACAGTAGGCATATCGACAGACCTTCTAAACTAACGGCATTGTGCCGGATGGTTCTAGGTGAACCGAATGAGTCAAGAGATTTTGATCGAGATAAAAGAGTCAGTGAGATTAGATGGTGTTATTGTGCATGCACGGTCTTAATTATTCATTACTCAAGCTGTTATTAATTATTATCATGCGATGATTTGAATAATGGATTAATCGTACCCTAAGGTACCAGACCTATATAATAACTGTTAATGTACTTTTATATACATTGCTTGTGTGTTCGTTATACTCACTCGGCTTTCATTAGCTGATGACTTTATTTTGTCCTGAACATCCAAATGTTCAGGAAATGATTTTGCAGGGCAATACGATTATGCCAGCTAGAGGAGCCTACAACGTTACTTTTCTAATTTAAATAAAGTTGTAATAAGGATGTGGATAATGTTTTTAATTTGAATAAGGCGGTTGTGCCTTAAGGATATTTTATTTAAAGACAATGTAATAGTATTTGAAGTTGTACTATGTCTTAATATTAACTTCCCTGTTGCTTTATATTACTCTGTTTTCTGATACATGTTAAGCTAAGTACAGGACAAGCGATCCATCAACTGTCATGACCTACGGGTCCAAAACGGAAATGAAAAAAAAAAAATTCCTTATTTTGCTACGCCGGGGCGTGACAGGATTTTTGGTATCAGAGCCTTGGTTGTATAATTAGGCTTAAGCCTAGACACAGGTTATGATAGCAAAAGGATAGGCGTAGTCGAGTATCCTCCGTACTTAGGATCCGACATCCAGATATATTAAGATTAGCCCTGATATAAGATAGTTTGCTTTTGTCAGGTTATCAGCATGGACCCATATCTCGTACCCGATGATTTTGGCGGACATGTGATTGGCCCAGACGGGATAGCGCCGCACGACTTAGAGATCTATCTTACCCTGATTCAGTTCCAGGCTAATGTTAGCGTGGAAAACAGTATTTGGAGAGCCATTCACACCGAGGGGATGGTGGACCTCCACCGAGTGCAGTTAGAGGCCTTCTATCAGGCCCAGACGGATAGGTTGATTGCTGAGGAGAGGATTAGGAGGATTCTTACCCCTGACCTCTATCTACCTGTAGAGATGGAGATGGTACAGTTGCACCTATCACTTCAGGTTGCTCCACTACCAGTTGTAGCTCCAGTGGCAGCTATACCCAAGGCTGCTATGGCTGCCCCTATGGAGCTGGGAGGAGTCGAGTTAGTCCTAGACGGATTTGAGCTCGAGCTTCATGACGTTGAGGCACCTGAGCCACCCCCAGCGCTACCCGTAGACCCCATGGACATGGATGGTGCTCCACCTCCAATGTCTGATGCTGAGAGTAGTACTGACCACCCGATGCACCGTTTCGGAGTTTGGCGCCGCAGGCCCCGTGGCCCCCAGTAGGCGTGTTGAGCTTTATGTTTGCAAGCATGTTGTAAATATTGGACTAAGTAGTCCCACTTTTTGCCTTATCAGATATTATAAGTTAGCATTAGAATGCATACGGGGCAATGACTCCCACATTTTGTACATCGGACTGTTAGTCCCAAAAAAAAATCTCATCTTTTGGCTAGATAGAAGCATTAACTTGACATGATATATGTAATTGCTTACAAAAGATATATATAGAATATTTTTGAAACCTTGTATTGATACTTGTATTCCTTCTCATAATTGCTTAATTGCTAACCTTATTGTACTATCAGGATTTAAGTTATAACTATGGCAAGAAGGAGTCCCAGAAACCGCAATGCAATTGAAGGAGCACCACCAGCGGTCGATCCGACTGGCATGTTTGAGGCATTTGTTCGGAGGATCGAACGAATTGGAGACCTAAATGCCGCCAACAATAGGAATGGCAACAATCAGAGGAATGAAGTCCCAGTCCGTCAAACGGGGGATAAACGGTTAGAAAGGTTCCGTGCCTTGCGACCAGAACAATTTGCTGGCACTGCTGAACCGTGGAAAGCCGAACAATGGCTGAGGCAGATGGATCATATCTTTGAAACTATGGATTGTACTGATCAGGAGAAGAAGAGACTTGCAACATTTCAGTTGACATATGCTGCAGACTGGTGGGAAGCTGTCAAAGCCACCATGGGAGAAGGTGCTGTCAAAGCCATGACATGGACTACTTTCAGGAATAAATTCTTGGAGAAGTATTTCCCAGCAACTGAGAGGCACAAGCGCGAAAGAGAATTCATGGACCTAGTCCAAGGGAACAAGTCTGTGCAAGAGTACACGACTCAGTTTGAGAGGCTATCCCGATTTGCTCCACACATGGTGGATACAAAAGAAAAGAGAATCCGAAAGTATAATCAAGGGTTGGCACCGCCTATTCATCGTATGACTATTGGGCACTTGGACAAGACATTTGAATCTCTTGTGGGACTGGCCACCGAGCTGGAAGAAGACATGCGATCAAACCGCAAGCAGTTTGACTTTCGCCCACCGCAGAAGGGTAATTTTGGGAACAGACAACCATATCAAAATCAAGGTCAGAAGAGGACTTTTGATGGAAACCGAAAACCTCGTCCAGCTCCATATCAGACTCAGCCACAATTGGGTGCAGGAGGGAGTACCAATAATTGTTTTAATTGTGGTATACCCGGTCACATGTCTCGAGACTGTAAGGCACCAAGGCGCAATGGTCGTCAAGAGGTGGTGTGCTATAACTGTGGCAAGACTGGACACATCAGTCAACGTTGTCGTGCCCCCAAAGGAGGAAGCTATGGTCAGCAGGGACAAGCCCAACTGAACGCAATCATTCCTGATGCCGCAGGATATGAAGAAGGTGGTTATGATGAAGCTGGGTATGGAGGAACCCAATATGAAGAACAGCCAGAGCAGCAAGTCATGGAAGGTACTTTAACACTTTATAATCATCGTGTAAAAGTCTTATTTGACACGGGTGCCACACATACTTTTATTGCTGCCAAAATTCTTCCAAATGTAGGTATATTACCTCAGAGGTTAGACGTAGCATTGAATGTTGTCTCACCGTTAGGGGCTACTGTCGCACTAAAACATGTATGCAAGAATTGCCCTGTACACCTAGAGAATCGGAATCTTCCAGCTAATTTGGTTGTTCTATCAATGAAGGAATTTGATGTGATATTAGGAATTGACTGGCTCACTAAATATCATGCTAAGTTGGACTGTGTTAAGAAGAGTATTTCTTTTTCGGTACCTGGAGGTCAACCTTTTGAATTCCAGTGTAACCCTATGAGTGATACGTTTCACACCAGCTGTTTAGCTAACATCAATACTGTCAGTACAGAAGTGGTTATCTCATCGATACCCATAGTCAGAGACTTTGAGGATGTGTTTCAGGATATCTCTGGGTTACCACCTAAAAGAGAGATTGATTTCTGCATTGATCTAGTGCCTGGTACTATCCCAATATCCAAAGCACCTTACAGAATGGCTCCTACAGAAATGCTGGAACTAAAGAAACAAGTTCAAGAACTTGAAGATCTGGGATTTATACGTCCAAGTACATCACCCTGGGGAGCACCAGTGTTATTTGTAAAGAAGAAGGACGAATCGCTTCGATTGTGCATTGACTACAAGGAGTTGAACAAAGTCACCATCAAGAACAAGTATCCTCTACCCTGAATCGATGATCTGTTTGATCAATTACAAGGTACTACGATCTTTTCCAAGATAGATCTACGATCAGGATACCATCAGTTACTCGTACGGCCCGAGGATGTACCAAAGACAGCTTTCAGAACAAGGTACGGTCACTATGAGTTTTTGGTAATGTCGTTTGGATTAACTAATGCCCCGGCAGTGTTCATGGATCTGATGAACAGAGTGTTCAGGCCTTACTTAGATCAATTCATCATTGTCTTCATTGATGACATCTTGATCTATTCAAAGACCAAGGAGGAACATGAGCAACACTTGCGAATCGCAATGCAGACACTTCAGAGTCATCACTTATATGCGAAGTTTAGTAAGTGTGAGTTTTGGCTACAAGAGGTGAAATTTCTAGGGCATGTGGTCTCACAACAAGGAATCGCCGTGGATTCATCAAAGACTGATGCTGTTGCAAATTGGAATCGACCGACCAATCCTACGAAAGTCAGAAGCTTTCTTGGACTCGCGGGTTATTATCGGAGATTCGTAGAAGGATTTTCAAAGATAGCAGATCCTCTAACCAGTTTGACTAAGAAGGATGTGAAGTTCGAATGGAATGATAAGCGTGAACAGGCTTTTCAAGAATTGAAAGCAAGACTCACCACAGCACCAGTATTAGCAATACCAAGAGATGGCAAGAAGTTCTCTATTTTCAGTGATGCATCGTATCAAGGATTGGGATGTGTACTTATGCAAGACGGCAATGTTATTGCTTATGGTTCAAGGCAGTTGAAACCGAATGAATTAAACTACCCAACTCACGATCTAGAATTGGCAGCAGTAGTATTTGCTCTCAAGATCTGGAGACACTATCTATATGGAGAGAAGTTTGATTTGTTCTCCGATCACAAGAGTCTGAAGTATTTGTTTACTCAGAAGGAGCTGAACATGAGACAACGTCGATGGATGGAATTGATTAAGGACAATGACTTTACATTAGAGTACCACCCTGGTAAAGCTAATGTAGTCGCAGATGCCTTAAGTCGGAAACCTCGAGGTATAGTTGCATCTCTTATGGTTAGAGAATGGAAAGCCTTGGAAACTATAGCTGAATTCGATGTTCAGGTTTCTACAGAGGGTGAAGGACAACACTTTGGATGTCTTGTAATGCAACCGACACTTATAAATCGTATTTTGGAAGCTCAACAGAAAGATGCCGATCTTCAACTATGGTTTCAGAAAATGTCGGCGAAGGACCCAGAGGAATGGAAAATTGGGACCGATGGAGCACTCCGGTGCAGAGGTAGATTATGTGTGACCAACACGGATGGTCTAAGGAAGGATATTCTTGAAGAAGCTCACAGATCAAGATTGACAGTTCACCCAGGAGGAACTAAAATGTATAAGGATCTAAAGAGAAATTTCTGGTGGGAAGGAATGAAAAGGGACGTGGCCGAGTTTGTGTCTAAGTGTTTGACTTGTCAACAAGTGAAAGCCGAACATCAAAGACCCTTAGGACTTTTGCAACCCCTACCTGTTCCAGGTTGGAAGTGGGAACACATCACGATGGATTTTGTAGTTGGATTGCCCCGAACACAACAACACCACGATGCTATTTGGGTGATTGTGGATCGTTTGACGAAGTCCGCTCATTTCATCGCTTATAGCATGACTTATCCAGTAGAGAAGATGAGTAGAATGTATCTTCAACAAGTTGTACGACTGCACGGAGTACCGGTGTCTATCGTATCAGATTGCGAT
This sequence comes from Hydrangea macrophylla, assembly GCA_033977485.1. Classification (NCBI taxonomy): domain Eukaryota; kingdom Viridiplantae; phylum Streptophyta; class Magnoliopsida; order Cornales; family Hydrangeaceae; genus Hydrangea; species Hydrangea macrophylla. The sequence goes on along the minus strand of CM066988.1, from coordinate 93,886,973 downwards.
TCACGGTTTACTTCAGGATTCTGGGAAAGTCTTCAAGAAGCTTTGGGAACTTCATTAAGTTTGAGTACTGCTTTTCATCCACAGACCGATGGACAGACTGAACGCACTAATCAGGTTATGGAGGATATGCTCAGAGCATGTGTTATAGATTTTGAAAGTTCGTGGGAAACACATCTTCCATTGATCGAATTTGCTTATAACAACAATTACCATTCAAGTATAGGAATGGCTCCATTCGAAGCATTGTATGGACGACCTTGTCGATCCCCGCTCTGTTGGGCAGAGATTGGAGATAAAGAACTGTTAGGGCCAGACTTGGTTAGGGAAACCAACGAGAAGATAGCAGTTGTGAAAGAGATGATGCATACCGCACAGAGTAGACAAAAGAGCTACGCCGATAAGCATAGAAAGGATAAAGAGTTCACTGTTGGAGATCACGTACTTTTGAAAGTTTCACCAATTCGTGGAGTTGTTCGATTTGGTCAGAAGAGAGGTAAGTTGTCACCTCGTTTCATTGGACCATTTGAGATATTGGAACGCGTTGGAAAAGTAGCCTATCGACTCGCATTGCCACCAAAGATGTCTGGGGTGCACAATGTCTTCCATATCAGTATGTTGAGGGAATACAAGGGAGATCCTTCACACGCAATTGATTTCAACGACATTGAGATCCATGAGAATGTCACCTACAGAGAGAGACCTGTACGCATTCTGGATCACAGTATGAAGAAGCTGCGGAACAAAGATATTCCTCTAGTGAAGGTTCAGTGGAAATATCACGATGAGAATGAAGCGTCTTGGGAATTAGAGTCAGAAATGAAAACTAAGTACCCGGAGTTGTTTCAAGACTAGTCAGCTTAGATTTCGGGGCGAAATCTCTATTAAGGAGGGAGTGATGTAGCAACCTGTAATTTCACTTCCCTAATATTAAATAAAATGTCAGTTTTTATTTATCTACTATATTATTATTTTTAGTTGTAGTATTATTGGTATAAATAAATTTTACTTGTGTTGTAAATTTTAATTGCAATGCCATTTTATTTACTACGGTGTGTTATTTTTATAGTGATATTATTTCCACAAATATTATATAGTGGTTTTAATAGTAGTTAACCCAATGACAAAAATTTTGTGACCTGTTAGTAATTTCATTTGAATTAATTATGCTTAGGACTGCGCCCCTAAGTTACCCTATAATTTGGGATTAAAACTAGTAATAAAATATTAATCACGCTGTTTATATTTTGGTCCCTAATATTTATTTGGGGTATTTTCTTAGACTACCTGGACCAACCTAACTGAACTAACTGATCAAACTGATTTACGAACCAGATGAATTATTTGGCGAGACTGATTTCAATCAATCAGTAAATCTTATCTACTGCCTGGATTATATCCTTCTCATCATCACGTTTCATTATTGCAACTACAACTTGCAAACTAACTTGCTGCCTATGTAATGTGTTAACATTTCAACACAAAACACTACACACACTTTGGAACCAAAGCAAGCATTACACTCCCTCTCTCTCTCTCTCGGATCTCTATACTTACACACATTCAAGTTCCATTGCCCTCTCCCACTCAATCACACACCTACAATCTGCTGGAAATCCATTTATATATATCACAGCAGAAGGAAGAATATCACAGTAGCTTCAAACCATAGCCATTGTTAAGCTCGGAGTTATTACAGAATTTCCGTCTTTTTTCGGCAAGTCGCACAGCCCAAACTAACGCTCGGTGAGTCTCTCGAACCCACTCATAATGTAGTATTTGTCATTACACACAAGCCTGGGGTATCGAAAGTATGTATAGACGCCTATATATGTATATATAGCCATGGAGGTCCAAAATTAGCGGTACCGAAAATGTTAACGAAAACAAATTCTGTAAATTGGAAATGAGAGTATATGGTCCCATTAGGTTCCCCTATGAACAGTTTGTTAATTGATTGAGTTCTTGACCCCCAAAAGTGGAATTTTCGTTTTTGCCATGATATAGAAATCTGGAAATTTTAAAGTAAAATTCAGGATATATAATGTAGATTTTTGGAATCCTTACGAAAAACCGAGCAACTTTCATATAGAACTCGTCGCAATCCGATATGTAACGAGAAAGATATAGTAACTTTAAGAATTCTTAAAATAAAAGCGTAGCCCAAACAGGCCCTTAACCAAAGTTGCAGAATTTTTTTGGAGAAGACGATGTATTAGTTTAATATACTGATATTAGTGTTTTTAATATTTAATTCTGACAATATACAAAGTAAAACACAAGCTGTCAGAATGGTTTGGGGTATTATTCTCCAACCTTAAGGTTGGGAGATCAAATTTTGTTGGCTACATATTGTGTTGTAGTTAATATTTTTGATACCTGGATTGACTTAGTTAAGTATTAAATTCTGGTGATTTAAAAGTAAGATTTACATTGACAGAATGGTTTGGGGTTTGTTCTTTGACTTTGAGGTTGGGGGATCCAATCTTGTAATCTACCATATTAGTTAATATCTTTTTAGTACATGGATTAATTTAGTTAAGTATTTAATTCTGGTGATTTATTAAGTAAAACACAAGCTGGCAGAATGGTTATTTGGTTATTTTCTCACTTAGAGGTTAGGGGGTCAACCCTTGTAACTTACATATTAGTTATTTTTTTTGGGGAAAATTGGTGAAAAGGGTATTAAAAGGAGTTTTATTGGGATTAAAGACAATTTAAAATACACATTGAAACTAAGTCCAGCCAATGATAAAAAGACAAAAAAATACACATTGAAACACACGCGTCAGCGCGTCACATGCGCTGGATCACGCTGCCCAAGCGTGCCACGCGCCTCACGCGCTTGCTTTTGTCCAAAGACTGCTCACATGGTGTGAGCATTGTACCATATACTTTTCAATTTCGAAAAAATGTTTTTAAACTTTAAACCTCAATAACTTTTGTTTTACAACTCTATTTTTTGTAAATTTTATACCGTTGGAATCGTGTCGACGAGATCTACAAAACTAGTACCATTGTTGATATGTTTTGAGCAAAAATTTTTTTTAAGCTTTTATGTGTATGAATAATAAGTGAAATTTTCACTTATTAAGTGAAATTTCACTTATTATGTCCCACTTTTCACTGAATATTATGTCAAACTTCCTAACTTTGAATTTATGCGCACAATAGAACTTAGAAGTACAGTTCCCTCACTTGAACATTGGGGCATTAGAGCAGTAATGGACCCAATTTAAGACGACACTTTATAAATTGCAGTATTTAACTTTACTCCACAAGATCCTTACTTGATGAACTAACTACCAACTTAATCTTACTCAAGTCGATCTTATGTTTCTTCTTTCTTGTAATCATAGCATCTGATGGTTCAGTTCAAGTTTACTACATAAATGTTAAGTGAATTTTCACTTAATATTTCAATCTCCATAAATATTAAGTGATCATAACATCTGATGGTCGAGTTCAAGTTTACTACATAAATATTAAGTGCATAACTAGTTCAACCTCCATAAATTTTAAGTGAAATTTCACTTAATATTTCATGTACTCAGTGAAATTTCACTTATTATTCATATATGTAAAACTTGAGATATATGAATGATTTCACTTAATAAGTGAAATTTCACTTATTATTCATATATGTAAAAATTGAACTTAGGGCTTTTTGGGAGGAGATTTTAAAACTCTAGAATGGAGCTTTTAAAAGCTCAAGGTTGCCTTTTGGCTTCATGATGTTTTTTTGAAGAGTAATGTGCTACTTGTACAAAACTATCAAACAACTTTAAAATAATTTCATTAGCTACTTTTAAAAACCGTTTGGGGGCCAAACTAGGCCCTAATCTATACTTAAAGCATTTGCGACCCCTCTCAATTTGCCCCTTTTTAAACTAAGAAATCTTACAATAGAGAAAATTCAACCTATATAAATATTTAGTGAAATTTCACTTAATATTTCATGTAGTTAGTGAAATTTTACTTATTAAGTGAAAATTTTCACTTATTATTTATATATGTAAAATTTTGAATTTTTTTTTTTGCTCAAAACATATCAACAATGGTACTAGTTTTGTAGATCTCGTCGACACGATTCCAACGGTATAAAATTTACAAAAAATGGAGTTGTAGAACAAAAGTTATGGAGGTTTAAAGTTTAAAAACATTTTTTCGAAATTGAAAAGTATATGGTACAATGCTCACACCATGTGAGCAGTCTTTGGACAAAAGCAAGCGCGTGAGGCGCGTGAGGCGCACCTGGGAGGCGTTATCCAGCGCATGTGCGCGTGTTGGGCAGTGGGGAAAAATTTGGGCGCGTTGGGCACGCTTTGGTGGCGTTTGACTTGACTATTTTTTCAATTCCTTTAAGGGTAGTTTGGTCTGATGAAAAGAGTAAAATGGATTTGAAAAGTGATGTTTTAATATTGTGGATGTAGGTTAAAAATGGGTCTGGGCTTTTGTCCTTAGTAAGTTTATTGTTAATGGGCTGTCTTTTAATCCAATTATGCACAACTTTAAGGACCTTAAGCCAAGCCTCCCTATTTTTTTTTACATGGATAATAAAATTTATGAATATTTGTTTTAAATGTGAATAATTCCTAAATTATGTTTTAAATTATTATAGTATATTTTTATTTCGAAAATGATATTAAGTAATATTTATTATTTTATGAAAACTTTCTTAGTAATGTTAAATTATATTTATTATTTATTTGTGTTAAATAAATGATAAATTAATTACTATGTATAAAATGAGTATTAAAAATACGTATTGACTCTATTAAATTCTATATTTTTGTTCACATGTTGGAGGTCGTTTTATATAGTTTTGTAATTTACCAATTTATAAAACAAGAACATGGTATTTTTAATAAATTAATTAGTGGTTATTAAATTAGTATTTTAATTATTTCAAATGCTTATGATACTTCCAAAGTCTTGGAAAATAGAAGAAATTATATTTTGATGTGTTGTCTTTGTTAACAATAATGTCAAAACATGTACCCTATACTTTTATGTATTTATGTCATGAAGAAGGGACTCATGGCTAAATTTATATGCCATGTTTATCTTCTGAAATTTGTAATAAAAATTCTATGACTCCAAAAAAATTACGCTGTCAGCTTCCTAAAATCAAACTGAGATAAATTGATTTACTTGAGGATAATTACGAGTTTAAACAACCACTATCTTGTTAAAAAAAATAGTAAATAAAATAAGTTACACAATGCATAGTCGAGTTGGCATGTATGGAAAGGGGTCATTGGTCAGCATATATGTTGTGAGAATGTCTCGGGACTGGTAACCTTAATTATCCCAGGCCGCTTGAGATACGGTAGGTTAATTAAGAAGGATTGAGCCCAGGCCGCTTTTGATACGGTAGGTCAATCAGAGTCTTGTGATAGCCTTAATTATTCCAGGCCGCTTCAGATACGGTAGATTAATTAAGAGGGCTGAGCCCAGGCCGCTTTTGATACGGTAGGTCAGTCTGGTGGTAGCTTTAAATTATTCCAGGCCGCTTCAGATACGGTAGATTAATTAAGGCATTTCCACAGGTTATTGTAACCTTGAACGTCTAGGTATGTCCCAGTCAACTTAAAGACAGTAGGCATATCGACAGACCTTCTAAACTAACGGCATTGTGCCGGATGGTTCTAGGTGAACCGAATGAGTCAAGAGATTTTGATCGAGATAAAAGAGTCAGTGAGATTAGATGGTGTTATTGTACATGCACGGTCTTAATTATTCATTACTCAAGCTGTTATTAATTATTATCATGCGATGATTTGAATAATGGATTAATCGTACCCTAAGGTACCAGACCTTTATAATAACTGTCAATGTACTTTTATATACATTGCTTGTGTGTTCGTTATACTCACTCGGCTTTCATTAGCTGATGACTTTATTTTGTCCTGAACATCCAAATGTTCAAGAAATGATTATGCAGGGCAATACGATTATGCCAGCTAGAGGAGCCTGCAACGTTACTTTTCTAATTTAAATAAAGTTGTAATAAGGATGTGGATAATGTTTTTAATTTGAATAAGGCGGTTGTGCCTTAAGGATATTTTATTTCAAGACAATGTAATAGTATTTGAAGTTGTACTATGTCTTAATATTAACTTCCCTGTTGCTTTATATTACTCTGTTTTCTGGTACATGTTAAGCTAAGTACAGGACAAGCGATCCATCAACTGTCATGACCTACGGGTCCAAAACGGAAATGAAAAAAAAAAAATTCCTTATTTTGCTACGCCGGGGCGTGACAGCCTTTAGATGACTCGTGCTGTAATATTGTTTAAGTTAGAAAAATATTTGTAAGCCTTGTTTGCTCTGCTCTGATTATTATGTTTTGTTGTTGACGTTTGGGACTGAATCGATCCTTCAAACTGTCGCGACCTACGGGTCCATAAAGGAAATTAAACGCTTTCCTTATTTATGCTACGTCGGGGCGTGACAGGATTTAGTGGTATCAGAGCCAGGTTATTATTTATCTCAAGATAGTTTAGCCAGGTTAGGGTTTACCAGTATAGACCCGATTCCACATTCCATTAAGTGTTACACACCCAATGATACGACAGGGAGGATAGACTTAGCACCCAAACACCTAAGATTATTCTGTCCTTACTTAAGTAGTACCTTTCAGGTATGGATCCAGCTCAGCCCCTGTTTGTACCTGATGCTTTTGGAGGGCATTGGGTTACTGTGGGAGCGATAGTGCCGGCTTCGGCGACCCTTTACTTCACTGCTGTTGGGCAGCGTGCAGCTGCTACCGTCGAGCTAGATCTCTAGCACCAGATTCACGTGTTAGGACTGGTCGACCTGTCCCGTGCTCGCCTTGAGATTCTTTACTTTATAGAGGTCCAGCGTTTAGTGCTCGTTGAGATGGTTCGCTTGGTTAACAACGATGCCTTCTATTTTCCTCTCGAGGTTCAGGTTGTGCAGGCCCACCTTGCACAGCTGAAGGTGCCTCCACCGGTCGTCCCCGCTGTTGAGGATGACGTTGACGTTGTGTTCGCTCCTATTTCCGAGGACGCCGAGGAGGATGGCTTAGGATGGGACGACTTCGCAGTCGACCTTGAGGAGGCACTTGCACTTGAGCCAGCCTTGCCTGAGGCAGATGCCCCTGGACCTGCTTCACTGATGACCTCTCATAGCTGTAACTTTGGGGCAGACCCCTCTCATGTTCAGCGTTTTCATCAGACCGACTCGCTTGATCTGTTGATGGCTACCTACGGCGATGACTGACCGTTTAGATACCGCCTTGTATATATTGACTGTTTTGACTATTAGCTCTATCTCTTTTTGCAACTGTAATTTCATGCATTAGAGTGTAGGGCAATGATCCCATTTTTGTAACATTAACACTTGCATGCGTCCTAACCCATACAGTTAGGGTAGGCATTGATCTGACCATACATGCTTTTTGTATCAACTTGACAAGAAGTTATATATATAATATACTCTTTTGGATATTGTCGTCATTTGAATTGCTTCATAGTACTGTTGCATGCATGTTTCTCATTCTACTATCACTATCATGCATAGAATGGCCGGAGGACTAAGGAGGAATAGAAATTTGATCCAAGGAGCACCTGAGGCTGCCGATCCCACAGGAATATTTGAAGCTTTCATTAGACGTCTCGAAAGGGTTAGTAATCAGAATGAAAACCGACGAGACCGCCAGACTGGAGACAAATTGCTAGAGAGATTCCGTGCACTAAGGCCCGAGCAGTTTGCGGGTACCGCAGAACCCTGGAAGGCCGAGCAATGGTTAAGATAGATGGACCGTATGTTCGAGGCTGTCCAGTGCAATGAGATGGATAAGAGGAGGTTGGCTACATTTCAATTGACCGATACTGCCGCAGATTGGTGGGATTCGGTCATAGCTACTATCGGGAATGGAGCTGCAATGGGAATGACGTGGACTGCGTTCAAGGGGAGATTTTTGGAGAAGTATTTCTCGACTACGGAGAGGCATAGAAGAGAGAAGGAATTCATGGATCTGACGCAAGGAACCAAGTCGGTGCAAGAGTACACCACACAGTTCGAAAGACTGTCTCGGTTTGCCCCTCACCTGGTTGATACTGAAGAGAAGAAGATCCGTAAGTATAACCAAGGGCTGACACCGCAGATTCATCGCCTGACTCTCGGCCACCTAGATAAATCATTTGAAGGACTTGTTGGTTTGGCTACCGATCTGGAAGAGGATGCTCGAGTGAGCCGAAAATAATTTGAATTCCGACCGCCTCAAAGGGGTAATTTTGGGAATAGACCACCAATGAACTGTACCCAAGGGCAGAAGAGGAATTTTTACGGAAGCAAGAAGACCCAGGCTATTACCTATCCGACTCAACCCCGAGTAGAAGAAGGAAGTAGTAGTGGAAAATGCTTCAACTGTGGCAACCCCCGTCATCTGGCTCGTGATTGCAAGGCACCAAGGCGTGCTGCTCAGCAAGGGATAGTCTGCTTCAACTGTGGTGAACCAGGTCACATCAGTAGGTTCTGCACTGCTCCTAAGCAGGTGACTTATGGTCAACAAGGACAGACTCGCTTGAATGCTGTTATCCCTGATGCAGCAGGAGATGATGGAACTGTGTACGAAGAAGGAGATTATGGAGAAGCTCAACCGGATCAGCAAGCAGTAGAAGGTACATTAACTCTGTTTAACTCTCATGTTAAAGTGTTATTTGATACGGGTGCTACTCTTTCGTTCATATCTGTTAATACTATTCGGAGATTGGGTATCTTACCTCATCGCTTAGAGAAAGCTTTGAAGGCTACTTCACCATTAGGAGCTGCAGTCAGATTAGGACACGTGTGCAAGGATTGTCCTTTACGGTTAGGAGACCGTGAAATCCCTGCGAGATTGATTGTCCTATTGATGAAGGAGTTCAACATAATCCTAGGAATGGATTGGCTCTCTCAGAATCAAGTGAAGTTGGATTGTGCGAGGAAGAGAATTACATTCCCCGACAATGAGAATCAACCCTTTGATTTTCAATGTAACCCTTCGGGAGAGATGTTCCTCACAAGATGTTTAGCCAACATCGAAGTCGTCAGTACAGAGGTGACAACGTCATCTATACCTGTAGTCAAGGACTTTGAAGAAGTATTTCAAGATGTTTCTGGTTTGCCGCCCGAGAGAAGTATAGAGTTCTGTATTGAGCTTATACCGGGTACCATACCAATCACCAAGGTTTCCTACAGAATGGCCCCCACAGAACTATTGGAATTGAAGGAACAAGTACAAGAACTCGAGAACCTAGGTTTTGTACGTCCAAGTACATCGCCTTGGGGATCAATAGTGTTATTCGTGAAGAAGAAGGACGGGACGCTCAGGCTGTGTATCGACTACAGAGAATTGAACCGCGTGACTATCAAGAACAAGTATCCCTTACCTCGGATTGACGATTTGTTTGATCAACTATAAGGAGCTACGACATTTTCCAAGATCGACCTAAGGTCGGGATATCATCAGTTGAGGGTACGGAAGGAAGATATACCTAAGACTGCGTTCAGAACCCGATATGGTCATTATGAATTTTTGGTGATGCCGTTTAGAATGACGAACGCCCCGGCAGTGTTTATGGATCTGATGAACAGAGTGTTCAAGCCTTATTTGGATCAGTTTGTCATCGTCTTTATAGATGATATCTTGATCTATTCTAAGTCAGGAGAAGAACACGAGCAACATCTACGGATTGCGATGCAGACGCTCAAGAACCACCACTTGTATGCCAAGTTCAGTAAGTGTGAGTTCTGGTTGCAAGAAGTGAAATTTTTGGGACACAAGGTGTCATCTCAAGGAATTTCAGTGGATTCGTCCAAGACCGATGCTGTGTCAAACTGGGTTAGGCCGAGCAACCCTATGGAGGTTAGAAGTTTTCTTGGACTCGCAGTCTATTACAGAAGATTTGTTGAGGGATTCTCTAAAATAGCTGCACCATTGACCGGATTGACAAAGAAGAATTTGAAGTTCGACTGGACAGAGAAGCATGAGCGCGCCTTTTTGGAGTTGAAAGAGAGACTCACTACCGCGCCGGTACTAGCAATACCCAAGCCTGATGAGAAGTTCACTATCTTTAGTGATGCGTCATATCAAGGATTAGGGTGTGTACTTATGCAAGATGGCAGAGTTATCGCTTATGGATCTAGACAGCTGAAGCCGAATGAGTTGAACTATCCCATTCATGATTTAGAGTTGGCGGCAGTAGTATTTGCATTCAAGATTTGGAGGCACTATCTCTATGGTGAGAAGTTTGATTTGTTCTCCGATCACAAGAGTTTGAAATATTTGTTCACACAGAAAGAGTTGAACATGAGGCAGTGCAGATGGATGGAGCTGATCAAAGATTACGACTTCACGTTAGAATATCACCCGGGTAAAGCCAATGTGGTTGTTGATGCCCTGAGTCGACAGACTCGGGAGACGATCGCCTCCTTAATGGTTAGAGAGTGGCGAGCATTGGAGACTTTGGCGGAGTTCGAAGTACAGAATGCTGAAGAAGGAGAAGGACAATTGTTCGGATGTCTTATCCTCTGTTCTTATCGACCGCATTATTGGAGCCCAGAAAGAAGATGAGAAGTTTCAAGCATGGTTTGCGAAGATGTCAGAAAAAGACCCGACAGAATGGAAAGTGGGAGTCGATGGAGGATATCGGTGCAGAAATAGATTATGTGTGCCAGGTGATGGAGAGCTAAGGAAGGATATCCTGGAAGAAGCACATAAATCAAGGTATACAGTTCACCCGGGAGGAACCAAGATGTACAAAGATTTGAAGAGAAATTTCTGGTGGAAAGGTATGAAGAAAGACGTGGCCGAATTTGTATCCAAGTGTTTGACGTGTCAACGAGTCAAAGCCGAACATCAGAGACCGTCAGGATTGTTGCAACCGCTACCTGTTCCTGGTTGGAAGTGGGAGCACATTACGATGGATTTTCTAGTAGGATTGCCCCGGTCGCAGCAGAATCATGACGCCATTTGGGTAATCGTGGATCGATTGACGAAGTTTGCTTATTTCATCGCTTATAGTATGACATACCCGGTGGAAAAGATGAGCCGGATGTACATACAACAAGTTGTGCGACTTCATGGTGCACCTGTGTCGATTGTGTCAGACCGTGACGCACGTTTTACTTCTGGATTTTGGGAAAGTTTGCAAGAAGCTATGGGAACTTCGCTCAAGATGAGTACTGCATTTCACCCTCAGACAGATGGATAAACTGAGCGTGTTAATCAGATAATGGAAGATATGCTTAGGGCTTGTGTTATCAATTTTGAAGAATCTTGGGAAACACACTTGCCGTTGGTTGAATTTGCCTATAACAACAGTTATCACACGAGTATCGGGATGGCTCCGTTCGAAGCATTGTACGGACGACCATGTCGTTCCCCTTTGTGTTGGGCAGAAGTCGGAGACACAGAATTGTTGGGACTAGATTTGGTTAGAGAAACCAACGAGAAGATTTCTTTGGTCAAGGAAAGGATGAGAACCGCTCAAAGCAGGTATAAGAGTTATGTCGATCGACGTCGGAAAGATTTGGAATTCAGTGTTGGAAATCACGTACTTCTCAAGGTTTCACCGACCCGAGGAGTAGTACGTTTTGGCCTCAAGAGAGGGAAGTTAGCCCCTCGTTTCATTGGACCGTTCGAGATTTTGGAACGTGTCGGGAAAGTGGCCTATCGACTGGTGCTACCACCGAAGATGTCTGGGGTTCACAATGTGTTCCATATAAGTATGCTGAGAAAATACATACGAGATCCCTCACATGTGGTTAGTTATGATGATATTGAGACGAGTCATAACGTTTCTTACAAGGAGAGGCCCGTGAAATTCTAGATCAGAGTATCAAGAAGCTGAGGAATAAGGACATTCCGTTGGTGAAGGTTCAGTGGAATCACCATGACGAGAATGAAGCCTCGTGGGAAGTTGAAGCTGACATGAGGAAGAAGTACCCGGAGTTGTTTCATGACTAGTCAGTCTTGATTTCGGGGACGAAATCCTGTTTAAGGGAGGAAGGGTGTAATAACCTGCATTTTCATTTAATTTCTTGTAATTGCATTTGACATATTTTAATTCAATTTGAATTTCCATGATTTATCTGTATTGTTAATCTCATTTTTATTTACAATTCTTATATGTTAAAACTGATTTCTTGTTTTATTTCATAATTAAAATTCTTTTGGGGTCAAATTGTAATTTTTACAAAAGTTAGTAATACCTGTGTGGATTTCAAAATCTGTATTTCAAAATGGTGGAAATATTTCCTTTTGACTCAATCAGTATTTTTATGAAACCAGGAAATCACTTCTTACACTAAAATGAAATTCCTGTATTTTTGTGGTGACCACCGCGCCCCGAAAATACCAGTTTATGTTCAAAACTGTCCACGCTGTGTTGAACTTCCACAGATTTTGGAAGTGACTGATTGGACAATTGCTTTATTTCTAATTATGGCAAGTAATGATTGATCAGGCCTTGTTTGGATATTACATTTGAGTATGTGTAATTGTTATGCCATAAGTTCCATTTCCCAAACACCCTTGCTTTGCCCCCTATAAGCCTAACTTGGCTCTTCAACATCTGAGAATGTATATACGTATATACATATCTGTGAATAAGTTGCATTTTAGTTAATTTGGAAATCAAATTGAATTTGTTGAGTGTATGTGATGGTTCTTGGTGGCCAAGTTAAGGAATCTCTATATATACTCATATACACTCTTTTCACAATCCACGCATTCTAAGAGACTGAAAACACAGAGAGTTTAGAGAGAGCTTGAGAGACTTCTACAGAATTTTATAGAGAGAAGAAGCTCTTCAATTCTCCATAGCCAAGCTTCAATTGGATTATCATATTCTTAAATCTTTCTCAACACACACTTCAATCTCTCTACTTTTAATCTCAGTGAGTATTCTAAACTCACTCTAGAATGTAAATTCATGCTTAGTTACTGAGTTTGTGTATGTATTAATGATCCTCCATTGCTAAATTCGTCCATGGAAGCTTGAAGCTTCAAAATCACAATTTTCTAAACTCAACCAAAACCTATTTTGTTAGATGAATATGATAGATTACATGTCATATATGCTATACCCAAAGTTTTAGAGCCTAATTTGTTCATATGAAAAAGTATATTAAGAATTATGTTTTGACAACTTTTAATTTTTCATGAAATTGGAGAGCTATAGTTTAAATCATGTTAAATTGACTTTGGATTCTAAATCCTGGTGAAAAACCGAAGAGATCCATATATTATATGCCCTTTATACTTTCAATTTTGAAATGGGTCAAAATAGACCCTGTTTTGCTGAAACAGAGCAGTTTCTGCGGGGAAGATGAAGCCTCAGTAAAAACTCACGCCACGATCGCGCGAGCGACCCGCGCGCGCGATCCTCGTTTCCCCAGGCAGACAGAAGAGTTTATATATATATAATGAAATTTAAGGCAGGACGCGCGAGCGAGGGTCGCGCGAGGGACCCTTCGAGCGAGCGATCCGCGCGCGCGACCTTGGCTTTTTCAGGCAAACAGAAAAGTTTATATATAAAATGAAAATTTGGCATATCGCGCAAGCGGCCCTCGCAAGCGACCCGTCGCGCGAGCGGCCCGCGCGCGCGATATCTGGCAGATTCTGGTTTTGCTTGTTTTATGTTAAGGGACTGTTTGGTTCAACTTTTAAGTACTGTTAAGGTTCTGTTTGGCAGTTTTATTAATACAGAATGCTATTAGTTATGCTTGAAATGATTAAGGCAATGAATTACAAGTTATCAATCCCCGTACGTTCGTTGTTCCTTTAATTCAACGATTTACTTTATGTTTAAGTTCATGACATTCATATGGAGTCTGTTGTGCATGCATGTGGGTGTCAGTTGGTGTGGAAAAGAGTAATGGTCAGTGTGGAAAGAGTATGAGACCGAGATTGAGATTGAGATTGAGATTGTGGTTGTGGTTGTGGTTGTGGTTGTGATTGTGGTTGAGGTTGCGGCGATGGTATCTTTGAAATGCGACGGTGGCAAATATGGACACTCCCTGACGCCCATGGAAGCGTTAAAGTGTGTGACGCCGAACTTGGACATTCCCTGGCACCCATGGTAGTGCTAAAGTGTGGCCTACGGACACTCCCTGATACCCGAGTCTGGATACTGCGTGAGGTTGCTCCGGTATTTGCATGGCGGTTTAGGTATTCAAAGTGTGAGGCAATGGACACTCCCTGGTACCCCGGACCAAAGTGTGAGGCAAACTGGACACTCCCTGACGCCCCATTGCTAAAGTGTGGCTATCTTAGTGTTTCAAAGATACCAGGAGTAAGATAGTGGGTTGTTGTGTCTGTGGAGAGAAAAGAGTCGGCAAGATGAGTGTGGTGCATTATCTCATACACGATCATATGCTTTATGAATGAACGACTTTGAATAATATATTCCTTGTTGGTTTATAAATTAAAATCTCTCTATGTCAACTATTGATTTTGCAAATTGAAAAATGGAAAAAGGTAAATGAGTATGTTTTACATTCAAAGTTATGTTTTTAATACTCACCAGCTTCTCGAAGCTGACGACGTTGATGCGTCCTGGACATTCGTGTTCAGGTTTTTCAGGTTATAATCAGGAGGAATCATATGACTACGCTAATTGAGGTGGCTGCCGTTGGAATGAGAAAACTGTTTATTTATTATACGTTTTAAGTTCGAACTGTTTGTTTTATAAGGATGACTGTAATAGACACTAAGATATTGTTTTGTTTCAAGGCGGTCTGTGCCTTTAGATGACCCGTGCTGTAATATTGTTTAAGTTAGAAAAATATTTGTAAGCCTTGTTTGCTCTGCTCTGATTATTATGTTTTGTTGTTGACGTTTGGGACGGAATCGATCCTTCAAACTGTCGCGACCTACGGGTCCATAAAGGAAATTAAACGCTTTCCTTATTTATGCTACGTCGGGGTGTGACAGTATGAGTTGTGATATGATATCCAATGTGTGTATATGGGGGAGAACTTTATAGATTATGTAACTTTGAAAAGGCAAACTAGATTTGGGGTCATTTGTTTAACAAATTATACTCATGTTGGGAAAATGTGATTTGAGGCATGTTTAAGCTCTTAGTTTGAGCATTATGAGTTTGTTATGTGGATTGCACTAGCAAACCACAAGTTCTATATATTGGGAGGGGACTTGGGATTTAACCAACTATGGATGTTAATTAGCTTGTTCTTTCTTATGCTTGCATGTTTATGTATATTGATTGGGGAAAATGAGAAGTTTGATGCAAGTTGATATTGCTAGTGAAGGATCAATGTAGGTTGAGTGTCAAAATACTTCTCAAATGTTTTAAAATGTTTTGGAAACTCTTATGATGTTTGGTTGAAGCGTTGAGACACTTGAGAGTGCTTTTCAAATGATTTTGGATGTGACTATAAGGATTGGTATGGTTTTAGCAAGTTTTGACAGAATTTTTACTCATATTTAGCTAAGTGTTGAGGTGAGATGCAAGTTTGTATTAATCTCTTGAGTTTAATGGTTTCTTAGTGTTTGATTGAACTTATAAATGATTTTAGGATAGTTTTTTGATGTGCCCATGAGGTTTGATTGGGTTTTGGTTATGTTTAGAACTTTTAAACAGGGGAAATCTGCTAAAAACTGAGTTCTGCAGAATCCTGATTGATTCGGGTCTTGGGCAGATCGATCCGGGGCATCTGGATGGAGGAGCTAGAAATTTGATTCTGTCAATCCGGTTTTGGGGCGGATCGATCCGCTGGCCTATTTTCGGCCATACGACTTTTACAGAAATGGACATAACTCTCTCTAGAAAATTCAGATTCGCGCGCCGTTTTTTGCGTTGGAACCGGAACTCAATGATCTATCTTTTGGTATAAAATTTACTGTACTTTATTTATAACCATTTTTCCTTGAGACTATTTTTATCAAAATAATGTCATTTTATGTTGTTAAATTCATATTTTTCTTAAGGATTTGCATGTTTTCTTTGCGAATTAGTATAGTGGGGCGCTTGTAGCATTGTTACACGTATCCTAATCCGCTTGAAGCGGGTTGGGGTGTGACATAGATACATTTATTGGGTTGTGTAGAAAAAGTTGTGTGAATGGTTGTATCCGGAGAGAGATAGACACATTTATTGGATTATGTAAAAAAAGTAGTGTGAATGGTTATGTTCCAAGTATTACTATATGCCCAAACAAACAATATTTGAGATTGTATAATCAACTACAACAATGCTAAGGGCACTAACAAATTTCACTAACATTCACACCCACACTCTATCTCTCTCCTAGTCGCACTTTGGATCTACTGTGGACCCCACAGTGCCACTAGGAGAGAGATAGAGTGTGGGTGTGAGTGTTAGTAGAATTTGTTAGTGCCCCAAATATTACTCAATCAACTAATAAGAACCGCAAAGTGGTGGAGTATTTGAATTCCCAAACAGCCCCTAAATTTCTTTTTTTTTTTTAAGCTAAGAAAAAAAAAACCGCAAAGTGGTGGAGTACTTGAATTCCCAAACAGCCCCCCTAGATTTCGTTTTTTTTTTTTTAAAGCTAAGAACCCCTAAATTAACCA
Source organism: Hydrangea macrophylla (assembly GCA_033977485.1). Taxonomy (NCBI): domain Eukaryota; kingdom Viridiplantae; phylum Streptophyta; class Magnoliopsida; order Cornales; family Hydrangeaceae; genus Hydrangea; species Hydrangea macrophylla. The sequence goes on along the minus strand of CM066988.1, from coordinate 93,870,403 downwards.
ATTCCCTTGTGGCCGAATGGCAAGGCCTCTGGGTGTTATACCTAGAGGTCTCAAGTTCGAATCTCAAGGGGGTGGCCACAAGTGATTCACCCGGACGCCCTGACCTCGTGGGATTAGTCGAGGTGCGCTCAAACTGACCCGAACACCCACGGTTACCAAAAAAAAAAACCCCTAAATTTTGTTAAACGTTGAATTTAAGTGCTTCTGGTTCTGATTTATTTGTTGATACAGTTTTTTGTTTTTGGCGGTTATCCTGTTTGAATTTATTACTACTACTATACTACTACCTCCGTCCCATTTTATGTGTCCATCTTGGGGAATCCAACTATTTAAGGGGACAAAAAGAATCTACACCTACTTTCCACAATTGCCCATAATCATTGTACTTCCTTTTTTTATTTTGTTTTGGTGTTGATTGCAAAAAAGGGTAGTTTGGGAAACTATGTCAAATTTGCATACTCCCTCCGTCCCATTTTATGTGTCCATTTTTCCTTTTTGGGATGTCCCAAAATTATTGTCCAATTTCCTAAATTAGTACATAAAATTTACTTAGTTTCCCCAACTATCCTTCCTTGCAATCAATACCAAAATAAAATAAAAAAAAAGAAAGTGCAATGATTATGGGCAATTGTGAAAAATAGGTGTAGATTCTTTTTGTTTCCTTAAATAGTGGGAATCCCCAAGATGGACATATAAAATGGGACGGAAGTAGTACTAATTTAGGAAAGTGGACAACAATTTTAGGACATCCCAAAAAAGAAAGATGGAGAAATAAAATGGGACGGAGTACTTGCTTTAGGGGAAGCGGTCGGTGGTCGGCGTCGTCGCCATCTCTCTCTCTCTCTCTCTCTCTCTCTCTCTCTCTCTCTCTCTCTCTCCATTTATATACGAGTATTCAAAAAAAAAAACCCTGTGAGCTCGATCAAGTTTTGCACTGTGAGCCTGTTTGGCACAGCGATTGCGATAGCTTAGCGATTGCTTATGTGATAATAGATTATGGTCATAATAGATTATGGTTGTTGTGGTGTTTGGGTAAAGTATTGTAAAAGTGGTTATGGTGGTATAATAGATTATGTAAGTGTTTGGTTACATAAATGTAAAAGTGATTTTAATGTCCAAAAGACAATTATGTCCTTATATTATAAGACTATTAAATATTATTATTGTGTACATAATAAAGTTTAGTTTCATTGATACGCATTAGTAATTGTTATTAAATAATTATTTAATTACTTAATCAAATAAGTAAATAAATGAATTTGTTAAAAAGTTATCAAAAAAAGTTATATTTTAAAATTATTAAATATATTAGTTAACTAACTATTTTAAAATTATCACTTGTCTCTTTTTAATACACATATTAGGCTTAAAAAAAATTAGTACAGTACATTTTAGTAGTCAGATCCCATGCTTGGGAAGTCTGGACGCTGCTTTTTAAGAGGTATGATTTGGCATGTAGTCAGGTCTTTAGTTAATTTGTTCAATTAACTAGGGGTATAAATGACATTTCAATGCCAAGTTAGACTAGTGGTCTAAGTGCTTATGTTTTGAGCTGGGGGACCCCAGCTTTTGAAAATACTGATTAGAACGCACGCAAATCGTGAACAGAATGCTATTGCGATTACAATTGCTGCCCCAAACAGTCCACGTTTAGCTTTTAGGCTCAAAAACAGTTGAAAAGCTATCATAACGCCACCCCATACACACGTGCGCTTGCCTAGTACATATATACATATCAAACTATACATACATATATTTATAGTTACCTCGTCGAAGAGAGAGAGAGAGATCGCCGAAGAGACAGAGAGACCTCGTCGGAGAGAGAGAGAGAGATATCGCCGGAGAGAGACAGAATCGCCGGAGAGGGAGAAAAATCGCCGGAGAGAAGAGAGAGAGAGAGAGAGAGACAAATGGAGAGAGAGTGAATGAAAACGAGAATGGAAGGATTTGAACGGACTTAAAAGTCGTGATTAGTATTACCGACTTTAACCAAAGTCGTTTTTGGTAAACCCGACTTTAATAGAAGTCGTTTTTGGTAAAACCGACTTCAAATTAAAGTCGTGATTGCTAAAAACGACTTACAAAAAGTCGTGATTACTAGTAACGACTTTAAATTGTAAAACATCCAATCACTGGTCATGTCCAACAAGTACAGAGACGACTAAAAAAAGTCGGTATTACTAAAACCGACTTAACTTTAAGTCGTTTATGGTAATGACGATTATAAATAGTCGGTATTAGTAATACCGATTTTTACTTTAAGTCGTTTACAGTAATAACGACTCTATATAGTCGTTTTTACAAAAACCGACTTTCTTAAAGTCGTTATTTGTAAAAACGTCTAATAACCATTTTTATTTTTTCCCCAGAAAATATTATTTTTCGTAGAAAATAAAAAATGATTTACTTAAAATCGGTATTACTAAAACCGATTTTGTTTTTAAAGTCGTTTTTACTAAACGATTTACTGTATTACTGCATAGAGTCGTTATTAGTAAAAACGATTTACTATATTTCTGTCTTTAAGTTTCAAAACACCCTAATTTAATTCTATATAATATCCCAGGTCAGTCTTTTTGGCTCAAAACGAATCTGAGCCGTCCACTAATGTGGACACTTTCAGCCGTTCGATCCCCCATCTTTCTCCTGTAACGAGCACTTGCCTTGATTTTCTAATTTTTCTCCCTAATCCCTAGATTTTGAATTTGAAACCCATCTCTCCATCAGTCTCCCTCCACTCTTCTCTCTATCTCCTCCCCTTTGTGAGCAAACCCACCACCACCTACTTTTCAGATCCGACCCACCTCACCTCCATCACCACCATATCCTCAGCCAGCCCCTCTCTCTCAGCCACTTAAACTCTCTCACTCTCTGTCGGTGCCTCCAACACCTTGCCTCACCGTCACCGCCTCATCCTCTGTTCACCGACATAGTCACCTCTCGCCGCCGGTAATATATATCTCTCTCTCTAATCCTCCCATCTGTCTCGCTCTATCCTCACACATACACACACAAACACACTCAGAGCATCCAATCTTCCGATCTCTCTCTCTCTCTCTCTCTCTCTCTCTCCACACCTAAACATCCCCTAATCCTCCCAAAAAAGCCCTTATTATTATTGTCATTAGTGGTTTTGATTGGGTTTGTAATTAGGTGGTTACATTTTTTTTCTTATTTTGTTTTGTTTTGGGCTCATGGTTTTTTTTTTTTTTTTCAGCCTAAGGAAATCATTTTACTCAAGAAATGAAAGGTAATTTCTGTGAATTTGTGATTTTTTGTTTGTGAAACATGCTCTGAAATTGGTTGAAAACTTGAAACGCCTTTTCTCCATTTGGTTGCTGAGAAAACCAAGGAAAAGAAAGTAAAATAGTGATATTGAAATGTGAATAGGCTTTTTTACTTACCACAGACTGTTAGCTTGAGTAACATTGTTGTCACCTCCTATTGAGGGTCTGTGTCTTAGTACTAGCCCTTAGAACATGTATCAAGCCTTTGTTTACTCTAATCGCAAGCCTAATTTGATTTTTCCTGAGAAAATATTAATGGAATTACCAAAAAATTTATGAACATTTGGCTAGAATTTCGGACATACATGATCCGATGGGTGGAAGAGTTTGGACATTCCGATGTTAGAAGGGAAATAGCATGAATTGGTTTATGATTTTGTATGAAGGACTACTCTCTGTTTTTAGAATTGGGGCCTTGGTTTTCACTTTTTTGGTTGCTTTTGAATGAACTATACTCTAATGGAATCTATATAATACCCTACAAATACGGCCAATTTTTTGTTCCCAATTTAGTACCAAATGCTTAGAATATTACTATTGTTTCCAAATTTTTGTAATGCTATGCTTCCAAATTTGATTCCCAATATTTTTTAAAAAATTTTTGTAATGCTAATGCTATTTTTTTTGTTCCCAATGCTGATGGTAATGCTATGCTTCACAAATTTGAGTAATGCTATGCTAGGGAGTAATGCTATGCTAGGGAGTATTAGTTGATTATGAAATTAGTAATTCTATGCTTCCCAATTTTGATCCAAAATTTTGTTCTTAAATGGTGCAACAGTTGTAGCATATGCAATGCCATATGTTGTGGCAGTTCCATTGCATATGGTACATTTGGGTACATAGCATTATTCTTATGAAATGAGGGACTATCATTTGATTATGGAAGTTGGTGCAAGCCCTATGTTACTTGGTTTTAGTTTTTTCCTAGATTAGTGAAGATTTGAATACTACATTTGTTTTGCTTCCCCACTCAAGCCCTAAGTGCTAGAGATTTATTTATTATTATTTTCTTTCTTTTTGAATTTTAACAAGTGAAGGAGCATTCGCTTAAGAAATACTACATTTGGGTACATAGCATTATTCTTATGAATTTAGGGAGTATCATTTGGTTATGGGAGTTGGTGCAAGCCTTATTTTACTTGGATTTAGTTTTTTCCTAGATTAGTGAAGATTTGAATACCGCATTTGTTTTGCTTCCCCACTCAAGCCCTAAGTGCTAGAGATTTATTTATTATTATTATTATTTTTTTTGAATTTTAACAAGGAAGTGAAGGAGCATTCACTTAAAAAAGATTCAAAAACACATTGAGTTGGTTAGTTTTTTCGACTTTGTGTGGGTAGCTCTGTTTTTAGGTTTCAATTTCTAATTCTCGCACTGCTTTATTTCATTCGTAGTAATTATCTGATGGGTGCCATGTGCATTGGAGATGACTTACCCTTCAACTAACCGGAGCTGTATTTCATTCTGTCTCGGGAGTTGGTAACTCTTTGGCATGTCTTGCAGTTTGACATGACTTAGCAGATTCAATATTTTTTTGTTGGTGTGAACAAAGATTCAAGTGGTCATGCTCATGCGCATGGGAGGAAGATATAAGTTGTAGTGAGAGAGAAAGAATAAGTATGGGTGTAAAGTGAATCCACAACCGCAATCCAAATTGAGCATTGAAGGGTTTTGTTATGTTGTACCTACAACATTCATTTTTTCTTAAATTTTTTATTTTTCCGATCATGTCTTGGCCTTATTGCGGCTCAAAGACTCATAGTTTGACTTTGCTTAATTTTTTTATTGGCAAGTTATTCAATTAGAAGAATTGAGTGGAGGGCTAACTCTGGAGTAAGTTTCTCTGTTCTCATCCATATTGCAAGTTATTCCATATTTCAATTTCATGGTAAGAATGAAATTGATGATTTTTTTTTTCTCTTTTCTTTATTCTAAGAGTGAATCTTTTTTTTTTTATCCTTTTTTAATTTATTGGCATGGTGGGTATGAATGAAATTAATGGTGTTTTTGTTTTTGTTTTTGTTTTTTTTTTAGTACAAGTAATGTTATCTAACTTTCTTAAAAGGGTGTATTCATGAGAAGATGTGATCTATAGCCATGGACTGATTTTTTCCGTTCCCCTTAATGATATGTACTCCATGATATGTACTCCTTTCTTTTAGTTGCAAAAGAAAATCCTGCACAGAGCGAGTTGTGTTTATTTTGATTAGAATTTTAAATGCGCTTTGGTTTTTTTTTCCACCCGAGCCCAAAAGCTTCCTTCGATTTTTTTTTTCACCCGTGGCCCCCGGGCACGGGCAATTACTAGTAATTAAATATTAAAAAAACATTATTTACGGAAACAACTCGACCAAAAAGACTAGAGCGAGAAGATAAAAGAGGAAGAAGAAGAAGACGAATAAGCCCACAATGGCGAGAGGGTTCAGACTTGTATTTGTTACTTCTCTGCTGCTAATGCTTCTGGGTTTGTGCTACAATTCCCTGATTTTCTCTCTCTCTCTCCAATTTATATGTCCCGATTTGTATAATGTATTATGTGCCTGCATTTATTCTCTGTCGCATTTTAGTTTCTGCATTTGAAGAGTTTCCCCCCCTTAGTAGATCTGTAAGAGTTTCAGGAACAAGCACCTTTTGAAGAACATAAGTCTATACATGTCTTCTTAGCAAAAAAAAAAAAAAAGAAAGAAAGAAAGTCTATACATGTCTGTATATATACGAAACACTGGTCATGTTTATACATTTTTGTGATCTATTTCGTAGTGCTTTTTATATTGGGCAAATCTGGTTTCATCTTTCCGTCTGCTTCATTTTATGGTTCAAATGACTGTTCCGTTCCTATATATGAATACAATTTTCTGTTTTATTCGATTTGAAACAAAATATTTCTCCTACTTTTGAAAATGGAACTACAGTGTACACTTTTGTCTTACTCTTGTAACATACATACATAAATACATATTATCATTATTGTTCTTGATTTTCACTTATTCCATTCTGGGTGTACCCCTTGTTTATACAGTAGTTGACAATAATAGAGCATCTCCAACGGGCTAGAGCCTAGAGGCATCACTAAAATGCCCAGTGAAAGCCCCCAAATTCATCTACCCTTGGACTAGGCAGAATGCCTCATCAGGGAAATTGCTAGGCAAATTGCCTGGTGCTATTTGGGCTAGGCACAACTATGATTTTTTTTTTTTTTAAAGGATTGTTGGGGTTGGAGATTGGCTAGCATAGTTTGAGTTGCCTAACTATTTTCACTATGCATTTCCCTATTTAACTAGGCAAATTGGTATTTTGCCTAGCAAAAATGCACCATTGGAGAGTAAAAGTCATTCTGAGTGGTTTGCCTTTACATTCTTATCAAGTAGGCAGGAATAGGATCCTGACAATTTGGTCGGACAGTTGAAATCAAGCTCTAAAATGATCTATAAACACCAAGAAGCAGAGGTACCAATATCGGGTCACGGATACGGTATGACAGACACGACAAATTTTAGACAATTAGGAATTTAGGATACAGACATGGCAAGGACACGGCAAATTATTAATTACGTATCTAAAAGTATATAATCATATGTGATAAGATAATCAAATGATCAATGGTTTTACTCAAACACGTATTATCTATTTGTAATTCTAGAAACCTTTTTTGATTTCATAACTCACAATTTTTGTCAATCGATAAATCCTCATAGTGCTTCCATAGCCCTAGAGGTTCATTCATATTTTCAAATATCCACATCTTAGAAGCAGGAATCTTTAAAAGTGGTCACGCTCCCCGCCCCCGCTCCCGCTTCCAACCCCGCTTAAGAAGAAACCTTTGAAACCTCGTAAAGTTTGGTGCTTTCCCGCCCCCGCTCCCACTCCAGCCCCTGCCCCGTCTCCCGCTTCGTGCAACTTGGATCCACATTACAAGTTCAAAGAATCCTAATCCTATTCGTTAAGTGGCCCTAACCCTATGAAGTACCGACACTTCAAAAATGGTAACGTACTGGTGTCAGACACGTGTCTGACACGGACACGCGCCCGACACGCGACGGACACGTGTCTGACACTTCAAAACTGTGTCCAAATTTGTGTAATTGGATTTTGACCCCCGGACACGGCAATGACACGCTGGGGACACGAAATGGACACCTCGTTATGGACACGGAAGACTAGCTAACAGTAAAGACTAAAATCCAATTTGTTTTTAAAAAAAATAAAAGAAACCCTAATTAATTTGGTTACACTTCTCAGCCGCAACTCTAGACCCTTTTCTTATTCTCAAACCTCAAACCCTCTCCTCTCTCTCTCTCTCTCTCTCTCTCTCTCTCTCTCAAAGACCGTCGCCATCAGTCTCACCTTCATTCAAAGAGTCGTCCGTCGCCATGCACCTGCGAGCGGCTGCGACTTGTGACCTGCGACATGTCCTCGATCTTTACGGCGAAGCCCTCGTCTCCGGTGAAGCTTCTCCGTTTCTATCACAGTGTTGTATCGCCCCCTGCAGGTAATGAGACAAGGGCTTCACTCTTATAATTGGGATTGTTGATATTGCTGTGCCTTGGGAGGAACTGAGCATGTGACTGTTTTCTATTTCTGTATTTTTGTCTTGATAGTGCTGTCACTGTGTTGCGTGTCCAAGTTTTGCTTCTTGTTTTTATGTTGTTTTATTATTTATATTTTTGTTCCCAATTGATTGTGCTTTCTTTTGTAGCATATTTTTTTTCATATTTAAATTGAGTTATCTTTTAAAGTAATTGGACAAATAATGCTGAGATAAGAATTACAGTATTGCTTTTTATAGAATACATAAGAAGTGTACATAACATGAAAAATGAAAGAATATTTTATTTTATTTTTTATAAAAAAAAACATATTCACCACCGTGTTTTTTAGGATTTTTTTTATATGTAAATTGAGCCATGCTTTCTAAACTTTTTTTTAGGATTTTTCTATATGTAAATTGAGCCATGCTTTCTAAACTTTTAGTCCAATAATGCTAAGTTGGAATTGTACATAGAACACATAAGAATTGTATTCTTTTTAAAGTACATAAGAATTGCACATAACATTTAAATTTAAAAAATATTGAAAATATTATTATAAAAAAAAAAAAAAAAAGAAACGTATCCCTGGCGTGTCGTGTCCTCGTTTTTCAGGATTTGACGTGTCGCCGTGGCGGTGTCGCGGCGTGTCCGTGTCTGTGCTTCATAGCCCTAACCACTTTCAATTCTAACTATGTTTATCAAAATTTCAACAATATTACACTTATGGTTAAAGTATCTAATTGTGTCCGTCGTATGCAGTTTTAGTGTGGCTGACACGTGTCTAGGTGTGTTTGGCGAGCGTCGTGTCAGATTTGGACACGGACATGTGACCCTTCTGGGAGTTCCCGTGTGTCCATGTTGTCTAAATAAACATCTAAACACCAAAATGCGATGGTTTAGTAAAACCATGTGACAGATTTGCAGTTAGTATGAATTATCTTCGAAATTTACTAGCTGCCATATATGATTCCATGTTACCCCTGTGGGTCCATCTAAGTTTTCTAATCTCAATGGTAGTTTGAGCTCAAAAGTTCGGTTATTTAGTTCAAATTTGGCTGTTATTGTCAATGAATTTCTTGCTTGATCGCAGTAGGATGTATGGTTTTATTTATATGATCGTGCTTGGAAGAAGATAACTATAAATCATATTTTGGGCAGTTTGATTGCCTAAGTTTCATGTGGTTAAGTTTGATGCTTTAATGTTTATGAGCAGACAAAAAAAGAAATTCATTGAAGAGGGGTAGTTTGGGAAAAAAAAGAATCCCAAATCAATTCTTGAAGAATCCGACCATTTTGGGTAGGATTTGTAAAGGGGCTAAAACAAGAATTGGGTGGATTTCAAAATGAATTCATTTCTTGTTTTGTGTCATACCAAACACAAGAATTCCACAAAATAGAATTGCAAATGAATTCTATTCTAGTTTGTGGCATTCCAAACAGACTGTAAGAGTTTCAGGAACAAGCACCTTTTGAAGAACATAACATACATGTCTTCTTAGCAAAAAAAAAAAAAGAAAGAAAGAAAGTCTATACATGTCTGTATATGTACGAAACACTGGTCATGTTTATACATTTTTGTGATCTATTCCGTAGTGCTTTTATATTGGGCAAATCTGGTTTCATCTTTCCGTCTGCTTCATTTTATGGTTCAAATGACTGTTCCGTTCCTATATATGAATACAATTTTCTGTTTTATTCGATTTGAAACAAAATATTTCTCCTACTTTTGAAAATGGAACTACAGTGTACACTTTTGTCTTACTCTTGTAACATACATACATACATACATACATACATATTATCATTATTGTTCTTGATTTTCACTTAATCCATTCTGGGTGTACCCCTTGTTTATACAGTAGTTGACAAAAATAGAGCATCTCCAACGGGCTAGAGTTGTGCACTGTATCACTTCAAAAACCCTAGAACAAGTTGGAGCTCTCTCCATTTATATACGAGTATTAAAAAAAAACCTTGGAGCTCGAACAAGTTGTGCACTGTATCACTTCAAAAACCCTAGAAGACAACATGAAGACCAAGAAGCCGTTGAAGCAACTGAAGCTCTCTGTTCCTGAACAAGAAACCTCTATCACTAGCTTCTTGTAAGCAATTTCCGATTTGACCACATTTAGTTTGTTGGTCTTGCAATTCAGTTTTCATTTTTCTCTGCTCTGTTGATGGATTTGATCTTTTTGAATTGCATCGAAATTGATCTCATTTAGGATCCCTAATTTCAGCTTGTCATCATCATCCTGAAATATGATGCAATGGTATATCAATATGTGTGTGTATAAATCGTTGAATTTCAGGACTGCAAGTGGTACATTTCACGATGGCGATCTCCTCTTAAACCAGAAAGGTTTGCGGCTCATTTCCGTAAAGAAGGAATCTCGTGTAAGGTCTATTCCAATCGGTTCTCGCATCTTTGCCTTTTTTCAATCAAGAATCTGCATTTGTGCTATTTTTCTGCTAACCCATTCTCACTCATTGTTCTGTCCCAATACATATTTTGAATGGTTTGGTTGTTTTTTTTGGGTTACACTGTTTCAACCCATTTATAATGCGGTTCACATTATTAAACCCTTCCAATTCTGCCAGTAAAGATTAAATTTTGACCGTGTCTTAAGCTTGTATTTACAGGTAGTGATCTACGATAAAGTATCCCTATGGATACCAAAATTTTGATGTGTACTGTTCAGTGTTCAGACATTGTTTCAGATTAAATAAGGGGTACTTTAGCAAATAGTAGGACTTGGTGTTTACGGTAGTAGAGATTTGATGTTGGAATTTCAGTTTTGTATGTTACTTAAGACTTCAAATTTATGTTGCGTAAGCAATAAGATAAGATGAGATTCCTCCGGTTTTGAAAACACTTCTTCGTTCTTTGTGCTGAAGAAAGCACCTGAAATTCATCCACGTGGATGGAGCAATTACGTTGAGTTTTCTTTTGAAAAACCAGACATGATCACTCATAGATCTCTCTTCCTCATTCAACGTGGTGGTCCTCATATTCTTTTCACTTTCTTTGCCTTGCAGTCATGACTCGTGTCTAAAGTGGCCTCTATTGCCAAACTTCCGCATCTCTTTGCTGCTGCTTTCCCCTATGTACACACGCGTTTGTTTTGTTTTGTTTTTTCCCTAAAAAAAACTCATTTCGGGATGGAGAAAAATCTGTTGCTCTATCGGTTGGATAGTTGATTCATCATTCACATGAATGCTTTCAGGTTTCACGGGTGACTGGTGATGATAACCAGCGCTAGAAGTACCATAAAACCTAGTTTACTCAAAATCCAACTCTTGATCTCATCATCCTGTATTACTTTGATGTCATGTCCAATTGAGAACTCTTCTGGTAAATTCTTATTGTTATTACTTAAAGTGCATTCAAATTGACATCCTCCCCTGCTTACTAGACCTCTATTATTTTCAAAATAACAGAAAATAGATTCAATGGGTTGTCTTCATAGTTGTTTCATTTGCAATCATAAGCCAATACGGGGAAAAAGAGAGTCAAAGCATGGCGAAACTTCGTCAGGGATCACATGGAACAGGTCAAATGATAAAGATCTCACTCAGAAATAATTACACGTTAACACAAGTCATTTCAAAAATCACATTAGACGGCTTTGATGTATTGGTCTCATGTGCAGTTGTGCACCTACATAGGTTTCTATTTGTGATGGCCACCTCAGCTTGTTAAAACTGAAAACTACCATCGATATATTGCAATCCACTAAATGAAACGGTTAGGACCTTATATAACTCAGTTTTGCAAATAGAACCCACGTGATGAATTAACCTCTATGGTAAGTAGTGGTTTTACATCCCTTGTGGAATTTGAGTTCAGCTATAAGGCGAGCAGGATCTATGAGATGGTGAATTTCTCTATATTTAATCAGATTTTCTCTTTGGTCTGGTCCTTTTGTTTTAAAGCTCATATTGTTAGGCTTAATGGGGTACTAATTTACTAGAATTATTTGATAAACACCACTTTTAGCTTCATACTCAAAAGTCTCGATTTTATTGGAAACAACGATATTTGTAAAAAATCAAGTTTGTTGCCTAGGCTGAGATAAATTTCTTGAGTTATGTAAAACAAAACCTAAGCAGTTAGACAAAGTACTGAAGTATATTAACTCTAGTATACTATTCTGTTTTCTTGAACAGCCTTCAGAAGGTAAGGAACTTGATCTCCAATTTTCGCTGGAAGACCTTGAGACTGTCAAAGTCATTGGAAAAGGAAGTGGCGGTGTAGTTCAACTTGTTCGCCACAAGTGGGTTGGTACATTATTTGCCTTGAAGGTCGGTATACTAGAAATACATTTTTCATCTCATGTTTCCAGCTAATTTGTTGGGTTTGACTACTTAATACATCATTGACTTGTATTAACAGTCTGTGCATTTATAATGTGAGTTTTCATAGGCCGACCTGGTGATAGATAGAAAAGAATTAGAGAAAGAGATAATTTTTATTCATGTACATCTCCGGTATATATAACCTAACAAAGAACTAAAACTAGAAAGAGAATAAATCAGAAATAGAGGAGAATAAAGAAAATAAGGAAAGAAATAAAAATGGTCAACATGACCAATAAATACAGTGATATTATATCCTAATTCCAACACTCCCCCTCAAGCTGGGGCAAAGATATTGACGAATCCCAGCTTGCAAGAGATGACTGTGGCAGTGTAGGACCAACTGATTTTGTGAACTTATCGGCCGTTTGATTAGATGAGGGAACAAAGCTTGGTGTGATAAGACCTGAACGAACTTTTTTTCCAGAATAAAGTGAATATCAACCTCTATGTGTTTCGTTCTCTCATGAAGGACAGAGTCGGAAGATAGCATGATAGCGGACTGATTATTACAGAATAATGCGGATGAGTCCATTACTGGAAAGCCCAACTCAGTTAGAAGAGAACGAAGCCAAAGAAGTTCACATGTGCTCTGAGCCATGGCACGATACTCGGCCTCGGCTGAAGACCGGGAGATAACCGCTTGCTTCTTACTTTTCCGTGATATGAGATGACTGCCACGAAAAGTACAAAAGCCAGCAGTGGAGCGTCTATCACTCTTTGACCCCGCATAATCCGCATCTGTAAAGCATGAGAGGCCCGGCTATGCTTCAGTCTTAAAGAAAAGCCCAAGACCAGATCATGTTTCACCTGGACAATACCTGGAGCATCCAGTAATTCTGATGTCATCAACATAAACAGAAATGATAATGCGTTGTCCCCCAGACTGGCATCGAATAAAGCATGTGTGGTCGGAGTGACACCGAACAAACCCCATAGTCAAAATAACATCACTAAAACGTCTAAACCATGCTCGGAGAGATTGCCTAAGGCCATAGAGGGATTTTCGAAGGCAACAAACTTTTCCCGAATACTCCCCCTTAGCCCGAAAACCTGGAGGTGAATCCATGTAGATAGTCTCGGATAGGTCACCATTAAGGAATGCATTCTTAACATCCAGTTGATGGAGGGGCCAAGAATAGGAAGCAGCCAGAGAAACCAGAAGGCGGACCGTAGTTAATTTAGCCACGGGGGCAAAGGTAGCACCAAAATCTTTACCCGGAACCTGGGTGAAGCCTTTAGCAACAAGACGAGCTTTATATCGATCGATAATACCATTTGCCAAATACTTCACACTGATAACCCACTTACACCCAATTGTACGTTCACCAGAAGGGAGTGCAACTAGGTCCAAGTCCGATTATGCTTAAGGGCATCCATTTCCGCCTTCATAGCTGTCACCCATTTAGGATTCTGGAGAGCTTCATGGATGGAGCGAGGAATAGAAATTGAATCAACTTGAGTAAGAAAAGACTGATTGGAATTTGATAAATCTTGATAAGAAATATACTTAGCAATTGGATGATTAGTACTACTCGAAAAAAGAAAACGAGATGGGGGGCGACGAACACGGATAGGATAACGGGGAGGAGCAACATCTGAAACTAAAAGAGGAGGCTAGATACTTGATTCCGGAGAAGAAGCTGGCAGAGGGTCCGGAGAGTGTGGACGACGAGCATACACGTGTGAGGGATCAATCGTGATAACTGGAGGCAAAGTGACACTGGAGGACTCAAGTATAGGAATCGGGCGTGGAAGGACATAAATATCTTCCACAACAGTCTCTATGGTAGCTTCAAGAGTAGGAGAAGAACCTGTAAAAAAAAAGGAACAGTTTCCAGATAAGTGACATCTAAAGAGTGATAAAAGTGACGAGTGATAGGATCATAGCACCTATACCCTTTGGACATGGAGGAATACCCTAAAAAGACACATCGAACAGCCTTAGCGTCGAGTTTAGTACGGGTAGGACTTTTATTTGGAACAAAACAAGTACACCCAAATACACGTGGGACAATAGGAAAGAGGGTACTATCAGGCTTAAGGATATGAAGAGGGGCATTGCCTTGTAGGACACGACTGGGAGTCCGATTTATAAGGTAAGTGGCAGTGAGAGCAACCATCTGCCAGAAATACTTGGGAACACCCATACCACATAAGACACACCTAACCACAGACATAATATGATGATTTTTACGTTCCGCCACACCATTACGCTCAGGGGTGTAAGCACAAGTAAGTTGTTGGAAAATCCCACTATTATTAAGTTCACACCTAAACTTATCCATTATATACTCTCTACCATTATTAGACCGAATATTACACACAACAGTATGAAATTGGGTTTTAATCATTTGCAGAAATTTTTTAAAGTGAGTGAAAACTGCAGATTTTTTCTTCATGAGATAAACCCAAGTACAACGAGTATAATCATCAATAAACGTGACATAATACCGGTGTTGAGATAGGGCCGTGACAGGTGAAGGCCCCCACCCATCATAATGGATAAGATCAAAGGCACTAGGTGCCCGGTGCATACGGGGAATATAGGTAGTGCGAGTATGTTTTGACAGTTCACACACAACACATTAAAATTAGAATCCTTGCAAGCTTTATTTAAAGCAGGAAATAACAAACATAAATACTGAAAATTCGCATGTCCTAGACGAGCATGCCACAACTCTAATGTGTGAAGAGAAAAGACATAGTTATTTGAGATTGGCAAGGCAGAAGCTTGTAGACTGAATGAGGACACCCTAGAAGACGGAGGATCACCGAAGTAGTAGAGACCGTCAAGCTCATACCCCCTACCAAAAATATTCTTCGAAGTCAGGTCCTGCAAATAACAACAATTGAGTAAGAACACAATAGCACAATTATGGTTTTTTGCAAGACGATTAACAAAAAGAAGATTATAGGCAAAGAGTGATGTCAGGAGACAACCGAGCATCACCCTGACTATGAATGGGGATGGAAGACCCATCTGCAATACGAACATACTCATCAATGGAGGTAAAGGAGATGTAAACGTGGAAGGCTCACCATTCATGTGATTACTGGCACTCGAATCCAGAATCCAGAGAGGATGATTTGACTTACCATGAAGGGCGGTAGGAGTACCTACAGCAATAGCGGTCGTGGGGCCAGAAGACAAGCAACATGCATCCAAACCCAAATGTGACTAAAGCTGGGCAATTGGGGACTGTAGTTGCCCATATTCGGGTGAAGAAAGAGCAACTTCTTTTTCTATATTAGCCATGAAGCTATGCAAGAATAGACAACCAGGAAGAAATCCGAAACACACGGTCTTGGAAGGAATCAACAAGGATAGCCGAAAAACACAACAGCAACGATCACAGCCGGACACACGGCGAAGAAAAGAAGAGGGCAACTGGATACTAGGTCACTCAAACATAGAACAAGGAGCACTAAAATGGCTCTAGCACATCATAAACAGGCCCAACACATGCAAGACGAGTAGCCTGAAGGCTACTAAACAGAGCTGAGGGGCTCGGGGTGGCGCCGCTGGTTGGGTAAGGCAGCGGCGGCACAGAGGAGGGGAGATGGGGTTCTGCTCAGTTGCGGCGAGGCTTGGTGGTGGTCGGCCCAAGGAGTGGAGGTGGAAGGAGTCGGCGCAAGGGTAGTGGTGGTGAGTTAGGGTTGGGGAATTGGTGTTGGCTCTGATACCAAAAAGAATTGGAGAAAGAGAGAATTTTTATCATGTACATCTCCGATATATATAACCTAACAAAGAACTAAAACTAGAAAGAGAATAAACAGAAATAAAGGAGAATAAAGAAAATAAGGAAAGAAATAAAAATGGTCAACATGACCAATAAATACAGCGATATTATATCTTAATTCCAACTGATAGACTTGTGCAAAAAATGTTAAAGAAAACTTTTTAGTTAGCCAATGATTAATGATGGTCACTGCCTTTAATTAGCTAATTGTGTTATGTTTGTAATTGATGTAGTAAACTGACTGTCGACAAAAAATTGCCCCAAATAAAAAAAATTATTGCACACTCTTGATGGTTCAAATGGATTTTTGCTCAATGCATGAATTTTTCATTCTTTTCTAATACATTATCATAATGAACAACTCAGTAGCATGCGCTTTGTCTTTGCATAGACATGATGTGTTAGCAAATGAACATCAATTCCATAGACCGTGGTTCTTCAATTTGCAGACATTATTCTGGCTTTGTTTGATAGTTGGAACAGTACATCACCATGCATACTTCTAACTGTCTTTCCGCTCATACTTCTCGTTTTTGAATTATTTTCCTGAACCTGTCTAGCTCTTCTCTTGACATGTGCTCTCATGCCATTGACCATGCGGATGTCTTCCATGTTATGCCGACTGCAACATATACTAGGATTGTATTCATTTTGTTGTTTATTTATTAATCTATTGATTCTTTGAACATTACCTTCTCTAATCTAATCCATACAAGTTACTTTTTCTAATCTGCGAAGCCATATTAATTAAACTGGAAATTCGGTGGATTGACGATCACAGGTTATCCAGATGAACATACAAGAGGATATTCGCAAACAAATTGTGCAGGAGCTGAAAATAAATCAAGCATCACAATGTTCACACGTTGTTGTTTGCTACCATTCTTTCTACCACAATGGAGTTATCTCTCTGGTGTTGGAGTACATGGATCGTGGGTCTTTGGCAGATGTAATCAGACAAGTGAAAACAATTCTTGAACCATACCTTGCAGTTGTTTGTAAGCAGGTTTGTGAGGGTTTTTTTTTAAATTTTTTTTTTATATATATATTTGGAAAAAAAGTTAGCTAGTTTTAGGAACATGTTACTCCAGCGGGACATAACCATGTTTGTACTGTAGGTTCTACAAGGCCTTCTGTACCTGCACAATGAGAGACATGTAATCCATAGGGACATAAAGCCATCCAACCTGCTGGTAAATCACAAAGGGGAAGTTAAGATTACAGATTTTGGCGTGAGTGCAATGCTGGCCAGCTCTATGGGTCAACGGGATACATTTGTTGGGACTTACAATTACATGTCGGTAAGTCGAGCTATCGTCCTTGGTTATTTTCCCTAGTCATTATGTTTATGTTACTGTTATCTCGGTAATTTGAAAAACACCTCGGATTCCAAAACTTATCTGCGCACCAGGCACGCGGTGCTTTGAAGGATAAAATCTAATTGCAATTATTCAATGATCTCTTTTAGCCTGAAAGAATTAGTGGAAGCACTTATGACTACAAGAGTGATATTTGGAGTTTGGGCATGGTAATTCTTGAGTGTGCCATAGGACGTTTTCCTTATATACAATCAGAAGATCAGCAAAGTTGGCCAAGCTTTTATGAGCTTCTGGAGGCTATTGTGCAAAGCCCACCACCATCTGCTCCAACAGATCAGTTCTCACCAGAGTTTTGCTCGTTTGTGTCATCCTGGTAATGCCTTAAGATGTCCCCAGCTTGTTAACATCTGTGTTTTCCATCTCCAAGTGATTGCAATTAGATACTTTCTTTGTTCGTTTGATTGCTTATTATTAGTTGTTTGTTTGTTTGTTTGTTTTTTTTGTTTAGTTTAGTTTAGTTTTTTTTTTTTGTTTTTTTTTTTAATTTTTTTAATTTTTTTATATTCTTATTTATGACATATAGGACATCTTCCTTGTTATTTCTACTAGTCACGCAAATCAGGTTATTCATTATTTCTTTGCTTTCTCCAAATGCTTTATATCAAGCAAATTGGGTGGCTATGCTTGTTTGCCAACCCTGATTTCTTATTTTCTGAATAAGAGAATAGAGACTCAGGATTGTCTGAAGCAATTGATTTGATAAAATTAGATATTTCTCCATTTCTATCCCTGATACCAACATGATCCTGATTTTTTTACAACCAAGTCAGATTGAAAATACTTTTTGCTGCTTTGAAAATCTAAAGGATTATCAGTTTAATCCTGTACATATCTTCTCTCGAAATAACATGGCATTTCTACCTGGTTGGATACCTATTCTCCCAAACTTCACATATATATATTTTTTTGGCTAAAGCAAACTTCACATACTTGTTTCTTTAAATCTCCGCCTATGGATGAAAACCATGTTCTTTGCTAATCTTCTTGTTTTATTCAATGTACAGCATACAAAAGGACCCTCAAGACAGATTGTCAGCTTCGGACCTTTTGGTTAGTGTATTGCTTATTAAATTAAAAAATTTCATGTCCCTTGTGTGAGTTGACTGCTAATTAAAGTTTTGTTTTGCTTTCAGAGTCATCCATTCATCAAGAAGTTCGAAGACAAGGACATTGATCTCAACATTCTGGTTGGTAGCTTGGAACCTCCTGTAAATTTTCCTAGATAATTTGACTTGTAATGATGTTCTGAGTGTAGAATATATGTATCAGTAGGCAATCTTATTCAAACATCACATAGAACTAATAGTACAGCCAAGCAAATGTTTGTTATTCTTTTTCCAATGTTATTTTGCTTAAAAATATAATGGTTGACCATACAATATCATATTGTGATTTTTTTTTTTGGTGCTACTGGTGCATGTATTTTGCTAGTGATGTACGTATTTTCCTATGATAGGAAGTCATTGTAAAGCAGGTGCCACGTCCATTGCAGTATGGAGCATCCAAGCCATGCCATTCCTGTGAACTCTTTCTTTGTTATATGCCTTTTTACCTCATCTTCTCCAAAAAAAATTTCCCCCTTTCTTTTTCGCTGCAATATTAGATCATGTTTGTTCATTCATCTGTGTGTGTGCGCGCGCACTTGTGTTTGATCGTGTGTATTCTTATATATGCCACATAAGGGGCTTTGGTTGGGTCAAGTTTTCCATGGGTTTATTGAACTATTATCCAAGGAGTAATGCTGTGTTTTTCAAATTTGCTTCCAAACATGTTGCGGTCTAAACATCCACACCAACTTCCAATGGAAATTCAGGTGGTCCCACTCCCACGTGTGTTGGGAAGCAAATTTGGGATATAAAATTTAGAAGCATTATTCTTATACTAGATCTGCCCTAACACTTGTTTTGTCCAAACCTTGGGATCTACAACTTGTCCAAGGCATCGAGGTGATTGGAACCACCTTAGTTAATGTCACTCCGAGGAGAGCCATCAACTTAGGCTTAGTTTGGCCCCCATTTTGGTGCTTCTCCTTTTTTAAAGCACAATTTCATGTAAATTCATTTGGTAACTAGTTTATAAGCTTTGCAAAAAATGAACTTAGTGCTTTTTTGAGAGGAGCTTTTAAAAGCTCTAGAATGCTTTTTGATTTCATGATGTCTTTTTGAAGAGACACTTGTATAAAATTATCAAACAACTTAGTAATAAATTTCATAAGCTCCTTTTAAAAAGCCACGTGGGGGCCAAACTAAGCCTTAGTATTGAAGGCTGTCAATTTCTAATAAATAGTTTATTGTATAAGTGATTGCAGGTCATTTGGTTTATGGTGAAACACAGCCAGATCATTTGTTGGTACTTGGTAGTAGAGTATTAGTTTGTGGACGAAGATCATTTGTTTCATCTTTGCTTCATGTGTTTATCTCCATCAACTTCTCCAATGATTGGTGGTATTAAGTTATTGAAATGGTAACAATAATCTCATGCCCTTTTCTGGTTATATATATATATATATATATTTTTTTTTTTTTTTCCTCTCACTCTGTTTATACTCTTAACTTCAAATGCAGACCATGAGCTACACTTCCAAGTTCCATCCCACTACAACACTCTGTCAAGTTTTCAATTGCCAATAGCACCCCAAACTCTTGACTAATAAGGACAATCACCAATCTTTGTCCTAATACAACTACTTGTGTCCATTAGTTTGTTTAGAAGCAATGAACCTTGGAATAATTAACAAATATGGGTTTTAGTTTTACCCTCTACTGAGTATGAGTCTGAAATTTTCATATCATTCATCAATTTTACCATCTTTTTTTTTTTTTTTTTCTTTCCACCTCTCTCTCTCTCTCTCTCTCTCTCTCTCTCTACCATTGCTTCTACATGTAGTAATTTCTGTCTGGTTGTCTAACAAACTCCGTAGACCTACCTAGCTTACTCATCACAGCATTCTTGAAATTGATCACTTCTTGGACTTGTGAACATGACCTCTGCATTCTAACCCCACTTAGACTATTTCTTGACTCCAACATTTCATTTAGAGATAGCCTTTTCTTGGGCCCTTGTTCTGCCCTTTGTTTTGGAGCACTCTGAGACCTCAATTTGGCCTTGAATGACTTTGTACTCGCCATATAATTCGGAAAATCAACATATTGCCTGAAATACCCATCCATACAAACAACACTCTTTGCGGGTGTGACCGGCCCATTAGACCCGCTTGAATTCACAAACCTAGGTGTGCTTTGGGCTGTGGAGAACCGGCACTCATCACCCATTGGGCCCCAATCAGAGTCATGGAAATGCCGGCACTCGGGTATCGATATACGGGCGGGAACTCGGCCGGGCAAGGGTGAGGAGAGGGTTTGGCCAAATGGGTCATCACCGGAATCGGAGACGGAGGTGTTGGTTCTTCTGGATCTTGATTTGGGCCTTCCAGTGTCCACTTCCACTATCTTTGGGCTTCCTTCAATTGTACTCATGGTTGTCTCAAAAGGGGCTGAAAGCCTTCTACTATGCATTGATGTAGTAGTAGTGGATTCACTTCTTGTATCATCAAACCTTTCCTACAAATTAATCAATAAATTCAATTCAAATACTAATAACTACTTCCAAATTACTATCAATTATATATATATATATATATTATATACACAATTAATACATATGTAATTATGAATATATATATATATATATGTATATGTATATGTATATGTACTTACAATAGATTTTCGGGGTCGAAATTGGGAATGAGATCTGTCATCATTGAAGATAAAAGCTCTAGTTCTTTGGGCACGAATTGTAGTTTGTGCTCTAATTAGAGCTTGCATGCTATGAAGTGTTGCAAAGGCTTGTTTACGCACCAAATAGCCTCTAACAAGTGCTTGTAGCTTCACTAGTCCTCTCAGTGCTTTAAGCGCTTTTCTTGCCTATATATATATAATATATATTTCAATATTCATAAAACAAAATTTTCTACAGCTTTAGAAAAAAAAACATATAAAATTAAAAAAAAAAAACTTTGGCTTCAAGACAATAGTAACAAAAAGACAATCAATAAAGTGCCAAAACATATATATCAATCTTATAAGCTGTATATGTAATATATATATTACTTACCAAATAGCCGCGAAATACGGTCTGAATCTTGACGGCGGCCAACCTTTCGCGGCCACCGCCGAACATGGTGCCTCTGCCTTGGCTAGTGAGCCGGACAACCGCGACGGCCGCCTGTGCGGCGGCGACGGCAGCGTCAGCCGCGGCGGCGGTGGCCGCAGCGACGGCGACGGCGTGCTTGTTCTGATCATTCTCTGTTTCGTTGTAGAAAGATTTCAACCAGGCGGCCTCGGCGGCCGTAATGTTCGGCGGAATGGTCGCTGGATTGTGGCAGATGTTGGAGTTTCTTACAGAGTGACCGGAACTCGACGGCTTCTTGTCTTTCCGGTCGCCGGAATTTGTGTTCTCTTTTGGGTCTTTGTCTTTCTTTATCCCAAACAAAGCCTTCAGCCACCTAGTAGCTCTACCCATTTTTCTTTTTCTTTTCTCTTTTTTTTTGGTGGAGAGAGAGAGAGAGAGAGAGAGAGAGAGAGAGAGGAAGGGGGATTAAAAGACAGAATTAAATTGAGAAATGCCCAGTTAAAAAGCACAGTTACAGGTCACAATCTAGTGTAGGCTCTTTCCAAATTGTGAAAAAGCTTGTCATAAAAGAGCTGTTAAAAACAAAGGTAAAAAGAGAACAACAGAGTTTCAAAATATAACATTTTTCTCGAAGTTTAGTACATTAGAGAGAGAGAGAGAGAGAGAGAGAGAGAGAGAGCCATTTTGGAATGGAATTGTAAATACGTACCCAGTTGGAGTTACCACTTAAAAACCTCTGTTACAGCTCATAATTGAAGCCATTCCTTTATAAAGGGAAAATTATAAATACGTTAACCTTAAAAGTTCTGATTTTTAATATGAAGAATTGTATTGATGGAAAAAAAAAAAAAAGAAGGCAAAATATATACTTTAAAAATATAATCTTTGTTACAGCTCAAAATATAGGGCCCTCTAATTTCATGCCATGGAAAGAATTTTTAAAAAGTTCAAAGTTCAAAGAAGTTTTGAAAAATTCAGATGTTCAAAAAGTGTATTAAAAAAAAAAAAAAAAAAAAGATTCTCATGTGTTTTTGATAAAAAGACACTGTACGTCAAGGGTGAAGACCTTCCGAGAAACAGCATTAGAAGACAAGAAGATGCAGCTGTAGATGCAGAGAATATATAGACAGTTTAGACACACACACACACACACATATATATATATATATATATGTGGAATTTGAACAATTAATATAAAGTTTAGGCAGGGAGGGTTACATATCATAAAATGTTTAAACAAGTGGCAGAGGAAATGTAATCCACCCACCCTAATTATCAAAGAAGAATCAGATTCTGAAGAGGGAAAAAGTGATAAGTTCAGTAGGTAGAGAGAGAAAGTGAAACGAAAGGCTTGAATTTTCAGTCCCCCAATAAGCAAATGAGAAGAGAAGAGAGCTTTATTTGAAAGGATGGGAAAAAGAAAAAGAAAATAAAAGGAAAGGAAAATCCTCAAAAATTACTTTCTTTTTCTGGAGCGACGTGTCCTTAAAAAAAGAAAAAAAGATACCTCAGTGTTCTCAGCCTCTGACACTAGCTAATCTCGTGAATACTTGCACTTTATTCGAGTAAAGATTGGGGCACATTCAAACACATAATTTTTAGGACACAATTTAAATAATGTGTCTATTTCTCTCCTGTGATGTCACTGGACCCCACAGTGACACAGGAGAGAGATAGACACATTAATTAGATTGTGTCCTAAAAGTTGTGTATTTGGTTGTATCCCAAGTATTACCCACTTTATTTATATATACATACTAGTGAGGGTGCACAAGGTCCACTTTTAAAAATCAACATAAGATGTTAAAACAGTTAAATAGGAAATTGTAAATGTAACTATTTAATCTAAACCTCTTCTTACGGAAGAAGTTGATAATTCTGATTATCTTATAAATGAGTAGTAAAGGTACCTAATAAAGCGCCACTAAAAATATATGCCACAACTAGGGTATTTCCTCTAAAAAAAGGGTATGAATGTGTTTGTAGGCCTTAATTGATATTCAAATACAATCTATAAATCCTGAATTTGAGGGAAGAAGTTGACCAAAATGTAAATATTAGTGACCAATTAATAATAGCTACTAAAATAGCCACTTAAATTGACAATTTAAATATACTAGAGTTTAAAATTGAGAGAAGAAGTTGACCAAAATGTGAAATTAGTGACCAATTCCTAATAGTCACTAAAATAACCACTTTTTAAAACTTGTTTAAAGTGAATAATAAATATCCCAAAATTTGCTGACCTAATGCAATTACACATATTACAATATATGAATCGTAACTTTGAGAGAAGAAGTTGAGCAAATTGTAAATATTAGGGACCAATTCCTAAATAACCACTAAAATAGCTACTTTTTTGACTTTTTATGAAGTGAATAATAAATATCCCACAAATTATCGACCCAAATGTAATTAGACATAAATTGTTGATTGAAACCTCATTTGAGAGAAGAAGTTGACCAAATTGTAAATATTAGTAACCAATTCCTAAATAGTCACCAAAATAGCCACTTTTGTTGACTTTTTTTGAAGTCAATAATAAATATCCAAAAAATTGTTGACCCAAATGTAATTAGACACAAGATTATTGATTAAAATCTCATTATTATATTAAATAAAATTGTAAAAGCTGACTTGAATGTAATTATTTGTCAAAAATGACAGATTTACCCTCACACAAAGCAATATATCCTTACGATGTATAGATAAATATATGAGTAATTATGGTGTAGTGAAGGGCAAAAGAGAAAGTTCATATTTTTTAACGTGCTTGTTTCTTCGTTTTTATACGATAGTAGATATATATATATACTAGTTTGGAGACTGCGTGCAAGGCACGCAGTGTGTTGCCCGTGGGAGTTTTTAAAAATTGAAATGAGAAGATACAAATTTGGGACACCATTGAAGAAAAGTTTTTTTGAAGTCAGAGCTATAATTTGACAATAACATGAAGTGTAGCATGTGCATTGTAAAATGGTCATGCTGTCTGTGATTTTCTCTTCATTTTTCCCATAGACAGTCAGAGGGAGAAGTACAATAGAGTATATAAATCGGTAGAAGGAATTATGTGTCCGAAAGTCGTTTTTTCATGTCATATATTTACAGGACTCGGAGGGAAATAAGATTCCATAGCACACTTTAATCCAATATACACTTCATCTCATCCCGTGTCTTAATGTCTCTTACACACAATAATGATTGTATACATCTAAGGAATTAATCACAGGTTTCCAATATGTTAACTTCAAATTCAGAAACATTTGCATCCTGAGCAACATAAAGGCCTGCACAATCATGGGTAAACTCTACTGCTCGGAGGCAACGAAATAACTATTTTTCTAAGCTCTGAGGTAGAAAATGGTAAAGCCCTGTGAATAACGAGATTAGCCATGATCACATTTCAAGTGCTTCATCTCATGAGCCAAAACAACCTAATTATCATCACATAATAGAATGTTAGTAGCATTTTGGTGAATCAGAAATATGTATACAGCCAAATTAGAACTTTTGTAAAAAGAGAAGGGGAAAAAAAAAAAGGAAAAGGAACGAAAATGTTATAAGAGTTGCTAATATTGACAAATGAATATGAATGTTGTAAACACTGCTTCGTTCAAAGTAAATGATACAATAATATTACTCAGCAGAATGGACTGAAAACATTATTGCCTTTTCAAAAATATATATTTATCCACTATTCTGTTTTTTGCGATTTAGTAGCAGTTTCATTTCGCGACTTACTGACTTGTACATAAATATATACATACATATTACAAGTGAAGTAGTGGGTAGCATGAAAGACTCCAAAAAGTGACCTTGTGCATATTTAATAACCCAATGTGATACTTGTTTAAAGTTTATTATAGGAAGATTAATAGTTGAAGTATTAATTTCTCTGAGAAGATGAGCATGAGATATTTGTCACCTCATCACACACAACTATAGGACTTAAGTGGAATGCCTTTGAAGAATCAAGAGAACTGAAACCAGGGTGAAATAAAGCTTCAAAAATTCAAATTTGGGGGGTATTGTTCTTACTTTAACATGTGTAATTCAGCAACGTAGATGGAGAGTGAAAATAACCACAATCCATACCCGGAGGAAAAACAACAACAAAAAAAAAAATAACTCCAAAACCTCGAAGTTATGAAAGAGGGAAAAAGAGCTTCAATGCCTTTGAAGAACAATTCCAACATAACTATGACAAATTTTGAAAGAATTACATCTGTAGCCTGAAATTAGGCGCCAAAATATAAAGTTTTTACTTCCTAATACGTACTTTCAAAGTCATATTACTCAAATTTTATACTGAAAATTAATGACAGAAATAATAATGTTAGAAACAAATTTGAGTATGACTAATGAAGAGGTACATGCCAAATCAAGCTTAAACAAACATTATGTCGATGTACAACAATCCAACAATGCACTAAAAGGAAAACCTTTCGCTAGGTCTATCAGTCTCGATCGAATGATGCTTTCAGAACTTCAATCTTGCTAAAAGAGTCAACTCAGAACACCCTCTGGGTCTGCAAAGATTGTTTGAAGCTTAGCAAGCTCACTCCAAACAAATAACGGGAAAGGAGCCCTAAACATACTTGCATTTGGTACAAACTAACAGCATTTTAGAATGAATGACATGAAATGCAATTTCCAGTCCCTAACAACTCAAGTTACCTGATATGGCAGCATTGTACGTTGGGCATCTGGAGTTGTTAGAACTATCACTGTTCATGTTGTGCCATCCTTAACTGGTGTAGAGAGAAAATTCAGCTTTGCACGATGCAATTTTGCTCCATATAGAGCAGTAGAAGGTTAGATACAAAATAGCACTGTCCAAGTTCCAATTTGAGTTTATTTTTTTTTTTTTCCAGAATGTAAAACATAGTAGAGGCCGTTCAGGGAGACAAGTGTAGGTCAACTGTAACACCAGGACAAAGTATAACTAATCCAATAGGCCCTGTAGACACCCCATTTTGTCGGCTATCGGATTTAGGAGACCCATAGCTTGGTGGTTCACAATGATCGCAAAAGACTCGAAAGGACTCTCGGAAGTCAGCTCCATCTCTCAGAATGCTCAGAATGACCAAAATGCCCCTAAAAGCCCAAAAACTCCCAAATTTGGTCCCAAAGTTCTGAAAACATGCTACGTCGTAAGGAAAACGATAAATGAGTTTTTAAGAGAAATCAGATGAAATCGTCGGCTCCCAGAGACCCCCGGAAGTCCCGGAAGTTCCCGGAAAGTCCCCGTTGACCGATTTGACCAAGGTTTGACCAGGTTTGACCAAGGTTTGACCAGGTTTGACCAAGTTTGACCAAGTTTGACCAAAATCGTCCGAATTCACCAGGATCATTTTAAATCATAGGAAAAGTGTTAAAACAAGTTCCAAAAGAAAATCGAGCGAAAACATCACCTCCCGGGAACTCCCGGAGGTTTCCAGAACTTCCCGGGAATCCCAGGTTTGACCAGTTTGACCAAAATTTGACTTTGGAACCGGGGTGCCGAAACAATTTTCAAATATTTTTCATAGATACTAGAGGTCAATAGCTTTCCAACGGTACATCGCACATAATTTCTGGATTTAAAACGAATTTATTATGAATTTCCAAAGGAGAAAAAGGCGATCAAATCGGCTTTTATCGCGAATACCGCAAAACTTTTCAAAATGACCTAGCCCCGAACTATTTTTTATGCAAAGTAGACTCCATTACCTTTCCAACGGTATATCACAACCTCAATTTGGAGTTCGTATGCATTTTCTGTGAATTTCGGACGAAATAGGGCCTTTTCGCGAATACCGGAACTTCAGGGGGCCTAAACAGCATTATCTGGACAGAGGGAGGAGCAGTGCCGCCGCGGCACTCCCCTCCAGAACAGTGTATTTTTGTAATTTATTTTGTGGTCCCATTTTGATTAATTAAAATCCAAAACGACGTAGTTTTATGATTTCAGATGTTTGGAGCCAATGGGAACACTTTCTAAATCCCAAAACCACCCCAAGTTGGCCTATATAAACACCCCATTACTCCTCATTTTGGGGGAGTCAAATGTGAGTTTTGAAAAAGTTTGGGAGAGAAAGTTGTAGAGATAAGGTTAGAGTAGAGAGAAAAGAAGCTTTCTTTTTTTATTTTCAAAACAAAAGTGAGTTCTAAACCTTGTTTTTACTTCATTACTTCCATTTACTTCAACATTCAATACTCCCAACCAACATTTTAGTGAGCATTTAAGAGAGTGGAAGCTTCTTCCATGTCTAGTGTCATTTACATATGAGTGAAACACCAATCTACAAGTTCATGCTTCATGAATATCATCTATTGATCATCATCTATTTGCTTGTCTATTTATTGTTTATCTCTTCTTACCCCATTTTTTTTGTTTTCTTTTTATTTACTTACTAGTTCATCATCATCTAAGTGATGACATGAAGTTTGGGGTGAGTGAATCCTCATGGATAGTAGCTCTTGACCTCAAAAACATGTTTGATAGATGATGATTATAACCTCAATACTTCCAAGGTATTCTTGGAATGTATTGAAGTTATGTTCAAAAATAAGATAAATCTCTCCAACAATCTTGGAGATTCTTAATGATGAGTTTGATGTTGGTATTCTAAGTGGCCATAATCCTTATTGAGTGTTGAAAATATGTTTTCAAAACATCTATTTCAAAACCCCTCTCAATCCCTCTCATTTGGTTTCAAGAAACAAAGCTTTGTTTTCCCCAAAATCTCCAAAACAATGACCCAAAACAGTGAGCTGTTCAGATTCAAAGATTTGTTTTGAATTAAATACTCAAGTTATGATGATGAAACCACTTGGAAAGTCTTCCTAATACATCATAGTTTGTCCCCATTTTTTCCCATCAATTATAGAGATGTGAAAGTATTTGTTTTGGATGTGAGAAGTTCATGTTCATAATCTGCCTCTGTTCTCACAGAATGTTCACCCAACTTCTTGCATTTATTCTGGATATTTTCATCACAGTACATATACCTTTTCTATTTTTTTTATAAAACTTGAGTGTCTTAGGAAACTTTTGGTATATAATGGGTCATCATAAACCTTTTCTTTGATTTATGAAAAATCATACAAAATCAGTCAACAGTGCAGCTTTTGTTTCTGAGTCATGTGTACATTCTGATTTATTTCTCTTAATCTGTGATAGCTATTGATGTTTGGCTTTTTGGGTTATTTTCTAGACACAATAAGGATGATCTCTGATTTTTCTCACATTTTTCTAGGCACGTTTGACCTCCCATTATAATGTTGCAAAGTAATACATGCAGTTTGTCCACTATTCACAGCAAGCACATTTCAACTTTTATTCTTTGATTTGATGCTCATATGCATTCCAAATTAGCTCATATCTTAGGAAGTAGTTCATAATACATTTGTATATATCCCATGTTGATTTAATCCATTCATTCATGCACATTTTAGACTTCTAAGTCATTTTAGAAATCCATGTACACAAAACACACTACAACCTTTGCACATTTTTAGGTACATACAATACATTCATGCAAGATTTGGGGGTTTTTGTAACTCTTAATCTAAGAAGATTATAAGGAATGAGCTTGATCACACGTTCATGCTTCCCCTCGATCTAATCATCCTTTCTCATCCGTCCCGGGGATCGAGAGATCTTCTTTTCTCAAAGAATAACATGCATCATACTAGCTTGTTAAGCATATTTTGATTTCTTTGTTTATTTGTTTTAAGAACAATTCATGTCCCCTTTAGATTAAGGAAACTTAATTACTTGATACATGATTAGACGATTTTTCCTAGGTTTATTTGTGTGATGTTTCACTTTACATTGCATGATATTTGATTTAGATCTTATGAATGATATTTTATCTTTAGATCTTCCATTTTCAAGTCTCTTATGTAATGTAATATACTATCATAGTATTAATTGTCTAACCATACATAGTATAAGATGATTATTTGGATGCTAATTGAGGCCCGTTGAAAGACGGAGCGAGTTGAGGGTGTTTTAGTCGCGACAAAGGCTCCTTCCTCTCTCGTACCAAAACCCCGAACCAAGTTCTTTGGTTATGAAGGGCCGGTGCCCTTATCCGTTTGGGTGAGTCAAATTAGGTTTCTTGGTTCCTTAAAGACCAAGTGGCGACTCTGTATCTGTTTTCAACAGACCTTTTCGTTTTCTTTCCTTGATTCAAATCAAGTTTCAAAAGCAATCTCAAACAAGAGAAGTGGTCCGATTCCGCGTGTCCACAATCTGGCGACTCTGCTGGGGATTTTTATTTTAAAACAAAATAATACAGAGGTTTGACTCATAAGAAGCATCCTTAAAATCATCTTTTTACTGTGTCTGGTTCACCGCATTGCACTCTGCATTTTACCCTCCCGACTGTGTCTGAAACGCGGCGCTGACATTGTTCAGGTCTTGCTGTGCCAGGGCACAAGTCACCGTTGATACTGTACCTTCCAAGGTATATCAAAAAGAGTAAAAACCTCCGTACTGTCTCTCTGATGGTATATTGGAACTCTCGTCAACGGACCCTCTTTGACTAAACCCAACCTTTGCATATAGATTCCTGTAGAACCTTTCATAGGACTGTTCATTTATCTTTTCAGATAGGACAATGTGATATAACTGCTGTATGCCCTGGTGGGATTACTTGCGCGATGTAGACGCTTATGTGGCATAGAACAGAACCTCTTTCTTATGATTCCCAAGGCAATCACTCACATGTGATCACATTGAGTTGACCTGCCTAAGCATCATGACAAGGATGTCTGCTCCATGCTCGCAAAGATATACACCGCAAACCTTGTTTGTCGGTCTTGAGACATAGGAGTATGAAAACCTGCTAGAAAGTATGATCACTATCACCATACCTACCAGTTTCTCCCAGAAACTCTGTCCAGATATCCCAGATATGACCGTACCTACCAGTTTCTCCCAGAAACTCTGTTTAGATATCCCAGATATAACCGTACCTACCAGTTTCTCCCAGAAACTCTGTCCAGATATCCCAGATATAACCGTACCTACCAGTTTCTCCCAGAAATTCTGTCCAGATATCCCAGATATCACCATACTTGCCAGTTTCTCCCAAAAACTCTGTCCAGATATCCCAGATATCACCATACTTACCAGTTTCTCCCAGAAACTCTGTCCAGATATCCCAGATATGACCGTACCTACCAGCTTCTCCCAGAAACTCTGTCCAGATATCCCAGATATAACCGTACCTACCAGTTTCTCCCAGAAACTCTGTCCAGATATCCCAGATATCACCATACTTGCCAGTTTCTCCCAGAAACTCTGTCCAGATATCCCAGATATAACCGTACCTACCAGTTTCTCCCAGAAACTCTGTCTAGATATCCCAGATATAAACGTACTTGCCAGTTTCTCTCGGAAACTCTGCTCAAATCAACCAAGAATGCCCAGTCCTTCTTAGAAGCCTCCGTAAACCCTGGAAATCCCTGTTATCCCTTGGTGATCATACTGGAAAATAAGATTGGCACACTCTATATGGTTAGGACCCTAATTGCTTAACCGCTATCTGTTAGAAATAGGAACATCATGTAGATTAGGGCTTGCATCCGCATGCTTGTCTCCCATGCATACACCATCCCCATCTCTTTGCACGCACTGTCTTGAGTCAGTCCACGTCACTGTCTTTGTCTGTCTAAAAGTCATCACTGTCAGGATCTGATACACCCATTTCTCTCAAAATCTGTCAGGTCAGTATAGATTCCCAGGGTCAGCAGCCGGAATCCTCGTTGTGGACCAGGAGTTCGGATAATCGTTTAGTCAGAATCAGTCCGACAGCCCGCTTCAACATGAATAGAGAAGAATTGGAAAATAAGGTCACCGAGTTGGGAGCAACTATAAGCCAACAGTCCGACAGTCTAGCCCAAGTCCTGAGGTTCATAGAAGAACTGAAGCAGCAGCAGCCGCAACCTCCGCCCGGGTTTCCGCCACCAGGGTTTGAACCCCCTCTGCATGAGAATAATGGGGAGGAAAACTGGTTTCAAGGGGTCCCACCGCTTGCATATGAAAAGAAGCTCCAAGAGAAAATGGACAAGGTCGACAAACTAGAGAGCGTGCTGAGAAAAAGCGAGGGAGTCGATGATTACATGCTAGACCTGGAAGGCCTCTTTGAGCCTGTCAAGTTGAAACTGCCGGAGAACTTCAAAATGCCTGCCATCGACCGTTTTGACGGAACTGGGAACCCAAAAAGTCACGTGAAGCTGTGCATGAGTATCTTCCAGTCCATGGGTTGTACCCACGAGCACATCGCAATGCTGTTCCCATAAACTCTGGCAAAATCTGCACTATCATGGTTCCTAACCTTGGAAGCCTCCAAAACCCGGGCCTGGGAAGAAATCGTTCGAGTTTTTGTCGATCATTACTCCTACAACCAGGAGTTGGATGTCACTATCAGGGATTTGGAAACAACCCGGCAAAGCAACAATGAATCATTCGCTGCGTTTCTGAGCAGGTGGAGGAACAAGGTAGCCCAAATGACCCACCGGCCGATCGAGAAAGAACAAGTGAGAATGCTAATCCAGAATCTGCAGCCGCTCTACCATGAGAAATTATTCTACCAGTCCATCTCCACCTTTGAGGAGTTGTTTGAAGTCGGAACCCGAATCGAAGATGCTATCAAGGAAGGAAAGATCAAAAAGGAAGATCCTCCGAGTCAGCCAAGAAGGCCCAACTACTCCCAGAATCCCCCAGATGTCAATGCCCTTAGCAGCCAACCTATGACATACCCTCCAAGGCCATACCAACCCTCCAACCAGGCAAACCCCTCCAACCGCCCTTTCCAGAAAAAGCCCCCTCGCAATTTTGCCATGCTAGAAATCTCCCTCTCCGCAGCCTTGGACCGCCTCCTCAAAAAGGGCCATCTCCAACTACTCCAGTATCAAAATACCCCACCCCCGCCTAACTGTGATATGTCCAAACGATGCGCCTACCACCAAGCCCTCGGCCATAACACCGATGACTGCATGCGCCTTCGCCATGATATCCAAGACCTCATTGATCAGAATATCATCGAGCCACCCCCAAAGCAGCCTCATATCACTCAAAATCCTCTACCTAACCACCAAAATGTCAGCCTCATCGATTCCAACCCTATATCCTTCAACCCTGCTGCCTTTATCATCCCCGTAGGACAACCCTTACCCCTCATTGACATCCCAGACTCTTTGGGCATTCATCTGGTCGAAGGGGAGAATGACGAATGGCTGCAACAGCTGGACGATGAGCAAGACTTGTTCTTCCTGGAAGAGCATGACCTAGGGGTGGTAGACCTCAAATGGTATGATCCTGACAAAGAAAGTGACGCTTCTATCTGGGACGAGCCCGAAAAACCATTTGTGGGGATGGATTGTGATTGGTTCAAGAAAGACGGAACTGTAGAAGGACCCACTCCTGCCGAAATTGATCACCTAACCAGGTCAGGCCGTCATTATCAGCCTCCACAGCCCACCGCCGATGCAACCGAGAAAGGTCCAGTCAAGGACAAATGGAAGGGTAAGATGGACGAGATCATCGAGGAAGATAATGAGTTGATAAAGCAGCTAAAGAAGACCCAAGCACATCTCTCGATGTGGGATATTATGGTGACATCTTACAAGCATAGGCAAGCCGTGTTGAATGCTTTGGCTGGGATTGAAGTTCCTATCGATGCCGCGCTGGAGGACATGGTGGCTTTCTTGGGCGCACTTACCCCCGACCCGATCATTACATTTTCTGATGAGGACTTGCCACCGGAAGGATCCGCGCATAACAAAGCATTATACATCACTGTTGGATGTAAGGGGCAGCAGGTCCCATTTTGTCTGGTCGATATAGGTTCTGCTTTGAATGTTTGTGCCTTAAGAACTGCCACTGCTTTGGGGGTCAATATCCTAGATATTACGCCGTCTGTGCAATCCGTAAGGGCCTATGATAACACCAGGAGAAATGTGATGGGGACTGTCTCTCTACAAATCCGGGTAGGATCTTTGGTGAGCACTGAGATTTTTCAAGTCATGGACATACCTGCCTCGTTCAATCTGCTGATTGGAAGGCCCTGGCTTCATACCAACAAAGCTGTATCGTCCACTGTGCATCAAATGATCAAATACATTCATGAGAAGGAAGTAAAGATCATCCTTGGTAATAGTTGGGGTAATGAAGCTTTCCCAAATTACGCTCCCATTTTTGAAGTCCAAATACCTGAGCTAGAAGAAGGAGAAATCGGAGGATTCTTCATGGAAGAAGTCCACATGATCAATGATGAAGACCGGTTCCCTGAGGTCCACTCCGCAGTTGTCAACATCGTTCGCAAAATGAACTACTTCCCCGGAATGGGATTAGGCCGACGCCAGCAAGGGATTCGTGAGTTCCCTCAGATCAAAGGACAACAAGGAACTTTCGGGTTGGGGTACAAACCCACTGAAGAAGATATCGAGCTACAGAGGCCATGGAAGAAAAGGGTAATGGGTCTACCACCATACCGCAAGACTTTGAATGGACAGTTCATAAAAGAAGGGGATGACTTCCCCTACTTCGGGTTCCCTGAACCCTGGATCCATCGAACCACTGGGAAAAGGCACCCCGGGCTTGAAATCTTCGCGGACTGCGAAAGGCCCCCACATCAAGACCCGTTCTATCCCGAAGAAGTTGAGAAGACCCCGGAGGAAGACTGGTTGAAATACCTGGACACTGAAGCCATCAAGAAAATGTGGGAAGAATCCGCTGAGGAGAAGGAAGAAGAGAGGGCCAAGAGCCAAGATGATCAGATCAAGCCAACTGAGGAGGGTCTGAGCAACCAGGCTGTAGAGTCATCTATCTGTGTCTCCCAATCCCCTATCCCCCCGGAGTCTGCACTACCAATTATCGAGTCTATACCAGAGTCGGCTGCTGTAAGCCCACCACTGTCCAATGTAGTCACTTCACATGTCATGAATAAAATGAAAGACGATTCTGCTTACTCCTCTGTGTCTAACACTTGTGAATGCACAGATCCCTCCGAGGATCTCCCAATCGAACTTAAGCAACTAATTGAAAAACCACCTGCTTATGAAATAATCGAGGATACTTTATCAGTTAACCTAGGTGAAATAGATAATCCACAAATTGTGCAAATTGGCTCAACTCTTAATAAAGAAGAAAAAGAAAAATTGACTCTCTTGCTAAAAGAATTCAAAGATGTTTTTGCTTGGTCTTACGAAGACATGCCTGGGGTCGATCCCGACATTGTCCAACATCATATCCCCCTCCTCCCCAATTCTAAACCTGTCAAGCAGAAACTAAGGCGCATGAGACCGGAATGGGCACTCAAGGTTAAAGAAGAAGTGGAGAAGCAATTCAAGGCAGGATTCATCATTGTCACCGAATATCCGGAATGGATTGCCAATATCGTGCCAGTCCCGAAGAAGGATGGGAAAGTTCGTGTGTGCATCGACTTCCGTGATCTGAACAAGGCCAGTCCCAAGGATGACTTCCCGCTTCCCCACATTGACGTCTTGGTAGATAACACCGCAGGACATGAGCTACTGTCTTTCATGGATGGTTTCTCAGGGTACAATCAGATTCTAATGGCGCCAGAAGATCGGGAAAAGACAACATTCACCACCCCTTGGGGAACCTACTGTTATAGAGTAATGCCCTTCGGACTCAAGAATGCGGGGGCGACTTACCAAAGAGCTGCCACCACTCTGTTGCATGATATGATTCACAAGGAGGTAGAAGTGTACGTGGACAACATGATTGTGAAATCCAAGGACAAACAAGGGCACCTGGTAGCATTAGAAAAGTTTTTCGAAAGGTTGCGCAAGTACAAGATGAGGTTGAATCCAAAAAAGTGCACTTTCGGTGTGACCTCCGGTAAACTCCTGGGTTTTCTCATCACACAAAGGGGGATAGAGGTGGATCCCTCTAAGATCAAGGCAATCCTCGAAATGACACCACCGCGGAATGAAAAAGAAGTAAGGGGGTTTCTCGGAAGGATCCAGTTTATCAGCCGCTTCATTTCCAAGCTCACGACTACGTGCGATCCTTTGTTCCGATTGCTGAGAAAAGGGGAGAAGTTCCAATGGGATGACCAATGCCAAGCCGCTTTCGACAAAATAAAAGCCTTTATTCCTTTACCTGTCCGTCTCTGAAAATGGCATGGGCTGCATGCTGGCCCAAGAAGGAGAAGAAAGCCACTCCGAAAAAGCCATATATTACCTCAGCAAGAGGATGACTGGGTATGAGCTCAACTACTCTACCCTTGAAAAAACATGTTGGGCCTTGGTTTGGTGCACTCGCCGACTAAGGCACTACATGCTGACCTTCCCGGTTGTGCTCATATCCCGCATGGATCCTCTAAAATACCTCCTCGAAAAACCTGCCCTGACCGGTCGTATATCCCTTTGGTTACTTCTACTATCCGAATTCGATATCAAGTATGTCACTAGCAAATCAGTAAAAGGGAGAACCGTGGCTGAACATCTCGCAGAGCATGCCGTTGACTCTGAAGAGAGTGGGGACTTTCCATTTCCAGACGAAAGTATCATGGAAGTCAAGGAAGAACAGTGGAAGTTGTACTTTGATGGAGCGGCCAACATGAAAGGATATGGAGTAGGAATGATTCTCGTATCACCAAGCGGGGACCATACTCCATTGGCAGTCAAGCTCAATTATAACTCCACCAACAACACCGCTGAGTATGAAGCATGCATTCTGGGAATGGAAGCAGCCTTAGAACTGAAAGTTCAGAAGATAGACGTCTTCGGGGACTCAAACCTCATCATATCACAAGCTAGAGGAGAATGGAAAGTAAAAGAAGAAAGGTTGAAGCCCTATCATGATCATCTCGACCAACTCAAGAGGCAGTTCGAAAATATCACATTCCTCTACTTGCCCAGGGAAGAGAACCAGCTGGCAGATTCCTTGGCTACTTTAGCTTCGATGATCAAAATTCCTATGGGAGTCAGGATGATGCCCTTGGTAATTGAGCAGAGGTACGAGCCTTCGTTTAACATAATCGCCACAATCGAAGAAGAAGAGAATGGGACGCCATGGTATCAGGATGTCTGGGATTTCATAGAAAATGGGACGTACCCCCAAGAGTCTACCGAGAAAGACAAGAGGGCCATTCGAAGATTCGCAGTGCAATTCATCATTTGTGGTGGGAAATTGTTGAAGAAAGGATACAATGGTCACAACCTGACTTGCTTGTTCGGGAAGAGCTCCCGAAGAATGATGGAAGAAATACACGAAGGGGTATGCGGTCCGCACATGAACGGTCACATGCTGGCCAAGAAAATCGTAAGACAGGGGTACTACTGGACAACTCTGGAGAAAGATTGTTGCGAATACGTAAGAAAGTGTCACAAATGCCAGATCCATGCAAACATGATGCACGCGCCACCATCTCTTCTCTACAGTATGATCTCGCCTTGGCCATTCTCAACCTGGGGAATCGATATCATCGGAGAAATCATCCCGAAGGCCTCGAACGGAAATCGGTACATCCTGGTGGCCATAGATTACTTCACAAAATGGGTAGAAGCTGCATCTTACACCAAGTTGGGGGCCAAGGAAGTGGCCAAATTCATCAAGAGAAATCTCATCTGCCGCTATGGAGTCCCCCATGAGATTATTTCGGACAACGGGAGTCATTTCAAAGCAGAAGTCAGGGATCTATTTGAAGAATACAAAATCACCTATCACAAGTCGTCGCCGTATAGGCCGCAAACCAATGGGGCAGTCGAAGCTGCAAATAAGAATGTCAAGGCCATACTGCAGAAATCAGCCAATACCTACAAGGACTGGCATGAAAAGCTACCGTTCGCACTTTGGGGATACAGAACGTCGATAAGGACGTCCACAGGAGCAACCCCTTACTCGCTGGTGTATGGGATGGAAGCGGTGCTCCCAGTCGAGATAGAGCTACCGTCTCTACGCGTAATGGCAAAATGCGAAATTTCCGAATCAGATTGGATGAGAGAAAGATACGAAGAGTTGGCTCTCATAGATGAGAAGCGCCTGGCGGCAGTCGACCACGTCCGAATCTATCAAAAGAGGATAGCCCGTGCTTTCAACAAAAGGATTCGTCCAAGGAAGATTGTCAAAGGCGACCTTGTCCTTAAAGAATTGCGAGCTCCGATCTTCGATCCACGCGAAAAATTCAAACCTAAATGGGTCGGCCCTTATATCGTCAAAACAATTCTTTCTGGAGGAGCAACTTACCTCATGGACCTCGACGGTGTCGAATTCAAAGAACCGATCAACATGGATCGCCTCAAAAAGTACTATGCTTGACCATCTCCTAACCCATTTCTTTCAAGCCTGGCCTTGAACTACGCTTGACCTGATTCCCGCTCGGGGATACGTAGGCAACCACATCGGTTCGGTCGCTCCACCCACAAAAATAACCTTTTCTTTCAAACTTTGGCCCGAACTACGTTGGACCTGATCCCCGCTCGGGGGTACGTAGGCAGACTTTCAAGAAAAGAAAAGAAGGATGGCTCGCTAGGACGAAAATCCGAAAGGACGCCTAGGCAAAAAAAATTAGAGCTAAATCCAAGGTGAGTAATAACAAAAGAGAGAAAATAGCTCGCTAGGTCACCTCTTTGGTGCCTAGACAAAATTATGAGCATTTGAGAGAATAAAGTCGCGGTCCTTACCATAACCCAAAAATCACCCTCCACACTAGGGGCAAACTTCGGCCACTCGCCTCGTTTGCCTGAACCTCTTCTAAACTAGGGGCAAACGTCGGTCATCTACCTCGTTTGCCTCACAACCATACATATCCCCAAACTAGGGGCAAACTTCGGCCACCCGCCTCGTTTGCCTCTAATAACCCCAGCATGCCCAAGCAAGTACCAAAAGCAACAACTAATTGAAATCTCGGCTACAAAATGTTTTTAGAAAGCTAAAATGCATAAGATAAGATTCCCAAAGTAACCAAGGTTCACCGATAAACAAACTTTGAATATTACATAAGCAGGAATAATCAAAGAAATAAAAGTCTTTCAAAAAGCAATCACATGTTCAAAGATACTTGGAGGAATGAGCAGAATTAGTCAGGTCTAGTTTTATCTTAGTGTCTTTTATTTCTTCAAAAGTAGGCCTTTACTCGGTCAGTCCAACCATCAATAAAAGCAGCAATAGTGGTAGCCCTGATCCTGGAAGCAAAGACCCTCTCAGTGAACCCCCGGGGAACCTCCTGAACCAGCCCATACTGTCTGGCCAAACGGCGAGGATGATAGAAATAAGTCTCTCTCAGACCCATTAACCACACTCTCTGGTGACCCCTGAGGCTCGTGGTGATAGCATAAAGGCCCCAACGCCTCACAATCCAGCAAATGTCAGCCTCGGATAAAGCACCCATCATGCCCACCCAGTCGGCAAGAGTATAGTGAGAGTGAAGCACGGCTCGACGAAAGTAAACCGGTGGTATGCGGCCCGTCCACAGCTGAAGGCGCTCATATAGCCAAGCCTGCAACACCAAAGGCGCCCCAGAAAGAAGAGGAGTCCCTTGATTGAGGGCCTTATCCAAGCCATTCAAGGTCTCAGCTAGGACCATAGCCATGGGGTTCTTGCCTGCCTTCAGCCCGAGACATACATGCACTAAGTCGCTAGAAGCACTCGAGAACAAGAAGTGCGAAGTCATACACAGAATTAGAGCAGCCCCACGAGTAGCGTCATATACGCTGGGATTCCCGGGACTGGCGTACCGGGCAATGATAGAAGCAATGTTGAGGACCTCACCTCGAATTAGCTGGCGGAAAATAGTGATGGAGCAATTCAGATATTCAGCCAAGCCTCGTGTAGGACTGAGGGAGTCGGCAGAAGGGAGAATCAAGTCAGAGTCAGAATCAAAGCCAAGAATAGCACAGAACTCCTCAAACATGGGGCATATCTCCAGGCCATTGAAGTTGAAGACATGGTTCACCGGGTCCCAGTAAGCAATGGCAGCACGCAAGAATTCGGTGTTCAAGGTCATCTGGCAAAGAGAAAACAGCTCGGTCAGGCCGTAGCTAAAGAGGTTGATCCGCTCCACGCCATCCGTAATGTTCAGCCAAGCTGTGAGTTGAGCGGGATCATACAAAGCCATATTTTCGGTCACGGCTCAAGGGAAATTCGAAATTTCGGCAGCACCTCCCCGTTTCACGGACTATCCCACCTGTAAGGCAAAAAGCACTCACTATCACAAAACTGCCCATCGCAGTAATATCCGGCAATCACAGTGCACATATATCAACAAGCACACAACTGCGCCTCTAAACCGGAAGCTATCCGGCCTAAAAGGCGAAACATCATAAATACTCTGTCAAAAGGTCACAAACTGTTCTACACATCATCCTACACTGTCCAAATAATCATATCCCCAGTACAACCCAATCGAAAACAGAAAAAGAAAAAAAACAGAAATAATAAAATAAAATGCCCTCTTGGGAGGCCTCAGTCTTCCTCTTCTTCGTCCTCTGTCGGACCACCCGGAGTGTACGTCGGTGACGGCCTCCTCCTACCACCTCTGCATCTTGGACCAGTCCTCGAGGAGCCAGCCCCGCCTCCACGGTACTGCACACACAAATAAAATGAAGGCAGTTAGTAAGGGAACAACAAAATGTACAAAAACAGAGTCGAGTCAGAGACTTACCAAGGACGCCATCTGGTTGGCGGCAAATTGCCGCATACCATCCATCTGTCAAGGGTAAAATCTAGGGTTAGAACCTCATAACTTTAAGGAAGTGTAAAATTAGAGACATACCCGGTGGTCTCGTGTGAGGACCAAGGACCGTAAGCTAGCCGCCAAGGCGTGACCCTCCTCAGCGTAACTCCAAGGAACATTGAGGACGCCCGCTGGCTGAGTAGGGTACCCGCATGTGACTCGTGGCACCTCCATCACTTGGGGAGTGCCATCAGCGCCTAGAACATTGACGGTCCAATCCCAATGAGGGATAGGATCGGGAGCCTGAGGAGCCTGTCTCCTGTACATCTCGCGAAGCTGTAAGCATAGAATAAGTCAGGAAAAGACAAATCAAAAACATAGGTGATGAATAAAAGGAAAAAATGAAAAAAGAAACTTACCTCCAGGAGCGGGAAGTTAGGCATCAGGAAACGGCCGCGGTAAGCCTCGTAACCGGTCTCGGAGAGAAAATGGTCCCAAACATCAGTGCCGGCCAAGGCCGCCAGCAGAGCATCACCAGAGAGGTCACTAACATCCATCACAGGAGGATTATGAGGGACGCGATACCGGGAACCACCAACCACCTGCCGAGACACCCGCTCACCAAGGAACCACTGTCTGCACTCGGTACTCTCCATCAGAAGGCGGCAAGAGGTAAGAGATTTGACCGCTTGTATCTCCTCTGGGGCAGCATAGGCGACGCCCTCCCAAGGCGTCCAATCGACACTAGAGGCCGTCAGCTCAGTTAAGAAGTTTCTGAGCAAAATAATCCGGTGGGCCCCACTCTTCACCCCAACAACGTCCCTCCGCCATCTCAAACCTCGTGGGAATAGAGGCACAGGAGCCATGCCATCCTCATCCTCGCCTGATTCATCCGCCGGGGAAGGAGCCAACATCTTCAAGTATTTAAAACTCCAAAGCTGCACAGACAAAGGAGGAATCAGAACAAGTATGGAAATCAAAAAGAGAAAAAATAAAAGAAGAAACAGTGCGTACCTCCCAAGCTCGCCAGAATCCCCCAGTAGATTTAACATCGCCCCGAGAGACCTCCCCCATGTGCTTGTAGAGATGGGCCAGGGCAGCACCACCCCAGTTGTAGGAGGGGATCTCATCAATGGTCGCCAGGCAAGAAAGGAGCCTCAAGCTCACCCGGTCGTTCCTTGTCGCAAAGATTGAGCACCCGAGGACATACAGAAGATATACTCTCAGGAGCTGGGAATTGTTCAGATTATGATTCCCTCTGCCATAGGCCCGGTAAAGCCAGCCGCAGGGAAACCAGTGCCTCTCCAGGTAAGGGGGAACAGCCCCAATCAGCATCTCCACCGCCTCCGGGTCGATCTCATAAAAGTAACCAGAATCAGGCGCTTCCCGCCGACCCATAGGCCCGTGATCATAGAGAAGTCGAAGGGCGTCATAGTCATTTCACCAAACGGCAGGTGAAAAGTGTTGGTGGTGTCCCACCACCTCTCGGCCAGTGCATAAAAGTGAGCTAAATCGTTGCTGCTTTTTGAAACCAAACGGACAAAGCCTCCAAACCCGGCGTCGTCCACCATCCTCTTAACGGTAGGCGAGAGTTGAGTGTACCATAAGAAGGCGTGGGCAAGGCTACCATGGCCTTTCAAGGCCACTTCCGGCACCTACACACAACAAAGACGACAAAAGATGCACAAAATCACTATTCACAACCCGAGAGCCAAATCCACATAATCAACATTTGAGCGCAAATCGAACTTCTAACGATCTCTAGGTGCACACTACGACTCACAAAACTAGCACAATACATGAAGGTGGTCCTAAAATGTCGAGAGTTTCACATACCAAGCTCGCTAGAGCCGCGGCCGAAAGATGGTGTTGGGGGTCCCGTAAAATCAAGTCCGGGGCTTGCATCTCGGCCTTCATTCGTCCCTTGGCCTTCTTAGACGGCCTCCTCGAGCTCGAAGCCATGGATCTGCAAGAAAAATGGAAGACACAACTAAACTTTCTTCTTGAAAATTTGGGCAAACCAAAACACCAATCAAAAATCCAACTACGGGGAAAGATTACTCACCTGAGCGCGCACAAGCTGCGTTTTGATGAATTTTGGCTTCAAAAACACCCCAAAATGGCCAAGAATGAGCTTCAAAAGCTCAAAAACCCGAGATATAAGAAGATGAAGTCCGGTCACCCAGTGCCGCCGCGGCACTGCTCCCCGCGGGCTCCGCTTTGCTCCGTTTTGCTCCGTTTCGCCCCGTTTTGACCCGTTTTGGCCTTTTTCAGCCCGTTTTTGACCCCGATCAGCCCCGGTGGCCCAGTCCAGTCAAGATTTATGAGGTTTTGCCCCAAGCAGACTAAAAATTGTCAGAGCTACCTCCAGCAGGCAGAAACTGGGAAAAATCGGCTCCCGAAGACCCGAATCGGCTGTTTCAGGACAACCGTCGCAAATTTCGATCAAACACGAGAATTCTGGTGACGAATCCTGGTTTTTAGCTAATGCACCAAATAATCAAGAAAAGAGATTCCCCGAGAACCCTGCATCATCCCCCGAGGACAAAAGCAGACAGATACCAGCTCCCGGAGACCCTGACCGGCTCTCTCGGATTGAGCGCCGAAAGATTTGATCTACCGTGAGAGGTACAGAGATGGATCCTGGTTCCCGATCAAGAAAATAAAAATTCTCCGAGAACACTACGTCATCCCCAAGGGTAAATACAAAAGATACTACCACCAGCCGGAACCGATTCCGGAAAGAACAATCAGAACATCGCCCGCATCCAGATCCCCTGATTGTCAAGAGTTTCCTCACAGCTTTGTCACAAGGTCCCTCGGTCGCCTTTGGCTATCATCTTCTAAACAAAGCGCATCTGGTCTATCTCACTCATTCCAGAAGTTTATCCCCAGACCACGGTGTCCTTGTCCGAGTCATTCACAGTCGCAAACACTAGCACAACACCAACCCACTCGGAGTGGCACACACAGCACTTGCTCATACTAGGGTCATAACACTAGACGTAATGGGACTCATGACACAATTTATATTACATCCACGCATCGCATATCACTCTTATAGCATAGCATCCGTCTGTCTTGTTGTGCATAGGTGATTTTTTTCCTTTGTGCCCCGAACTACGTCCTGGTCTGATTCCCCTTAGGATACGTAGGCAGCTCACATAGAGCACGACCAGCACTAACCTCATCATCCTTGCATCTTTTGCAACGCTTTTTATCCTAAATCCATAGCCTCCAAAAAGTCTTGTCTCTTCAAAGCTTTGGCACTCGCTTGCGATATACGTTGCCTCGCAAGTTCATGCCAAAGAGGGGCAAACTGTAGACACCCCATTTTGTCGGCTATCGGATTTAGGAGACCCATAGCTTGGTGGTTCACAATGATCGCAAAACACTCGAAAGGACTCTCGGAAGTCAGCTCCATCTCTCAGAATGCTCAGAATGACCAAAATGCCCCTAAAAGCCCAAAAACTCCCAAATTTGGTCCCAAAGTTCTGAAAACATGCTACGTCGTAAGGAAAATGATAAAATGAGTTTTTAAGAGAAATCAGATGAAATCGTCGGCTCCCAGAGACCCCCGGAAGTCCCGGAAGTTCCCGGAAAGTCCCCGTTGACCGGTTTGACCAAGGTTTGACCAGGTTTGACCAAGGTTTGACCAGGTTTGACCAAGTTTGACCAAAATCGTCCGAATTCACCAGGATCATTTTAAATCATAGGAAAAGTGTTAAAACAAGTTCCAAAAGAAAATCGAGCGAAAACATCAGCTCCCGGGAACTCCCGGAGGTTTCCAGAACTTCCCGGGAATCCCAGGTTTGACCAGTTTGACCAAAATTTGACTTTAGAACCGGGGCGCTGAAACAATTTTCAAATATTTTTCATAGATACTAGAGGTCAATAGCTTTCCAACGGTAC
Organism: Hydrangea macrophylla; assembly: GCA_033977485.1. Taxonomy (NCBI): domain Eukaryota; kingdom Viridiplantae; phylum Streptophyta; class Magnoliopsida; order Cornales; family Hydrangeaceae; genus Hydrangea; species Hydrangea macrophylla. Next base: position 93,826,421 of record CM066988.1, on the reverse strand, counting down.
ATCGCACATAATTTCTGGATTTAACACGAATTTATTATGAATTTCCAAAGGAGAAAAAGGCGATCAAATCGGCTTTTATCGCGAATACCGCAAAACTTTTCAAAATGACCTAGCCCCGAACTATTTTTTATGCAAAGTAGACTCCATTACCTTTCCAACGGTATATCATAACCTCAATTTGGAGTTCGTATGCATTTTCTGTGAATTTCGGACGAAATAGGGCCTTTTCGCGAATACCGGAACTTCAGGGGGCCTAAACAGCATTATCTGGACGGAGGGAGGAGCAGTGCCGCCGCGGCACTGGCCCTGTGCCGCCGCGGCACTCCCCTCCAGAACAGTGTATTTTTGTAATTTATTTTGTGGTCCCATTTTGATTAATTAAAATCCAAAACGACGTAGTTTTATGATTTCAGATGTTTGGAGCCAATGGGAACACTTTCTCAATCCCAAAACCACCCCAAGTTGGCCTATATAAACACCCCATTACTCCTCATTTTGGGGGAGTCAAATGTGAGTTTTGAAAAAGTTTGGGAGAGAAAGTTGTAGAGATAAGGTTAGAGTAGAGAGAAAAGAAGCTTTCTTCTTTGATTTTCAAAACAAAAGTGAGTTCTAAACCTTGTTTTTACTTCATTACTTCCATTTACTTCAACATTCAATACTCCCAACCAATATTTTAGTGAGCATTTAAGAGAGTGGAAGCTTTTTCCATGTCTAGTGTCATTTACATATGAGTGAAACACCAATCTACAAGTTCATGCTTCATGAATATCATCTACTGATCACCTATTTGCTTGTCTATTTATTGTTTATCTCTTCTTACCCCATTTCTTTTTGTTTTCTTTTTATTTACTTACTAGTTCATCATCATCTAAGTGATGACATGAAGTTTGGGGTGAGTGAATCCTCATGGATAGTAGCTCTTGACCTCAAAAACATGTTTGATAGATGATGATCATAACCTCAATACTTCCAAGGTATTCTTGGAATGTATTGAAGTTATGTTCAAAAATAAGATAAATCTCTCCAACAATCTTGGAGATTCTTAATGATGAGTTTGATGTTGGTATTCTAAGTGGCCATAATCCTTATTGAGTGTTGAAAATATGTTTTCAAAACATCTATTTCAAAACCCCTCTCAATCCCTCTCATTTGGTTTCAAGAAACAAAGCTTTGTTTTCCCCAAAATCTCCAAAACAATGACCCAAAACAGTGAGCTGTTCAGATTCAAAGATTTGTTTTGAATTAAATACTCAAGTTATGATGATGAAACCACTTGGAAAGTCTTCCTAATACATCATAGTTTGTCCCCATTTTTTCCCATAAATTATAGAGATGTGAAAGTATTTGTTTTGGATGTGAGAAGTTCATATTCATAATCTGCCTCTGTTCTCACAGAATGTTCACCCAACTTCTTGCATTTATTCTGGATATTTTCATCACAGTACATATACCTTTTCTATTTTTTTTTATAAAACTTGAGTGTCTTAGGAAACTTTTGGTATATAATGGGTCATCATAAACCTTTTCTTTGATTTATGAAAAATCATACAAAATCAGTCAACAGTGCAGCTTTTGTTTCTGAGTCATGTGTACATTCTGATTTATTTCTCTTAATATGTGATAGCTATTGATGTTTGGCTTTTTGGGTTATTTTCTAGACACAATAAGGATGATCTCTGATTTTTCTCACATTTTTCTAGGCACGTTTGACCTCCCATTATAATGTTGCAAAGTAATACATGCAGTCTGTCCACTATTCACAGCAAGCACATTTCAACTTTCATTCTTTGATTTGATGCTCATATGCATTCCAAATTAGCTCATATCTTAGGAAGTAGTTCATACTACATTTGTATATATCCCATGTTGATTTAATCCATTCATTCATTCACATTTTAGACTTCTAAGTCATTTTAGAAATCCATGTACACAAAACACACTACAACCTTTGCACATTTTTAGGTACATACAATACATTCATGCAAGATTTGGGGGTTTTTGTAACTCTTAATCTAAGAAGATTATAAGGAATGAGCTTGATCACACGTTCATGCTTCCCCTCGATCTAATCATCCTTTCTCATCCGTCCCGGGGATCGAGAGATCTTCTTTTCTCAAAGAATAACATGCATCATACTAGCTTGTTAAGCATATTTTGATTTCTTTGTTTATTTGTTTCAAGAACAATTCATGTCCCCTTTAGATTAAGGAAACTTAATTACTTGATACATGATTAGACGATTTTTCCTAGGTTTATTTGTGTGATCTTTCACTTTACATTGCATGATATTTGATTTAGATCTTATGAATGATATTTTATCTTTAGATCTTCCATTTTCAAGTCTCTTATGTAATGTAATATACTATCATGGTATTAATTGTCGAACCATACATAGTATAAGATGATTATTTGGATGCTAATTGAGGCCCGTTGAAAGACGGAGCGAGTTGAGGGTGTTTTAGTCGCGACAAAGGCTCCTTCCTCTCTCGTACCAAAACCCCGAACCAAGTTCTTTGGTTATGAAGGGCCGGTGCCCTTATCCGTTTGGGTGAGTCAAATTAGGTTTCTTGGTTCCTTAAAGACCAAGTGGCGACTCTGTATCTGTTTTCAACAGACCTTTTCGTTTTCTTTCCTTGATTCAAATCAAGTTTCAAAAGCAATCTCAAACAAGAGAAGTGGTCCGATTCCGCGTGTCCACAGGCCCCTAAATTTATTTAATCTCGTATGTGGTTAAAAAGGATCCAGACATAACCTCTCTACCCTTCATTGAAATTCTATTTTGCAATCGACAGGAATATATTAGAGAAATGTATAAGTCAATTAGCCAAGATAGAGAACCCTACCTGTAGAACCCACCCAAAGGATCGCTTTCGACAGTGCCTGGCATAGCTACGTTCAAGGCAGGGCCTCCAATGGAGTGACCACCAAGCCTGGTCACGGCCAGCAAGCTGTTAGACAGAAATCCACTAGCAGCCGACTTGTAATTGCATCCATCCATTGCCCGCAAAACTCTACCCCTCTCCTCATGATACACAACCTTCCTTCTTCCCTTCTCTAATCCTAGTCTCTCCAGGAATTTATCAACCATGCCAGAAAAATCGACCTACCATGGGAAAGGGATAATAAAGTTGATTGATTTTTTCATATATGCTTGAATATATATAGTGAGATATACATACCCAATAGGAAAAGGGAATGAAAGAGCGATACAGAGATTTGTGGCTATCTTCCTAGCTTTTGATTAAGAAAAAGCAAACCATAAACTTAGAACATAACTCCAATTGGAATGAAGGGCACAACAATTGAGGGCAAAATAGAAAAAGAATTCTTGGTAACAAATTAGTTTCAACTTAACGTCGAAAGTAAAACAACTGTTGTTAAATGAGATCTCGTTAAAAAGTTGAATGATATACATACTCAGAGAGAAGAGGTAAATGAACTGCTAAATTGTTGGAATGTTAAAGGGCGCATGTTAAGAATTGCAAAATGTGAATTTTCCAAAACAGAACTGCTAATAAGCAACCAAAAGAGATCTACTAATATAAATCATTGAGATTGAATGTTTGCATTACTTTTACAACATTAAGAAATGCAAGACTATAAGACAAACCAACTATTTTAGTGAGGCTACTGACTTGCAACCTCATTAACAACAAAGCAATCTAGCCTTTTATTAAGTATGTGATATTTTACCATTGAAGAATGAGACATGCAATACATTGTAATCCACTTAAAGGATGAAATTGGAAACATATGTGTGCATGTCGGCGAAACCAAGCGTGCTAACAAGTAAAGAAGCAACATGACAATTTCCTATGAAGCATGGTTTAGATTCAACTTAAATTCTATAAAAAAAAATTTACAATCACTTGAAGCCATCACCATGATTTGAGGATTATTCAACTCCCTTCTAATCTCCCAATTTCCCCTGATAAATAACCCTTTCACCACGTTATTCAAGTTATTTAAGTAAAAAGCGAAAGTATGAAAAATATAGTACTATATGAAGTACAAAAGGAAAAAGAAAATGGAAAAAATGTTGCAGCTGAGCGTTAAATATAAAGTCTAAAAACACAAATTCAATGGAGAAGGAAACAATTTGCAATATTTCACACAAAGTATCACTTGTTTTCATTAGACCACAGTTGTACACTTTGGATCAGTACATTGATTTCCGTTTTTTTTGTTTGTTGTTTGTTGTTTTTATTTCCTTTTGATGGGTGAGGGGTAGGATTTGTGTCGTTTATCAAAAATAAAGTAGACGACTCTCAAATAGTCAATGAAATGGATGGAAATGCAGGTAAATGCTTTGTGAGCCACAATACATGCCTTGCGAATAAGCATAAGTGTATTTGCTGAGATGCAAACCAGTATAAAGAACTTGCTACAACAATTTGTTAGATGTTTTTGATGGTTTTGGATATCTGTATACATAGATGAAGATGAGGCAGAAATTGTAGATTTAAGCTCCATTTGGTTTGCAGATTAGTTTTCTCTTCCTCTCTCTAAATCCATTGAACCAAACAAAGCGTTAAATGTCAAAATAGAAATTCATAGCATATACAAAACTTCAGAAGCAAGAAGAGAACTAATAATAACAATTTTGGAGCAACTAACCTTGAAGTTTCTGCAGCAAGAACAAGGTGTATCCATATTTGAATCTTGCATTTCACAATTTTCCTTGCTGAGAGAGAATCTGTAGAATCCATGTTATAGGAAGAGAAGTCAATTTTCTCTTCATCTTTTGATGAAAGGTTGAATGAAAACGAATTTGCAATTCCAGGGAGAGAAAATAAAAGGATTTGAAAGCCCAAAGCCCTTTCAATTTGTGTATCTTTTTTCACCACAATCTTACAAAAGCAAAACCAGTACACCTAAATCCAATAAGACGTATAGAGGAATGAGCATATACCTATGCGATAATTAAGACAAGAAAATGGAATTCATGTTAAGTTCATCAGATTAAGAAATTTCCCATGAATCTGCCACAAAAACAAGAAGTCACACCGTCAATAAATCTATGTTGTAAAGCTGAGTAGTATATGTGTGTGTGTTTGGGGGAAGAAGAAGGGACTGGGGTTTGGGATCAAGATGTTTATTAGTATTGGAAATGAAAAAAAAGGACAACATCAAAACAAAATGTATAAGAAAAACAAAATTGAAGACTGAAACTAATTTTAAAAAGGAAAAGATCAGTTGTATAACATAAACCTTCATCCAAACATCAGAACATTACCAATAAAAACAAGGAAAATGATTGAAAATATGGAGGGGAAATTGGGGAGGGGAAAAAAAAGAATTTTAAATAACCAAAAGTGAGTTTGCTTCTATTATGAACAAAGCCGTTTCGATGATACAACTGCTTATGAACAAATATAAAACAATCAATCAAAGTGGCAAAATAACCCAATTTACTAAAACACAATCAAAATAATTCCTAATTAGGTTGAACAGAAATTAGAATGTTTTACAAAGCTTTTGGGTTTTGTTTATTAGGCATACCTATGCATCACAAAGAGTGAATCGATGGTATCTCTTGTATATTGAATCAGCGGATTTGAAGTCTCCTCTTTGGGATCTTGAACTGGACATGAACTTTGTAGTTGTTTGCTCTGTCAGTGGTGACGCTGATTATCTTCAATTCCAGTGCCATTGTCCTACAAATAATGAAGTGGATATTGTTTAATCACATAAAATAAGTGGACATTCGTTTATTTATAAGTTGGAAGGTAGGAAAAAGGTTTAACCTCTACATGGATTGTACATCGATGTGTAAATGTGATTGTTTTGAATTTCGTAGATATGAGTAGCCCAAAGAAGCAAGTATCATAAACAGTGAGCTAAATGTAGTATCTCCTCGTATACAATGTTTTGGGTATGGGTTGGTTTATCATCATATTCAGTGGTTGGTTGTAGTAAGACTTTGATAGACGATGCAGTTGTTGCTCTAGATAATGCAACATAGAGTTGTCCATGGGAGAAAACCGGTTGCTTTAGATAGAGTCCAACTTGTTTTAGAGTTTGCCCCTGAGCTTTGTTGATCGTCATTGCGAAACATAATCTTACGGGAAATTGAGTTCTTGTAAATTGGATTGGATATTTTTCTTTTTCAGATGGTTGTAGAGGAATTCTTGGCAGTAAGACCATTTCACCTTGGTGATCGCCAATTGCTATTTCTGCGCATATTATGTTTCTTTTGAAATCACGACAAATTAGACGTGTTCCATTGCAAAGTCCTCTTGGTGGATCTATGTTTCGGAGTAGCATGATGGGTACATTTTTTTTAAGTTGTAATCTGTGTGGTGGAAATCCAGTTGGGCTTAAAGAGTTAAGGAAATCTTCACATTGTCCCTGTTCGTGTGGATCAATAGCTTTGTCGATTGCGATGTATTCCATTTCTTCGCCTGGGAAGTCATTGATTAGAAGATTGTTTAATTCATCCACAGTTTCATTTTTGGATGTTAATATGGCTGAAGACATCATGGCCGTTGCATTTTCATGGTACTCATCTAGATTTGGGAATGTTGATCTAATTAGAGTATTCATTGAATCTATAGCATTTGTCCAAGGGATAAGCATCGATGGCGAAATTTGTATTCGATTTGCATTGTCACATGGTTCAGTTCCGTTTCCGATTCGTAGTAAGAAAGTACTAAATGAAGGATCAGATTTTCCTCGCATATTGGTTGTTAATGTTAATTTTGTAAGGTCATTCCAAATGGGTGATTTTAATAAGCTAGTATTTATTACTTCTTCTCGTGATGCCTTTGGTACTACAGGTAGTACTTGATGGAAATCACCACCGAATACTATTATTTTTCCTCCAAAAGGTAGGTTACAATCATTTATATCTCTTAGCATTACATCAGTGGCCTCTATGATTTCTCGTCTTGCCATCGGTGCTTCGTCCCATATTATCAATCTGCTAAGTCTTAGAAGTTTGGCGAGATCGCTTTGTTTATTCACATTACAAGTCATAGTAGGATCCACTTGTATTGGGATTTTGAACTGAGAATGTGTAGTTCTTCCTCCTGGAAGATTGGAGGCAGCTACTCCGGAAGATGCTGTTGCTAGAACAATTATTTTATGTGATCTGACTGTTGCTAAAAGTGCACGATACAGAAATGTTTTCCCCGTTCCACCTGGGCCATCTATGAAAAAACATTCAGGTTGATTGGATAAAACGTTATGAAGAATTTTTTGGTAAATATATGTTTGTTCTTTGTTTAAAAGTGATATTGACATTAGATCAGATGCTGAAGGAATAATATTTTGTTCGTCTTCAACTTTTTTGCTGTTATTGTTTTGTAAATCATAGTAACTACTCGGTATCGCAATTCCACATTGTTTAATATTTTTCCCCATTGATTCAAGAGTTAGATTGATGTCTTTTAATGTTTTTTGGTATCTTTGGTTCTTCGTTAATGTTAGGTCTTTTTTGTAATCTTCAGACATATATGTTCTATATTTCTCCCATAATTGTTGAGGATTATTTGGAGCGCAATAGACTAATATGGTTGCAAATAGTCGACGTAGTGAATTTGACATTCTGTAAAGAACCGCTTCTTCCAAGCATTCATCAATACTATTGTCTGCTTCCAAAAGGTTGTGTAAAATAGCTGCCTCTCGAAATGTAGATACTTTTTTTCCTGTGACAGTTCTAAGATCGTCGAAAGATGTTGGTGCACGAACATGGTTTAATAAGAGTCGCAGAAAATATCGTTCACCTTCAGTTGGAGTTGCTGTTATGATGCGTCCAACAACTCTTCCTCTTTTTCTTTCAGTCCATACTTTATCTTCAGGCCACCAAACAAAATGTTCAGGAAATTCTCGGTATAATAAGTTTTTCCTTCTAGCAGTTTCATTACTTCGATTCATCATGAAGAATTGGGTAAGCATTGTTTCAGAATAACTGTCATTGTTTGCAATGTCTGTTAGATTTGTTGATTTTCAAAACGTTATCATTTGAGAGTTTTCGAGATGAAGTTGGAGTTTGATAACTGGTGGGAAAACTTCATTCATAGGGAATCTGTAAATCCGCCACATTGCCTCAGGGGCAGATATCCATCTTGCAGATTGAAATTGTTGTATTTCATCAACTGTATCTGTCTGGTGGTTTTCACTTATATGGAATGACACTCGATCGTGGCCTTTGTAAATGTATTTGTATAAGTACTTGACGGCTTTGATAGTTGAACAAATCTCTACATTGATATGACTATCATACTTAGCGAGTAGGTAAGGATTATACGGGATTACCCATTGATTATCAAGCATTTGCTGACGTACTCGTGCTTGTTTTCCATCTTCTCGCCGTCTGTAGATTGGGTATGATTTCTTTCCAATGGTAGTAATTTCTGTGAAAGCTTTTGGATAGTGGTTTTTACATTGTCCATTTTTCATGCACACATTTGTATGGTTTAATGTTCCACATGGACCATGAATCATGTGCTTTAGTACCATTGAATATAAATGGGGTTCTTTTTTTGGATCTGGTAGTTCAGCAGAAACATACGAGTCATACTTTTCAGATGATGTCAGTTTTGAATCCTTTGCTAATATCAATAGGAAATGAACAAGTGGTAGTCCTCTTTTTTGGAATTCAATTACATATGTATATGCAGCTACTACTCCAAATAATTCCTTTTTGATGATATCATTTTTCAACTCTTCTAGTTTACTATGGAAGACACGAGCAATAAGATCGGGTCTATTTTGAGCTTCATCTGTCGGAGCGAGTTGTTGGGTAATTTCAGGCCAAGAAGGATTACATGTCATTGTTAAGAAAATATCAGGTTTTCCATATTTTTGTACTAAAGTCATTGCATCAATGTAGCGCTTTCTTAGATCTCGTGGTCCACCAATAAATGAGCTAGGTAGAACTATTCTTCGACCAATCTTAGAAGGATTTGTCTCTCCTTGAGCTATAGTGTCCATTACTCCTTGGTATAGATCAGCTCGTATCACATTCTGATTTAGTCGACAGTAATCTAATCTTGAAGTTTCTATCTTGATATACATATCTACCGCATATTGTTGAAATAAACGTCCTGAGTGAAGGACTATTGATTGTATGTCGGATCTAATTTGAATCTTGTAACAATAATATTCTCGACATGAAATAGTCCCTCGTTTTGTACGGTTCCGTAGAAGCACTGTGAATGAGGAAAATATGACTTTGTGAGTCGAAAATAGGTAATGTATATGAGACGTACACATTTGGTAAATTATTACCTACCATTTTCTTCATATTCGATGATTGTACTTGTTGAGACTGCTGTTGCTGGGTTGAGCATATCCTCTGTAGTAGATGAATTGGATTTTTGTTTTGTGGTTATTAATTTAATTCCTTCATGCCATCCAGGTTCACCAGACGGGAAGAGTAAAGGATATTGTAGTGGATTATAGCAGCCGTAATAATATTTGATTGTTTCACTTTGTCCATCATGTTTGTGAACAATAATATCGCGTTCTTTGTAGTTACCACCATCATCATTTTCGATCCAAATGGCAGCAACTTGTGAAGCTGAAGGGTGATTGTATATTCTTTGATCTAAATCTGGATTTGCTCGTATTACAATTTCATATGTTTCTAGGTCAGGAATATTTTGCAATGTTTTAAAAAAGTTAGTGTATGGATTGGTCGACATCACAGATATTAGTATTTTTAGAGTAGATGGGTCGAATTTATTGCATTGTGCCGCACGGTGTTCTAATTCATGTTCTGAATCATAAAAATATAATTGCAAATAGGTGGGTGGTCTTAAGTCGTTTGGCAGTAAATGATTAATAAAATGATATACTTGACCTTGTACTCTGAATGTGTAAATGCCTTTGGTGTTTTTACATAATTCTTTATCGTATGTCACACCCATCGAAGTGAATGCAAATCTGTTGTTGTATGATCTGGCATATTTTCTAAAAGATTGGCTTTCTGCTGTAGTTCCAGTATATAAATCATACAGTGTATTTTTTATGCTATTTGATAGAAGGGATATTTTTCCATTGCCGCAGCAAAAATTCTTAGTTTCGTGTTTGAATAATTTTGCCTTACAAAATGTACAAATGGTGGGCAGAGGCAATGTAAAGGAATGTGTTGGAACGGTGTGTTTCCTCGATCGTCTCCGTTTGAGGCTTGAGCTGATTGCTGCATGACAATGATTCCAATCATTCTATATATGAACTTGCATATTGTGAAATTTGGCATTCCCCTCTCGGCATGTTTTTAAGGAAAATTTATAATCAAGTCAATTTAATTGCAATATTCACCTGTGAAATTTGGTAAACTACACGACTGTAGGGTTGTCTGAGCCACTTCTTCACATTGAAAAGTATGTTCTTTAGATTTTGTTTTCATAAGTTGTCGACCTTTTGTGTATGATTTCCTTTCTCCTGAAGCTGAGAAAACAGAAAAACAAATCAATTGTAGTTAAAGTATTGGTTATTTCTGTAGCTTTTTTTCAAACCAAGCTTGATTGGTTATTACCTTGTTTCATGATATTTGATTTTGAAGTTTGTTTCTGAAATTCAGTAATCACTTCCTTTCCTTTGTTTTTTGCTGGCTTTTTATTTAAGTCTTCAGCGTAAAATGTTCGAGATATATCTTTTCCAATGGATATATTTTCAATAACTTTAGCATCTTTTCTTTGTTGTATAGTTTCCTTTTTAAGGTTCTGTCTTTTTAGTCGGTATCTTTCTTTCTGCGTGTTTGTAATATTTGAGTATGTAGTAGCGTTGGAAGTTGCAGCATTGTCCATTTTTTTTTATGATGTGTAGTATGTATGCACCTGCAGTGTAGTAGTATGAAAATTGACAACGTAGTATGCGTATTTCGAATAAACTTAAATATGCTAATGGTCAAATGAAAGAAAGCCAATAGAAATAGATGGAATGTTAAATCTAATAAGCCTAAAGGGAAAGTTCAGTAATAGAATGTTTACAGTTGTACTTAAAGTTTCAAATCTTGTGATATTATACTTGTGAAAGATCATAATCTGAGTATAGAAAAGCTTAGAAGATGGTCATGAAATTGCTATAAGAAGCTGCCTTTCTATACTAATCTAAGTAATAAAATCAACTGCATCTATTGACAAGTGCATGTGTTAGCCTCAAAATTAAGACAGCTAATCAACAACAACAAACTAAATAGGTGAACCATTTGAATTTCAAACTAAATCTCACAATACAGAAGTTTATATGGCAGAATTTCTTATCGAATATCGTAAATGAGAACAAAGGCAAACACAAGCTAACCTTCCTCAAAGGCCAAAGCTCAAAAACCCTTGGTCAACCGAATCTGCATATAATTTACAATTGTGTCAGATTAGACCAAGCTTCATCAACCTTCATGTAAAGTGGTAGGTCTATCTTGACAAGACTAACAGTAATGCAATGTTTTCCAAATTTAAATTTCAGGGTTTTTTTTTCCCTGGAAATAGTTTTAACTTCTTAACACACAACAAGTGATGAAGAGTTTGGAAAGAAATTGAACAACACAGTAACATTGAGGATGACACAGATAAAACCTCACGGTAAGATGCATATAAAGGGGAGCCTGCGCAACTAAATATTTCTACTCCAAATATATTACAAACACTACAGTGATACTTATTTTTAGCACATTATTCTCAGAACAAGCGAATATTAAATTAGGTGAATAGATAATAGACAGAATAGCTCTTAAGGGGCATCAATGTTGCATATAAGAAGGTGAACAAAAATTCATATACCTCTTACGGATTATAGAATTTATGAGACACTGGTTAATGTTGTATAAACAAAGTAAGGAGATCACTGCAAAAGTTGGCTGCAGTAAATTCATCACATTTATTGAAATTGAGTAATATATGAAATTTCACAAGAGTATAATTGATTGCTCAGAAAATATGAAAGGGAAATTCAATTTTGGAATATTTCAGAATTTAGAGATGGAATTAAACAGAAAACCTCCTTTCATCTTTTCCTTTTTTTTTGGGTCAAAACCTCCTTTCAACTCTTCCCTACACAAGTAGTCAACTACTTGGCTGAAGTAAGTATTCATTTATCTTGAAACTAAATCAACTTGATAGGAAAAGTTTCAATTTTTTCAATTCAATAGGAAAAAATGCTGAATTTTGAAATAATGAAATAAGTGGCCCTCTAATAACGAATGTATACTGTAACTAAAGAGTTTCAAACTAAGCGTAGGATTATCTTGATATGTAAGGGTTGCCTCAAATTCCAGACGAGTCATCGTGATGAGTCTGATAACAATAAATTATTTTAAAAAAAGGTAATTTTACACGTCATGATTAGAAGAACAAAATGTGCTCTGTAAAAGACGACTTTTGTAGTAGATCTTAGCTCACAACCATCTCAATTTGCAGAAATTTTTTTTCTAGTTTTGTATTCTCTATTTTTTTCTAGTCACAACAAATTGGTATCAAAACTTCTGTATTTTCCAATAGACCGTCGTATCCTTTTTTTTTTCTTTGGCTGATGAACTTTGTTAATTTTTTATTGAGTAATGCTATGATTATTGTAAAAGCCTTATGTCTGAGTGTGTGCCAGTGTTTGTTTCTGCATACAAATATGCCTACATCTTTATGGCTGTTTGCAGGAAAATAGTCTCCTTGTATCCACAAAGAGAGAGAGAGTGTGTGGTAGGAGTCAATTCGAATCTTAATTTCGAAATTGAAACACCAAAATGAATTGACTTTCCTACCACGGAATCTGAAAAGTTGTTGAAATTACAATAGAAAGAGCACTGAAAAGAAAAGATTGGAACTACTCTTCTTTATAGAACATGTCAACAATGGTGTACAGAGAGACGCTTACCAATTATGGGGAAATAATTCAATCACTTTTCGTCTGCCCAAGTGGAAAGCATTAGCTGGTATCTGCTGAGGGGAAAAATCAATCGCTTTTTGTCAGCAACACAAATTGGGAAAAATTAGCCCGAATCGAAGGAAGATATATATATATATATATATATCAACTTATACGTGACTCTGCACTCATATCAAAGATTAAAAGACGTGTAGTAGAATGCTGCATACATTGACACAACTAAGCAATGAGAAGAACATTAAAATAGCTTCAAATTTGCACAAAGAGAAATGTGGCCTACAGTGTACCCCTGGTTCTGCGTAAAAAAATGAGCTGTCAAAATGCAAGGGTTTCGATATAAAACCATGGATTTTTTTCCCCAGGAAAATGAAGGAAAAGAAAGGTAGCTGATAAATGGATGCAGAAATTTTCTTTTTTTTCTTCCCTTTTTTTTTTTTTTTTTTAACTTATCCTAAATTTTAGTTGTTCTTCTATTTGTCCTCTTATCCCTAATTTTTCTTTAACATCATTTGGTCTTACAAAGATTTAAATTCTCATCCATAGTTTTAAGAAGCTGCTCCGAAGAAACGAATTCAAGTCATATGAAGTATGCGATGGAAGTTCCATATCTAACTAAGAGAAATCGATGGAAAATACTCCAACAGTACATCTGATTTGCAGATTCATGTGAACAGAAAATAGATCTGATTTTCCAATTCATTGTTGAATAAAAAAAACCTACTTTACTTAGGCAAACAAATAGTCCAAATAAGAATCATAAATAGAGAGAGAGAAGAGAAGGCATAAATCAATAAGCAAAATCAAAAAAGAAGAAACCCCCAATTTCAGCAAATCATAAATTGAGTATGAAACTTGAATTTGCCTTCATCTTTTTTTTTTTTTGAGAAAAAAGCCTACAATTTTTTCCCCAAATAATATCAATTCCTAAAGAATTCGAAAGACAAAAAAAAAAAATATATATATATATATATGAAACAACCTTCAATTTCTGACTAACCTGCTCCATAAATTTAAAATACACTTAGGCCCCCAAAAAATAAAGTGGATTTCAAAACCCTAATTTGCGCCCATTTTGTGCAGGAAACGAAGCAGCTTAAAATTATCTGCGAAACTAACCAATGAAAGAAGGAAACCTTCAATTATGCTTTGTCAACCCTAGGGAAAACACGGAGGAGAGAGAGAGAGAGAGAGAGAGAGAGAGAGAGAGAGAGAGAGAGAGAGAGAGAGAGAAACATGAAGAAGCTGATACATGGTTCAAAACCCCTTACCCACATTGAAACCTAGCTTCAGTCGTTGTAGACGGTGGCGTTATCAAGAGATTTCACCCGCGATGAGAAGCTTGGATTTCCCTTTGATATGGCAAATAGATATATAGATCCGATGACTACTGTTAATCGCCGATTGCTTCCGATAAGGGTTTGGACAAGCGAAAGAGAAGAGTTAAGAGGGATAAAACGAAGAAGAAAGAGAATGAGAGAACGAGAGAGATCAGTGTAGACAGGAGAGAAATGTAGAAGGGAGAGAGAGAGAGTTTGGTGGAGACTGGGGAGAAGTGGACACTGGAAGGACCTGAATCAACGTGGAGGGCACATAAACATCAGGTGTAGAGGCACAGTCCACACGTGGAGTTCGCCCAGCAATTCATAATACAGATCGGCTCCATGAGGAATAGATGGGCAGTGTAAATAGATATGGAAAGTAGGGGTAGTATGGATAACTTTGCAGTAAAATAGAGGGCATAATTGAGAATTTGAAAGTTGTGACATGCTTGCTTAATTGAGGGCTGAGTTCTTATTATAGTATGACACAAGTAGGGTATTTCCTCTAAAAAAAAAGGGCATGAATGTGTTTGTAGGCGTTAATTGATATTCGAATACAATCTATAAATCCTGAATTTGAGGGAAGAAGTTGACCAAAATGTAAATATCAGTGAGCAATTCATAATAGCTAGTAAAAAAGCCACTTTATTTGACATTTTAAATATACCAGAACCTAAATTTTAGAGAAGAAGTTGACCAAAATGTGAAATTAGTGATCATTTCCTAAGTAGCCACTAAAATAGTCACTTTTTAAAGCTTTTTTAAAGTGAATAATAAATATCCCAAAACTTGTTGACCTAAATGCAATTACACATATTACAATATATGAATCCTAAATTTGAGAGAAGAAGTTCAGCAAATTGTAAATATTAGTGACCAATTCCTAAATAACCACTAAAATAGCCACTTTTTTTTTTACTTTTTACGAAGTGAATAATAAATATCCCAAAAATTATTGACCCAAATATAATTACACATAAATTGTTGATTGAAACCTCATTTGAGAGAAGAAGTTGACCAAATTGTAAATATTAGTGACCAATTCCTAAATAGCCACCAAAATAGCCACTTTTGTTGACTTATTTTGAAGACAATAATAAATATCCCAGAAATTGTGGACCCAAATGTAATTAGACACAAGATTGTTGATTAAAACCTCATTATTATTTTAAAGAAAATTTCAAAAGCTGACTTGAATGTAATTATTTATCCAAAATGACAGATTTACCCTCAGACAAATCAAAATATCCTTACGATGTATAGATAGGTATATGAGTACATAAATTTAGAATACAAATTTGAAATCTACCCTGTTAGTATATGTAGAATTTGTCATTGAGTGTACCACTATCTTGATTACCAGCATAGGCACTAACTCCATTTAATCCACAAACATGGAAGAAAATAATTTTAAGGTTGACAAGAGAAGTCTACGAAATTATAAGTATTAGGTCCTTCTAGAAACTTAGCAGATTCAAGTGAAGTTAGCAATACCTCCATATATAAGAAGAGAATACAAATTTAGAACTAAGTATCTAATATAATCAAGGAAGTTAACTACAGAACCAAGAGTTTCCTACACAACAAGTAGATAGAAGAAAAATACAAAATCCAGCAAGAATCTAGCATCAAAACAAGGACTTTGTGCAAAATACAATTTAAAATATATAACAAGTTTTATTAGAAGAAATGTTTGAAATTAAAGAAGAAATACACTCGTACGCAAATTTGTACAACCGACCGAAAATCTGGCGACACCACCTAAAACCAATTGATCGGTTTTAAAATCACTAAAAAATCGACTGCAAACCCCCCTAAAAAATATATAATAAAAAAAATGACATTTTGACGATTGAAAAACTCTCTCTAGATTTCTTTCTAATCTCTTTTAATTCAATTCCCTTACAAAAATAAGTCGATCAACACATAATCGACTTTGTTGTTTGGTTCATAACAGCTTTGACAACACAAACTATATATATATATATATATAAATATTTTTTTTTATTTAAAAAAATTTGTGCAAATTGGTCATATGATTTCAAAATTGCAATCTTTCTCTAATTAGCTGAGACAATTGCATAAATCACTACCAGCTATGCTTAGGCCCAACCATATACCAAATAAAGCAGGCAAAGCAAATAGTCAAGCTACTTTAAGTGGTGCATCAAACATATTAGTCCTGTCATTACAAATTCAAATAAGAATCAAAAAGACCCCTTAAAATTCAATCTTCAACAATCTAATTTTTTTTTTTGCTTTGACTTCAACAATCTAATTAATTCACTATATGTAAAACCCAAAAGTTCATTTTAGAAAGGGGAAAAAAAAACAAACAAACAAACAAAGCAGAGGGGGGGGGGGGGGGGGGGGAGGGGGAGTTTTAGAAGCAATTACTTGATAAGAGTGTAGATTGTCCAGGCAATATGAGAAGGGAAAAGCAATAAAATCACCCCAATATTCCCTATTATTAGTATCAAACCAGCAATTGGACCCGCCAGTATAGCTGCAACATTGGAATGGAAAAATAAAATTTGTAACTATTCATTCACACACACATATATAGACATATGAACAACCCATAATTAGTTAAAAGCCAAAAAAAAAAAAAACTAATCATATGATCACGTATTAACCTAACAAAGAACCCCCCATAAATGGAATCAAACTGAACCCAAAAACAAAAATAAAGAGAACGAACCTTTGAGGGCACCCAAACAGAGGGCAGAGCAGAACGCAAAAACCACATATGGATTATCTATTACACTGCAAAAAGTATCCAGTTTAGAAATCAAGCAACAAGTGAGATAGAGGGGAAATTATTATTTCAGATTTCTTAGCAAGCATGGCTTGTATAAGGTCTGATATTAGGGTGTCAAAGCTCAAATACATGACTGGCGGCAATCAAGAATACCCTTATACAAATTCATTATCTACTCTAGTTAGTGATAAATTGTCTGAGGACAACAATTTCAAACTAGGGTTCCTGAAATCATTGTATCCTACGGGTAAAACAAATAAAACAATAAGCACCCATAAAGCTAAGTAAACAAATGATCTGAAATCTTAATCAGAAGCATAAAAATGGCGATTAAAAAGAGGTGCAATTTCCCAATTATTACCTCAAACACCCACGTTCCGGATTTGAGAGAGAGAGCACAGAGATGAAATTAGGGTTCCAAGAATCAAAAGAGAATAGCCAAAAGCGGAGAAGACTGAGAAACGATGAGAGAGAGAGAGAAAGAAAGAGAGAGTGAAGAGTGAGCAGAGGGACAGAGAAAGAGACAGATCGGTGGAGATTGAGAGAAAGAGACAACATGCATCACCTTGTAAATGAACACATGAACGACGGATGTATGGTGAGTCGGTGACAGTACATATGAGGCCTTTGTGTCCAGCAATTGTTAGGATAGATGGGGTCCATGCAAATAGGTAGGCAGTGTATATATATCTACAAAGTGGGGTAATATGGGGAGCTGACCAATAAAACCAGGGGCAGAAAAGGAAGTTTAAAAAATTTGACATGCTTGTTTAATTGAGGGGCTATCTTCTTATATTATAGTAGTAGATATACTAGTGAGGGTGCACGTGCAAGGCACGTGCCCGTTGGATAGTTGTATTCCTAGATATATTGTGTATTAATCTTAACATTAGAGGTAATAAGATGTTAAAACGGTTAAATAGAAAATTGTAAATGTAACTATTTAATCTAAAAGTCTTTTGACGGAAGAAGTTGATAGTTATGACTATCTTCTACATGAGTAGTAAAGGTAACTAATAAAGCGCCACTAAAAATATATGACACGAGTAGGGTATTTTCTCTAAAAAAAATGGCATGAATGTGTTTGTATGCCTTAATTGATATTCGAATACAATCTATAAATCCTGAATTTGAGGGAAGAAGTTGACCAAAATATAAATATTAGTGATCAATTCATAATAGCTACTAAAATAACCACTTTGTTTGACATTTTAGATATACCAAACTTAATTTTTAGACAAGAAGTTGACCAAAATGTGAAATTAGTGACCAATTCCTAAATAGCCACTAAAATAGCCACTTTTTAAATTTTTTTTAAAGTGAATAATAAATATCTCAAAACTTGCTGATCTAAATGCAATTACACATATTACAATATATGAATCATAAATTTGAGAGAAGAAGTTGATCAAATTGGAAATATTAGTGACCAATTGCTAAATAACCACTAAAATAGCTTTGACTTTTTATGAAGTGAATAATAAATATTCCAAAAATTATTGATCCAAATGTAATCAGACACAATTTGTTGATTGAAACCTCATTTGAGAGAAGAAGTTGACCAAATTGTAAATATTAGTGACCAATTTCTAAATAGCCACCAAAATAGCCACTTTTGTTGACTTTTTTGAAGTCAATAATAAATCTCCCAAAAATTGTTGATCCAAATGTAATTAGACACAAGATTGTTGAGTAAAACCTCATTATTATATTAAATAAAATTTCAAAAGCTGACTTGAATGTAATTATTTGTCCAAAATGACAGATATACCCTCACACAAATCATTATATCCTTATGATGTATAGATAGATATATGAGTAATTATGATATGGTGAAGGGCAAAAGAGGAAGTTCATATTTTTGACGTGCTTGCTAAATGTGGCTGTCTTCTTATTATATAGAGTAGAATAGAGTAGATATATAGTCGCCTTTAGTGTGTTTTGGGTCAGCTAGGCTTAAAAAGCCAGGAAGCGTCTCGTGTGTGTATGGGGCAGGTCACCCCATCTAACTTTTTAAATTTAAGTGCGTTTATCCAATGCGCACTGGCGTGTGTATATATATATATCAAAAATTCTATAAAGAGGGTCCCTCTCTATTAAAGAGAGAGCCTCTGTTTTGGCCGTCGGATCGTGTTTTCATTAAGGGCAGTGTTGTCATTTCACAGTTTTTAAACACGATCCGATGGTCAAAACAGAAGTCATCTCTTTAATAAAGAGAGGACGCCCTCTTTCGAGCCTGACTGTATATATATATATATATATATTTATAAATATACTTATAAATATACTTATACTTGTATATATACTCTGTTACAAAGATTCTCTAAAGAGGGTCACATCTCTTTATTAAAGAGAGGGCCTCTGTTTTAGCCGTCAGATTGTGTTTAAAAACTGTAAAATATCAAAATTGTCCTTAATGAAAACGCGATCCAACGGCCAAAACAGAAGTCCTCTCTTTAATAAAAAATGACGTCCTCTTTAGAGCCTGACTGTACTTTGTTAACCTCTCTCTTTATTTCGTCTTTAAATCTTATCAAATCGATGAAACTTTTACTACTTCTCTATATATTCTATTCGCTTTCTTCATTGAGCTCTTAAAAGACGATAACAAAAGCAGGCAGCAGCTGTATTGTGTTGGTTGTTAAGCTTTGTAAAACGTAACAAACCCATATGCATGCACATGAATACATAAAGCTATACATACATGTACGTGTGTGTTAATTTGTGTCTTGATTCATGCTTGGTTCCCCTGTAACCTTTATTTATTTATTATTATTATTTATTTTAGGGGCATGGCTTGCTTCACTGTATCAATACCCATAAAAGCATATGTCCAGTATACTGAAACTTTATTATGCCATCCATTTAGTTACCCGTTTGGCAGTTCACAAGTGATTATGAAATTCTTTTTTCCTTCTTTTTTTTTTTTTTTCCAAGGAGTGCCTATGAAATTTTAAAAGCAAAAAAATAGAGAGGTTCAGTAAATTAACAACTTCTGCATTCAATCAATATATATATATATATATATATTCGACGGCCAAAACAAAGGCCCTCTCTATATTGCCTTCTATTTAATAAAGAGAGGACGCCCTTTCCTAAAAATTTCTGTGTATATATATACATATGTACAATGAGCCAAATGCTTTAGCAATTCAAACAAATAAGAATAAGTTCTTGCCAAACATGCCTTTATTACGGCAACATTACATTATTGAGGTTTTGACGAATCCCATAAACATTACATTCAAAAGTATTATTTTTTTCTTCCTCTTAAATTTCAATTATCTTGTTCTTCTTATTCTCTTTGTCACCAAATGAAGACTACTAGCTAGCTAATGACTGCAAACTTATTTCTTTTATTATGGGATATTGATGCTGTAATTTCAGTATACTTTTTCGCTGTTTCACAATTTCTGCTCTCCTGTCATTGTGTACTCTGCAATTATCTCTGCCAATTGCTGATACATATAGCTCAAAGATAAAAAAGAAAAGATTGTCTTCAGCTTTGTCTTGACTCGATCAGTTGGGCTTTATTAAATTGTATGGATAAAACTTTTTGTGTACTCTCCTCTCATTGTGTACTAGCATTTTATTTTATTTTATTTTATGTAATTTATATTCGCACTTCATTGTGTACTATTTTTTTTTTTTGGTTTATTAATTAGAAGTTATATTAATTACTTAAATATTTTAAATTAAGGTCCTACTGGTTACAGGACCGTTTTTAGAGCATTATCCAATAGGCCTATTATATATCTCGCTTGTTGTTGAATCATGTTAGTATTTAAAGCACTAACTCCACTCCAAAACATGTGTTTTGTGCATGGAAAAATCGAGTGAGTAGTTCGACGTCTTTCTCCCAAGCTGTGTCGATTGAGAAACTAAAATAGTTTAATAAATTAAATGGCACGATAAAAAAATATTTGAAGAAAAATTATTAGAGATGCTCAACTTTTTTTTTTTATAGCAAAAATTCAAAACTCAATCCCACACACATGTAACTCTAGTGTAATTTATGTTGAAACTAAAGTTGGGAG
This sequence comes from Hydrangea macrophylla, assembly GCA_033977485.1. NCBI lineage: Eukaryota > Viridiplantae > Streptophyta > Magnoliopsida > Cornales > Hydrangeaceae > Hydrangea > Hydrangea macrophylla. Next base: position 93,805,476 of record CM066988.1, on the reverse strand, counting down.
TATAGAACAATATTACCGGTAAGTAGAATCCTTAAAAATTTCTTTGGGTTGAGTCGCGGGTCTCGCTCTCTTTAAGACGTTTCGCGGCTCTGCCCAAATTGTGCAAGCAGTTCGTCAAGTTGCCACGCCGTCCCCAGGATAAAACAGCCCAGATATCACCTCTGTCTCAATTTATTTTTGCACGAAAATAAATTGGAAAACCAAACGCCTTTCGGATTGATTGCTCGGAAACAAGAAATGAAAATAATATTGTCACACTCAAAGAGAGCATGAAACACTCAATAGAAATATAACTCACTGAATAATATTTTCCACCAATGATGTAGTTCAATGTATGACTATTCTGCTGGAAGTAGTACTTGTGACTTTCGAGAGACTATTCTGTGATTGATTCTCTTTTTTTTGTGTCTTTAGTTCTAAACAAAGGCAGCCTTATATAGGCAAATAAAATAAACGTTGGGCTTTTAGGCCCGTTGGAAATTCATTGCCAATATGACTGTTGGTCATTAACTTTTCATACATCATACATGCATTAGAAAAACGTGGGTAAAACAAGGATAAAAGAAAAAAAACTGTTTTAATATTAAATGTACATTTCAAAAAAAAGATGTCTCATTTTTTTCAATACACTCTTATATGTATAATATATTAATATACATAACAATCCCCCACTTGTATTTGGAAAAAAAAATTTAAAGTTCATCGAGCAATCGATCATAAGATTGTGCATAAGTAAAGGTGTTTTTCAACTTGAACCTTTACATAGTGATGGTGATCCAGAATATACTAGAGTAACTCGTAGTTTTGAACTCTATCTCTGACAACACCCCACACACGATCCTACTAAGGTTTAGTTTAAAGCCAGCACTTTTATGGCCATGTGCTTATATCCCAGTATAGCGAATGCTCTAGAGAATTTGCCCAAATTCCATAGAAAGCGGCCCCACTTCCACATTCGCATAGGTGAGTCTAACAAGGATACTCCTGTAGCTAGGTATCCCACTCAATATAGAGTTTAGATCTCATTAAGAGTTACAAATAACTCATCCGTGTATCGCTTCAGGATATCATGCTTCTTAAGGGATGGACTCGGAGATTAAACCCCGTGTATATATAATAGCATGATTCAACTCATATCACTTTGTGACTTGTTATTACCCTTTGAACCTATTTCTTGGGATCTCCAGTCTATAGGTTGGGTTACCATCACAAGTGACTCAACTACCAATGGGCTTTAGTCCCATCCCTTTCGAGGTTTTCCAAACCTTCTCACGAGCTAATCCTTTCGTCAAAGGATCAGCTATATTAACCTCAGACCGTATATGATCCACTCTTACAGCCCCGGTAGAGAGAAATTCTCTAACCGTGCTGTGCTTACGACGTATTTGTCGTCTCTTACCGTTATAAAATCGGTTCTCTACTTTTGCAATAGCCGCGGTACTATCGCAGTGGATCAAAACAGCTGGTATCGGTCTCTCCCATAAAGGGGTATCTGACAGAAGGCTTCTCAGCCAACCTGCCTCCTCACTAGCAGTAGCTAGCGCTATCATCTCTGATTCCATAGTGGACTGGGCCAAAATAGTCTGTTTCTTAGACTTCCATGAAACTGCGCCCCCAGCAATACTAAAAACATATCCACTGGTGGCTTTGGAATCATCTGAAAGGGTATTCCAATCAGCATCGCTATATCCTTCAAGGACAGCGGGAAACCTCTCATAGTGTAATCCATAATCAATGGTCTTTTTAAGATAACGCATGACTCTTTCAATAGCATGCCAATGCTCAATACCCGGTCTGCTAGTAAACCTACATAGTATTCCCACAGCATAAGCTATGTCAGGTCTAGTGCAATCAGTAGCATATCGAAGACTACCAATGATGCTCGCATACTCAGTCTGTCTAACACTGTCACCAGTGTTCTTGAACAACTTTACACTAGGATCATATGGAGTACAAGCAGGTTTACAATCAAAGTAATTATATTTCTTAAGAATCTTCTCAATATAGTGAGACTGATCCAAAGAAAGTCCCTTTTCAGTTCTAGTTATTTTTATTCCAAGGATTACACTAGCTTCACCCAAATCTTTCATGTCAAAGTTTGCACGTAAAAAAGTTTTAACATCATTTACAACATGAATATTAGAGCCAAAAATAAGCAAGTCGTCAACATACAGGCATATGATAGTGCAAAGATTATTATCAATTTTATAATAAACACACTTGTCACTTTCATTAATCTTAAACCCGTTAGTAATGACTAAGTTGTCAAATTTCTCGTGCCATTGTTTAGGAGCTTGTTTAAGTCCATAAAGAGACTTATCTAACTTGCAAACTTTATTCTCTTGACCCGGGATTATAAAACCTTCGGGTTGATCCATGTAAATTTCTTCGTCTAAATCACCATTCAAGAAAGCAGTTTTAACATCCATTTGGTGTACTACTAAATTATGCACAGAAGCTAAAGCAACTAGTACTCTAACGGAAGTTATTCTCGTAACAGGCGAATAAGTATCAAAGAAATCTATATTCTCTCGTTGCCTATAACCCTTGGCCACAAGGCGGGCCTTATATTTATCAATAGAACCATCGGGTTTCAATTTCTTCTTAAGAACCCACTTACAACCAATTGGTTTACAACCAGGTGGTAAGTCAACTAGGTGCCATGTACCGTTAGACTCAAGGGAGTCCATCTCATCAGTTATAGCTTCTTGCCAAAGGTCGGCATCTATAGACGATAAAGCCTCTTGGAGGGTGTTAGGATCTTCCTCAACATTATAAGTATAAAAATCAGGCCCATAGTCTTTAGCGATTCGGGCCCTTTTACTCTTTCTAGGCTCTATTTCATATTCATTAGACTCTACAAGTTTAGGCACATTACTAGATGTCGAACCCCCACTATCTCTTGATTTAAAAGGAAATTTATTTTCGAAAAAATCAACATCAATTGATTCTATTATAACATGATTTTTCAAATCATAAAATCTATAGGCTTTACTATTAATAGCATATCCAATAAACACACACTCGTATGCCCTACTAGCCAACTTAGACCTTTTGGGGTCTGGAATACGCACATAAGCTAGACACCCCCAAGTTCGAAAATAAGACACATTTGGTTTCTTATTCTTCCAAAGTTCATAAGGAGAAACATTAGTTTTAGAGTTAGGAACTCGATTTAAAACATAACAAATAGTTAAAAGAATTTCCCCCCACCAGTACGACGATGCACCTGAACTAAGTAGTACAGCTACTATAAGTTCGGTGTAAGTCCTATTTTTTCTTTCAGCTTTTCCATTCATTTCGGGAGAATAAGGTGCTGTTTTCTCGTGAATAATACCATGTGATGCATATAACGCTACAAACTCATTAGTGTCATATTCACTACCTCTGTCACTACGGAACCTCTTAATCTTCTGATTAAACTGATTTTCAACTTCAGTTATGAAAATTTTGAAAAAATCAATCGCTTCACTTTTATTTTTCATAAGATAAATAAAAGAATAATTTGAACAATCATCAATGAAAGTAATAAAATATCTTTTACCATTTCTGGTTAAAGTACCCTCAAATTCACATATATCGGAATGGATTAAATCTAGAGGTTCTGAATTTCTAATGACAGACTTATGTGGAGTTTTAGTAATTTTCGCTTGACTACAATATTCACATTTATCAAAATCACTCATAGATAATTCAGGAATAAAACCTAAACTACTCATATTTTTAATCAAGCGTTTGTTAATATGACAGAAACGACCATGCCAAACATTAAAAGAAGAAAGCATATAAGCAGAAGTAGAAATTTTATTCATCTCAACATTAAGCTTAAACATTCCATCAGTGGCATAACCCTTGCCTACAAAAATACCATTTTTAGTAAGGGTAAACAAATCTGCCCCTATAGTTTGGGTAAACCCAGCCTTATTAAGGAGATAGCCAGAAACCAAATTCTTTCTCATCTCTGGAGTATGCAGCACATCCCTAAGGACGACAGTTTTTCCAGAGGTAAACTTTAGCTGTACCTCACCAGTACCAGCAACAACTGTGGAGTGGGAGTCACCCAACAACACTCTCTTATCTTCAGCCTCAGAATAAGTCTTGAACACAGAACGATCATAGCAGACATGGCGAGAAGCGCCAGTATCTACCCACCACCCCTCGGATCCACCAATCATGTTGATCTCAGAGATCATAGCAATTAATTGCTCTTCGGCTAGGTTCGCCTGAGGAGCAGGACGACGCCTATTCCGGCAGTTCCGGGACATATGACCAGGTTTCCCACAGTCAAAGCAAATCATCCTTCCGGAACTGTCATATCTTGAGGGAGGTATATGCTTATTCTGATATTGCTGAGGAATCTGATTCTGAACATTTTTGTTGCGATTCTGAACAATATTGTTGTTGCGATTCTGAGCTCGGTTGTGGTTCCGGTTTTGAAATTTCATATTTTTGCGATTTGGTTTCAAAACAACAGATGTTTTATTTTTGTTAAAATTTGGAGTGTTGTCGTTAACAACTAGAACCTCCTCTTTCAAATCATTTTTTCTTGCTTCTTCCTCAATTCGAAGGCGAGTAATTAAACTTTCTAAAGAAAATTCTTTAGTCTTGTGACGAAGAGTATTTTTAAAATCCTTCCAACTAGGGGGCAGCTTGTCAATAATAACGGCCACTTGAAATTGATCATCTAATTTCATGCCCTCGGAGACAATATCATGAGCAATTTGTTGGAGCTCATGGGATTGTGCTTCAACGGATTTGTCATCCGTCATTTGAAATTTTAAGTAGCGACTAATAGCAAATTTCTTGGCCCCGGCTTCCTCCGTGTCATATTTCTTTTGTAGGGCGTCCCAAAGATCTTTGGCGGTTTTACTAGTAGAGTAGTAATCATAGAGAGCATCGGACAACCCATTTAAAATATAATTTTTACAAAGGAAATCATTTTCAACCCAAGTTTCAGCAGCTCGAATTTGAACCAGAGTGGGGTTTTCGGGTTCAACAGGTTTTTCCGAAGTAGTGAAAGAAGCGACTTTTTTCGTAGTTAAAAAGAAAAGCATTTTTTGTCTCCATCTTTTAAAATGCAGCCCTTCAAACTTAAAAGGTTTGTTAAGGTCGGGGGACTTGGAGGAAGATGAACCAGAATCCATGGCAGATAAAACGTCTTAAAATTGTTGAAACTAAAGTTGGGAGTATAGAACAATATTACCGGTAAGTAGAATCCTTAAAAATTTCTTTGGGTTGAGTCGCGGGTCTCGCTCTCTTTAAGACGTTTCGCGGCTCTGCCCAAATTGTGCAAGCAGTTCGTCAAGTTGCCACGCCGTCCCCAGGATAAAACAGCCCAGATATCACCTCTGTCTCAATTTATTTTTGCACGAAAATAAATTGGAAAACCAAACGCCTTTCGGATTGATTGCTCGGAAACAAGAAATGAAAATAATATTGTCACACTCAAAGAGAGCATGAAACACTCAATAGAAATATAACTCACTGAATAATATTTTCCACCAATGATGTAGTTCAATGTATGACTATTCTGCTGGAAGTAGTACTTGTGACTTTCGAGAGACTATTCTGTGATTGATTCTCTTTTTTTTGTGTCTTTAGTTCTAAACAAAGGCAGCCTTATATAGGCAAATAAAATAAACGTTGGGCTTTTAGGCCCGTTGGAAATTCATTGCCAATATGACTGTTGGTCATTAACTTTTCATACATCATACATGCATTAGAAAAACGTGGGTAAAACAAGGATAAAAGAAAAAAAACTGTTTTAATATTAAATGTACATTTCAAAAAAAAGATGTCTCATTTTTTTCAATACACTCTTATATGTATAATATATTAATATACATAACAATTTATGATGAAATAGTTGTAGATGCTCTCAGCCAAAGTTTTGAAAACCGGACCGGCCATTGAACTGGAAAAATGACCGAGTCACGGGTCATTGATTCAACCGGAATTGAACCGTGATGTAATAATTATGTAATAGATATTAATAATAATACAAAATATAAAAATTAAAAAAAACAAAATTAAAAAATAAAAAATTTCTGGGTTTCGGTTCAATTGCCGGTTACCGGTTCAACCACCGGATTTTCGATTTTTACAAAATAGACCGATTTTTTTTTTTTTTTTTTTTTTGCATTTTTTTGATTTTCCAGTTCAAACCGGACTGTTTCTTGAGCCGGTCGATGGTTTCCGGTCCGATTTTTAAAACAATGCTCTCAGCTTCCTGTTTTATGCAACTCCTGTCTACTGTAATAATTGATAAAACGAAATTATAACATAGATCATTAATAAGAATTGACTATTGTGCTAGTTACTAAGAACTAATTATTAGGACTGAGGTTCTATTTGAGCTGGTCAGTACCAACTCCTCATGTCTTAGGCGAAGGCTTGGATCCCCATCGACGTGCATTGGGGTATAAGCAAACTGAACGAACCGATTGGTTTGGCTGATTTTCAGAATTTTCTTTTAGTGTAAAAATCAATCCGAACTGAACTGACAAAATACGCTAATTAAACTCAACCGAAACTAATCGATTTGCTTGAAAATTGCACAGAACTGAACCGAACCAAACTGTTTTTTCTTCTAGTCGTCCATTGTCATGTAATGAAAAAAAAAGAAAGAAAAAGAAAAAAGAAAAAAGAATGGATTAAGGATTGATGCAGAGGGACATGTGAAGTGTGAACAGAGAATGCCCATATAAATTTGGTTAATTCATGTGAAACAACTGGTAATATAGCGCACACAGATCAGTTGACGACAGGGATATAACTGTAACTTCCGCTAGATTCCGTTCCATAGCTGGTTGTTTTCAAACGCGCATTTCACGCAAAAAATCCATACAAGGTATAATTGGTAAATTTAATAGCTTTTGTTTTTAGTCTCTTTTGGAGGTTTTTGTCTTTGATGAGTCCATTTTAATGACTTTGTAAACATATAGTATTAATACTACCCGAAAAAGGAAGAAGAAGGTTTTTAACCCTAAATTGAACAGTAAGAACTGATTTTAACTCTAAACTTTTACATTATGTATTAAAAAATGAATTGAAGGTCTCTTTTGTTATTGCAACATTAGACCATGTTAACATGAAGATTATTAGCATGTCATAACATAATAATCTAAAGAATATTTTTTCTTTTTATCTTCGAGCTATGTATCAGATTCCTTTAGTCTGGCAAGACAGATAAATGGTCTGACTTTTTTTCTTTTCTTTTTAATCCATACAAGGCATATTTTTTCTTTTTATCTTTGAGCATGTCATAACATAACATAATATAATATCATGTCCAACTCATTAGCTCTGTCTTGATAGGGATTTAACTCTATTGGTCTGAAATGTTTGTTCTACCTAAAGGAGTCCTCAAGCAAGTGACACAATCTATGGCAAGATTCGTTTGGTCTGGCAAGATAGATAAATCTTCTGGAGCGGGATACAGTTTGTAAGCCAAAAATGGAAGGGGGTTTGGGGTTCAAAGATGTCTTTTTGGTTAATACTGTATTGAACCTTAAACACATAGGGAATTTGTTGGACCCTTCCAATATGTCCCTCTGGAATAAATGGACCCACAAGTATGTGCTTAAAGACAAGAATTTTTGGCAAGCCAAAATTCCGTCTCAGTGCTTATGATATCGGAGGAAGTTATTAAACCTTAGAGAAATAGTCAAACCTTTACTAATACATTGCATTGGTAATGGAAATCACACTTCTCTCTGGTTTGATAATTGGCTCCCCTTGGGACCCTTGTTTGATAAATACTAAGAAAGTATTATTTATGAGTCCGCACTTAATTTTAATGCTAAGGGTAGCCGCATCATTAGAGAAATGTTTTGTCTAATTTTTATAAATCTAAAAGTTGTCTTGATACTGTGAAATAGACTATAACCCATAATGGTGTGTTCAACACTTCTCTTTTATAGGACCATTTGAGTATTCATCACCCTGTGGTTCCATGGTATAATACTGTGTGGCTCTCTGGGTGATTCCCAAACATAGCTTTGTTCTTTGGTTAATTGCCCAAAATAGACTTTCTACTCATGATAAACTTTCTAATTTTACTCCTGGCCCATTAGTTTGCATGCTTTGTCATAAGCATATGGAAACGCATGACCACCTATTTTTTTACTTGTTCTTATTCTACTTTTGTGTGGCAGGATATTATCAATAGATGTGAATTGCATTTGCAAGGCCATAGTTGGGCTGACACTTTGGATTTGATGTCTCAAAGGTTGAAAGGCAAGATAATCCAACATGTGAAACCTAAAATGTGTTTTAGAGTGGCAATCTATGGGTTATGGAGAGAATGAAATAATAGAACGTTTAAGAACACCTCCAATCCTAAAGAAATTCTTTTGAAGAACCTGATATCTCAAATCAATGCACAAATTAGGATGAAGTGGGGAAACTATTCAAATTTTGATAGGATTATTTGTATTTGGACCTAATGGCCCTAGTGGGGGGGGGGGGGGAGGGTTTGCACATTTGATTTGTTAAGTTTGTAACTTTTGGGTTGCCTTGGATGCTTAGCCATTCAGGTTGTCTTTGTAACTTGTTTGGTCTGTCTTTGGTTTTGATGTTTTGGTTACTTTTGCTTCATGTTCTCATGCTTTGAGTTCATTGTTTTAACTTGAGATATGCCCCTTGTATATTTTGTACATCCTTCTTGGAATTTATTTACGCCCGGCCTTGAGATGCCAAAATTTGGCCGAGGCCTCAAGCGAACTTTCAAAAGAGAAGAAGGAGCTTCTCTTCCCTTCCTATGGGAAAGAGAGACAGACTCAAAAGGTCTCCATCCCAAGCTGCTGTGGATGGAGATCTTAAAAATCCGGGGGAGTGTGGATATCGCAGGTTGACCTACCCACAACTTTTCTTTTAAAATTCTTTTTAAAAGTTCAAATTCAAAACAAATGAGTCGCCACTTAATTTTTAAAAGGAAAAATTAAGAAACCATTTAAAGGAAACTGATCTTTTACGAAACCAAAGATTAACTAGGTCCGGGGATTATGGAATGAGAGAGGAAGGAGCCCGTCGGACTAAAACACCCTCTCTCATCCTATCTTGCGATAGGCCTCTACTCAACATCCTTTTAATCAATTTACTAATTTAAGTGTGCCCTCAATTAATACATATATATATATATATATATACATCACAAAAGCATGTCTAAAGGGTGTAAAAGTGTAATTGGCAAAATATCATTCAAAAACCAAGTAATTCAGGTAGCAAGCGATATGATATGCAATAGAGAACAAGTGAACTTACCCGGGGTCCAGCAGCGATATTAAACGTGCAATGCATGCGGACAAAAGAAAGTCCTAAAAAAGAATCTCTAATCACGTATACACATAAGGCAAAACCTAATTCTAAGGTGTCGCGCATTAAGTCGAAAAATCAATAAAAATCAAAGAGTGCAATAAACTAGAGAGGGGTTGAAAAATCGTACCTCAATTGCGCTACAAAACAATGGGTTAATCCACATGATATACAAGAAGTGAAGTTAGAAATAACAATCTTGAATTTCTAGCTTAAATCTATCAAATGTAATTGAATCTAAAGCAAAATAAGTCCTAATTACAAGTGCCAAACCATATGAATGAACATGTACATGGACAAGAATAAACTATGAAATACTCTTAAGCTTTGAATTCAAACTCAATTAATCATTATTAAAACATGGTTTGAGCCTTAGGTCATAGAAAGGTCTTTTGGCCCATTATTTACAAGGTTGGTCAAATGTGTCATAAAATTCTGAAAATTGCAGAGAGCAGACCAGACCTTTAAGAAAATAAAAAGCACGACTCTCAAGGTTTGATGTGGGTGAATTTTGGACACAAGATGCCTCTGTGAGTCTAGTTTCCAAATCAAAAAGAAAATCAAAGTTTCAACGGTCGGATCTCCGGGAAAAGGACAATAACCAGACATCACTCAGAGATGTACAACTCTCTGTCCAGAGATATTGTTTGATTTTTTAAAAATAGCAAACAAATCAGAAATGCTTTGTTCTTTTTAGGGTGACTTCCCAACACATTAATCTATTTAGAAAAAAGTATTTTGAGTCACAAACACTTTATTAGAACTCTGATTTAATTGTTTCAAAAGAGTGTCACTGTTCTGAAACTATTCTGAAACTCTGGACAGATTGTATTTATATCACAAAACTCATGATCAAACCATTTAAAACATAAAACCAACTTAAAACAAAAATTGTAGTGGTAGAATATTGTGTTATTGACACTTTCCTGTTGGTTTCACTTGATTTCAACGGTTAGATTTCGAACTAAAAATCTTTGATCAAAAACAGTTTGTGAACTCACTGTTTTCATTTGTCAAGTTCAACTTTTATTTGTTAACCCCAACTATTAAATCATGAAGTTGGGTTTAAACCAAACCACTTCTCCTACCATTTGATGGTCATTGGAGACTAAAGACTTTTATATTTGTGGATTTCAAATGAAGTATGAATAGACTTCATGGAATCTCAAGATGATGAATCTAAACCATAGAGATGAGTTTAGACCCAAAATACTTTCTCCTACCACTTGATGGCCATTGGAGATGAAGACATGACTAAAACTCATGAGTTTTCAAGGAATATAAGGAGACTCCATAAGAACTCAAGCTTAGAGGACCCAAACCATGGTAGGGGTTTGGATTCATCTATTTGCTTATAAAATAAATTGATGATCAAACTTTGACTTCCATGTAAAGCATAAGCTTACATGGGATTCAAAAGATCATATTTAAAGAGATTTCAAAAGAGATATTGAGGATCTCCAAGAGTCTCAAGAAGGAAGTATGAACAATAAAAGAAATGAAGCAAAGAAAACAAAATAGTTTGAAGATCCAAAAGAAAGGATGCAAATAAAACAACTTATGGTTAGAGGATCACCTCCAACTATCCTCAAAGTTCCTTTGAAGATCCTCCAAGCTCTTCTCTCTAGTTCTCTAAACTCTCTCTTTTCTCTCTAAAAATGTTGGTGTAATGGAAGTATTTTTTGTATGTGTTCTCCCTCCCAATATTTTTCTCTTGGTCCTTTGGTCCCCCCTTTTTTTGTGTCTCTTTTTCAATGAAGATACCTCTTCTTTTATAGGCAAAATTACCAAGTATTTTCAGTGAATTCGGAGTAAAAGCCAAGTGTAAACATCCCATTTGGTGGTAAAATATGTACTTCCTAAAATAAGACAGACTGCTGCCCAGCGCGGCAGTCCAAAAACTGTCGCGGCAGTCTGTGAATGCCGCCGCGGCAGTTCATGACTGCCGCGCGGCATTCATCAAATGCCGCGGCAATTAATGGATTGCCGCGTTTTTGTCAGTCTTACTTTATCAGTTTTTTTGTCTTTATTCGCATACGCATACGTATTGCACTGTAAAATACAGACTTTAAAAGTGAATGGCAGTCAAAAATTGTTGGCGGCACTTGGTGAATGCCGGACCGGCACTCTCTGACTGCCGTACGGCACTCAGTGAGTGCCGCGGCAGTCTGCCGTGTGCCGTTTTTTGTTGAACTTCCCTTTTTAGGTCTTTTCTTTCTTCTTTTTTTCTTACAAAAAACTTATTTTTTTGAAGATCTTTTCCAAAATGGCGTTTTATACCTGAATTCTCCTAAATACCTGGTATTTTCTTCTTTCTGTGAAATTTTATCGCGTTTGGAGAACTTTTTGAAGAGCTTGGAATACTTCAAATCTTTCGGTCCTTATCATCATCGGACTTGGAGGTGACACTCTCCTAAATTCGACGTTAGGTCAAAATTGGGGTGTCTACAGTTTGCCCTTCTTCGGCAGAGCTTGTGGAGCAACGCGTGCCACAAGTGAATGTCGAAGCCTGTGTGAAGACAAGCCTTTGACCAGAACGTCGAATTTAGGTAAAAAAAAAAAACAAAAAAAAAAAACAAAAAAAAAACAAAATGCGTTGCAAAAAAGAGAACATGTGCGCGGTAATGGTTAATGCTGGTCGTGCTCGATAATGAGCTGCCTACGTATCCATTCAGGAATCAGACCAAGACGTAGTTCGGGCAGGAGCCAAACATACACAAACGCAAATAGTCATACGAATGAATGCACCTATCTTATTGTGATGCACGTGCTCAAGCAATCTCGTGCTCCCTATAATGCCTGTGCGACATATTGTTCTTTCTTAAAAAAAATGCACCCTATACCATTCTTCTTATGATGTCATTCTATTCTGGGAAAGTCACAACCGTCATAGATGCGCTTACTATGCTTAATTCTTCGACATTCTTCAAAAGTCATTTAATCGACTAGAATGCGCTTCGCGCCTTATACTCCGGTGTCGAACCAGGAACCACGCTGAAAGACTGAGATGTGCTTCACGCCTTATTCTCCATTGTCTTCCGAGGATCACTAACACGAATGATACTGCTACTGAGGATTATGAATACAGGGTTGCCATTGAGGACTAACATCAATAATGCTACCATGCAAGGTTGCCATTGAGGATTAACACTGATAGTGCTGTCATTGAGGACTAACGCGAGGTTGCCATTGAGGACTAACACCCATGGTGCTGCCCATTGAGGACTAATGCAAGGTTGTCATTGAGGATTAACACCCATGGTGCTGCCCATTGAGGACTAATGCAAGGTTTCCATTGAGGACTAACACCCATGGTACTGCCCATTGAGGACTAATGCAAGGTTGCCATTGAGGACTAACACCCATAATGCTGCCATTGAGGACTAATGCAAGGTTGCCATTGAGGACTAACACCCATGGTGCTACCATTGAGGACTAATGCAAGGTTGCCATTGAGGACTAACACCCATGGTGCTGCCATTGAGGACTAATGCAAGGTTGCCATTGAGGACTAACACCCATGGTGCTGCCATTGAGGACTAATGCAAGGTTGCCATTGAGGACTAACACCCATGGTGCTGCCATTGAGGACTAACGCTTAGAGAAGCTGCCATTGAGGACTAAAGCTTAGAAAAGAACTAAACAACATGGTAAGATATTGGTCAATAGCCACTCAGAGGCTTACAAGCAAGAATGATGGTCAACAGCCTTTCAAGGACTTATGTTGCGAAAGCGACAATCAATAGCCCTTTTGGGGACTTATGTTGCAATAGCAGAGATCAAACGAGAGTCATTCGGACTCAAACAAATTCGATTTCATCAAATTCGAAGTCATTTTGACTCAAATCAAGTTCGAATTCCACTTATTAGGAGTCAATCAGACTCCATTTGATTTCATTTTCTAAAATCAGGATTCAAAGAATTTGAACGGAGTTGATATAAAGAATGATTTTTTGCATTCGCGGACCTTTGGAAGAAACACATCGATCCTGTCAAAAGAGGGAAGTCACCTTTGCCCCTAGTCTTGGACTCTTCTTATATTGCCACTTTATGCTGTGATAGTATTCAAAACCTCTGCTCGTACTGCTCTTGGGATGCTCATGAAGACCTTTCAAATCTTTATTCGTCATCTTAAACCCACACATTTGAGACCATTTATTGACTCATCAAAGGAGGACAGACCTGACAAAGCTAGTTACTCAAAATGACTGACTCAAACTCTTCATTCATTATGAATTAATGTGCTTTCATTGTGAGTAACTGTATCATCTCACCTTTAATTTATTCATCATTTTGCAAACGGTAGTGCTTTGTTGATAAATCTAAACTTTGAAAACTTCCCCTTTTGATTTAGCGAATTCTTCGCCCATCTAGAATGTGCTTCAAATTAGTGCTTTAGCTTATAGAATGAAAGGCACTCTATTTCAATCCTTTCAAAATGAACTTGATTACTTGAGAACTTGCTTCTGACATAGAGGGATTTTGGCAAACGAAGTTTGCCCCTAGTTTGAATAAGACTCGGAGGCATTGCTTTTGGGATTAAATGAGGTGTTCAGCAAACGAAGTTTTCCATTAGTTTGGCGATATATATGTGGCTCCAAGCAAACGTGAGTTTGCCCCTAATCTGAAGGAAGGAAACCAAAGGCGCAAAAGGGTGATGCTTATAGTTTAGGGATGTTTATGGACCGAGAACCTTGGGAGGTTCGCCTACTTATCCCCGAGCGGGAATCAGGTCTAGAGTAGTTCGGCCAAGGCCTAAAAGAAAGATAGCATGAAATGATAGGGTGATGACCGAACCGAGCAGGTTGCCTACGTATCCCCAAGTGGGAATCAGGTCAAAGCGTAGTTCATCAATTCTGGAGGTCTTGAAAGAATAAGGCTTCAAGAATTGGTGGGCTTTTCGAGCCATGTTGCCATTTGGGTCTAGGGAGTGCATGCCACTTGTGGTAGCCCTTGTGTAGCATGATGAACTACTTTTTCCATTATTATTTTTTTTATTTTTTATTTGACGGTTAATTCTTTAACCTTTTCACTAGCCAGTTAATCTTTACAACTCTAATCATATTTTATTCATATTCTATCATATTCACAAAGCAGTATCAGCCCTCCAAATCACTCTTTATTTTCTCAAGATATCTTTGCATTGTTTTAGGCCCACTTAGCGTTTGAGCTTGAAGCTGATAAGTCTCTCTTTTTGTTTTCAATTTCTTTTCTTTGTTTAGAACAACACAAAGTCTTGAGATAATTCATGCTCAAGAATTCTCAATCTTGTCTATTTTTTTTCTTTCTTATTCTCTCTATGATTTTGACTGGCTAGGATTAGGATTTTTGAAATCAACACGCGTCTCATTTTTGCTCTAACTTTTGCCTAGGCGCCCTTCCGGGTTTTCATCCTAGCGAGCTCTTTCTTCTTTTTTCTTTTTATTTTATTATTTTTTTGGAATAAGAAGTTCATTTTAAAATGTCGGTCCATCATCAAGGACCAAGTTTATGGCTTTAGGCGGGTTAGGCTCATCTTTTAGGCTTGGTATCTGAGAGAAGGGGATGGTGAGCAAGCTTCAGGTTCCAAGTTCATCTTTTCAGGATTGAGCAAGAGCATCTTCAAAGCTAATCAATTCTCTACTCTTCTTTGGATTTGGCACATAATTTGCTTGATCACTTGGGATCCTTTTCAATGCAAAGATTTATTAACAAAGTATTTTCCATGATCGTTTGAAAAAGTGACTTTTTTTTTCCTTTTTTGCTTAATGATCCATACATTCACGACTTAGCACACTGAATGAGTTTTTATTCAACTAGTAGGGAAAGAGGATTACATCACTTGACTCGATAAACTCGACAAAAACTTGCAAACAAACCTGATAACAGACTGACCAGAAGACTCGACTGGACTTGACATTTGACTCCAACTTAACATAACTCGACTTTAGACTGGACTCGACTTGGTTTCAATTGGAGTGTCACAGACGATTTTCAATTGACTGGATTTCCAAGAGCATCCACATTTGCTTTAGCAGTATCAGTTCCAAACACTATCACTGCACTGTTATCATTTGAACCTCCGGGTTCATCATTCCCTGACAGCATGTGTCATAATCCCTTTCTCAATCAACCTTCAAATTTCATGCTTCAACCGCATACAATGGTCAGTATCATGACCCAACATCTGGTGATAAGCACAATACTGGTCAATGTCATATCCTTTTGGGATGGGATCAGGCACGGGTTGTGGATCCAACTTTTTCAAGTATCCTTTTTTTTACTGCCTGTTCTAATGCCACACTCAACGGTATCCCGAACTCGACAGTCTCTCCATGTCGACCCTGATTAGACCTTGATCGATTACCTTTTTGATAATGGCCCTTCTGTTGAGGTGGTGGTGCCAAAGTGTTAACATCGGATCCTGGTTCCACATATTTGTTTGCTTGATTCTTTCTTTTGATTATCCCTTCACAGATTGCGTCTTCAATTCTTGTCCCTACATCAAAAACCTCAGCAAAAGTGTTGATTGATTGGAACCTCATCTTCTCTTGGTAAACCGGCTGTAAATTTTTCATTAGCATTCTGATCTGCTCTTTCTCGGATGGCCTTTGAACCATTTTGGCTGCTTTACCCCTCCATCGACTTAAAAACTCAGCAAATGATTCCTCATATCCCTGCCTGGTGGTCTCCAAATCTCGGGCTGTCACATCTATCTCTTGGTTGTATTCATATTAGGCCACGAACAACTTCACTACTTCTTCCCAGATCCTAGTTCTACTTGGCTCGATCGTGAGGTACCATGCCAGGGCAGCTCCAGTCAGAGTTTGTTGAAACAAAATGGCCATCATCGTAGTGCTCAAACCACTTGGTTGGAAAGCCCCAATACACATTCTTATGTGGCTGCGAGGATTGCCGGTCCCATCAAATTTATCAAAAACTGGCATCTTGAACCCGGCAGGCAGCGTCTCACGTACTCCGTCATACAACCCTTCCAGCTCCATCAGATAGGTATCAACTCCTTGGGCCTTGCGCATTACCCTTTCTAATTTCTCTATTTTCTCGGTTAGTTGCTTCTCTTTCTCAATTTTCTCTCTGTCTCTGTTGGCCCGCAGTGCATCAGTCCATTGTGCCTCCTGATCATCAAACCAATCCCCTTCTCCTCCTCCCAAAGGTGGATCCATAACAGGCGGATTTATATGCGGTGGTCGGCGATTCAGCTCTTCTATCATTCCCATCATGCGGTTCATGTTCTCGGCCTGCCTCCTCATCTGTTCCGCCTGCTGTTCTACTAGTACCTTCAACCCGGCCATTTCTTCGTTGTTTCTCTCTTCGGCCATGTCAGCGTATCCTCTCCTTACTAGCCTTGCCGTAGGATCCCTAAACCACGCTTGATGTGCTATTTTTGCTCCTACAGCAAATTTTGAAAATTTTCCTTTAAAAAAATTTATTTTCCTTTTATCAAACAAAGGCATTTGAAAAACAACTTCCCTTTTATATGTCATGTGGATGCAATGCATGTGTGCGTGTGTGCCTATTCTATATGCCAAAGAAAAAGAAAATCCTAGTCCTAACGCATAAGCACATAAGCACATAAAACCCTTACCCATGTCAAGTACGATGATTTCTCCATTCATTGTGACCTTCTTTACCCTTCGATGTCTGGAAATTTTAGGATTTTCGAAATTCATTTGAAAAGCATTTTTGATGAAATCTTTAGAAAACAATTTTCAAGAATTTTGGATCACGCTTTTCAAAAAGTGATTGGGTTGAAACTCCTGTTTTGAAAAGTGTCTTAGCTGATGAATAACCTTGGTTTGGCTCTGAAGTTTTAATCAAAAAATGAACTCCCAATTTTTTTGAAAAAGCAATTGAAAACTTTGGAATAAAGATGGCAAAAATCTGTTTGCTTTTAAAGATGGATTTAAAATTCTTTGGCCAGAAGGATCACATGATCGGATTATCACCGTACTTTTCATGAATTTGGATACATACAAGGTCAATGATGCTTAGCTAAACATGATATAAGAAGTATAATCTTATAATCAGGGTTCAGCATGTTCCCCAAATGTCGTGGAACATGAGGAGAAATTGCTAAAAGGTGATTAAAAGATTATACATCTTTCATCAGGCAAGTATCGTCATCATCTCAAGTAATCCCTTCCGGGCATACAAAACTTCCTAGCACATAATCTTAATCAAGAATTGATTTCCTAAGATTGAAAGGCTCTATGAAAGCTACCGTGCAAAAGCTGGGTTTTAGTCAAATAAGGGACCCTTGACACACACCCGATAGGATGCTTCATATACCAAATCATGGTACGAGATCAAGGGTGATCACACAGTCCCATGATAACTTGACCGACCGGGTTGCCCCGAGCCTCCAAGGTCATAGTTCTGTGCAATCGACTGACTGGACATGCAAATGAAATGCAACAGGCACACAAAGATTAATTAATTCGATTAAAAGGATGTTTTTCAAGTCTAATCCTCAAGTGAACCCAAAATCAGAATTCTGGTCTGCGAAACCAGAGATTCTGGGTTCGATCCCCAGCAGAGTCGCCAGATTGTGGATATCGCAGGTTGACCTACCCACAGCTTTTCTTTTAAAATTCTTTTTAAAAGTTCAAATTCAAAACAAATGAGTCGCCACTTAATTTTTAAAAGGAAAAATTAAGAAACCATTTAAAGGAAACTGATCTTTTGCGAAACCAAAGATTAACTAGGTCCGGGGATTATGGAATGAGAGAGGAAGGAGCCCGTCGGACTAAAACACCCTCTCTCATCCTATCTTGCGATAGGCCTCTACTCAACATCCTTTTAATCGATTTACTAATTTAAGTGTGCCCTCAATTAATACATATATATATATATATATACATCACATAAGCATGTCTAAAGGGTGTAAAAGTGTAATTGGCAAAATATCATTCAAAAACCAAGTAATTCAGGTAGCAAGCGATATGATATGCAATAGAGAACAAGTGAACTTACCCGGGGTCCAGCAGCGATATTAAACGTGCAATGCATGCGGACAAAAGAAAGTCCTAAAAAAGAATCTCTAATCACGCATACACATAAGGCAAAACCTAATTCTAAGGTGTCGCGCATTAAGTCGAAAAATCAATAAAAATCAAAGAATGCAATAAACTAGAGAGGGGTTGAAAAATCGTACCTCAATTGCGCTACAAAACAATGGGTTAATCCACATGATATACAAGAAGTGAAGTTAGAAATAACAATCTTGAATTTCTAGCTTAAATCTATCAAATGTAATTGAATCTAAAGCAAAATAAGTCCTAATTACAAGTGCCAAACCATATGAATGAATATGTACATGGACAAGAATAAACTATGAAATACTCTTAAGCTTTGAATTCAAACTCAATTAATCATTATTAAAACATGGTTTGAGCCTTAGGTCATAGAAAGGTCTTTTGGCCCATTATTTACAAGGTTGGTAAAATGTGTCATAAAATTCTGAAAATTGCAGAGAGCAGACCAGACCTTTAAGAAAATAAAAAGCACGTCTCTCATGGTTTGATGTGGGTGAATTTTGGACACAAGATGCCTCTGTGAGTCTAGTTTCCAAATCAAAAAGAAAATCAAATTTTCAACGGTCGGATCTCCGGGAAAAGGACAATAACCAGACATCACTCAGAGATGTACAACTCTCTGTCCAGAGATATTGTTTGATTTTTTAAAAATAGCAAAAAAATCAGAAATGCTTTGTTATTTTTAGGGTGACTTCCCAACACATTAATCTATTTATAAAAAATTATTTTGAGTCACAAACACTTTATTAGAACTCTGATTTAATTGTTTCAAAAGAGTGTCACTGTTCTGAAACTATTCTGAAACTCTGGACAGATTGTATTTATATCACAAAACTCATGATCAAACCATTTAAAACATAAAACCAACTTAAAACAAAAATTATAGTGGTAGAATATTGTGTTATTGACACTTTCCCGTTGGTTTCACTTGATTTCAACGGTTAGATTTCGAACTAAAAATCTTTGATCAAAAACAGTTTGTGAACTCACTGTTTTCATTTGTCAAGTTCAACTTTTATTTGTTAACCCCAACTATTAAATCATGAAGTTGGGTTTAAACCAAACCACTTCTCCTACCATTTGATGGTCATTGGAGACTAAAGACTTTTATATTTGTGGATTTCAAATGAAGTATGAATAGACTTCATGGAATCTCAAGATGATGAATCTAAACCATAGAGATGAGTTTAGACCCAAAATACTTTCTCCTACCACTTGATGGTCATTGGAGATGAAGACATGACTAAAACTCATGAGTTTTCAAGGAATATAAGGAGACTCCATAAGAACTCAAGCTTAGAGGACCCAAACCATGGTAGGGGTTTGGATTCATCTATTTGCTTATAAAATAAATTGATGATCAAACTTTGACTTCCATGTAAAGCATAAGCTTACATGGGATTCAAAAGATCATATTTAAAGAGATTTCAAAAGAGATATTGAGGATCTCCAAGAGTCTCAAGAAGGAAGTATGAACAATAAAAGAAATGAAGCAAAGAAAACAAAATAGTTTGAAGATCCAAAAGAAAGGATGCAAATAAAACAACTTATGGTTAGAGGATCACCTCCAACTATCCTCAAAGTTCCTTTGAAGATCTTCCAAGCTCTTCTCTCTAGTTCTCTAAACTCTCTCTTTTCTCTCTAAAAATGTTGGTGTAATGGAAGTATTTTTTGTATGTGTTCTCCCTCCCAATATTTTTCTCTTGGTCCTTTGGTCCCCCCTTTTTTTGTGTCTCTTTTTCAATGAAGATACCTCTTCTTTTATAGGCAAAATTACCAAGTATTTTCAGTGAATTCGGAGTAAAAGCCAAGTGTAAACATCCCATTTGGTGGTAAAATATGTACTTCCTAAAATAAGACAGACTGCTGCCCAGCGCGGCAGTCCAAAAACTGTCGCGGCAGTCCGTGAATGCCGCCGCGGCAGTTCATGACTGCCGTCGTGGCACTTCATGACTGCCGCGCGGCATTCATCAAATGCCGCGGCAATTAATGGATTGCCGCGTTTTTGTCAGTCTTACTTTATCAGTTTTTTTGTCTTTATTCGCATACGCATACGTATTGCACTGTAAAATACAGACTTTAAAAGTGAACGGCAGTCAAAAATTGTTGGCGGCACTTGGTGAATGTCGGACCGGCACTCTCTGACTGCCGTACGGCACTCAGTGAGTGCCGTGGCAGTCTGCCGTGTGCCGTTTTTTGTTGAACTTCCCTTTTTAGGTCTTTTCTTTCTTCTTTTTTTCTTACAAAAAACTTATTTTTTGAAGATCTTTTCCAAAATGGCGTTTTATACCTGAATTCTCCTAAATACCTGGTATTTTCTTCTTTCTGTGAAATTTTATCGCGTTTGGAGAACTTTTTGAAGAGCTTGGAATACTTCAAATCTTTCGGTCCTTATCATCATCGGACTTGGAGGTGACACTCTCCTAAATTCGACGTTAGGTCAAAATTGGGGTGTCTACAGGGAGTTGCGTCGTTCCTCAAGACCTCGCAGACCACCAAAAGACTCGTATGCAAATGAGTTTGTTGGTGATCGTTGGACGCAAATACGATGTTCGAGCATTCCTTCAGTCGGTGAATCTAAGCTGGTTGTAGCAAATGAAGCTTCAAAAGATTCAACTATTTTTAATGCTATTCACAAGGCTAAAAGAGGCATTAATGAAGCTGACGTGCTTCATGGAAGAGACCAAGTGGATCTTGCTGATATCCATAAAACTGGTATAGACGCTCATGTAGCTGGTACATACACTCTTGAGGGGTCATTGAATGCTTCTCGTTTTCAAACCCCTTCTTGTGCACAACCAAAAAATAGAGATCTTTCTTGGGTTAACTCCATTAAAGATAGATTTTCAAGAGTTCTCGAGGATCAGTTGAATGGAGACTCAGCTTGCACTAGCCTTGATTCAACTAAGTCTAGTGTCCCTCTTGCAACTCACGATTTTGTATCTCATGGTCAACCTATTCAGTTTGAAAGTCTCTTGCTAGATGTGTTACAAACCAAGTTTATTCCTATTTCTAAGGCACATTTGGTTCCTGAGCATTCAGAGCTTACTGGATGTAATGATAATGCTTATGAACATACCAAGAAGGTTGAAGATGGGAATGCAGCTATTGACAAGGGTTTCCTTGATCCATTAAATGAGGGGATTGGGAATTCTGAGGTATTGGAGAGTAACAGTGTGGGCAACGTGACTTTGGTTTGCATTGTCCACCATGGAGCTAGTTGCGTGTTGCAGCAGCAAGGGGTTTTCTCAGACAATACCCAATTGATAGAAAATTGCAATAGTCAACATGCATCTAGCGGGCCCATATGTCATAACACTTTCCTAGCTAAAGAGCATGTGCAGCCGGCTCCCACCTTTTCTAATCAGCCTTTTTTTTATTGGGGATGATTTTCTCGCGGGTCCCACTACAGCTACTACAGAGGCTCTTGCTCCAGCTTCCAAAGGTCATAATGGGCCAGCCTGTCCTCTAATTAAGCATGACAACTCCCACATGTTGTCTACCAACTTTTTCTTTAAATCTGCTATTGAAACTAAAACAAGCACAACTACCATGCCTATGCCGAATAGCCTTGTCTCTCTCCCTCTCTCTCTCTCTCTCTAACAACTTAGAAGACCCATCCCCGTGGGCCCTATTTGCTTCAAAACTTTGCAAGGCATTTAATGCCCACCAAACCTATATTCTCAGGCAGAATGATGGAGCCGCATGTGAGGAGTCCACTCCCATTGATGTTCAGCAGACCTTGGCCCATGTTGAGAGCCCAAAGACTTCTTCCCAATGCAGACCCACTTGGTCCGAAGTGGTTAAACCATCTACTAGTAGAGAGTGTGATTTTAATTTTAAATACATAGACTTGAGTTCCTATAGGCAAAATCTTATTCTCAAAGTCCCCTCTGCAGTCACTGAACCAGGTTGTAACGAATGGTAGAATACTCTTGTGGGTTTCTTCTTAGGTAGAAGGCTCCCTTTCTCTCTTGTTCAGACTATGGATCTCGACATTGGAATAATGCTGGCCTCATTGATACTCTTGCTACCAACCATGGCAACTTCTTTTTCAAGTGCAGTTCCACCCAGGCCTTGGAATCTGTCCTTGAGGGAGGCCCTTGGATCTTTACCGGCCAGCCGATTATTATTAGGAAGTGGGAGCCCCATTTGTCTATTGAGAAGAATCGTGTGTCCAGAGTTCCAATTTGGGTTCATTTTTATAACATTCCCCTGGAATATTGGACCCCTGAGGGTCTTAGCTACATAGCAAGCATGGTAGGTAAGCCTCTACATGTGCATAGAATGACTGCCAGTCGTAGACGGATTACTTATACAAGAATTTGTATCGATGTTGATGCTAGGGATGAGTGGATCAACAATTTTGAGCTTGAAACAGATAATCCCCTTACTGGTTGTGAGTTGATTACTATCCACGTAGATTATCAGTGGACTCCATCTAGATGCAATATATGTAAATGCTTTGGTCATGATTGCAATAAGAAGGCTGCTATTCCTCCCAAGAGGACCCTCTGTTCAACAATGGAGAGTAGTGCAAAATGTCCACAATGAGCAGGAGACCCCGAAGCCCATGATAATTGATACTCATGTGGAGAACCAGTGGACAGAAGTGACTGGGAGAGGTAAACCTAAAGTTGGTACTGCTAAGGGTGTTTCCATGAAAGTGGACAACATGTTTTCTGCCTTATCCCATGCTGCAAAAGAAACCTCTCAGAGACCCCTCTCTTGGGAGGAAGGAATGTTTTGTGCTCAAGCGAGAGAAGATGCTGATGATGATAGTGTGGGAGTGGTAGATGAGTAGATTGAGGGGGATTTTGAAACCGCACATGTTGACTTTTTCAAAACTCCAGAGAGTTCCATGTCTTCCAGGCAAAAGAAGAAGGAAGCAAAGATGAAATTTAGCGGTAGTCATCCCAAGCAAGGTTTTGAAACCCAGACCGTTCATCGAACCGGAAAAATGTCCGGGTCACGGGTTACTGGTTCAACCGTCGGGTGAACCGGAATCGAACCGTGACATCATAATTATGTCATTAATATATTTGTTTGTAATTAATGTTATATTAATAATTTAATAGTACAATATAATTCACACAAAAAGTAAATAAAAAAGCTCTAAAAAAATTTCGAAATTTGATTTTCACACTTTCATGCATTCATCATAAAAATTTGAAAACACAACATATAGTCCTCAACGGGTTTTTATATTTCCGGTTTAACCGGCAACGGGTTTTTATTTTTCCGGTTTAACCGGGCGGGTTGAACGGTTTTTCATTTTGAGGCCGGTTTTTCTCCTAAGAACGGTTCACGGTTTGGACCGGCTCGTTTCTTGGACCGGTTGGCGGGTTGAACGGTCGAACCGTCCGGTCCGGGCTGGGTTTTAAAACCTTGATCCCAAGGGTCGGCACAGATCTTGAGTGTCTTTTTGTTTTGTGCTTGCTTGTCTTAGGTCAACTCCTATGTTGGGATGGGTTTCTTTCTTCGCTTTGGCTCTAGAGAGGCTCCCATGCCTTGTTCCATAGTTTGTCTATGATGGTTTTGTGTTCTCATTGTATATTCAGGGCTATGCCCCTTGTTTTTTGTAAGTGCTGCTTGGCGTTTTTGTTTTATTCACCCATTTTCCAAAAAAAAAAAAAAGAACTTTCAAAAGTGCCTAAAAAATGAGATCTCTATACTAAGTTTCATAGAAATTAGGAAGGAATTAAAAGAAAATAGACCTAAAATGATAAGTTTCATAAAAATTAGAAGAAAATAGGCCTACAAACAATAAGTTTTTTTTATAGAAATTAGGAAGAAATTAGAAGAAAATAGGCCTAAAAACAATAAATTTCATAGAAATTAGAAGAAAATAGGCCTAAAAATGAGACCCCATACGACGGCTTTGCCGCTTTACCTCAGGACCGGCCCTGAATTTATTTATCTTTTTTTCCAAATTTTTTTTTTTTTAGTATTTCTTTCACTATATACAATACAATTTGCGATCTCATAGTGACGGTCCTCTTATACTCACGTTAGCTAATCAGGTCCCAAGATGTACTGTATGTAACAATGAGCTTGTATCTAATAGATTATCCTTTCTTGTGTGCTTGTATAGGGGACAAAGATAGATTTCATTATCAGTGTGGTCATATATGATTTCAAATTTTACATCGTTATTAAAATCAACCTTTCCAAAATACACCACTACGCACTCTAAAGGGTTTGAATATGACAACCTTTTATATTTTTATTTTTATTTTCACTTGACTTAGAGCTGTTTTTTTTGTTTTTGTTTTTTTTGTTTTTATATAAATAAGCATGACATTCAACTTGGAAAAATTAATGAGATTGATTCAAAATTAAAAAAAAAAAAAAAAGGTTATGATATAGTAAGCAACTTCACGTATGAGAAAATAACTTTTAACCGTTATATGAATATTTGATTTTAATATAGTAATTAAGAATATTATTAAATAATTACCGAAATATCTCTCTCTCTCATGCGCTCGCACATTTTTTTTTTCAAACTTTTAGCCATGCGGTGTTACCGGTGTAGATGATTATATCAGTTACTGTTTGAAAAGGGACCAAAGGGAAAATGTGTTCTATAGGGCCAAATTGGAAGCTTAGGGAAAAGAAAGAAAAGTTAAAAGGAAAGAATTATTTATTTATTTATTTATTTTTTTGTTCTTTTTCATTTTTTGATATTTATAAATTTTCCTCACAATTTACTGTTTCTAAAAACTGACCCAATTGCTTTTGCCCCTTTAAATATCATCGGCCAAATGTCATAGCAGCAAAAATTGAATATGATAAAAAGAGTAAAGATAGGCATACAACGAATTGCATAAACGTACAATATATGGTTGGACCTTGTGCTGAAAGGTCTGTACTCACCTTTTTATATGTACAGACTTTTCAGCACAAGGTCCAACCCTATATTGCACGTTTGTGCAATTCGTTGTGCACCTATCATTAAGAAAATCTGCATAAACTTGGAAAGTTTTTACCAATTGGGAAAAAGTACACATTTTTTGCTTGAGAAATTGCAAAGTGGGACCTATTATATCCCTTCAATTGTCATTGCACAATACGATAGCCAAAATTGAAGGGTTGGTAGGGGACAAGTTTGTTTTTCAGTTTAGCCCTGAGTGCTTCGATCACATTCACATCTCATGAATTGGAGTTCATTTTTCGAAGTCAGTTTTACATGTTTGTTATAAATGATTTTTCCCCCTCTTAAAACAAAATCATACTATGTGGAGAACCAATCTCACATTGAAAAATGTAAAAAGGTTATATATGTAGAATTAAAGTGGGGGTACTACTCGTACTAATTAACAAAGTAGCTTAAGCATTTTATGGTGGGAATTTATCGTAGCGGAATAAAACACACAATGGAAAGAAAATAACAAGGGAAAAAGAAAAGAAATCAAATAAGAAAATTTTACGTGATTCGACAAAATCCTGCCTGCGTCTACACAAACCCTGCCTACGTCCATACCCAAGAGGTCAATTATTTATTATTAAGAATTTAGCTGATACAAGAAACATTAGATTAAATCACATAACACAATCCTTTAACCCTTGTACTCTCACAGTCAATACACAAAAGAAAAACCTCTCAACAAATTTTTTTCTTTCACTCTCTAAAGCACAACCGAGTATCACACCCAACATATACATAGCGCGCGCACACACACATATATATATATATATATATATTGATAGATAATGCTAAGACATCTTGGTCAAGGAGATAAAGCCCAAATGTTATCACACCCCTCACATGCATATCCGGCCTAGAGTATAAAAAATCAATTGATCTTGCGTAGCACATCTTTAGTAGCTTATACAGCAAGAAGCCGATTTGAATTCAAACTCTTCATGCCATCATGTAATCGACGGCCAAGTACAATAGCTAATCATGGTGTGGACTCAACAAATCTCCATCTTTATATTATGAGAAAAAATTGAAAACAAAAAAATATCCCTCCTTGATCAATCCGTCAAGATGCCCAACCATTTGCCTAAAAATTCTCAGTTACACACACCGAATCAACATAGTCACAACATGATTCACCACGGCCAATAAACGTGTGTGGCCTTTTTCCGTTAATTTTACACATTAATGTCGGAGTAGGGTCTCAATCCACCCCCTCCACCACCAGCAGTATTTCCCCTCACAATGTCTGTTCCTTGAAAATCTGTCACCCGTGTCTTTGCCTCTACTGGAAAAGAAACACGCCTAGGGTACCCCTTTTCCTTTGCACTCCGTTTTCAAACACCAATCGCAAAAGAGTTTGAGCGGGCGAGTGACTTTAGGGTTCCACTGGTTCCAAAGCCTAAAAGCTAGAGCAGTGGATCCAGTAGTGCTAAATATATATATATATATATATATATAGAAGAATCCGAATGAACAACCATCCACAAATGTCCATCCCATCTAAAACCCTTGAATCAGTGAATCCGGGGACAGAGACCTAGCCGTTGTTTTATTTAAACATCTAAGATAAGGTCTAAGACCGTCTATTCTTTTCCACATCCTCATTCCTCATTCTTTCCGGATACTTAAGCTTTTAATGCTACGGAATCAACTTTCCTAATCAATCAATTAATGTGTAGGAACCTGCCCTCATCGAACTGAATGTCTAACCATCCCGCATTTGAAGACAGACTAATGTTTAACACCTCCTGCATTGATAGAGATCCTTTTTCTTCTCTGACAGCCAGGGATTACCCATATATCATGAATAACCGTGAAGTTTGACAATCTTTTGAGGGAAGGGAGTCGATTGACTGACAAGGAACTAATCATAATAAGGTTGGTCTCACCTTCGTCCAGGGACTCGTATGATGAGATCGCTGATGCCGACTACCCTCTCTGTCTTTGTCAGTGTAGTAAATCACCTCGATGCTAAGCGATCCGTAGTGTTGAATGTGAGCCCAACCACCCCACTTTAATAGTAGGAGAAAGGAAAACGCTTGATCCATGGAGTCCGTCGAGTTTTTATTTATTGTACTTCTAACCAGACGATACAACCCACCACACTTTTCTCCCTTCATAAGGACCATGCAGCTACGAGTGATTTTCATGGCTCCATCTGCAATTGAATATCAGCACCCCATGGAATCCATCTGGCTAAGCAAGATTAGATTTTTTTTTGCATCTTTGGGACATCTCTCACACCACCCAAAGTACGAACCACTCCATCATGCATTTTGATCTTCACAGTTCCAACATCCATAATTTTGCATGGAGACCCGTCACCTAATGACATATTTTCTTAATTAATTTCTTAGAATGTATCAAAATAATCCTGCCTAGAGCACACATGTTTGGTACAACCAGAATCCAAAATCCAATCATCACGAGAACAAGTACATATACTTTCGGAGACTATGAGGACATCTCCATCATCTCCCAATAGAATCAAAGAATTTTTACCACCCTTCCGACTGTCATCCTTCTCTTTAAGTTGATGACAATATTTCTTGATGTGACCCAATTCTTTGCACAAATAGTATTGAACTTCGCTCTGTCTGGAACTAGATCTAACCCCTCTGCTACCTTCAGATCTATCTTTCGTCCTTCCACGATTCTGATGGAAAAACAGGTTTAAAATTATTTTTAAACGCGCAGTGGAAATATTGAGTTTCAAAAACTTATTGGTAGCCCAGGATCTACTACTCATCAATTCCATAGATGCGTACAAAAGAGGGGAACAAGAAATCACACCTCAGGTCTTGAACCCAATTCTGAATTTCTTTCTCCTGGATGGTGCAGCAGCCTCCACTAGGTTGTCTTCATCCTTATGACTCCTACAGATGCCTGTCGGAAAGACTAGGGTTGGTGGGAACCCTAACAGAGAGGATAGTGAAGGTTTAGGAGCTCTAAAAACAATTTCTGTAGCTTCTGGCGTGTTGAAACGACGAACTCTTTTTTATGGACGCAGCTGCCGTATTTATAGATTCCCAGAACCGACCTAAAGTTCAAGCGATCGAAGTGGCTTCGATCGATCCAACCACCTTCGAGCGATCGAACTTGTCCAGACTTCAATCGATCGAGACAACTTCGATCGATCGAAGCTGTCTTGACATAATCCTTATGTGCCTTTCCAAGCATCCTAGTGGAGCTAAGTGTAGGACCTCCTAGGCTCTTTATTGTTGGCTCAGACCAGTTGTTAATTCCCATGATCAAACTCTTTGATTAGCAAACTAACCAACTGATCAGTTAACGTTTACTCCATTATAAAACGATAACTGAACTCCAACGCAAAAGAACATATCCGAAGTGATAACTAGACTTGTATAGTGTACTAATGTCCCTCTACCTTTAGCATTCGTAATCATATTCAGGTAGTCGGATAAGTCAACCTGAATCATGATTGCTTCTTGTATTCCTTGAGTTCCATTCACCTCTCATGATTACTAAACATGTTGATAACTACTTATCAACTTGGTGATATTCTCAAGAGAATGCTAACTCTGAATCAGAGGGTAGATTCTATCTTGACAATATATGTTCATAACCCTATGAACATGACATACCCAAGATACCCAGGTGTTGATCTTTTATAGACCTCACTGATTGGTAAGTCAAAGCAGCCATATCCATAGTTTGTGTCCATAATCGTCTCAAGATTGAGAACACGTACCTTATATAAGTTATGAGTTCCTATCGACTGTGACAGTTTTAAGTGTCAATAGGAAAACTTAGGTCCGTTAATGCACTATAAGCACTAGCATATTAACTAATAGTTAAACTCTAGTGATTGAGATTCATCACTCCATCCAATGGTAGTTAAGCATGCTATAGTGTTAACCTGGTGAGGTATCCAGTCTCATTATCCACTACGACAAGTTCTAAGTATCAAAGAATAGTAATTCGTATCTCACTTATATGTATACACACATGAATTACTTGTTATGATACTTAAGGATTAATAATCATCTCATGAAAGAAACATACATAATGAAATGTAAAGTTGATATCCATATATTAAAATGTCAATGTCTCATACATAAAGTAATGGTTTGAGGGCACAAACCCAACAAACTCCTCCCACTTGCACTCACAACCATACAGGGTAACATCTGAGACCTAGACTATCTAGATGACGATCAAAGACCTTCTGTGGCAAGGCCTTTGTAAATAGATCAACAAGATTGTCAGCGATAGCAATCTTAGTGACAGTCATATCTCCACGTTGAACAATATCTCGAATTAGATGATATTTCCGCTCTACGTGCTTTCCCTTTCCGTGGTTCCTTGGCTCCTTAGACTGAGCCACTTCACCCCCAAACCTACTCTTTGCTAGTCCTCGAGCAAAGAACAGAAAAATAAAACTACTACTACAAATACTACTCCATTTTCGTATGGATCACGATCGCATTTAGCATATGCAACAAGCCTTTTAAACCCCTAGGTGTCCCTAGTAGGACGAGTGAAGTCTCGTGAGGGTTCTCGTCAACAAGTCACCCACAACCATCTTTATTAACTTATAATTTTAAAAAGTTTTATTCAAACGAAAAATAAAACAATCAATACTCTTTATTATAAAACAATGATTCGAAATAGAATAATGAACAAGAAGAAACGGAATCAAACGTTCACCTACGTCCTGAAAAACAATCCCAAGTACATGAATCGTATAAATCAATAGAATTTCTCATAAAATTGCACGTGTGTGATATGGTAGTCAAATGACCACGCGCATGTCATGAACTTGGAATATAACTCGGATGACCATCTAACTATGTCTCGACTACGAATCTCACAATGTTAATTACACTCTAAAATGAAACACTCAGAAACATGTGTAATTTCTCTAGTATACGTGAGCAAAAGAATTATGTTTTCAAGACGAATAACGCTCACATACGACACGAAAAAGACGCATAACACGAAAGAACAATAGTCTCATGGATAAGATGCCAACAATCAAGAAAAATTAATCATGATCATGTTTTAATCCCCCTCCCATCGTTTTCATATCCAAACCATGTTTCCTAGGATCAAATAGGACTTTTCAACGGTTGTAATGTGGCTCAGGTAATGAAAAAGGATAGAAAGGATTCATTAGGTAGTTTTAGAATGGCATTGTAAGGCATGTTCGATTTCTTTCATTCATCTCTTCTACCAACTTTATCTTTTCATTCTCTTCTTTTTCATATTTCTTTCATTTTTTTTCATTTTTTTCATTTTTTTTTATCAACCTTCTTCTTCTTTATTTTTTTCAATCTTTTCCTTTCCTTTCGTTGCTTTTTGCATAAGTAATCATCAAAATACAAAGCAACTATCCCAATAGCATCTTATTTTCTTCTTCTTCTTATACAACACATCGCCTTATCAACACTAAAAGGTGACGAATCTTTCAGTGGTGAACTCCAAGTTGGTCAAGTTGGAGCAAAAACAGGATAATGGTAATTGAAGAAAAAGATGGCATTTTAATGGCTCAAAGGGCGAACTACGGAAAATTATCATTTATCGATCGGCAGTAAACAAAGAGGGCCTAAAATCATGTCCTAGGGTGATATGGTTCTTCAATATTTACGACGGAAGATTATTTAGCATGGTAACAAATATTTTAACTTGACTATCAACCAAAACAAGAATAATGAGACTAAACAACAAGTAAATGCGCTATTTCAATGAAATTCGACAAACACAAAATGTATTCATAACCCTCTAAAAAGAAAAGATAGGCTCAAAAGCTTACTGGGTTTAGTTTCCACCATGTGTTATCTAGAAATCCAAATCATATTATAGCTCACATCAAACATGTACTCAAGCGACTACGTGCAGTGCATAGGTTTGTGTGCAAATTTATGATATAAAACTATGATTCGAACGATACATATCCTAGAACGTCGTATCATGACTTCAGTAAATGGTTAATCACATATTCTTTTGTTTACCATTCTATAACACTTCAAAGTTCTCTATCAAAAAGTATCAAATTGATATTGCAAAAACGTCGATAACATCGTTTATTTAAACACACTTATTGAAAATTTTTTAAAATTTTTGCATAAAATAATGTGCATGTGTGAGTGCATATCCCCAAACCTAAACCATTCATTGTCCCCAATGAAACAATAAAATGAAAGAACAGAGAGTAGGTAAGGAAGGAACGATAGTACCTCGATCTCGGCAAGCATAGAACAGGTAAATGTATAAAAATATGGCGATAAAGTTCAAATGTACCTGTTAATACTAGATAAACGAAAAGAAACTAACAAAAGAATATTAAAAGTAAATGAAACCGAAATATAAAATATAAACCGATAAACTAATCGAAGTTAAACTGAAACGAACAACCGGAATAAAACGGAAAAGTATAAATGTAACAAGGAAAGCAACAACTAACTCGATCTAAAATGACCTAATAAACAAAAACAGAAACGTAAAAACTACCTGATCAGGTGGGGAGGAAATAGGTAAGACAACAAAAGAAAACATCAAGAAAACGGGGAATCGCGCGAGCGGTCCGCGCGAGCGGCCGTCGCGCGCGCGAATTCTGATTTTTTTTTTTTTTTTAATCTCTCGCGCGAGCGAGATACCTCGCGCCCGCGAAACCAGGCGCGACCTGATCCTGAGGCCTTATAAACAAAAAAGTAAGAAAAATTCACTAAGGCACATTCTCGCGCCAACGGGCCGCGCGAGCGACGTCTCGCGCGAGCGGGCCGCACGAGCGAGAATGGTATTTTCTCTTGGCTCACTTATTTTATGTATATAAATTAAAAATAACTTTACTCCAACCCCCAAACCTATCCAGAAAACTCAAAAACTGACCAAAACCACCCAAAAACATCAAAAATCAAAGAAAAGGACGAAATTAAACTTGGGTTGCCTCCCAAGAAGCGCTAACTTTTACGTCTTTAGCTAGACCATTCTAGCTCAAGACTCAAGGAGGCCGTAAATTGAATTTTGTACCCTTTAGGGCATTAGGGAAATTCTGGTGAAGTGTCGAAACAATGTCGATATGTGTTAATACATTTGACGGCTCACCTTTCTCGTTATTACATCGATTCTTTACCTTTCGAGTAAATTCTTCATTAGGGGCCGAGGTATTAGGATTCATCCAATCATTTTCTACTATATTATTCTCCACACTCATATTTATTACTTTGTTAGGCTCAATATTCCCTCTTACCTCACCTTCCGCCTCACATAGGTAATCGTCGTCTTTAGGAGGTTGATCCATAGCATTAAAAACGTTTAATTTTAAGTTCATGTTCCCAAACGACACTTTCATTACCCCCGTCCGGCAGTT
The DNA here is from genome assembly GCA_033977485.1 of Hydrangea macrophylla. NCBI lineage: Eukaryota > Viridiplantae > Streptophyta > Magnoliopsida > Cornales > Hydrangeaceae > Hydrangea > Hydrangea macrophylla. The sequence continues at coordinate 93,772,868 of CM066988.1, read as the reverse complement.
AACACGTGCATTAGCGGTTGCTAAGAATGGACGGCCTAGAATGACAGGAGTGTGTTTCCTAGCATCTAGCACGGGTTCAGTGTCAAGGACCATGAAGTCGACAGGAAAATAGCATTTATCAACCTTAACCAAGACGTCCTCGACGATTCCTCTAGGTATTTTAATAGAACGATCCGCTAATTGTATTGTAGCGGCCGTAGGTTTCAGTTCACCTAAACCTAATTGTTTACAGACGTGATAAGGTATGAGATTAACACTAGCTCCTAAGTCAAGGAGAGCCCGATGAATGATAGTGTTACCTATGACACATGAAATCGTAGGCGTACCAGGATCCTTATACTTCAGAGGAGCGTGTTGGATAATTGAACTTACTTTTTCCGTGAGGAAGACCTTTTTCGGAGTGTGACTGCGTATTTTGCGCTTTTGAGTACAAAGGTCTTTTAAACATTTAGCATAAGTGGGAATTTGTTTAATAGCATCGAGGAAAGGAATATTGATTTTAACTTGTTTAAACACCTCGAGTATATCTTCCATTGTTGACCCTTTCTTGGGCAAATGTGACGGTCCCTCAACGTTTGGTGGATATGGCATTCTCGGAATATAGTTCGTTGGGACCGCTTCTTTATCTTTTTTCTTTTTATCCACGTCCTCACCCATCTTATTCGAGTTAGTATTCATATCTTTCACATTCTCATTCGGAAGTTCAACAGCTTCCTCTTCCCGAATAGTCGTCCTAGTCGATACGGCGTTTACTTGTTCACTCGACCCCTTAATCTCATACTGTCCCTTAGGGTTTTGAATTGTTTGACTAGGCAACGTCCCCTCGTTTCTACGACTCACTACAGTAGCTAGTTGTCCCATTTGGGATTCAAGCTTCGCAATGGATTGTGTATGAGAGTGCACTATTTGTGCTTGTGCCTGTACTTGTGTTTCAATTTTATTAAGGGACGCCAACACCTTTTCCTCAAAAACGTTACCCCTTGGAGGGTTCGGATTAGGAGGCGGTTGTTGGTATTGATTAGGTTGAAACTGAGGTCGATATGCATTAGGAAAATTAGTCGCCTCATTAGGATTATTATTATTATTTTTCCACGAGAAGTTAGGATGGTTTCGCCATGGCGCGTCCGGATTATTATTAGTCGAATTATAATTATTCCGTGGGTATTGTTGAATAGAATTAATGTGTTGCTCCACGAATTCCGGAAATTGACTCGCCGATAGACATGCAAGTATCGCATGTGAAGGATCAGAACATAATGCACAAATTTCATGAGCGGGTGGGGCTGTCGTTTGGTTCATTGTTAACAGTCGGTCAAGTTTGTTAGATAGTTCTTTTATTTCAATTGACTGACTTGACTCGAACTTTACCTCCCTCTTAGGTTGTGAATGATATCCCTCGGAACGTACTGATACAGCCTGATGTATCGAATTCTCGCTTAACGTTTCAAAAATTTTCCAGGCCTCATCGGCGCTTTTGTGTAGGAAGGTACCCGCACAAACAGCGTCGACAGTATTCCGGACCGAAGGAATAAGTCCCTCGTAAAAGACCTAGACCAACTGCCACTTAGGAACCTGATGATGTGGACACGAACGTAATAATTCTTTAAATTTTTCCCACGTGTCGTAAAGTGATTCCCCATCTTGCATAACAAAGTTTGTTATGGATTTCCTTATCTGATTCGTACGCATAATAGGAAAAAACTTTTGTAAAAATGCGGTGTGTAAGTCTTCCCATGTTCTAATTGTGTTTGGCTCCAGTGATTGAAGCCAATATTTAGCTTTATCTTTTAATGAGAATGGAAAGAGCCGCAATTTTAATTCATCATCAGTAAGATTTTGAATTTTCAAAGTGGAGCATATATCCTGAAAATCTCCTAAGTGTTGATATGGATCTTCATTTAGACGGCCATGGAAAGATGGAAGTAGCGAGATGGTAGACGACTTTATCTCAAAGTGAGATGCCGTCGCCTCCGGTAAATCAATACATGTTTGTGGCGTGTAAGTCGTAGGAATAAAGTAATCTTTAAGTGGAGGAGGTGGCGGTATATTAAGATTATTCAGATTATTTTCGTTGTTTCCGTCAGCCATCTTAATCGGTTCGATTTTAAAAGTTCGAGTTTTCCTTAACCGTTCACGGGTACTTTGAATTTCGGCCTCAAACAATGACGACGGAATCGGAATTGATTCGTCGTCTTGCAACCCAGCTCTCGAAGCTTGGGTTGTGGACTTACTAGTTCTTAAGGTACGTTCAAGTTCAAGATCGAAAGAATGCAATTCAGGTTTATTTGAACGCGTACCAAACATAGACTAAAAAGAAAAGAAACTTAAATAAAGAATGACTCAAATAAAAACAAAAAAAAATAATCACGCAAGTAAGACAACAAGCAAGCACACAGTACTACTATGATGCATGAATATTATCCTGTAATGCAATGACCGCGTCAAGCCCAGCGCCCCGGGTTTTCTAGCTAATGCAGTGTTCACTCCACAACTAACCTAATGCAAGTAATTGCGTCTCAGCGCCCTGACTTACAGTGATTTGATGCGAAGTTAAAGCGAGCAATTTACATAATTTTTATTTATTTTATTTGCGTAAGCTCCTTTGATGTAATTAGCTACTTCACTCGGAGACGTTGGAATTTGATGACTCGAAAACCTATAAAATAAAAGAACAAGTTAGTAATTTAAAACAAAAACGGAAAATAAGAAAATTAGTACCTACTCTAATATTTACGAATTACTAAACTAAGATTATAAAATTAAAGGTAGTAATGCAATCCCCGGCAACGGCGCCAAAAATTGATGTTGTCAATATCAAGATATAAAAAGTATACTTTACTTTTCTAAAGATTTGCAGTGTGGAAGTAAAGGTCGAACCCACAGAGATTGAAATACTACAATACTTTAATTTTAAAACCTAAATTTAATTAATCATGAAAACGGATTTTGATTTTGAATTTAATTAAACTAAGAACAATAAAATAAATCTAAACTATGAAAGCAATTAAAAGTTGTTTAAAAGATATTTAAAGGGAACCTAGGATTGCAAATCCACCACTAGCTTCATAATAGGAATATTTATGCATTCACTTAGCTTATTAAGTTGGATGAATATGGGGAATTGTGGCTACAAGCCCAATTCCTCCGTCAAGAGAATAATCATGGTTCAAGCACCAACATATTCCATCTTCGGTTAGCACGAATTATCCCACACTAAACTAGGGTTGTGACATAATTCGTCTAATCTAGGCATGGATTATTCGGATACTTGATAGCACAAATCAATAAAGCACCATCACATGTAAATAATCTAAACAAGCACAGCAAGCATAGATCATTGAGCACATCACAGTCAAACTAGATCTAAGACAAGAATAAACTTTGAAAGCAATGATTTAATCAATAGAAGCACGATTTATTTATAAAAATCCTCTAAACATGTGACTGTCATCCATACATAATAAAACTAAAAGAAATACATAAATAAAACCCTATTACTTGGCTAGGGTTTCATTGAAACCCTAGATCTTGAGTTTAGTTGGCCATAGAATTGATGAATATCAAGAGGTTGATGGAGGAGGCCATGGGAATCCTTGGTCTTCTTCTTCTTCTCCTTGCTTTTCTCTCTTCAATGGCTGAAAGTATATGTGTATATGGCTGTATATTGATGTGTATATTAGTGTGTAATGATTTGTATATTTAAATTTGATTTAGAATAGGATTTATATAGAGTTTGGAAGGATTTAGGAAGCTTTCTTAAGTCAAATCGCGGTAAAACAGCTGTTTTTACGTTTCTGGACGTAATTAACCAATTCGGATCGCACAGGGCTCTTCAGGACCTCGAAATACGCAACTTTGAATTTTTCAAAGGGTCGATCGCGCGGGTCGCTCCAGCGACCTGGGCTTTTTCCAGAATTTTCTCAGATTTTTCGCTGCTCTGCACCACTTTCGTAGAATTACGATAACTTTTGACTCGGACCTCGGATTGACTCACCGTTTGCGGCCACGCGTCCGTAACTCGAAGATCTACATTTTATATCTCTGGAGAAATTTCTCAAATCTGAAGTATTATTTGTCAAAAATGCAATTTTCCAAGGCTGTTACTGCATTCTTCCTTCACCGGAACCATCTTTTGAGCCCAGAATGACTTCCAAAGCCACTAATCATTGGATTTTTGTGCATTTTCATATTAAAGCTCCAAAATCTACAAAATATATAATACCTATTAAAAATCACTTAATAATTACATGAAATGGGCTAACAAAGCGTATTTTTAGGACTATAAACGGCAACTATTCGTCGCCGATCACCACTGCCCCACTATTATCACAATAAAGCGTAATAGGTGAGAGTGACACTGGTACCACCTCGAGCTTTGTAAGGAACTTCTTGAACCAAACAGCTTCCTTTTCGGCTTCACAAGTAGCCAAATACTCAGCTTCTGTAGTTGAGTCTGCAATGTATTTCTGCTTAATGCTTCTCCAACTGACAGCACCACCTCCCAAGGTAAAGAGATGTTCGTATGTCGATTTTCTCAAATTTTTATCTGACATAAAGTCCGAGTTAGGATATCCTAGTGGAATTAACTCACCACTGCCGTACATAAGCATGCAATCTTTAGTTCTTCTCAAGTACTTAAGAATGTGCTTAACGGCTGTCCAGTGCTCTAGACCTGGATTCGATTGATATCTACTAACCATGCCAACGACAAAATAGATATCTGGTCTAGTACACAACATTGCATACATGAGACTTCCCACTACTGAAGCATAGGGAATTCCTGCCATGCGATTCATCTCTTCCTGTGTCCTTGGACACTGGTCCTTGGAGAAAGCTAAATCATGCCTGAAAGGTAACAAACCTTTCTTCGAATTATCTATAGAATACCTAGTTAGCACCTTATCGATATAACCTGCTTGAGATAATCCCATTATCTTTCGCTTACGATCCCGAAAGAGCTTTATCCCAAGGATATAACTCACTTTTCCTAGATCCTTCATATCGAAAGTACTAGCTAGCTAAACCTTAACCATTGACAATGCCGTTACATCATTCCCAATGAGTAGAATGTCATCAACGTAAAGCACAAGAAAAGCCACCACTTTTCCTTCACACTTCTTGTATACACAAGGTTCATCCAGATTCTGTATAAAACCAAACGACTTGACCGCTTGGTTAAATTGGATGTTCAAACTCTTGGATGCCTACTTAAGCCCATAAATGGACTTTTGCAACTTGCATACCAAGTTATCTTTCCCACCAGCTATGAACCCTTCTGGTTGTTGCATATAGATGTCCTCCTCAAGATTGCCATTTAAGAATGTATTCTTGACGTCCATCTGCCTGACTCATAATCTAGGCAAGCAGCAATGGATAAGAGTATCCTGATGGACTTGAGCATGGCTACCGGCGAGAAGGTTTCCTCATAGTCAATGCCCTCCCTCTGAGTATAACCTTTCGCTACAAGCCTGGCCTTAAAGGTCTCAACCTTTCCATCAGATCCTCCTTTTCTCTTGTAGACCCATTTGTAGTCAATGAGTTTAATATTGGCTGGAAGTTCTACAAGATCCCAGACCTGATTGGAATCCATTGATTCCAATTCAGCCTTCATAGCTTTAACCCAATGAGTTAAATCAACATCAGTCATTACCTCTTCGTATGTGGCAGGATCAGATTCAGATTCTATGGAGATAGCTTCAAAAACTTCTCCTAAGAACATGTATCTATCAGGCTGGCTGATAATCCTCCCACTACGACGAGGTACCAGTACGGGATTGGGTAAGTGGTATTTTCTTATCTTACATCCTTATCAACTACGGGTAGGACTGAGGGCTCTGCTTCTATCTCTTTAAGATCTATCCTTCCCTTAGGTTTTTGGTTCATAATATAATCATCCTCCAAGAAAACAACATTTGTACTAACAAACACTTTCTGTTCTCTTGGATCATAAAAATACCATCCATAGTACCCTTTGGATACCCTACAAAGTAACATACTTCCGATCTAGAATCCAATTTGCTCATCTTTCCTTTCAGCACATGTATCGAACATCTCCATATCCGGAGATGTTGCAAAGAAGGCTTGCGCCCAATCCACATCTCTCATGGTGTCCTAGGAACAGATTTGCTTGGTATTAGATTTAGTATGTATGTAGCGGTTTCCAAAGCATAACCCTAAAGAAATAATGGTTACTCAGAATAACTCATCATTGACCTAGTCATGTCTAAAAGAGTCCGATTCCTTCTCTCTGCTACACCGTTCTGCTGAAGCGTACCAGGTGCAGTCAACTGTGACAGAACCCATTCTATACGAGGTGATCAATAAACTCATTAGAGAGGTACTCGCCACCTCGATCAAATTGAATGGCCTTGATATGTGTTCCTAATTGCTTCTCCATTTCAGCCCTAAACTCTTTGAACTTTTCAGAGGCTTCAAACTTGTGCTACATTAGGTACACATATCCATACTTAGAGTGGTCATCAGTAAATGTTATGAAATACTCATAACCACCCCGTGCTCTAATATTTATTGGTCCACACACATCAGTATGAACTAATTCCAACAACGCATTGGTCCTATTGCCCTTTGCTGGAAAGAGCCTTTTGGTCATCTTACCCTCTAAACAAGACTCGCAGATTTCCATTGGTTCGAGAACAAATCGCCTAAGACCCCTTCTTTGACTAGTCTACCAATCCTATTTAGATTGATATAGCCAAGCCTCATATGCCAAAGCTTTATTGGATTAGTGGAGGGTTCCTTTCTTTTAGATGGTACAGTTACCACTGAGTTATTAAGCTCCATACAAGAGTCTTTAGAAATATTAGGAGTAATCATATACAAGCCATTAGTTTTAACATCAGAACATATAAAATAACTATTTCTTTTAATGACAACTTCTGTTCTAAAATGAAAAGAATAACCATTATTCGATAAATTTGAAACTGAAATTAAATTATGTCTCATTGAAGGGACGTAAAGTACATATGATAAAACTATTGTCTTATTGTCCAAAAACTCTAAAACTACTACTCCCATAGCAACCACGAAAACGGTTGCACTAGAACCCAGAGTCAGCACAATTTCCCCATCACTGCATTTCCTGGTTGATCTGAACCCCTGCAATGAATTACAGATATGGTTAGTCGCACCAGAATCAATGCACCAAGTGTTTAAAGTATCTGTTATAAAACTTACTTCAATCACATTTGATTCAATCATACCTTGAACTCTTGTTGCTAAGAATTCTGGATAGTTCCTCTTCTAGTGGCACTTCTCACCGCATTGGAAACACTTTCCTTTGCCTTGGTCACCCACCTTCCCTTTGCCCTTATCTTTTCCCTTAGATTTTGCAATCTTAGGGACCGGTCCAATACTTGGACCACCAGTGCCAGCTTACTTCTTCCCTTTCTTTCCTTTCAATGTAGATGAGCTTTTATTAATGTTCAAAATTGTCACGCCCCGACGTAGCATAAATAAGGAAAGCGTTTAATTTCCTTTATGGACCCGTAGGTCGCGACAGTTTGAAGGATCGATTCCGTCCCAAACGTCGAACAACAATAAACAATAATAATCAGAGCAGAGCAATCAAGGCTTACAAAAATTTTTCTAACTTATTACATCTTAAGATACGGGGTCAACTAAGGCACAGACCGCCTTGAAAACAAAACAATAACTTAGTGTCTGTTACAGTCATCCTTATTACAAAATGGTCCATAACTTAAAACATGTAATTAAAAACATATAACATTAAAATAGTTTCCTCATTCCGAAAGCAGCCATTCTCAATTAGCATAGTCGTATGATTCTTCCTGGTTATAACCTGAAAAGCCTAGACACGAATGTCCAGGACGCATCAACGTCGTCAGCTTCAAGAAGCTGGTGAGTATTAAAAACATGACTTTAAATGTAAAGCATAATTATTTACCATTTTTCAATTCCCATGTAAATTCACAAGTTTATATTTAAGATAAAAAGCTTATTTAGAAAACAACCACAACATTATTGAAAGGATGAATTCACATATATGTGACCGTGTATGAGAACGATGCACCATCTCATCTGACCGACTCTTTTCTCTCGACCAAACCCAACAACCCACTATCTTACTCCTGGTATCTTTGAAACACTAAGATAGCCACACTTTAGCAACGGGGCGCCAGGGAGTGTCCAGTTTGCCTCACACTTTGGTCCGGGGTACCAGGGAGTGTCCAATGCCTCACACTTTGAATACCCTAACCGCCATGCAAATACCGGGGCAACCCCTCATGCAGTATCCAGACTCGAGTTATCAGGGAGTGTCCGTAGGCCACACTTTAGCACTACCATGGGTGCCAGGGAATGTCCGAGTTCGGCGTCACACACTTTAGCGCTTCCAAGGGCGTCAGGGAGCGTCCATATTTGCCACCGTCGCATTTCAAAGATACCCTCACCACAATCTCAACCACAACCACGATCTCAACTACAACCACAACTCAACCACGACCACAACTCAAACTCATACTCTTTCCATACTACCATTACTCTTTTCCACACAGACTGACGCCCACATGCATGTACCACTGACCCCACATGAATGATATGCACTTAAAATTAAGCAAAATACTGAATTAAAGAACAACACGCGTACGGGGATTGATAAGTCATACTGCAATGTTTTAATCGTTCAAATGTAACCAAAAAGGGTTCTGATTAACTAGATTTCCCAAACAGGACCTTAACAGTACTTAAAAGTTGAACCAAACAGTCCTTAAACACAAGACAAACAAAACCACAACTGCCAGAACTCGCGTGCGCGGGCCGCTCGCGCGAAAGGTCGCTCGCGCGGGCCGCTCGCGCGATATGCCCAATTCCCTTTTTATACTATAAACTTTTCTATCTGCCTGAAACAGCCAAGGTCGCGCGCGCGGATCGCTCGCGCGAAGGGATTATCGCGCGACCCTCGCTCGCGCGACCAGCCCAATTTTCCTTTATATATATAAACTCTTCTATCTGCCTGGGGAAACGAGGATCGCGCGCGCGAACCGCTCGCGCGGGCCGCTCGCGCGATTCTCGCGCGCGTGATCGTGGCGCGAAGTGAAGCAGAGGCTTCATCTTCCTCGCAGAAACTGCTCTGTTCAGCAAAACAGGGTCTATTTTGACCCATTTCAAATCTGCAAGTATAAGGGTCATATAGTATATGGTTCTCTTCGTTTTTTCACAAGGATTAAGAATCCATTATCAATTACACATGATTTAAACTATAGCTCTCTAATTTTATGAAAAACTAAAACATGTCAAAACAAATTTTCTTATATACTTTCTCATATGAACAAATTAGGCTCTAAAACTTTGGGTATAGCATATATGGCATGTAATTTATCATATTCATCTAACAAAACAGGTTTTGGTTGAGTTTGGAAAATCTCCATTTTTCAAGCTATGAACTTCAACGTACAAACATCAATGGTGATTCTTCAAATTAACTACCAAAATCAGTAAATAAGGAATGGATTACATTTTGAGTGAGTTAGTAATACTCACTGTGACTGAGATAGAAGAAAGCAAGTTGAGAAAGAATCCAATTAGAATTAAGAAATCAAATAACAAGCTTGGCTATGGAAGTCTTGAGCTTTCTCTCTCTAAAATTTTCAGTGGTTTAAACTCTCAAGCTCACTCTAAACTCTCTGTGTTTATAATGCAGAATGAGAGTGTATGTGTGCATATAGAGAGTAAAAATGGATGAACTTGGTGGCCAAGCAATTTCTTAAACACTCAACAAATTGAATTTGATTGTTAATTAACTAAAGAGCCACCAATATCACAGATTTGTGTGTGTGTGACATACATACGTATATATATTTGCCATCAGATTTGAAGAGGCAAGTATAGATCAATAGGGGTCAAGTGTAGGGGTCAAAAGTTGAAGTGTTTGGGAAAAATTAGCTTAAGGCATAAGATAACACACACACAATTGCAACACCCAAACAAGGCATATCCAATGATTACTTGCCATAAATAGCAATAAAGCAAATGTCCAAATCAGTCACTTCCAAAATCTGTGGAAGCTCACACAGCGTGGACAGTTTTGAACACTAACTGGTATTTTCGGGGTGCGGTGTCCACCACAAAAATACAGAAAATTCATTTTAGTGTAAGAAGTGATTTCCTGGTTTCATAAAAAATACTGATTGAATCAAAAGGAAAACATTTCCACCATTTTGAAATACAGATTTTGAAATCCACACAGGTATTACTAACTTTTGTAAAAATTACAATTTAATCCAACCTGAATTTTAATATGAAATAACACGAGGGATAATAATTAGAACATGAGAAATGTGATTAAATGAAGCAGTCCATATTAAATAAAATTAAATATGACAATGCAAATACCAATTAAATACGAAAATATAATTTAGGATAAATAGAAATGCAGGTTATTACAAAAATGTTGCCCCCAAGTTTGATCACCCCTTCCGCTGCCAATAAAGAACTCACTAATTTGCTCATTGATAAATTCATTTTTGACGTAAAATGCAATTCGCGATCTGACACGATCGACACAGGCACTCCATGTAGTCGAACAACTTGTTGTATGTACATTTTGCTTAATTTCTCAACCGAGTAAGTCTTACTATAAGCGAAGAAATGAGATGATTTAGTGAGTCGATCCACGATCACCCAAACAGCGTTCCATTTTGATCTTGGTTTCCTACAATGAAATCCATCATAATGTGCTCCCATTTCCATCCAAGAACTGGTAGTGGTTGTTACAGTCCCCCTTGTTTCTATTGTTCAGCTTTGACTTATTTGCAGGTCATAAACTTAGATACATAATCCGGTACTTCTATCTTAATTCCATCCCACAAGAAGTTTCTCTTTAAATCTTTATACATTTTTGTTCCTCACGGATGAATGGTCATCCTTGACTTGTGTGCTTCATCCAATATGTCTTTCCTCAGGTTGTCATTGGGTACACAAAGTCGATTACAACATCTGAATCATCCATCTGCTCCTATGTTCCATTCAGTGGGGTCATTTGTCGATGCTTTCTCAAATCATTGACGAAGTCCTTCGTCCTTTCCTTGAGCTTTGAGAATACGACTTATGAGCGTTGGTTGCACCACGAGACATCCAAAGAGTCGCCATTCACTTAACTCGGTACTCTGAAAGTCAAATTTTGTTAACATCTCCAATGTTTACCATTCTCTAACCATGAGAGAGGATATTGAGTTTACGGGGTTTCTGGCTTAGTGCGCCAGTAACAACGTTTGCTTCACCAGGGTGGTACTGCAAGGTGAAATCATAATCTTTTAACAATTCCATCCAACTTTGCTACCTCATGTTCAGATCTTTCTGATAGAACTGGTACTTCAGGCTCTTGTGATTTGAAAATAGATCAAACTTTTCTCCGTAGAGGTAGTATCTCCAAATCTTGAGCGCAATGACGATTGCAGCTAGCTCAAGATCGTGCATAGGATAGTTAAGCTCATGTGATTTTAGCTGTCGTGATCCATACACTATCACTATTCTATCCTGCATAAGCACACATCCAAGTCCTTAATGTGATGCATCGCTATATATGGTGAACTGCTCACCGCTCTTCGGTATGGCAAGCATTAGCTATACTTCTAATAGTATTCAGTGAGGCCAAGAAAACTCTGACTTCCATTGCTGTGGTCGGTCTATTCTAATCCAATATAGCATCGATCTTTGATGAATCCACCGCTATTCCTTCTTGAGAGACAACATATCCTAAAAATTTGACTACCTTTAGCCAGAACTCGCACTTGCTATACTTCGCATATAAGTATAACACTCGCTCCCGCGGTTTATATTATTATTGCTTTAGCATGCATAATCATGAGTTAATGTTAAATAATGTGTTATGTGACACTTATTGGAGGTGGGATAAACCCACTAAGTTGTTTATGGGTGCCCAGTTGGGAACCCTGTTATGGCCAGTATGGCAATCCCAAGTTGGGATATGTGTTGCTGGGTCCCAGTTAAGATGGCACAGTAATATGTGGAACACCCTATGTGCCTAAATGTTTATTAAGGCTTAAATGATTTATTAATTTATTGTTAATATTATCATGTTATTAGGTAGTGACCATTTTTGGAGTCAATTAGGGATACCTTTGTGAGCACGAATTGAACACGTTACATAATTAGTAGGTTAATTAGCAACTTTATATAATTATATGGGACCACTTATGGGACCCATGCGAGACATAGATAAATATTCATTTAGGTTTGGGATAGTTTTAATGCAGTTTAATAATTAGCAGAGGCATAATTGTAAAACTAGTAAAATTACATGGAGGTTATTCTAAAATTGAAAGTTTGTTAAAACAAAGCCACGTGCATGATGAGTCAAACTCATCATCTTAATTCATTTAAATTTAGGTTTGCAGAGACAGAGATACACGAGACGTGACAGAAATTTTGACGGTGACGTTTTCGACGACGGTTGACGAGCCGAACGACGTCGGTTTTTAAAATAGGCTATATATTCGGACTCCTGGGGGTGAGTCTAATCTATTAGTACTAATTTTATTGAGTTCTGTGACAGCTTTTCCATGACCCTTTTTGGGGTTTAAGCTCATAACTTGTAGTTTTATGTAGGATTTGTACCTGGATCATAGTAGGACTTTAATCTCACAATTAGGAGCGAAACCCAAGAGGTGAGTGATGTTAGTTTTTGATATTTGGATGATTTTCATGTTGGGTTCAATTGTGATGCCAAAGCATGCGTAATTTGTTTAATTTAATTTATTTAGTTTATAATTGGGCAAAATTCATGTGGCTAAATTAGGCTCAATTTATTTGTAAAAGTACGGTGTAATGATTAAATGAGCGTGTTGAGTTGCTTATTTGGGTCAATGGAAATTGCTAGTTCTATACCACCATGAGGTAATCTTTGTGGTGATGACCACGACCGCCAAAGGCCTATGAGACTGCACGTGTGAGGGCGTGGGTCATGACTAATCACGTGGGCTTGGGGAGTGGAGCTGCGGGCTAGCCGGTAGTGGTGGGAGTGAACTAGTAATTGCCAGAGACTATAGTTCTTTGTAATATGTTGAATTGAGTGTGCTTATTATCATGTTCATGATTGGCATTGCTCACAAGCATATAGCTTATATATTGTAGTGGTTATTGAATAACCATCGTAGGTGATCGCGACGAGGAATCGGGGAAATGAGCTAGATGCTAGCTTGTGATTTTTTTTGGGAGTTGAAGTGGCTTTATTTATAGTTACTTGCTTTTAGTGTAAATTTGGTAAATGGTTGTAAATAGTTTAAATTTGAATTGTTTATGCTGTAATATGTTAATTTTAACTTAGGGAGACTATGTTTTGTGTAGTTCTTGTAATTAAATTAGGAGGTTGTGTAATAGTTGGAATTGTGCTTTATCTTAATGTTTTATAACTAGTGTTATTGGAATGAGACGTTTGAACTTGGAATTTATTTATTGGGTTGGTTGTAAGTGGTTATATTTATTACTTTTCTAAAGGTATTTTTAAACTCTTTCTTGTACTTGGAAGCTCATATTTGTGGCTTTGGTTTTATTCTAAATTGTTTAAAGCATTAGTGTTGATTTCAACTTGTGATTTGGTAATATTATTTATTGAATTTACTATCTGCTATAACAGGATATTTGGCTGATTGCAAAGACGGGATTTTGTTTTTCTTTTTTTTTTTTTGTTTTTTTTTGTTTTTTTTTTTGTGGTTGAGCTTCTTTGGTTTAAGCTTATTTTAAATTTATTTTGGAACTTTAATTACTTGTGTAAGGCCTTGGTGGAGTGCCACGTGTCCTAGAATAGTTTGGGCGGTTCCGGGGCGTGACATTTAGTGGTATCAGAATGAGGTTTAGGCTTAGAACCTTGGGTATGAGAGACGACGATTGAGAGTACGTGTAGATAATGAGCATGCAGATGCATTTCATGAATACATATGAATAATTGTTGCTATGTTGTTATATAACATGTTGGCATAGCATGCAATATATTTATGTCAATTTACTGACAGGTAAGAAAATGGATCATAATCGGGAACGTTCACCTCATTCGAGGTTGGACCATCTAGAAGATGTAGTAAGCAATTTTGTAAGGGCAGTAAGTGATCAGATGAGGCGTGATAGACCTACAAATCCACAACCACGAGCCGAACGGGGGGTTATTGAACAATTTTATAAAAGGAAACCAAGTCAGTTTGATGGAGGCCCAGATCTATCACAAGCCGACCATTGAGTAATGGATATGGAACGTATCTTTCGGGCGGTGGAGTATACAGATGGAGAGAAGATAATGTGTGCTACTGATACTTAAAAGGCGAAGCACAGAACTTATGGGTAAATGTGATTGAGCAAGGGGCACCTGAGACCTGGAACAGATTTGTGAAAGTTTTCTATAAGCGGTACTTTCCAACATCTGTCAAGACTCAGATGGGCCGTGAGTTTGCAAATCTACAACAAGGAATCTTGGTTGGAATCCTTGCTGGAATCCTTGCTGGAATCCTTGCTGGAATCCTGGTTGGAATCCTTGCTGGAATCCTTGTTGGACAAGAATATTAAAAGAAGGGATCCTGGTTGGAAAAGAATATTAAAAGAAGGAATCCTGGTTGGAATCCTTGCTGGAATCCTTGTTGGACAAGAATATTAAAAGAAGGAATCCTGGCTGGAATCGTTGCTGGAATCCTTGTAGTGAAGCCATTCTAGTGCTTCCCTCTTTTGGAGTAAATAAAATAATTATTGGGCATCCTCATTATTATTCCTCGAGCAAGGCCAATATCTCCTCATGCCATCCTGAAGAATGTTCATTTTGCATACATAGGGTGGGTATGGCTGTCAGGATTGCTGGCTAGGCACCAGCACGGCCGTGCAAAGGCAGCGTGCACGGGCAGCACGCATGAAAGCACAATCGAAGAACAATCGTGGCACGCTAAATATATATATATATATATATCTATGACGCACGAAAGAAAGAAAGGAAAGGAAAGGAAAGAAAAGAAAAGAATATAAAAAGAAGGAATCCTGGTTGGAATCCTTACTGGAATCCTGGTTGAAATCCTTGTTGGAAAAGAATATTAGAAGAAGGAATCCTGGCTGGAATCCTTGCTGGAATCCTTGTTGGAAAAGAATATAAAAAGAAGGAATCCTGGTTGGTATCCTTGCTGGAATCCTGGTAGGAATCCTGGTTGAAATCATTGCTGGAATCCTTGTTGGAAAAGAATATTAAAAGAAGGAATCCTGGTTGGAATCCTGGTTGGAATCCTGGCTGGAAAAGAATGTTAAAAGAAGGAATCCTGGTTGGAATCCTTGCTGGAATCCTTGCTGGAAAAGAATGTTAAAAGAAGGAATCCTGGTTGGAATCCTTGCTGGAATCCTTGTTGGAAAAGAACATTTAAAGGAGGAATCCTTGCTGGAATCCTGGTAGGAATCCTGGCTGGAATCCTTGCTGGAATCCTTGTTGGAAAAGATTATTAAAAGAAGGAATGCTGGTTGGAATCCTTGCTGGAATCCTAGTAGGAATCCTGGTTGGAAACCTTGCTGGAATCCTGGCAGGAATCCTGGCTGGAATCCTTGCTGGAATCCTTGCTTCGTGCACGGGCAGAATGCACGGGCAACGTGCACGGGCAGGAATCCTGGTTGGAATCCTTGCTGGAATCCTTGTTGGAATCCTTGCTGGAATCCTGGTTGAAATCCTTGCTGGAATCCTTGTTGGAAAAGAATATTAAAAGAAGGAATCCTGGTAGGAATCCTGGTTGGAATCCTTGCTGGAATCCTTGTAGGAATCCTGTTTGGAATCCTTGATGGAATCCTGGTAGGAATCCTGGTTGGAATCCTTGCTGGAATCCTGGTAGGAATCCTGTTTGGAATCCTTGTTGGAATCCTGGTTGGTATCCTTGCTGGAATCCTGGTTGGAATCCTTGCTGGAATCCTGGTAGGAATCCTGTTTGGAATCCTGGTTGGAATCCTGGCTAGAATCCTTGCTGGAATCCTTGTTGGAATCCTTGCTTCGTGCACGGGCAGAATGCACGGGCAAAGTGCACGGGCAGGAATCCTGTTTGGAATCCTTTCTGGAATCCTGGTTGGAATCCTGGCTGGAATCCATGCTGGAATCCTTGCAGGAATCCTGGCTGGAATCCTTGTTGGAATCCTTGCTTCGTGGGGATATGACAGTAAATGAGTATGCAGCCAAGTATAACAGTTTACTTCGATTTGCACATCGAATAGTACCAAGGGAAGTGGATAGGGCACGAAAATTTGAAGGACTACGGGATAATATTGGAAGTCGAGTGGATACACATCAACTTTGAAAAGTTGCTAATGTACAAGATGTTGCCTTGATAGCAGAAAGAGATATTGACAAGTACAAACAGAGCCAACAAAATAAGCGGCCAGCTGAGGGAAAAGGCAAAGGACAAGGTTTCTTTAAAAAACCATTCTTGTGAGGTTCTGGTTCTAGCTCGGGAGTCTAAAGGGAAAGTTCCTTATCTAGGGAGAGTTGTCCATTAAGTCCAACGTGCAATCGTCAGCATTGGGGAGTATGCCACTTGACACTAGTGTGCAATATTTGCAGGCAAAAGGGCCATATAGCGAGGAATTGCCACAATCTCGAACTCAGAGTACAGGGAGTATAAATCCAGACATGAGAGAAAAGTGCTTCGAATGTGGACAACCTGGACATCAAGCAAAAGATTGCCCAACAAGACAACAATGAGGGACAGGTTCTGTAGCTTCAACTAGGGCAAAACCAGGAACAAGTGTGAACAAAGGGAAAGGGCTTGAGCAAAGACAAGGAAGGTATTTCTGTCTAACATTGGGGGATGCCGCAGCTACTGATTTCGTGGTATCAGGTACATTACTGATTTGTGCACACCCGGCGTATGTTTTAATAGATTCAGGGTTAACACATTCTTTTGTTGCACATGAATTTGTTAAACACTTAGACAACATGTCAGAACCTTTAGGGTTTGATTTGTCAATATCGTTCCCCTTAAGTAAACCCATGGTGACTTCATCAATATTTAAAGCATGTGATATCAGGGTAAATGACCGGGTTTTGATAGTGAATTTAATTCTGTTGGCCATTAATTATTTTGATGTGATTTTGGGTATAGATTGGTTATCTGCGAACCAAGCTACAATCGATTGTGAACAGAAAATAGTTACTTTTCGACCAATGGGACAAAGGGAGTTTAGTTTTTAGGGAACTGGTATTGTAGCACCACCACATTTGGTTTCAGCAATTCGAGCAGGCAAATTGTTGAAATAAGGTTGTCGGGGGTTCTTATGTTCAATAATTGAGACACGGGTCACAGGGAGTAAAGTAGAAGATATTTCAGTTGTACGAGAGTTCCCAGATGTCTTGACTGAAGATGTACCTGATGTACTAGTTGAGCGAGAAATTGAATTTACTATTGAAGTAGCCTCGGGGTCTCAGCCAATATCGAAAATACCGTACAGAATGGCACCGGTGGAGTTGAAAGAACTGAAGATTCAGTTACAAGATCTTCTAGATAAGGGATTCATTCGACCTAGTGTATCGCCATGGGGTGCACCAGTTTTGTTTGTTAAAAAGAAAGAAGGGACTATGAGGATGTATATTGATTATCGAGAACTCAATAAGTTAACTATCAAGAACAAATATCCGTTGCCTAGAATTGATGACTTGTTTGATCAACTTCAAGGAACCCAAGTTTTTTCTAAGATTGATCTGCGATCGGGTTACCATCAATTAAAAGTCAAGGAAGAAGATGTGCAAAAGACAGCATTCAGGACTCGTTATGGTCATTATAAATTTCTTGTCATGCCTTTTGGAATTACGAACGCACCGACAACATTTATGGATTTGATGAATCGAGTACTCAAAGACTATCTAGATGAGTTAGTAATTGTCTTCATAGATGATATCTTAATATATTCTAGGAGTGTAGAAGATCACGAGAGGCATCTACGGTTGGTTCTACAGAGACTCCGTAAAAAGAAGCTGTTCGGAAAATTGAAGAAATGTGAATTTTGGTTAACTGAGATAGCATTCTTAGGGCACCTGATATCAAAAAGGGGGTATCGGTGGATCCGTAAAAGATTGAAGCCGTGGCCAATTGGAAGTCGCCAACAAGTGTGCCAGAAGTATGAAGCTTCTTGGGACTAGCTGGATATTACCAAAGATTTGTGGAAATTTTTTCAAGAATTGCAATACCAATGACTCAACTTATGCGAAAAGATGTTCCTTTTGTTTGGAGTCCAGAATGTGAAGAAAGTTTTGTTGAATTGAAGACTCGTTTAATGACAACACCAATATTGATCATTCCTTCGGGTACTACAGGGTTTGTGATATATATAGTGATGCAAGGTTTGGGTTGTGTATTAATGCAAAACAACAAGGTGATTGCATATGCCTCACGACAATTGAGGTCATATGCGGTGAATTACCCAACACATGATCTTGAGTTAGCGGCAGTTATCTTTGCTTTGAAGATTTGGAGGTATTATCTCTATGGAGAAAATTGCAAAATCTACACTGATAATAAAAGTTTAAAGCATTTGTTTACACAGCGGGATTTGAATATGAGGCAGAGAAGGTGGTTGGAATTAATAAAGGATTATGACTTAACAATCCAGTTTCATCTAGGGAAAGCTAATGTGGTGGCTGATGCGTTGAGTCGAAAGTCAACAAATAACTTGGCCTATACTTTGATTTCACAAGAAAAGTTAATTCGAGAAATGGAGCAGCTAAAGTTAGAGGTGATTCCAGAAACTAGAGGTGCTCTAATGTCAGCTATCATTGCACAACCATCCCTTATTGATGAAATTCAAGCTAAGCAACTTCAAGATCCAACATTGAAGAAGATTCATGATGAAATACCTGAGGGTAAGCAGCCAGAATTTACTTTTGAGAATGATATGCTGAAATTCAAGAATCGGGTTTGTGTACCCAATATAGATGGTATCAAGGAAATGATTTTGGAAGAGGCACACAATACGAGGTACTCAATTCATCCAGGTAGTACTAAAATGTACCGTGACTTATGAGAAATCTATTGGTGGTCAGGGATGAAAGGTGAAGTAGCAGAACATGTGGCAAAGTGTGTGGCTTGTCAGAGGATGAAGGTAGAACATCAAAAACCAGCGGAAAAATTGGAACCACTACCTATACCAGAATGAAAATGGGAAAAATATTACAATGGACTTCGTGGGAGGCTTACCGAGATCTAGAAGGTCAAATGACAGTGTATAGGTAGTCGTTGATCGATTGACCAAGTCGGCACATTTTCTACCGATCAAGACTAATGATCTGAAGAAATTAACTGAATTGGATGTTCAAGAAATTATGAGACTTCATGGAGTTCCAGTATTTATAGTTTCAGATCGAGATAGTGCATTTACATCAAGATTTTGGCAAGGAATGCAGAAAGCAATGGGTACTAAATTAAGTTTCAATACAACTTTTCATCCTCAAACTGATGGACAATCAGAACGTGTAATCCAGATACTTGACGATATGCTTCGACTTTGTGTTTTGGATTTTAAAGGTGATTGGGAAGTATACTTGCCATTGGCTGAATTTGCTTATAATAATAGTTATCAATCCAGTATTGGGATGGCGCCTTTTGAGTCTTTATATGGGTGTAAGTGTCGTTCTCCACTTTTTTAGACCGAGGTTGGTGAGAGGAGATTGATAGGGCCTGAAATTGTTCAGCAGACCACAAAAAAGATAAAGACAATACAACAACGACTTCAAACAGCCCAAAGTAGATATAAAAGCTATGTGGACTTGTGAAGAAGACCGATAGAGTTTGAAGTTGGAGATTTTGTATTCTTAAAAGTAACACCTTCAAAGGGTATTACGAGGTTTGGAAAACGTGGAAAGTTGAATCCAAGGTAGTTGGGCCATTTGAGATCATTAGCAGAGTTGGACCAGTAGCCTATCAGTTGGAGTTGCCACCGGAGTTAGCTAATGTACACAATGTATTTCATATATCAATGTTAAGAAAATGTGTATCAGATCCGAAGAAAGTAATTATTCCAGAGCCGTTGGTAGTCAAGGAAGACTTGACTTATATCGAGCAGCCAGTCAAGATTCTTGACAGAATAGAGCAAGTTTTGCGGACAAAGACTATTCCTTTAGTTATTGTGCTGTGGCAAAATCATTCTGTTAAGTAAGCCATGTGGGAAAGAAAAGATGAAATGAAAGAGAAGTATCCGTTCTTGTTTGAAACTTGAGGTACTACGAGTTTGGGGACAAACTCCTTTTTAAGGAGGGGAGAGATATAACACCCGCACCCGCGGTTTATATTATTATTGCTTTAGCATGCATAATCATGAGTTAATGTTAAATAATGTGTTATGTGACACTTATTGGAGGTGGGATTAACCCATTAAGTAGTTTATGGGTGTCCAATTTGGAACCCTGTTATGGCAAGTATGGCAATCCCAAGTTGGTACATGTGTTGATGAGTCCTAGTTAAGATGGGACAGTAATATGTGGAACACCCTGTGCCTAAATGTTTATTAAGGCTTAAATGATTTATTGTTTTATTGTTAATATTATCATGTTATTAGGTAGTGACCACTTTTGGGGTCAATTAGGGATACCTTTGTGAGCACGAATTGAACACGTTACATAATTAGTAGGTTAACTAGAAACTTCATATAATATTATGGGACCACTTATGGGACCCATGCGAGACATAAATAAATATCCATTAAGGTTTGGGATAGTTTTAATACAGTTTAATAATTAGCATGGGCATAATTGTAAAACTAGTAAAATTACGTGGAGGTTAGACTAAAACTGAAAGTTTGTTAAAACAAAGCCACGTGCATGATGAGTTAAACTCATCATCTTAATTCATTTAGATTTAGGTTTGCAGAGACAGAGATACACGAGACGTGACGGAAATTTTGACGGTGACGTTCTCGACGACGGTTGACGAGCCAAACGACATCGGTTTTTAAAACAGGCTACATATTCGGACTCCTGAGGGTGAGTCTAATTTATTAGTACTAATTTTATTGAGTTCTGTGACAGTTTTTCCATGACCCTTTTTGGGGTTTAAGCTCATAACTTGTAGTTTTATGTAGGATTTGTACCTGAATCATAGTAGGGATTTAATCTCACAATTAGGAGCAAAACCCAAGAGGTGAGTGATGTTAATTTTTGATATTTGGATGATTTTCATGTTGGGTTCAATTGTGATGCCAAAGCATGCGTAATTTGTTTAATTTAATTTATTTAGTTTATAATTGGGCAAAATTCATATGGCTAAATTAGGCCCAATTTATTTGTGAAAGCGCGGTATAATGATTAAATGAGTATGTTGAGTTGCCTATTTGGGTCAATGGAAATTGCTAGTTCTATACCACCATGAGGTAATCTTTGTGGTGATGACCACGGTTGCTAGATGCCTATAGGACTGCACGTGTGAGGGCGTGGGTCATGACTAGTCACGTGGGCTTGGATAACGTCTCGTCTGACAAAGCAAATATCATTAACATCCAACTCATCCAACATGACCTTTGTAGCATCATTGACATGTCCATAGGGGGCCAAGAGAGGACGCTCAGCATGGAGACCATTAACCACGTTGAGAGAATCGAGCTCCATGACAAGAGGTTGGTCCAGGCCAGACATTCCTCACCAATGCCACCGCTGCATGGGCTCCCACCACCTCAGCCGTGATTGGCTCGAGAACACCCACGAAACTCAGAGAAGGTCACCCTAATGCGACCTAGATCGTCCTGAACCACCGCCCCAATATTGCCAATTCCACCAAGCTCGGGAAAATTAGCCCCATCAACATTGAGCTTAAGAGAACCTACGTGGGACCGAGACAAGCCCGTCAATCCACCCGTAGGGACCGAACCATTTTGCCCATTGTCCCGAGTGGTGCACAACTCCGACGCGAGCCTCTGAATGGCCACAAAAGTTGCTGGAGCCTCAAGGACAACCCCTTCATGAATGCAAGCATTGCGGTTGTACCAAATTGACCAAGCTGGAAGTGATAAAATCATTTCATCAACACCAAGAGCACCCATTAACACCATCTCACACCAGTCAAAATGAGCAAACTCATGCAGTATTATAATTTATAAGTTTCCAAACCCGAAGCCCATCTGCATGGGACCAGGGAATAGGTGATAGTGTCCTCCCAAGTACCACACAGAGGACAAAGCGAGACCACAATCATGCCTCTTCGGATGGTATGTTGTGGCGATTAGCCAAAAAAAGTAAAAAAAAAAAAAAAAATAAATAAATAAATAAATAAAAGGGTAAAAAAAAGAAAGTGCTTTTCTCTATATATATTTTTTGTTTTTTTTATTATTAAATTTATGAACCAAACAAAACTTAAAGTACTGTTTCAATTCCCTCTGAAACAAAAGAAAATAAGGAAGCTTATGGATGATACAACCTGTTTTTTCCATGTTTTTTTTTTTGGAATACGAGGACAAATCCCTCGACTTGCCTTCACGACTTCGGGATCCTCGTCAATATTTTAGATAGTTTACCTATTGTCGTTTTTATGGAATATAATAGAGAGGCAAACTCCGAGCACGTGCACCGATCCCTCGACACATGCACCAGTTAAATCATAGAGTGAGTGAGCGGTAGTATTCGAACCCATGTCAAGCTCTGGTTATGATTTGTCAAACTACTTGAGATTCGTCCTTCCAACCCATTCACTCGAGCCCAAGGAACCCGTGTGAGCTCCCTTTAAGAGACAAAGACTCTAGCCAACTCGGCTAGCCAAGCTGGTTGTGTTTCCATGTTACATGAACGTAATTGATATGAAAACCATCTTGCTCCCCAAAAATCTTTCATCAACATGTGACAATGTAAAACCCAGCATCCCCCCTCTCCCTTTTTTTTTTTTTTTTTTTTTTTTTTTCATTTTCTTAACATTGTCTAAGTAAATCTTTCATCAACAAATTGGACATCAAACAAGCGAAAACCCATATTAACAATGCAAGTAATGACCAGAATTGAATCAAACATGTAATTCTTCACTTTTTTTCTTGGATATGCACATTATTCATTCGCATAGAAATTATAAACGCTCAAGCAATATAAATTTTTAACTTGAAAAGACCACCCAAAAAAAAAAAAAAAAATCGAGCTGCCTGCCTCATCACATCATTTTCGAAATTTTCTCCTGCTACCCAGTAATCATACAATACACTTATACTTATATGTACTCCTACAATATATATAAATACAAATATATAAATATATATATGGTGTAATTAATCATATTTAATTTTCCAAGAATAAATAAGAAAGAAAACCCAAGAGAGAGCCAATAAGATGTCACCAACCAACAGCCTCAGCCAATCCCAAGCCAAATCTTCGACCCTCCTTTCGATATTAAATCTCCAAATCGCCATCGAGAAGTGAAGCCCCACACACCCTTTTGCGAAGAAGCTCTGAAACTCTCTGTCCTTGACGAAGGCGACCATGAATAGGACTAACCCGATCGCGAATAGTAGCAACCCGGAGAAGGAATCGGAGGTCCGAATAAGGAGCTGGTTGTGGGGCTCGGTTCCCAAGATCTTGGTGGCGGCTTCGATCCCGTGTGTGAAGGTGTAGATTTCCTTCATGTAGAACATCATCAGAGCTCCGCTGGTGATGGCGATGGCGGAGTGGAGGAGGCAGATCACGGAGAAGAGAGAGGGCCCCATGTTAAGTGTGGAGTATTGGTGGGATTTTGATAAAGAAATTTTGGGTTCTGATTAAAGATTGATAATGGATTAGAATCAAGATTGATAATGGATTAGAATCATAGAGGAGGGTGTTTGGATAAGAAAAGGGCTGTTTGGGAAAGCCACCAACCGGTTATGTAGGATTAAGTGGTTTTCAAAGTTTTAACATGTTGGGTGTCTTGAGACTAAGTTACTAACATTTTGTCATCCAAACCTCTAGAGTGCATGATGTATCATAGATTTTTTTTTTTTTTTTTTTTTTTTTTTTTTTTTTTTTTTTTTTTTTTATGCAATAACGATTACGAGCACCAAATCTCACATAAACAAAGTATGATTTTTCTAATACAAAAAAATCACCTCGGGATGCTACTATCAAACCCTCACGCAACCCCAAGATTTGTTACGGAGTATAATTCAATTTTCGGCATGTATTAAAAAAAAAAAAATTTAGCTAGGCTCAAAATAAACTTAGTATGTTGGCATACTTGTAATCGAACCACCAAAAAATTGAAATAAATTCATACGAGTATATAATGTGTTATGATTGCCTAATATATAAACCAATAATATTTCTTCTCACTTACTATTTGAACCCAATCCAAATTACTTTAATTACCATAATTGCTCGTTTCCTTCTCACGTACCATTTGAACCCAACCCAAATTATTTTACTATCATTGCAAATTTACAAATTTAACACGAAAATAATTATAATCTTCATGTGATGGCGGAATTATTTATAGACCCAAAAATTTTAACCTCGGGGACACTGCTCTTGAACTTCCGTGTAATTCTAAACCTTCTATTCACCCGCCCACAAGCCATTATTACTGGCTCCGCCACTACAATCATGTTGGAAGCCTAACTGGTAACTTGCCACTTCAAATACAAATTCCTGATTCCACCCTAGTTAATCATATTTATGCACAAAAATAAACTGGTGATCTGGCATGATCATTATAGTAAAATGATTTGGCGATTTTGTCAAAATTATGAATCTGAATCCTAACATTCACTTTTTATAGTATAAGTGAATAACAAAAAATATGGACATACTACATAAAAACACACGTACAACATTTATCTCAAGTTTGATGCTGTACTAAGACACGAAATGTTAAAAAATTTCCACCTAAAAAAAAAAAACAAAATTTAAAAGTTCAAAATTATGAATCTTAAATCGGGTTGAATCGTCAATCCTCATTAGCTTTATGGAACTCGAGCCAACATGTATGAATCGAATTGTGAATACACTGATTCTAATGATAATGATCAGATCTCTTATATTACGAAAGAGTCCTTTTAAGATTCTTTGGGTCGGATAATTTGACTCTAACAAGATAAAATTTTCAAGTACTGATAATTATTTACAGCTATCAATATAGATAAGACATGGCACAAACAAGGGGGAGTACACTTATCTTGTTTGAAAATCTCCTGCCCTTGTTGGAATTGAGAAATTGGTTTATCATAGAAGTAGTATGAATCTCCTACCCATTCGTTAGTTAAATCATGGGTTAAATACACTTATATCCCTTGTGGTTTGGTCGATTTGTACTTACCCTCCTATAGTTTAAATTTTGACATTAATACCCCTGTGGTTTGGACTAAAGTGCAACTGTTAAAATTTGCTAATGGAGCAAGCTAAAATGACCAAATTACCCCCAATTCTTCATGACAATGTTAAGAACAAAATTATTTGCTTCAATTCGTTTAGGGAGAAATATATGGTTTTGAATTGGGTGAGAAAAAATCTTTGACATTTTTTAGAATTTTCTTGGTATAGGTCACGTGCTTGACTTAAAGAAAATATTCTATGACTTATTTTCCTTTTAATATGACTTCTAGGGGCAAAAGAGTCATTTTATCCCTCCAAATTAGGGCTCCCAAGTTTAAAACTGTTAATTTGGATGGAAAAAATCGCGGTTGCACTTTAGTCCAAACCACAAGGGGTATTAGTGCCAAAATTTAAAGC
Source organism: Hydrangea macrophylla (assembly GCA_033977485.1). NCBI lineage: Eukaryota > Viridiplantae > Streptophyta > Magnoliopsida > Cornales > Hydrangeaceae > Hydrangea > Hydrangea macrophylla. Next base: position 93,747,208 of record CM066988.1, on the reverse strand, counting down.
ACAGGGGGAAAAATGTAGATCGGCCAAACCACAAGGAGTGTAAGTGTATGTAACCCTTAAATCATTGAAATCTTCATAACATTACGTGATACGCCGCAGTTTCCTACTCAAGCTAGAAGACTAATGGAAAGTGCATCTATTTCCTAATCCAATTAGGAAACCCCCTCAATTAATGTTAATCAATCCTAATATAATTAGAAAACTTATTTGATTGGTGTCAATCACATCCTAATGGGATTATATTTCCTTATCCGTGTAAGAGTATGTCTCTTACATCTATAAAAGAGACCTCTCACCCCCCATTGAAGGGGCAGCCAACTCTTTAGTCTACACAGCACCTCTACAAAATTCACCATTATATGCATACACCCGGCCGGTATTACTGGTAGTGCCGCCCATCTTTGTTGGCTCACCAGGCCCGCCGGTGATCTGCTAGTGAACGTGCTCAGACACACCCGTGGACGTAGGTACCTTCATTAACAGGGCCGAACCACATGCAAAAAATAGTCTCTCACTCTCTCTCTCCCTCCTAAATTGCTTTATTTACTCTTACCAACTTTTGGCATCATCAGCTTGGCGCCGTCTGTGGGAAACGACAATTCTTCTCATCAACAAATTCTTGACTGATCCATATGCCACCAAAGAAGGGTAAGAAGGCTGCGCAGCAGTCCGACCGGGATGTTCCTTCAGCCCCGGCGTCGACTGCAGCAGTCCTGACATATGAGCAAATCACCGCAACCCTCACACTACTCTTGGAGGGCCAGCGTCAAATCCAGCAACAGATCGAAGCCCTGCTAGCCCAGCAAAGCAATCCTCCAGTGGCCGGGAAACGACCCAGGAACGTTGCGTACGGTCGAGAACCGATCTTGACCAGACAACGGGCCTGAGCCAACCCGTCCTGTGTTGAGTATGTCAAAGACGTCAACAGTGGGCCTGCTGCCCGAGGGGAAAGGCGGGAGCATATGGCCCGAGAATCAGTCTTGGGTCACTCAGTCCAGAGCCGAGTCGTCCCTAAGCGAACGTTTACCCGGGGTCATAGTTGAGCCCGATCCCAGAGGACAGCACCCCGCCATGAAGAAGAAGGCTCTACCACCAACCCGACCAGTTCCTCGGATACCGATCGGGAAGGAGTGGAAGCCCGAATCAAGGACTTACAGAAGCAGATCGACGGAGTGGCCAAAAAGCTTGGTCAAAACCATGTTCCGAATCAAGCCAATACCGAAACAGAGTCACCATTCTCCAGCCAGATCACGAGGTTCTCTATCCCGCGCGAATTTAAGCAGCCTTGGCTAGATTTATACAACGGCTCGGAAAGCCCAGTCGACCACGTCCGGACCTATAAGACTCAGATGGCCCTAGCCACCAACTCCGATGAGCTACACTGCCTAGCCTTCCCCAGCACTTTGAAAGGCCCGGCCATGCAGTGGTTCTACTCCTTTGAGCCCCGATCGGTCTGCAGTTTCAAACAACTCAGCAAGCAGTTCATCAACCAGTTCGCCGGTATGCATGAGCGGCCAAAGCCAGACATACAGCTACTGACAGTCAGACAACGGAATAATGAGTCCCTCAAGGAGTTCACCGACCGGTTCAACCAACAGAAGCTTCAAATCCGCAATCTGAACGAGACAATTGCCATCCTAGCCTTCTGCTCGGGAGTTCAACACACCAAGTGCGCCGCGTCATTCCACAAAAACCGACCGGAAACTTTGGTTGAGATCTCTAAGAGGGTTGGAAAATACATCGACACTGAAGAGTTTCTGAAGACCAAATGCACCGGGCAAGAAAGCAACGAGTCTTCCAGAAGTAAGCGAAAGCGAGATCAGTCCGGGAGTTCTTACAGTTCTTCCAGTTCACAGAGATCTGAGTCCGGCAATCCCGACTCGACCACCGGTTCACAGCAGTCCGGGTCAGGCAGCCCCTGCCGGATCTCCAGTTCACAACAGGCATGGTTCAACAGTCTCGACCCGACCTCCAGTTCACATCGGTCAGGATCAAGCAGTTCCGGCTTTGCCTCCAGCACAGAGAAATCTGGAGCCTGACGATCCTGATCCGACCTCCTGTCTCCATCGGTCTAGATGAGCCCGACTACAGTGGTACTTGCCTGATCACCGCGTAAGGCTCCACCGATTGTCAGAGTTTATACAAAGTCCTCGGACCTAACCCCGAGGCATCTACAAAGTTCTCGGGCCTAACCCCGAGGCATACAAAGACCTCGGGCCTAACCCCGACGCATCTCAAAAGACCTCGGGCCTAACCCCGAGGCACTAAAAAGACCTCGAGCTCCAAACTCAGGCACTAAAAAGACCTCGAGCTCCGAACTCAGGCACTAAAAAGACCTCGGGCTCCGAACCCAGGCACCAAAGACCTCGGGGTCACGCCCGAGGCACCGGCTTCGCTTAGGTCCAACCGACGATGGGGGCAAACCCCCTAGGTGGCTGATGATGGCAAGCTTCAAAAGACCCTGCAACCACCATGTTCCAGGTCGGTTACCTACAGATCATAGCCTCTTTAAGACCATCGTCTTAGCGAAAGCTTGGGGGGCAAGATGGCGTAGTGAACTAAACAGGTAATCACACCGGGTATTTACAGGCCTCGCGGATAACTAAGTCAAAATCTTGGACAACCCGAGCACCTACAGTACTCAGAGGCATTAACTCCACTTAGGTCCAGACCGGCGATAGAGGTGACTAAAATCTCTTAGGTTGGCCGGCGATAGAGGAGCAAAAGGACCCTAAAGTAACGTGATTTAGGTCGGCTCCACCAACATGGTCAAGCTCTTCTCCCAACAGCCTTGACGAAGGCTGGCCGGGTGGAAGACAACCATCCTGGGGAGTTAACAGTAAAAAGGACCCTAGAGCAATACGCTCTAGGTCGGCTTTTCCAACATGGTAAAATCCTTCTACCCACAGCCTTGACGAAGGTTTACGGGCAGAAGATAACCATCCTGGGGGCTAACTCAAGCAAAAAGACTCCGAAGTAGGCCGAGTCTCAACTCTCGGTCACTTCTCGAGCACTCAAAGACTCCGAATTAGGCCGGGTCTCAACTCCCGGTCAGTTCTCGAGCACCTAAAGGTCCCGAGCTAGGCAGGGTCTCAACTCTCAGCCAGTTCCCGAGGACTCACCAGGCTCAGAAGCCCCGAGGCAGCTTCCACAGGCATTCAGACAGCGGCAAGTAATATCAAACTGATTTCCAAACTTGCCCCGATATAGCATCTGGCCAATCTTGGAAATGGGGGGCAGCTGATACGCCCAAAATTATGGGCAGTTTCCTACTCAAGCTAGAAGACTAATGGAAAGTGCATCTATTTCCTAATCCAATTAGGAAACCCCCTCAATTAATGTTAATCAATCCTAATATAATTAGGAAACTTATTTGATTGGTGTCAATCACATCCTAATGGGATTATATTTCCTTATCCGTGTAAGAGTATGTCTCTTACATCTATAAAAGAGACTTCTCACCCCTCATTGAAGGGGCAGCCAACTCTTTAGTCTACACAGCACCTCTACAAAATTCACCATTATATGCATACACCCGGCCGGTATTACTGGTAGTGCCGCCCATCTTTGTTGGCTCACCAGGCCCGCCGGTGATCTGCTAGTGAACGTGCTCAGACACACCCGTGGACGTAGGTACCTTCATTAACAGGGCCGAACCACATGCAAAAAATAGTCTCTCACTCTCTCTCTCCCTCCTAAATTGCTTTATTTACTCTTACCAACTTTTGGCATCATCATTACGTTTGAATTTTATTCAACATTGAACAAAAAATAGAGGGTCATTCCATAACACATTCTAATAATTTAGTTGTACATACATCAGAAGTTATCAATATTAGAACTTTGGTTGCAATCTAATATAAGTGTTATGTTCGAATTGAACTTGAATTTCTCACGACTGCAAAGACGCTTGAGTGAGCCACGCGGGCGAGGTAGTGCGAATTTTGAGACTGAAATCTCGCCAGAGCGCTACCCGAGCGGACACGATAATTATGTGCGAGAATTGGGTTTCCTAATCTGATTGGGAGAACATATTGTAGATAATTTCCAAACGTGATTAGGTTTCTCTAATTGTATGAGATTACTTCAAGGGAAGTTTCTTGGGGTAGAAGACTTATCATTTGGGTTATCTACTCCTACTAAGATTTGGCAATGTATTCTATATTAAAAAAATAAAAAATAAAGAGGCTATGGTGAAGACGAAGAGTATCTTGAAGAGAGTCAATGTCCTTGAGAGAAAACTCAAGTAAGAGAGAGTGTGGAGCTTCGGCTCAATCGATGGGCTTGGGTCCAACCGGATGGTGAAGATGGCTACGACCATGAATCCTTGGTGGAGGGGAGAGTAATCGATGAATCTTGAGAGGTGACGGAGAGAGTAATCAATGTGTCCTCGTGTAGGAGCTCTTGACAAGTCAAGTGATTGTGATGAGTATAATGTGTGCATTCAAGTTTGAGAGAACTCAAAAAAGAGTTTAGAGAGAAAAAGAGTGGCTTGTATTCATTGATGTGAATCAATAAAAGAGGAGCCTGGTGTGGATGTAAGCATGATTGCCCGAACCACGTAAAAATATGTGTTTCTTGTTATTGCTATTAGTTTTGTGAGAATCTTAGAGTGTTTTTAGTCTTGGACTTGGCACACCCGCACAACATATTATTACGGACTAAATGACAATTTAAAAAAGTTGCACACATTGTTCAAGTAGCATATATAGTAAAAAAGTTGATCCATAACCATACCAAAATTACACCAAAATGGCACAATTTTAAAATACATTTCAACATTGTAAATGGCCGTATCATAAATTCTCCTGTATCACATAAATATTTTATATAACATACTAGCACTTAAATGAGCTTACATCAAGATATCTATTTGTATAACCATGCTCACCCCTCATCTCAAATTAAGTGTCTATTTTTTCTTTTTTAATTCTCTCAAATTAAGTCAATTTTTTAAAAGTTTATTATAAATTTATATAAATTTTCAATAATACTTTTACAATAAGACAAATAACAATGAACAGGAAAGTCATTATTACTTGTTACATTATTATGTTTGTCAAGGGTAAAATAGTAAAATAAATATATAAATGATCAAAATAATAAATATAATACATATTTTTTAAATAATGTGCAAACTTATAATGCACAATTATTTTGGGAGGAGCGATTATAATATATACGTTATATGTCGGTACAACTTGGAGGTAAGATTCAAAGGATTTATGTGATCATTCAACTATATATTCTAATTTCCTTGTGGAGGCCAGTGAAGTGGAATAATAGGCTGGGAGCATGTCATATTTTAAGAGTTTATACATGTTGGGCCAGAGGTGTGTGCATTGGGCGGATATTAACCAATCCTAATTTTTGAAGTCTTGTCTAGCCAAAAATAAAATTATTGAATTCTTGAGTGTCACTGTCATTGCTTCCACATCCATCAGAAGATCATAATAATGACGAAATAATTTGCCACCTTTTTAAAGTAGAATTATTGAAGACCTAGCTAAACAGGATTATTTGAGTTTGAAAAACAATTTATTTTTAATTTTGGTCAAAAATTCTTGATTAATAAAACTTAATCAAATTAAATTTATATGTTATAAAAATTTTACACACTGAAATTAGTTGGGATAGAAATTTTTATTAAAATGTCTTTTACCAAAATAAGAAAGGGGCAATTGGTGATAAATCTATTTTAGGGTAATGTTTTAGTATTAGGTCCAACAAGCAAAAAGTTTAGTTACAAGTCATCTCTCCCTTCAATTGACGAAATTACCATCACCATTTACTAAAATTGCTACACAATAGGCGCAAAACTACCATGAACTCCGATGACCTCGATCGCCGCACCTCCGGCGACCACCACCAAGACCTCGCTTGACCTCCGGTGACCTCGTCGGAGCTCCGACGACCATAAACAATACTTTGTTTGATCTCTCCAATGACCACAACCACAATCCCTCTGGCCTCCAACGACCTCCACCACGACCTCACTTGATTAATTTCTTCACAACCAAGCTACAAACATCCAGATTGGAGGCAACACCACTGCATCTCTATCACCTCTATCATAAAAATTTGATAAATTTCTCAAAAAAAAATTGAGACATTTCTCGAACTTTTTTTGAGAAATTTATCAAACTTTTTTATGCAAAAATTTTCAAGTCTTGACCAAAAAAAAAACTAAAAGGCAGAGAGAGAGAGAGAGAGAGAGAGAGAGAGGGGGGGGGGAGTGCAAAAGAAGAACCACGATCTCACCTGATTAATCTCTTCACAATCAAGCTACAAACATCCAGATTGGAGGCAACACCACTGCATATCTATCACCTCTATCACAAAAATTTGATAAATTTCTCAAAAAAAAAATTTCAGACATTTCTCGAACTTTTTTTGAGAAATTTATCAAACTTTTTTATGCTAAAATTTTCAAGTCTTGACCAGAAAAAAAACTAAAAGGCAGAGAGAGAGAGAGAGAGAGAGAGAGAGAGAGAGAGGGAGGGGGGGAGTGCAGAAGAAGAACCACGACCTCACCTGATTAATCTCTTCACAACCAAGCAACAAACATCCAGATTGGGGGCAACACCAAAGCATCTCCGTTACCTCTGTAAAAAAAAATTGATAAATTTCTCAAACTATTTTTGAGAAATCTATCAATGAGAAATTTATTAGACTTTTTTGTGTTAAAATTTCTCAAGACTGGTCTTGAAAAAAAAACTAAGAGAGAGAGAGAGAGAGAGAGAGAGAGAGAGAAGTGAAGAAGAAGAGGAAGAAGAAGAAGGAGGCATAGCGAAGGTTGAATCTAGATCTAGATCTCAAATCTCGTGGTGGTGGTCGTGATGGTGATGGCGATGACGATCATCGGCGATGGTGGTGGTGGAGACGTCAATGCGATGGTAGTGATGGCGATCCACGATGATGGTTGTGGTAGAGACGTTAATGGCGATGGTAGTGATGGCGATCCACGATGATGGTTGTGGTAGAGACGTCAATGGCGATGGTAGTGATGGCGATCCATATAACACCCATCTTTGTGTTGTTGCATTTCAGTACATTGTCATGCATGATAATGTGATATGTTGTGCATTTTGGCACATGTGTGAGTGAGTTTTGACTCACTAGTTGATTTGGATATCTATGTAAGAGAACCCATTGAGACTGTGTTGAATGAGTATTTGGATGTTGTGAAGTCTCTCCGAGTAAGAGACGTTCATGGTGGAATATCTTATATGTTTATCTAAAAATAAATGTTTACATGTGTAAACCACAAATCCTTTTATATGAGTTTATAAAAGGATTGGAAAGTCTGTTTGGTTTATATGAGTTTATGTGTAAGAGCCTTACACACCACAAAATCAAAGTTTATTGGAAAGTCTAAACCACAAATCCTTTTATATGCTTTTTAAATCCAAGGCTCTTACTTAGATCCAAATCAATGAAAAGAAGAAAGGATTCAATCACAATTCTTGGTGGTGTGTAATGAAATGAGGTAAGAAGAAAGGTTTTGAAAATGTGTAAAAGATCCTAGATCTATGAATTGTGATTAATCTTGCCTAATTCTATCTAGGATTTAGAAGGTTACCTCTATAACCTCGGAGATTTCCTTTTGTTTTGATGAAGATCTTCCAAAGTTCTTTAAGTTCCTCTTCTTCTTCTTCAAAACTCTTCTTGGTTTCTTCAAAGTTCTCTTGATTTTCTTCAAAATTTCTCTTAATTACTCTTGAATCTCTCTATTTTTTTCTATATATTTATGAGATGTGAGGAGAGGATCCTTGTAATGGAGGTGAAGGCCTCCTTATATAGACCAAAATCTGAGGGTTAATTGGGTAATTTCGGAAAAACCCATGTGCAAGAACATTCCATACGTATTTGAGAAAAATAGGCTGTTACAGCGAGTGACACTCACTGAGTTGTCACTGAGTGCCGTTCCGGCACTTAGAGAGTGCCGCTGCGGCAGTCACTGAGTGTCGGCGCGGCACTCAGCGAGTGCCGCCGCCTATGCCTCGTGCCGCAGGAAACATTATTATCCCTTTTTGTTTATTTTTCAAAAGTAATATATTTTAAGCATATACTTTTTATATTTATATACTAATATATGTTAATATCATACTATATTTTCTTTTCTTTTTTCTTTTCCCCTTTTTTATTTTTCAAAGTTTTTTTCTTCTCTTTATTTTCTTTTCAAAATTCTAATATCTAATTAATTTTGAAATCGACTTTCAGACTGTTCCTTTCTCATACGTATTCATATTCGGGTTTCTTCTAATTACCTGATTTCTCTCTTTCCCTCAATTTGAAAATTTTGAAGAATCTTCTGAAGAACTTGAATTGTTTGGAAAATCTTCGAATTTTTCCAGCCATTGTCGTCATTGGTATTTAGAGGTAACCATCCCCTGAATTCAACGATCGGTCAAATTGGGGTGTCTACAGTTTGCCCCTCTTCGGCAGAGCTTGTGAAGCAACGCGTATCACAAGTGAATGTCGAAGCCTGTGTGAAGACAAGCCTTTGACCGAACTGTCGAATTCAAGTAAAAACAAAGTGCGTTGCAAAAATAGGACGCCTTGATGGTCGGTGCTAGTCGTGCTCAATGGTGAGCTGCCTACGTATCCCAACGAAAATTAAACCAGAACGTAGTTCGGCCAAGGGACCACACACAAGCATGCTTAGTTATGAGGATGAATGCACCTATCCTATCGTGAAGCACGTGCTCAAGTAACCCCATGCTCCATGCTCTCAGGTGTGATGATTTAGAATCATACCGTTCTCTTTAGTAGCAAAATGCATTCTATGCCTTAAATTTCCTATTCTGATGTCGTACTATTCCGGGAAAGCCATGACCGACACAAACGCGCTTATTGTGTTTAATTCTCTGACATTCTTTAAGAGTCACTTAATCGACTAGGATGCGCTTCGCGCCTTATACTCCAGTGTCGAGTCAGGTAGCACGTTGAAAGACAGAGATGCGCTTTGCGCCTTATACTCCAATGTCTTTTAAGAATCATCTGATCGACTGAGATGCGCTTCATGCCTTATACTCTGGTGTCGAGTCATGAAACACGCTGAAAGACTGAGGTACGCCTCGCGCCTTATACTCTAATGTTTTCCAAGAATTATCTGATCGACTGAGATGCGCTTCGCGCCTTATACTCCGGCGTCGAGTCAGGAAACACGCTGAAAGACTGAGGTGCGCCTTGCGCCGTACACTCGAATGTCTTCTAAGAATCATTTGATCGACTGAGATGCGCTTCATGCTTTATACTCCGGTGTCGAATTAGGAAACACGCTGAAAGACTGAGATGCGCCTCGTGCCTTATACTCCAATGTCTTCCAAGAATCATCTGATTGACTGAGAGACGCCTCGCGCCTTTTACTCCGGTGTCGAATCAAGAAACACGCTGAAAGACTGAGATGCGCCTCGTGCCTTATACTCCAATGTCTTCCAAGAATCATTTGATCGACTGAGATGCGCCTTGCGCCTTATACTCCAGTGTCGAATCAAGAACCACGTTGATTGAAAGACTAAGATGCACTTTGCGAATTATACTCCGGTGTCTTTCATGAATCATTTGATCGACTGAGATGCACTTTGCGCCTTATACTCCGGTGACTTTCAAGAATCATCTGATCGACTGAGATGCACTTCGCACCTTATACTCCGATGTCGAATCAGGAACCACACTGATTGAAAGACTGAGATGCGCTTCGCGCCTTATACTCCGGTGTCTTTCAAGAATCATCTGATCGATTGAGATGCGCTTTGCGCCTTATACTCCAATGTCGAATCAAGAACCACTGAGATGCGCTTTGCGCCTTATACTCCAATGTCAATGCACGTTCGCTCTCAGTATTCGCAGCACTTCGGCCCCGTCGGATATGTTTGCTCATCAGTATCCGTAGCACTTCGGCCCCATCGGATATGTTTGCTTATCAATCCGCAGTACTTCGACCCCGTCGGATATATTTGCTCATCAGTATCTGCAACACTTCGGCCTTGTCGGATATGTTTGCTCATCAGTATCTGTAGCACTTCGGCTGGGTCGGATATGTTTGCTCATCAGTATCCCTAGTATTTTGGCCCCGTCGGATATGATTGCTCATTTCAATCTTCAAAATTGAGAGTCAGTCATACTTAATTCAATTCAATTTTCAAAATTAGGAGTCAATCAGACTTGAAACAATTCTTCTCTTCAAAATTGGGAGCCAATCATACTCGAGTCAATTTTTTTTTTCCAAAATCGGAGTCATTCAGACTCGAATCAATTCATCTTTTCAAAATTGGGAGTCAATCAAACTCAAATCAATTCATTCCTCTAAAATTAGGAGCCAATCAGACTCAAATCAACTTAGACTCCTAAAATCAACCAAACTCAATTCAATTCATTCTTCTAAAATCATGAGCCAAACAGACTCGATTTAATTTGATTCTCAGAATTAGGAGTCATTCAAACTCGAATCAGTTCATCTTTTCAAAATTGGAGTCTTTCGGACTCGGAGTCAATTAAAATTTTCAAAATTGGGAGTCAATTGGACTCAATTCGATCAATTCATTTTAGTTTAATTTCTAAAATTAGAGTCAGTTAGACTCAAAGAATTTCTTATTTCCAAATCATGAGTCAATCAGACTCAAACGAATTTCTATCTCCAAATAGGGAGTCAATTTGACTCAAAACAATTTTCTATTTCAAAAGGGGAATCGCATTGACTTAAAGAATTCACATTTTACAAAAAGGGAGTCTTGTGATCTTGAAAATTCACATTTTCCAAATACGGAGTCACATGGACTCCAAAAATTCATTTATTATAAACACGAAGTCACGCGGACTCAAAATTCATATTTTACAAACACGGAGTCACATGGATTCAAAAAAAAAAATTTATTTTTTACAAACACGGAGTCACACGGACACATAACATTCCTATTTTACAAACACAGAGTCACGCGGACTGAAGAACTCAATATTTTACACTCACGGAGTCACGCGGACTGAAGAACTCAATATTTTACACTCACAGAATCACGCGGACTCAAAATTCATATTCTACAAACACGGAGTCACGCGGACTCAAAATTCATATTTTACAAACACAGAGTCACATGGACTCAAAAAAAATTCATTTTTTACAAACATAGAGTCACATGGACTCAAAAAAAATTCATTTTTTACAAACACGGAATCGCGTGGACTCAAAAAAATTCATTTTTTTACAAACACAAAGTCACGCGGACTCAAAACATTCCTATTTACAAACACGGAGTCACACGGACTCAAGAACTCAATATTTTACACTCATGGAGTCACGCGAACTGAAGAACTCAAAATTTTACACTCACGGAATCACGTGGACTCAAAATTCATATTCTACAAAAAAAATGAGTCATGCAAACTCAAAATTCATATTATACAAACACGGAGTCATACGGACTCAAAATTCATACTTTACATCATGCAGACTAAAAACATTCTTTCATCTAATCGGAGTCACGTGAACTCACAACTTATATTTCAGATAAACGTAGCCACGCAGACTAAAAAATTCATATTTTACACAAACGGAGTCATGCGGACTCAAAACGTTCTTATTTTACAAACACGGAGTCACGCAGACTCAGGAACTCAATATTTTACACTCACCGAGTCATGCAGACTCAAAATTCATATTTTACAAACATGGAGTCATGCAGACTCAAAATTTCATTTCTTTATTCAAACAAAGTCACACAGGTTCAACAAATTCATATTTTATATAAACAGAGTCACACGGACTTAATAAATTCAAATTTTATACAAATATAGTCACACAGACTTACTAAATTCAAATTTTACATAAATGGAGTCATATAGACTCAGCAAACTTCACTTTTTACACATACGGAGTCATACGGACTCAACAAATTTGTTTTTTCATACAAGTAGAGTCATACAGACTCAATAAATTCATTTTTTTATACAAATGGAGTCATACAAACTCAACAAATTCACTTTTTGTATAAATGGAGTCACACAAACTCCAAGAGTTGGTTTTACAAAGATGGGGAGTTCTCAGAGTCAGAGAAAATTTTTATCAAAGGGAGCCATCCGAGCTCAAAGAATCGATTTTCTTACAAAATGGAGCCAGTTGTGCTCAAAGAATTGGATTTTTTACAAGATGGATCCATTTGGGCTTAAAGAATTTGATCTTAAAAAAAATGGAGATGAATCGCCTTACAAGAATCTGATTTTCAAAATTGAAGTCAATTCGACTCAAAAGAATTTCGAATTTTTGCAAAATCGGAGTCATGAAGACTCAAAGAATCAAAGAAGCCAAATAAGGCTCAAGTACTTGATTGACTAAGAAGATGATGATGATGTTGCTAATGATTTGTGCTGGATTGACGAGGGGCTTTGACACTGAAATGAGCTCGTTTGGATGAGCTTGTCACGAGTATGGATTTGCCACAGAAGTGGGCTCATGAGGTGTGTTTGCCACAAAGTGGGCTTATGTAAATGAACTTGCTATGAGCGTTGGCTTGGCTAAAAGAGTGCCATCGAGGTGGGCTTACATGGATGAGGTTGCCATATAAATGGGCTTATAACGAGAGTTGCCTCGAAAGCAGGCTTTCGATGAAGGAGTGCCATGTGAATGGGCTTATGATGGGGTTGCCACGAAAGTGGGCTTATGATAGTGGTCACCATAAAGTGGGCTTTAGATGAGAGGGTGCCATATGAATGGGCTTATGATGGGGTTGCCACGAAAGTGAGCTTATGATGGTGGTCACCACAAAAGTGGGGTTTTGATGAGAATGTGCCATATGAATGAGCTTTCGAAGATAATTACCATGAAAGTGGACTTTGTAGAAAATGATTTCCTACATCTGCGGACCCTTGATTTTTTTTTTTTTTTAAAGAGGAAAGCCACCTATGCCCCTAGTCTTGGACCCTTCATATTTCCACTTTAGCATTGGGTTGTGATAGTGTTTAAAACTCCTGTTCGCATTGCCCTTGGGATGCTCATGAATACTTTCCAAACCTTTATTCATCATCTTAAACCCATACATTTGAGACCATTATTGACTCATCAAAGGAGGACAAACTTGATAAATCATTTACACAAGACGACTGACTCAAACTCTGTATTATTATGAATCAATGTGCTTTCTTCGTGAAAAATCTATCATCTCATGTTTCATTTATTCATCATCTTACAATGGTAGTACTTCACTGACAAATCTAAACTTTGAAGATTCTACCTTTTCGAGTTAGCTGATTCTTTGCCTATCTAGAGTGTGCTTCAAATTAGTGCTTTAGCTTAAAGAAAAAAAGACATTCTATTTCAATCCATTCAAAACAAACCCGATTACTTAAGAACTTGTCTCTAACATAGAAGGGTTTTGGCAAATGAAGTTTGCCCCTAGCTTCTGGGATTAAATGAGGTGTTCAGCAATGAAGTTTGCCCCTAGTTTGGCAATATATATGTGGCTTCAGGCAAACTTACGTAAGTTTGCCCCTAGTCTGAAGGAAGGAAACCAAAGGCATAAAAGGTGATGCTTATGGTTTAGGGATGATTATGGACCGAGAACCTTGGGAGGTTCGCTTACTTTTCTCGAATGGGAATCAGGCCCAAAGTAGTTCGGCTAAGGCTTGAAAGAAAGTGCCAGATCATAGCAAGGGTGGCGACCGAACCAGGTAGGCTACCTACGTATCCCCAAGTGGGAATCAGGTCAAAACGTAGTTCATCAACTCTAGAGGTCTTGAAAGAAGGCTTCAAGAATTTGTGGGCTTTTCGAGAGATCTAGGTCTAGGGATTATGAAATGAGAGGGGAAGGAGCCCAGCGGACTAAAACACCCCCTCTCATCCTATCTCGTGATAGGCCTTTACTCAGCATCCTTTTAATCGAATTAATAATCTAGTCATGCCCTTAACTAATACATATAGATATAAATATATACATTACAAAAGCATGTCTAAAAGGGTGTAAGATTGCTAACAATAAAATAGCATTTAAAACCATGTAATTTAAATAGCAAGCAACATGATATGCAAATAGGGAACGAGGGAACGTACCAGGGATCCAGCTACGATATGGGAAACATGCAATGCATACAAAAAGAAATCGTAAGAAACGGTATCTAATCACATATACACATAAATCAAGACCTAATCTATTGTGTCGCACATGGAGTCAAAAATCAATTAAAATCAAAGAATAAAATGAACTAGAGAGGGGTTGAGAAATTGATCTCAATAGTGCTACAAAACAAAGGGTTAGTCCACATGCTTTGTGTTATTGCATTTCATTACATTGTCATGTATGATAATGTGATGTGTTGTGCATTTTGGCACATGTATAAGTGAGTTTTGACTCATGAGTCGATTTGGTTATATGTGTAAGAGAACCCATTGAGACTGTGTTGAATGAGTATTTGGATGTTGTGAAGTCTCTCCGAGTATGAGACGTTCCTGGTGGAATACCTTAAAATGTTTATCTGAAAATAAATGTTTACCTGTGTATTTCACTATCTGTATTATTTTCTGGTTTAGAATATATTTCTGTTGTTAATTTTAGCATCCTGGTGAGGATGAATTAACATGCTATTAATTTGGTAGGCTAATTAACAACTTCGGAAAAGTCATGTAGAAATTTGCATTTTAGCAACCAAATGGAACTTGGTCGGAAACTTTTATAATTTTGAGGTTTCACTTGTGAAGCTATGAATTAGCTGTGTAGAAAGATTCAAAGATTGACTATGAGTTTTGAAAACTCGTGGGGAGGTAAACAGAATTTTTGAAAGTGTTGCCTATATATAGATAGAGATGATCTTGATATTTTTTTTTTATAAGTTTTAACCTAAAACTCAAAAGGAGGCCAAAAGGGGGATGTAGTTGCTTAGAGCTTCAAAGCGCAAAACGATGGACTTCTGCCCGTTTATTTTCTCCTAGATTTCATATTCGAACTCCTTGAGATAAGGGCTTCGTTTTGATATACGTTAGGCCTTGTTTGGATAAGTTTTCTGAAAAGTCTTTTTCTAGAATATTTCATAAAAGTTGATAATTGGAATTCTGATCGATATGAATTGTACTAGACGGACTTCTGCACATTCTTTGTACTTGGGTTCTCTTTGGATTGAATTATAGGAGCGTTTTTCGGAGTTGAGTGATTCAACTATGTTTTTGGAATGAGTTCTTGATATGTATTCATGTTTGATATGAAAAGCATGTGTTAGTTTATACATATATATTGTGTAGTCCATATTGGGCGATTATATTGATAAGTAGGCCCAATAGCACGGTTAAATGTTTTGATTACCGAGAGCATGGTGATATGTAAATTGAGCATGTTGAGTTGTTATTTGGGTCAAAAGAGCACGTGGTTATCAAGCCATCTTGTGGAGCCGATATAGGTATTAAAGTCTCACGATTGAAGAAAAGAATTATGGGTCTTACCTTTTCGCATGGACTTATTAGCGAGGAGTCGCGGATTAGGAGTATGGAACGTACACATGAGTCTCCAAAGACTAGTATGAAATGTAGAGATGTGAATGCGAGCATGTTTATCATTCATGTACATTGTTGTTTTATTCACTAAGCGTTAGCTTAAACAAATTGAATGTGTGTGGTTATTCAAATAACCATTTCATGTGTAAATGCTGGCGAGGAATTGCAAAAGTGAGTACGTGGGTTTGGGAGTTCACTTAGGAGGCGACTTATCATGCCTATCTCGTAGTTTTGTAATAGACTTGTTGTAATAAGAATTTTATGACTTTTGGCTATGTTTAATATAGATTTGTAGAACGGATTCTTAATATTGTAATAGATAGGAATCTTTTGTATTTACACTTTAGTAATGTTTTAATCCAGTGGGAATTGTTTTGGTTTGAGTTTGGAGTGTGTGTTTGGACCTTGGTTGATTTCAGAAAACTTTTAAACTTGGAAATTCTGTAGAAGGGGGCTGCTGCTGTAAAATAGTCGACTGGACCGAAGTCACAGTCGACTGGACCCCTGTTTTAAAAGACTTTTCTCCTTTGTTTTTAGGACTTCAATCGATTGGTCCCTAAGACACAGTCGACTGGTTTCTGCATGAAAATTGGACATTTTGTTAGGATGGGTTCAATCCACCGGACGAGCCCAGTCGACTGAAAAATTGAGCCATCAGTCGTCCGGACCTAGGGTTACTCAACTGAGGGTGGCTGTTTGGGAATTTCTTGTTCTATGTAACTCCAAGTTAGTCGACTGGAGCCCCGACCCAGCCGACTAGACTACTTGTTTTAAAAACGATTTGTTTTGTTTTCCGCTACGTGTTCTTAAAACTAATTTTTGGGAACGTTAATGAGTTAGTTAGTCTCGATGGCGTACCACGGGCTCCGATTATGCTATTGTGGGACCGGGCTATGACAATTCACGACGATGGTTGTGGTGGAGACGCGATAGCAATAATGGTGGTGGTAGTGGCAACGACGGTGATGGTGATGGTAGCGATCAACGACTATGGTGGTGCTGGCCGGCGATCATCGCCGATAGGGCTGATCCCAAGTATTTGGAGGCCCGGGACGAACTACTAAAAGGGAGGCCCTTATACTAGGAGGCAATTTTTTTGGGGTTTACTTATACACAATTGGCAATTTTTTTTAGGGTTTACTTATATATAATTGGCGATTTTTGGGGGGTCTACTTATAATATGAGTCTATTTGTGAAACTTAAACATTGTATGGTATCTTTCAAAATTCTAGAGGGGCCTATTTCTAAAATTCAAAAAATTCTTACACTAAAAGTGTAATTTTCAAAATGCTAGGACTTTTGCTTTTGAGTTTCATATACATGTATATCAATATACATGTAGTTGATGACACAAAATTGGACCTTGGGGAGGCCTAAATGTAAAATACTATAAATCTCAAGGTAAAAATGTAATTATAAAAGTTTCATGGGGGCCCTCAAAATTTTGTGAACTTCGATGGCCCGGGACGGTTGCCTCTTTTTCCTCCCCTTTGGACCGGCCATGATCGCCGATTGCGATGGCAATGGCAATGGCTATCGTCTCTGATCGTATTTTCTCTCTCTCTCTCTCTCTCTCTCTCTCTCTCTCTCTCTCTCTCTATAACTGGAAATGAATGAAAGGGGTATATTGGTCAGAACTAGAAGTAATTGAGTTTATCCCCAACAACTTCTACCAAACATATCCTTGTCCCCAAATATTTTTCCCTTGTGTCTTATAACCAAAAAAATTTCCTAATTTGGTATTTAATACCAAATTTCTAAATAAAAAACATGTTGGAACTTATCACCGAAAAAATCTATTTTTTTTTTTTGGGTCCTTTAGATTTCAGTCCTATATTGTATCCGTATCTAGAAATTGATCCATTCTATAAGTCAACTTAAAAATTAGTCCCTCGCTTATTTTTAGGACCAAAATACCCCTACTCCCATAATCAGATTTTGAAATTCAAAACCCAAATTTGTTATATATATATATATAGAATTAGAAAGAATTATTAGAAAAAATTTAATAAATACCCCAACTCCCATAAATCAAGGTTTTTAAATTCAAAACCCTGATTTGTTAGACATATATATATATATATATATATATAGAGAGAGAGAGAGAGAGAGAGAGAGAATTAACAAAGAAATTTCATTTATTATAGTGAGAAATTCTCACTGAATAAAACAAATTTCTCACCTTTTTTTTAATCTATTACAGTGAGGAATTTCTCACATTTTTTTCTAACCAAATTAAAACAAATTTCTCACCTTCAAAACTCAAAAGTAAAAATCCACAACTTGTGAGAAATTTCTTATATTGTCGAAAATTCACACACAAACTGTCTAAACACTAAAATACAGCAACAATATACATGGATTTGGTGAGAAATTTCTCACCTTCTTTCTTCTTCTATGCCTACTACACCTTCAGATTTCTTCTCAATAGTCAGAGTCTCAATAACATCATTAATTGACAACAACAGAGACTATTTCTGCATCTCACTCACAAAGAGAAAATGACCAGAAATGCCATAAAAACTTGAATGAAAAATAGGGAAAGAGAAGGGCATTTTAGGCAAGTGGCAACAAAAAATTCATTACTTCCCAGAGCCTCTGTTCAACAATTCTCCGTACCTCAGAATGGAATCGAGTCTCTGCATCTTCAATTACTGCTTAAACCTATTTATAAAATCTTCAGCTTTTGCATCTACCTCTTCATCCTCCCATAACGACGATGTTTTTCTCCCCTTCCCATTCCTCTCCCGCACCGTCGTCGGCCGCCGCTAATCAACATCCTCAAATTTGGCAGTCACAAACTTCTTGCTAGTCGACTTCTTCATCTTCGCCGAAATACCCACCAGAGCGTCGCCGGAGCCGGCAGACTTGCTTCTAGTCATATGATGCTGGTACTCTTCGCTCTAATAATGATCAATACTTTGGTTTTGGTTTGGGATTTGATCGGTTAGCATTGGGTCTACGAATTGGGCCTCGGGCTATAGTGGGTATGATTTGTAGAGAGAGAAATTGATGGATTTGACTCTGTCTAGGAGAGATGGAGCTCTGAAGAGTTGGGGTGTATTGTCATCAGTACTGTGTTGTTGTTGTTGTTGTTGGTGTTTGTTATGCGATTTGAGGTTTGAGGTGATGAAAATTATGCCGATCATGAGGTTTAATGCGCAGAGAGAATCGTGACAGAGGCACAGTGAGATAATGAGAGAGAGAGAGAGAGAGAGAGAGAGAGAGAGAGATTGAGATAATGAGAGAGAGAAACAGATCTTTATTTGCTTGGGTTTCAAATTGAAGTCCCTGATTTTAAGTTGATTGTATATATACAGATATGTATATATTTAACAAAGGGTAAGTTTCTCCATAAAAAATATAGCTATCTAGGGAAAAGGACTAATTTCTAGTATATCTTATTGATTGAGGATGAATTTAAGAGATAAAAAAAATCAAATACACTAAATTTTCCATTGACCCATTATGTGGGACTATATCTTATATTTCTATTTATTTTTTATGGTATAAGTTTTTGACTAAAATTCCCAAATTAAATAAGAATCAAAGTTGTGGATTGAATAGGACTTGGTGGTACATTTTATTTATTACATGCAAGTGGTTACTATGAGCATGTTTGTCTATGCTTTTGCTTATGCGATTTTGATCATGATTTGTAGGTGATTTGTAGAACTATTTAAAAATAGATATGCTTATTATGGTTTGAGTGTTTGATAGATATGTTGTGGAATTGATTAAAATATAGTTAATCTTGAAAAGCAACTGTCACACCCCGGAAACCGAAGCGCGAGGAAAGAGGAAAGATAGAGAGGAAAGAAGTAAAATTCAATCACAAATGCGGAACCGACATTGGGATCCCACGGGGATTCCTACAAATATGACTTACTAACATATAAGCCAAAATGGACTTACATGTTAACAAGTCCAACAAAGATGAAAACATTTGAAAACTTACTTAAAAGATTATCTGAACAAGTACTAGTTCAAGGAGAAAGGGAAAATACAATAGATTTGATAAAAGGTCATTTTTAGATAGTTACTGAATTTTAAAACACCTGTAAGTAAATATATCTTTGAAATTTTCACATTCTGTCCGCATTAGTCTATGTAAAATTCGATTCTGCACAACTTTAGTCTAATAACATTTTTCCAATTCTGCACCATTTGGGCAGAAAATAAAGAAAACAGTAGCGGTTTTTCTATGACAGAAATTTTTGACAGCATTTTTACAACTTGTAGAAATGTTCCCAATTATGCTAAATCCTCAAATTTAAACCTCAATATATGACTAAACAAGTCCTAAATGAAATATAACACATGTCTAGACCAAACGGAACTTCATACACTCGAAATTTATTAAAAACGAGAAGTGAAAGGGATAAAGAGAGGAAAAAGGAGAGAGGGAGAGATTGGGAAAGAGATATAGGGAGAGATAGAGAGAGATATATAAGGGATGTATTCTAAACACACACACACATGTGTATTTTCACATTCGGAAACATTCTAAGAAAAAAAATAATTCCAACATAAGCAAAAGAAAAGAAAGTTTGAGAAATGGAAAGAGATCAAAGAGAGGGAGAAAGAGAAAGAGAATGGGAGAGAGATATAGGGAGAGATAGGGAGAAAGTGTTCTAAAAGCTTTTAAACCTTCCAAATTGATATAGGCAAGTCTAAAATATTATAATACACGTGTACAAACTATCCGGAACATCCAACGATTACAACATACAAACACGAGGCAACGAAAGAGATTTCACAAAAAAAAAAAGAGGAAGAGGGATTTGAAAACATTTGGGATATTTGAAGACGTCAACTCTTTAAAACAATTGAAGTTTCCTCCGATATGGATTGAAACACATAATGAGTTAAGCTAAAACAAATCCAACAAAATTTCACAACATCCTCAAACATACCACATATTTAGCTAAAGTGAACCTGGCAAGGGTTCAAACAAAAGAGATCTAACGACTTTGAGACTTAATTATACGATTCAAAAATCCTTCAACAAGTTTAACAATAATGATAGTAAAACAAGGACTAACACGTGACCAACGACTCTCAAAGAAGCTAACTCATTGAAGCTTAACAAAGTAAGCACTTAAACTCAAGAAGTTTTAATAAAAACTTAAAAACAACAAATTTCAAAGTATAAGATTTTTACAAACTTTATGATGTCAAAATGAACGTAGAGAGTTGTACAATTTCTCAAACAATCATAAGTCCTCAAAGTAGAACCAAAGGATTTCAAAGCAACAACACCGGGGTCACTCGTGCCCTTATCGACATCACCTGCAAAATGGTTGGTAGCGTAGTACTTTAGCACGACGGCTAAGTAGACAGTGTTGTAACAAGTCTATATGCTATCCATGATTAAAATGAAATGAGGTGCAATGAATCGCCACCACGGCTACAATGAAATGTTTAAAGCCGCAAGGCTATGCGTGACAAATGCACATCTCTCTCATTACCGGACCATGAGCCACCCACGCATGGAGTGTAGCATACCAACTTCCGGGAGCTACCCGAATATAGTTTGGAGTTTGAATGTTTCTAAGGGTCATTCTCCCTGTCTCACATCACAACCCACGTCAGGATTTCTTAAACCAAAATTCCCACACATGGGGTTTTTCTCTCTTTTTCAAATAAAATCTTTATGTCGTGATATTTGAATGTTTGCCGATTTGGCCTCAATGCATGAATTGTTTAAAATGACAACATAGATGCTCCAACAAAATAATGAACACAATAATTCTTGCATGTTGAACATGTATTAAAGACATCAAGAGTTAAATTAAAATTCATAATATAGCACTCCTAACAAAGATTTCTATACTAACGTCCTAGCATGCTTTTACACATAAAGGGAGCATCTTAGGCACGTCTAGCATCACATAATCAATTATAGAACAACCAAAACATGTAAATTCACAATTAGGCATATAACCCTAAATTTACAATTTTGGGAAAAACCTAATGCATGCATCTAAATTATTCTCATAACTTCATTTTAATTACATTTAACACCCCAAACTTTCAACTAGTACAACCAAGGCATATAATTTCACAATTAGGCATACAATAATCCCAACATGCAAGTCTATCATCACATAGAGCAATTAACACACAAGAATCACATCTAGGCAAAAAGCCCTAATTTTTCAATTTGGGGAAAACCTAGCGTATATATATATATATATATCTACGTTTTCTCCTAAACATATGAATGAACTCATATACATTTTAGGTGTGCATAACATGTAGAAATGGTACAATAGAATCTACCTCACAAATCTTTAAATTCCAACAATGGAAAAAAATTCAAGAGAGTTAAGTAAATCCCAAAAGCTTCCAATGCTTGTGCTAGGATCTTGAAGGATGCTTCAAGAAGGCCACTCTCAGCAAGAACAATTCATAGTTAGGATAGAAAAGCTTAAACTAGCAAATCCTAGAAATTGTAATTAGGAAGCTAGAAAACTTACCTACACTAGAAACTCCAAGGAAATGGTTAGGATTGTTAAGGCATGCTCTAAACACTCCAAGGAAGCTATAAAAGAGAAGAGAAGTTCAATACAACTCAAAAATTTGAAAACTAATGAAACCCTAGAAATTGGGGGTTTCCAAAATACTTACCCAAGAGATGATTTCCTACTCTAGGAAGGTTAGAGGTGCTAGAGGATGTTGTTCTTGACCACCTCTTCAAATCTTGTAGAAAGAGATGGGGTAAAAGTAGAGATTTTTGGGTTTCTTTGGCTCTTGAACTTGAAGGAGGAAAAGAAGAGATGAAGAATGAGAGAAAAGGAAGAAGTAACGTGAATGACTCCCAAATGGGAGCATTCGGCCGACCATATGGGTTTGGTGTGGGTCCCGCTTTGCTAGTTTACTCAAAATGAAATGTTTGGTATCCCAATGGACAGTCTGACCCAATGGTGTGAACCCAAAATTAAGTAAATACACCCACATTAACAGAAAATTTTAAAGCACCTGAAAAGAAAAATAAATAATAGAGTCATGCTCTATAAATTTAAATACAGTCAAATAAATTTAGAGTCCACAATAGAAAAGGTAAAATTACCCAATTACCCTTTAATAAAATTTTGAATTATTACAGCAACCTCCATGTGCTTAGTGTCCAATTGCATTTTTGACAAGATGTGCTTATTTTTTGCTAAAACAAACAGATCAAAGAGCAAATTGGGCCACCAAACTGCTTAAAATGGACAAATAAGCAATAACAAATAGCCACTATATATGTCTCTGCCATCCATGATGGCTGTGATTTGAAAGAATGAGAAATTACTTAGTGAGCCCCTTAGACTGAGTCATCATGTTGATGTAATGTAACATCCCAATTATACGAGGCATTAAGACCACTAAAGTTAAGTCGCAATGACAAGTGGTTGTTGATTTTGAGCAAGTCATGGTTCCGCCTGTTTCCAGGGGCCACATCCTTCCTCACTTGTCTTGTCCTCTTAATCTTAGTAGTCACCTGGCTCCGTGTGATTCGAACATTACACCATATTAACGTAATAATGTGGTGTGATAGGCTCACTGAATAACTTCTCAAAGACAATGGAGATGAATTTAGCTACGGGCTCCCTACAGTGTGTGTGTGTGTGTGTGTGTGTGTGTGAGAGAGAGAGAGAGAGAGAGAGAGAGAGAGAGAGAGATAGAAGCATCTTATTCTATTATGTCACTTCGCTCGCACTATAGAAAATTTGCTACTCCGCCTGGGATTTTTGGGCTTTCAACCAATGTAGTAATTTGACAATCTCATTTCAAGTAGGCTTGTGCTAATGCCAAAGTAGAAAGTGCTAATGCCAAAGTAGAAATTGTCGCTAAAAGTTTTAGCGACAGTTACCTAAGTGTCGCTAAAACTTTTTACTTTGGCATTAACACTTTCTGTTTTGGCATTAGCATCACCCTTTCAGGTATAGTAATTTTGATCAATTTTATCAAAGATAACAAAACATTAGTTGATGCCCCATGATAGCTAAAGACAAAAAGAATAAGTACAAGTTACATACGAGGGTAAATTAAGGGAATTACTAAATTCACCATTTTTTCAGTTAAATCTATCATTTTTACTCACAAATTTTTTTTTTATCTTTTTACACTACAGGGTGGTGAATTTACCAGAAAATGTGATGGATTTAGCATCCCTTAAATTAATTGTTAGGTAAAGATTTGGGTACACTTTTTTTTTTGTCCTTTTGGTCTACGTGTACAAGTGGATCTGTGTGACATGGAGAAGTGCTAGGCACACATCCCAAACCACACCCCAAACCACACCCTATGCTTTAAATGCATGTACTCTGTGCTGTTTGAATTTTTCACATTTTTCTGTACACCACTTACACAGCGCAGGGTACATGCATTTAAAGCAAAAGTGTGATTTGAGGTGTGGTTTAGAATGTGTATCTAGCATTATTGGTGTCACAGAATTATACTATTTCTACCCCCCAAAAAATAAATATATCGGGTTGGGGCCTCGATCCCTCGTATAAGCTTCTGCTCCCACTGAACTACACTTCTGGGTCAGTCCTTGCACATGGGGTTATTTTGGGCTGAAAATAATGTGATATTTCTATTGTGCCCTTGCTTATTTTGTAATTGGGTGGATTCTACACAATTTTCAAACTATAGGGCGTAAATTGCCAAATTGAAACTATAGGGACCAAACTGTCACAACCCTTAAACTATAGGGGTATAATTTGCAATTTACCCAACAAAAAATTATAAGACAGACAAATTTACTACCTTAGATTGGAGTAGCAAATTTGACTTTGACGTGCCAAAATACTCTTTTACCACCTCGCATTTGCTACTTGGGCAGGAGACCATTTTAGGAAAAATTGGTGAAAATGTCATTAAGAAGAGCGTTATTGGGACTAAGGACAACATAAAAAAACACATTGGGGATAAGTCATCCCAATATCCATAGACCAAAATACCCTCATCTTCAACCCTAACCAAACCCTAGCCACCATTACCACTACTCCACACCACCTCCGACCAACACCCTTGCCACCTCCAGCCACCATCCTTGCCATCTCCGGCGATAGCACCCCTGCCACCTCCAACCACCACCACCTCTTGACCACCACAATGATTGACTCTCTTAATTCCCTCTCTCTCTCTCTCTATATATATATATATAAGTATATACATATATATTCATAGCACATATCGATATATCATATATACATACACCATTGTGTTTTCAAAACAACACAACAAGACTATACTTTCAATTTCACCAGTTGTTACTCAATGCAATAGGCATGTTTTTTCTACTGTCAATAATAGTCAGCTCATTTCAGATTGTGGTGTCCATTCCTCTTATGATTCGGAGTAAATTTGTGTTACGGAAGAAGAACATGCTACTAAGTGAAATCAGAAATCCTAAGTCAAATTTGACTTAGGATTTCAAACACTATAAGCAAAATTTCACTTAGGATATATAATTTTGCTTCTCACAAAAACACCTATGAACCAATAGCAATCAAAAGGAGAGAGAGAACCTACCACCTAAGGCCACCACCCTCGCCATCTCCGGCGACCATCGCCTCGTTATCTCTTGACCACCATAATGCTTGACTCTCTTAATTCTCTCTCTCTCTCCGTCTCTCTCTCTCTCTCTATATATATATATATATAAGTATACTTATATATATACATTCATAGTATATATCAATATATCATATATTCATACACCATTGTCTTTTCAAAGCAACACAACAAGACTATGCTTTCAATTTCACTAGTTGTTACTCGACGCGTTCATTTCAGATTATGGTGTCCACTCCTCTTCTGATTTAGAGCAGATTTGTGCTACGGAAGAAGAACATGCTACTAAGTGAAATCAGAAATCCTAAGTGATATTTGACTTAGGATATCAGATTCCTAAGTCAAATTCCACTTATGATATATATCCTAAGTGAAATTTGACTTAGGATTTCAGACATTATAAGCAAAATCTCACTTAGGACATATGATTTTGCTTATTACAAAAACACCTATGAACCAACAGCAATCAAAAGGAAAGAGAGAAGAGAGGTGGTAGTTAGAATATACGATTTTGCTTCTCACATAAAAACATATGAACCAACAAGTTTTGTTGATCAATTTTATACTTCTATATTTAATTGAAAGTGAGGAAATGTGTTCTTGTAAAAATCAATGGCAATCAAAAGTTATATTTCTATTTGTAAATATCAATGTCAATCAGTGTTTTAGGTTTAAAATTTGATCCAAATAAATTCCATTTTGAGGCCAATACTTAGAGTTAGCAATCAAAAGTTTTGGTGCCTGTGGTGGTGGCTATGACAAAAAGAGGATAGAGAAAGTTAGAGAGAGAGAGAGAGATGGTGGTGGGGGCGACGATTCTGGTGGTAGTGGCGGCGGCGACGATGACGATGACGTTTCGGTGGTGGTGGCTATGGAGGGAAAAGGAGAGAGAAAGTTAGAGAGAGAGAGAGAGAGAGAGAGAGAGAGAGAGAGAGAGAGAAAATAGATGGTAGTGGTGGTGGCTATGGAGGGATCTGTGGTGGTGGTGGCGGCAGTGGTTCCATGGTGAATCGGTGGTGGTGAGGGGAGACGACAGTGGCTCCATGGTGAATTGGTGGTAGTTGTGGTGAGGAGAGAGAGATCTTAGAGAGCGAGAGAGATTGTAGAGAGGAAGTAGATTTGAGAGATAGAGTCTGTTTTTTTATTTTTTTATTTTTTTTTTTGGGGGAAGATGAAGTTGAGGGGTAGTTTGGTCAGTTGAAATTTTTGAAATGAATTTGAAGAGTGAATTATTAGTGTTGTGAACTGGAGTGAAAAATTTGGCTTGGACTTTTGTCCTTGTGGGTTTATTATTAATAGACTGTACTTTAAATCAACAAGGACCAACCTTAGGGAGCTTAGACCAAGCCTCCCTTCATTTTATTATCTCTGACTTAGCAAAAAGTAGAAACAAAGCATAACATTTGGCGAGTTAAAAGTTTCAACATTTTCTTAATTTCTAACTAATACTTTTTTTTTAATTATTTACTGCATCAATAAGAAACACACAAATCATTTCCCTCACCTACCAAGCTTTTAAAATAACTGAAGGCCCATTTGGTAATTGTAAATGAATGGCAATCATGAAATGGGTTTCCATAAGCAGGTCAATAAAGCTCTTAGCTTTTCTTACTTGAAACACACATTTGGAGGGCTTTTGAGAGGACCAATCGCAGTTTTCCAACTTGTAAGCAAATTCAAGTAGAACTAATTTTTCCAAGTTGACAAAAGTTCTCTTTCATAAAAGGTCTTTCCAAACACTGCATAAGCTGTAATATGCTTTAGTATGCCATCATTATCATCTCAAACCACCACTTCACAAGTTCTCATCCACCTAAACTAGTACTCTCTTTTCCTGGTTTATTAAGAAAAAGCAACAAGAAGAAAACAATGAAAGAGTTTCCAACAGACAGATCAAAGAAGTTAAATAACTTCCTTAAAAGATAAAAATTCTCATTGCTTGCTTATAATGTCCAACATAACAATTCAATAATTGAGTTCCAATACAGAATTGCTGTGATTATGGTAAAAACAAAAGAATGGGTTACCACATTCGAGGAAATGGCGGTGACCCCTATCACGATTATTGGAAACTTCGCCATATATACAACAAAAAATGGGTATATTGCACAATTCACAGGAAAATTATAGGAGATACTGTGGTAACTGTGGTTTGCTTGGCTTATATTCCCGGCCCTGCACCGAAAGATTTCGAAATAAGGAAAAAATACTAAGAAAAAAATATTCCGAAAACAAAATTTTAACTTGGATTGATGTCCTTGCTTCCGGAAGCGACTTTGCGGTGACGTCTCGAACTTGATCTCCTGCTCCCACGCTTTCCCGGGACCTTCCTAGTTGGAATAATTATGAAATTCTGTCTTAATATGTGCGGCGGTGTTATATTTGGTGTTTCATGAAGAAAGGGTGGTGGAGTAGCAACGGCAATAGCACTGGGTGGGGGAGGAGGAGGAGCCCAGTTCTCTAACACATCTCTATGGTACCCCTGCAAGTTGAGAAAGAGAGTTAATGGAGAATAAAAGTCCCTGAAAATCAACAAAATGAAATTACATTTAACATGATGTACAAGTTTAGGCACATAAAAGGGAGTAACGGAGACATAAATAACAATGTGGAATACGTCAACCAGAACACGGTATGGGAGACTTGAACCTAAAACCTCCTAGAACCAAGGCTCTGATACTATGTCAAATCACCAGTTGCTTTAAAATTTTAAGCTTGTTAGAGAATGGGTACAACAATGTGGTCATTTGTCATTGTGATATGGGGGCTTGGATCTCAGGTGTTTTGTTTGTTGCAATCACGATTTCAAAATGGGGGAAGAACGTGGTTCTTGGGTCTAATAAGTATAATAAGCGAATAAAGCAATTACACATCTTCTCGACCAAACACGATCAAAATAATTAGCAGTCAATTTTAAGCAGCTCTACCAATCACAATCAAATTACACATCATATCAACCAAACACGATCAAAATAATAAGCAGTAAATTTAAGCAGTTCTACCAATCATGATCAAAATCCTCAATGTAAATCCAGATCTAACAAAACCGAAAAAGAAAAAAAGAATAGAAAAGAAAAAAAGAATATCGACCCTAAATTAAAGAAACATATTACCTGTCTGTAATTATAGAGATATCTAATGATATCTTTCCCTTTGGATGGGGAGATCACTGCCATTCTTGGAAAGGCCCCATTTGACCATGAAATTCATATGAAAAATGGTTTGTGTGAGTTGGGGTGTGTGGGTGTGGGTGTTCATATATAACAAAATGGATGAACTCAAATTTACGCATAATTTGACATATACCATTCATAAACTTAAAAAAGATTCAGAGACTGTAGAAGAAAGAAACATGTATACACTATACCCCTGTATAATTATAGAAACAAATATTACCTAAGAAGACAAAGAAAGGAATAATTTTTATCTCGACTTTCTCCAGTTGCCACCGTTTTTAGAGAATACGTCAGTCAGATTATTAAGATAAAATAGAATGAGTACCTGAATTACAAAATTGCGCCTTTCGCAGTCTAAGAACATATTGACACTCCAATTTGTCTTCGACATAATCTTGTCCCTTACAATGGCAAAACTAATCTGGTCTCTGGAAGTGAAACGATCAACTTCATGGAACCAAAGACAACCAAATAGGTTGGATATCGGAATATGCTCTCTTACTATAACACATCCTTCGGGAACATCTGAAAACCCAACCATATAACACAAATTGTCTCACAAGTGAAAGAAATGTTACGACCGACAAAGCAAACAGAGAATAAGATTGTGGGTCTTACCACTTGTAATGGGAAGCTTAGCCTCAGAATAAGGGGTTAAACCTTCGTTTTTATAAAATTCAACCTGGAAGTCAATGGATGCATTATCGTACTTCCCAGCAGCCTTATTAGCTTCACCTTCTGCAAACACATCAAAGCGTTTATAATGCCTAGATATCGCGAAACTGGCATTCTTTCTCCACAAGAACCTGGAAGATAAGTAGAAACATAACGTGAACACAATTACGGGAAAACAAGCTTCAGTTGTATCAGCTTTAATGTGTTACAACCCCAAACTTAAATCAGTTAATCTCAAAAATTAACTACATATAAAAACAAAAATACCCTGATGATTTATTACATGGCTAAAGACCCTGATAAATAGGCAATCATCAGTCCAACCCTAAAGACCACATATAAAAGTATAACTAGTAAAAAATGCATTCTTCAGAAGTTTTCCCAATTTCCATACCTTTCTATGCATAAACTAAACAGAAAAGCTTAAGAAAATAAACAAATTATTTATTTACCTTTCGAGGATTTGATATGGATCCACAACAAGTTGAAGTTTTCCATCAATCCACAGAGAGTAGCGGGAATTGGGAAAAAGTCTATGCAGTAGAAGCTTTGGGACCTGCCAAAGTTGTACAATCTGGTCAGTTGATTTTCCAAGCATCAAATGCTATAAATTATTATTTTTCGATGGGTATCACTGTAAATTAGCTTCGGGAGCACAAGGTCCACTGTGTCCTCACTGAGATCTCATATTGCAAAATTAGCACCAAAACGTGAGTTGCTTTGCAAATCATGCGATAGATATGATGTGCCGTTTGTTCGTAACACAACAAATTGAAAACTTTATTAAAACAGATAATCAAAGGTCATTTTTGATCCATACTCGTATGCCAAAATGTACGATCACAATGATCCCATATTCAGGAAGCAAGAGACAGCGGTCATTTCATCTCAAACTAGCATTGCAAAGTTTTGGATGAAACTATACACTTCCAACTCAATGGACAATCTAAGTTCCAGTAGGAAAGACAAAGCCTCTATTACAAGATGGTGATGCTCACTACAAACCAGAGAAGCCCAGTGCTTTCTCTAGAAAAATTAGAAAAGTGAGACTTGCGAAAACCCACAACCAGAAACTGCACACCAACTGTAACTGCTAGTGTGGGAGAAGTTATCATCTGCAGGACCCAATAGAAACATAATGAACCTCAAGAAATCATATACTTATTCTTCTGATGGAGTCTTGGTATTTTTTTTTCTCGTATTCTTCATGTGTACACGGGATGCTTCCCTACCTCTAGTGCTTGTTTATAAACACTAAAAAAGTTAATTATCCAAGAAAATAAAAAACTTAAATCATGACAGTTTACTCTTACCAATAGATTCTTTTTAGACCAAAAAATAACAAATTGTGCTTACACCTTTAATCAACCAACATGACACCTTTCTAACTTCTTAAGCCCTCTGTTGTTAAAGGGCTTAGGCTAACGCCGGCACAAATTTTGGGCTTTGCATTGTCTTAGGCGAAACCCCCTCAGATAGGCCCAACCTAGGCGCGCTTTCTTGCACCATTTTTATAAACGCCCAAGGTGCAAAGCCCACAACTCAATAAAATTATGCATCAACAACTTGATTTAGCTTTAGATCCAACTCATGACCCAACTCTTATTAGTAGCTTTAGACAACACAAGGGTCATATGCTTAATGTTGAATTGTCCCACATCGTCTGGATAGAGACCCCGTAGGTGCTTCTTATAAGTTTGGGCAATCCTCCCCTCACAAGGCATCTTTAGAGGGAGAGTTAGGTACCTGTAGGTTGTAGGCTTTCTACATGGTATCAGAGCTGACGATTTGGTCCACTGTGGGCTACCATGTGTGGGGCCTACTTGACGTGGACGTCAAGATCAGCGCTAGGTTGTTGGGTCAGCCCTCCGGCCTCCGCCCTCCTGCCGTATAATCTGTCTGTGCTCTTATAAGCCTAGGTAATTCTCTCTTCATAAGGCGTCTTTTAAGGGAGAGTCAGACCTCTGTTAGGCTTTCTACATGGTATCAGAGCCAAGTTGGGTTGTACTCCTAGTGGGCTTTCCATGCTGATGTGGTCCAGGGGGTAGAGGTGTCAAATGGGCCGGGCCGGGCTCGATCAAAGCGGGCCCAACCGGGCCTAGATAGCAAACCACTTCAATTTTTCATGTTTTGGATCAGGCCTCAGACCAGGCCGTGAACACCATTGGGGGTGTCTGCCCCATACCGGAGGTAGTGGACAGGGCCTACAGGGCCAGGCTGGGCTGGGCTTTTGGCAAAGAATTACCGGGTCGGGCTAGAGTCAGATCGGGGCCGACCCGACCCGTTTGACACCTCTACCAAGGGGTGTGTTGAATTGTCCTACATCGCTCGGATAGAGACCCCGTAGGTGCTTCTTATAAACCCTGGGCAATCCTCCCCTCACAAGGCTTCTTTTGAGGGAGAGTTACTGTAGGGCTTTCTACACTTTAGAGTAGAAAAATAATCTTCTTTGTGACCGATTGTAACTTTCCCTTGCTTGGGTCTTCACTATGGTATTCTATAGTAGACTATTGTGTGACGTATCTGAGGGGAAAATTAATAATTGTCCACTCCTTATTCTTTCTTAATTAATTAATTTATTTTGCGCCTAGGCCCAGGGAGGCATTTGTGCCTAAGGGCGCCTTGCACCTTTAGTAACTATGCTTAAGCTAGTAGAATATAATTCGATGTTACAAAAAGATATTGAGAAACGTAAGGAAATTTAAACAAACTCTTACAAACTCTAGAATTTAATTTGATCATTTCTTCATTTCTAACAAAATTATTGCCAATAAGCCAAAACGCATCAAGGTTTTAAGATGTGGCTAAAATTTTTAGAAACTTTACCTTTCCATTGCGTCTCGGATCAGCGTAAGGAAGGTTATAGACCACGACAACTCTCCACAGCCCTACCCTCATGCTGCTATCCAGTTCACCTGACTTTCTCATAAATGCATCTGTTTCTTCGTCCACAAACATAAAGAAGCACACGTTTTTCTTGGCAGCTTCACTGATATTAGTTGGGTGTTGTACTAAATCATAGGCTCCTGAGTAATAATGCATTTGTTAGTATACCAAAAGAAAAGCTTAAGCTTCAACATGAACCATTTTTAAAACGGGCTTACGAAGAGCACTACCAAATATAGCTGATGCTACAACCACTCCACGACACTGCTCCATCTCAAGAAGGTCAGGATCGCCAATGTCATATCCCGTTTGATGTCCAGGCTTATTTCCTCTAACAAATCTATTTACGTATGGAATGACCCAAAAGGCATAACAAACACAAAATGAGAGAATTGGAAAGAGGAATCCCATTTTTATCTGCTATTCCAGTGAATAATTCAAAGAGCGATGATAAACATGGAAACAAAGAACAATCTAAAGGCCCTTTTGAAGCGTTCCTCAAAAGTACGTTTGGGCCTAAACGTGCTTCTATGACCTAAAACGCATATTAGTCTGTTTGGAGTTTGGATAAATTTTCAAAAGCACGTTTTGGCTGAAGCAGCCCAGAGGTCCTGCCGTCCAAATGTGATGCAGGAAACAAACTTGGTTTTTTTATGAATTTTCTTGACTCCCATGGTGCCCCTGTGATTAAGACTTCTGCTTCTGGCTAAACACAAAAGCCTCAGCCAATCCAAACGGGCCCTTTGTAGTTTAAATAGTTCAGGAAGGATAAATTGTCATACCCACAGTGCACACTCATGGACTCTCTTATGTCATAAGAGTCATTCCTCTGCTTCAAAGAAGGATACCCACCAAATTCTGAGCCTCCAAACTCACTTTTAGTCAAGTTTTCTTCATGAATATATGTTAATTGCTGAAGCACAGGAGAAAATGATGGGACACTTGGCATTAAGGCAATAGCTTCTTCAACAGGAAGGTAACATACTGGACACGCTGAAACACAGAATAGCAAGCAGCCAGCAAGAGTAAATTCTAGTTAGAAAATCAATTTTTGTTTGTAAAATAGAAATATTTAGGATCTGTTTGGTTTGTGGATTTGGAAAAGGAAAAGAAAAAGGTAAGGGAACAAGAAGGAAACCCCTTCCCCTGTGTTTTCCCTCCATGTTTAAAGAACACTACAAATTTAGATTTTCAAAATATAATAGGAAGTTACGAAGAGAGGAAGGGATTTGACTCACAAAATAAAAAATGCTAATGTTGTTTGATCCCTTCATATTCTATGCACCATTTTCCTTATTAACCAAACGAAGAAGAGTGTTTTACTTCATGTTTTCTTTTCTTTTCCCTCAATAAATCCCTGAACCAAGCATAGTCTTACTTAAAACAGTGCACACATTTGTTATTACACTACGCATATGCTTATAAATATCTGATAGTGACGGCTCAATAGCAACTAGCAACTAATCAATAGCAACCCACAAAAATTAACAATTAAACTTACGACGTGGGCCAGTCCTTTTTTTATCTGCAGGTGGGGGAGGCAATGTGAAAGTTTCACACGGATTCCCCGGAGGAAGGGTGTATCCTGTAAAATATGCAGGGGGAGGAGGTGGCGGGGCAAAACTTTCACTTCCACCATTCACCTTTTGTGTAGCACTAACTTTTACGTCATCTTGTTCTCCATGTGCCGATGAAAACAGCGGAGGTGGCGGGGCAAAACTTCCACTCCCACCATCCACATTCTGTACAGCTTTAAATTTAACGTCATCTTGTTCTCCATTTACGGACGAATTTCCAGGATAGCTAAAATTCAGGCTGTCATTAAGTCTAATGTTTTGGATACTGTCACCTTCCTGTGTTTCTTCACCTGAAAAAAGCCCAAATGCAAATCTTATCCCCACTTAATTAAGCCAAAAAATATATCCAGTCCATAACTGAGGTTTATCAAGTATATCTCGTCAAACAAAAATATAAAACTTGTATAAAGTTCCAGTCAATGTCAGACCAATTAATCAGTGAATAAGATCAATCATTGTGAGTATCATCTAATGAGACATTCCAAAAATATTGGCGTAATGGGCGAGGGGGTGGGAAGTGATTTCTCTGAGCGCTCCACCACAATTGCCTGTGAAGCATGCACAAAAAATACACCTTCAAATATGTATTCCTCCACAAAGTGAGTTAACATCTTCTTCTTTTTCTTTTTCCTTTTCTTTTTCAATTTTTTTTTGGTCGAAAATAAACAAAAATAAAGAGATTAACATAGATGAATACAAAACTTATACAAACACCAACAACCATTCAAGTTCAAAGTGAATATAAAATTTTAGTTTTTTTTCCCGTGTTACCTAATTAAAATGATCTTGTTCCTTTGTGTGTGTGTATGCACCCGCACATTTGTGATAATTTAAGCTACAACCAATAAATAAGTTACAGAAAAAGAGAGTGCATAAAAGTTCAGGGGCCATCATTTGGTGCAATGGTAAATTTTTGTGCAATTTGACCGCTGGTTAAGTGCGCCTACAAAGCACCACGTGCAAGTGGGACTACCACTGGGTAATTTCTTTTATACAGTACATAGAATTTAGTCTTTTTCCCGCAAATTCTTACTGAAAATCTAGAGTGCCGGTAAGGGCACGTGATGTTTTTTTAATTTGGGCACCTAATTTTAAGTAAAAAAAAACTAAAATTTTACCATTTACTTTAATTAGTAAGGGCACCTCTAACATAATTCTCTAGCTATTAAAAAGGGCAGCCCAGTGGACGAGGCTCCTGCCATTGCGAGGTTTGGGGAGGGTGAGATGTATGCTGCCTTTCCCCTACAAGCAAAGAGACTGTTTCCAGATTTCTCTACCTATTATTATATTTAAAAGACAAGCCTAAAAGTTTAACCAAATTAAGCCACAAGCAGTTTGTATGCCTAAAAGTTTAACCTCATTAAGCCACAAGCAGTTTGTATGACCAACTCAGAGTGCTCGCTCTCTCTCTACTTCTATATGAGCTCGACTCACGAGGCTATGACTTCCTCCCATCGATTTATATACATATGTTGGGAAAAACATTTGGGTTAAAAAATTGAGTAGCATAGGTTCACTCTTGCTTATAATAAACCCTAGAATAAATTGGGACCACCTTTTAAAGAAATTAAAAACAAGTGATCAAACACCAAACCAAATGAGTTGGCAGCCCTAGTTTTTTTAATTGTTTTTGAACAGCTACTGAATTTTACATCACAAGAAACCATTACATACATACAACCAAGAACAAATATCTCCCAAAGCCAAACAAACCCCTCCAAGAACCACAACACCCTAGCCCCAAGCAACTCGCAAACCCAAGTTTTTGACTTCTTCTTATGTATTGACGCCAATAAACTATTCAATTCCACTTGAAAAGAAAAAAAAAATTAATATATGATTTGTATCGATGATTATCAGTGCATGGTTTGAGATTCATATGGGAAAAAATAGAAAGAAGAATAAGAAGTCAGGTAAGAATAAGAAAGAGTGATTGAGACTTATCGGATATCACTTGAATAACAAGCACAACCCTTCCTTAGAAAGCAAAACAAACAAAACTCAAACTTGTTAGTGTATAATTTGTGCGAGGTGCCTTTAAAATAAGTAGTAATTTTTTTTAAGGGTAAAGTTTGGGACACACCTATTCACACAACTTTTGGGACACAACCAAAAACATGCGTCTATTGATGTCAGTGGACCCCATAGTGCCACAGGAGAGAGATAGGCACATCTTTTGAATTGTGTCCCAAAAATTGTGTAAATGAGTGCGTCCCAAGTATTATCCTTTTTTAGAACCTAAAATAGGTGTCCAAATTAAAAAAAATTTAACCTCACCTTACCAGCACTCATCAAACTATGTGCAGTATGTGTGAGGAAAAACACATACAAACTCGTATGCTGGGAAATGTTTCATTAAGGATACTTAATATAGAATCAAATACTAATACAGAATTTATGGAAAATGAATATATAAAAGAAAGAACATCAAACCTTTGCCTACATAGAGTACCCACACAAAAACTGCAGCCGAAATAGCACACAGTAGGAGCATTCCAACCTTCTTGCG
Source organism: Hydrangea macrophylla (assembly GCA_033977485.1). NCBI lineage: Eukaryota > Viridiplantae > Streptophyta > Magnoliopsida > Cornales > Hydrangeaceae > Hydrangea > Hydrangea macrophylla. The sequence goes on along the minus strand of CM066988.1, from coordinate 93,711,339 downwards.
GCCGGCGAATTTGAAGATCCAATGAAACAACTTCTCCTTATCTTTCAACACTTTCGAAGCCTTCCGGGACGATAATGGAGGTGTCGTTTGGATCGGCAAAACGCCGTTCTGAATCTGCTGCAACGATCCATAACTTCCTGAACGCAGACCCAATGACATTGTCCCTCCAAACACCTACTTTTTCCTCTTAATCTCATTTTCCTCCTCCCCTCATTTCCAACCAAGTTTCAATTCCCTACTTGTACTAAACTTTCCTCCCAATTCAGACCCAGATGATCAATTTAGCCCCCAAACTCAAACCCAATTCTCAGTTTCCACTAATTTAATGAAATGACATCAACCCACTAAAACCCCAAATCAAACTACTCCTTTTCTATGCCAAGAACATACAAGCAGGTACAACACAAATCAATATAGCTTTGAAAACACACACACACACACACACACATACACACACACTACACATCAAGTGAAGTGTATAAGACAAGCAACAAGCACAACAAGACAAACACTTTCGTTCAATTCACCAATCAAAACCCACCATTGAAATTAAACTTAGCATCCAAAAATTTAACTCAAATTTCAAATCAGTCTTACACAAGACACAGAGAGACACTCACAGATCAAAGCTGGGTGCTGTATCGAGCTCTGAAATCGAGAGGGTGTCTGGGATTTTTGTGCGTAAATCTAGGGTTTGTGAAAATCAAGTAGTTTGGGCAAAATCCCAGATCACGGTTGACGAGTTCGAATTTATAGTTGAGATTTTGAGGAAATCACTGAGAAATTGATTGTGTATTTATACCGTTTTATTCATGTATAGTAACTATTAATAATCACACAAAAAAAAAATCATAACACTAACGTGCACCATATGCGTTGTGTTTTAGAAGGCAATGCTTACCGTAGTGGCACCATATGGTAATATCTTAGACCATCTCCAATACTAAATGTTACTACCTCCGTCCCATTTTATGTGTTCCTTTTTGGGAATCCAACTATTTAAGGGGACAAAAAGAATCTACACTTACTTTCCACAATTACCCATAATCATTGCACTTTCTTTTTTGTTTTGTTTTGGTATTGGTTGTAAGGAAGGGCAATTTGGGAAACTAAATAAAATTTATATACTAATTTAGGAAAGTGGACAACAATTTTGGGACATACCAAAATAGAAAGGAGACACATAAAATGGGACGGAGGGAGTATTTTTGTTATGTCAAATCTTTATTTTGGCATTGCTGCAGTACTAAAATGTTACTCCCTCCGTCCCATATTAAGAGTCTCTTTTGGGAATTCCAACTTATTAAGGGGACAACTTTGATTTTGGTGAGATTTTTAACTTTTCAATATTGCCCTTTTTGAAATTCAAAATTATAGTGTCACATCAAAAAAAAGAGGGAAGAGTTGGATATAATAAAGGACAAATTTGAAAAGTGTGTATTAAAGTACTTTGACTTTTCAAAGAGGACTCTTAAAATGAGATATCAAAAAATAGCATCAAAGACTCTAAATATGGGACAGAGGAGTATATTTTAGCATATGCGCTCCAATGGTATATGTCAAATGAAATGCTATTTCTTTCTTTGTATTTGACAAATTTAAGGTATTGCCTTGTTGGTATGCCAAATTATAGCATAGTCCTCCAAAAGCACATCTCCAATAGTGTGACAAAGGTCATGCCAAATTATAGCAATGCCAAAGGTCATGCCAAATTTGGCACAAGATATAGCATTGTTATAATTTAGCATGAGTTTTGGTATGCCATTGGAGGGATTTTTTGTTAGCTCATGCTATAATTTGGCAATAACATGAGGTAAAGCATGCCCATTAAAAATGGTCTTAAGTAACATTTAGTAGCCATATGTCACTGCATTGTATATTTAATCTTACCCTTACGGGATAACGTTTCTTAATTATATGTACGTATTTTTTTCTAAACAAATTTTTGTATGTAAATTGGTTAGTGATATTATTATTTTATATATAATATATATTATTTCAATTAATTAGTTTAGTTTGTATCATGTACTCCTTTCGTTCCATAATAAGTGTCCACATTTCCTTTTTTGGATGTCCCACAATAAGTGTTCACTTTCCTAAATTGGCATATAGCATTTGCTTACTTTCCAAAACTACCCTTATAATAAAGACAAATTAGCATTTATTTGTGGCCTCAAAACACAAAAAGTCAAACACCCATCACATCTAAGGGCAAAATTGGAAAGTGACCATTTAATGAACCAAAAAAACTAAAATAATACAACTTTCTTAAACAATGTGCAAAATAGAAGTGGACACTTATTATGGGACGGAGGGAGTATATTATATTTGGAGATATATGTATATCTATATATATATATATATGTTAAAATATTAGATATATTACATATTGATGAGATTATATATGGCTTTTAAAATATATTATATGTAATCTTGATTTGCTATAATTTTGGGATATATGCTATAGCTGTTATACGGTTAGGCTCTAGAGTGAATATATTTAGTGAACACATTTTTTTTTGCCTAAAAAAATCCACGGGTCAGTGGGGTGCGCGCTAGTCAATGGGGCAGTCCGGAGGTTTTTTTAGGCCAAAAAAAATATTTACTGGATTTGTTCACTCTAATCTGTTTACTCTAGAGCCTGGTTGAACTGTTATATGTGTGTGTGTGTGAGAGAGAGAGAGGGTGAGAGATAAGGAAAGAGAGAGAATGAAAAATAGAGAGATTATACATATATATATATATATATATATGTGTGTGTGTGTATTAATTTTAGAGATAGAAAAAATAGAAAAAAAATAAAATAAAAAAAACGAAGAAGAAGAAGAAGAAGAAATATACAGAAAAGTGAAAAAAATCACAATGGCATACATCTGATTCCACCTTATAATATATATATATATATAATATGACCCATTTGACTAAAAAAAACTTGAAAATACGTATTGAATTTTAAGTGCTGAAATTTTTTGAGCTAATGGTTTAATAGTCAACTAGTGGATCATTTTAAATAAAAGCGCATTCAGTAACTCTTTTAGTATAATTTTGGTATTTAAAGTTTCAATAGATTTTTGTCTTTTTCAATTAAATGGTGAGCCTTATATTTTATCAAATACACTAAAACAAATACGAAATGCTTTCATTTTCAGCATTGAATAGGAGTATCAAACACTGCCCTAATTGTAAGATATGGGAGTTATTGTGTTATTTGTCTTTGTAAAGATTTAATAATTTGGGGGGGATTTTAAGAGGTTTTCAATTCCTTCACACCATTGTAAAAAATAATTGATCCATTCATGAACGTTATGATCAATTATTGTCTAGGTTTGTTTTATTCAGAATGTTTTGCACTCTTTTGCCGGCAATGGCATACAATGATACACTAGATGTCAATGTCTCACTCTCATAGATTTCCAAATGTTTAAAATTTAGAATAATAAAACTTCAATTTCTTGCATTTTTTCTCTCTTCACCAACGAAAAACATTTGATATCACCAAGTTTTCTTCCGACAACAATTCCATTATCAATTATTTGAAGATATAATTTCAGCACCTATAGTTTTCAACCAAGACAGCCAAAATTATAATGCTAGGCCTGTAATTATGTAGTTTCTCTCCTTTTCAAGTTGTTTCCTATTTGGGTATCCGAAGTGGGGGAAAAAAAAAAAGCACCATTTCATGTAGGGGTGACACAAAGGTTGAGAGGGTACCGTGGACATATATATAACTATAACCAATAAGATATTGATGGTGTGGGTTAAAAAATCACTTTTCAATAGTTTAGGGCCTGTTTGGTTGTCCCTTCAAATTGAATGATTCTATTCAAATTTTATATAGAATGTAAAGGCAAAATTCATCACCATGAATGAATCCATTTACAAATATGGGAGATTTCATCATATTTCTTCTTATGAGGCAATTTGTTCATTTTTCTAGAATGCCAAAATTCATGATTGCAAGCCTCATTTTTGAGACGAGTATCCATTTTCTAAATGAAACCATTCAAGCTCTTCATCTTTTTATATAAAATTGTGTACGGAATCATGAATGAAATTATTTCATTCAAGGACAACCAAACAGGCCCTTAGTGTTTGTATAGTTACTTTTGGGTTAAATAGAAGCCTCCGCTTGATTTGAATACACTCCAATATTTTGGTCTATTTTCAAACCAATTTTAAGTGGTTTCAAGTGGAAATAAATAGTTGGATGTAAGGAGAGGCTGAACATGATTCCGTTTTATTTATTCTCAAACAAGACCTAAGTACTACTCCCTCCGCCTTAAATCAAGAGTCATTAATTCTATTTTTTTAATGTCCCCATTTTAAGATGGTAAGAAGGTTAAAGTCTTTTTCATCCCCACTTGTCTAATTTCTCAAAGATTCAATGTTTAAATGTTAATTGGTTACAATTGTTTCTTGTTTCATTACAGAGTTCTAAGTTTTTTGAACATGTAACATTGTAACCTACTAAAGCGTCTTATACTATATTGTTAGGAATTTGATTACTTGCGGATCAATCAAATCCCCTCTATGATTGTGTGAGGTGCAAACAAGCAAAAGGAAAAATAGGGATATTAAATCAAGCACAAATAGAACATCAAATTTATATGTGGTTCGGCCAATTATGCCTACGTCTACACCTTGCAGTATCTCATTATACTCTAGGGTTACAAGAGGGACTCTCAACTCGATCTCACATAGTTGATATGGTGTGGTGGTGGCTTTCATACACCCATACATCCAGTGTCTGTCACACACACAAATACAATGAATATCATAGATCAGTCAGGCTCTAAAGATGGCTCCCTCTTTTTATTAAAGAGATGACCTCTGTTTAGGCCGTCAGATCATGTTTTTAAACACGATCCGACGGTCAAAACAGAATTAAAAAGAGGGCCCCCTCTTTGGAGAATTTTCGTATCATGGATATATATAGCCTATACAGTTTCCTAACCCTAAATAGTTTCCTAATTCAAATAGGAAACAAACAATCTTTTCCTAAACCAGATAGGAATGACTAAACAGTTTTCTAATCAAAATAGCATTCATAAACTAAATAGGAAACTAGAACATCTACGGCTGCTCCACGATCCCGCTCGAGTGGCCAGCTTGGGCAGATCACATGGCGGGTGAGATTCCAGAGTGTTCACGAGCTATCTCGCTCCCATGTCGCCACTTGCATGCTCGCACGGGTGGCAATGCTCTACCCAGATTCTTCTTCCTTTGATTGAAAACACTTCGGATGGAATTAGGCTCCACAATCCCAACAATCTCGCACTTGGAGACTAATGACATCAATGTATTCTCCACACAAAAACAACCCCTTCAAAACCAAAACTCGTTCCGAGCATAAACTCCCACTGCAAGGCTTTTGCCTTCAAGATTACTCCTTCCCAAGAAAAAACGCTTCTATCTATGCATCCCAAAGATCCGGGCCTTCCAGAAATCAACTTTCCTATGACTTCAAGCCGCCATATTTTTCTTCCATATGGAGAATCTTCATCAATCCGATCACAGCTAGCGCCTGTTGAATCAACGACACACAATCCTCCTCTTCAAATCTAGTTTCACCACTTGCAAGAATTTTAACTGTGAAAAAACACCATTCATCACTTACAAGAATTTTCAACTTGTAAAGAAAACCTTTCACCACTTGTAAGAATTCCACTTACAAGAACTTCGACCTATTCTCTCTTCAAATCGCTTGCCCTTGTGTGATTTTAATGGCAAAACATAGATTCCTATGCCGATCTCGGGCTGCGTCACACCACCCAAACTGCAAACTGCTTCGAAAAATATTTGATCACTATTCCTAGGCGCAATATCCTAACAATTACATCTGTAGGGTGATTGCACTTATGTCTGCCACCGCGTCTCTTGGAACCCATCAAAATATTTCCTCTAGGAGCACATGCGTACCATCGTACCGTATTCGGAATCTATCAAGCAAGAGAAGTGTCATCTTGTTTTTTTTCCTTCTTCTGCAGCCATCGCTCTCCCACTGCAACCAAAAGCTCTGATACCAGTTCTTAGAAATTTGATTACTTGTGGGACAATCAAATCCCCTCCAGGATCATGTAAGGTGAGAAGAAGTAGAAGGAAAAATAGGGAAAATAAATCAAGCACAAATTGAACACCAGATTTCTACGAGATACTTTAGGGTTACAAGAGGGGCTTTCAACTTGATCTCACATACTTGATACGTTGGTGGTGGCTTTCACACACACAAATACATTGAATATCATGGATATATATATATGTAGCCTATATAGTTTCCTAACCCTAAATAGTTTACTAATTCAAATAGGAAACAAACATTCTCTTCCTAAACTGGATAGGAAAGACTAAACAGTTTCCTAATCAAAATAGCTTTCCAAAACTAAATAGAAAACTAGAAAATCTGCGGCTGCTCCACGATCCCGCTCGAGCGGCCCCCTCGAATGGATCACCTGGCGAGCGAGATTCTAGAGTGTTCACGAGCTATCTCGCTTCCATGTCGCCCCTTGCCCACTTGCCCTCGCCCACTCATGTGGCCCGTGCTGGCGGCAATGCTCTGCTCAGATTCTTCCTCCTTTGATTGGACACTTCCGATGGAACTAGGCTCCAGAATCCCAACATATTTTACATGTGGTAGTGAGACTTGCAATCTTAGTGGGACTACTTTAACATCTTAGTGGGACTACAACAAGATTCTCAAATCCAAATCAAATGGGACCACTGCCACAAGTATTTGGGATTATCACAATTAACGGAAAAATAGAATATTATTAACATACAAGTCAACAAAGAGTTTGAATTTCTTTGCAAGTCTTATATCTTTGCCTTATTTATTGAGGTATCAAAAGACAGTTCCATCGCCGAGTGGACTGTGGCTCAATTGGCATAGCCTCTCTCTTCCCAAAGGGGGGAGAAGGTTCGAATCCCCATAGGGGATTCTAGTTGCTTGCCCCCCAGTTTTTCTTCAATCGGAATGAGTGACCCTTGGTGGGCTTTGTTTTAGGCCAGTGTAGGACTTTGGGGTTGGGTTGGGTTGGGTTGGGGCTGGGGTGTGCAAATGTGTGGGGGTGTGTGTGTGTATCTAGTCCGAATCCAGGTAAGTATTGAAAAAAAAAATAAGTTCCATCAAAAGTAAAATGTCTATGTACCCAACTTCTTCCATGATAAGAAAAAGTTGTTGGAAGTTGCAAAATCTGCCGTATTTAAAGCTGCATATTGATGGAAACCTAAAGTGAACATAGAATCTGGTGTAGTTGCATATACCATTAATTAAAACCATTGAATTTGCAAAGTAAAGATACATCCGGTGATTGCATTAAAGTTTACTTATGGGTTGATACGAGGGATGTAAATAGTTTGGTTCGGTCTAATTTTCAGTCAAATCGATTGGTTTTAATTTAGTTCGATTTAATTAATGTAATTTGGCCGATCAATTCGGTTTTTATACTGCATGAAATTTTTAAAAACCGACCGAACCAATCAGACCAGGTCGGTCTAATCGGTTTCCTTACATCCCTACTTGCTACCCTTTCTCTTATTTTTTACTCTTCTACAACATTCTTCTAATCTTACACTACTTCTGGACGATATTCTCATTAAAATATCACAATTGTTGGTAATAAACCTTAGAAGATGTAAATGGTGGGCAACTCAGATCCAAGTTTTTTTTCTTTTCTTTTTTTTTTTTTTTTTTTGCGGTGAACTTAAACTTTTACCATAACATTTTGGTTTTCATGCGTAATTGGACTTTCGATTTGAGTGCTTTGTGATTGAGACCATCCTATACGTATAAGTTACAACTACGGATGTATGGAGTTATGAAATACTAGCAGTGTTAATTCGGAGATTACACCAATGAGTGCTTCACTTGATAGACAATTTTTAAATATACAAATCCAAACAAAATAGGAAGAGAATGTGTGGTCAATTTTTCTTTTTGCGGATTCGGATGGAATTCTTGTTCTTATTCTTCGTATGGTGGCCTAAATGAACTCTCTATTCCTCTTAAAGGCATTGAACATGTATTGAGCTTATTGGTGAAATCGGTTCGGTTCGGTTAGTTTTTGGGGGTTTCAACTGACCGAACTGATCGGTTCAACTCAGTTAGTCGATTTTCCGGTTTGGTCTTTCACCCTAATTGAACTTGTGAAAGAAGGGTAAATTAGTCAATTTTCTTTCCAAAAACTGATTTTTAAAACCTTTATTAACAAGGTAATTGTAGAAAAGACTTTAAAAGAAAATTCAAATTTTTTGTTGACATGGAGGCTATAAAAGTCCATTTTTTTTCCCTTAAGTGTAATATATAATCCCTAGAAATTTTGGGATATATAGTATTACCGAGGAAATTTTGGTGAAAGGTCCCTCATTTTGATGCGATAACAATTACACCCACACCCCACACGTTGTGGCTTTTTAAGCCTAGGTCGCTTTGCTTCTTTTTGGTAAAAGTCCCTCCGTCATTTTTTTCCCAGACAATTTTATCTTTTACTTTAAAAAAAAATGAGCCAACAGATAATACATCTGTTTAGTTAACACATTTACACTTTACAATACTATAGCTTTCTCATTATTTTGCTATTTTAGGTGACTTTTTCTTCTTCTTCTTCTTCTTCTTTTTTTTTTTTTTTGGTATTTTTGTATTCATTCAAGATCTATGCATTGAAATTGACAAATTTGGAAAATCAGGTAATTTTGAGCGTCAAATTTAGCTTTTTATATGGATTTTACCTATCAAAATCGGATAAAGAAATAATATTATCTATTTTAAAAATTAACTTTAATTGGCCAAAATTTTCTCATTTTTAGCCTTTTTGGCTGATTTTTTTTTTTAAAATTTTGTTTTAATTTCATGTTTTCTTATTCAAGATCTATATATGCATTGGACTTGCCAATTTTGCAAAAATAAAAAATAAAAAAAATATGATGATGATTTTGAGCCTCACATAGAATATCTTAGTTTTTGAACAAATAATACTATATGTTTGAATCAAGCAACCATATATTTCCCATTTTATTTATTTATTATTATTATTATTATTTTTTTTTTTACTTTTTTGGTGATTTTTTTTTATTAAACTTGACAATTGTGCAAAAAACATATCATTTTGAGTCTCAATTTAAGTTTTTTTGGTTGAGGTTTTTATCTGTAAAAATGTGATATGAATAGATAATATTATCTATTTGAATCAAATGACCATAAATTTCCCTTTCTTGGGGGGATTTTGGGTGATTATTATTGTTACTTTTTATTTATAAATTTCATGAATTTTTCAAGATGGCATCCTTGCATGCCAATTCTGCAAAAGTAGTCTATTTTTGTTAGATTTATGCCCAATATATATTTTATTATTATTATTATTATTTTTTTTACGTTTTGGCCTTTTGGTTCAAATTCTATGTTTATTTTTTCTTTTAGAATTTTATAGTCACTAGATTCTGTTTGATTGACCTCATTTTTATAATTCCAAAAACAACAAATTTAACAAAAATTGAATTCGAAGAGCAAAAGTGGTTGTGATTCGAAGTTCTTTAGGTTATATAAGAGCATTTTCTGTCCAAATCAAAATGTATATGCAAATGACCTAATGAACTAGTGGAAACACACGTTGACTTTATGGTGCACGCGTTTGTTTCCAAGGACCTTTGACTAAGCACCCTTAAATCTAAGCATGAGGCTCCAATTTAATTTATTTTGGATTCTAAGCTGGTTGACATAAGACATAAACTTTCAGACAAAAAAAAAAAAAAAATTCTGGTTGACATAATTTAAGGTATCGCTTTCACATTCACATCCTTAAGTTATTTAACTTTCATTTTGTAAGTTTTAGAGTTGGATAATATGAAAGGAACACTATTAATATAACACATTTCAATTTTCATGTCTAATTTGTTCTTAGTAATTTATCAGTTATTCCGTACATCCAATTCTAAATTAATGAAAATACTTTTACGCACTCAATTTTTGATGCATTGACCAATGGGAGGCTTGGGTGAGCACTGGTGCACCAAAAATTGGGTGAGTAAAAATGCTCTCTAAACTGTATTGACTAATGGGAGACTTGGGTGAGCACTGGTGCACCAAAAATTGGGTGAGCAAAAATGCTCTCTAAATTAATGCTTTTCAAACTTTGGTAAAAGGTCTAATCTAAGTGTAACATCATGCATAATTTTCTAAACTGTCAAACGGTGCAAGTGCAATCATCCAAAAAAAGGACATAACACCTCTAATTAATTTACCAATAATCAATTTAATGGATCCCACTAACCATGAACTTATAAGAATATCCTAACACCGCTATATAAAAAAAACCTTAATTTAAAAAAAAAAAATCATGACACCAATTTCAACCATATTTTTTTAACTTCTATTTTGTTTCTTAAGATGGACCAAACATTTCTTGTTTCTTTTTTGGTTCTTATGAATTCGAAGCTTAATGTACGTTGTTGGACACATTATCTTAAAGTTTAAGTTTTTGGAATAATTGATAAGTTAAACCATGTGATATATTTGGTTGGTGCAAAAGAAGAGTGAAAAAAAAAAAGAAAGGAAGGCATAAATGATGAAGGGATGTTCTTGAGCGAGAAAGGGGAATTTCATCAAGTGATCCCGCCCCTCATTTTCCTTCCTTCCTTCCTATTTTCCTTCCCGACAGATAGATGAAGTCCTATGCTTCTCCCATTTTCCCTCCCCTTTTCTTCCTTCATTTCATTCTTCCCTCCTACTAAATGGAGTAATGATTCTATGAATTTGCAACATCGTGACTACAAGAACTCCAATTTTATTTCAACAACTTGTAGCAAGAGCCTCGAAGTTGTGAATTATGCAATAAAATGGGGTTAAACCATAAAATCACCACCCAAAAAAATGGGGAAAAAAAATTTAGTGTCTAAATTTGGTGTTGAATTCGTCAATTTTGATCCAATTGGAGAGATCTGCTTGTTTGGTTTGTAGATTAACATCATATAAATGAAGAATTATTGATTGAGAGAGATAGAGAGAGATAGAGAGAGACGGAGATAGAGAGAGAGAGAGAGAGGGGTGGTCATTATTAAAGCATAGATTGATCGATATCCAAAACAATAAAAGATACTAAAACCACTATCAAATAATTGAGAAAATTGAATAGATAAGTCTTTTTTTTTTTTTATCTTACATGGATCGAGAGAGGTCATTATTTAAGCATAGCTTGAGCTTGATATCCACAATAATAAAAGATACTAAAACCACTATAAAATAATTGAGAAAATTATATTGGAAGTTTAGGGTGGCTCATACATTGTATCTACTTAATTGCACCCTCTCTTTCTATTTTTTGAATGATCAGAAGTTGTTGGCTCAGGATTTAACAATAGGAGAATCAAAAAAACAATTAAATTAAGAAACTCTACAAAGCCGTCATGTAATACCCGTGAAATTTCTAAGTTTAATAAATAAAGTCTTCGTATTTTGTTCCATATTTTTAGTAACCTCTGTATTTTTATTCCATATTTCCCAAAATCATAAATATATTTTACGTAATGATAAGTTATTAACTTAGACAGTAATTCGCAGACCCGTACTGATTTTATCACGCCAACCCGTAAAATCTGTATCAAACCTTGACTGTACGGCACGTGGACCTAGATGGGAACAAGATCCTACAAATGTAATGGTACAAGTACTGCATAAACCTACCCAAGGTAACCATTTTGAATCCAATTTACAACACTCCGATTCCCTTCCTTGGACACTCCCCTAACAGCCAGATTACCCCCCCCCCCCGCCCCCCCTCAAACCCCTCTAATACCTCTCGGACATTCACCACCCCACCCCCCCCCCCCCCCCTCTCAATTCAATCCCCCTCAAGTTCCTTCGATCTAATCATAACAGATATGCAAAATCCGTGTGTATGCATATTTGTGTTTGTGTATATATAGGACCATTGAGAGAGAGAGAGAGAGTTACCGAGAGAGAGAGAGAGAGAGAGAGAGAGAGAGAGAGAGAGAACAATACACACCCACATTCTTCCTTCACTCTCTGTCTCCTACCCTCAGACCTTTACACCCACATCCCTTGCAACCCACAGACACTCACAGAAGTAGAAGAAGGAGTAGAGAAGAAGAAGGAGACCCTAGAGAGAGAAAAAGACCCGAGACTGAGGTATAACCCCCTACACCCCCTCTGTTTTATTTCGGTATGTATTAAGACATCTCACACTGTCACACCCCAACCCGCTACACGCGGATTAGAACCATATAACAAAGAGTTACCCAAAACAAAACACCCCTTATTAGCGATAAAATAAAAGTTAAACATAGTAAAAGGAATTCATTAGCATAAACCGGCTCAAGGGTAAAATAGTCATTCAGAAAATATAGTCAAATTTTATATCAGAAGATAGCCCTTCGAGTCTCGGTTCCAACGCAAAAAACGGTGCACGAATGTGAATTTTCTAGAAAAAGTTATATCCATTTCCGTAAAAGTCAATAGGTTGAAAACAGACCTGCGGAAACCCCTGCTTCAATGTTACCAATTAACAACCCAAGGCCAAATGACAAATTCCAACTCATTCTAAATTAACCTAACTGAAATATAAACATGCCCATCGCATCTCATAGGTTTAGGAAAGATCGAAAACTAATTTAACGTAATTCTAGTGCTAACTAGTCTCAATTTCAAAACATAAAACATGAGTTTCTAATTACAAATTTTACAACCAACTTCCAACCTAACTGAGTACGCCCACAAACAACCTATTAACATATACAACAAAAGAAACATACTCCCAAGTTGTCCAGAACCCCGTGGTTCAACACTTCTTACTGTGATGCTTATTTGAACCTGCGAGGTCGTTAGCCACAAAATCGAATAACCTTTCGCTCAGTGAGTACGTGGTACTAATCATGCAATTGGAGTATTTAATGATTCATAACACCAATTAAACATTTATAACAATAAATGGTCGCAGGTGTGTCAAGTAATCAATCACTATCGTTCTGGACCCCTGATTCCGAGCCATTCTCACTTTATCGTCGCTTTAAAAGCGATATCACACTCCCTCATGTGACCAAAGTCAATTCGACGTGGTCGTCAACACCGTCATCTTTTCTCTGAGGAATTCATCCCCCTTTTCTCTAAGGAATGACGTCCCATATATATGGGCTAAATAATGATGATTATTACTTGAGACCCTTTAACCCAAATAAGCACATAAGCAGCTAAACATGTTAACATGGCAATTTCAACATTTTAGACATGTTAAATGCTAAATAATCACATACTTTTCTACTTAATCAATAATTAAGCATTCAATAGCAATAATCACATTAAACATCCAATTTTTTTATTAGGACACTCACCTCACGAATAGGTCTGAATAAGCCTAGAAATCCCAATTTTCTTCACAAAACTAGCTCCTAATGTATCCAATGATAATCCTACACAATTTTGGTAAACTACATACTACCAACCCATTTGGGTCACGAAAAATCTATCAATTAAACTCAAAATAAATTGTATCACAAGGTTAGCCTTAACACACACACACCCACACACCCACAACCCCCCCCCCCCCCCCCCCCCCAATATGACTTTCGTTTTGGGAACGGACGACGTACAGTGAAAAATCGACGACGAAATGGCACGAACTCTTTTTTTTCCTTATTCTCGCCGAAGCTCTACCTACTGTAACTCTATTCTTGTTTTTTTTTCTTTGTAAAGAAAATGGTGACTAAGAGGCTAGGTGTCTATCACCTAAGCCTTATAACAACTTTGCCTTAATTAGACTTACACCCCCAACACTTTCTAAACTCTTATTATAGAGCCCCTTAACAATTGTATTAACTACCCAATTATCTAAATGGGTATGTGTTTATATCACGTATGGATCCCAAACGTGATCCCAAATATTTTATAAAGTTGTAAATTATCCTACTGATTATGAATCATGTCCCTATTCGCTCTCACATGGGTACCCAAACTAGTACCATAAAGGGTCATAACCAACAATATACTATTAAAAGCACTTTAAAAAATATTAATTTAATCATATAAATGCAACTAAATACAATTTATTTAATATGAACCTCCCGTGAGTCCCACATCATATCTATCAAACTGTGCCCTATATCAAGCACGTATCACATCGAGGTGACTGAAACTCACCCAAATAATCACATGCAATTAATTATGCTAATTAATGCATGCAAAATACATATTGCTGCCTTTTTCCGGGTACGGGTATTACACACACATACACACAGACCCCCAGACATGAACCAAACAGAGCCTTAGGCCCTGGTTTAACCGAGACCACCATTGTAGCTCTTTAAGAGCTCAAATTCCCAACCACCACCAAAGCTTGTAAAAGCTATACCAAACAAACCCTACATTAGACCCCCCTTGAACAGTTTAGGGATTAGACCACGTTTGGATGGTCATGCAGACCATTACCGTTCCAAAACCCTAAAAGAATAATCTCTTGGTTCGAATATCAAATGAGATAACTAGGACCCAAGCTCATACCATGTTGTAGAGAGAGAGCAAAACTGGTCATTTTGGTGTTGGTTTTACCTATTTCTATAGAGAGACGGTCAAGATATGGCCTCTGGAAGATTCTCCGGCCACCCGTGACTTGCTGGCGGCGAAGCTCACTGGAGAAGAAGGTGGTGACCGGAATAGCCTTCGGGTTATATCGTTTTGTATTCGGGTCGAGTTGTTTTTTAAAAAATAACTCATGACCAACTAAATGAAACGACATAGTTTCATTACGGATCCTACCAGATTTGGTCGGGTCAGGTCGGGTCGGGTCGGGTTTGGGTATGGATCCAAACGTGGGTCAATGGGTCTGGTTTTTCCCCTAAGTGTATATGGCTAACCCGTTTACATTCGGGTCGGGTTAATTCGAACAGGGAACTATCAACCCTAGACTCTCTTGAGTCTATAAACGGTCTGCCCGTTTTGGGTTGGGTTGGGTCGGGTCGGCTCGGGTTGACCCACGAATCCTTTAATTCTTTAGTTTTATTTATTAATCTACTTTATTAATAAATAGGTTTTATGTGTTTATAATTGTTTTAAAAAAATGTAAAAAAATTGTTTAATATCATTTTAAATTCTGGAACGTTATGTTTTAACTTTTATAATATTATGAAATTATAATATGTATATATTACACTTATTATTCACCGAGTTTGAATAAATGACAATTATTAGCTTAATTATAATAAATAGAATAAGTAATTTTAAATGGTTTTAAATTATTTGAAAATAGTTTTAAATGCCAAAACTAAGTTTTAAATATTCTGAAATATTATTTTAAATAATGTTCTTATATTCTGAAATTATAAATTATCTATTATACTTATTATTTATTTAGCCTAAATACATAATAAGAAGTAGTTTTAAATTGAAATAATTAGGTAATAAATACCTAATGACTATTTTTAATATATGGAAAAATGTATATATTACCCTAAGGCCCTAATGCCCTTGTTTTTATAAATTATTGTTTGTAAAACTCAAACTTTAATATTTGTTTAATTAATTATAAGTACCCGTTCGGTTGTCTTTTAATTAATTTAAATCCCAAACCAATTCCGAAAATTACGAGAAAAATACCCCTAACCTATTTTAAGGTATGGTATTTTATAAAAATGTTCCTAAGGACCAAATGTCCTTATAAAATATATATTACAATTCTAGGGCTCCTAAGCCTATTATTATATAATTAGAACTTCGATAATTCGTAGTAAGTAAACCATAGCTCAGAAAAATACGCGGTTAGTTCCTAAATTTCTAGAATGACGTGTAGATCTATTTCTCTTAAGATTAGTGACTTTCTGACTCAGTTGAAAACACAACTTACTGTTAGGGCCAACACTGGTATAAAGAAACCCAGTATTTTATATGACGGACTCTGATTTGAGTCTAGTCAATGGCGTTAGACTTAGAATGATATCAAGATCATCATGTTGAGGTTTAGGAACCCATTCGTCACGATTACCATTATACCCTTGTGAATAGAATGAATGTTAATCAGCATTCTATAAATTGATATGAATTGTAGGGACCCAAGTGTAGCACTTGTATTTTCCCAACTATTATCCCGAATTTATGAATTTCTCCTTGTAATACTCTCTATTATATATAATAAGATCTGTTTTCTTATTCTTTATTTGTTCAATTTGAGCTATGTATGTTTGATTATATGTTTTAGGCCCTTGGGGAAACTTTGCTGAGAAAGTAACCCTGAGCGCTCAAGAACCCCGAGCGCTGGAGCCTAAAAAGGGGTGAAATGACTGTTTTACCCCTAATTCATCTAAAGGCTATAAATACCAGCCATCCTCTGCATTTTACTACATTTACAGCACAGAAAAACAGAGAGCATTCCTTTAATAGAGTTTTGAGTGATCAACTCTATGCACTCACACATACACATCCATGCTTGAATCCACACACACACACACACACACACACACACACACACACACACACACACACACACACACACACATCCTCTTTGTTGCTGAATCAAGATGAAGATCATAAAGAAGAAGTTCCAGAAGTTAGTTCCTCTTATGATCAGGTTCTAGAGAAGAGGAGTTGAAGCTATAATTCACAATTTCAAGTTCTTTATCAACAATTTCCATATTTATCATCATCCATTTCCAATCTAAACCATTGTGAGTATAGATTCTCACTAAGATGCCCTTAGAAATAGTTTTACATGTTCATATGTCCATGCATGTGAATTATTTGAGGTTATAGCCCTTACATGTGTCACAGCCCGGTCCCACAATAGTAGAACCAGAGCCCGTGGCACGCCACCGAGGGTAAACCTATTCATTAACGTTCCCAAAATTAGTTTGAAGAACACACGCAGCGGAAAGAAAACAAAACATTTGAAAACTAGCAGTCCAGTCGACTGATATTGGTCCAGCAGAAACTTGGTTTTTAAAACATAATCCAGTCGATTGTTTTCTAAGTCCAGTCGACTGGTATGGTCCGGTCGATTGAAGTCCAGCCTGGATAAAATATTTGAATTGAAACCACGATCCAATCGACTATGTCGGGGACCCAGTCGACTGATCCTCTATGAAAAGATGCAGTGAAATGCTAAAAAAGAGGCTCCAGTCGACTGTTTTCTCAACCAGTCAACTGGTTTATGGCAGCAGCACACATTCTGCAGGTTTCTAAGTTTAAAAGTTTTTCGAAAACAACTAAGGGCTAAACACACACACACCAAACTCATGCCGAAACGATCTTAATTGGATTAAACATTTCCAAAGCGTAATTACAACATGTTACTAACTATTACAACGTTCCAAATCCATCTTAACATACCAAGTTAAGCATAACTAAAAGTCATGGAATTCTTATTACAAAATAAGTCTATTACAAAACGACGAGATCAACATATTTAGTCGTCTTCTAAGTGACTCCCAAACCCACGTGCTCATTTCTGCGATTCCTCGCCAGCATTAATACCTGCAATGGTTATTTGAATAACCACACATATCCGATTTGTTTAAGCTAAGGCTTAGTGAATAAAACAACAAATGCACATGAATGATAAACATGCTTGCATTCACATCTCTACATTTCATACTAGTCGCGGGAGACTCACGTGCACATTCCATACTCCCAATCCGTGACTCTTCGCCAATAAGTCCACGCGAAAGGGTAAGACCCACGATTCTTCTCTTCAATCGTGCGACCTTAATCCGTATATCGGCTCCACAAAATGGCTTAGTGACCACGTGCTCCTTCTAACCCAAATAAGCAACTCAACATGCTCAAATACATATCACCATGCTCGCGGTAAACGAAACATGTCATTATGTTATTGGGCCTACTTAACAATATAAATGCCCAATATGAACTACACAAAATATCTCTACAACTAACACATGTTTTTCATATCAAACATGAATACATGTCAAGGAATCATTCCAAAATACATAGTTGAATCACTCACCTCTGAATAACACTCCTATAATTCAATCCGAAGAAAACCCGTGCTCAAAGAACGTGCAGAAGTCCGTCTAGTACAATCCTATCGATAAGAAATATCAACTTTTATGAAAAATTCTAGAAACTGACTTTTCGGAAAACTTAGCCAAACAGGCCATAGTGGGTATCAAAAATGAAGCCTTTACCTCAAGGAGTTCGAATATGAAATCTTGAAGAAAATAAACGGGCAAAAGTTCGTCGTTTGGCGTCGAGAAGCTCTAAGTAATCAAATCTCCTTTTGACCTCTCTTGAAACTTAGGTTGTAAGCTTTGAAAAAGAGTAATTCTTTGGTGACAATTTTCATAAAACTTTCATACAACTTCCTAAAAAAATGTGTCTATCTCTCTCATATGATGTCACTAGACCCCACAGCGACACAGGAAAGAGATAGACACATCTTTTAGGAGGTTGTATGAAAGTTGTATAAAAGTTATCACCAAAGAATTACCCTTTGAAAAAATATCTCAAGTCATCTCTATCTATATATAGGCAAAACTCTCAGAAATTACGTTTACCTCCCCACGAGTTTCCAAAATCCTAATCAGTCTTTGAAACTTTCTACACAGCTAATTCATAACTTTACAAATGAAACCTCAAAATTATAAAAGTTTCTGACTTAGTTCTGTTTGGTTGCTAAAACGCAAATTCTTATATGACTTTTCTGAAGTTGCTAATTAGCCTACCAAATTAATAGCGTGTCAATTCGTCCTCACCAGGATGCTAAAATTAACAACAGATATAAATTCTAAGCCAGAAATAAATACAGATATTGAAATACGCAGGTAAACATTAATTCTAGATAAACATTTAAGGTATTCCACAGTGACTGCCTCATACTCGGAGAGACGTCACAACATCAAAACATTCACTTCACACTGTCTCAGAGGGTTTTCTAACACAGACACCCAAATCGACTCGTGTGTCAAAACTCACTCAAACATGTGCCCAAAATGCACAATATATCACGTTATCATGCATGACAATGTAATGAAATGCAATAACACAATTACGGGTGTTATAATACTCTCCCCCTTAAAAGAAGTTTGTCCCCAAACTTGTACCTCACGTATCGAAAAGGTGTGGATACTGAGTACGCATCTCATCTTCTATCTCCCATGTCATCTCTTTCGTCGTTTGGCTACGCCATAACACTTTCACTTTCGATAGCACTTTATTCCGTAAGAGTTGATCTTTTTGATCCAAAATTTCTACGGGATACGCAACATGCGTCAAATCACTCTGAATCTCATTCGGCGTTGGAGTCATCACTTGCTCCCTATCCTCTATTAAATGTTTACGTAACAATAATACGTGAAATACGTTATGAACTTGAGCATACTCACTTGACAAATTCAATGGATATACTATGGGTCCAACTCTCCCACCGATCTCAAAAGGTCCTACATACCTCGGGTTGAGTTTCCAGTATCTCCCAAATCTAGTAATCCCCTTTGAAGGTGACACCTTCAAGTAAACCAAATCCCACCTCAAATTCCAACGGTCGCCTACGCTTGTTGACATAACTCTTATACCTACTCTGAGCTGTCAGTAACCGTTGTCGTATTACCTTTATCTTGTCTGTCGTCTCTTGCACAATTTTTGGTCCTTCGATCATTCTTTCTCTGACTTCCGTCCAACTAAACGGTGAACGACATACACGACCATACAAAGCTTCATTAGGACCCATTCCAATACTTGACTGAAAATTGTTGTTATATGCAAACTCAATCAACGGCATGTGGTCTTCCCAATCACCCTGGAAATCAAGTATACATAACCGCAACATGTCTTCCAATATCTGGATTGCTCTTTCCGATTGACCATCAGTCTGAGGATGAAAAGCGGTACTGAAATGCAATTTGGTACCCATTGCTTCTTGCAAGGCTCTCCAAAACTTTGATGTAAACCTACTATCTCTAACTTATGATGTCGAGCTCAAGATTGTCTGACGGGCATAGTGAAAACCTCAAAAAGGGCACCACGAGTAAAAATCAAGATTATGGCAAAACTATCGATACAACAAATACATATAAGGATTAGGCATTCAGCGAATACTGGGGCACTAAGCCCATAAAGTCAAAATACGTTGGCTTCTAGTGTTCCAACAAGCAACAAGACAGACAATATCCACTAACTTATGAACATTTTTTCGCAGATGATAAACTCATGAATCAAATACTTTTGTAAATACTCTGTACATAGCATAACATTGCATTAAAAAAAAAACAAAACAAAAAAAAACAAAAAAAATCATTCATATTTTACTGCATAGCAGAAAATGCATATCTTTTGTAACAGGGGCAACTGGTCCTGATACTTCTATCATCATTGTACGGAGAACACTCACCTCCGGCCCAACATACTTCCAAAGCCCAACTACTGGCCCAACATACTCCCAAAAGCCTCACCTCTGGCCCAACATATTTCCAAAGCCCAACCACTGGCCCAACACTTCCGAAAACCTCACCTCTAACCCAATATACTTCCAAAGCCCAACCACTGACCCAACACTTCTGAAAACCTCACCACTGGCCCAATATACTTCCCAAAGCCCAACGATTGGCCCAACATACTTCCAAAAGCCTAACCACTGGCCCAACATACTTCCAAAGCCCAACTACTGGCCCAACATACTCCCAAAAACCTCACCTCTGGCCCAACATATTTCCAAAGCCCAACCACTGGCCCAACACTTCCGAAAACCTCACCTCTAGCCCAATATACTTTTAAAGCCCAACCACTGGCCCAACACTTCCAAAAACCTCACCACTAGCCCAATATACTTCCAAAGCTCAACCACTGGCCCAACACTCCCGAAAACCTCACCACTGGCCCAATATACTTTCTAAAGCCCAACGATTGGCCCAACATACTTCCAAAAGCCTAACCACTGGCCCTACATACTTCCAAAGCCCAACTACTGGCCCAATATACTTTCCAAAGCCCAACTACTGGCCCAATATACTTTCCAAAGCCCAACTACTGGCCCAACATACTTCCAAGACCTCCCACTTCATGCAGCCTTTACTCGGACTCGCCAACTCTACAACAACCCCTCTGCTCAGGTCCATATGTCAAATCAACCTCTCCTCTACGGATCATCAAGAAGTATGTTCCGTACCCGGGATCACCAAGTTCATCTCATCCAGTCTCCGTCAAGGGACATCCTGTTCATATCATCTAACTTTAGGTGTGAGTCCGTCAAGTGGCGTCCTATTCATCTCATCCAGTCACAAGAGTGAGTCCGTCAAGGGGCATCCTGTTCACAATCTCACTATTGGGAATGAGTCCGTCAAGTGGTGCCCCGTTTACATCTTCAGTACAGGAGTGAGTCCGTCAAGGGGCATCCTGTTCACAATCTCACTATTGGGAGTGAATCCGTCAAGTGTCTTCCCATTTACATTTTTAGCACATGAGTGAGTCCGTCAAGGGGCATCCTGTTCACAATCTCACTATTGGAAATGAGTTCGTCAACACAGGAGTGAATCCGTCAAGGGGCATCATGTTCATGATATCGCTATTGGGAATGAGTCCGTCAAGTGGCGTCCCGTTTACATCTTCAGCACAAGAGTGAGTCCGTCAATGGGGCATCTTGTTCGCAATCTCACTATTAGGAATGAGTCCATCAAGTGGCATCCCGTTTACATCTTCAGCACAGGAGTGAGTCCGTCAAGAGGCATCCTGTTCATAATTTCATTATTGGGAATGAGTCCGTCCATACATGAGTGAATCCGTCAAGGGGCATCCTGTTCACAATATCACTATTGAGAATGAGTCCATCAAGTGGTGTCCCATTTACATCTTCAGTACTGAAGTGAGTCCGTCAAGAGGCATCCTATTTCACAATCTCACTATCGAGAATGAGTCTGTCAAGAGGCATCCTGTTCACAATATCACCGTCGGGAGTAAGTCCATCAAGTGGCATCTCGTTATCATCAACATCAACCTTAGTTTAGGATTACGTGGCTTCGCACTTCCTGGCTACATCCCTCTTTCCCCAGCATGTACGAACTACGCACGGTCTGATTCTCCGAAAGGAGATACGTAGGCACCTGTAAAGGCTCGACCATATCCTCACTTTACTACATCCTGGGTTAAAGTTTGAGATTACGCGGCTTTACACTTCTCGACTACACCATCTTTCACCAGCTACCCTGGTTTGCATGAACTACGCACGGTCTGATTCTTCAGACGAGAGATATGTAGGTAGCTTTAAGAGCTTGACCATACCCTCAATTTACTTCATTCTAGGTTAAAGTTCGAGATTACGTGGTTACGCACTTCTCGGCTACACCGCCTACACCATCCTTCTTCTATTCGACTCTCACATGAATCCCAAGACAGAGTCGTTTGCCCATTCTGGTGACAGTCTCAATCCTCAGCGGAGCTATCTGCCTAACCTCACACTACTTCCAATTCCCAACTGCCTACCTTGGCAGGCCACTCACTTGCCTACATTTGCACCTCATACTCACTTGCCTACGATGGCATTTCACATTCCCTTTGCCTACGTTGGCACCTCATACTCACTTGCCTACGATGACATTTCACATTCACTCGCCTACGTTGGCACCTCATATTCACTTGCCTACGATGGCATTTCACATTCACTCGCCTACATTGGCACCTCATACTCACTTGCCTACGATGGCATTTCACATTCACTTACCTACGTTGGCACCTCATACTCACTTGCCTACGATGGAATTTCACATTCACTTGTCTACGTTAGCTCCTCATACTCACTTGTCTATGATGGCATTTCACATTCACTCGCCTACCTTGGCCCACCACTCGCTTGCCTACTCTGGCACTTCATTTCACTATTCACCAATCATGGTGTCACTCGCTCGAACTCTGCTCGATATGATCCTTCCCACATAAGGTACGTGAGCATCTCAAACAGACTTTGAGATCATTCGTATTCTTGTACGTGCTTCTCGTAAAAAAAAACAAAAAAAAAATCAAGAAAGAATTGAGGCAAAGAATGGGTGTCTCCTTATCTTTGTCACGATTTGCTTCGCAAAACATGACAAAGAGGGGCAGCTGTAGACACCCCATTTTTGCCCAACCCAATCATTTCAAAAATAAAGTGCTCGTTGACACGAGCCTGTCATTTTTTTATCATCCCAATCTGACCTCAAATGGAAAAGATATTGTAAGTCATAGCTATAGGGTCAAAGGGTCAACAATTCCACATGCACCCTATCACATAATAATTTCCCTCCTCCACAGCCTCATTGTGGAAGATAATGCTCCGTGGAAAGGCAAGAAAACAAAAATGGGGAAAAGAATTTTTGTGGGATCTCATTTTGTTAGTGGAGTATTTTTTAATTCAAAAACAACAAAAAAAAAAAAAGAGCTGAAGAATTTTTGTGGGATCTCATTTTGTTAGTGGAGCATTTTCTGAATTTAAAAAAAAAAAGAGTTAAAGAACTTTGGTGGGATCTCATCTTGTTAGTGGAGCATTTTTGAATTTAAAAACAACAACAAAAAAAAAAGAGCTAAAGAGTTTTTGTCGGATCACTTTTATTAGTGGAGTTCTTTTAAATCAAAAACAAACTTAAATAAAAGAGGCTCATTGCTTTGGGGCCTATAAATTGAACCATTACAGACTCATTTTGGGAGGAGAGCGAAGGAGAAACGAGGCTCCTCTCTGTATCTCCCTCATACTCCACATCTCTCTCACCATCCTTCCATATCCCTCACTTCACCATTAAATACAAAAAAAAAAAAAAAAAAACCCTACAAAGAAAAAGAGTTTACATTTCTTCACCACCATACCACCCCTTCTAAACCATCACCATCAAGGTCATCACTACAATCACCACCCTCCACCTAGCTATCATATCATCACGATTCCCATCAACATACCTCACGGCCACTGTACCATCGCTGTCATCATACTGCCTCAAATCACCGCCCAACATCCCAGTCACTTACTATCAATATTCTAGCTAATTTATCGAGTTCCTCCAATAACTCAGGTTTTTATTTATTTATATTTTTTTTGTACATATCATTTTTTTCTTGCTTGATAAAAATAAAAAAATAATAATATCCACGTCATACTGAATTACTTGGTTTCCAATATAAAAGTCACGTTCGACTCTGGATTACATGGTTCCCAATACAGGAATCCTACGTGGTTTCTGATAATGAGAGCCATGTTCTACTAGGGACAACGTGATTGTTAATACGTGGACCAATGTTCTACTGTGGACTAAACGGTTTTTTTTCAATATGGAAATCCATTTCTAAATAATATGTCACGCCCCAACGTAGCATAAATAAGGAAAGCGTTTAATTTCCTTTATGGACCCGTAGGTCGTGACAGATTGAAGGATCGATTCCGTCCCAAACGTCAACAACAAAAACATAATAATCAGAGCAGAACAATCAAGGCTTACAATATTTTTCTAACTTTATAGTTATTACAGCACGGGGTCTCTAAAGGCACAAACCGCCTTAAGTCAAAACAACAACTTAACATCTATTACAGTCATCCTTATTACAAAACAGTTCATAAATTAAAGCATAGGGTATTGATAACAGTTTTATCTTTCAAAAGTAGCCGTTCTTAGCTAGCGTAGTCATAATGTTCCGCTTGATCAAAACCTGAAAAGCCTAGACACGAATGTCCAGGACGCATCAACGCCGTCAGCTTCAAGAAGCTGGTGAGTATTAAAAACATAACTTTGAATGTAACACATACTCATTTACCATTTTCCAATTCCCATTTAATTCAATAAGTTTACATTAAAGTAAAGTGTTCATTTTAGAAAACAACCACAATATCATTTGAAAGCTATAATTCACATATATGTGACCGTGTATGAAAACAATGCACCATCTCATCTTACCGACTCTTTTCTCTCGACAAACACAACAACCAACTCTCTCACACCAGTATCTTTGAAATACTCCGATAGCCATACTTTAGCATAGGGGTGCCAGGGAATGTCCAGTTTGCCTAACACTTTAGCACGGGATGCCAGGGAATGTCCAATGCCTTACACTTTAGTACCTAATCCGCATCGCAAATGCATCACACAGTATCCAGACTCGGGTACCAGGAAGTGTCCGTAGGCCACACTTTAGCACTACATTGGGTGCCAGGGAATGTCCAAGTTCAGCTTTACACACTTAAACGCTTCCATGGGTGTAAGGGAGTGTCCAGTTTTGCCACCGTCGCATTTCAAAGACACTCTAGCCGCAATCTCAACCACAACACACTTTGGTACTCACTTACCAGGGAATGTCCACAACACAATCTTAACCACACACTCTATACCACACTGACCATTACTTTTTTCCTCACTGACCAACATTCACACCCACCATGCATGTACAACTGACACTATATGAATGTCGTGCAACAAAACGTATGAAATGTGGGGTCGATAACCATGTATATATGAAAAGAATCGAAATCATAATCGTCTTTTAATAACCAAAACGTAATCTGTTTTAACATAACTTCCAAACAGAGCCTTTAAAATTTATAAAACATCAACCAAACAGTTCCTTAACATAAAAAAAGCAAAAACCAGAAACTGTCAGAAGTCGCGCGCGCGGGCTGCTCGCGCGATATGCCCCTTTTTCATTTTCTTTCAAAACCTTTTCTGTCTGCTTGAAACCAGCCACCTCGCTCGCGCGGGCCGCTCGCGCAATGTGCCCCCTTTTCCCTTTTTATTATAAAAACTTTTCTATCTACCAGAAAACAGCCACCTCGCTCGCGCGGGCCGCTCGCGCGAAGGGTCGCTCTTGCGATTTGCCTAATTTTCCTTTTTCTTTTAAAACCTTTTCTGTCTGCCTGAAAACACACAGCTCGCGCGCGCGGGCCGCTTACATGATCGCGTGAGCGAGTTCAGGCAGTAGCTTCGTCTTCTTCGTCAGAAATCCCCTGTTTTCAGTTTAACGGTCCATTTTGACCCATTTTGCAATTCCGAAGTAAATAGGACATGTAATATATGATTTTCTTCAATTTTTCGCAAGGATTAAGAATCTACGATCAATTTTACTTGAATCGATCCATAGCTCTTTGATTTTACGAAAATTTGAGAGACGATGAAAATTTCATTTTCAATATACGTCATGCTACGAACGAATTAAGCTCTAATATTGTAACTACCACTTATATGAACTCTAATCTTTCAAAACGAATTTTGGTTAGGTTTAGAAAAACTCGTGTTTTTCAAACTCAAGCTCCCATGGAGGAATTAGCAATGGTGATTTATCAATACATATACACAATCAGTAACTAAGCATGAAATTACATTTGGAGTGAGTTTAGAATACTCATTGATATTGATTATAGATGAATTGTTGAGAAAGATAAGCAAACTAAGAATCCAATCCAAGCTTTGGCTATGGAGGATTTGAAGCTTCTCTCTCTAAAATTATGAATTCTCCATATCTCTCTCTCTCTCTCTCTCTCTCTCTATTCTCTCTGAAGTATAAAACTTCTCTAGAATGTGTGCTCTGTGTGTGTTTATATAGAGATGTAAGAACTTGGAGCCTAAGGTCCTTATGCTTGACTCAACAAAGTGATTTGTTTTCCAATTAACTAAAACCAACATACAATTATGCACAACACATATATACATACGTATATACACTCTCACAATTTGAAGAGGCAAGTTAGACTTATAGGGGGCAATAGCTAGTTGTTTGGGAAATTAGCTTATGGCCTTAGGAATAAGCACACACCAAAAGCATTCCCAAACAAAACATACCCAATCATTACTTGCCATAAATGGAAAGTATGTGTCATATCTTGATTGGTGGAGTTTCCCAAACTGTAGGGGCTCAACGCGGCGTAGACAGTTTTGCACATGAACTGGTATTTTCGTGACGCAGTGATCCCCACAAAAATACTGAAAATTCATTTTAATGTCAGAAATACTTTTCCGGTTTTATAAAAATACAGTTTGAGTCGAGAGTAAATATCTCCACCGTTTTGAAATGCAGCTTTGAAATTCAACACATGTATTACTAAAATTTGTAAAATTATAGTTTGACCCCAATAAGAATTTCAATATGAATTAAAACAAGTATTAGAATTCTAAACATGAGAATTGCAAATTTGAGATAACATCAGGAACACTAATTAAATATGAAATGCAAATTTAAAATTAAATGAAATGCAGGTTGTTACATCCTTCCTCCCTTGAACAGGATTTCGTCCCCAAAATCATATAAGGTGAGTTTTCTAACTAAACATATACTCATTTAA
This sequence comes from Hydrangea macrophylla, assembly GCA_033977485.1. Taxonomy (NCBI): domain Eukaryota; kingdom Viridiplantae; phylum Streptophyta; class Magnoliopsida; order Cornales; family Hydrangeaceae; genus Hydrangea; species Hydrangea macrophylla. The sequence continues at coordinate 93,684,115 of CM066988.1, read as the reverse complement.
TCATATAAAATGCATCTATTCATGTAAATGCAAATTTCTTATCCGGCCTTTCACTAAGTCCCACTTCCATACCTGTCCCACCTTACTGGGAACTTTTCAACTGTGTTCTTTACTGAATAATTTTCCACGGGTGAGTCCATAGTCTCCCCTTAATCCACCATATATACTAATTAATATTAATTAATGCATATTATGAGATAATTAAATATTTTTCCCAGGTACGGATGTTACATATGACTAGGCTAATAAGTGGACCATTTTAATTGGTAGATTTGACGACTGCATGTGGGTACATCTAATATATATATATATATATATGAAAGCAGAAGCTTTCACTTCTGCCACGTGGCACAGTCTCCATTTTTCAAGTGATATAATAACATTTAAATGTAATTTCTTATTTTTGCATATACCAAATTTATATGATAATAACATTAGTGTTTGAAGTTCATTTGGTTTTATTAACTCATGGGATTTCATTTTTTCATTTTTCTCATTGGTTGTATATATTAATTTGAGAAACATTATGAACTATCAACTAATGATTTGGTAAGTGTGTTTTCCTTATAGTATGTAGTAGTCTAGGTAAATTAGATCAATCTTTGGGAAAATTTCCGAGTAGTCAAATAATCATTCCCAAGTGGATGCAAGGAAGTACATAATACAAAGTGTTTATGTAATCTTACCTTTGAATACTCTGTAATCTTACCAGTTTTTTTAACTCTTGGTTCTATGTTTGTCAATTTCCTCGGTTCAAAGTGTTTCATAGTGACTAAACATAGATAGTTTTTGCTCATAATGAGAATTTATGTAATCTAAGACCGGCATTTCCTTTTTTTTTTTTTTTTTTTTAATTTTTTTCATTAAGCGTGTTAATATTAGTCATTCTCTCTTTGTCAACTCTCAGTGATTTTCAAGTATCTGTGAGTTCAAATGCTACTTTCCGGTTTACTTTATGAAAATTCTGTTCTTTTCAGCTCTGTAATGTGTTTTTAAAAAGGGAGGAAACTTTTGTGTTATAAATCATTCTAAAGTGAAGGTCAAAAAAATTTGTTGTGTCTTTATAAGGTAGATGGACTGAAAATGGCTGGCTAATTTATGTTTCTAAGTTACTATTTCCAACTTCTTTTTTTTTAATGTGGACTAAATGTGGAGATTGCAATGGGGACGTGGCTATGTTTGGCATATTCAATTCATTTTCTTTCTAATTTCTTTGCTTAACCAATCTATTTATTTCAAAATGTATGCTCTCTCTATTCTAATTGTGTATTACATCAGGTGTTTTTTTCCCCTTCAACTCATCAGGTGTTCGACTCAAGTGTTCTTTATATATTTATCTTGCACTCTTGCTCATTTTAGACTGTTCACATTTTCTTAAAAAGCCTAACCATTTTCTCCCTTTTTTGGTTACTAGCCTAGAAAAAAAAATTCTAACCGTTGATGTTCTTAATGCAATCAGTTCTAAAAAGTGGACACAGCATTTTGGTCCATTTACTGTATTTTGGTCCATTTACTATCAGTATTTTGGTCCATTTACTATCTACTATATTTTTTTGTAGTCATCACGAAGTGGGAGGCAGTCATCAAGAAGTAGGGTTAACATTTTCTTCAGTGTCTTCACAAAGAAAGGAAGTTGAACAAAAGTTGATTTCTAACAGTTCAACTTTGTAATGCTACTGATCTCTCTCTCTAAAATTGGTTTTTCTCTTTTCATTTTTCAGGAAAGAGCAGCTCTGTTTGCAGAAACGAGGGTCTGTTGAACAGCTCTGTTCAAGAGGTAGATGTAAACGAATTACTTTCACATTTAAGTTTTAGTTCTTTGTCTTCAACCATTGAATCTTTTATGATGTGTGAACTTGAAAAAATATTTTTGAGGTTACAAAACACCAGTGAAGAGAGAAAAAAAAAAAAAAAAAACACCAGTGAAGAATGGAAAACCACGAATGAGAAACATAGAGGTTTGCTTACTTCGTAGTTCATGTCCAAATCTTTTTTTTTCTTCACTTATTTGAAGGTGTTTTTTTTGGCAAACTCAGTTTGACCTTTCTTCAAATTTCTAGCTTTACTTTGGAATTAACAAAGATAAAAACAAGAACATTAAAACTGTGTAAATCATCTATATACTAAAGGGGGATTGCCATTTTCATTTGGATTCTATGCAGGCTATGGTATACCCATTTTAGAATCCAAACTATCTTTACTTGGAGGAGGGTTTTTGATTTATTGCTGTAGGGTCCGTTTCCTTGATTTAATTTGAACTGGATTGTGGAAGCTTTGAATACCATATTTTTTTGTTTTCTGGATTTTATGCAGGCTATTGGTATTCAATTATGGGTCCTTTACTTTTGACTTGACTGAATTTGCTTTAGTTTAGTTTGAAGTTACTAGATGGAATTAAGGTATTTGTTCTGTATTAATGAAACAAAAGTCCTGTCTTTGGGCAAAATTTGCAGAAATTGGAAGGCTGAATAATGGTGGGATCACATTTTCGTTTCATTTAAATGAAAAACTGCTTACTAGGTTTTAGTTTCAAAATATTACATTTGACTTGCTAATCAGAAGTTCAATATGATTAGCTGAAACGTGTTTCATTAATTTGACCTTTGAGAGAGTTAAAATTGAGATTGAATTTGAAACATGTTTCCAATTTCTCAATATGAATAGCTGACACATGGTGTAGTAAAATCGAAACGTATATTCCTTTATTGCCTTAGCTTAGTGTCTGTGCAAAGTTTTTTAAACTTGGCATTTGTTCTCTTTGGCGCTAGGTTCTTGCTTTTTCTCAAATTCTTCGAACGAAAGTCATATTTTGAAAAAGGGGTATGGCATATTGAAACTGTTGGCCTAAACCAAATGTTTGACTTTTTGAAGTAGTTAGAAGTTTATGTGATTTGAATATAGTAGAGATTATTTTCTATTATTATTATTTACTTTTGTGGTTTTTCTAACCCAAACAGCAATTTATATTGTTTGCAAAAAAACTTTTTTGCAAACTTTTTAAACATCCAAAAACTGGAAGATGAAGAGCTTTTGTTGTGTGGTGAAATAGTATTTTGTTTCATTAATTTGAGCATTATTTTCTTTGCATTTTCCTTTTCTAATGAAGACTAATATGCTTCTTTTCTGGGAAAGTTTGTCTATTAACTGTTAAATGCATTTGAATGAAAGTTCTGGACCTGAGTCAAAAAAAATTCGACGCCAAATATTAAATCCAAACAACCCAATTGGTCCCTTTCTTCACCTTTGCTTAAGTCATATGGTTCCTCTTATTGCACAGATCTCAAAAGGACATATATGAAATTATAGTACACCTCAAAAGTTGCATGTGATTTTGGAAGTACTTCATTAATAGTATTTTCATTATTTGAAGTTGAAAAAAAAAACGATGTTTTGTAAGTGAATATGCATGAGTTGATATTTTTTTTCTTAAACTTGAACAGCATAAAGAATTTGATTTTTTTTATCTGCGTGTCCGTTTTTTAATCTTGAGTAGCATCCTCCATTTCGGTAGTTTTATTCTTTTCTTTGATGGTGAACTTCAGATTTATTGAAGATGTTTTAAGGCTTAAAGTATATTTCATGATGAATCGATGAAGTTTTAGGACTCATGAATCAGAAATGTAGGTGGCGGTGAAGCAGAGACAACACAGCTTGGGGGTCGTAGTATGTTACGATGAAGTAGGACAAGGACAATCTTCTAGAGGAAAAGAATGGGGATTCGAGGCTAACAAAGTCCAGGATATAGAAACACTTTCCTTTGCTTCCATTATGTATTTTTTCTTTTCTTTTTTTGTTGGAAGGAAATTTTTACCATGAATTTACTGGGCCCTTTCTTTTCTTTTCTTTTCTTTTTCTCAGTTTGATTAACATTTATGTGGACAAATTGGTGAAGCCTTGCAACCTTGGACACATACCAACGGAGTGTTTGGAATAGGATTTTTATCCACCAAAACACATATAGTAAGGGCCTATTTGTATGGAATTAAGCAATTCATGAGACCTTTTTCATGTCTAGAATGATAGTGAGGGACTTTTTTCACATAAGAAATTGTGACTTTGCTGGACACTTTTAAATATCTTGGATTATAATGTGTGCAAAAATGAGTTATATAGTAATGTTTGCATATGTATTACATGTTAAAGGAAGGTACCACTTTAAATTGCATTAAATGATGCCTTCTTAGTTCTTTATAAGAATCCAATTGGATGGCTTTTTTGGGCAACAATAGGCATCTTTTTTTTCATTTGCTCTGTGCCCGTGGGCACGGGCAATTACTAGTATATATATGAAAGCGGAAGCTTTCACTTCCGCCACATGGCACAGTCTCCATTTTTCAAGTGATATAATAACATTTAAATGTAATTTATTATTTTTGCATATACCAAATTTATCTGATAATAACATTTTGTAACTGAAATGATGTAAAGTGATAAGATATAGGTATACATATAATCTCTCTGAATTGTTGGACTTTCCAAGTTTTCAAGTCAAACCTGTAATTTTTTTTATATATTTATAATCTATCAATTCATATCTATATCTATATGAAATTTAAATGATAAATAAAATAATAGATATGTATAGCTAGATTATTGGCATATCTATTTGAAATTAATTAAGTTCAGATTTTGATACAATTTTCAAATTCAAATTCTGGTATCCAATTTTTTTTATATATATTTATAATCTATCAATTCATATCTATATCTATATGAAATTTAAATGATAAATAAAATAATAGATATGTATAGCTAGATTATTGGCATATCTATTTGAAATTAATTAAGTTCAGATTTTGATACAATTTTCAAATTCAAATTCTGGTATCCAAATTTTTTTTTGGCTACATTTAAAACATCATTGATATAGACCTAGATAGATATCATCACCTACTATATATATTCACTCAGTTTTTTTTACATATTATTTTGAATTAAAATCTCTACCTCTCTATGTTTGCATTGATGTTCTCTCACTAGCTTGCAATTTTTCGGTGGGTTCTCGCCGGATGCACGTCTTTATTGACAGCTGAAATTACTTTGATTTTTGAGACCGATTAATTTGTTGGCCCCATTCTCTCTCCATAGTTTATCATACATGGTCATGGACCTCAGAATGGTTAGTATATTTATATGTAATCACATTTTGAAAGCTTTGTTATGGTTCTATTATTTATTATAACCTTATTTTATATACGTGTTAAGCTCATTTCAGTTTATTACTGTGGTCTCTCACTGTAATACCCGTACTCAGAAAAATAGAAGTAATATTATTTTGCATGCATTAATTAGTATAATTAATTGCATGTAATGATTTGGGTAAGTTCCAGTTACCTCGATGTGATAAGTGCTTGATAAAGGGCACAGTTGGACATATGTGAAACAGAACCCACGGGAGGTCCAGATTGGATAAATTGCATTTAGTTGCATTTATGTGATTAAATGGTAGACATGTAAATGTAAATGTGTACATTGTAATACATGTTGATACCTTATGGTTATTTAATTGATAAAATGTTCAGTGCTTTAATATTCTATTATTATTCATGATTATTTATGAGACGAGTTTGGGAACCCTTATGAGGGCGTAATTGGACATATGGCATAATTGGTAGGCTAATTAGTGCCTTCATATAATATTTGGGACCACGTTTGGAGCCCATACATGACATAGATATAAGTTCATTTAGATATTGGGATAGTAATATAATTAATTTGGGTGTTATAATAAGGTCTACATAATAATTGGGGGGGGGGGGGGGGGGGGGGGGGGGGGGTTTAAATACAAATATAAGTTAGTTTGTATATATCGAGAAGCACCATATCATTTCTCATGCCAATCTTGTTCTTAAAAAAAAATACAAAGAAAAAGAAAAAAAAAACAAAAAAACAAAACCGTGGACAGTGTGTGTCATGTGTAGGAAGGTGGCGGTGGTATACATATATCAAACCTTATAAATATAAGAATGCAGCAGCTGAAACCTGACTTAGTCAATTACCATACTGTCCTTTCGCATCTTCTCAAGACTATAATACCCCTTCACTATACCTTAATTACGCGTATATCGTGATACTCATCTAATTATATATTAATTTGTGTAAGGGTAATTATGTCATTTCAGATTATTATTACATTCAGGTTAGCTTTTAAAATTTTATTTGATATAATAATGAGGATTCAATCAATAATATTATGCCTAATTACATATAGGTCAGCAATTTTAAAAATATTTATTATTAACTTCAAAAAAAGTCAAACAATGCGGCTATTTTGGTGACTATTTACGAATTTGTCACTAATATTTACAATTTGATCAACTTCTTCTCTCAAACTTAGTATTCAATCAATAATATTATGCCTAATTACATATAAGTCAGTAATTTCTGGAATATTTATTATTAACTTCAAAAAAAGTCAAACAATGCGGCTATTTTGGCGACTATTTACGAATTAATCATTAATATTTAAAATTTGGTCAACTTCTTCTCTCAAATTTAGTATTCATATATTGTAATATGTGTAATTGCATTTGGGTGAGCAAGTTTTGGGATATTTATTATTCACTTCAAAAAAGCCAACAAAAGTGACTATTTTAATTGCTATTTACGAATCGGTCACTAATATTTGCATTTGGTCAACTTCTTCTCTAAAATTTATATATTTAGGAATTGGTCAGTAATTTACCAAATTTCACTTATACTCAAATCTCATACCAAATTCATATCTTATACTCAAATGCATAAGAGGGGATTGGCACGTGGATCGCACGTGTCGGGACCCTAGTATTATATATATATGTGAAGTTATCAAAAAAAAAAATAATAATAATAATAACCAGACTCACAGAGAGAGAACAGTATCGCGACAGAGAAGAGAGGGAGTGAAGGTTCCTCCATTCCAATACCATAACTTCGTCGTACATTGTCCAAATCGTGATACGAAGTCATATTTGGACTAGTGGGGGGTAAGCCTAGCCTTATGATATATTTTAATTTGAGATTAATCAATAGATTTTTCGTGATCCAAATGGGTTGGTAACATTTTAGTTTACGAAAATTGTGTAGGGATATCATTGGAATCATTAGGAGCTAGTTTTGAGAAGGAATTTGGGAATTCTAAGCTTATTTTGGATCTATTTGTGAGGTAAGTGTCCTAATCCCAAAATTAGATATTTAATGTTATTTATTTATTATTAAATGCTTAATTATTGATTAAGTAGAAAAGCATGTGATTAGTTTGTATTTAACATGTCTAAAATGTTGAAATTGCCATTTTGATATGTTGAGCTACTTATGTGCTTATTTGGGTCAAAGGGTCTCAAGTGATAATCACCATTAGTTAGCCCATATATAAGGGACAGAGAGATGATGAAATCCTCAGAGAAAAGGGGATAGTGGTGACAACCACAACGAATTGACTACGGTCACAAATGAATGAGTGTGATTTCGCTATATGCGACGGAAAAAGTGAGAATGGCCCGGAATCAGGGGTCCAAAACGATGGTGATTGATTACTTGACACACATGCGATCATTTATTGTTGTGAATGTTTAATTGGTGTTATGAATCATTAAATACTCTAATTGTATGATTAGTACCACGTACTCACTGAGTGAAAGTTTATTCGATTTTTGTGGTTAATGACCACGCAGGTTTAGATGAACATCACAGTGAAAAGAGTAAAGATTGGGGCACACCCAAATACACAACTTTTGGGACACAACCTAAAATATGTGTCTATATCTCTCCTGTGATATCACTAGACTCCACGTGACACAGGAGAGAGATAGACACATCTTTTGGGTTGTGTCCCAAAAGTTGTGTCTTTGGGTGTGTCCCAAGTATTACCCCAGTGAAAAATGGTCAAGACTACGGGGCTGGGTTTGCTAAGATGTGTTTTGTATTATTTATTTTATTTATTTTTTTGGAGATGTTTGGGAGTTGTGGAATAATGATTACAGTTTTGTACATAAGAACATATTAGAAGTTATGATTTTAACCTTTATTATGTTAGAATGAATCTATATATTTTAGTTAGGTTTTTGATGTGTTTTAAAATATTTAAATAAATAAGTGTAGTAGGGGTTAAATATTCATGTTTTGAAAATAGAGTGAATGGTGCTATAATAGGGAAAACTCTGCCCAAGTACCATTCAACGGTTTAAAACTTATATTATTTCTTTTGGTTATTTTATTTGATAAAATGATATTTTTACCCTTGATATTTCAGTCAAAATGTAATTTTTGGAACGTTAAAAATAATTGTTTGGTCCTAGCTGGCTTTGTTAGAGTGTCCTAGCCCGCGGGGGCGGATTGGGGTGTGACACTCACTTTTGATCTCTTACTAGCTAGATTTTTCTATAAAACGGGAATAGTAATGTTTTGATGTGTCTTATTTCACATATTTGATAAATTTGAGTTTCTATTTTAAGAGTAAGAAAAAGAAAACAAGTTGTTTTTAATTGAAAGAGACAGAAATATCATATTTTTGTACAAGAATATACTTAAAGCGTTATGAAAGGAGTCAATGAAAAAAAATAAGGCCAGGCTACTTTTATTTTGTATCCGTTTTTTAATTGAAATATTATTTTCCAATTAATGATTATGTTTTGCCAGAATCTTACTAGATTGAGAAGATGTTCTAAACGAACTGAGTATATTCAATTAGGTAAATACAATAATATCTTATTATATTATAATAATATGGAAGCCTCAAGTGCCACTTGGCATAAGGAGAGGCAAGGTTAGCAAATATTTACAATTTTGCTCATTAAGTTACTCAAAACACCTTTTCTTATTTAGCATTGAATCCCTAATAATAACTCCACTATTTTATTAATATGAGTGCTGAATTTGAAATGTTAAAAACTAAGATTTTATGCTATCTATCTGATTGACAAATTTTAATTATTTTTTGCACTATGTTATATATCACCGTTGTATCTGATAATAGTTGACCCGTGCATTGCACGGGTAATAAAACTAGTTATAATATATTATAAATGAAAGTAGATGTCTTTGCTTCTGCCACGTGGTATTTTCTAGCATTTTCATGTTTTTAAATATTTTTTTTTCACCTGTTTGCTATATAATTAAAATCTTGGACACGATAAAACTTATCCTAAGTTATCAATGCATTTGACCTTTGCTTAGCATTTTCCAAGTTTTTAAATTTAAGGAGCACATTAAATTTGAGCACTAGCAAGATTTGTGTTGATTTTAATAAATTTTTGACTCAATGAATTGGGCATTTGCTTTGCATTTCCCAAGTTTTTAATAAGGAGCACATTGACGTCGAATAATTTGTATTCCTTTTCACAATTTTCATTGGGAATAATTTCTCAAGAATTGAGTTTGTTGATATGTCTTTCTATACGTACCTGTATGTATAAACATGTGAATATGTGTATAATTTATGTTTCTATTTCACTTCAAGTTTACCTTGACTTTCATCACTTGGGTCATGTGTCTTACGACTTTTGACTTCTACTTAAGATAGGCACATCATGCTATTTCGAAAGGAGATAGAAAAATTTAGGGTAATACTTGGGGCACACCCAAAGACACAACTTTTGGGACACAACACAAGAGATGTGTCTATCTCTATCCTGTGTCACTGTGGGGTCCAGTGACATCACAGGAGAAATATAGGCATATCTTTTGGGTTGTGTCTCAAAAGTTGTGTTTTTGGGTGTGTCCCAATCTTTACTAAGATTTATTTCTTACTAAATAGATGTGTGTTTTATTTTTATACGTTTTTTATATGGTTAGGGTAAAATATTTTGTTTAAGTAGAATTATAAGTTAGTTGTCCAATATATTAGATATGTGCAGGAATTAATAATTCACTAAATTAATGATCTTGAGACTTCATAGAATACATGCTACGACCCAGGTTATTGCATTTTTTTACTACTTTGCTGTAATTGTATTTTCGATAGCAAGATATACTCCAAATGTAGAGTCCAGATTCTTCAATATGCTCCACAATTCCACCAAGTACGGTTTTGCATAGTCTTTTATCTTGAATAGCTTCATTGGGAAAAGTCAATAAGTCAAGAGTTGACCCACGAGGACCAAACGGGTCAAATATGGTTAACCAACATAATTTGGTTTTGAAAGGAGTTTGTAAGAAGTACAGAGAAATTCGAAAGGTTTAAAAGTAACAAGTAATGAAGTTTGCTTTAAAAGTTTATCATAAAAGAGGTTTTGGAAAGATTATGATCAAACAGTCCTTAGAAAATTGAAAGTAGTAATTTTCCCATAATAGGGTAACCATGGACTAAGAAATGCAAACAAGTGTTAAACATAATTTAACAAGGATCCTAGAGGATCCAATTATCAAGATTAAGATTAAGATTAAGATTACGAGGGAATTTACAAATAGTTTCTTATAATTCAAATCTACAAATGAGATAACGGTAACAACAATTACAATGTTCCTACCATGCACTATATCATTGGAACATTAACAAATCACAAGACGTCCTCATAAGGAATCTTCCAAAACGAGACGCCATGCGTCAGATAACTCTTGGGCCTTGCCCTAATCAACAATTCCTGAAGAAAAAAAAAGAGTTTATCAGATTCATTAAGCACGACGGCTGTCACACCCCAACCCACCTCCGGTGGATTAGGACATGTGTAACAAGAGTAACCGCACCCAAAATATACACTAACTAGAAGAAAAAGTGAATAAAATCACTTTAAAGAATTCTATTGTGCCAAAACAGCCTCCAAGGGCAAAATGGCCATTAATAAAGTATGTAAAATTTTTAAACCAAAAGTTAGATTTATGAGTCCCGGTTCCAACGCAACAAACGGCGCACAAATCCGAATTCTCTAGAAAGAGTTATGCACGTTTCCGTAAAAGCGGACGTGCTGTGAAAATTGCATGCGGACCGATCCCTTCATATGGCCCGGGTCGATCCATTTATATGAGCCACAAGCAGAATGTCCCCGATAAAGGCCGGATCGATCCCTTCACAAACGCGGATTGATCCGAGCCCTGCAGAACAGATTTTGCTGCTAAGTTTTGCTGTCAAAACAAGTTTTAACTTCCAAAACACAACCAATTCACATGGAACCCTTATGAAACTTTGGAAAAACATATCCAACACATTTCCAAACATTTCTAAAATTAAGTTAAGCATGGATCACACAATCACATTCACAATTTGATCAAGTTAACCATAAACTCATCCCATTTGATCCAAAAACAAACTTTTCAACTTTAAAACTCTACTCTTATCCAAAATACATGAAACTTGCTAGACATGACCCCAAGATCATAACCAACATTACACATACAAATTTAACTTGTCAACAACACTTGAGACTCATCCGAACCTTCCAAGATGGTCCTAAATTGAGCAAACCAAAGAGATTATACATAAGTGCTACCTTTCACTTCCAAAATACATGGTTATGATCTAAATTCATTTCCAACAATCTAGGTATGAACATTAACTTAAAAGAAACCATACTTTACATCATTTTAGAAGTTCAAAAGAAATTCACAAGCATGAGGCACAAATCTCCCCTATCTCTCCCATCTCTCCCAACTCGCGCGTCATTTCCTCTCCGGATAAGGCTCCGAACCTGCGATGGTTGTTATGTACCACAACAGAAATAGGAAAACGGTTTTCTTAAGCAATTTGCTTAGTGAGCATTCTAAACATGATTGTATGTTTAACACGTGCAATGCTATAATTAACACATAAAAACACAACCGTAGTCGCGGAGTCGCTGGTTATATGGTTCATTCAGACCCGAAGACCTCCCTTGGTCCCGTGGCTACTTCTATTCCTTGGACTTCCGTTGTTTTATCGGATTCTTCCTCTACACCACCCTTATTACTCCCAACAATGAACCATTTCCCCGGTGCTTATTGACTACCACATAGACATATAAGCACATATACATGTATCAACACATAAAATTTCCATAGAATTGACATCAACAATATATATTTGCTCCTACACAATAGTTATCACCTCTTATATCACATGAAGCTTTGAACATATTAACCACAATCACTTTTTGGTGTAGAAAACTCACCTCCCACAGATTTTACCCAAATTAAGCCAAATTATGCAGAATTTCCCCAAATTGAAGCTCAATTTCTACTCCAACAAGAATCCTACAAGAATTCGGTAGACGACGTCTCACCGTCAAATATGAGCTACCAAAATCCGACAATTAAAACATAAATTAAGGGTATATGAACGTTCGTCCTCCACGAGTCCGAAAACGGCTTCGGTTCGCGAATCCGACGAACGGCGGCGACGGAACGGCGGAAAAACGACGTCGGCGTCTCGTCTCCGTCTTTTTCCCGAGCTCTCTCTTTCTTTTTCTTTTGATTTCCAGCAGATTTTAAGAGTCTTAACTCTCCTAGTGACACACACACATCACATGCAAGTGATGTGTCACTAGTTTTCTTCTATTCTCGTTTACACCCCCGATTTTTCTTATGTTCTCATTATGAAATCCCCCAAACATTCCATTAACTACCCAATTCTCTAATGAGTGTTTGTCTAAGTCCCGCATGGGTCCCAACATGGGTCCCATATATTTTGTAAAATTGCTATCGCACCTACTAATTTTATATCTTTTTCATTTATACCCCTATAACACCAATACTACACATATATCAACATGTAATATGAAAGCATGTAAACACATATTCATATAAACACATAAAATGCATTTAATCATTTAAAATGCAAATTACCATTTTACCCTTCGCTGGGTTCCATTTCAATACCTGTCCCACCTCACTGGGGACTTTTCCAACTAGTGTCCCTCTCTGAACACTTTTTTTTTACATGGGCGTGTCCAAGCCTCCCCTTAATCCGTTTATACACTAATTATACTAATTAATGCATATTAACATAATAATTAACCCGTTCTCCGGGTATGGGTGTTACATTTCTTCCTCCCTAAAAGGGAGTTTGGTCCCCAAACTTACTCTTACCTCAAGAATTGAAGAGATGCGGGTACTTGGCTCAGATCTCATCCTCCAGCTCCCAAGTAGCCTTTTCCACTGAATGGCTTCGTCATTGAACCATCACCAAGGGAATCACTTTGGTCCTCAATACTTGATCTTTCCTATCAAGAATTTGCACTGGATGTTCCACGTAAGTTAAATCTTCCCGAATCTCTAACGGTTCCGGAATGATAAAATGTTTCGAATCCGGCACATAACGTCGAAGCATCGACACGTGAAACACATTATGAACATTCTCTAATTCTTGTGGCAGCTCTAACCGATAAGCTAATGGCCCAACTCGATTAAGAATCAAATACGGTCCAACATATCTCGGACTAAGCTTACCTCGCTTACCAAAACGTGCTATGCCTTTTGAAGGCGAAACTTTCAAAAACACATAATCACCCACCTCAAATTCCAACGGTCTTCTACCCGTATCCGCATAGCTTTTATAACGACTCTGAGCCGTTTGCAATCGCTGTTTAATCAATTTGATCTTGTCAGTAGTAATTTGCACTATCTCTGGTCCCAAAAGTTGTTTCTCTCCAACTTCTGTCCAACACACCGGCGATCTACACTTTCTACCATACAGTGCCTCATAAGGCGCCATTCCAATGCTAGTTTGAAAGCTGTTGTTATAAGAAAATTCTATCAACGGCAAATGAGTTTCCCAATCAGCTTTAAAATCCATAACACATACTCTCAACATGTCTTCTAAAATCTGGATCACCCTCTCGGACTGACCATCAGTCTGGGGATGGAATGCAGTACTAAAATGTAGAGTTGTCCCCATAGCCCTCTGTAAACTCTCCCAAAACCTTGACACGAATCGAGTGTCACGGTCTGACACTATCGACACTGGTGCTCCATGAAGCCGTATAATCTCTCTGATATAAATTTTTGCAAGTTTCGATGGATCTTTGGTCTTGATAGGTAAGAAATGGGCTGACTTGGTCAACCGGTCATTAATGACCCAAATACTATCGTTCGACTTTTGAGATTTTGGAAATCCCGATACAAAATCCATTGTGATATACTCCCACTTCCACTCTGGTATCTCTAGAGGATGCAACTCTCCTCCAGGTCGTTGATGTTCCAGTTTCACCCTCTGACACGTCATACATTTAGATACAAATTCTACGACTTCTCGCTTCATACCACTCCACCAATAAATTTCTCGCAAGTCTCTGTACATTTTGGTACCGGATGTACTGAATATCTGGTATTGTGAGCCTCTTCCATAACTCTGTTTCTCAAATCACCAACTTTAGGAACACATAATCGATTGATGTATTTCAGAACACCATCTTGGAAACTGAATTCTGGCCTTCTCCCCTCAGGTAATTCATCCACAATCTTCTTGAATTCGGGATCTCAAAGTTGATTAGTCTTGATTTCACCAATTAAACTCGGCTGTGCCACGATCGCAGGCATTAAACTACCCTTGACTCTAGGAATTACTTCAAGTTCTAATTGTTCAAATTCTTTCACCAGCTCTTCTTGCGCTGTTAAGGCATAAGCTAAGTTTTCCGACGACTTCCGACTCAAGGCATCGGCAACTACATTGGCTTTTCCCGGGTGATACTGAATTTTTAAATCATAATCTTTCATGAGTTCCAACCATCTTCTTTGTCTCATATTAAGATCCCTCTAAGTGAATAGGTATTTCAAACTTTTATGATCCGTGAAGATTTCACAAGTTTTCCCGTATAGATAATGTCTCCAAATCTTTAACGCAAAAATTACCGCCGCTAACTCCAAGTCATGTGTCGGGTAGTTCTTCTCGTGAGGACTCAACTGCCTTGAAGCATAGGCTACTACCTTGTCATCTTGTGTCAAAACACATCCCAAGCCTTGGTGAGAAGCATCACTGTATATTCTGAAATTTCCAGTACTTGTTGGAATTGCAAGTATTGGTGTCGTAGTTAACTTCTTTTTCAATGATAGGAAACATTCATCACATTCCTTGTTCCATTCAAACGGTACATCTTTTCTCATTAACAGTGTCATCGGAGTCGCAATTCTAGAAAAATCCTTGACGAATCTTCTATAGTATCCAGCTAATCCCAAGAAACTTCGAATCTATGATACATTTGTCGGCTTTGACCAATTCATAACGGCTTCAATCTTCTGCGGGTCTACTGAGATACCTTCCTTAGAGATCACGTGTCCTAAAAATATGACACTTGTCAACCAAAACTCACTTTTCTTTAACTTTCCAAATAATTGCTTTTCCCGAAGTCGTTGTAAAGCCAACCTCAGGTGTTGTTCATGCTCCTCCGAACTCTTCGAGTAAATGAGAATATCATCAATGAATACAATAACGAACTCATCCAAATACGACTTGAACACACGGTTCATTAAATCCATGAAGGCGGTAGGCGCATTAGTAACCCCAAATGACATCACTAGAAATTCATAGTGCCCGTAGCGAGTCCTAAAGACTGTCTTCTCTACATCCTCAGCTTTAACTTTCAGTTGATGGTACCCAGATCGTAAGTCAATCTTTGAAAATACCTCAGCCCCTTGAAGTTGATCGAATAGATCGTCAATACGTGGCAACGGGTACTTGTTCTTGATTGTTACTTTGTTAATTTCCCAGTAATCAATGCACATCCGCATTGTACCATCCTTTTTTTCACAAATAACACAGGTGTACCCTACAGGGACACATTAGGTCGAATAAAACCTTTATCTAACAACTCTTGCAACTGAATTTTTAACTCTTTTAACTCAACTGGCGCCATTCAATACGGTGCTCGTGAAATTGGTTGGGTTCCCGGCATAACATCAATACCAAATTCAATCTCTCGGTCAATTAATACACTAGGTAACTCCTATGGAAATACATCCGAAAATTCTCTAACAACTGGAATATCTTCAAGTTTCAAATCATTACCCCTAATATCCAGGATACTACACAAGAACCCTTGACAACCTTTCTTCAACAAACGACATGCTTCAATAGCGGATACAGTATATGGTGGTGATACAACACCCCTACCTTGAAAATAAAACTCAACATGATTCAGAATACGGAACACTACCCCTTTATTGTTACAGTCGATATTAGCATGATTAGCCGCTAACCAATCCATACCCAATATAATATTGAAGTGCTGAATTACTAACGGTACCAAATCAACAGTTAACTCTTTACCATTCACATTAATCTCACACTTTCTAAACACACCTGAACTAACCAATGGAGCCCCCAACGGTATCGCAACAGATAAATCATAGTTTAGGAACTCTAATGGCTTATCTAACTTCCTAGCAAAGTGGTGTGATACGAATGAGTGTGTGGATCCCGAATCTATAAGTACACTTGCTAGGTGTGAGCAAATGGGAACCATACCTGAGACAACAGTGTCGGCAGAAGTAGTATCTCCCGGCCTGAGTTGAAACGATCTTGCCTCTCGTTGCTCTCTCCTCGGAGGTTGAGTAGTCCTCGGTATGATAGCGCTAGCTGCATATGAACCGGAACCAGAAGCTCCCTGACGCTTGGTTGGACAATCCTTAGCTTGATGTCCCAATTCTTTACAAGTAAAGCATCGACCCCTCATATCCATATTTTGATTCAGACAGTTTCTAGCAATGTGTCCCGGTTGTCAGCAACTGTTGCAAATAATTGGATGTGGAAGTTGATTGCACCGGCCCCAATGAAACTTCTGACAAATTTGACATCTTGGTTTGTTTCCACCAGAACCACTGCCGATACTAACCGATGATCCTCCTGAACCCTGCCTCTTGGCACTCCCTTATCCACTGAACTGACTTGATCCTGGTTGTTTACTTTGTTAACTCGGTAGTGGTGGCATATTTGAAGTATACCCAAGATCTCTTTCTGCAATAGAAGCAATATCCAATGCCTTGGCATAGGTCTCTGGGCGGAATACGGTCACTCGCCCTCGGATATCTCCCCGGAGTCCCGCTACAAACTTTCTTGCTTTCACTTTCTCAGTTGTTACGATATCCCCGGCAAACCTTGCTAAACTTGTAAATTGTGTTGAATATTCGCGCACTGACTTTCCCCCTTGCACTAACTCCATGAATTCTTGCGCTTTTTGATCTCCAAATGATTCTGGGAAGTACTGCTCGTTGAATATCTCAAGGAATTGTTCCCAGGTAGTCAGTTGACCCAGACCCAGCTTAGTACGCCACCAATATTGCGCTTCATCTTTTAACGTGTCTGCAGCAAATAGCACTTTTTGTTCCTCAGTACATGGTAACACTCGGAAGATCTTCTCCATATCTGAGATCCAGAAATTTGCCTTCATCGGATCGGCTTCCCCACGAAATATGGTCGGCTTTTGTTTGTGGAATTTTGAAATAGTAACAATCTCTTCTTTCGGATTTGGGTTTGGTTGTCCCGGTCTTTCCTCTACCACATGAGTTTCAGCGACCCGTACCAACCCTTCAATAGCTCTTTCGACCCGTTCTATTCGATTTGAGGTGTCACCTCCAGACATACTACCAGGCACCCACATATAGTACACATATGCATGTTACTTTTAAATAAACACATGGCATGCTTATCGACATTAAAACATGCTAAGTAAACGTGTATGCATGTTTATGCAATTGCGTGTCATTGTGTGCACACTACGCGTCGTATACGTCTCTCGTCCCCAAAGGCTCTAACTATTGCTCTGATACCAAAAATTGTCACACCCCAACCCACCCCGGGTGGATTAGGACACGTGTAACAAGAGTAACCGCACCCAAAATATACACTAACTAGAAGAAAAAGTGAATAAAATCACTTTAAAGAATTCTATTGTGCCAAAACAGCCTCCAAGGGCAAAATGGGCATTAAGAAAGTATGTAAAATTTTTAGACCAAAATTTAGATTTATGAGTCCCGATTCCAACACAATAAACGGCGCACGGATCCGAATTCTCTAGAAAGAGTTATGCATGTTTCCGTAAAAGCGGACGTGCTGTGAAAATTGCATGCGGATCGATCCCTTCATATGGCCCGGATTGATCCATTTATATGAGCCACAAGCAGAATGTCCCCGATAAAGGCCGGATCGATCCCTTCACAAATGCGGATAGATCCGCGCCCTGCAAAACAGATTCTGCTGCTAAGTTTTGCTGTCAAAACAAGTTTTAACTTCCAAAACACAACCAATTCACATGGAACCCTTATGAAACTTTGGAAAAACATATCCAACACATTTCCAAACATTTCTAAAATTAAGTTAAGCATGGATCACACAATCACATTCACAATTTGATCAAGTTAACCATAAACTCATCCCATTTGATCCAAAAACAAACTTTTCAACTTTAAAACTCTATTCTCATCCAAAATACATGAAACTTGCTAGACATGACCCCAAGATCATAACCAACATTACACATACAAATTTAACTTGTCAACAACACTTGAGACTCATCCGGACCTTCCAAGATGGTCGTAAATTGAGCAAACCAAAGAGATTATACATAAGTGCTACCTTTCACTTCCAAAATACATGGTTATGATCTAAATTCATTTCCAACAATCTAGGTATGAACATTAACTTAAAAGAAACCATACTTTACATCATTTTACAAGTTCAAAAGAAATTCACAAGCATGAGGCGCAAATCTCCCCTATCTCTCCCATCTCTCCCAACTCGCGTGTCATTTCCTCTCCGGATAAGGCTCCGAACCTGTGGTGGTTGTTATGTACCACAACAGAAATAGGAAAATGGTTTTCTTAAGCAATTTGCTTAGTGAGCATTCTAAACATGATTGTATGTTTAACACATGCAATGCTATAATTAATACATAAAAACACAACCGTAGTCGCCGAGTCACCGGTTATATGGTTCATTCAGACCCGAAGACCTCCCTTGGTCCCGTGGCCACTTCTATTCCTTGGACTTCTGTTGTTTTATCGGATTCTTCCTCTACACCACCCTTATTACTCCCAACAATGAACCATTTCCCCGGTGCTCATTGACTACCACATAGACATATAAGCACATATACATGTATCAACACATAAAATTTCCATAGAATTGACATCAACAATATATATTTGCTCCTACACAATAGTTATCACCTCTTGTATCACATGAAGCTTTGAACATATTAAACACAATCACTTTTTGGTGTAGAAAACTCACCTCCCACAGATTTTACCCAAATTAAGCCAAATTATGCAGAATTTCCCCAAATTGAAGCTCAATTTCTACTCCAACAAGAATCCTACAAGAATTCGGTAGACGATATCTCAACGTCAAATAGAAGCTACCAAAATCCGACAATTAAAACATAAATTAAGAGTATAGGAACGTTCGTCTCACCTTCACGAGTCCGAAAACGGCTTCGGTTCGCGAATCCGACGAACGGCGGGGCGGAACGGCGGAAAAACGACGTCGGCGTCTCGTCTCCATCTTTCTCCCGAGCTCTCTCTTTCTTTTTCTTTTGATTTCTAGCAGATTTTGAGAGTCTTAACTCTCCTAGTGACACACACACATCACATGCAAGTGATGTGTCACTAGTTTTCTTCTATTCTCGTTTACACCCCCGATTTTTCTTAAGTTCTCATTTGAAATCCCCCAAACATTCCATTAACTACCCAATTCTCTAATGAGTGTTTGTCTAAGTCCCGCATGGGTCCCAACGTGGGTCCTACATATTTTGTGAAATTGCTATCGCACCTACTAATTTTACATCTTTTTCATTTATACCCCTATAACACCAATACTACACATATGTCAACATGTAATATGAAAGCATGTAAACACATATTCATATAAACACATAAAATGCATTTAATCATTTAAAATGCAAATTACCATTTTACCCTTCGTTGGGTTCCATTTCAATACCTGTCCCACCTCACTGGGGACTTTTCCAACTAGTGTCCCTCTCTGAACACTTTTTTTTTACATGGGCGAGTCCAAACCTCCCCTTAATCCGTTTATACACTAATTATACTAATTAATGCATGTTAACATAATAATTAACCCGTTCTCTGGGTACGGGTGTTACAACGGCTTAGTAGAAAACATTGTAGAAATGTACTACTACTTCTAAAATCATGCTTTGACATGCGGTGCAATGCTTTGCCGCCATGGCGATGCAACTAGCCAGATGGTCAATCCGTGAGACATTCCCAACTCAATATCCCAATCACACACTCTCACACCGGATAGCGAGCCACTCAAACGTGAGTGTAGCATACAAGATCTCCTGTAGCTAGCCGAATATGATCTTGCGTTTTCGAATATTTTAAGGATCACAAACAACCTTCCTCACTTCACACCCGCTTTTGGAATTTCATTAAATTACGGGGATTCCAAAGACATTCCCCAATTGTGGGATTTTTAACAATTTCATATGCCCCAAGCCAATGCCATGAATGCTTTGCCGACTTGGCTACTATGATATGCTACTAGATGCGGTTATGCTTTAACAATGTCATTTCTAATAATACAATGACAAGAAGTAAACATAGTAGTTCATATAAAATGTAATCATCACATTAGGCAAATAAGAGATTTCTAGCATCAATTAGTATTTGAAACTATAGAAACTCAAATAGCATTTAGGTTTAGACATGGATCCAAGTAAGCACATAAGGGCAAGTAATCATTCAATTAATCACATAGGAAGATTTCCAAAACAAGATTAATGTCTATTAACACTAACTTACACATGGCAAACCATGAAGTTAGAAATAATAGTGCACTTAAACAATAAAATCTACCTCTTTAGTATTTGAGCAAATACTCTCACCAAAGAAATCCAAAGGGGAAATCATCACCACTAGCAAAACCCATAAGCTATCAACACCTAGTTAAATAAAATCACATTTAGGAATGAAAACTATGGTATTAATAAGATAACATAAATTACCTCTTGAGTTCTAGGGCAAGAAGTACCAAATTGCAAATCCCACAAAGAAACCGAGAACACCAGTGTGAAGGTCTAGGTGAGATGATCAAAATGGTCTCCAATAGCCTTGTCCCAAACTTGAGTCCTTGGCCTCCAAATGGAGCTTGAAAGCTCTAAGCTTCCATGGAGTTGTATCTCCCAAAACTAGAGAGAGATGAGAGATATAGAGAGAAATATGTATACCAAAATGAAAGAAAAAGAAAAAGAAAAAGATAAGGAGAGAAAGAAGAGTTGAGTGTAGGGGAAGTCTCCCAAAAGTGGGGATTTGATGGGTTAGGTGTGGGTAGGTATGGGTTAGGTTTGGGTAGGTATGTGTTAGGTTTGAGTGTACAACACACCCAACCACAAGATATATAATTACACATGTGTATCCACTAACCAAAAATTGATACCAACATGTATCAAATTTAAACACTGCCCCAAAACAAGACCCACATTGGTTTGAAATTATCAAAATACCCTTGAATAAATTCTGGGTTTCTACAGATACCCTCATAAATACCCAAATAAAAAAGGGCAATGCTATTGTGAGAAGCTTCGGGTTTTAACTGTTGGATGAGCATCTAGCCTTAAGATTCTCTCCAGATTCCTGGGAATCTTAAGGCTAGATGCTTATCCAAAGATTAAACCCGCCTTCTCATGTGAGAAGCTTCTCACAATAGCATTTCCCATAAAAAAAAAAAAAGAAGAAGAAGAAGATAAATACAAATGATACCACACAGGTAAACCGATAGAAATCTCAAAAGACACGTCCAGAATCATAACATATTCAAATACAATTCAGGTTGAACAAATAAGAAGATAAAATAAGAAACTCAAGCCACCTTAATATCCATTCAAAAAAAAAAAAAAAAAAAACCCACCTTAAAATGAAACCATTGTAGTCATGAGCATGATGCAATGCTTAATTGGGTTATGTAACGATATGGCCTCATAAGATAATAAAATAATCTTGACCAAAAAAAAAGATAGTAAAAGAATCAATAGCATCAAAGACATATAAAATAAAAATAAAAATAAAATAAAAGATGAACCAATTCTGGATACTGCAATTTTCGATTTCTTGCTTTACTCCATAAATAAAACATACTGATTTTCATTTCTTTGGCTGCGAATGACTGATTTTATATAAGTGATGTGAACTTCTACCATGCAACAAAATTATTGACATCAAATATGGCTGCTTAAAAAAATTTCTGTTCTAGAACAGATTACTCTTATTAAGGGATTGATTGTTGGGAATAAGAGGAAGACACACGAAATTGGATAAAGAAAGAGTTAAGTTTTGAGCTAATTGTTTTACCCTTATTAAGGGATTAATTGCTGGGAATAAGAGGAAGACACACGAAATTGGGGTTGGGAGATACATAAGAAACTTTCATTTTTATTTCTTGTAAATGTTTTTTAAAAAATAAAAAGGAAGGTGAGAGATATGGTAGGGCAAACATTGAAATATACTTATTTTGTGATTTAGTGCATAAATGGAACAAACACAATTATATTAAACACATACAGTCAATTAAATTAAATATAATTACGATAAAAAGAGATAATCAACAACAAAAAAAGGTTGTAATTATAAATTAGAGACTGATTTGGTAAGCTATTAATTTGGTATGTTTTGGCAAAGACCACACACTGTCTTTCTCACGCACACGCGCACACTATTTGATGCACGAGCATTCACACAGTACACACACCCAAACAATACAAGTTATGTGCCCCATGCATTGCATGGGTTAGTTGAAAACCAAAAATAAAAATAAAAAATAAGAAATTACTAATATTTAATTTTAAATTAGTGGACATAATTAGTTTATATTTCAGTAAAAAAATAACTTCTGTTTGGATTTTTTTTCTTTTACATTTCATACACTTATTAATCTAACGTTATTTTTCAGAAGTATTAAAAATAAATTTTCCATCAATTCATTGGTTCAACCGAAAATCCACATAGGATTCCCCTATGCTTCCACCTTATGGATTGGTCCAAGTTGGACTATTCCGTGCTTTACGTTGTATTGTCTGACTCATTGACCTCGCCTACGTGACTTGGATTTTGGGGCGTTACAGAATGATATCAGAGCTAACCGGGTTCGAATACCTTGGTACTTTGGGAGTTAATTGGGTCCATGTATGGTCATTGCACCTCTTTTGATTTCAATCATTCATAGTTAAATGAATCATTTTGTTTCATTTATATGATGAGTTGATTATGATAGCGTGTTTACTTGCCTACGGGATTACGTGTCAACGTGCTTAAGTGCTTATGTGTTTCTGTGATTACATGCCAACATATCTTGACTATGTGATTTGTGAACATGAGTTGGTTTTTACTTTTCATTTCACTTTAACGCTATACTCATTAGAATTGGTTTTTGTAATACATCTTGGTGTGATTATCTGTTGATGTTTAATCATTGACCGTGCAAGGTTAAGAGGTATATACATGAGGGTTTCCTTGTTTGGATTATTCGCTCGACGTACTGCGCCTTGTAGGGTTGATAGTTAGGTTTTGAACAGTGCTTTACATCGAGTTGTATTATTAAAAGATCTTAATTATTTTTAATGACCTTATATCACTAGTGTTTGCATTTAAGTTGTTGAGAAAACATGTTAAATGTTGCATGCCTATATGATGAAATTGTCATCAATTTTATTTAAATTGGAAGTTATTGAGCCAGCATGTTTAAAGATTTTCATGCCCATGAAATTTTCCTTATTGATTTTGAGTTGAAAGCTTTTCAGGAGAACATGTCTAAATGGTACATGTTTACGGAATAGTATGTTTATATGCTTTCGTGCATATGTTTTATATGTTTACACTATTGTCACACAATGTATTGGTTAGCACATTACGCGATAGATTTTATACGTTATAAATGAAAAGGATGAAAAGTATGCTTACTTCCTTCTGGATTATGTGATAACATGGTAATGTGCATATGTGCTTACGTGACTACTTATTTCTATATCAAGGAATTGTTAAGCATGACAACGATAGCATGTTGAGATAAAATTTCATGTTTTATGTGTTTTAGAGTAGCTCATACGTGTACTCATAGATACTTTGATCGGCGGGTCATAATAAGATTTCTTGGGTAGAAAATTTGGAAGACAAGTTTTAAACTTATGAAAACCAACATATTAATATGTTGCGCATATTTTAAAACCTATATGTATATGTACGTTTGAAGTACTTAAAAAGATGTTTTCTAACCGATGAATAACTTATTGGTTCTAATAGTGCGGGGTTACGTATTATTAGACAGCTTATATAGAAGTGCATTTAATTCTTGGCCCTTACGATCTTTGAGCTCTTGACAGAGTGTTGTCATTCCATTGTTCCAAGTCTTTTCTTGAAAGAACATTTGTTCCTTATTGATTCAATTCTCATGATTATAGCATATTGATTTTGATTAGTTCTCCCTTAAGTTTTGAACTTGGGTATGTCGCACTGTAAGTGCTGTGATGTACTTTTCTTTGGACTTGTTGACTTTTGAATTGATCTTTCTCTGACAGTTTTGCCTTATTAAATTCTTGGGATTTATTTCGTGAAATTCGAACTTGAGTTGTTGAACACTCGGATCTTTCCCTACTTCTGGAGGGATATATTTTGTTAGATGATAATAGTTGAGGTCCTTGATTTTGTTATCTCCGTGAATTCAAGATCATACTGGTTTTTGGGAGTATGATCTCTTACGTGTTGTGGATCTCTATTGTTGGCGGCCTTAATCTATTGTTCGCAAAGGCTTAAATTCGATTGCGTCTTATTGTATGCCTTGAGGGCATGTGGTTGTTTTATAATCGCGTAATCTTCTATGTTTTGAATACTATGGTCGTTCGCATAGTATTTTATTATTGGAGTGTGTCAGAGTTTCGTGTTAATCTGCATAAGATGTATCCTTTTGTTGTGGTTGTAAGGATTTTTTCTTTATCGATTGATTATTTATTTTTTTAAGTGTCGGTGGTTTTGACCATGGACCCGTTTAGACTTTAGAGTCACTTGTGAGTTCTCTGATCCTGTTGCATGTTGAAATCAAGCATACCTTCTCCTTGTTGAGGAATGTTATGGTATTTCATAACTTCAATTTCCATATTATTTTGCACTTATTGGCAATTGCCTAATTTTGTGGCCTATTGAGGTGGCCTATCGATGTAAACCATTGTTATTCATATGATCCTACGATTGTTCCGTAGGGGAATTTAGTTGATTCTGTGGAGTATACATTTGATTGTACTGAGTTTCATCATTTGTTTCTGTTGATTTTCTTTCTTTCTGTTATTCAAATGAAAGTATCTGCTTGACGTCATCCACCTTACTTTTGTATTAGTGTTTAGAGTATGCGTAAGGCATATTCTTCTGTTAGTAATTTCGAATTACTTTGTGTTTAGAGGTGGATCGTGTGAGATTCTATGCTTGTTGTGGTTGTACCTTCTAGGTCGATATGTTTGGGTTACGGACTTTCGATAGCTGGTCAAACCCCTAGATTTTTCTTTCATGCCTTCTTGAGGGATTACTATTGACGCCATTGTTGACGAGTTTGATTCGTGCACTTGGTACATTACTTGTTTATTGTGATCGGTGAGTCCTTTTTTTTTTTCCTATACGCGTCATAAGATCATTATGATTTAGTGATTTGTTCAAGATCATTGCGATCTTTCGATTTCATCCTTGCTTCTAGAAGAGGAGGATTCTTGGTGATCGTTTGTTTTGAGATCACTTTCGGTTAGTGTGGCAACTTCTGTTAAGTTACCTTCATTTTGTTGAAGACCTTCGACTATGTTTCTTTGAACACTTTCATTGTTTGTTGACCACTTGGGACGTGAGTTTGTGATAACTCTTGTTTTGAGCTTGCTGCCTAGTATACTTCTATCTTTTTGTATGACACTTTAGAGTCACCTGGTTTGGGAACTTTCAAATCATTTTGATGTGTATCAGACTTTCAATAGTTGAGAGTTCGGGAACTTGATATCGGTCAAGGCATGTATTCAATGATATACTTGTGGTTGTCGCGTACGACAACGAATGTTGGTGAGCTTGTTGGTTTGTATATGTTCGTTAACCTGTTTCATTCATTGTTGTCTTGTTGATGGCATCATTGTGTCTTCTTAAACACTTTTCATCGTGAGACCCTTTGACTTTTGGCAGTGACATTTCTTTTGCCGTATTGTTTTGAGATGGGATCTCTCTATAGACCCATCTATTAGTAAAGTCATTATTGTTGGCTATAGCAACATACGTGTTTTAGGATGTGATAATCATTTCTTCTATCAACTTTCCGTTACTATTGTTGTCGACTTTCGTGTCTATGAGGAGCATTTGTCCTCTTGTGAGGAGTGGTGTATTACGAGTAAGTCTTTATGACTCATACCTCCTATGTTGTTAAGACGTAACTTTGAGTCGTTACGGTCTTTAGTACCGAGTATATCATTTGCTTTGTGAAGTTTTCTTTGGTTTCATTCTTAAGTGGTTGGATCATTCCTTGGGAGTTAACCCAGTTATTTGGTTCATTTTGGAACTCGTGTCCTGAAACTTCATACTTTTGCTTTGTATGATGATTCTTTGATAGTATATCATTGATCTACTTTCAGAATCCTGTGTTTAATTGCAATTCGATCTCTGTGTGATATTCACGCTTGTGTATTATCTTTCTTCGATCCTTTTATATATCAATTGAAGCTTATCCCATTTATTCCTTGGGTCTTGTGAATGTTTTCACCATGAGTGATGGTTGTAGAATGTTCGTTCCATTCTACGGCTACCCTCTGTTCTTTGGATTGGGTTTCCGGTTGATGATTAGATCATATCTTTTGTTGGTATACATATCCTTTGTATACTTGTTGTTTAATCGTTTTGAGACAAATTATGGGTATACAACAGCCCGTTGTGTTCTTGTGATCACGTGTTCCTTTTGAAGGGATCACTTTTGTTTGATTCGATGAGTTTGAGACATCTAGTTATGCTTTGTTTTCATTCAAGTACATTTTTGGTTGATCCAATGGTTTGGAGGTTCATATCCATTATTATTGTCGATCGTTCGAGTTGACTCCGCCTTCTGATGTTGAACCTTGTATGTCCCTTGCATGTGTTCCTCAGTACCCTTGGTGTGCTTACTGACTTTTTATTGAGCTTTCCTTTCCTATCTGGAATCGATGTGTGAGATGTGTTCACATTATTTTGTGAACTGCGACGTTTTGGTGTAGTCGTGGACCATGTAACACCCTGTATTTTTTTCTTTTCCATAAATAAATGAATATTTCTTTTTAATAAATATATATCTGGGGTCAAACTGTAATTTCCATAAATATAGAAAATATTTTCTATGGTTTCAAAATCAATATCTATATTTTTATACAACCCGGGATTTAATTCCTACGATGAAATAATTTTCTGTATTTTTAATTTAACCGTAAAAATACCAGTTTTATATTTTCAGTCTGCGCCTTATACCGCGTTTGGGGTGTGGGAGCACGTGAGCTCAACCACACCGGGAGAAATCTCCCTATTGCTTGGAGCCCAATTTTGGGCTATCTATATATCACTATATCAGTCTCTCATTCTCTCCCTCACAACTCTCTGCATCTCTCAATTCTCTCAATCACTCTCTTGCTCTCTCAAGATCACACACACACATAACACACATACAGTATATACATATGCATATACACATACATAGCTATATATATACCAAGAACGGAGTAGTAATTTCTAACGGCGAATTATTCGGCGGAATTCTCGGTCTCAAAATTTTCTGTGTAATCACCTCTGTGAGTATTATAAACTCACTCGCCATGTTTATATATGTATATTTCAGTGTATATATGCGTGTATATGTGTATATATATAGATACACCATGAAAGCTTGAAAATTGGAGTTTTATAAAAGTTAACCAAAATCAATTCCGTGAATTGGGAATGAAAGATCTTAGTCCCAATAAGCTACGGTTCGAATACTACGGCTTAATTCATCCGTATCACGACGTATCATTGATTTAAAGTTTTGTCACCTCTCGGTTTTACGTGAAATCCGAGAGCTACGATTGAAATTAGTTAAAACCGATCACGTATTCATAATCCTTGCGGAAAAATGAAGAAATCCATATAATATATGTCTTGGTTGAAGCAGAATTGAGAAATGGGTCAAAAACAGGCTTCAAATTCGTAACAGGAGAGAAACTGCTGATACCAATCGATTGGAATGTTTACCAATCGATTGACATGTGTTCCAATCGATTGACATGTCATTCAATCGATTGACACTTTTGTCAATCGATTGACATATTTCAGCATTGACGGCTTTTACTAAAATGACCATAACTTTCTCTAGAAAACTCGAAAACGCGCACCGTTCGAAGCGTTGGAAACTAGACTCAAAGGCCTTTCATTTGATATATAATTCATCCATAAAAATTATAACTCATTTTTAAGGACATTGCTTTAAAGTGGATATGCTTGTGTACTAG
Source organism: Hydrangea macrophylla (assembly GCA_033977485.1). NCBI lineage: Eukaryota > Viridiplantae > Streptophyta > Magnoliopsida > Cornales > Hydrangeaceae > Hydrangea > Hydrangea macrophylla. The sequence continues at coordinate 93,655,760 of CM066988.1, read as the reverse complement.
TAGCTGTAAAAGCATGTTAAAGTAGTTTTTGATGAATTTACTTGTTGTTTCATATATGACTTGATAGTTTAGATCGTGAGTGCTAACGCAATGATTCTAAGTACATGGTACCTTGTTAATAAAGAAGGATAAAAATAAAAAGACTTGATTTCTCGTACTTTTGTTTGGTGTTACATTTCATGGACATTGACATGCATGATAGGGTCGAGGTGGAGTCGGCATGCATAGTATGTGAGAAAAGTGTGAAAAGAGTAAAAGGGATTGTGTAGTAGTATGAGTTGCCTCCATGGACACTCCCTAATACCCGAGTTCCGGATACTGATCGAGGTAATCTCTGGTATGCTGTGGTGGTATTATAGTGACACTCCCTAGTACCCGAGTTCTGGATACTGATCGAGGTAATCTCTGGTATGCCGTGGTGGTACTATAGTGTGATGCCATGGATCGAAGCAGTGGATGTCGTGATGATGTGGTTTTAGGGTACCTCTTTAATATGACGGTGGTAAATTGGACACTCCCTGGCACCCATGGCAGTGCTATAGTGTGTGACGCCTTCACGGACACTCCCTGATACCCGAGTTTCGGATACTGATCGAGGTTGTCTCTGGTATGCCGTGGTGGTATTATAGTGTGATGCCGTGGATCAAGGCTGATTGGACATTCCCTGGTACCCATTGTACTATAGTGTGGCTGCCCGAGTATTTTCAAGGTACTAGAACGAGGGAGTTTGGATGATATGATCTTGTGTTTTATCGAGAGAAAAGAGTCAGTAAGATGAGATATAACATTGTTCATGCACGGTCTCATATTTATTGTTTACTACATCCCCACGTGACTTATGTTGAAGTTGGAACCTTGAATTATTGCTTTGATAGTTAAATTGCACTGTTGTTTATATGTTTATATATACATTGCGAGCACTTGTTTATTTTGCTCACCAGCTTGCATAAGCTGACGGCGTTGATGCGTCCTGGACTCTATGTCCAGATTTTTCAGGTCAGGAGCAACCAGGGTACTTTGACTATGCTACTTAGGGTCAGGAAACTTTCCAGGAGGGCTAATTATATTCCTTATGTCTTTTTATTTTGGAGATGTAATAAACACTTTATTAGAATTTGAATAAGGCGGCTTGTGCCTAAGACTTGACTGATGTAATAGTTTAGTAAGTTTAACTTCGGAGCTTATGTTTATTTAGTATCCTTCTCTTTAGAAATGCTTTTAAGTTATCTGTTGCAGGGACAATTGGTCATTCTCACTTGTCACGACCTACGAGTCCATAAAGGAAATTAAATACTTTCCTGAATTATGCTACATCGGGGCGTGACAGACCATTCTTTGATTGAGTTCCTTTTGTCTTGTTTTGAATTCCGGGACGGAATTCTTTTAAGGGGGGTAGATTGTAGAAACCCAGAATTTATTCAAGGGTATTTTAGTAATTTTGGACCAATGTGGATCTTGTTTTGGGGCAGTGTATTTAAATTTGATACATGTTGGTATCAATCTTTGGTTAGTGGATACACATGTGTAATTATATATCTTGTGGTTGGGTGTGTTTTACACTCAAACCTAACCCATACCTACCCATACCTAACCCATCAAATCCCCACTTTTGGGAGACTTCCCCTACACTCAACTCTTCTTTCTCTCCTTATCTTTTTCTTTTTCTTTCATTTTGGTATACATATTTCTCTCAATATCTCTCATCTCTCTCTCTAGTTTTGGGAGATACAACTCCATGGAAGCTTAGAGCTTTCAAGCTCCATTTGGAGGCCAAGAACTCAAGTTTGGGACAAGGCTATTAGAGACCATTTTGATCATCTCACCTAGACCTTCACACCGGTGTTCTCGATTTCTTCGTGGGATTTTCAATTTGGTACTTCTTGCCCTAGAAGTCAAGAGGTAATTTATGTTATCTTATTAATACTATAGTTTTCATTCCTAAATCTGATTTTATTTAACTAGGTGTTGATAGCTTATGGATTTTGCTAGTGGTGATGATTTCCCCTTTGGATTTCTTTGGTGAGAGTATTTGCTCAAATATTCAAGAGGTAGATTTCATTGTTTAAGTGCACTATTATTTCTAACTTCATGGTTTGCCATGTGTAAGTTAGTGTTAATAGAAATTAATCTTGTTTTGGAAATCTTCCTATGTGATTAATTGAATGATTACTTGCCCTTATGTGCTTACTTGGATCCATGTCTAAACCTAAATGCTATTTGAGTTTCTATAGTTTCAAATACTAATTGATGCTAGAAATCTCTTATTTGCCTAATGTGATGATTACATTTTATATGAACTACCATGTTTACTTCTTGTCATTGTATTATTAGAAATGACATTGTTAAAGCATAACCGCATCTAGTAGCATATCATAGTCGCCAAGTCGGCAAAGCATTCATGGCATTGGCTTGGGGCATATGAAATTGTTAAAATTCCCACGATTGGGGAATGTCTTTGGAATCCCTGTTTGGGGTTGTAATTTGATGAAATTCCAGAAGCGGGTGTGAAGTGAGGAAGATTGTTTGTGATCCTTAAAACATTCGAAAATGCAAGATCATATTCGGCTAGCTACCGGAGATCTTTTATGCTACACTCATGTTTGAGTGGCTCGCTATCCGGTGTGAGAGTGTGTGATTGGGATATTAAGTTTGGAATGTCTCACGGTTTGGCCATCTGGCTAGTTGCATCGCCACGGCGGCAAAGCATTGCACCGCATGTCATAGCATGATTTTAGAAGTAGTAGTACATTTCTACAATGTTTTTCTACTGAGCCGTCGTGCTTAATGAATCTATAAAACCCCCCTTTTTTTTTTCAGGAATTGTTGATTAGGGCAAGGCCCAAGAGTTATCTGACGCATGGCGTCTCATTTTGGAAGACTCCTTACGAGGACGTCTTGTGCTTTGTTAATGTTCCAATGATATAGTGCATGGTAGGAACATTGTAATTATTGTTACCGTTATCTCATTTATAAATTTGAATTATAAGAAACTATTTGTAAATTCCCTCGTAATCTTAATCTTAATCTTAATCTTGATAATTGGATCCTCTAGGATCCTTGTTAAATTATGTTTTTAATACTTAGCATTTCTTAGTCCATGGTTACCCTATTATGGGAAAATTACTACTCTCAATTTTCTAAGGACTGTTTGATCATAATCTTTCCAAAACCTCTTTTATGATAAACTTTCAAAGCAAACTTCATTACTTGTTACTTTTAAACCTTTGGAGTTTTTTGTACTTCTTACAAACTCCTTTCAAAACCAAATTATGTTGGTTAACCATATTTGACCCGTTTGGTCCTCGTGGGTCAACTCTTGACTTATTGACTTTTCTTTGGAATCCACATAGGATTCCCCTATGCTTCCACCTTGTGGATTGGTCTAAGTTGGACTATTTCGTGCTTTACGTTGTATTGTTTGATTCGTTGACCTCGCCCACGTGGCTTAGTTTTCGGGACGTTACAGTATCATCATTTGTATTTATCATTTGTGTCAGATTTAGGTTTAATGATAATATGTGAATGTGCAAAAGAATCTGAGTAGAAACTGTGAAGATACTCCGTCTTCAATAGACATGGATAGTAGTGGTGGATTGGAATATTTCCTATAATTTTTTTCCCTATCTATCCGCGTATGTGTAGAATTACTTTTGCGTTTTTATAAGTATTTACGGAACCTCTACAAGGATTTATGATTTTGATTTTTTTTTTCTTCTTGAATTTACCTGATTCGTTGTTCATGTACAATTTTATTAACAAAAACTAGAGGGGTACCAAATGCTATGCAAGGGGAATTAAGAGAAGCATGTATATTGACACTTAAAGATGAAATATTTTTAAAAAGTTAAGAAATCAGGAAGGGTAATGCTATGAGCACATAAAATGTGCACATAAAGATCTGGGTCATTTATTTCAGTGAAATCCATGCCTGCATATATAGGATCCACTAAAAGTAATGATCTAAATTTTTATGTGCACACTTTATGTACACTAATCATTATTCATCAGAAATGGGTGTTTGGAGGTTTCTCAACGCACTCGTGCTATGAACAGAATGTCACATTGCAAAAAGTCAAAGTATTATAGACAAACACAATTTTTTTTATTTTTTTTTTATTTTTGGAGATTTAGAAAAAAAACATTTGCACAATATCCACAGGTGTAAATGTCTATTTTCTAAATGATGTAATTTTTGTTTTTAAATCCAACGCATGGTCTGTGAGCATATGGTGTTTTGTTTCTGTTGCATTTTTCAATTATGATATTTTAAATTTTAGTGAATTATATTCTTCTATCTTTGTTGTTAAAATATATGTGCAATTGTATAAAGTGCCGAAGACACATGGAGTATATTATTAGCAAACACAAGCATGGCTAGATATTCAGTAGTGCCTTCAGACACGTGTTATATTTAGTATTGACATAAGTTCAACCAGTTGCTACATCATGAGTACAAGTTACATTTGTTTGAGGCTTAATTACAACATATACCCTTGAAGTTTGATCATTGTCTCATTTTAGTCTGTATAGTTTCAATTGCCATCAATTTGAACCCTGAAGTTTTTAAATAGAAGCAGTATGGTCCAAAAGTCTAATTCTGTGAAAATAATTAAAAGAATTTACTCACATGCTATACACTGTCACACTTTTAAGGGAGAAATGAAACACCACCAATCTCCCCACCTGCTTATCAGTATAATTGTGCGTCAAATTTTCTGACAGAATAGGACATTTGAACCATATAACTCCTATTTAAAAACTTCACGGACCAAATTGATGCAACTGAAACTCCAAAAACTAGAATGAGAAAGAGACCAAACTTCATTCAGGGCAATGCTAGGGGGCACTAACAAAATCCACTAACACTTACTAACACACTCTATCTCTCTCCTAGGAGAGAGATAGAGTGTGTTAGTAAGTGTTAGTGGATTTTGTTAGTGCCCCAAATATAACTCCTTCATAAATATGTTTTGTATTTAAGTCTTTGTTTGAAGAAAGAAAAAAGAGTGACAAGTGATTGTAACTTCACCAATTTTCCTGAAAAGTTGGGCCTGGACCGCCTGGCCGTTCTATTGAGAATTAAACCAGGCCCAATATTTCAAGCTGATTGTCATCATTCCCGTATGAGATTATGGCAAGTATGAGATTATGGCAAGTGGAGACATAACCCTTATGTTTTTCATCTGGTACAAGGTTTCACCAAATTTTAAAATATGCATCAAATTTCAATTTGTTAGCAAATGAAGAGGAAAAGACCATTTTTGGTGAAGGAATATACCATTTTGGCGTTACACCTGTTCTATTCCATTAGCGACCAAACATAAGTTCATGTGTCTTAGGGATATTTCAGGTCGAAAGTATTTTTGCTCATCATTTTTTTTCTTGATTAGGTCTTCATTGGCTGACACGTGTTCTATTTTATTTTTATTTTGTCCTTGCATTATCACCATAATTACTAGAGCCAGTAGAGGTCTGAGTGAGCAAAAGAGAAGCAAAAATGCTCTCTTTCAGGTCTCTAACTACAAAATGTTGTATAGTAAATATCTTGATCTAGTTTCATACAAGTCATTAGTGAACACCTTGTCACCTACCAATGGCATGAAAATAATCTCGCCCCCCATAGAGGACTTCGACAAACCAAAACACATGGAAATAAGGGTCTGTTTGACAACGCTTTTGAAAAACTACTTTTTGAGCAAAAGTTGCCCATATATGATAGCTTTTAGCCAATTACAATTTTTACAATTGACTCACTTATTTTGTGATTAAAACGCAGCAGATGATTTACCAAACAATATTATTTTAGTTTTTTGTATTCCATAATCATTTGCAAACTTCAAAAATTGTTTTCCACTTAGTTCTTCTTCAACCTTTAATTCCTCTCTATGATGGAACAAAAAAAAAAGAGGACAAAGAATAAGATTTTCTTCCAATTCTGTAGATTTGATCATCATTTTCACATAAGTGGTTTTGAAATTAGAAATATAAGTGGACTTAATTCTCTAGAAATAACATTGGCTTTTCGGAACAAACTCTCAACTACTATTGAAAAATCAACTTTTACCGAATGATTCGGCTCACTTAATCTTAATATAGTTGATTTATTCCAATTATCTTGCTTAACGGATCACTCAATCGACGACTTTCAACAAAATCACTTGTTTTAGCCAGGGGTGGATTTAGAAAATCATTCCGGGGGAGTTGATATCCCCGATTTTTTTTTTTTTTTGGACTTATTTATTCATATTTTGTGTATATTTTAGACCTAATATGACAAATTTAAAATATCGGAGAGGGATTTTGGACCTATTTTTACATATTTTGTGTAAATTTTAGACCTAATATAACAAATTTATAATGTTAAGGGAGCTTTTAGACATATTTATACATATTTTGTGTATATTTTAGACCTAATATGATAAATTTATAATGTCAGAGGGGAGTCTGGACCTATTTATACATATTAGACCTAATATAACAAATTTATAATGTCACGGGAGCTTTTAGACCTATTTACATATATATATATATATATATATATATTGTGTATATTTTAAACATGATATGACAAATTTATAATGTCGGGGGGGGGGGGGGGGGGGGGGGGGGGGGGGGGGGGGACTTTTATAATTTTCAAGAGGGCCTGACTGTAATTTTTTTTAAAATTTAAATGTGCAATTTTTAAAAAATTTGGGGTGAACTTGAGCCCCCACCCTTGACTGTAAATCCGACCCTGGTTTTAGCCAACATCAATGTCATATATATAATATATTACTCTCTTAGAGCGAGTATAATCATCCAAATATTTTCAAATCATTTAATTCTCAAAGTATAAAATATGGAGTAATGCTAGGTACATCTAAACGGGACACCCAAACAATCTACCTGCTGATGTGTTGTGGCAGTGTTGAAATTAATTCAAACTTTATTTGGTAATTGATGAATAATTTTGAAAATCCACATCAACATATGAATAGTTTAGGTGTCCCATCTAGATGTACCTAATATTACTCTAAAAAATATATATATATATATATATATGTGTGTGTGTATACCTGTTCTTTAGGTTGTGGCTATGTCATTAAGATTCCCTAGAATTGTTTTACAAAAACAGTTGTTTATTACAATCTTTCAATCAACCCAAATAAATTAACGACATTTGGGACATCTCTTTAGCGGCTTAGCCAAATAAAAGAAAAGAAAAGAAAAAGAAAAAGACATTTGGGACATTAATAATGTGGGTTACAACACGAAGAAAAATAAGCATAAAATAAAAGACAAAACTGCTGACTTATTTTTTTTTATTATTTATTTTGTTTGCTTTTTCAGATATTAAAATTGATTTCTATATTTTAAAACCCTTTTGACTTTCCAAACCTAAAAATTTTATAAGAAAATTGCGTTCTTGCCATGCTTAATTAATCTCTGTCTTTTTCAATATCCTGGGATATGTGAGTTTGAATGAAATTCAGATATGGTTTAAGATCATACGATATTTCAAACAAGTCTGTATCCAACTTATTTGCTCAAAATGTCAAGAAGTCCACTTTTGTAATGGTCATATTTCATGCAACTATGATATTTCACACTCAGGCGTAGAGTATTATCACCAGTCCAAGACTCCAACAAGTACCTTCACTTTGGGTTAAAACAAAAATGCTGGGGTATTAACAAATTCCACTAATATTTACACTCACACTCTATCTCTTTTTTAGTGGCACTTTCGGTCTACTGCGGACTCTACAGTGCCACTAGGAGAGAGATAGAGTGTGGATGCGAGTGTTCAAGAGGTGTTGGAGGGTTTGAGGGGGTGTTTATATAGTGGGTATAAGGGGGAGTATACTTAGTGTACTTAAGCTAGTGTATGTTGTACCACAAAGATCTCCAAAATCGTGGGATGCGACATTGCCTCGAGCCACGTGCTGCGCAGTCCGGGTAACACTAGATGTTACGGGTCCTTGTGTATTTATCAGTCCGGGTCTAACATTAACAGTTTGGGTCTATGAATTACAGTCCGGGTTTATTAAAATAAAATTGTCATTAATATAAAATCCTAATTATAGATACAGAACTTAAAACGATATCGGGTCCAAATATATATATAACCTATAATTATAATATCTAAAAGGTAACTAATATTAAATATGATATAATAATGTATGGGGGTCTAAATTTAGGTAATAATAAAATTATATATCATAACCCAAAGTTATAAAATTTGTGGCAACGAATTATAATACAACCTGTAGCTTACAATATTAATATGATAGCGAATATAGGATATATCCTATAATTATAAATTAAGCGGTCCCGAACTATATAAAAATCTATAGCTTATAAATTCTAAATGACAATGAATATTAAACATGGCGTATAGTTATAATATTAAGCGACGATTAAATATTACAACACGTAGTTAATATACGGGGTCGGGTTTATAAAATCTACAATTTAGTGACAACGAAAATATGCAATAATTTTATAATATTAACATATAAGGTAGGGCTCAGAAATTAGAAAATTTCATTAACAAAAGGGTACAGATTTTACAGGTACTACAGAATCAATAGCAGTGTCATAAGTAATTCTACTGATATATTTTTTAAACAAACGGCCAAAAAGGAGCCAATTGTCAAACCAGAGAGAAGTATGTAGGCCATTACCTATCCTATGTATAAGTAGAGGTCTAGATATATCCCTAAGTTTCAATAATTTTCTCCAATACCAAGAACATTGTCCTGGAGTTTTTATTTCCCAAAAACTCTTGGATTTGATCATATACATGTGCACCAACTTTGACCACAAGGAAATATTATGAGGGTCAAGCAGATTCCCAATATGCTTTAAATTTTTACGATAGCATTAGTAAGAAATACACTTTTGAACCCCAAACCACCCTCCTTTTTAGGTTTGCACACTTTCGCCCAAGCTATTTTTGCTCCACGCCCCTTATCAGAGGTCCTAGACCAAAGAAACCTCATTAACGTTTGATCCACCTGTTTAAGAACACTTTTAGGCAAAATGAACATCCCTAACAAAAAATTGTTGGATCCCTGTCAAAACAGATTGAATATGTTGATGTTGAGCCCAACTAGCAAAGGACAAAAATTTAGACTTCCTGGAGTTGATCTTAGAACAAATATTATTAACCAACTCGTCGCAATGATATATATATATATATATTTTTTTAATGTTTGGTGATTATTAAAGGAACTCCAAGGTATCACATGGGCAGAGCATTTTTTGGTAAATTGGAGTTTAGACAAAATTGCATCAGTTAAATTGTCATCAAATCCAGAGAAAAAGACATAACTTTTTGCATTGTTGGCTTAAAGCCCCGAGAGTTCATAAAATTGATTTAATGTGGTGCTAATAATTCTAGCCGAGGTAACATCTCCATTAAGCATGATAATCAAATCATTTGCAAAACAAGGACGAGATATTGTAATTTTGTCACATTTTCAATGGTAGGTAAAAGAACCATTTTGAATGTTATGTTGAAATAATTGACTTAAGGCCTCTATGATAAGAACAAAAAGATAGGGGATAAAGAATCACCCTGTCTAAGGCCCTTTTCTCCATCAAAATAACTCACAAATTCACCATTGAAATTAAAGGAGTATTGAGGGGTAGAAATGCAAGCTCTAATCCATTTAGTAATTTGGGAAGAAAGCCAAAGATGTTAAGTAAATCAAATAAAAATTCCTAATTAACACTATCATAAGCTTTTATGAGATCAACCTTGGCAGCAACTCTAAGTTTGCCACCCATTTTGTGATAGTCTCTTAACAGTTCCTGTGCAAGTAATAGATTATCATTAATTTTCCTACCTTTAACAAAGACAGACTGAGCTTAGTCCATAATGGAAGGAAGGATAGCTTTGAGTCTGTTAGCTTACATATGTAGTGTTCATTCTATGCATCTCCTACATCATTTTCTTATCTCTTTAACCAAACCATAAATTCTCGAAAAAATTCACTTGAATATATGTATATATATATATATATACCGATCTTTCATTTGAAAAAGTAGGTATACTTATTATTCCAAATTGAAAGTAAAGGTACGAAATTTGGTTAGCCTTTTTCTTTTTAAATGTTCAAACGTGTGCAAAGCTGACCATTCTAGATAAGAATGGTCTTCATAATGACTTATAGTCTTTTTATGAGCTAATGCGCATTGATTGTTAAGTGGTAGTAGTTGTTTTGGTAAGGAGTTGTGCACACCAAATAATAGGAAGAAAAACTTGTTCAAATTTATGATTTATCTACTTCTCAAATAGAATTGAAATTTCTTTGTTACTTGGTGATCAAAGAAACATACATTCTTTCTTACCCTTAATATATAACCACACATACATATATGTATATTTGTGTGTGTGTGTGTAAAGCCTTTTTTTTTTGGGTGAAAGGGGCTCTATTATAAGAGAAATGCTAGGCACACACTCCAAACCACATCCTAAACCACACTCTTGCTTTAAATGCACGTACCCTGTGTTGTGTACGTGGTGCACAGAAAATGGTGAAAAATTCAAATAGCATAGAGTACATGCATTTAAAGCACATGGTTTGGTTTGTGATGTGATTTGGGATGTGTGCCTAGCATTTCTCCTATTATAAAGGGTAATATTGTTGGTGTTCTAAATTGATGTACTTAATATTTTCCTATTATAAATTCTGGATTCAAACGGATAGAGGTAAGTGCAACTGTGCAAATATGCTTAGACAACACTTTTGTGACACCTTAAAAATGGGGATTTTTTTAATGTTTTATTTTTTAGTTTTGGAATGAAAAATTTCATTTAAATAGAGGAAGCACAAAGAAGGTACAAAGGACTCCCAAACACCAAACCATAACCAGCTAACACCCAGGAAACCATGAAAACCAGCCCCTCCCAAAAATGGGTTACTCCATTATCTAATGCAAAGATGCTGCGATAATATTAATTATGGTTTGTCATGTGGCATAGATCCCCTATTGGCAACACCATTAGTTAATTAATTAATAGAAATTTAGTGAATAGTCTTTCAATTAAGATTAAGTAAGTTTAAAGGACAACCAATTTTTTATTTTGGTCAAAACTTTATGACTAGTGAAACTTAATCGGATCAACTCACTATGTTTTAAAAGTACGTGAAATTTCACATAAAAAAAGTTGCGTGAAATTCACATTACTACATAAATAGTTCAATTTTTTTTTTTTTTTTTTACAAAAGTTGTGTGAATTTCGTGTAACTTTTATAACGTATCAACTTTTTACTAAAAAAAAATAAAAAAAAAATAAGTTGGACTTAATACTAAAAAAAAAATCTATTTTAAAAGACGTTTGACTAAAATTCTCATTGATGAAAAAGGGTGTGAAAAAAACCCCCTTTCCACCTAATTATATAATCAAATCTAGACTAAATTATTTATTTCTAAGTTTTTATTTTATTTTATTTATTATTACAGGCGATGGATTACAAGTGGCTACTAGGAAATTATTTTTCTCTTTTAATTTATCGCAGGAAAAACCTTATACATATTTATAGTTTGTTTTATACTGGTGGATTTTAAAGCAAAGTTGGTTTTATTTCACATGACAAGTTTGTTTGCGAGTATAAGCAATTTTGCATTTGTTTTGGGTGATTTTAGTCGATTATCATTAATTGTTCTTTCTGGAAGAATAATTCTTGGGGTACATAAAAATCTCACATAAACAAGATACATAAGCTTGATGTGTCTATCTCTCTCCTCTATAGACTTCACAGACACTGTGAACCCCACAGTATCGTTGGACCCTACGGGGAGAGAAATAGACACATTGTAGTTTGTGTATCTTGTTTATGTGAGATTCTTATGTACCCCAAGAGTTATCATTTCTAGAAAACATGTGGTGCAAGTGTTAAATTATTTGATAAACAAATTTAGAATTCAAATTTGGGAAACATATGATTATTCGATCATAATAAGATACCAAATAGTACTATGATTCCAAAATTTGGAACATCCAAAATGCTCTGCAAGGGTTACCACATGGGATGATATCTGATAACCCGGCCTATGCCATACCATATATGTTCAAAGGGGGACCTATTAATAGGCTAGGGTGAACTCTAGCCCTCCTAGATATTGGAAAATTTTGATTTTAGATGAAGCAAAATTTTGTCGGTTAATTTTTTGATGAAACATATGATTATTCGATCATAATAAGATACCAAATAGTACTATGATTCCAAAATTTGGAACATCCAAAATGCTCTGCAAGGGTTACCACATGGGATGATATCTGATTACCCGGCCTATGCCATACCATATATGTTCAAAGGGGGACCTATTAATAGGCTAGGGTGAACTCTAGCCCTCCTAGATATTGGAAAATTTTGATTTTAGATGAAGCAAAATTTTATCGGTTAATTTTTATAAAACTCACGAATTGTCTTCTTATTTTCTATTTAGGGCTCCAATAGATTGGCCAATTTGAATCCATGCTACACTTTTTTGTCTTAATTTTCAGTTTAGCCCCTCCAATTAATATTCTTTGCTCCACTCTTGAATATGTGGTACAACTGTCAAAGCATTCAAAAATCAAATTTGGGGTTAAAGTTAGGCTAAGGAATGACCCAATGGTTACGGGTTTCATGCCATTTGCAAGTCTTTGTGGGTGTGAGTTTCATAGGATGAGAAGTTTATGTATTGGGATTTGAGAGAGCACTACCCACACACACACAAAAAAGAGAGAGAGAGAGAAAAAAAGAAAATGAAAAAAAAAAAAGAAAAAGAAAAAAAGAGTTGGGTTGAAATCTGGGCCATAGCATGATACAAAGATAATCTTTTATGAGTCATGCTACACCCACACAATGAACCACACACTTTTTTCATACACATCTTTAAATGCTTGTACCTTGTGTTGTTTGAATTTTTTACACTTTTTTGTGCCCCACTTATACAGCACAAAGTACAAGCATTTAAAGATGTGTGTGAAAAAAATGTGTGATTCATTGTGTGGGTCTAGCATTTTTCATCTTTTATACTCCGTAGTGATTTTATTTCTGGGTCCACAAAGGAAAAGGTTAAGGGCTCGCATGGTAACGTTTCCTGTTTTGAGTTTTCAGTTTTTTAAAAACGAAAAACCAGTTTTGGTTTTTTTTTTTGAAAAAAAAAACAAAAACTTGTTTGGTAACATTGTTGATTTTTTTTTTTTTTTTTTAAAAACAAAAACAGGAAACTCAAAACGACTTTTTGCTGTTTTCATTTTTTACTCAAAATTTGAAAACGTTTTTTAAAAACAAAAAACAAAAACGTTACCAAACGTGTTTTCAATTTTCGTTTTTTAAAAAACGAAAACAAAAACAGAAAACAGAAAACGACAACGTTACCAAACGAGCCCTAAATGTTTGACCCAGACAAATAGATTCATTCTTCATGCATGTACGAATTAGTACGTCCACGTCCACATTTATGATATATGCACATTCAGTTAGCCCTATGAAAAGTCAAAACAAAGCATTACCCATTTTCCTAAGGTGAGTCCATTTTTTTCATTGAGACATTAAATAAAGCATTCAATTATGATAACTCATATTATTTGGTTTACTGATAATAGAAAGTCATTATTCATCACTCCAGAACCGTTTAGATATTGAATTTTAAGTTGCTATAATTATAATAATTGCAGTTGAATATTTTTGTTGTAGTTCACAAAGTTGAAGGGGTCGTCATTGGCTGGAGAGAATTGATCCAGTCCAATATATTATGACACTTCAGATAGGGTTCCAGTTTTAGAAATTTTTGATTTACAGATAATATAAAACAATATATTCATAATTCTAGAGCAGTTGAGATATTGCGATCCATTTGCAATATGATGTATATGTTATTATTCTACAAAAGTCAAATACAACAAGAAGGTTGCAGTAATATTATAATTTTGTTTCAATTCAAAACTGTGTTAAAAACATTTCACCCTCTAAGCTTCGGACCAGAGAATACTTTTGAGAGGTTGTTGGTATAAGACAAGAATAAAAAAAAAAAAATTAAAAAGAAAAAAAAAATAAATGGTTCTAAACAGATTTGTATTTGTGTTAACTGTTTTTTTCGATGAATAAAAATCTATATTAAACCTAAAATAAAATTATAAGAATAAGTTTTTAACAAACTAATATAAATAAAACAACAAAAAATCAAATCAAAGTGAAACATGGTATGAACCTAATTTATTTAAACATTCTCAATTGAACCCAAGTTTAAAAGGCTCATTGGTGGAGACCTATGAAACACGAACTCTTCGAAGAAGGTCACCGCACCCGCACTTAGTGGGCATCCGTACTGGGTGCGCCGTGAATTCTTTGAGTTCTTTTGGAGTGTGATTGTGGCTTTTTGTAGCTTTCTTATGGAAAAAAAATATATGTGAGTTTTTCATACAATTTTGAAAACTTTGGGGGTTTAAAAGAGAAATAATAGAAAATCATAATAGCAATTATTATCTAGAGTATACATTAATGTACTAATAGTTATAAAATAATTTGTATTTATTGTCATATAAAAATATATTTTAATATTTTATCCAAGTACTCCTGCCGCACCCGCACTCTTACTTTTTAGAAAATTGGTGAATCCCTCGCACCTGCATCCTCGTTTCCAAATCCCCGCATCCGCACCAGTGCTACCGATATAGGTGGAGACCGGAGAGAAGCCCACTTGGTGGAAAGAATTGAGACAAAAATTCTCAGTTTTTATTTTTTTATTTTTTATTTTTAATTTTTTACTTCTTATAGCCCCTAAAACACAAGAAAAATATTTGTTATAATATTTATTTTGCTGATATGGTATCACGATTCAACAAATTAAATGCCACTACTCTAGCACATGTAGTCCTGATTTTAAGGAAAAAAGTGTATTCACAAACCCTATATACATATATGGCAATGCTATTATGAGAACATTCTCATATGCACATAAATAATCATTTAATAATTGTTTTACTTATTATCTCGAGACCAAATCTTCATAAAATGGTTATAAATGTTTAATCTTATGAGAAACTTCTCATAATAGTGTTGTCCATATACTCCCTCTGTCCCATTTTATGTGTCCATATTTCCTTTTTGGGATGTCCTAAAATTGTTGTCCACTTTCCTAAATTATTATGCAAATTTGACTTAGTTTCGATCTCGAACTACCCTTTTACAATCAATACCAAAACAAAATAAAAAAAGAAAGTGCAATGATTATGGGCAATTGTGGAAAGTAGATGTGGATTTTTTTCGTCCCCTTAAATAGTTGGATTCCCAAAGATGAACACATAAAATGAGAAGAAGGTAGTATATAACTGTGTGTACTAGAGTGGTGTTACCAAGAATAAAGTATTACAGTTGCGCGGAATACTGATCCTAAAACACCCCATTTCTTTCTTGGGATAATTAGATTTCAGTCAATTGTATGTGGTAAATTTAAAAGTCAATTTACTACTTTTTTAAAATTAAAAATAAAAATCAATAATAATTAAAAAAAAAAAAAAAGAGAACACATTTGCTCACTCTCGTGTATGCTCACCCAAGCATTCCATTGGCCAATGCAGTGAAACCCATGATTAAACATCATAGGGTCCCACTGCATTGGCCAATGGGATATTTGGGTGATCATACACGAATCATTTTTTGGGCGAGCAAAAATACTCTCTAAAAAATTTTAAAAATCCTCAGAAAATTTTAAAAAATATCAACTTTTGAAAGGTTGATTTTTGTTAGTCTACTTTGTGTTTGCACATTGTAAACTTGCACTAAAACGTTGTGATGAGTTGCTCCGAATTTTGTATATAATTGCTCCTCAACGTAACAACATTATAAATAATTGCTCCTGACATTGTACATTAAGAGTTGCTCCCAATATTGTGTAAAACTTGATAACTTTTAAATTTATACAAAAAGTTCAAAATTTTTTTATTTTCAAAAAAGTAGTAGACTAACTTTTACTTTCACAAAAAAGAGACTGATGTGTAATTATCCCCCTTCGTTTTTTTGTTTTTTCTTTCTTTTTTCATTTTTTTTCCTTTTTTTTTTTTGCTTTTAAAAATTTCATGCAATGTGAAAACGAACCGAATCGAACCAAAAATTTACACTAAATTGTACCGAATCGAAATTGATCGATTTGACTAATAATTGTACTGAACCGAACCAAACCGAGCCATTTTCACCCTTATATACGAGGAAAAATCTCCCAACCTGTTCTCCACGACTTCAGGGATCAATACCTATTGTTATTTTTATCAGTGTAGAACTTGGGGCACCCCGAGCATTTGCACCGACTCCACAATACACGCACCAGGTAAATCAGGGAGGCAAGCTAGCAGCAGGATCTGAACCCACACCAAGTTAGACATTTCTCATCTTGAGATCTAATATCCCTCCAACTAGCTTATATGTGTTGGAATGTCCCTCTATGCGATTTATAAAGTTTTAGTTCCTCTCTCTATAACACCTGGGTTTGAAAGTGTTGAATGGGTTGAGCCTTACAAGAGGTATCAAAGCATGGTTGGGCTAGTCTTCCGGCGTGCCGAGTGTCCAGCTGTCGTGGTCCAGGGAATGCCGAGTGTCCGGCTCCTGTTGTTCAGGGGGTGTGTTGGAATGTCCCACATTGCCGATTTATTGCCCCTCTATGCGATTTATAAAGATTAATACCTGAGTTATAAAGAGTTGAATAGACTGGGACCTTACAAAAATATGACCTTGGAGGATTTCTAACCCATGATCTCTCTCCTAGAGTATCCAAAGGCCCTGGTTTAATCCCTTATGTTTATGAAAATACTTTTGCTTACCCAAAATATGGTACACCAATGCTCATCCAAGCATTTCATTGGCTAACGTAGTAGGGCCCAAAATTAAACAAAATGCTCACCCAAGCATCCCATTGACCAATACAGTAATCATGAATCCACTGTATTGGCCAATAAAATACTTATATGGGCATTAATGTACCATTTTTTAAATAAACAAAAAATTTTCTCTATATTTATCAATATAAATTCTCGAACCCAAAACTAAGATAATAGAATGCCCCTGTTTTGGTCAGCTCCCCCCCACTAGGCTAGTTAAAGGTAATTACACTATTGTAAGAGTAAAGATTGGGACACAAACAAACACACAATTTTTGGGACACAACCTGAATAATGTGTCTATCTCTCTCCTGTGATGTCACTGAACCCCACAGTGACACAGGAGAGAGATAGACACATTATTCAGATTGTGTCTTAAAGATTGTGTGTTTGTTTGTGTCCCAAGTATTACCCAGAATTATTCCTTATTGGAGACACATAAGTCCATATTTGATGTGTAAATATAGACATGTACGGTTGTATTTATGGTTGCTACGTCAATGTGTTGTCTGAAGTCAAAAATTTCTCGAGATCGAGAGAGAGAGACTTATTCACACCTGAACCGGGCAGTTCTTGGAAAGTCGGCAGCCGCCAGCTTGAGCTTGCCTTCTCAAAAGCCTTTGTTTTGTTTTTTGGTTGTTTTTTTTTTTCCCAATTATTATCTCCTTTTTTTTTTTTTCCTTGTATTGTTGTCGTACTATAATTCTTCAACACGACTATATGGATATCCGGCTTTGGGTCTGTTTAGATAGAAAATATCTAAAGTGCCCTTCCATACACGATTACACGGGAACGGATTTAAAAAATCATTTCAGAGGAGGATTTGATGTGCTCCAGAAAAAAAATGACTTATTTATACATATTTTAAACTTATTTATGTTATTTTAGACATATTTATACATTTTTTTGTGTATATTTTAGACCTATTTATACATATTTTTTATACATATTTTATAATTAGCACAAAAGCTTAAAAAAGACGGGACTTAGTAGGATAATTTTATAATGTCAAGGGGGCTTTTATAATTTTCAGGGGGGTTTAACAATAATTTTTTTTTAGTGTATACATACAATTTTTCAAAACTTTGGGAGCCCACCCCCTCTTGTATATATATCCGCCCCTGCGGTTACATTCTTTGGAAAAGAATGCTCAAAATAACGAAAGTGTCCAAAATTACGCTTACTTCATTCTTCTACTTCATTCTTCCTCTACATGGCCGAGTTGGTACGAAGTCCCCCTTTACCAACTCTTACTCTGACAACTCTGACAACGACTCTCTAACTCTTGTAACGGTGTAGCTTAAACCATAACTAAATTATGTATATAATAGACAAACTTAACTTTACCATTTTACTAAATTTGCTACTATGCAGCACAACCGGCCCCCACACAAACAACTTTCTCTTAGCTGGCCCTCACACAACTGGCAAAGTCTTAGCCAGCCCTCACACAAACTGTCTTCCTCTAAGTCGGCTTTGCCTTAGCCGGCCCTCTCAGTCGGCTCTCTCTTGGCCGGTCCACACACGGTCAGCTTGCCCCGCCATAGCCGCCTCCTATTACACCACTGCAAATCCTTCTCTTCTTGTATACTAACCTAGCCTAAGTTTACTCTACAAAAAAAAAACCCCCACTAAACTTGTTCTTATGACATAGGTTTGGAGGATGTATAATAGAAGTAAAGGCGAGATTGGTAATAAAAAATAAAAATTCTATAAGAATAGGGGCATAGGTGATACTTTTCACAATCACTCCGTCAAAACCCACCCCGCCTCGATTATACTATGAATTTACCAATATATCCTTAAACTTATTCTTATTTGAAGATTATATACAATAGTTATGTATTTGGTTTTGCGACGAATTTTATTTCTTTAGCATATATATATTTGTAAAATATTATGTTTTTTTTTTTAAACTTTTGATGTTATTGTTAAATGGTAGTAGACCTTGTAATTTGTATACGTGATTTTCCTTTGGAGTGGTATTGTAGATTAAGATTAGAAATTTTTTTTCATTTAAACAGGATTAAGGAGTGGAGTCGAAGTGACTGTTATCAAACGGAGTAGGAGTTGATATTTCTCAATAAGAAAGACAATATGACATTTAAGTTAAGTTCCCCTACATACTCCCTCCACTGCAATTGCTCTAAGCGACGGAGCAGAGGGATTTTTTTTTGTCATCCCTACTCCTACCCCCAAATGTTTTTGTTGAGTAAATGAAAAGATAAATAATTTTTTTTTATAAATTGTTTGAATTTCAAAACGCAGACATACATACATACATACATACATACACACATAAAAGTATATTTACTTCTTTCTTCCTCCTCAAATCCTTATGCAAGTACTTGATCCGAAAAAAAAGTAAAATAAATTCTCATGCAAGTATATGAATCCTAAAAATAAATACGTTGGCTACATTTTTGAACTTCTAAGTACAAGTAGAAATACACATTTACAAAAGTATTCTGGCCTCTTTCTTCCTTCATTTCGTATTTCTAATTATAACCTCTTCTTATCGAAACAAAAACAAATCATTTCGTAAACTATTTGAACTGCAAATACATATAGACAATGGAAAATACTTTTGCTCACTCAAAAAATAATACACTAATGCTCACTCAACTATCCCATTGGCCAATACAGTGGGACTCAGGATAAAACAACATTGCAATGGGACCCAGGATTAAACAATATTTATTTAATGTTATTTTATCCTGAGTCCCACTGCATTGGCCAATAAAATAGTTTTTTTTTTTTTTTTTTTTGCTGAAGACAATAAAATAGTTGAGTAAGCATTGATGTACCATTTTTTAGATGAGCAAAAATGCTCTCTAGACAATGATACCAGGGGATGACCTAGAGATAAGGGTCTTTCACCCCATAAGGAAGTTACGGGTTCGCGGGCTCATGAGATGGAGAATTTAAGGGGAGGGGAGAGCACTACCTCCCCTTCGTGTTGTGCATATATATATATATATATATAATACATATATTCACATATATACTAATGTATAAAAGTACAATAATACTTGGGGACCAAAGGTTACAAAAAACTTCCACAAAATGAATGAAAAGTCTACTTCGCATAATAAGGCCCACCAACAACTAACTACAAGTAGACTTTCACCTATTATGTCAAATAGACTTTTCACTCATTTTGTAAAAGTTTTTTGTAGCCTTAAGTACCCCCGAGCATTATTGATAAAAGTATTTTCCTCCTAAGTCCTACCCCAAATAATGCAAGCAGATGAGTTACATAAAAAAAAGAGTAATGCAATGCTAGCTAAGATTTTTATTCCAAATACTTTTCAAATACAAATGGTAGTGGATTCACTAAATTTTGATCCAAGTTTGTTAAACTGGTCATACTATTATTGTCTTACTATCACATGTGTTTAATAAATATTTATGATGCAAAATTTGAAAATTACATCATTACTTCCCAAAAAAAAAAATGAAAAAAAAGAAAGACAGATAGTTGGGTAAATTATTTGCAGTTCAAGGGCAAAAGATAACATAAATCCAAAAGGTTGACTGAAATTGTTATTGAAATTCCTCAAGAGATTTAAGATAGTTCCCCTTCTCCCACCTTCCCACACCTGTCCTATTTCCTCTTACATCTCTCTCTCTCTCTCTCTCCTCCATGAGAAACACATTTGCTCCATCTTCATCTTCTCCAGAATGAAGCCCAAAAACCCAAAACCCCCTATTCTTCTCTATCTCTTACCCATAATCCTCTCCTTCCAATCAATTTCCGCCATAGATTTCGTCTTCAATGGCTTCAACCAATCCAACATATCACTCTTTGGCAACGCTGCCATTGAATCTCGAATCCTAACTCTCACAAACGAGACAGCTTACACAATCGGCCGAGCTCTATACCCAACAAAAATACCCACAAAGCAGCCAAACACGTCCTTAGTAATACCCTTCTCAACCTCCTTTATTTTCTCTATGGCTCCTTATAAGAATGTCCTTCCTGGGCATGGAATAGTTTTCTTATTTGTGCCATTCACAGGCATAGAGGGGACAAGCTCTGCCCAACACATGGGATTTCTCAACCTCACAAATAATGGGCAACCCAATACTCATATTTTTGGGATTGAGTTTGATGTTTTTCTAAACCCAGAATTTTGGGATATTAGTGCTAATCATGTTGGGATTGATGTGAACTCTCTCACATCTGAGTTTGCGCACAACGCGGGTTATTGGCCTGACGACGACGGAAGTAGCACTAATGGCTCTGGCGGCAGTGATGAGAGGTCATTCAAGGAATTGAAGCTCAATAATGGTAAAAATTATCAAGTTTGGATTGATTATGACAATTTTCAAATTAATGTTACTATGGCACTTGTGGGTATGAGAAGGCCTAAAAGGCCATTGTTGAATTTTCCACTCAATTTATCTGGTGTTTTTGAGGATGAAATGTATGTTGGATTCACTGCAGCCACTGGTAGATTAGTTCAAAGTCATAGAATATTAGCTTGGAGTTTTAGTAATTCGAATTTTTCGCTAAGTGAACAATTGATTACAACAGGGTTGCCTTCATTTGAGCTTCCAAAGAGTTCTGTTTTTAGGTCCAAAGGGTTCATTGCTGGTATGACAGTGGGACTTGTCTTTGTTATTATGATATGTTCTGTGATTTCTATGTTTATTGTTAAGAGGAAAAGAAGGAAGGCAAGGGAGAGAGCAGAAATGGAAGACTGGGAATTGGAGTACTGGCCTCATAGGATGACTTATAAGGAAATTGAGGCAGCAACAAAGGGATTTTCAGAGGAAAATGTGATTGGGGTTGGAGGGAATGGAAAGGTCTATAAAGGGGTTTTGCTGGGAGGAGCCGAGGTGGCGGTGAAGCGAATTTCACACGAAAACATTGAAGGAATGAGAGAATTTGTGGCCGAGATTTCGAGTCTTGGGAGACTAAAGCATAGGAGCTTGGTGGGTTTCAGAGGATGGTGCAAGAAAGAGAAGGGTAGTTTAATTTTGGTTTATGATTATATGGAAAATGGTAGTTTGGACAGAAGGGTGTTTGAGTGTGATGAGAAAAATATGTTGAGTTGTGAAGAGAGAATAAGAGTTTTGAAAGATGTGGCTTCAGGGGTTTTTTACTTGCATGAAGGTTGGGAGTCCAAAGTGTTACATAGGGACATTAAGGCCAGCAATGTTTTAATTGACAAAGATGGGAATGGAAGGATAGGCGACTTTGGGCTAGCCCGAATGCACGGGCACGGTCAAGTGGCTAGCACGACTCGGGTGGTTGGGACCGTAGGGTACTTAGCACCGGAAGTGGTTAGGAGTGGCCGAGCATCGACTCAAACTGATGTGTTTGGCTTTGGGGTATTGATTTTAGAGGCAATGTGTGGTAGGAGACCATTGGAGGAAGGTAAGCCTCCTTTGGTGGATTGGGTGGTGGACCTAATGGGGCGCGGTGAATTGATCTACGCACTTGATGAGCGGTTGAGATCTAGAGGAGGGTTCGATGGAGAGGAGGTGGAAAGGGTTCTTCATTTGGGATTGTGCTGTGCATATAATGACCCTAGTGGAAGGCCTACTATGAGGCAAGTGATTAAAGTTTTAGAAGGAAACAACGAAGTTTACGAGTCAGAAGGCGAAGATATGGATATGTATTTGCTTGAAAAGATGAAGTCTAAGGAAATGTGGTATTCCGATAGTTCGAGCTATTGTTCCCACCCAACGTTTGAACAGATCAGAGTTGGGATCTCTTCTACTACTTCTCTCTCTTGGTCCGACGCGATTGTGGATGGTCGATGAATATATACATCAACCATAAGGCTAATAGTGCTTATTATCAAATTTTGATGGCACTTGATTTGCTCATAGTACAGGCTGTCAGGCTGAGCATGTTCTGGGAATGTTTGTTTTTGCACCTCTCTTTGTACGTTCATTCATATTAGTGTTTGTGTGGAAGAGATGTAGTTTAGTTTGGAAAAAAAAATACTCCGTAAAAAAATTATACATGTTGGTGTACATACAAATTGAATTTATAGTGCAATAATGTGACAAATTGAGATATATATTTTTGTGATGCAAATTATGTGATTTATTCAGGGTGTATGGACTCTCTCTCTCTCTCTCTCTCTCTCTCTCTCTCTCTCTCTCTCTCTGGTTCATTGTGAGATTGAATTGGTGGGTGCTATTCTAGGCTTACCCAAGAGAGATTTGAGATGAGATCTTGACTCTTGTTGTTGCAACTTTGTAGTCATTGGAATCCTATTGTTCTTGTCCAGATGGTTACATTGGTATAATATTGGCAACTTGCTTGAAATGAAGATCCAAACAATGATAGTCATTAGGTGGAGTTTGGTGGGAACATAATGACTTAATTCATATCATATTGAAAAGAATGACGGATTGCTTGTGGTGTGTGTCAAGATCTCAATGCGGGCATTAGGTCCCAAATTGAAAGGATTTTGAATACTGAGGGACCAAAGTGGTGTAATGAGAAATGCAGGGTTTAAACTGTAGATAGTAAATTGATGGAAATTTAGTCAAAAGTAAATCTATAATATATTTTTTTAGCATTAGCGCTCCGTTTGTTTTGATTTAAAATTTTTTTTGAAAAATAATTTTAACATTTTTCGGTGTTTGGCTGCGCCCTAATAAGCAGGTAAATTATTTTACCTGTAAAAGTTTTTATTCCCCGATGAAAAACAACTTACCTTTGAAATTTCCTTAAAACATTTTACTTGATCTGATCGGCGCACAGACTCAGATATCAATACTTGAATTTGGTGGGTAGAATACTGTTGTTGTCAGTTTTGAAAGTCTTTGTGCTTGCTCCATTGATTTTGCTCAGTCAAGTCACTGTCATTGTTATTTCATGTTTTGAGTGCATTTTTGCTTACCTCATTTTGGTCCCTCATTGCTCACTTAGGTTTCCACAGAGTGACATGTGTCTAATTTTTGTAATTATGTTGATAGTATAAGAACAAAATGAGAATGAAATGAGACACATGTCACCCAACGAAGGCCTAAGTGAGCAAAATGGGGTGATAAAAAATGGCCTCTTATTTTTTTTGTATGCAATTGTGAGTAAGCCTAGAATAGCAAGTAGTATGATTGTCAATTCATTTGGAACCAAATTGGGGATTCTCATTTGGAACCAAATTGGGGGGAATATTATATCCATCGTGTTTTTAAACTGTACCAAACATCATAAACAAACTAGAAATGTTTTTATTATTGACCAAACACCGGAAAACATATGTAATGAAAATTGTTTTTCATTAGAATGTTTTACATGAAAAATGTTTTCAATGTAAAATATTTTACGTCGAAACAAATGAAGTGTAGGTCCAACTCGTTTTATTTTTATTATTATTTATTATTTTTATTTATTTATTTTTAAGTGAAAAGTCCATACGTTGTGAAAAAATTGAACTAGATATGTGAAATTTCACACAAAAAGATTTTGTGAATTTCAAGTAACTTTTAAAACATAGGGATTTGATCTGATTAACTAGTTATGTGAAATTTCACCCAAAAATATTATGTGAATTTCAAATAACTTTTAAAACATAGGGATTTGATCTGGTTAAGTTTTACTAATCATTGAGTTATGACCCAAAAAAAGGGGGGGTCATTTATTAAACTAATCTAAAATAAGGACTAAAAATTTTATGAAGGGACTTTTATACTGCTATATGATTTATCGGATTAATTGTACTTTGCAACCTTGAAGTTTGGATAATTTTGCACTTTGAAAACTCTCAAGTTTCAAAGTTGTCACTTTGATCCTTAAAGTTTCACAAATGTGGCAAATAAGTCCAATAGCCCTTTCGTGACGAATGATTTCGTCACTAAAAATGAAATTTTCGTCGCAAAAGGTCTTTGAGGGACTAATGTGCAACTCATCCTAAAATTTAGGGACCTAAGAAACCAAGTTTAAAAATTTAGAGTACAAAGTGCAAAATCATCCAAACTTCAGGGGTGCAAAGTGCAATTAACCCTAATTTATAATTCAAAGTTAAATCAAGAGGGTTCGGTTGTCACAGCGGCAGATTGAAGGTCGCGTGTTCGATCCACGCTCGCCGATAATTCTGTTTTCAGTCTTTTTGTGGCTTTTAAAACCAGGCTGGTCTGATTGGGCTTGGTTCAAACAAGGTATAAACTGGGCCCACAAACGTACTCTTAGTCTTTTCAAATATTGAATGCGTTATAGATAATTTACATGGGCCATCAACTTGGCAGTCTCATACAAATAGGCTAGAGGTCAGCCTAAGGCCCATTAAATTTCTGAACCACATTAAGGCAGAAGATAATTTCCAAATTCCAACCCATACATCAACTCTTTTTGCTAAACGCCCAGTTGGGAAAAGGGCTTCTACGTGTCCCAAATTGGTGAACTTAGTTTATTTATTTATTTTATTTTTATTTTTATTTATATATATAAATTTTGGGATCAAACAGATGGAGCTAAGTGCAACTGTTCAAGTATGCTTAGACAACACTTTTGCGACAACTTAAAAAAAGGGGATTTTCAAAATTTTTTTGAACAAAAAATTTAATTTAAATAGAGCAAGCACAATGAAGATACAAGGACTCCCAAACACCAAACCTTAACCAGCCAACACCCAGGAAACCTACCAAAAATGGGCTACTTCATTATTTAATGCAAAGATGCTGTAATAATATTAATTATGGTTTGTCATGTGGCATAGATCCCCTATTAGGAACACCATTAATTAATTAATAGACATTTAGTGAAAGATTAATGCTAGGTACACCTAAACAAGACACCTAAAATATCCATCTGCTGATATGTATTTTCAAAATTATTCATCAGTTATTAAACAAAGTTAGAATTAATTTCTATACAGTCATGACACATCAGCAAGTAGATAGTTTAGGTGTCCCGTTTAGGTGTACCTAGTATATATTTCATTTTAGATTAAACTAGTTTTGTAACCTGTGCACAGGGAAAACATTCATTAAATTCGTTGTTCTAGAATTTATTCCTAAATTAGAGATGCTTTATTAAAAGATTTGAATGACTATTGGATTGTGTGTATAAAATTAAACTTGACATGGATGTGTTTTTTATTGAAATTTATTCTAATTTTTTTTTTCTACCATTCAAGTATGCAGCATATACAAATTTCTTTCATAGTCAAAGGGTTACCAATCTTTCCCACAAAACAAACGGACACACCAATCAAACTATATTGGATGTTTATAAAATCAACGGAGTCAAATATGAAAAAGAATGAAATATCGAATAATAATCAATGCATGATAAGAATATATATATATATATATATGTATAGACGATCAGGCTTCAGAGAGAGCGCCCTCTCTTTATTAAAGAGTGGGCCTTTATTTTGGTCGTTGGATCGTATTTTCAATAAGGGCAGTTTTGTCATTTCACAGTTTTTAAACACGATCCGACGGCCAAAACAGAGCCCTCTATTTATTAAAGAGAGGGCTCCTCTCTGGAGATTTTTTGTTTATATATACATACATGTATATATATATATATAAATTATAGTTAGAACCTCAACTGAATAAATAAAGTTTAGATCCAAATATGGTAAACTTTGAATAAAAATCGAGTAATGAACGAACTATGTCTAAATTGCTACTAGTAATAGCAAATCGAGTAATGAATAATATTCAAATATTTGTGATTGATACTCATGATGAGTCATGAGAGACTCCTTTCATATCTACTCTATTTCTTCATCTTCCTTTACTTCCCAAATGAAATGCACAAACAATGCCAAGGTAAATAGAGAGAGAGGGTGTGTGTGCGTTTTAACATAAAGGAGAAACCACCCACTGGATAAAGGCTTTGGTGTTAAATGTAGGTTTATATATATATATATATATATAATCAATACCATATACGAAACCCATGGGTAATTAATATGATTTGCATTATATTTGATAAGAATGTTGAGCCATTTTGTTTGTAACAGTCAATTTAAGTTGAAGGTACAAACCTGCTAATGAAGGTGCTCGAGATGGATACTTATCTATATACTACATACATTTAGTGAGACCAAAGAAGTTTTCTCAGCCCAATCACCCTAGTGTGGCATTTTCTTTATTTTCCTTTTTTTCATGTCATTATGAATTTATGTGTGTTGTTTGCTTTTTTTTTCTTTTTTGGTTGTTTTAAATATTCATCAATTGAAGAGCCAAAGATAAGTATTTTTTTGATTGTTTATTTAGATTTTTTTCTATCATCCAACAGTCCCTCACCCTTCCTAAGACCATTTGAGAAGTCATAAGCAAGTCCATTCCATCTTCCCAAAAATCACAGATTTCAATATATCTATAGATATATATCTCTAAAATCTTGAATATTTTTTTGGTTACATGTATATAGACAAATATACATTGCTATACGCGCAGATCCATTCAATTTAATTATTCTTAAAGACCACCAATAAATTTTGCAAGTTAAAATTTGTGTCAATTTATCTATTCGGATTTCTTTATATATCTATCTATCTATAGATATATACTAAAATTAAGACTAAAGACCTTCATCTAACTTATCCACATGTTGGCATGTTGCCTATATGGCACTCTCCTTTGGCCTCCATGTTACTCTATGTGGCATTCTCTTTTCGCCTCTATATTGCTACATGGCATCCCCTTATTATTATTATTATTATTTTTTTTTTCCATCTTTTTGTTTTTTTGGTTTTTAATAAGTATTGGGCTTTAATTATAGTGGTTTATACAAGGCATATACTGCCAATCTCAAAGCAATCTCATCAAAATGTTGGGAATTGTTCCAACCAATGCATCTTAATTTGTATAAGTTAAGACAAGTCTATAATGAGCAGCTTCTCATATGAGAATGCGGGTTTTAATCGTTGGATGAACATCTAACAGTACGATTCTCAGGAATCTGGAAATGCATTTATTGCCAGATACTCATCTAACAGTTAAAATCTGTATTCTCATATGAGAAGCTTCTCACAATAGACTTACCCTTTAAGTTAATTTTTTTTTTAACCATGGACAATTTGTTACCCGAGGATTATGCGCATGAGCTGAAATCATTCTTGACCAGGTTCATTCGAGTATTTGCTTCCGAAGAACAAACAGATAAGTAATTCTTTCAGCAAAAAAAAAAAAAAACAGATAAGTAATTAATTGCAAGAAACAATAGACTACAAGTATAGACACATATATTGATGACTGATGAGCTATTTGATGGCAATTTACCTAGACTACAAGTATATATAGACACATATATTGATGACTGATGAGCTATTTGATGGCAATTTACCCACCATGACAAGGAGGAAAGTCCACAACATTCTCAAGTAGGGTGCAACATTTCTGTATCAACCATGAAGAACTTTAAATTGGTGATCAAGGTTTGACTTTTTCAATTGTAAAGGCTAGAGCACCCTTTATGCCTCTACATCTATTATGTTTGTTAATCTTCCATTTGGTGGAATACCCCGCATGATTAAACAACATCAATCTAATGTTAGTAATTTGTGTTCAAGGGGTATCCCCAAAAATCCTTATTTATTGCACCATTGTGCCTTTTCATTTGGTGTTTATGGGCGTGGCAAATTGACGATCAATCAATTTACTGCAGTGCAAAGGTATTTCTAGAATGAATGTTGTTGTATCTATATAAGTATTTGACTCTTTATAATTGGATATACATTTCTATTGTTTGACAAATTCCCATCCATTTCTGCGGGGTTGTCCACTAGTATATATATTTATATATATATATAGGTGTGCATTTTTATTACAAATACCCATATAATTAAGTAATCCATGGGTAATTAATGAGATTTGTATTCAAATATTATAACACGGAGGAGGAAGTCTTTCCATTGTCTATTTGTCATTGCGAAAGTGAAAATTTGTGCTTTTATTAAAACTAGAATCAATACCTGTGCATCATGTTTTCAAATTTCATGTAGTATTTTTTTTGCTAAGTAAATTTTATGTAATTAAATTTGTTAGTGGTATTGCTATTTTATATAATATATAGTTATATTATTTTAATAAATTAGTTTAGTTTGTATCATGTATGTGTGTAAATTTGGAGATATATGTATATATATATTTATATAGATTAGATGTTGATGATATTTGATACGGTTTAAAAAGAGATAAGGAAAGAAGAGGAGGGGGGGGGGGGGGGGGGGTGAGAGAGAGAGAGAGAGAGAGAGAGAGAGATTATTGTCACAACCCCTCCTGCTACGGGCAGAAATAGAACACGTGACACGCCACTGAGGCTCATATAATCCATTAAATAACTATAGCAACAGAAAAGAAACTTAAAAGTAACAGTGAATATTCATTTCCTTTGAAAATAATACACTCTAAGTTGTAAAATCCGTATAAATTTGAAAAGTTAATTAGATTTCAAAACGAGAATGAATATGTTAAAAGGGGTCCCAAAGGTACCCTAAGAACCAATTAGAACCTTTAAAAAATTTTCGGAAGGAGTACGAAAAGAACAGGTGCAACAACAATATTTTGACCGGTCGAACCGCCCCGATTGACCGGTCGAATGACCCCCTGGCAGAATCCCTCCCTTTTTGGCAGAATTTTGCCTAAGGATCAAGAAATCGTTACGATTTGTAACACTTCAAACCCTCATACTTATTCCCATCCATTCCACCCATAACACGGCTATAATTACATACATGAAACTTTGAAAAGAAAAAAAATGAAGTAAGTTATGGCTCGTTTGGTTCAATTCATAAAAGTGGTATTACATTTGCTCAAAATTCGATCTTGACGAGCTAAAGTTTCAAAACACTAACTCAAGAGTTCGAATTCATTTTAAACATGACCAAAAGAAGTTATCACTACATATTACAACCTTTCAAAATCATTCCAAGGTTTCCAAGTTAAGCAACCTAGTTCTAACTACTCAGAAACTCATTATTACAACATTAGAATGAAAACAAAAACATGTGCAAAGACAACACTGTCGTACCCTCGGCCTCACTCTTCTCGCCTCTTCTTTCCTTTCTTCTTATCACCTGCAATGAAGTAAAGCCCCACTGCTCAGCTCTATGCTGAGTGCACAATTCTAAACGAATGCATATATGATAATTCATGCTTTAACATCGACACTCATATAGACTAATTTGTAGGGAGAGAGATACGCATTCATCCAGTAATGGAACTATGAAAAAGCGATGCCGTGAGGGCCTTTTCCCAACCACACATCCAAGTGCCCTGACACGGCCTCCTCCCAAACCATAAACTGTGCCCTATTAGGGTCTTCTCCCAAACCATGCACTATAGCCGTCGCTACAATAATCTCAAACATCGAGGAGCTTACCCCCAGAATGAAATTACACCAAACTCGGCCTTCTCCCAAACCATAAACTGTGCCCTGTTAGGGTCTTCTCCCAAACCATGCACTATAGCCGTCGCTACAATAATATCAAACATCGAGGAGCTTACCCCCGGAATGAAATTACACCAAACTCCCCTTCTACCCATATTAACACATAGCATGCTCACGTAATCACATAGACATGCTCTTTTTTTTTTTTTGACATATTCACGTGCATAATTAACGGGCCTAACTAATACATGAATTTTGTTCGGATCCAAAATATCATACCGGATATTTAAAACATGGAATTTCCTATAGAACATAGGTTTAGAATTCATACCTTAAGCTACGACTCTATAACTTCGAGGGAGGTATTAAGAGTCTGATTCTACGCCGAATCTTTGATTACAAGTGATTCCAACAAGTTTTACATAGTTTTCCCCAAAATTTTCAAAATTAGATTTTCATAAAAGTTTTCCAAACAAGGCCTAATAGGTATCAAAATGAAGCTCTTACCTCGAGTAGTCCAAAAATATAAATTTGGTTGAAAGTTGACGGACGAACGGTCGTCTTTTGGCGTCGGAAAGGTCAAAGCTCTAAAATCCCCTAAGCTCTAACTTTTGGTTTTGTGAGATATTTATGAAAAAATATCTCACAACTTCTACATATAGACACAATTCCCGGAAATTGTGTTTACCTCCCCATGAGTTCTCAAAACTTCCTATTATCTCCCAAAACGTCTAAGTTATTGATTCACGAGTGAAAATCTCTAATCCATTAAAGTTTTCATCTAATATCTGTTTGGTTTCGTAATTATGTTCCAAAAACCATTTTCATGGAATTCTAGATAACCTACCTTTGATGCAATGTACCACTTACGTTCTCACTATAACACTCGAAACGATTTAAACAAGATCAAAATTATCAGAAAGTACACTACATATGTATGTCTACTATTCACATATACCAAATAATCCAACTAACATTTAATCCACCTAAATGCCATTTAATCATGTCAATTTCCTCATGAATTACCAATTGCCCGTATCCTCGATTGACACCCATTGTTGACCCACAATCAACTCCATTCACAATTATTAATTAACATTAATAATTTTCGGGAATCGAATATGCATTTTAAAAAAAAGGATTTTCTGGGACAGGCATGACAATTGTACATGTTTATCTAATTAATCCTAGAGATAGGGAAAATAGGGATAATAATAATAATGTAAAAAAGTAAGAAAAATCACAGAGCCGTCAGATGGAGTAGTACACTCTAGTGTTGTTTGAGACTGTATTTCAACCATTCGATCCTACAAATGGACGTATCATTTCCATTTAGTTAAATAGATAGTTAGTATAACAAAATAATAGTGGAACTGAAATCAAACTCATTTTCCTAACATAATTCTTCTCAGCTTGCTCAGAGCTCCATCACTTTTTGAGCGTCCAGTAGCAATGTTTGTAAAAATTGATCCGGTTAATCTCTTGTTTGGTTTTGGTTTCCTGCATCATTACCATATGTAATATCAACATATTGCGAGATTATTCCAACTTAAGAAATAAACCATAATGCTTACATTAGAGAGGATTACAAAACATACAATGTCGTGTCAGAGCTGGGTGAAAGACTTTGAACCATTGCGGTGGATCGATTTAAGCTTTGAACTATTTTCAGTGTTTATCTTGCATCGTTTCTATGTATAAAATTAAAAGGAAAACTTAATTAATCTACTATATATGTACGTAAATCCAATGTTTTGTGGAAGAACATTGCATAAAGGCACCCAATATGTGGAAGAAATAAAAAACTTAATCAAACACTAAGAATTCAAACATCTTTTTCAACTTACCAACATTTTCAGCATCTCTAGGGGAACTCTGGGATGGGCTTCCAGAAGTTGGTAGAGCCACTGTAGATGCTGTATTCATTATTGTTCATTGTCGAGTACATCTCCCAAGTGCCATACGTAATACTTTGAAAATGATACTAATGAAATCACAATGTATTAATCAATAATTTTTAAGGAATACAAACTTAAGCTGAAGTTTGCTTGCGTGACCTCCCAATTACGCACTCGCGCGGCCCATTCGCGCGATCCGTACAAAAAACCTAAAATGCGTGGAATTAAGTGCTGAAGGCCCCTACGTGGATGAAATTGCCTAATTACGTCCAGAAAGCGAATTATAGCAGTTTCAGTCGGATTAGGTTTACAAAAGCCTTCCAAAACCCTTTATAACTATAAATAGATGAATTGAAAGCTATGGGATGGTGACACATCTTTACACAACCTTACATTCATTAACTTTGAAGGCAAAAAGGAAGAGAAGATCTAGCTTGAAGGTCTCTAATGGCAACCACCATCTCAATCTTCATGTTTTCATCAACCATATGCAACTAAACCACTCTTCTAGGGTTCCAATGAAACCCTAGCTATGTAAAGGGGGAATTCTATGCTTTCTTATTATAGAATTTTATGTATTGGATAGTAATTGTATATTTGAGGATTATTTGTATTTAATCGATTTTTAATGATAATAATCAAGAGTATTTTGGATCTATTCTTGTCTTAGATTTTTCCTTGTGCTTATTGAACTTAATATTCCTTGATTTCTGTGATTGATAGAAGTATTTACATACAATAGTGCTTATGTGATTATGATGTTGACATCTTTTATAATTCATGCTTAGGAAAGATGAGTCATGCTATACCCTAGTTATAGGTAGATAATTCATGTGAACCGAAGATGAGTTATGCTTAGATTAAACTAGCAATATCCTCTTGATGATACTATTGGACTTGTAGCTACGATAGATCGTGACTATCCAATCATAGAACTTAAAATAGAAAGTATAGTCCCCCGATGCATAGTTAGTGGTGGATTTGTAATCCTAGATCTCATCCACTCATACTTAAAGCAATCTTAAATTTCGCACTAGTTTACTTAGGTTTAATTTTAGAGTTTAACTTTCATAAATTCATAGCTACTTTCATAGTTTAATTAATAGTAGGAATTAAATCAACAATCAATCAAAATTCTGTTTTTATAACTAAATAGATTAGGTTTTCTTAATTAGAGGATAAAAACAAACAATCTCTGTGGGTTCGACCTTTACTTAGACACTACAAATCTTTAGAAATTAAAGCATACTTTTCATCTTGATTTTGACAAGATCAATTTTTGGCGCCGTTGCCGGGGATTGGCAATTTTTGCCGTTAATTTTTAGAATCTTAATTTAGATAGTTAGTACATATTAGCTTAGAATTTTATTTTCTTTATTTCTAGTTTAATTTTCGAGTCACTAAAATTATCCGTGTTTTGCAGTTTACAAGTCATCAAACTCTAGCAAGTTCGAGTGGAGCAACTGTGCACGTCAATGGAGCTTACGTGGACCTGAAAAAAAAATTTGCAACCAATTTAAAAGTATTAAGTAAATCCGCTATTTAAATTTCGCATCAAATCACTGTAAGTCATGACGCTGGGACGCATTACTTGCATTAGGTTAGGTGTGGAGTGAGCACTGCATTAGCTAGGAAACCCAAGGCGCTGGGCTTTGATGTGAATCACTGCATAAGGATAATTACATGCATTATAGTAGTATTGTGTGCTTGCATGCTTGGTAAATTGCGTAGTTTATTTTCTTATTTGTTTGAGTTAGTCCTTATAGTAGTTTCAGTTTCTTCAGTTTATGTTTAGTACTCGTTCGAGTAAACCTAAATTAAAACCACTTGATCTTGAACTTGAACGTACCCTTAGAGCCCTTAGGTCTTCAACCCAAGCTTGTAGACCTCGGTTGATGCTAGACGACGAATCTACACCTGAACCGTCGTCTCTATTTGAGTCTGAAATTCGAAGTACTCTTAAAAGTCTAAGGAAAACCCAGACTATTAAAATCGAACCTATTCCAATGGCTGACTTTGGAAATAACGGGAATAATGGAAATAATCATAATGGAGGCAATCCTAAAATACCTCCGCCTCCACCGCTAAAAGATTATTTTACCCTCACTGCTTATACGCCACCGTCGTGCATAGAACTACCAGAGGTGACTGGAGGTCACTTTAAGATCAAGTCATCGACCATTGCACTTCTGCTATCTTTTCACGGTCGTGCTAAGGAAGATCCTTATAATCATTTAGGTGAATTTCAGGGTATCTATGCTACTTTAAAAATTCAAAATTTAACAGACGATGAGCTGAAATTGCAACTTTTCCTTTCTCCCTTAAAGATAAAGCGAAATATGGCTCCAATATTTAGAACCAAACTCTATTAGAACATGGGAGGGTTTGCATACGGCTTTCTTACAAAAGATTTTTCCCATTACTCGCACGAATCAAATTAGAAAATCTATAACTAATTTCACGATGCAAGATGGAGAAACACTTTATGACACATGGGAACAATTTAAGGAACTTCTACGTTCCTGCCCTTATCATCGGATACCTAAATGGCAACTAGTACAGGTTTTATACGAAGGGCTTGTGCTCGCTGTTCGTAACACAGTCGATGCTATTTGTGCGGGGACGTTCCTCCACAAAAGTGCCGATGAAGCTTGGAAGATATTCAAAACACTAAGTAAAAGATCTATGCACCAAGCCGTGTCCGTACGCCCCGAGGGCTATCTTCCATCACAACCAAAAAGAGAGGTTAAAGTTGAGTCTAGTCATTCATTTGAAATTCAAGAATTAAATAGAAAAATGGACCAACTCATGATGATGGGCCACCTGTAGGCCCCACCTACTCCTGCCGAAATATGTCAGTTAAGCTCTGATCCGTCTCATTCTACATTGGCATGTCCGTCTGCTTCACAGTTTTCAGAATTTGTAGAACAACATATTAATGTTGTTCAACAATTCCAAAGACCCAGTTATAACCCCATTGGTTATAAACCGGACACGATATGGAGACCTCACCCAAACCTCTCATGGAAATCTAATAATGAAGGACCGTATTCAAAACCTGAGACAACGAACTTTCCAAATGCATATAGGCCTCAACCTAATCAATACCAACAACCTCCCTTCCGTGCTAATCCTCCTAGGGATAAAACTTTTGAAGAGAGTGTGTTGGCATCGTTGAAAAACTTAGAGGCCCAATCGCAATCGTAGTCTTAACTCGTTAACTCCCATACGCAGTCTATAGCTAAGCTAGAATCCCAAATGGGACAACTAGCTAATACATTAAACCGTCGTAATGAAGGAAAGCTACCGAGTCAACCGGTCCAAAACCCTAAAAAGCAGTATGAGGTAAGTACGGCGAGTGACCAAGGAAATGCAGTGTCAACTAGAACAACTGAGCGAGCGTAAGAGGTTGTACCCCCTCCCGAGCCTCGAAAAGATAAAGGAAAGGAAATCAATAAGGAACATGATGGGAATAACAATATAGCAACGAGGGACCCTACTCCTTCGGTACTTAATGCACCTAAAGCGACAAACCCGTCAAATTATGTACCTAGGATGCCATTTTCCCTAAGTACTGACGTCCCATATCACTTTTCAAAGAAGGGAACACGAGCGGATGATATTTTAGAAAACATCCCATTGCTCGATGCCATTAAGCAAATACCTCCATACGCTAAATTTTTCAAAGACTTATGCACTCAAAAGAGGAAGTCAAGAAATCACTTATCTAAAAAAGTCTTTCTAACAGAAAAGGTTAGCTCTATGTTTCAACACAACACACTCAAATACAAGGACCCGGGTACACTTACAATCGCGTATCACATAGGTGACAAATATATCCACCGGGCCCTTCTAGACCTTGGAGCGAGTGTGAATCTACTATCATACTCAGTATACGAACATTTGGGCTTAGGAGAATTAAAACAGACCGCTGCGACCTTATAGCTAGCAGATCGTTTAATTAAAGTACCACATGGAGTGATAGAGGATGTGTTAGTAAAGGTGGATAGATGCTACTACCCAGTTGATTTCATTGTGCTAGACACTGAACCCGTCCTTGATGCTAGCAAACACGTCCCAGTTATCCTAGGATGTCTTTTCCTAGCTACAACTAACTCTATTATTAACTGTAGGACTGGGGTTATGGATATAACTTTTGGAAATATGACCGTTCGTTTGAATGTATTTAATGCATTTAACCAACCTTATAGAGATGACGAGGAGGCAGACTGTTATGCAATAGATCTAATTGACGAACTAGTCAAAGAGGCAGCGTCATTTATGTTGGCTAAAGAAGCCTTGGAAGCATGTCTATCTCATTTCAATTTTAATGATTTCAATATTGATACTAATATTGAAGAATTAAATAATTTATTGGAATCGGTAAACATGACTAGTGTACTTCCATAGACGCCCAAAATAGAGGCCCTACCACCTCTCGCACATGAACCGGCATTACCGTCCATCGAGTGTCCCCCGACACTTGAACTTAAACCATTGCCGGACTCTCTGAAATACGCATTCCTAGGACCTAATACTACACCCTAGTTATAGGTAGATAATTTATGTGAACCGAAGATGAGTTATGCTTAGATTAAACTAACGGTATCCTCTTGATGATACTATTGGGCTTGTAGCTACGATAGATCGTGATTATCCAATCATAGAACTTAAAATAGAAAGTATAGACCCCCTATGCATAGTTAGTGGTAGATTTGCAATCCTAGATCTCATCCACTCATACTTAAAGCAATCTTAAATTTCGTACTAGTTTACTTAGGTTTAATTTTAGAGTTTAATTTTCATAAATTCATAGCTACTTTCATAGTTTAATTAATAGTAGGAATTAAAATCAACAATCAATCAAACTTCCGTTTTTATAAGTAAATAGATTAGGCTTTCTTAATTAAATGATAAAAATAAACAATCTTTGTGGGTTAGACCTATACTTCCACACTACAAATCTTTAGAAAGTAAAGCATACTTTTCATCTTGATTTTGACAAGATCAATGGCAACATCTAACAACTCTACTCAATCGACTGGCAAAGGGAAGTGCTACGGTGATTGTGGGTGATGGGCTGAAATTTAAAAGACTCACATGTTTTGGCTCCAAAATGAGCTTTTCCATCATTTTTTCCTGACGGGGTTGTAAGTTGTCCTTAATTGAAACAATGCTGAAACCATAACGCCCAAAGTGTTGCAATCAAAAGTCGAGGGCCCAAAGTGAATTTGGGTACAAGTACAAGGTACTAAAGTGTTTTTAAGCCTAAATTTTTAATAAAGTCGATAACTAATAAATGGTCAAATTTGCTGCTTTCCTTCTTATTCATTTCATTGAATATATTTTTAAATAAGTCCTAATCATTATGAAGCTAGTATCGAATTTCGAACAGCCATTACTAATGACACTAACATGCAACTTTATGCATTTCCTACACAAATCAAGCTTAGAAAACCTCAAGTGCACACAAAAATAAATCTAAAAAGTTAATACATGTATGTGAGACTGCCATTGATATTCAACAGATGAATGGAAAAGCAAAAAAGAACTTCAAGCAATCAAAGAGGCTAACCCAAATTAGATTTACATAAATGAAGAAGCACTCCAGTCAAGTGAAAGAGGCTAACCCAAAATTTGATTAACATACACAAGTATGAGGAATACATAGACACATACAAGTCCATACTTCATCAATACTAAAAGGGACATTTCTTTTACTTTTGTCTATTTCAATTTTCAAATCATCAGTGGAAACAAAAAATAGGTCTAAATTAAGCAAGGGAAAAACAAAGGGGCATATCATCCATATTTGCACACTAGAAGGGACATGACATCGATTTAGTATTCAATCAATGCCAATTATTACATACGAGTCAACAAATCTGAAAATAAAACGGATTTAAAGTTCTTTTTGTCAAAATCAAAATATCTATCAAAAGCACTATATAAATCACAACCACTTAAGAACAAAATCCATCACAGCAAAGTAGAGCAAAAAAGATAACAAAAGAAGGGATCCAAACCATAAAAACCCTTACAAAAGAATAATGTTGTGGTTCCCAAATTTGAATCCCAATTTTAATTTTCAAATACTTA
Source organism: Hydrangea macrophylla (assembly GCA_033977485.1). Lineage (NCBI taxonomy): Eukaryota > Viridiplantae > Streptophyta > Magnoliopsida > Cornales > Hydrangeaceae > Hydrangea > Hydrangea macrophylla. Next base: position 93,617,596 of record CM066988.1, on the reverse strand, counting down.
CATATTTTCATTGGAAGTACTTTTACGTGCTTTTAACTACTACAGCATTTGGAAACCAAATTGTCATGACTAATTGAGGAACCACAGAATTGCTTGGAATCTGTTGGGAAAGAAATTACATAACCCCCAAATATCTAATCTCTACCCAACTAATTTAATAATATAAATCAAATAAGATTTAATTAAGTATAGTGCCACCAGAGGTGGCTTTAGGTGAATTTTTATGTTCATTAAAATCTATGCTGATCGTTTTCAATTCTGATGGTCGCTCGGAATCTAAATGGAGGGATAACGTGGGCATGTGCTCCACTACTATGTGAGAACTACAACCTAAATCAATTAGAAAGAGACAACATGCCTAGCAAAAAAAAATTAAGACACAAGATAAAGGCATACCTCTTAATCACACTGTGCAAAGCCAATCCTTTGAAAAGGTAAAATATATAACTGCATGTACATATAGACATATAATTTGCAAATACATAGAGAGAGATTGGACAAAATTGAATACAATCAAAGACGGGAAGAGAACTTACTTGAGGTGTCAAGCCGTCAAGGGTTAATGGACGAAGAAGACAATCAAATTCAGTAATATTCTATTGTGCAATTTTTTCTAAGAGATGGAAAGGGAGAGATTGGAAACTGCAATTTCGGAGTAAGTGGATTGTGATTCCATGGGAGTCCTCAAAGGCGCGAATTAAAAAGCGCGAAGTGAACAAAGATGAACCAATTTTGAGGAACACGACGTCATTTAGTTTAACTAAAGAGAAGTTTGATACATCCTAATAGTTTTGTATGTATCATACATCCCAATTAGGTGTTAACATGATACAGTTCATGTCCCAAAATATGTAATTAGGCCCCAAAATGTGAGTAACTTTTAAAATTACTATATTTTGGAGCATAAATATAATAGCTAATAAAGTGTGATAACTTAGAAAACCACCTTGATTTTAAAAAATATGTAAATATAATAATAATAATAATAATAATAATAATAATAATAATAATAATAATCAAGTGATTTTAATAGCTACTAGACTTTAGGAAGCCCTGTATTAGACCTCGCCCCATTGCAATATTATTTGGGAAGCACTTTTTGAATAGAAATTTGGGAAGCATAGCATTACTCATTTTCTATCTATAACTAAACATGCTTAATTATAATCCCAAATCTCAATCCCCTAATAATATGGTAGCTAGTGGGCCCCCTCAATTTTGATTGGATGCTAACAATAATAGTGGGACCACCATTTCCACATCATCTAATCAAAATTCAAGGGGTCCACTGTCACATCATTTGGAATTGGGATTTGGGAAGCATAACATTACTCACTATAAAAATATACCCTTGAAGTTTGGTCCCTGTCTCATTTAGGCATTGTAGTTTTAATTGCATCAATTTGGCCTCTGAAATTTTTAAATAGAATCAATGTGGTCCAATGTCAAATTCTGTGGGAAGTCACAGAATTTACTCACATGCTATGCACTGTCACGATTTTTAGTGAAAAAAAATGGAACACCACTAATCTGTCAACCCTCTCATCAATGTAATTGTGCATTACAGTGGGTGAATTCTATCAAATTATCTGACAAAATGAGACATTTGGACCATATTGCTACAATTTAAAAACATCAAGGACCAAACTGATGCAATTGAAAGTACTCCTGGGATTGAAATGAGTTAGGGACAAACTTTAAAGGTATATTTTGTATATAAGCCTAACTAAAATTAACTTTCTATATGGAATACCAGAAAAGCAATATGTGTATAATTGCATTATTTAGGTAGAGTTAAAAATTGATGCCAAATGTATTTGATTATAAGAGTAATGGGAGAGACTTACCAAAATTTGCAACCAAAAATTTTAAGCAAAGATTCTCTAAAGAGGGCCATCTCTTTTTATTAAAGAGAGGGCCTCTATTTTGGTCGTCGGATTGTGTTTAAAAACTGTGAAATGACAAAACTGCCATTAATGAAAACACGATCCGACGGCCAAAACAGAGGTCCTCTCTTTAATAAAAAGAGGACGCCCTCTTTAGAGCTTGACTGAATTTTAAGAATCAATTTGGGGACAACATTTTTTCCATCTCCTTCCAAAATGTTCCGCATCACCTATATTTGATTTTTGGGAAAATTTTGAGACAATAATTTTAGTCTCCTTAATTTGTTATTTTGGGAAGAAATTTTGGGACAAAGTATTTTTCGTCTCCTTTTTTTTTTTTTGGGACGAAATTTTAGGACAAATATTTTTGTCGCCTTACTTTGTTATTTTGGGACAAAATTTTGGGACAAAGTATTTTTCATCCCCTTTATTTAATTTTTGGAACGAATATTTAGGACAAAATGTATTTTGTCTCCTTTATTTGATTTTTAGGACAAAATTTTGGGACAAATGTTGTTGGTCATCTTATTTTTCTTTACGTTGGGACAAAATTTTGGGACAAAGTATTTTTCGTCCCCTTTATTTAATTTTTGGGACAAAAATGATTTTTGTCTCCTTTATTTGATTTTGGGACAAAATTGTTCCAACAAAATTTTTTCATCCCCTTAATTGTTTATTTTGGGACGAAACTTGATTTTGTTGCAAAAAATTAATACTTAGGGACGAAATTAATTTCGTCTCAAGTATTTTGTCCCTAATATATGAATTCGTTGTAGTGACTAGCGAAACTTAATTGGATAAACTCTCTATGTTTTAAAAGTACGTGAAATTTCACATAAAAAAGTTACTCAAAATTCACATAACTACATAACTAGTTATTTTTTTTCTTACAAAAGTTATATGAATTTCGCGAACTTTTATAACGTATGGACTTTTCACTAAAAAAAAAGAAAGAAAGAAAAAGACAAAAAAGGGTTGGACCTAATACTAAAAAAAATCTATTTTAGGAGACTTTTGACTAAAATTCCATTAATCTAATATATATATATATAAATGAAACCGGAAGAGTTTTGTTCTGCCATGTGTCATTTCATATGATTTTTTAGTATTTTAATTTAGTTTTTTCATATATTAAATGTCTATACCTTTTAATCACAGCTTTATATAAGAGAATATATATTACAACTAATCTAACACAAAATAACTGATCGGTTATATGGAGAATTGCCACCAAATCATCCCTTGATTTCATCTCCCACTCTCTCTATCAACCCTGATGTCCCTCCCCCCTCTCTCTATCAATCCCCCTTTTTTGTGTGTGCTGAATTCTCTCCCATATCGTAATTTATGGGTATACTCACTAACAAATGTAAAAGACTTTCAAATTGCACTCATTAATCTTTATCAATATTCAATGCCCACACTTCGGCCTATTTAAAAATGATATAAATAGTGGGTGTATTCTCTTTTGGCACCTTTAAATATATATATTCAATTTGTTTTCATGCCACAAATTTTCTTATTTTCCCACACTTCTAACAGTTTCATTGTAGTGCCATTTTAACTTATTTTGCTGTATATATCTCCTAAATAATTTCTACATATGTTTTCTCTTCGTCAGTTGGGACTTGGGAGAAGGCAACGATGGAAACCAAACACAACGAAGATCAGATCGCCAAACAAATTAATGGTGTAATGGCAATGGGTTCATTTGTCTATCCAATACAGTACAGTAATAGTATATATTAAGCATCATATATATTGATATACTCTCTTTGTATATGTACTAGCTAGCACACACTATATCATAATATACTCTTTTGAGTTTCTAACTTATTTCATAGTTCATTTTGTCCATTGCTTTCAATCAGGGACGGACGCAGGAGTTTTGTTCAAGGGGGCAGAAGTTTGTACGGGATTCTGTTGTTGTGGCAATTAAGGGGCAATAATGAATAAAGTATGAAATATATAAGGTAAAATAATTATTTTGAAAGGTTGAGGGGGCAAGTTAGGGGCAAAAATGAATAAAGTATAAAATATATAGAGTAAAAGCATAATTTCGAAAAGTTGAGGAGGCAATTTGCCCCTAAGAGCCTTCCTTGGTCCGCCCCTACTATCAATAGATATGCGTTTAAACATTTTTACGTATTTTAAACACCAGTTTTGCAGTGAACTAGATTATAGTAAGTATAAAAAGTGAAATTTAGATTTTTTCCCCCCCTCTTTTTATAGATGTAATACGTTCACTCACAATTGTAGGCATACCTGGACATGAGCTATAGTTTGTATGTTAAACGTACACCTTTCTTCATTACAAATGTCTACCCAAATTCAAACACACGCCCCTGACTTTGTGAGGCCAGAAATGAACTTTGTCAATTGGCTGTTCATGCATTTTTGTAATAAAAAGAATGACATTACTAACACAATTTGTTACGGGCTACATATATGATATTCTATATGCATGTTATATATGATATATAAAGTTTATTTGATTGGGGCCCTATGGAATTAGGAGCCTAAGACGACTATCTTGATTGCCTTCAGTCAAGACCGACCTGTTCAAACCTCTTTCGTTTATAAGAATAACTCTAGCCATTGCATTCACTATGCCAAACACCAAAGCACTGATCGGGAGAGAACAAATCCTAATTATATGCCTTAACGTGCGTTTGTTAGTACCTTTTTATCCTGTTTTGTATATTTTTACTTCATTTTCTATTTTCTGTCAGGTTTTGGAAGAAATCAAGTGAACCAAGATAAATGGGGTGAAAAAGCAGAGCAAAAGAAGCAAGAAAATCCACATCTCTCGCGCGGCCCGCTCGCGCGAAAACCCAGAAATCGCTCGAGCGATCCGCGCGCGCGAGGTCCCAATATCGCGCTTGCATGGCCCACTCGCGCGACCTATGCAAAAATGGAACTTGCGTATTTCACTCTACTGATGATTCCTACGCGAAAGAAACTGCCTAATTGCGTCCAGACTGTTAACTAAAGCAGTTTTAGTGCGTTTCGGGTTAGGAAAGTTTCCAAAAACTTGTTGTAAATCTATATATACCCTATTTTACTTCAATTAAAGGGTTGGTCATTAAGAGACACATCCTACATAGACAATATACAACCAAACTTTCAGCCATTGAAGGGAGGAAAGCAAGGAGAAGAAGAAGAAGACTAAGGATTTCCACGGCCTCCTCCATCAACTACTTGCTATCCGCCGCTTCTATGGACAACTAGACTCTAGATCTATAGGGTTTCAATGAAACCCTAGCCAAGTAATAGGGTTTTATTTATGTTGTTATTTTAGTTTTATTATGTATGGATGATGATTACATGTTCCGAGGATTTTTATAAATAAATCGTGCTTCTATGAATTAAATCATCGCTTTCAAAATCTATTCTTGTCTTAGATCTATTTTGACTGTGATGTGCTCAATGATCTATATTTGCTGTGCTTGTATAGATTATTTACATGTAATGGTGCTTAATTGAATTGTGCTATCAAGTATCCGAATAGTCCATGCCTAGGTTAGACGGATTATGTCACAACCCTAGTTTAGTGTGGGATAGTTCGTGCTAACCGAAGATGGATTATGTTGGTGCTTGAACCATAGTTATTTTCTTGACGGAGGAATTGGGCTTGTAGCTATAATTCCCCATTATCATCCAACTTAATAATCTAATTGAATGCATAAATATTCCTATTATGAAGCTAGTGGTGGATTTGCAATATTCCTAGGTTCCTTTAAACATATTTATAAAAACACTTTTAAATCGCTTTCATAATTTAGATTTAATTTCATTAGTTTCATTAATTTAATTAAAATTCAAATCAAAATCTCGTTTTCATAATGAATTAGATTTAGGTTTTAAAATTAAGAGTCGTAGTAATTCAATCTCTGTGGGTTCGACCTTTACTTCCACACTGCAAATCCTTAGAAAAGTAAAGTACACTTTTTACATCTTGATTCTGACAACATCAAATTTTTGGCACCGTTGCCGGGGATTGTATTACTACCTTTAGTTTTAGATTCTTAGTTTAGTTAATTCGTAAATATTAGATTAGGTTTTCTTTTTCTTATTTTTCGTTTTATTTTGAGTTACTAACTTTCCTTTTTATTTTGTAGTTTCTCGAGTCATCAAATCCTAACGTTTCCGAGTGGATTAGCTAAGCACATTGATCGGGAGGGAACAAATCCTATTTTTACGCCTTAACGAGCATTTGTTAGTACTTTTTTATCCTGTTTTTGTATATTTTTACTTCGTTTTCTAATTTCTGACAGGTTTTGGAAGAAATCAACTAAACCAGGATAAACAGGGTGAAAAAGCAGAAGAAAAGAAGCTGAAAAAACCAAGTCGCGCGCGCGACTCGCGCCCGCGAAAACCAGAAATCGCTCGCGCGATCCGCTCGCGCGAGATCCCCAGAATCGCTCGCGCGATATGTGGAAAAACCAAAGTTGCGTATTTCAGTATTCTGAAGACTCCTGTGCAAACGAGATGTCCTAACTGCGTCCAGATTGTAAAATACGGCAGTTTTAGTGCGTTTCGAGTTGTGAAGGCTTCCAAAACTTGTTGTAATTCTATATATATCTTATTTTTACTTCAAATTAGGGGTTCCACATTATTATACACACATATACATACATACTTTCAGCCATTGAAGGGAGGGAAGCAAGGAGAAGAAGAAGAAGACCAAGGATTTCCATGGCCTCCTCCATCAACCTCTTGCTATCTATCACTTCCATGGACGGCTAGATCTTAGATCTAGGGTTTCAATGAAGCCCTAGACGAGTAATAGGGTTTTATTTATGTTTTTATTTTAGTTTCGTTATGTATGGATGACAATCACATGTTTAGAGGATTTTTATAAATAAATCGTGCTTTCTATTGATTAAATCATTGCTTTCAAAGTTTATTCTTGTCTTAGATCTATTTTGATTGTGATGTGCTCAACGATCTATTCTTGCTGTGCTTGTTTAGATTGTTTACATGTGATGGTGCTTTATTAATTCGTGCTATCAAGTATCCGAATAATCCATGCCTAGGTTAGATGAATTAGATCACAACCCTAGTTTAGTGTGGGATAATTCGTGCTAACTGCAGATGGATTATGTTGGTGCTTGAACCATGATTATCTTCTTGTCGGAGGAATTGGGCTTGTATCTACAATTCCCCATATTCATCCAACGTAATAAGCTAAAGTAATTCATAAATATTCCTATTATGAAGCTAGTGGTGGATTTGCAATCCTAGGTTCCTTAAATATTATCTAAAACAAATATTTAAATTGCTTTCATAGTTTAGATTTAGTTTTATGTTCTTAGTTTAATTAAAATCAAATTAAAATCCGTTTTCTTAAATTAGCTAAATTTAGGTTTTAAAATTAAAACGCGGTAGTTAATCAATCTCTGTGGGTTCGACCTTTACTTCCACACTACAAATCTTTTGAAAAGTAAAGAATACTTTTATATCTTGATATTGACAACATCACACATCAAAGGAGCATACGCGGAAAAAAAATATAAATAAAATTAAATAAATTGCTTCTTTTGAAACTCACTTTAAACCACTGTAAGTCAGGGCACTGTGACGCACTATTTGCATTAGTTTAGGGTTAATTGCACTGCATTAGCTAGGAAACCCGGGGCACTGGGCTTGACGCGGTCATTGCATTACAGGATAATATTCATGCATCATAGTAGTACTGTGTGCTTGCTTGTTATCTGATTTGCGTGATTATTTTTGAATTTGTTGAGTCAGTCCTTATTTTAATTTCTTTTCTTTTTAAGTTTATGTTTGGTACGCGTTCAAATAGACCTGAATTACATTTTATCGATCTTGAACTTGAACATACTTTAAGAGTTAGTAAGTCCGCAACCCAAGCTTCTAGAGCTAGGTTGCAAGACGACAAATCAACGCCGATTCAGTCGTCGTTGTTTGAGGTCATTCAAAGTACCCTTAAACAGTTAAGGAGAACTCGAACTTTTAAAATCGAACCGATTAAAATGGCTGACGGAAACAACATAAATAATATGAATAATCTTAATATACCGCCACCTCCTCCGCTTAAAAATTACTTTATTCCGACGACTTACACGCCACAAACATGTATTGATTTACCGGAATTAGAACATGGGAAGCCTTACACACAGCATTTTTACAAAAAATTTTCCCTATTATGCGTACGAATCAGATAAGGAAATCTATAACAAATTTTGTGATGCAAGATGGGGAAACGCTTTATGATACTTGGGAGAAATTTAAAGAATTATTACGCTCGTGTCCACCTCATCAGGTTCCTAAGTGGCAGTTGGTACAGGTCTTTTATGAGGGACTTATTCCTTCAGTCCGTAATACTGTCGACGCTGTTTGTGTGGGTACCTTCCTACACAAAAGTGCCGACGAGGCCTGGAAAATCTTTGAAACATTAAGCGAGAATTCGATGCATCAGACTGTGTCAGTACGTTCCGAGGGATATCATTCACAACCTAAGAGAGAGGTAAAGAAAAAGAAAAAGAACCGGTCCCAACTAATATTATTCCAAAACTACCTTTTTCACCAAATGTTGAGGGACCGTTACATTTGTCTAAGAAAGGATCAAAAGCTGAAGATATACTCGAGGTGTTTAAATAAGTAAAAATCAATATTCCATTCCTCGATGCTATTAAACAAATTCCCGCTTACGCTAAATGTCTTAAAGACCTTTGCACTCAAAAACGTAAATTACGTAGTCATACTCCGAAAAAGGTCTTTCTCACGGAAAAAGTAAGTTCTATTTTCCAACATGCTACTTCGAAGTATAAAGATCCAGGTACGCCTACAATTTCATGTGTCATAGGTGACACTATCATCCATAGGGCTCTCCTTGACTTAGGAGCTAGTGTTAATCTTTTACCTTATCACGTCTATAAACAACTAGGACTAGGTGAACTTCAGCCTACGGCCGCTACTATTCAATTAGCGGATCGCTCGATTAAAATACCTAGAGGAATCGTCGAGGACGTCTTAGTTAAAGTTGACAAATGCTATTATCCTGTTGATTTCATGGTCCTTGATACTGAATCCGTACTAGATGCTAGGAAGCACACTCCTGTTATTCTAGGTCGTCTATTCTTAGCAACCGCTAACGCTCGTGTTAACTATCGGACGGGAGTAATGAAGGTGTCATTTGGGAACATGAACTTAAAATTGAACGTTTTTAACGCTCGATTTTGAGTCACTAACTTTTCTTTTTATTTTGTAGGTTTCCCAGTCGTCAAATTTCAACGTTTCCGAGTGGAGTAGCTAATTACATCAAAGGAGCTTACGCAAATAAAAACAAAAAATAAAATAAAATAAATTGCTCGCTTTAACTTCGCTCTAAACCACTGTAAGTCAGGGCGCTGAGACGCACTATTTGCATTAGTTTAGGGTTAATTGCACTGCATTAGCTAGGAAACCCGGGGCGCTGGGCTTGACGCGGTCATTGCATTACAGGATAATTTACATGCATCACAGTAGTTGAGTGCTTGTTATCTTAGTTGTGTGATTGCTATTTGTTTTCTTTTGTTGAGTCAATTTTTGTTTTAGCTTCTTTTTACTTTCTTTTAGTTTATGTTGGTGCAAAGCGGGGGTATTTGTAAAATACAACCGCGCTAAAAGGAAGAATTGTATTAGTTTTTATCACAACTTCCCGTGTTATCCGCAATTTGCATTGCAAGGCTAATTTTTATACACTATGATTAATCTATGATAAGTTGTATTGTTTTAGCTGTTGTTTATGCAGATCACTGCTGTGTGGACTCAACAGATGAACATCAGAATAAATGGAATGCTGGAATGAAAACAAAAGAAGCCAAAGCTGAAAAGTGGAGTTCGATCGATCTAAGACGGTTCGATCGATCGAGAGTTCGATCGCTTGAAGAGTGTTGAAGCGCTTGAGGCTTAAGGGTTCGATCGATCGAGAGCTGTTCGATCGATCGAACGGGGTATTTCCAGTAACATTTACGTGCGCAGCAGATGCGGGTTTTAACCCTAGTTTCTTAGGTTTTCTTATATATAGGAGTATTGTACACGTCCATAAGGACGCCCACTTTATGTTTTAACAGTTTTAGAGAGAGAGATAGAGAGTTTGTTTGGTTTTGTAGGTTTTCATTGAACATTTACATTGTGGATTGGATTTCTCTAAGTTTAATACAAGTATTCTTCATTCCAGGTTATCTATATACTGCTCAGTTATATTCTGCACGTATTAGTCGTAGTTTACTCGATCATCTCGTGATAGTATATGCTAAATAGTTGTAAAATTATAGTTTTTGAATTTTCCATGAAAAACTCGCAACTAAATAAGATGTTAATGATTTCGTACGTTAAATATCAATCTGTGACGTCCCAGACGATGTCTGAGTAGTCCCAGGTTGGGAGAACACGATGAAACAGTGATCTCCAGCCTCTGCCATGCAGCAGAATAATCGCTGTGTTCGATCGATCGAAGTTAGTTCGATCGATCGAACTAGAGACAGTCAATCGATCGAAGTCAGTTCGATCGATTGAGGGATGAAGGTCTTCGATCGATCGAAAGCGCGTCGATCGATCGAACTCTCGGATTCTTGAGGTTGTTCCCTGCAGTATTCCAGGACCTTTTGTTTTAGGATTTGTTATCATTCTGTCCCAAATAAATGCTCAGTTTGTCAAAACAGTTTTAAAACTAAGGCCCTAAGGCATTTTCTTTCAATACATTTTGCAAACCATCTTTAATGCTAACACCATTAAGGATGCGAGTCTTAACTATTGGATTAAACCGCTTTTACGTATCTTAATTCAACTGTGATGATATGGTCCCGGTCATGAAAGGGCCATGGATTCTCTATCTTTAGAGGAATACGGAAAACTGTGGGTAACATACTCCTTTGTGCTTCAAGGTAAATGCATGGTAGATGGCTAGGTTACTGTGGATTCGTATAATCCCAACACTTTCTTTTAAAAGTTAAACATCTTAATTTAGAGTATTGTTTTAAATAGCTAGTTAGATTGTTCAGTTAATTTTAATTATTTTCAGTAGTAATCCTAATTTGTGGAACTTTGTGTTCTACACCATCGTTTAAACTTATTCATTTTATTTTGTTTCCTTTGAGGATAGTCTAATTCAATAGGTCAACACCTTCCCTGTGGGATCGACCTGGTCTTACCAGTTACTACTTGCACGTCTACCTACACTTGGGTATTGCACAAGAGCGCACAAGATTTTTCGCGTGTCAAGTTTTTGGCGCCGTTGCCGGGGAGGGCGACGATCAATTCCTTAGATTACCTCAGTCTCTCTTCATCTCTTTCTGTTTTTATTTTCTCTTTTCAGTTCTTTTGGGTAAGCACTCACCTTAGGGACTCTCCTAGTTCATGTCCGAGAATTCTATTGAAGGAATTTTTGGAAATCCTTTCTACCTGTCTGACTCTGATAGCTCCATCAACCCAATAGCCACTCCAACTGCATCAATGGATGATCATCAGAGTGAGAATGGTGACAATGTTGTGGTACCAATTGATGAGGCACTCCGTCCTCTTTGCGATCTCATGCAACCAGAACATGCACCTACGCCCTCTTGCATTCAAATCCCACCGCATAATGGCGAATTTCAGTTTCGCAATGGGATGATTCAACTGCTTCCCACTTTTCATGGGATGGAAAGCGAGAAGGCGTATTTACATATCACCGATTTTGAGGATGTTTGCAAAACATTCTCGCAAAATTGTCCTAGGGAGGTGACGCATCTAATGCTATTCCCCTTCACTTTGAAAGATAAAGCGAAGGCGTGGCTCCACTCCCTAAAACCTAATTCAATTTTCACCTGGCATGCGATGAGCACCGCGTTTCTGAAGAAATTCTATCCTACTCGCATGACCACAGACCTTCAGCGTCAAATCAATTCTTATAAAAAAAAGAGCAATGAAACCTTCACACAAGCGTGGGAGCGTTTCAAAGATTTGCTTCTCTCGTGCCCACACCATGGGTTTGAGAAATGGCGAACTATCAGCTTCTTTTATCAGGGATTGAATGGTGAAACAAAGAAGTTGGTGGAAACAATGAGCTCTGGACCATTTCTGCGTAAAAACACTGAAGAGGCCGAAGCCCATTTCGAATGGTTAGCCGAATACGCTCATGAATGGTCAAATTCTGACAATATCTCACGCTCACAGATATCCTGTGTAGAGGAGAAGAGCCTATACCAGCTAACCAATGAAGATCACCTCATGACTAAGTATGCAGAGCTAGCAAAGAAGGTAGAGGAGTTAAGCATGAAAGGAGAGAGCTCTAGGCAAGTCATACCTGAAGAACCATGTGGCACATGTAACATGTTGGGACATACAACTCAATATTGTCCTAATGTGCCATATTTTCAAGAGCAAGCCCCTGTAGAGATGAATGCCATGCAAGGTTTTCGAGGGGCGGGGAATTCCAACAATAACTTTCAAAGTAACAATAGATGGAATCACCCCGGTTTTGATTGGAGAAATAATGCTGGGGCCCAAAATCAATATCAACAGCAGCCCTACAACAACAATCAATATCAAGGGCAAAATAATAGGCCAGCCCAGCATTACAATCAAAACAGAACCAATAATTACCATCAAGCTCAACCCTCCAATGCACCACAAACCAATACCTATGTGCCACCGCACAAGAAGGTACAAGAGGAAGAGCCACTTGCTAATGCCAATCTAACTCAGCAACTCATCCAAATGATGAGTAGAATGTCTGCCACATTAGAGAGGATAGATGCACGGCAAGAGAGCTCAGGAGGAACATTCCCTGCCCAACCACTTCAGAACCCCAAAGGACATAACAATGGTCCTAACAATCAAGAACATGCTAAGGCTGTGACTACACTGAGAAGTAGAAAAATCATAGAGAAAGGTATGCCTCTGTCCACTCCCGAAGTTTACAAAGAGGGGGAAGTGTTGGATGAAGAAGTTGAGCTACCATCTACTCGAGAGGAGGAGCCGTCTACTAATGACGAACCAATAGAGGCAAACATTGAAGCTCCTAGAGTAGAAGAAGAAGTTGAGCGAAGGCTTAGAAAGGAATCTGTTAAGGAGGAACCACCAAAATGCCCCTTTCCTGCACCTTATCCTCAACGGTTGAAGAAACCCAAGAACGAGACAAAGAATCAGGAGTTTCTGGAATTGTTTAAGCAAGTTAAGATTAACCTTCCACTCCTAGATGCTATCAAGCAAGTGCCGGCCTATGCTAAGTATCTCAAAGATCTATGCACGGTCAAGAGGAGGCAAAGCGTGAAGAAACATGCTTATATCGCGTGCCAAGCAAGCACGATCATTCAAAATGAGTTGCCTCCAAAACTCAAAGATCCCGGTACACCTACTGTCTTATGTAGAATTGGGAATCAAAAGATAGACAACGCACTCCTCGATCTAGGAGCAAGCGTAAACCTGCTGCCATATTCAGTCTATAAACAGCTGGGGTTGGGTGAACTCAAACCCACTCGAGTTGCTTTACAATTGGCAGACAGATCTGTAAAGTACCCTAGAGGGGTGTTGGAGGACGTCCTTGTCCAAATAGACACTTTTGTATTTCCGGTTGATTTCGTGATATTAGACACAGAACCTGTGTCTAATCCTGGTGCATATATCCCGGTTATCTTTGGACGGCCGTTCCTCAACACTATTGATGCCACAATCAAGATTAGAAGTGGTATCATGACTATCGTATTCGGGAACATGACATTGAATGTCAAGATCTTTTCTAATCCCCGACCTGAAGAATACGATGATGAGGAGGAAATCCATTATATAGACACGGTCATTGAAGATGAAGTTGACTTGGTCGACTACAAAGATCCTTTGGAAGTTGTGATGACTCAATTTGGCGATATCTATCAGCCTGCAGAGTCAACTCCATTGGATGCTGACCTGAACCAGACGTGTCTTATGATGGATACGATAGAGGAGGATAGAGCCGAGTGCATGTGGGTAATGCCATATGAACAACTGCCTCCTAAAACCAAGTTGGTAATGCCCTCTAGTTTCCAGTTTCCAGAGTTAGAATTGAAGGAGCTTCCAAAAGAGCTGAAATATGCATTCCTAGGGACTGGAAAAACTTATCCTGTGATCATTTCTTCTGCTTTAACTCATGAACAGAAAAGTAATCTAGTGGAAATGCTGACTAAGCATAAGGATGCTATGGGATGGACAATTGCCGACCTTAAAGGAATAAGCCCATCCATATGCACACATAAGATATATCTGGAGGAAGACGCTAAACCCTCAAGGTAAATGCAAAGGCGTCTGAATCCCAACATGCAAGAAGTAGTTAAAAAGGAAGTGCTTAAACTACTTGATGTTGGGATGATATATCCGATATCTGATAGTCCTTGGGTTAGTCCTACCCAAGTAGTTCCAAAGAAAGCAGGCATAACGGTCATTCCGAATAAAGATGGTAATTTAGTACCGACACGTGTCCCCACTGGATGGAGGATGTGCATTGACTACAGGAAGTTAAATACTGTGACCCGAAAGGACCATTTTCCTTTGCCATTCATGGATCAAATGCTAGAACGCGTGGCGGGTCACAAGTATTACTGCTTTTTGGATGGATACAGTGGATATAATCAAATTGAGATTGCTCCTGAAGATCAGGAGAAAACCACATTCATGTGTCCATTTGGTACTTTTGCCTACCGACGAATGCCGTTTGACCTATGCAATGCACCGGCTACCTTTCAGCGGTGCATGCTGAGTATATTCAGTGACATGGTCGAAAGCATCCTTGAAGTTTTCATGGATGACTTTTCAGTATTCGGCCATAGCTTCGAGGATTGCCTCAGCAATCTCGAGCAGGTTTTAATGAGGTGTGAGGACAAACACCTAGTCTTGAATTGGGAGAAGTGTCACTTTATGGTGACCAAGGGAATAGTTCTCGGCCACATAATATCCGATGAAGGAATCCAAGTGGATAAGGCTAAGATCGACATAATCTCAAATCTACCTGTCCCTCGTACAGTGCGAGACATTCGTTCATTCTTGGGGCATGCAGGTTTTTATCGTCGATTTATCCAGAACTTCAGTGCAATCTCTCGACCCCTTTGTCAACTTCTTGTCAAAGATGCACCTTTCGAGTGGTCAGAGAGTTGCCAAAAGTCCTTTGAGGATCTAAAAGATCTCCTCACCTCCGCACCTATAATACAGGCACCCGACTGGAGTTTGCCTTTTGAATTAATGTGCGATGCTAGTGATTACGCCATTGGCGCAGTCTTAGGCCAGAGAAAGGACAATAAGCCACATGTGATATACTATGCCAGCCGAACTTTGAATGAAGCTCAAATGAATTACACTACTACTGAAAAGGAGCTGCTGGCTGTAGTATTCGCTTTGGATAAGTTTAGGTCTTACCTGATAGGGTCACCAATCGTCTGTTTTACAGATCATTCGGCTCTTAAGTATCTTTTGTCAAAGAAAGACGCTAAACAACGGCTTATTCGCTGGATACTCTTACTCCAAGAGTTTGATTTAACAATCAAGGACAAGAAAGGAGTAGAAAATGTGGTTGCGGATCATTTATCCCGGTTGACTTTTATCGATAACACTGAATCCCAATCCATTAAAGATGAGTTCCCAGACGAACAGCTACTGGCAGTAAGTAGTCTGCCTTGGTATGCTGATATTGTAAACTACCTTGTCACGGGTGAGACACCGACTCATTGGTCGAACCAAGATAGGAAACGGTTCCTCTCGTTCGCACGCCATTTCTTCTTTGATGACCCATACCTTTTCAAATACTGTGCTGATCAGGTCATCAGGCGCTGCGTCCCCAACGAGGATATAACCGTAATATTAGCGTCATGCCATTCTGAGGCATGCAGTGGCCATTTCGCGTCACAGAAGACCGCACAAAAAGTGTTACAAAGCGGTTTTTACTGGCTCACAGTCTTCAAAGATGCTTATTCCTTTTGTAAGACATGCCAACGCTGTCAAAAGCTTGGAACCATTTCTAAAAGGAATTCTATGCCTTTAACCCCTATCATCACAATTGAGATATTTGATTGTTGGGGCATAGATTTTATGGGCCCATTTCCCAAGTTGAATAACTGTGAATACATACTCCTTGCTGTCGAGTATGTATCCAAATGGGTAGAAGCGATACCAACGAGACGAAATGACCACAGAACGGTCATGTCATTTCTAAGAGAGCATATTCTGTCTCGTTTTGGTACTCCGAAAGCTTTATTAAGTGACCAAGGCAAGCATTTTTGCAATAGGCCCTTGGAGTCACTTCTCAAGAAATACGGAGTCCATCATAAAATCGCTCTTGCCTATCATCCACAGTCAAATGGGCAAGCAGAATTGGCTAACCGAGAAATCAAGCATATTCTCGAGAAGACGGTTAGTTCCAATAGAAAAGACTGGGCATACAAATTGACTGACGCGTTATGGGCATACCGTACTACTTATAAGACGAATCTTGGTATGTCCCCGTACAGATTGGTTTACGGGAAAGCTTGCCATCTTCCTGTTGAAATTAAACATAAAGCTTACTGGGCAACACGCTCATTGAACTTTGATATTCAAGAGGGAGGTCAGCTACGCAAGCTCCAACTTGCAGAGCTAGAGGAAATACGACGAGACGCGTATGACTCTGCAAAGTTGCACAAGGAAAAGTTGAAGGCTCGACACGATCGTACGATTTGTCGTAAATCATTTGAGCCGGGGCAGAAAGTATTGCTGTATGACTCTCGCCTCCACCTTTTCCCAGGAAAGCTCCGTTCCCGTTGGACAGGCCCGTTCATCGTAAAAACTGTTTTTCCACATGGGGCGGTCGAGATTGTCAATCCAAAGAACGATGAGTGTTTCAAGGTCAATGGCCAAAGATTGAAACCGTTCTTGGAGAACTTCTACTCTGAAGTTGAGCACATCCAGCTGGATGAGCCCAGCTATTCTCATGCTTAAAAATCCAAAGTGAAGTTCCAAATTGTTGTTGTATTTCTTTTCTTTCCCTGCATTTTAGTTCTCTCTTTTGTTTTTAACTTTTTATTATTATTCTTTTGTGTTTGTGATTTAGTTCTAATCCATTATTCCTTAAACCACTCTGTTGCAGGTGCGTAGATGCGAGGTGATGATGTTCATTCTGTCGGTTCTTGGGCTGATTCAGAATGTCGCTGTGGCACCTGGATTGAGGGTGAACTCATACCCTGCCCCTTGCTTCATCAAGATCCTGAAGCTCATTCTCTCATTGATGCTGCTCAAGGGTACATTCCATATCCACCAGCCCTCCTGGACATCAATCCATACGAAAATATGGGATTTCAGGATGATGAAGGTGTGGATGAGGAAGACGACCTGTACATGGGACGAATGGTGGATGATGCACTCATGGCACAGTGGGAAAATAATGATATGTGGGAGCCATGGGAAGATCACGACCTTCAGGATGTCGTCCCAGATCGCCACAATGCCGTCTTTGTTTTTGTGGATGACTTCCTTGTTCCTGAGCTGGTCCCATACCGCTACGTGCACCTGAGCTACTTGCTATTCAGGCTCCAATGCCCCTTACCAGCCAGTGCATTTTGGGAACCTATGCCAATAGTGAGGTTGGAACTTGTCACATTTCTTTGTATTTTTGTTTCTATTCTTTGTTTTTCTTTTTGTGTTAATTCGTGTTTCTTGTGTTCTGTTGTTTTAATTTCAGTTTGTTGTCTTTTGTCCAGGATTGTCACTATGTTCCTAAATGGCATCCCGGTATTCCTTCCACATCAACTGATTCATGGCCTTGGGCCCTACATAAGGCCTCCATACACTCCGCCGCGAGAGGACAGTCCGTTGCGAAATCATACTCCGTTATCCTTGTCTCCATCCGGATCACCTCTTGCATGGGCTTTCAATTCTGTGGAGACACCAGACTTGTTTGATGATATCCTTGCTGCTTTTCGATTGTTCTGGGAAAGGGAATCATCGAGTTTGGACTTCACTTCTGAAGATTCGGCGGATTATGAAGAGATTGTGGAAGAGGAAATCTTTATACTCGAAGATTAGTGCTACATTTCAGTTGTTTCTGTTCATTTTCATCTTTTGTCTATCAACTGGAGTGTAATCCTTGACAGAGTTTTTATTAGTTTTAGTTTTTAGTTTTATTTTGTTTGGTTAAATAAGGTTCTAAATACCATGTGGGAGAATTTGGTTGCAATGTGGATATTTTTATAAAATTTTGATTGAAAATAAATTGCTAATTTCTATTCTGAGGATGAGTTTCTGTCCCACATGCCTGTAATTCAACTGCTTTTCAGTCTCTCTGCATGTCCAGAATGGTTTCTGATAGTTGGGTGTGATGTTTCATGTTTCCCATTAAATTCTGGAATTTTTGTGTTCGATCGATCGAACCCAGTTCGATCGATCGAAACCTGGATGTTGCTTGCTTGTAGTTTATGTTCAATCGATTGAGGGATTTGTGTTCGATCGATCGACCATAGTTCGATCGATCGAACTAAGCATTTAAACGAGGCGTCTTCAGGACACCTCTTCATTTCCCTCACTCTCACTCTCAATCGCTCGAAGACAGAGAGGGGGGCGACTCGGCAATTTTCGATTTCTGGCATCCAATAAGAAGCCCTGATCACCCCTCTGATCATTCTCATCGTCATATCATCATCACCTCCATCTCCACTGCGAGTTCTACACTGAGGTAGGCCCCACTTGTTTGTATTTTCCTTTTCCTTAATGTTCGTGTTAGAAAATCCCAAGGGGGTGTCCCCTTGGTCGTAGGATCTTCTTTTGTTAGTTCATTGGTTGTGTAACTTTTGTTTCCTTTTCGTTTCTGCGATCGCTGAACACCGCTGTGTTCGATCGCTCGAACTGGTTTCGAGCGATCGAAGGGAAGCTGTTCGATCGATCGACCATTGTTCAAGCGATCGAAGTCTACTCCAGTTCAATCGATCGAACCCAGTTCAATCGATCGAACTTCAGCAGTTTTAGTTTTGTTTCTTTTTCTCCCTGTTCTTATCTGTAACTTGTGTGGTCTTATTTTCAGGACTGCCAGATGAATCCAGTGACGGGCTACCATAAGTCTAAGCCCCTCAGCCGTATTATACCAGATCCGGTGCCCGCACACGGGTTCCGGAATGACGAGGACAGGCTATGGTACGAGAGGTATTTTCAAACACGGATGGTGATGGTCGAGCGCCCTATTGAGCACATCTGGACAGAGAGCCCATGGTTCCTTACACGGATCCGCTCTATGCCGCACTGGTTCCATCTCCTTTCATTGGCCAAGAGTGTCAATCTATCTTGGATTCGAGGTGCGTGTGCGACTATGATCAGCGACCCGTATGCACCATTCACCTACCATGCCTTCTTCCGGAGTCGCCCATTCATCATCAGCCCCACCACCGTTTCAGCCGCGTTGGGGGTACCAAAGGTACCTGATTATGTTTGCCCCCACCGGCCTGATGCACCAGTGACCCCACCATCCGCTATTATACGGGAGCTCACTGGAGGCGCCGTCCCGTCTTGGGATGGCGATGCTTTGATCGAGGACCACTTTCTCACTGATGGTTACCATATGATCCACTTGGTCCTCAGCAACTGCCTCCTAGTGACTTCCTATCGAGAGAAGATCGCGGCTTGGTATGCGCGAGTCTTATATGCAGTGGGGACGGGACAGCCAGTTTGTATACCACGCCTCTACATTGATTTTATGGTCCACCCCACCCGTTATATCTCGTCCAAGAAGCACCTGAAGGGTGCTTGGGTGATTCATAGGGTTATGGCTGATGCCGGTTTACCCGAGCTCGCTGGTGACGATGTTCGCCCTTCTCCCTGTAGATTTAGCGAGGCGGCTGCCCGCCGCTCCGACGCCCAGAAGAGGAAGCGAAAGGGGAAAGGGACAGCGAGGGTGAGGGGGAGGAAGAAGAGGCGTGGTGGGACAGACACGGAGGCGGGAGCTTCAGGGACACCCACCGAGGTGGAGGAGCTTGATTCGGATGATGAGGATGATCCAGTTGCTGCGGTTCAGCAGTTTGAGCTGCGACAGCGGTCGCAGACTCAGGCCCAGGGAGAGTCTTCTTCTTCTGTGCCTCTCCCGACAGTTCACGAGCTCTTATTGGAGGAGAGAGAGGCCAGGATTAGACTCGAGGACCGGATGGATCAAATACAGACCTTGTTGGAGTCTATATTGATTCAGATAGGGGTTGATCAGGCTGTTCACTCTGCTCACCATCCCACGGCCACCCCGTCTGCTCCGCCTGCTGCTGATCCATCACATGTTGCTACTCCTACAGATCCACCACTTACTGATCCATCATCTGCTGCCCCAGATTCTGAGGCTGCTGATCCTGTTTCCACCGTTGCCGATCCACTATCTACTACTGCTCCTACTACTACCGTATTGCCGCCTGCTCCCATCGACATCCCTTCTGATGTAGCTAATGATACGCCGTCTGGGGTCGATTAGTTTTAGTTGGAGAGGTGGTATTTATGTATTTTGGTTAGTTATTGTACTGATTTTGGGTTTGGTTTTGGTTGGTTGTATATGTTGGTGGTTTTGGGTTGGATTCTTTAGTTCGTTTTGTATGGACATTATGTATCACTGCTTTTATTTTATTCTGTTCATATTACAGTGGTTTAGTTTGTTTGGATCATGGTTTTATCGTATTATTTTTTATCTATTGATCTTGTCTGTTTTGGAGAGTGTGTTCTGCTTTTCTATGCTAGGTTGCTTTGCTTGCGATCTTCAATTTGCTCCATACAGGTGATACCCATCTATTTTATTTATTGAAAATCAACTTCTGGGGACTTTGTTGTTTTCAGTTGGGGGTAGGAGATAATAGATAGGTATACACCCGTAATGATCAGGTTTGGCACTTGAAAATGTTTTAAATTTAATAAGAACACAGTCTGTTAAAAATTCTGTTAAAATTTTGAAAATTTTTGAATCGTATTGATAGAATAACTCTGAATAACCTCTCCTGCTTGTTAATAAGACAATGACACATTTGTAGTGTTCTTATCTTTTTATGGATTAAATTCACGCGTTTTTTCTGTATCACTGAAATGAATTGCATCTGTAAAGCTATTATGTACCTAACACTTTTGTGCACTAATTAGCAGCCATGTAGAAAATCTGAAAATGGAGTTAAAATGAATATTGTGCAAAAAGAACAAGTAGTAGAAGCTAATAACCTTTGTGAGCTATTGAGCCAATCGTCATTTCTGAGGGGATTCTCATACATTGTCGAATGGTTTTTCTTGCATATACTTTGTGAATTCGTTGTTAAGTCTCAGTTTTCTTTAAAAATTTTGACTGCTTGTTAGAGGAGAACGTTCAGGATTTACCAATTACACTCGATGAACACTTAAGTGCTAAAAATTGGAAGTTGAGAAAATGATTCAAGCCATCGTTTACCCATTCCTTTACCTAATATAGCTCACCTACAATCATTGAATCGTTTCACCCCTGATCCCACCTCAATTAAATATTTCCAATGAAATCACAAGAATCCAAATCCTTGATCTATACCTTGACCTCATTGAGCCGTTTGATAAAATTTGTTGAGAATGAGTCATCAAAGTATGTGAAATGGAAGGAAGTTGTTGTGGGATATTCCAAAAAAAAAAAAAATGAATGAATGATGAATGAAGGAGAAGAGAAAAAGAGCATAAGAAATGAATGGGAGATTGGGTGGAGAAAAGAATAAAGAATAAAAAGAGAAGTGGAAATTCCATCACATACTAAAAAGCACACTCTTCTCTACAACACCCCCCACCTACTAAATAAAAGCCGTAATTCAAAGTCTTGAAGATTCTCAACAATTGGTTTGAACATGAAAGTGTGAGTTGAGTTGTCCACGGTATTTCGCTCCTCTAGTAAGTAGTGTTCCATTCATGAGACTATACACTTTTAAAAGTCCGTTTTTCATAGAGTCAAGTATGAAAGCATTAGCACTTAGAATATCATCCTTATCAAAGCTTTTCATACGATGTGCGATCATTGTAAAGCAAGTTTCTGAGAGACGTTCTTTTTGAGTGCGACCAACGTGAGAATTGAGCTAAAACTGCAAGTTTCCAAAGTACAATAGTCTAGATAACTCTTAATAAGGGTTGGACGCATGGTTGTTAATTTCACACACACACGGGTGCATGATGATAATACATTTGTTATATTTTACTTGGTGATATGGGGGAGCATGTGGATCTCTTTCATGGGTTGATAGAGGATATTATATTCTTGTAGAGTAGAATTAACAATTTAATGGAAGGGTGAATTCTACAAGTTATTCTAAATCTTTTTGAGCTTAAAATTTGGAATTTTGTGGGTATATTCACTGCAAACCCTCACGAGACAACACTCGTCCACTAGGGGGAACCTAGGGGTTTAACGGCTTGTTGCATTCGCTAAATGCAACCGCGATTCCTGCGAAAGTGAGTTAGGATTTTTCTTTCTATCTTAGTTAGGTTGTTTCTAGTCTTTCCCTGTTTTTAGTCGTGGTAGTATTAGTTTAGGAGTTTTTATTTTATTTAATTTTCGCTTTATCGCTAGGGACTAGCAATAAGCTAGTTGGGGGTTGTGCAAAGCGGGGGTATTTGTAAAATACAACCGCGCTAAAAGGAAGAATTGTATTAGTTTTTATCACAACTTCCCGTGTTATCCGCAATTTGCATTGCAAGGCTAATTTTTATACACTATGATTAATCTATGATAAGTTGTATTGTTTTAGCTGTTGTTTATGCAGATCACTGCTGTGTGGACTCAACAGATGAACATCAGAATAAATGGAATGCTGGAATGAAAACAAAAGAAGCCAAAGCTGAAAAGTGGAGTTCGATCGATCTAAGACGGTTCGATCGATCGAGAGTTCGATCGCTTGAAGAGTGTTGAAGCGCTTGAGGCTTAAGGGTTCGATCGATCGAGAGCTGTTCGATCGATCGAACGGGGTATTTCCAGTAACATTTGCGTGCGCAGCAGATGCGGGTTTTAACCCTAGTTTCTTAGGTTTTCTTATATATAGGAGTATTGTACACGTCCATAAGGACGCCCACTTTATGTTTTAACAGTTTTAGAGAGAGAGATAGAGAGTTTGTTTGGTTTTGTAGGTTTTCATTGAACATTTACATTGTGGATTGGATTTCTCTAAGTTTAATACAAGTATTCTTCATTCCAGGTTATCTATATACTGCTCAGTTATATTCTGCACGTATTAGTCGTAGTTTACTCGATCATCTCGTGATAGTATATGCTAAATAGTTGTAAAATTATAGTTTTTGAATTTTCCATGAAAAACTCGCAACTAAATAAGATGTTAATGATTTCGTACGTTAAATATCAATCTGTGACGTCCCAGACGATGTCTGAGTAGTCCCAGGTTGGGAGAACACGATGAAACAGTGATCTCCAGCCTCTGCCATGCAGCAGAATAATCGCTGTGTTCGATCGATCGAAGTTAGTTCGATCGATCGAACTAGAGACAGTCAATCGATCGAAGTCAGTTCGATCAATTGAGGGATGAAGGTCTTCGATCGATCGAAAGCGCATCGATCGATCGAACTCTCGGATTCTTAAGGTTGTTCCCTGCAGTATTCCAGGACCTTTTGTTTTAGGATTTGTTATCATTCTGTCCCAAATAAATGCTCAGTTTGTCAAAACAGTTTTAAAACTAAGGCCCTAAGGCATTTTCTTTCAATACATTTTGCAAACCATCTTTAATGCTAACACCATTAAGGATGCGAGTCTTAACTATTGGATTAAACCGCTTTTACGTATCTTAATTCAACTGTGATGATATGGTCCCGGTCATGAAAGGGCCATGGATTCTCTATCTTTAGAGGAATACGGAAAACTGTGGGTAACATACTCCTTTGTGCTTCAAGGTAAATGCATGGTAGATGGCTAGGTTACTGTGGATTCGTGTAATCCCAACACTTTCTTTTAAAAGTTAAACATCTTAATTTAGAGTATTGTTTTAAATAGCTAGTTAGATTGTTCAGTTAATTTTAATTATTTTCAGTAGTAATCCTAATTTGTGGAACTTTGTGTTCTACACCATCGTTTAAACTTATTCATTTTATTTTGTTTCCTTTGAGGATAGTCTAATTCAATAGGTCAACACCTTCCCTGTGGGATCGACCTGGTCTTACCAGTTACTACTTGCACGTCTACCTACACTTGGGTATTGCACAAGAGCGCACAAGATTTTTCGCGTGTCAGTTGGGTACACGTTCAAATAAACCAGATTTAAAATCTTTTGATCTTGAACTTGAACGTACCTTAAGAACTAGTAAGTCCACAACCCAAGCTTCTAGAGCTAGGTTGCAAGACGACGAATCAACTCCGATTTCGTCGTCGTTGTTTGAGGCCGAAATTCAGAGTACCCGTGAACGGTTAAGGAAAACTCGAACTTTTCAAATTGAACCGATTAAAATGGCTGACGGTGGAAATAACAATAACAATCAAAATGATGGTGCTAATATGAATAATCCTAATATACCGCCACCTCCTCCACTTAAAAACTATTTTATTCCGACGACTTACACGCCACAAACTTGTATTGACTTACCGGAGGCGACGGCATCTCACTTTGAGATAAAGTCGTCTACCATCTCGCTACTTCCAGCGTTCCATGGCCGTCTAAATGAAGATCCATACAAACACTTAGGAGATTTCCAAGATTTATGTTCTACTTTAAAAATTCAAAATCTTACTGATGATGACTTAAAATTGCGGCTCTTCCCATTCTCCTTAAGAGACAAAGCGAAGTATTGGCTTCAATCACTTGAGCCAAACACAATAAAAACATGGGAAGCCTTACACACCGCCTTTTTACAAAAGTTTTTCCCCATTATGCGTACAAATAAGATAAGAAAAGATATAACTAATTTTGTGATGCAAGATGGGGAGACTCTGTATGACACATGGGAAAAATTTAAAGAATTACTACGCTCGTGTCCACATCATCAGGTTCCTAAGTGGCAGTTGGTCCAGGTCTTTTACGAGGGACTTATTCCTTCGGTCCGGAATACCGTCGATGCCGTTTGTGCGGGAACTTTCCTACACAAGAGCGCCGACGAGGCCTGGAAAATATTTGAAACGTTAAGCGAGAACTCGATGCATCAGGCGGTGTCGGTACGTTCGGAAGGATATCTTCCTCCACCCAAACGAGAGATGAAGTTTGAGTCGAGTCAGTCAATTGAAATACAAGAATTAAATAGAAAACTTGACCGACTTTTAACAATGAACCAAATGACAACCTCACCCGCTCATGAAATCTGTGCATTATGTTCCGATCCGTCACATTCGATACTTGCATGTCCATCGGCGAGTCAATTTCCGGAATTCGTGGAGCAACACATTAATTCTATTCAACAATACCCACGAAATAACTATAATTCGACTACTAATAATCCGGATGCGCCATGGAGAAACCATCCTAACTTCTCGTGGAAAAATAATAATAATAATCCTAATGAGACGACTAATTTTCCTAATGCTTATCGACCTCAGTTTCAACCTAACCAATTCCAACAACCGCCTCCTAATGCGAATCCTTCAAGGGCTAATATTTTTGAGGAAAAGGTGTTGGCGTCCCTTAAGACTATTGAAACGCAAGTACAGGCACAAGCACAAATAGTGCACTCTCATACACAATCCATTGCGAAGCTTGAATCCCAAATGGGACAACTAGCTACTGTAGTGAGTCGTAGAAACGAGGGGACGTTGCCTAGTCAAACAATTCAAAACCCTAAGGGACAATATGAGGTTAAGGGGTCGAATGAACAAGTGAACGCCGTCTCAACTAGGTTGACTACACGAGAGGAAGAGGTAATAGAAATTCTGAATGAGAATGTGATAGATATGAACATCAACTCTAATAAAAAGAGGGGTGAGGATGTGAATCAAAATAAGAAAGATAAAGAACCGGTCCCAACGAATCATATTCCGAGAATGCCATATCCACCAAACGTTGAGGGACCGTCACATTTCACAAAGAATAAGTCAAAAATGGAGGATATACTCGAGGTGTTCAAACAAGTGAAAATCAATATTCCATTCCTCGATGCGATAAAACAAATTCCCGCATATGCTAAATGTTTAAAAGACCTTTGTACACAAAAACGCAAAATACGGAGTCATACTCCTAAAAAGGTCTTCCTCACGGAAAAAGTTAGTTCGATATTCCAACACGCTCCTCCGAAGTATAAGGATCCCGGTACGCCTACGATTTCATGTGTCATAGGTGACACTATCATTCATCGGGCTCTCCTTGACTTAGGAGCTAGTGTTAATCTCATACCTTATCACGTCTATAAACAATTAGGTTTAGGTGAACTGAAACCTACGGCCTCTACAATACAATTAGCGGATCGTTCTATTAAAATACCTAGAGGAATCGTCGAGGACGTTCTGGTTAAGGTTGATAAATGCTATTTTCCTGTCGACTTCATGGTCCTTGACACTGAACCTGTGCTAGATGCTAGGAAACATACTCCTGTCATTTTAGGCCGTCCATTCTTAGCAACCGCTAACGCACGTGTTAACTGTCGGACGGGGGTAATGAAAGTGTCATTTAGGAACATGAACTTAAAATTAAACGTTTTTAATGCTGTGGATCAACCTCCTAAAGACGACGATTACCTATGTGAGGCGGAAGGTGAGGTAAAACGGAATATTGAGCCTACCAAAGAAATAAATGTGAGTGGGGAAAATAATATAGCGGACGATGATGAGTGGATAAATCCTAATACCTCGGACCCTAATGCGGAATCGACTCTGAAGGTAAGAAATCGATTCGAACATAATGACAAACCGTCAATCGATTTAATTCAAAGCGATGTTATTTCTGCTTACCATCGAGCTCTTCCAGATATCCTATTGGGCACAAATTCTGATTTTCAGCCTCCATGAGTCTTGTGCTAGAAAGGTCTAGCTAAAGACGTAAAACAAAGCGCTTCTTGGGAGGCAACCCAAGCTTAATTTTGTCTGTTTTCTTTGTTTTTGGGTGATTTCAGTCTGTTTTTGTGGTTCTGAACAGGTTTGGAGGTTGGAATTAAGTTGTTTTTAATCTATATGCATAAAATAAGTGAACCAAGAGAAAACCCCATTCTCGCGCGCGCGGCCCGCTCGCGCGAGACATCGCTCGCGCGGTCCGCTGGCGCGAGAATGTGACTTAGAGTTTTTTCTTTCTTTTTCTGTTATGAAGCCTCGGGTTCTTCTCGCGCCTGATCTCGCGGGCGCGAAAGAAAAAAAAAAAGTTGGGATTCGCGCGCGCGACGGCCGCTCGCGCGGACCGCGCGCGCGATTCCCCCATTTCTGCATATTTTCTTTTGTTTTCTTGTATCCTTCCCCCATACCTGCTTCGGTAGTTTTTCTATTTTTGTTTTTGTTTCGTAGGTCCTTTTCCATCAGGTCTTTGATGATTTCTTAATTGTGGTTATGTTTTATTTTCTTTATAATATGTTTTAGTTTATTTTATTGCTGATCTATATAGTTTTGTTTCTTTAGTTTATTTAGTTTAGCTTCGTTATAGTTCTTCTAGCTGCTTTTATTATTTTCTTTGTTTAGTTTTTTTTTTTTTATCCAGAAGTAACAGGTACATTGATAATTATTGCCATATTCCTTTGTGTTCACCTGTTCTTTGCTTGTCGAAATTGAGGTATTATCGTTCCTTTCCTTACCTACTCTCTGTTCTTTCGTTTTATTGTTTCATTGGGGACAATGAAAGGTTTAGGTTTGGGGGTATGCACTCACATGCACATTATTTTATGCAAAAAATTTTAAAAAATTTTCAATAAGTGTGTTTAAATAAACGATGTTACCGACGTTTTTGCAATCTCAATTTGATACTTTTTGTTAGATAACTGTGATTGTTATAGAATGGTAAACAAGAGAATATGTGATTAACCATTTACTGAAGTCATGATGCGACGTTCTAGGATATGTATCATTCGAATCATAGTTTTATATCATAGTTTTGCACACAAACCTATGCACTGCACGTAGTCACTTGAATACATGTTGGTTGTGAACTATAATATGATTCGGATTTCTAGATAACACAAGGTGGAGACTAGATTCGGTGAGGTTTGAGCCTATCTTTTCTGTTTTGAGGGTTATAAATACATTGTGTTTGTCGAATTTCATTGAAATAGCGCATCTACTTGTTGTTAGAGTCTCATTATTCTTGTTTTGGTTGATAGTCAAGTTAAAATATTTGTTACCATGCTAAATAATCTTCCGTTGTGAATATTGAAGAACCGTATTACCATAGGACATGATTATAGGCCTTCTTTGTTTATTGCCGACCGATAAAAGATAAAATTTCATTAGTTCGCCCTTTGAGCCATTAAACTGCCGTTTTCTTTCTTTAATTACCATTATCCTGTTTTTGCTCCAATTTGGCCAACTTGGAGTTCACCCCTAAAGGATTGATCAACTTTTAGTGGTGTTAAGGCGATGTGTGATTGAGAAAAAGAAGTAAATAAGATGATGTTTGGGGTAGTTGCTTGGTATTCAATGCATAGTCATTCGAGAAGCGAGAAAAGAAAAAGGAAAAGAAACATAATAATGAAGAAGAAGGTTGAAAAAAATGAAAGAAAAGAAGAAAAATGAATTAAAAGGAATGAAAAGAAGAGAATGAGAAGATGAAAGTTGGTGGAAGAGATGAATAAAAGAAATCAAACATGCCTTACAATGCCATTCGTAAACCTACCTAATGAATCCTTTCTATCCTTTTCTATAGCCTGAGCCACATTACAACCTTTAAAAAGTCCTATTTGATCCTAGGAAACTTGGTTTGGATATGAAAACGATGGGAGGGGATTAAAACATGGTAATGATTAATTTTTCTTGATTATTGGCATCTTATCCATGAGACTACTGTTCTTTCGTGTCATGCGTCTTTTTCGAGTCATATGTGAGCATTTATCTTTTTGAAAACGTATTTCCTTTACTCACATATTTTAGAAAAATTACACCTGTTTCTGAGTGTTTCATTTTAGAGTGTAATTGACATTGTGAGATTCGTGGTCAAGACATAGTTAAATGGTTATCCGAGTTATATTCCATGTTCATGACATGCGCGTGTTCATTTGACTACCATATCACACACGTGCAATTTTATGAGAAACTCTATTGATTTATACGATTCATGTGCTTGAGATTGTTTTTCATGATGTAGGTAGACGTTTGATTTTGTTTCTTTATGTTCGTTATTCTATTTCGAATCATTGTTCTACAATAAGAAGTATTGATTGTTTTTTTTTCATTTGAATAAAACTTTTTAAATTAATAAGTTAATAAAGATGGTTGTGGGTAACTTGTTGATGAGAACCCTCACGAGACTTCACTCGTCCGACTAGGGACACCTAGGGGTTTAAAAGGCTTGTTGCATACGCTAAATGCAATCGTAATCCATATGAAAATGGAGTAGTATTTTATTAGTAGTTTAGTTTTAATTTAGTTTTGCTCGAGGACTAGCAAAATGTAGGTTTGGGGGTGTGATCGGGAGGGAACAAATCCTATTTTTACGCCTTAACGAGCATTTGTTAGTACTTTTTTATCCTGCTTTTGTATATTTTTACTCCGTTTTCTAATTTCTGACAGGTTTTGGAAGAAATCAACTAAACCAGGATAAACAGGGTGAAAAAGCAGAAGAAAAGAAGCTGAAAAAACCAAGTCGCGCGCGCGACCCGCGCCCGCGAAAACCAGAAATCGCTCGCGCGAGATCCCCAGAATCGCTCGCGCGACCCGCTCGCGCGATATGTGGAAAAACCAAAGTTGCGTATTTCAGTATTCTGAAGACTCCTGTGCAAACGAGATGTCCTAACTGCGTCCAGATTGTAAAATACGGCAGTTTTAGTGCGTTTCGAGTTGTGAAGGCTTCCAAAACTTGTTGTAATTCTATATATATCTTATTTTTACTTCAAATTAGGGGTTACACATTATTATACACACATATACATACATACTTTCAGCCATTGAAGGGAGGGAAGCAAGGAGAAGAAGAAGAAGACCAAGGATTCCCATGGCCTCCTCCATCAACCTCTTGCTATCTATCACTTCCATGGACAGCTAGATCTTAGATCTAGGGTTTCAATGAAGCCCTAGACGAGTAATAGGGTTTTATTTATGTTTTTATTTTAGTTTCGTTATGTATGGATGACAGTCACATGTTTAGAGGATTTTTATAAATAAATCGTGCTTTCTATTGATTAAATCATTGCTTTCAAAGTTTATTCTTATCTTAGATCTATTTTGATTGTGATGTGCTCAACGATCTATTCTTGCTGTGCTTGTTTAGATTGTTTACATGTGATGGTGCTTTATTGATTCGTGCTATCAAGTATCCGAATAGTCCATGCCTAGGTTAGATGAATTAGATCACAACCCTAGTTTAGTGTGGGATAATTCGTGCTAACTGCAGATGGATTATGTTGGTGCTTGAACCATGATTATCTTCTTGTCGGAGGAATTGGGCTTGTAGCTACAATTCCCCATATTCATCCAACGTAATAAGCTAAAGTAATTCATAAATATTCCTATTATGAAGCTAGTGGTGGATTTGCAATCCTAGGTTCCTTAAATATTATCTAAAACAAATATTTAAATTGCTTTCATAGTTTAGATTTAGTTTTATGTTCTTAGTTTAATTAAAATCAAATTAAAATCCGTTTTCTTAAATTAGCTAAATTTAGGTTTTAAAATTAAAACGCGGTAGTTAATCAATATCTGTGGGTTCGACCTTTACTTCCACACTACAAATCTTTTGAAAAGTAAAGAATACTTTTATATCTTGATATTGACAACATCACACATCAAAGGAGCATACGCGGAAAAAAAATATAAATAAAATTAAATAAATTGCTTCTTTTGAAACTCACTTTAAACCACTGTAAGTCAGGGCACTGTGACACACTATTTGTATTAGTTTAGGGTTAATTGCACTACATTAGCTAGGAAACCCGGGGCACTGGGCTTGACGCGGTCATTGCATTACAGGATAATATTCATGCATCATAGTAGTACTGTGTGCTTGCTTGTTATCTGATTTGCGTGATTATTTTTGAATTTGTTGAGTCAGTCCTTATTTTAATTTCTTTTCTTTTTAAGTTTATGTTTGGTACGCGTTCAAATAGACTTGAATTACATTTTATCGATCTTGAACTTGAACATACTTTAAGAGTTAGTAAGTCCGCAACCCAAGCTTCTAGAGCTAGGTTGCAAGACGACAAATCAACGCCGATTCAGTCGTCGTTGTTTGAGGTCATTCAAAGTACCCTTAAACAGTTAAGGAGAACTCGAACTTTTAAAATCGAACCGATTAAAATGGCTGACGGAAACAACATAAATAATATGAATAATCTTAATATACCGCCACCTCCTCCGCTTAAAAATTACTTTATTCCGACGACTTACACGCCACAAACATGTATTGATTTACCGGAGGCGACGGCATCTCACTTTGAGATAAAGTCGTCTACCATCTCGCTACTTCCATCTTTCCCTGGCCGTCTAAATGAAGATCCATATCAACACTTAGGAGATTTTCAGGATATATGCTCCACTTTGAAAATTCAAAATCTTACTGATGATGAATTGAAATTGCGGCTCTTTCCATTCTCTTTAAAAGATAAAGCTAAATACTGGCTCCAATCTTTGGAGCCAAACACAATTAGAACATGGGAAGCCTTACACACAGCATTTTTACAAAAAAATTTCCCTATTATGCGTACGAATCAGATAAGGAAATCTATAACAAATTTTGTGATGCAAGACGGGGAAACGCTTTATGATACTTGGGAGAAATTTAAAGAATTATTACGCTCGTGTCCACCTCATCAGGTTCCTAAGTGGCAGTTGGTACAGGTCTTTTATGAGGGACTTATTCCTTCAGTCCGTAATACTGTCGACGCTGTTTGTGTGGGTACCTTCCTACACAAAAGTGCCGACAAGGCCTGGAAAATCTTTGAAACATTAAGCGAGAATTCGATGCATCAGACTGTGTCAGTACGTTCCGAGGGATATCATTCACAACCTAAGAGAGAGGTAAAGAAAAAGAAAAAGAACCGGTCCCAACTAATATTATTCCAAAACTACCTTTTTCACCAAATGTTGAGGGACCGTCACATTTGTCTAAGAAAGGATCAAAAGCTGAAGATATACTCGAGGTGTTTAAATAAGTAAAAATCAATATTCCATTCCTCGATGCTATTAAACAAATTCCCGCTTACGCTAAATGTCTTAAAGACCTTTGCACTCAAAAACGTAAATTACGTAGTCATACTCCGAAAAAGGTCTTTCTCACGGAAAAAGTAAGTTCTATTTTCCAACATGCTACTTCGAAGTATAAAGATCCAGGTACGCCTACAATTTCATGTGTCATAGGTGACACTATCATCCATAGGGCTCTCCTTGACTTAGGAGCTAGTGTTAATCTTTTACCTTATCACGTCTATAAACAACTAGGACTAGGTGAACTTCAGCCTACGGCCGCTACTATTCAATTAGCGGATCGCTCGATTAAAATACCTAGAGGAATCGTCGAGGACGTCTTAGTTAAAGTTGACAAATGCTATTATCCTGTTGATTTCATGGTCCTTGATACTGAATCCGTACTAGATGCTAGGAAGCACACTCCTGTTATTCTAGGTCGTCCATTCTTAGCAACCGCTAACGCTCGTGTTAACTATCGAACGGGAGTAATGAAGGTGTCATTTGGGAACATGAACTTAAAATTGAACGTTTTTAACGCTATTGATCAACCTCCTAAAGAAGACGATTGCCTATGTGAGGCGGAGAGTGAGGTATGACGGAATATTGAACCTAATATAGGAATAAATACGTGTGAGGAAAATATTATGGTTAGTGATAAGCGGATGGATTTGAATAACCTGGACCCTAATGACGAATTTACTCAAAAGGTGAAGAATCGATTTGAAACCGAAAAGGATGAACCGTTGGATGAATTAATACATAGCGATACGGTTTCTGCTAACCACCGGGCTCTTCCTGATATCCTACGGGGTACAAAATCTGAGTTACGGCCTCCATAAATCTTGAGCTAGAACGGTCTAGCTGAGGACGTAAAAGATAGCGCTTCTTGGGAGGTAACCCAAGCTTTAATTCGTTCGTTTCTTTGATTTTTGCATGTTTTTGGGTTGTTTTGGTCAGTTTTTGAGTTTTCTGAACAGGTTTGGGGGTCGGGAATAATTTATTTTGAACTTATATACATTTTTATACTAAAAAAGAGGAAAAGACCACAGTCGCGCGCGCGACCCGCTCGCGCGGTCCGCTCGAGTGAGATTCCCTCATAGACAAAAATTTTCAAGTTTTTTTTATATGTAGCCTCAGTATCTACTCGCGCTTGAATTCACGCGCGCGAGGGGTCCTCTGGCGCGATCTTGTGCCTTAGAAACTTTTCTAAAAAAAAAAAAAAAAAGGCCTCAGGTCCACCTCGCGGAGGGATTCGCTCGCGCGAGGTGGGGTTTTTCCACTTTTTCTTGTTGTTCTTTTACCTTCTGTTTCTTGCACCTGGCTAGTTATTTTCTTTTCTGTTAGTTCTTTTCAGTTCTTTTCATTTAAGTTTGTCTTTATTTAGATTGTTTTGTTTCTATTTGTTTTCTTTTCATTACGTTCTTGTACTTATAGTTTGGTTTCTAATATTATAAAAAATTCAAAAAAAAAAAACCTTATATATTAGCTTTTATTAGTTATTTGTTTGTTTATTTTCTTTTGTTAAGTATTAACAGGTGGATGAGTGACTCCGTGTGGAGTAATTGAACTTGCACAGTATTATACATTCACTTGGTTTGTGTTTGTCGAGATCGAGGTAATATCGTTCCTTCATTACGTACTCTTCTTTCTTTCGTTTTATTGTTTCATTGGGGACAATGAAAGATTTAGGTTTGGGGGTATGTACTCACATGCACATTATTATTATGCACCGATGTTCTCAAAATTTTTTTATGTTCTCAAAATTTTTTCAAAACTTGTGCTTAAATAAACGGTGTTACCGATGTTTTTGTAATCTCAAATTCGATACATCTTAGTATGTAACGTGATTCATTATAGAATGGTAAACAAGAGAAGATGTAATTAAACATTTGCTAAAGTCATGATGTAATGTTTTAGGTTATGTATTGTTCGAATCGTAGTTTTATATCATAGATTTGCACATAAACTTATGCACTACACGTAGTCATTTGAATACATGTTTGATGTGAACTATAATATAATTCGGATTTCTAGATAACACAAGGTAGAGACTAAACCCAGTGAGCTTTTGAGCCTATCTTTTCTGTTTAGAGGGTTATAAATACATTGTGTTTGTCGAATTTCATTGAAATAGCGCATTAACTTGTTGTTTAGCCTCATTATTCTTGTTTTGGTTGAGAGTCAAGTTAAAATATTTGCTACCATGCTAAATAATCTTCCATTGTAAACGTTGAAGAACTATATCACCCTAGGAAATGATCTTAGGCCCTTCTTTGTTTATTACTGACCGATAAATGATAAAAATTTCCTTAGTTCGCCCTTTGAGCCGTTAAAATGCCATTTCTTTCTTTAAATTACCATTATCCTTGTTTTTGCTCCGACTTGACAAACTTGGAGTTCACCACTGAGAGATTTGTCAACTTTTAGTGGTGTTAAGGCGATGTGTGATTGAGAAGAAGAAGACAAGATGCTATTGGGGTAGTTGCATAGAAATCAATGAATAGTCATCTGACAAGCAAGAAAATAAGGAAAAAGATTGAATATATTGGAAAAAAAACAAAAGAAAGAGAAGAAAAAAAAATATAAGGTTGATAAAAAAAAAAAGAAAAAAAAAAGGAAAATATATATTAAGAAGAGAATGAAAAGATGAAGTTGGTAGAAGAGAGAATGAAAAAAATCGTATATGCCTTACAATGCCATTCTAAAACTACCTAATGAATCATTTCTATCCTTTTTCATTACCTGAGCCACATTACAACCTTTGAAAAGTCCTATTTGATCCTAGAAACATGGTTTGGATATATAAACGATGGGAGGGGGATTAAAACATGGTAATGATTAATTTTTCTTGATTATTGGCATCCTATCCATGAGACTACTGTTCTTTCGTGTCATGCGTCCTTTTCGAGTCATATGTGAGCATTTCTTGGTTTGAAAACATATTTCCTTTACTCACATATTTTAGAAAAATTACACATGTTTCTGAGTGTTTCATTTGAGAGTGTAATTAACATTATGAGATTCGTAGTCGAGACATAGTTAATTGGTTATCCGAATTATATTCCAAGTTTATGACATGCGCGTGTTCATTTGACTACCATATCACACACGTGCAATTTTATGAGAAACTCTATGGATTTATACGATGCATGTGCTTGAGATTATTGTTTTTCATGATGTAGGTGGATGTTTCATTATGTTTCTTTATGTTCGTTATTCTATTTCAATTCTTTGTGATATGATGAAGGAGTATTGAATATTATGTTCTTTGTTTTTAATAAAATTTGCTTTAAAATTTACAAGTTAATAAAGATGGTTGTGGGTGACTTGTTGACGAGAACCCTCACGAGACTTCACTCGTCCGACTGGGGACACCTAGGGGTTTAAAAGGCTTGTTGCATACGCTAAATGTAATCGTGATCCATGCAAAAATGGAGTAGTATGGTATTAGAAGTTTAATTTTTATTTTAGTTTTGCTCGAGAACTAGCAAAATGTAGGTTTGGGGGTGTGATCGGGAGAGAACAAATCCTGATTATATGCCTTGACGTGCGTTTGTTAGTACCTTTTTATCCTGTTTTTGTATATTTTTACTTCGTTTTCTATTTTCTGCCAGGTTTTGGAAGAAATCAAGTGAACCAAGATAAATGGGGTGAAAAAGCAGAGCAAAAGAAGCAAGAAAATCCACATCGCTCGCGCAGCCCGCTCGCACGAAAACCCAGAAATCGCTCGAGCGATCCGCGCGCACGAGGTCCCAATATCGCGCTTGCGCGGCCCGCTCGCGCGACCTATGCAAAAATGGAACTTGCGTATTTCACTCTACTGATGATTCCTACGCGAAAGAAACTGCCTAATTGCGTCCAGACTGTTAACTAAAGCAGTTTTAGTGCGTTTCGGGTTAGGAAAGTTTCCAAAAACTTGTTGTAAATCTATATATACCCTATTTTACTTCAATTAAAGGGTTGGTCATTAAGAGACACATCCTACATAGACAATATACAACCAAACTTTCAGCCATTGAAGGGAGGAAAGCAAGGAGAAGAAGAAGAAGACTAAGGATTTCCACGGCCTCCTCCATCAACTACTTGCTATCCGCCGCTTCTATGGACAACTAGACTCTAGATCTATAGGGTTTCAATGAAACCCTAGCCAAGTAATAGGGTTTTATTTATGTTGTTATTTTAGTTTTATTATGTATGGATGATGATTACATGTTCCGAGGATTTTTATAAATAAATCGTGCTTCTATGAATTAAATCATCGCTTTCAAAATCTATTCTTGTCTTAGATCTATTTTGACTGTGATGTGCTCAATGATCTATATTTGCTGTGCTTGTATAGATTGTTTACATGTAATGGTGCTTAATTGAATTGTGCTATCAAGTATCCGAATAGTCCATGCCTAGGTTAGACGGATTATGTCACAACCCTAGTTTAGTGTGGGATAATTCGTGCTAACCGAAGATGGATTATGTTGGTGCTTGAACCATAGTTATTTTCTTGACGGAGGAATTGGGCTTGTAGCTATAATTCCCCATTATCATCCAACTTAATAATCTAATTGAATGCATAAATATTCCTATTATGAAGCTAGTGGTGGATTTGCAATATTCCTAGGTTCCTTTAAACATATTTATAAAAACACTTTTAAATCACTTTCATAATTTAGATTTAATTTCATTAGTTTCATTAATTTAATTAAAATTCAAAATCAAAATCTCGTTTTCATAATGAATTAATAGATTTAGGTTTTAAAATTAAGAGTCGTAGTAATTCAATCTCTGTGGGTTCGACCTTTACTTCCACACTGCAAATCCTTAGAAAAGTAAAGTACACTTTTTACATCTTGATTCTGATAACATCAAGCACGTTACTCAAATTTAGTTTTCATCAATTCCTCTTCAATACTTTGATGCTATAAGAACTTAGAATGGACTATCTCTGTATTTCTTCATACCATTTCTATTCTTTGAATTGAAACAAATTAGAATTCTCAATTTTCTACTGACGTCTAGATGACATATTTTTAAAAATAAAATTATTCAAATTAACCTTAATAAAGAGTGGTTTTGGATCATAAAAAAAAATATGCTTTCAATACGATAACATTTTATTCCACTTTCTTAAATATTTTAATCTATTACTAAGAGTCACTTATATTTTGACATTAAAGGTGTGCTTGACAACTCAATAAAGTGGTGGAAGTGAAAACTTTCTTTCTTTCTTTCTTTCTGTTTTCTTTTCTTTTTTTCTTTTCATTGCGTTTGACAACGTATCACTTAATTGAAAAAACAGCCAAAAAATTACTGAAAACTTTAAGTGAAAATTTTCTACTGAAAATAATCACAGAATGCAGTTTATTTCAGTACTTAAAATTTTGTTTTCACCATTGCAAATTGAATTGGTTAAAATTTTCAGTACTTAATATTTAGCACTTAATTTTCACTACTTATTTTCAGTTTTATCAAACGGACCTTAACTCTTTAGATATAAATGGATTGAGTTAGATATTTCTGTGTGTTTAATTACCTTTATATTAATCTGTTTAGAGCATTCGTCCATATGTTTTTATTTATTTTATGTTTAAGACAATATTTTATTTTTTTTGTGTTCCAAATTACATCCCGTGCAGTGCACGGGTCACATATCTTGTTAAAAAGGGAATGAAAAGAACCTTCATTCCACCAAATTATATAATCAAATCTAGACTAATTAATTTTTTTCTAGGCATTTTTTTAAACTGGCGATGGATTATAAGTGGCTACTAAGATATTATTTTCACTTTTAATTTATTGCAGGAAAAACCTTATACAATATCAAAAAAAAAAAAAAAGAAGAAGAAGGAAAAACCGACATATTTTTAGTTTGTTTTATACTAGTAAATTTTAAAGCAATGTTGGTTTAATTTCACATGACAAGTTTGTTTGTGAATATAAACAACGTTGCATTTGTTTTGGGTGGTTTTAGTCGATTATCGTTAATTGTTCTTTTCTGGAAAATAACATGTGGTATAAGTGTTAAAAGTATTTAACAAATAAATTTAGAATTCAAACAATGCTATGATTCCAAATAATGCTATGATTCCAAAATTTGGAACATCCCAAATGCTCTACAAGGTTACAACATGAGAGAGGTATGTGATAACACGACCATCGTCATAGCATATATGTTCAAAGGGGGAGATATTAGTACGTAGAGGCTAGGATGAACTCTAGACCTCTTAGATATTGGAAAATTTTGGTTTTAGATGTAATAAATATGTCGATTCATCCCATTTGCAAGTTTTTGCTGTTCGAGTCTCATAGATTGAGAAGTTTATGGGTTGGGTCTTGCGAGAGCACTATGTAGTGCACACACAAAAATAAAAATAAAAAAATAAAAAATAGATATAAAGAAAGAAAGAAATAGTTGGGTTGAAATCTGGGTCATAGCAAGATACAAAGCTAATCTTGAGGCCTGACTATTATGATTCAATTTATTTTTTCAGTATGCATGCATGTATGAATTGGTACGTCTATGTCAACATTTATGACATGCCTATTAAAAGTCAAACAAATGACCCTTTCATACAAGGTAATTAATAAAGCATTACCCATTTTTCTAAGGTGAGTCCATTTTTTTTTCCCTCACATTCATTGAGACATTAAATAAAGCATTTAGTTTGGCATGCTCTGCGGAGCTTCTTGCCTTGCCGTGAGGTATTGCTTCAGAGAAAGGTTTTGACTAATGGGTCTTGTGTACTGTGTGGCCATGAACGAGCCTGAGTCAATTCAGCACGCTCTGGTTCATTGTCAATGGGCCAGTGAGGTTTGGGTTCAGCTATTTTCTTCTGCTTTTTATGTTGGAAAAATGGACTTCCACCTATTAAGTTTGTGTGCACTTGAGTCCAATTTTAAGGTGGGTTTCACACGTCTGTGGAGCCCAAATCACATTGGAATGCGTTCTCCTACGTGAGGAGATTAACGTCATATATTTACATGTAGAAATCCATTGAGGGATGAATGAGAAATTATTATCCAAAGTGCCAATATGAAGCTTGGTTGAGGATAGAGGTGTCAAACGGGCAGAGCCTGGCCTAACCGGTGTCAAACGGGCAGAGCCTGGCTTAGAAGGAGGAGAGTGTGTCCGCCTCGGACCTACACGGTCCGGGCTTTGGGCCGGGCCGGACGGGCTTTAGGGTGGGCCTGGCCGTGCTGGGGTTAGTGGTTGGGAGGGAGACAAGGGAGTATTTGAAAATTGAAATTCGAATTTTAAAATTTTGAATTAATGTTTTGGGGGAAAAAATTGGTTATGAAAGTTTAGTTGTATAATAAGTAAATTACTAAACTTTACTCTTTAGTATTAATTTATAAAAAATAAAGATTACTTAAGAAAATTTTTTACTGCTCAATACAAATTAAAGATTACTAAGAAAAACTAACATTACATTAATTCATAAAATCAAAAGTTTACATTAATTCTATTAAAAACTAAAGATTACAAAACTAAAGATTACATTAATTCATATCATATGTAAACTTTTCATTTATTATTAAACTTTAGTACTTCTCTTTATTATTATTATTATTATTATTATTATTATTATTATTATTATTATTATTATTATTATTATTATTATGTAAACTTTACTCTTTATTATTATTATTATTATTATTATTATTATTATTATTATTATTATTATTATTATTATTATTATTATGTAAACTTTACTCTTTATTATTATTATTTTATAAACTTTACTATTATTATCATTATGTAAAATTGGTTGCTAATGTTTAGGTATATGAGTATATCACATGTAAATTACAAATTTACATTTGTTATTAAACTTTACTCTTTATTATTATTGTATAAAAAAATAAAGATTACATAAGAAAATTATTTATTATTCAATAAAAATTAAAGATTGCTAATAAAAACTAAACATTACATTAATTCATAAAATCAAAAGTTTACATTAATTCTATTAAAAACTAAAGATTACATTAATTCATGAAATAAAAAGTTAAGATTACATTTTAAAGAATTGATTGTTTTTAAGCCGTTCACAGTTTAGACTTATGCGAGCCAGGAGTATTACATTAATTTGATTTGGGAATGGTTGATCTTCAATTCTTCATTCTTCAATTTCTTTCCCCATAACATTCAATTTTTCGAATTCTTGTACGAAATAATCTTTTCGGTCTTGAGTTCGATATTGTACGTGCAGCCTGCCAATTCCTCAAGCAGTCAAGCATATCAGGAGATAATCTAGTTCTCCTTTCCTCTAGCACTCTTACACCTATACTAAAAGTAGACTCCGATGCAACTGTAGAAGCTGGAGGAGTTAGTAAATCATGAGCCATGATGGAAAGAACAGGAAAAGCTCTTACATGTTCTTTTCACCATGTCAAAAGATCCCAAATTTATCATTTCCTTGGAAGTTAATCGGTTGCTCAGTTTCTCTATACTTATTTAATTCACCAATGATGTTAGAACTACTTACAAATGATTGAGTAGGACCCTTTTATTTCTTTCGACAATTCAGAAACCGGCTCGCACAAGAACCACCTGATGCTCCCGAGCTTAACTCAATAGTAGGAGTAGAAGAAGTAGTACTTTCTTTATTTGTATATTTTTCATAGTAAATACGATATAAAATTTCTAAAGTATTTTCCATTTCAAAATTAGTTATTTCTAGACGAGGCTTACCTTCTGGTCCTTCCAACAATTCAGATATGTAACACTCGAACCTGAAAAAAAGGGTACATTAATATGTTAATATGCATTAATTAATATAATTAGTGTATAAAATGAATTACGGGGAGTGATGTTGTCAATATCAAGATATAAAAAGTATACTTTACTTTTCTATGGATTTGCAGTGTGGAAGTAAATGTCGAACCCATAGAGATTGAAATACTACAGTGCTTTAATTTTAAAACCTAAATTTAATTAATCATGAAAACGGATTTTGATTTTGAATTTAATTAAACTAAGAACAATAAAATAAATCTAAACTATGAAAGCAATTAAAAGTTGTTTAAAAGATATTTAAAGGGAACCTAGGATTGCAAATCCACCACTAGCTTCATAATAGGAATATTTATGCATTCACTTAGCTTATTAAGTTGGATGAATATGGGGAATTGTGGCTACAAGCCCAATTCCTCCGTCAAGAGAATAATCATGGTTCAAGCACCAACATATTCCATCTTCGGTTAACACGAATTATCCCACACTAAACTAGGGTTGTGACATAATTCGTCTAATCTAGGCATGGATTATTCGGATACTTGATAGCACAAATCAATAAAGCACCATCACATGTAAATAATCTAAACAAGCACAGCAAGCATAGATCATTGAGCACATCACAGTCAAAATAGATCTAAGACAAGAATAAACTTTGAAAGCAATGATTTAATCAATAGAAGCACGATTTATTTATAAAAATCCTCTAAACATGTGACTGTCATCCATACATAATAAAACTAAAAGAAATACATAAATAAAACCCTATTACTTGGCTAGGGTTTCATTGAAACCCTAGATCTTGAGTTTAGTTGGCCATAGAATTGATGAATATCAAGAGGTTGATGGAGGAGGCCATGGGAATCCTTGGTCTTCTTCTTCTTCTCCTTGCTTTTCTCTCTTCAATGGATGAAAATAATGTATAATATGGCTGTATATTGATGTGTATAATAGTGTGTAATGATTTGTATATCTAAATTTGATTTAGAATAGGATTTATATAGAGTTTGGAAGGATTTAGGAAGCTTTCTTAAGTCAAATCGCGCTAAAACAGCTGTTTTTACGTTTCTGGACGTAATTAACCAATTCGGATCGCACAGGGCTCTTCAGGACCTCGAAATATGCAACTTTGACTTTTTCAAAAGGTCGCTCGCATGGGTCGCGCGAGTGGGTCGCGCGTGCGGGTCGCTCCAGCGATCTGGGATTTTCCAGAATTTTCTCAGATTTTTCGCTACTCTGCACCACTTTCGTAGAATTGCGATAACTTTTGACTCGGACCTCGGATTGACTCACCGTTTAGGGCCACGCGTCCGTAACTCGAAGATCTACATTTTATATCTCTGGAGAAATTTCTCAAATCTGAAGTATTATTTGTCAAAAATGCAATTTTCCGAGACTGTTACTGCATTCTTCCTTCACCGGAACCATCTTTTGAGCCCAGAATGACTTCCAAAGCCACTAATCATTGAATTTTTGTGCATTTTCATATTAAAGCTCCAAAATCTACAAAATATATAATACCTATTAAAAATCACTTAATAATTACATGAAATGGGCTAACAAAGCGTATTTTTAGGACTATAAACGATAACTATTCGTCGCCGATCAGGGAGGCTTGCACTTGCCCGTGAAAAGTGTTCAGAAAAAAGACACTAGTTAGAAACGTCCCAGTGAGGTGGGACAGATACTGTAGTGGGACCCAGTGAAGGGACGAATAATAATATCTACATTTTACATGATTAAATGCATTTATATATTTAAATGATTATTTGTTTAAATGCTTCGTATTATGATGATATATGTGTTAGCATTTGGTGACTTGGATACGCAAATAAGGGTATAAATGAAAAAAGGTTCTTAATTAGTAGGTGCGATAGCAACTTCACAAAATATATGGGACCCACATTGGGACCCATG
The DNA here is from genome assembly GCA_033977485.1 of Hydrangea macrophylla. Taxonomy (NCBI): domain Eukaryota; kingdom Viridiplantae; phylum Streptophyta; class Magnoliopsida; order Cornales; family Hydrangeaceae; genus Hydrangea; species Hydrangea macrophylla. Next base: position 93,574,887 of record CM066988.1, on the reverse strand, counting down.
TGGAACTTAAACAAATACTCATAGGATAATTGGGTAGTTAATGGAATGTTTGAGGGATTTCATAATAGGAACTTAAGAAAATCCGGGGGTATAAACGAAAAGAGAAGAAATTGAGGCTTTGACACCTCACTACAAGTTGCATGTGTGTGTTGTCATATGAAATTAGTCTCATTACTGAAAATCAAAACAAGATAAGAGAGAGCTCACCGAGAGAGAAAGACGGAACCATCGTCGACATCGTTTCCCGCCGTTCCGTCGCCATCGTTCGTCGGATTTACGATCCGAGACCACTTTTGGATTCGTGGAGGTAAGAGGATCACATGCACGTAATTTGTTTTCATTTTCGACAACGTTTTTCCGGCAACTGTTCTTAATAGATGATATTTGTTGTACCAAAACTATGTAGGATTCACTTTGGGGTAGAAATTGAGCAAGATTTGTGAAGAAATTCCTCATTTCTAGCTTGAATGTGGGTAGATCTTGCTAAGTTGAGTTTTCTGCACTAAAGAATGATTGTGTTTAACTATGTTCAAGACTTCAATGATGTTAGAGATAACAACTTATGCTTAGGAGCTATGAGAGTGTCTTATTGTATTGATTATTCATGCTTAGAAGTCATGGAGATGTTTGAAATTGTGGATTGCATGTTAATTATATAAAAATTGTTGTGCTTACATGGTTGTGTGCTTATATGTTTATATGATTGTGTGGTAATCAATGAACACCGGGGAAATGATTCATTAGTTGGGAGTAATAAGGGAGACAAAGAAGAAGAATCCGATAAAGACGGAAGTCCAATGAATAGAAGTGGTCACGGGACCAAGGGAAGGTCTTCGGGTCTGAATGAATCAATAAACCGGTGGTTCAGCGATTACGAATATGATTTATGTGTTAAATTATAGCATTGCACATGTTAAACATTCAGTCATGTTTAGAATTCTCACTAAGCGTAATGCTTAAGAAAACCGTTTTCTGTTTCTGTTGTGGTAAATAACAACCACCGCGGGTACGGAGCAATATCCGGAGAGGAAGTGACGTGCTTGGGAATGAGGGAGAGATTTAGGACTTGTAGATATGTTTTTAACTTGTATTATGGTGTAACTTGAGGTTTGGAAACCTTAAATTGTGACTTGACGCCTTGACTTGTGGTTATAGAGTTGGAGAGATTGGGAGTTAGTTTTGGAATTCCATGACTCATGTGATTAATGTATATTTGAAGGAAACTATTTGCAATATCCTTCTTTAACCTTGCAATTATGTTAATTGTTAGTTTGGGGTAAGAAGTTGGAGGATTTGGAGGTTGTTTGTAAATCCTATGTATATTCTTAAGTTATGCCTATGGATATGTGTGAGCTGGTTGGAAATGGACTATTCCGGTAAGTCCGAGTATGCGTTGCAACTTCTTCGGACAAGTTTAATTTTGTAAACAAATGTTTTGAGAAGTTTAATTTCCTTGTTGGAAGGTTTTTGTAAATGATTGCTTGGTTAAATGGAAACTTGAGTTCTAGTACTTAACTTGATTCAAGAGAGTCGGAGTTCATAATCTAGACGCTTGGTAATGCTTAAGAATGTTTGGAAATGGGTTGATATGGTTTCCTAATGTTCTAAGTTGTTAGTTATAGCTTTGGGTTCTTTGCCAACAAGATTTCATAAGTTATTAGTTTTACCAGGAGTTGGTTTGATCCAAATGAGGTTATGTTAATGTTTGGAATGTTTGAAAGAGTTTTGATGATGCCAAAAATTGGTAACAGTAAAGTAAAGCAATTTAGGAGAGAGAGAGAGAGAGAGAGAGAGAGAGAGAGAGAGAGAGAGAGAGAGACTATTTTTTGTATGTGGTTCGGCCCTGTTAATGAAGGTACCTACGTCCACGGGTGTATCTGAGCACGTTCGCTAGCAGATCACCTGCGGGCCTGGTGAGCCAACAAAGAGGGGCGGCACTACCAGTAATACCGGCCGGGTGTATGCATATAATGGTGAATTTTGTAGAGGTGCTGTGTAGACTAAAGAGTTGGCCGCCCCCAATGGGGGTGAGAGGTCTCTTTTATAGATGTAAGAGACCTACTCATACATGGATAAGGAAATATAATCCTATTAGGGTGTGATTGACACCAATCAAGTAAGCTTCCTAATTGTATTAGGATTGATTGACATTAATTGCGGGGGTTTCCCAATTGGATTAGGAAATAGATGCACTTTCCATTAGTCTTCTAGCTTGAGTAGGAAACTGCCCATAATTTTAGGCGTATCAAGTTTGGATTTGTGTTTGGAAATGTTTTAACGTGTTTATAAATGGTTTTGAAATGGTTCCTTAAAGTTCTATGACGTTTGGTGATGGTTTGAGTATGTTTGGCCTGTTTAAACAAGGGTTTTGCTGTCAAAACGTGTACTGCATAATTCGAATCGATCCGGGTCTTGAGCGGATCGATCTGGCACTTCTGGAGGGCCAAAAATGGAGTTCTGTCAAAACCGGATTGATCCGGATTTGGGGCGGATCGATCCGCAGGCCATTTTGCTGCACTGTCGACCTTTACAGAAACAGACATAACTCACTCTAGAAAATTCGGATTTGCGCGCCGTTTTTTGCGTTGGAACCGAGACCAAAGACCTATCTTTTGATATAAAATTTGCTATACCTTATTAATTACCATTTTACCCTTGGGGGCAGTTTTGTAACAATAGAGTTGTTTTATGTTATTAAACATATGCATTTCCTAGTAATTCACATGTTTCTTTGCAAATTAATGTAATTAGGCGCTTGTAGCATTGTTACACATGTCCTAATCTGCGCGAGGCGGGTTGGGGTGTGACAAGATATTTGTTTAACCACTTCACAAACACCATCAAAATTGAGTCTAGGATCCAAGATTGCATACAAGTAAAATATAGGTGGAAGGTAGGACCAATATTTTTTAAACTTTTTTTTTTTTTTTTCCATATCCTTGCAAATCTCAATAAAAATAGATTTTTTTTTGTTTATAATAATTAAATGCATGAGACGTGTTAAGTAATTCCATAAGAACTAAACAAGAAATGGAATAGTAAACACCAGAAAGATTATTTGTAGCCTTGTAAAACACCTCTAAAAATCTATGAATTTCAAATGCTATGTCCCAATCATGAGAAGTCAACACGAGTGATGGATAATTAACATTAATAAATTGAGTAATAATCCCACTACACTTTTTACAAGATTTTATCATAAGATAAGTAGAACTCCAACGAGTTTTAATATCAGTTTGCAATTTACTAGGATTAAGATGATTTTGTTTACAAAGATGAAGAAATGCTTATACACGGGTAGGCGTTGCAGCACAATAGACCACTGCCTCTCTAACTTTAGATACCTGACTATTAATTTTTGAAAATCCATCTTGGATTAATGATATGACATACACAATGACCATGGAATAATTTTCCATTCATGATGGGTTGTAGATGATCTATAAACATATTAATAGCACTTGTATTAGCACTAGCGTTGTCAAAAGTAATGCTTATAATTTTTTTTTCATAATATCATACTCATGAAAAACGTTAATTATATAATTATAGATATTTTCACTAGTATTAGGATAGTCTAATGTGCGAAAAGCAATAATGTTTTTATTCATTTTCCAATTTTCATCAACAAAATGTGCCGTTATACATATATATCCTGTTTTATTACAACTAGTCTATAAATCAGAAGTGCATGAAATTTGCATATTAAAAGTAGAAGTCATCAATTAAATTTTTTTTGGTTTGTTGAAAAAAAGATTGTATATCACTACTAAGGGTATTTCTAGTAATAGGTTGGTAGGCGGGTTGTAAAAAAGTTTGAATAAAACGTGTAAAACACTCTTCTTCAACCAAAGTAAAAGGCAAATCGGATGCACAAACAAATCTTGCCACGCCTTCCCTCATTTTTTTTTTGGTAATAAAGAAAAGTTCCATAACTTGTGCTCGTAGAAGCAGAAATTTTGGATTGTATTGGGCCGCCCATTTCAGCGATACTGGCCTCCTATGTAAGCCTATGTTTACTAACGACGTGCATTTTAAGTGTGTTATTTCCACCACCTTTGTAAGAAAAATCTTGTTTACATATGTTACAAATTGCTTTAGATTTATCCTCAGTACGTTTTTGTAAAAAATTCCCAAACTTTTGATTTTAATTTTCTTTTAGTGGTGGTGGGATTTGAAGAAGTTGGATTAGACCCCATAATTTCGACTTCATCATCATCCTCATCCAATTCCAAATCATTAATCTCATTTCTTTCCCCATAATCTAAATTTTCAAAGTCATAAGTTGGCCCTTCTCTATTTTTTTGAAGATCTTGAATGAGATATCATTTTTTTTTTTTGAAAAAAACATAGGGGAAAGAAATATAAAAGATTTAAAATAACAACAATTAAATAATCAAGAAGTGAAACAATAAAAAAAAAAAATTTCAAAGTACGGGAAAGAAATATAAAAGATTCAAAATAACAACAATTAAATAAGTAAAAAGTGAAACAATAAATTTTTTTCTTTTCAAAGTAGGGGAAAAAATATTTTTAAAATAACAACAATTAAATAAGCAAGAAGTGAAGTAATTAATAGATTTGCCTCAACTTGTAGTAGGAGAAGAAGAAGTGAAGAACTATGAATAAGAAATATACTTGAGAGTTGTAGAAGTGGAAGTGCTAAAAGATTTTTGAATCACCAACTTGTAGTCTAGCTTGTAGAGTAGATGTAACTAAGTAAGTAGAGAGAAAGTAGATGGATAATTGATTTTGGAATGAGAAATTATGCTGTGGGAAGCTTGGTATTTATAGAAAATTTTTTGGGGCATAAAATCATTTTTACATTTTTACCCCTAAAACTAGCCGTTTTATAGCTGTTAGAGGGGTAAAAGTGAAAAAAAAATCAAAATATCCCAAACTAGCCGTTGGGCTCCTGGCGGACCAACCGGGTCAAGCGGGGCGACAACGGCTATAATCTTGCGGGCTTCGAGTCGGGCTAGAACGGGCCAGCGAACCGGACCGGGCTTCGGGCTAGGTACTGGGCCGGGCCGTGGACATCATAGGTAGTGTCCACCTTGGACCGGTTGAAGAGGGCTGGGCCTCGTCTCGGGTCGGGCTTTTGGCCCAAAAAAGGCAAACCGAGCTCGGACTGGGACGGGCCAACCTGACCCAATTGACACCTCTAGTTGAGGATGTGTGAAGTGGGTAAAATCTAGTTGTCCCACATAGGAAAACTACAAGGAAGTTGAAGAGCATATATAACCTACTTTTGTTAAGGGGGAAGGACCTAAGCACACCATAGTCCACCACGTGCACGCACTGCCGCCGGCAGACCGAACCGGGCCGGGCGAGGTCGTGGGCCTAGGCTTTGTTTGAATAGAAATATTCATTTTGGAGAAAATACTTTTGAACCAAACAAGTCCAAAATTTTTAAGGGATACTTAATATATAGTCCATTATGGCACATTTTTTAGAAATTGGTCCCTAGAATAACACAACTTAAGAATTAGTCTCTCTCTCTCTCTCTCTCTCTCTCTCTCTCTCTCTATTTCTTGAGCAATTGGATTCATCCCTTCCCTAGTTAACGTTTGAATTGACGGAATAGATGCCATGCCTCACTGACCCCAAGGTTGTCTCTGAGGTCGCCCAGACCAAATCGGTCCTCCAAACCCTAGGCGATCGTCTCGATTCCAAGTTCGTCGATGCCGCCAAGGCCAAGTTCTCCGAGATCGAGGTGACAATCTTGCAACAGTTCGAAGAAACCGTGTTGTCGCTAAAGCATATGCTTATCACAATTTTTGCAAATTCAGGGTCAAGTTCAGTTTGCAATCCTGTCATTCAGTCACATTATTTTTATTTTTTATTTTATTTTAATTTTTTTTCCTTTTTCCCATTAACTGTAATTTTTTTTGTTGATATTCCAAAAATATGTATTTGTAAAACTTCTTACAAAAAAAGGTGACAAAATTCTTTTTGAAAATGAACCAAAAAAAAAAGGTGAGAAATTTCTCACCAAAATCTCCGTGAATAAACTGATTATTAAAACATGAATAAGAAATTAGTCACTTAGTTATACAATCAGTCACAAATTTTTATTTAGTTATTTATTTTTCACTTTTTTCCTTCTCCCATCAATTGTAATTTTTTTGTTGATATTACAAAAATCTGTATTTGTTAAACTTCTTACAAAGAAAAGGTGAGAAAAATTCTTTTTAAAATGAACAAAAAAAAAAGGTGAGAAATTACTTTTTGAAAGTGAACAATAAAAAAGGTGAGAAATTTCTCACAAAAATCTCCGTGAATAAATTGATTGTCAGAAATAAAATGATGATAAATTACATAGAAAAACACGAAGTGAGAAAAAAATTCTAACAAATAAGTGAGAAATTTGACAAGACATTAATGCAAACAAATTCCAATATGTTTGTTGAGTACAATTTGAGAAATAACTGGATTTTTGGGATAATGATTCTCTTATAAAAGATTTCCTTAAATGTTGTTCTTATAACGGACTTTATATATATACAAATATATATATACACACACACGCACACACACACTCAATAAATGGTGAGAAATTTCTCAAGAAATAAGTGAGAAATTCTTGGATCGTTGACAAAAGTAAAAAACTTCTTATAATACGTCAGAAATTTCTTACAACTTAGTAATACAGATCTTTATAAACATAAAAGTACATTTCATACCTTTAGCACAAAGTTCCTAGGACTGTTTACGAAAAAACACACTGAAATTTTTAGATAAACATAGATGAAATTCTAGAATCTAAAATATTTTGAATTATGATTAGATCCCTATCCTATATCTACATATATTTCTGTTAAAACTCCCATTTAAAGCACACACAATCAACTTCCTTAATTTTAGGAGTCCATAACTACACAACTCCTCCACTTCTGGTATAATATACATTAACTAAAAATAAACCATATTCAAATTAATTTCTATATAAAAAATAGTAAGGGTGTAAATGTAAAAAAAAAAAAAATTGAAAAATTAGGGAAAGGACTAGTTATGAACTATAACCCAAATATGGGATTAATTTCAAAACTAATATTTAACTAGCCTAATATACTATTACTGCACTTTAAGGGACTAAACAATATGTTTCTAAAATTTTAAACCATTTTTGAACTGGAAATTAATTTTCAAATTTTCAGATGAAAATAATTCCCTCCAAAAACTGTTGAATTAGCAACAGTCATAACTTATGCTCTGTTTGGGTGTGTCGTTTCGGAAAGACCCCTGTGCCTTGTTTAGGTATGTCTTTTACAGATAGTCACCAATTTTCTATTCAACCACTATTATCATTCATGTCATCCGAAAATTCTCTCTCTCTCTCTCTCTCTCTCTCTCTCTCTCTCTCTCTCTACATATTAGAATTAAGTCTATTAGAGTATTATACATATAATTGTGTTTGCTGGGTTCTGCATATTGGAGTGTAACTTATACAGAACTGTAAATCCGTTCTATCTTGTGAGAGGAATATTGTTCATCAACCTTGTGCACCGAGAGGGAGCAAATTTGTCTTAAGGAATCCGTGTTGACACTGGCTCAGATTCTTTCTCAAGTTAAAATTCTGTATTGGACTGTAAGTTTTTCTGGTTTTGATTTTTGGTTACAGTTTCTGTTTCTTGTTATAATTATGTCTTAGATTAAGTTTCTATTTCAGATTATATATATTACTTTACAATAACAGATTATCATTAGGGAATAACATTTTATGCCAAGGTATCGAAGCTCCATCTTCTTGATTGGACTCATGAGACCATTCTTGTGGAGGGGGACGAGCACTTGAAAGGAAAATTTTTAATTGAGGCCTTGGGCTAGCTATCTGGAAACGTAGAAATAATTTTGTAATGGAGGGTCGCAGGATGGCTTTGAAGCTCTCGGTGGACTAGGCTTTTGGTTCTTTCACAGTCTAGTTGGAGGAATTTCCTCTTCTAATTCGGCAAGTTGTCTCCCATGACTTGGAGTCTCTTATTAATTGAATTTGCATGTTGGTTGTAAAAAAATAAAAAGAAAGCATTCAATTATGATAACTCCTATTATTTGGTTTATTGATAATAAAAATAATTTATTCATCACTCTAAAACTGTTTAGATATTGAATTGTAAGTTGCAATTATTAAAAATAATTGCAGTTGAATATTTTGGTTATACTTATAGTTCACAAAGTTTAAGGGAATAATGGGTCATTGGCTGGAGAGAATTTATCCAACCAATATATATCTATTTTATCTATTATCTATCTATCGATTTATCTATCTATCTATTAGATTTATCTATCTATTACTATATATAAAAGCTAAGAATATAGCCTAAAAATAATATGAAAGTGACACTTATCACTACTCATTTATATTAAACTCTTTAACTCATTTCACAGAGCATTTTTGTTCACCTCTTTTTGGTGTACCGTTGTTCACCCAGGCTTCACTGGGCGACATGTATCCCATTTCATTCTCATTTTGTCCCTGTACTATCAACATAATTACTGCAATGGAACACATGTCACCCAATAATGAAGGTCTGAGTGAGCAATGGTAGACCAAAAATGAGTGAGCAAAAATGCTGTCATTTTAGAAATCCTTAATCACTCTCTTCACATCAAAAAAACTATTTTAGTATCAGATATTACCATTTAATTGGCACATAAAGGACTTTTAGTATTCAAATCTTTGTCATCTCCATTCAATGTTGCTTGGTGCCTCATCCATTAATTGTATAAATGGATCAATTTTAGAGGATAGAATTTTGTATATGCTATGCCAAACTTTTCACAAGAATTATTACAAGTGTGTTATTTTTAATTGAACCTTAGATAATACCAATATTTCATCACAAATATTTTTGATTAATGAGATGAACAATGTGCCCGCGCACTGCGCGGGATACATTTTAGTATATATAAAACTTAAGGCCAAATTCGTCTCCACATACTGCCACTTGGAGCCTACGTGGCATTACTCATCCTCTGATGGCATCTCAGAAACTATAAATTTCACCTTTTTATGCTTTTTCAACAGGTTGTTTTTACCAGTACTCTTTATTGATTGAGGGTTTCAACTATGTGATATAGGTAATTGTTTCCTAGACTTGCAGTTGGAGTTTTTATATAATAGTTTCGTAATCGGATCAATTTTTTTTAACCCAATTTGATATCAGATCATTGATTAGGCTTTTATATTCATAAGTTTATGTTTGTGTATAATGTTTGAATTTCGTTCACCAATTTTGTGATATTGTATAATACTCAAGCTCCATGGTTTGAGTTTTATGAAAATTTGATGTTTTGTTTTGGAATTCTAATTGCAATTATATCTGTTTAAGATTCTTGGTAGTACTCCAAATTTGCAACTACTTTGAGAAGATTCTTACACCAACAATTGGAGCTTCTTGGCGGTATTTTTCGACTTGCATGTGGGTTGATTATGTATTTGGTAATGGGGGCAATTCTGTTGAATTTGTTGTTTTCTGGCAACCCTTTTGTGTAATGTCAGTTCTATGTCATGTAGTCTCAACAATTTCTTGCACCGCGTCACATTCAATTTGTAGTTTACGCCTTCATTCCTATGTTCTGGGATTAGTTATAAATTTATTTTTTCCCATGTATTTGTTTTGAAATTATTCATGAGACCTTTGATTTTCCTTTTTCTAAAACATCTGTTTGGTCGCTGGCGGATAAGTTTTGGGAAAGCTTCGCACGTAATTTAGCTTGATGGGAAGTGAGTCAATGTTACCCAAAAAAAACCATCGATATAATTCGAAAAAGAGAAACACGAAGCAACTACCACCGCATGATCAAAAAGAAACAAACACTATAATATCGTCTTAGATAACCGAAGGCAGGGCTACAGACATTTACTTTTTATCAGGGCCGGCCCTGAGGGTACGCGTCACACGCGGCCGCGTAGGGCCCCCCTTTAGGCAGGGCCCACTCTAAAAAATACTAACCTAAATTTATTATTTAAGTAATCAATAAATAATTTTTATAATATTTATGCTAATATACAGAGGGCCCCTGTTTAGAAATTCGAGTAGGGCCCACAAAATCTCAGGGCCAGCCCTGCTTTTTATTAAGAAGTCAAGTTTCAAAATTGTGTTTTATAAATAATAAAAAGCTTCAAAATTGTGCATTTTCCTTTTTATGTTCGTGACAAAAATATATGTTTTCCCTTAATAACTCCTAATTTCAGTATAGAATCTGAAAATTTTTACTAACTTGGTAGTGGAAATTCCCTCTGCCTGAAGACTCTTTATGGATGATAAGCATAGGAAGCATCTAATATCTTTGTTCAGGAATTCCTAATTTTGGCTTGTTCTTACGAGCAGGTAAGCACAGTGAAAAGTCTATCTACGTGCTTTTCTTAAATTCTTTATCTTCAGTTTTCACATGACTGATCTGAATTGTAACTAATGAACAAATAAGAGTGTCTTCAAATACATGGAACAGGCAACATAAACGAAAAGAACAGGCAAAAAAAAATTACTTCCGGAGCAACTCCTCTCCTCACATCTTTTGTGTTTTTTACTTTGCATGACTTCCCTTCTTTTGGCCTTCCTGTAATCATTACAACTCTTTTCATATTATCTTTCATATCTCTTCCATTATATTCATTTCCAGATTCTTCTATACAGGTCCGTGCATAGCACGGATTATCGACTAGTTCTTTATATATTAAAGTGGAGGCTCTAGGCTGGATGGAATATGGTGTTGACATGTGTCATCTAATTGAAAAAAATTACATTTCAATCAAATTTTTGTATAAAATTTAAAAGTCAGTCTACTATTTTTTAAAATTTGAAAAAATATCAATAATAAGTAAAAAAAAATTAAAAGTCATCAACAAAATTTAAAAAAAAAAAATCAACTTTTGAATAATTAGTTTGACTTTTGGCCTATTTTTATGTTTTTCACGTTGTAAACTTGCACCAAACGTTATGATGATTCCTCCAAACGTTGTGAAAACTTGCTCCCAACCTTGAAGAGTTGCTCCTCGCATTCCGAAGAGTTGTTCCCAATGTTTTAGAGAGTTTCTCCCCAAACTTATAACGAGTTGATCCAAAACGTCATGAAAAATCAATGACTTTTTTTTCAAAAAAAAAGCTGATATATATATTTTTTAATTTTTAAAAAGCTATAGACTGACTTTAATTTCTATACAAAAAACAGACTGAAATATAATTATTCCTATAAAAACTTACCTCCATTGAGTTTTCTTCATAATAAATACAAACACTACCCTTCAATTTTTTCCTCCATGATCTCTTGATCTGCCCTACTAATGTCCTAATAGATGTCATTTATCCGACTGCTAACCAGATATATTTGTGAGCCGTACAAACTCATGCCTGCCTTTTGACGCTTCTTCTTACCTCTATAGTTTAGAGACATCTCTATAAAATGAGAGTATTTATCTCTGCTTGAAAGGCAATTTTACATATCCCAATTATTCCCCAAACATGCACATATTCGTATGAATTTTGTTAGGGTAAAGGCAAGCTGTATATGTTGTCATTGGTACTGAGGTTATCATATATGAATTTTTTTATTGTGCCTATGTAAATAAAGTATTTCCAGATCTCTTAGGTCCTCTATGATAGTCCAAAGTTTTTGTCTCATGATTTGGTCAAAACATGCATGTTGTGAGTTTGAAAATTACTACGATTTTAAAATCAAAATCGTTTTTCAAAAACACATTGTTTTGGGATCAAATCACAACATGTTGGGGACAAAATTAATTTGGATTGGATAGGCTATAGCATGAAAATTGCCATTTCTTTTTTTTTTTTTTTTTGTGTTTTATTGCTCCAATACTAACCTGTTTGATTTTTGAGTCTTCTATATATAGGACATCAAGTAAATGTCCAAACGTAATGAATATGCATAAGTTCTATATTTAAGGCTTGTTTCTTAAATTAAGTTGAGCCTAACAAAATCAATTTATGTTTCAAAAATTATTGTTTAAAACCGATCGAATCAAACCAATCGCTTCCCTACCACTCACACTTGAGTAAAAATGACTCGGTAGGTTTAGAGAGGCATGCCCAATTAAATTGTAGGGTTGGTCAATTTTGGAAGAAAAAGAGTCAACTTTCATTAGTGAATCCATGTTTGTTGGAGCATTTGTTTTTCTCTTTGTTTTTATTTTCTACTTATTTTTAGTCTTTACTCGTATGTAATTGTCAATCCTAAATTAGGTAGTGCTTCATCTACCTGCACATCGTGTGGGATCTATGCTAGTATCTATATAAAAGCTAAAGCAAAACCTTCCTCCACAGCTTTCTACATTAGCATCTCAAAAGCTTCTGGCTTAAATCCTCACGTGAAAACCATTCTTCTCTTCTTGTGCCTATTCTCTCTCTCTCTCTCTCTCTCTCTCTCTCTCTCTCTCTCTCCTCACAAATTGGAACGACCCTTTCTCCTTAGGCAAAAATAAAAAAATAAAAAATAAAATGAAACGACCCTCTCTCTCTCTCTCTCTCTCTCTCTCTCTCTCTCTCTCTCGCTCGCTCACACCTCTTTCCTAACTTTTGAGTTTTGTCTTCCTCACCATTACCAATAGGGGTAATAACGGTCGATTTTGGTCGGTTTTAGGTTGAGTATATCAACTGAACCGATTGTATTCGGTTTCCTAATTGTAAAACTGCCATCGACCGAAAGTATTTTAAAACCTATGTCAACCGACTGAAAAATGTTCGGCCAGTTTCGGTTTACATGCATTAACCTAACATAAAACCAGTTTCGAAATAACCAAGCATTCAAACTGAAATACATGAACCCCAATTTGCAAAAGGAATGGAGCAATCTAAAAAATACGTGAGTGTATAACTTACAATTTCTGGAATCTTAGTCTTCATCTTCAAATGCAAGTGAATATCAGTCTTCTCTTCAAATCTGAGAGAGTTCAGATACCCTAGATTCATCTTTTTTAGTGCACTAAACTCTAATCAGTAGTTTGGTTGATTGTGTGGGCAGTGGGTGGTGGTTGATTTCGAGATCGAGATCTAGATCGAGAGAGAGATCGAGATCGAGAGAGAGAGAGGAAGAGAGAGAGAGAGGGCTATCTTGAGTCTTTGAGTTGGTGGTTAGTGATGGTTGATCGCAAATTCAAACGTGGTTGAAGAGTGCTGCAAGGTTTTGGACCATTAGGTTGTGTGTGAGAGAGGGAGGGAGTTTTTCAAAGAAAGAAAGGAAAATCATAAACTAAGGAGATGACAAGACTAGTCTTTCTTGGAAAGGGCAGAGCGAGAGAGAAGTATACTAATACTTAATTAAACTAAGGAGATGAAAAGTCTAGTGTGTATAACTGTTGAGTGTTGAGGCAGTTATATCTATAGTGTAGAGTCAGTGTATGCGTTAAATATACTGTCTCTTGGTTTTGTGAGAGAGAAGGAAATGAAAAGACTTTAGACTTGCTTTGAAAAGTATTATCAGTGTATTGGGACTAACAAAGGAAAGTTAAGAGTTAATTCAGGCATTAGACATGTACGTTATACATAGTGGAATGTTCGGTCAGTTCGGTGAAATCGGTTTTAAATTTCCAAAAACTGGCCACCGACTGAAAATTGAGTTTTTTAAACTTCCAAAACCGAGCACCGACCATTAGATATACAAACCGACCATAATTGTAAAATTCGGTCGGCTTCAGTCGGCCGATGCGGTGTAACGGTTTTTTTGAACACCCCTAAAATTTACCAGTGTCATCAATGGAAGGTCTGCCTGCTACGGTGATCCTTCTTAGGTATCCATATCTCTAACACCTACTCTCTTTATATTCCTTTTCACTTTATTTTGGTTTGGTTTGGTTTGGGTTTTCAATTCAACATGGGCAATCCGACTTTTAGGTGCCTGAAAAAGCTCGAAATCATTTACATCGATAAGGTAAGTTAACCTTCTGTGATTAATTTCTTAATTCCTTTTCACTTTATTTTGGTTTGGTTTGGTTTTGCTTTACAAGTGCCCTTTGGATTGACTAGAGTGGGTAAGTCAACTCCATTCTACCAGCTTTGAAGTGCAAAGTATAATCTAAATGATGATAAATAAAGACCAATATATTTTATTTTTCTATTTTGATGTTTTTAAGTTAAGAAATTATTAACAAAATTTGGACACGAATGGCTTAGGATTCCCAATTTGAGATGTGCCAGTTCCCAAGGTGCTCTCATTAAGGACTTGGTTAGATGGGACGTAGTAATATTTAGTCATTTTCGGACCAAAAAAAATTTGAAATATGGATTTCCTATGAGAATTGTATTCGCACGGACTGTTTGTAACACTCTATGATTATTTATAGGTTCTTGAAAGCACGAAAGTTTGACATTGAAAAATAGAGCATGTGTGGGCTGATATGATTCAATGGATGAAGAAGTTTGGCGATGACATTGTTATGGATGTAATTACATCTGATCATTTGCTTGAATATAATGGATTGATTTTCCACATTTTTTTTAAGATCGCTTTCTTGGTTTTTTGAATTAATGTGTTTATGTAATTGATGTTTCTATCAGGTTTTTGATGTCAAAGAGTTGAATGCAATTTTGAAGTATTTTCCCATGGTAATTATGGTGTGAATAAGGAGGGAAGACTGGCCACAATGAAAGATTATATTTATATACCACGTTTGGGAGTTTAAGAAACTCTTCGCAATTAAGTTTCTAGCTTATACCATTGCTGCAAAGAGGCACGTGGATTCAAGTACAACTTTTTTAGATGTTCAAGGCGTGGTATGTTTTCTTCTTGAGTAATCGTCTCCCCTCTACTCACCAATAATATCTTCAAATTTTCTTCCAATTTAGATCTCGTTATTTTGTACTCTCTCAATGGTGGCCAGGATTTCAAGAACTTCTCCAAAAGTTCACGAGAACTTATAATGAGACTCCAGAAGGTCGATAATGACAATCACTCTGAAGTAGTCTTAGTCCTCTGAACCTGATTATTGTATAGTGCACAAACTTTTCTATGTAATATTACTTTGGAATTTCAACTGATTTTGTGCCCTAATAGTTGTCAGACACCACACCGAATGTTTTTTTGCCAAACATCTATGTTGGTCTCGGTTTTAGATCCTAGAAGCACCACCAATATTCATGTATGTTACTATTTCGTCCTTCAATATTTTACAGGATTCAATTGTGTTGCCTCTATGTATTTGTTTTATGCCCTATTTGATATTTTGTGTAGGAGTTTGGTGCTTGATCTTGGCAGGTTTATGGGGTTTGTAGGCATATTTTGGAGTGTAGGAATGTATTAGATGACTGGATAAGATGCCTTAGCTACAATTCAAAAGATTAGATCAATAAAGGAGGTCATGGGTTCAAGTTTCATGGTAAATGGTCTGGTTTTAAATAGTAAAAGAAAATTTGTTGAGGAATTGATAAAAATAGTTTGGTAAAACTGTGTAAGAGAAAAAAAAAAACAAGAAAAAAAAAGACAATTATGAAAAAGCAAACAATTTTTAAAAATGGTTTGTTTTAGGAACAACAAAATAGTAGAACAACAATACAACTTTAGTTGATCCGCTCCTATTTGTTGCATGTTTTTTGTATTTTGCTTTTTTGTTTCTTTGAGTCCATATAGATAGAGCTTTCAACTTCCTCAGTAACTCTCTTTGCATATTGTTAAAGAACCTGTTTTTATATTCTAATGTAATTTCATCAATTAATTTTTTGAAGCTTCGTTGTTAAGTCAGGAAGTATTATATCAATTGGCAATAAACTCTACATGCACAGCTTGTGCATAGCACGAGTTATCGACTAGCTATGGAGTAATACTTGGGACACAACCATTCACACAACTTTTTCTACACAACCCAACAAATGTGTCTATCTCTCCTGTGATGTCACTGACACAGGAGAGAGATAGACACATTTATTCAGTTCATGTGTCGAAAAAGTTAAGTGAATGATTGTGTGAAACACCCGCTCCTGCGATTAATCGTTAATCATTATTTGGCATGCATTAGCATAATTAATCAGTGTTTATTAACACATATTTGAGTGGGTTTTAGCTCACTAGTTGATTATGGGTGTCCAGTTTGGGAACCCAGTATTGGCCAATGTGGTAGTCCCAAATTGGGATATGAGTTGAGAAAGTTCCATTGTGATGGGACAAGATTGTGGAATCACCCTTATGTGCTTAAATGTTTATTAAGGCATATATGGAATTTTTATATGTTGTTTAAATATATTGTTTGTTGTTAGAGACCATTTTTGTGGTCATTTGAGATATCTTTGTGAGAACGAATTGAACACGCTACATAATTAGTAGGCTAATTAGTAACTTCATAAAATTATGTGGGACCACTTATGGGACCCACGCGAGACATAGACAAATACCCACTTAAATTTGGAGGACTAAATAGTTGGTTATAAAACTAGTTAGGTGTAAAATTGCAAATAGCCAGAAAGTAGGTGGGTTTCATAATAAAATAGAATAAAGCATATATGAGCTGTGAAACAAAGAAGAGATCATATCTCTTCTTCTTCTTCATTTTCAGTCGGTTAGAGAGAGAAGAACGAGACAGGGGTTTAGCGCAACGTTCAACGTCGTTCGATCTAGCAAACGACTTCCAATTTTGATTCTGAGATCGGATTTAGACTCGTAGAGGTGAGTTTTACATTTTGGTACTGCTTTTATTGAGCTTAATCATCGTATTTCTCACGACCCAGGGCGGTAATCCGTAGTTGGTTGAATTCATGTATGATTTTAACCCGGAGTAGATTTGGGCTTTGATTTCTCAACTAGGAGCGAATTGTGAAGAGGTTAGTGGTTTCAATCTTGTTTTTGGTAGAGATTTGTGCTTGTGTTCATTTGGGTGTTAATTACATGCTTATTTAGCTTAAAAACTCATGTTTAGCTATAGTTATGTGAAAAACACGGTGATATGTTTATGTGAGTATGCTTAGTTTCCTATTTGGGTCAAAGGAGAGCTCGCATGAGTCCGCCATGAGAGTGTTCCGTGGTGACGACCACTTGTTGCCTACAACGACATTGGACTGTACATGTGAGGCATGAGTCAGTGGCTTGTACCGTGGACTATTAGGGGAGTTGCGGACTTGCGGGTAGTGGCGGAGGAAATACTTGCTTATCCAGAGATCATTTTTATTTGTTGAGCTGAATGTAAACATTGATATGTCATCCATGTGCTTGATTGATATCTCTCACTAAGCATATAGCTTATATATTGTAGTGGATATTGAATAACCATTATAGGTGAGCACGACGACGAACATCCGGGGAGATGATCTTGGGGATCGTAGTGTCGAGGAAGCTTGTGCATATAGTAGCTTCATGTATCTAGTTGTGTTGAGCTAAACTTATAGTTTGGTGTCAAATCTGAGTTTGTAATAGTTGACTTGAGTTTGTACTAAACATGATGAATTATGTTAGTTTTTGAGACTCGTGTAAACATTGTAACCAGAGCGTATAATGTTGTTGGTATCTTTCATGCTTTGTTGATATAGTTTGGAGCATGTTTGAATGGAAATTTGGATTAAGAAACATGTTTTGGTTGATCTTGTGACATTAGGAGTATTTGGGAGAGATATCATTTACACCCCTCATTCAATATTTATAATCATGTTAAAGTCCTTTGTGAATGGTTTGAAATGGTTCTAAAATGGTTTTGTAATGATTTTGGAAGATCCATGAGGTATGGCTTTGATTTGTTTGAAGTTTAGACTTGAACAATAGAGTTTTTAGCAGCTGGAAGCTGTTCTGCAGAATCTGGATCGAGGGTGGATTGATCTGGCCTTTTCTGGGGACATTCTGCTAGAAAAATGCTGAGATGGATCGATTTGGGTTATAGGGCGGATCGGATGCGGATCGAGCCGCTCACAGTTTTACAGCACGTCGACTTTTATAGAAACAAACATAACTCTTTCTAGAAAATTTGATTTTGCATACCTTTTTTTTTGCGATGGAACCGGGACTCAAAGGGCTGTCTTTTGATATGAAATTTGCCTACACTTTAAAAAGACAATTTTGCCCTTGGGCTTGTTTTTTCTAGTTCAAAGGTTTATTTGTGCGTGTTTTCCTACCTTTACATTCCTAACTTGGTATTTGAAGGCCTTGGTTGTGTGCCACGTGTCCTAGGTTCACATGTGTTGACCCAGGGCATGACATTCAGTGGTATCAGAGCAATAGGCATAGAAACTTTGGGACGAGAGATGACGACTTGAGAGTAACGTGTAGATATTGAGCATGTAGGTGCACCACATGTATGGATACGATCATTGATGCTATGTATGATTGTTTAATCTCTTATATCATATGATATATGGCATAGCATGAATGATATTTATGCAAATTTGATTGGCATGCAAGAATTTGAAAAAAAATGGATCCAAATCGAGAACTCGATACGAGAATGGATTCTTTGGTGGACTTGGTAACTAATTTCGTTGGTGCCGTTGGTGATCGAGTTCTACCGGTAGATGTAAGGTATGTGAATCTGAATCCTGAACCAAGAGTGGATCATGTTACGATTGAACAATTCTATAAGAGGATACTGACTTTATTCGATAGGGGCCCGAATTCGATGATGGCTATTCATTGGGTGTCAGATATGGAGTGAATATTTTGAGCTATAGAATGTTCCAAAGAACAAAAAATTACATATTCTACAGACACTTTGAAGGAAGGAGCCCAGAATTGGTGGGTGAATTTACTTGAGCAAGGTAGGCCGACCACTTGGGACAAGTTTGTGGAAGAGTTTTACAAACAATATTTTTCTCGAGTAGCCAAAGCACAGAAGCGTCAAGAATTTGCGAATCTCCAACAGGGAGGTCATATGACGGTGAATGAATATATCTCCAAGTATAGTGAATTGCTTCAATTTGCAAAGGATACAGTGATAACTGAGGAAGACAAAGCTCGAAAGTTTGAAGAAGGGTTAAGGGATAACATCCAATGTAGGGTGGATACTGATGAATTTGGAACTGTGGCTCAAGTTTAGAATGCGACTCTTATAGCTAAACGAGATATTAATAAATACAAGCAGAGCCAATAAGAAAAGCGACAAAGTGAAGATAAAGGGAAGGGGCAAGGCTTCTTCAAGAAAGCATTTTTACGAGGGCCTGGGTCAAGATCGGGTAGTTAAGGTGGAAGTTCATTTTCTAAGGGAGGCCGACCGTTGTGTCCTACGTGTAATCGATGACATAGGGGAGTTTTTTATTTGCTTAGCACGTGCAACATTTGTTAGCAAGTGGGGCACATATCCAAGAATTGTCTGTAAGCTAGATCGCGACCGCTTAGCTCTATGAGCTCAATTCCGAATATGAGGGGTAAATGCTTTGATTGTGGGCAGCCAGGACACTTTTCTAAAATTGTCCAAAGAGGCAACAACAAGGGGCAAGTTCTATGGCGTCTAGCAGGGCAAGACCGAGACCATCCATAGACAAAGGAAAAGCATGGAACAAAGACAAGGGAAGTCTTTTCAACTTGCACCAAGGAACGTGTCAGCTATACACTCCATGGTGTCAGATATACTTCATATTTGCTCACATCTGGCCCAACAAAGACAAGGGAAGGCTTTTTACAGTATAGTGAATGTGCTCAGACACACACGTGGACGTATGTTCCTTCATTAATAGGGCTGAACAACATACAAAAATCCAGTCTCTCACTCTCTCTCCCCTTAAATTGCTTTAATTTACTTTAACCAAATTTTGGCATCATCAACTTGGTGCCGTCTGTGGGAACGACAAGTTCTTCATCAACAAATCTCTTGGCTGATAGCCATGCCTCCGAAGAAGGGTGAGAAGACTGCACAGCAGGCCAACCGGGATGTTCCACTGGCCCCGATGCCGGCTACAGCAGTCATGACATCTGAGCAGATCACCGCGACCCTCGCACAACTCTTGGAGGGCCAGCGTCAAATCCAGCAACAGATCGAAGCCCTGCTGGCCCAACAAAGCAGTCTTCCAGTGGCCGGGAAATGATCCGGGAACGTTGCGTATGGTTGGGAACCGATCTTGACCAGACAACGTGCCCGAGCCAAACCGTCCCGTGTTGAGGATGCCAGAGACATCAACAGTAGGCGTGCTGCTCGAGAGGAAAGGCAGGAGCATATGGCCCGAGAATCAGTCCAGGGTCACTCGATCAAGAGCCGAGGTGTCCCTAGGCACACGATGAACCGGAGTCATAGCCAAATCCAATCCTAGAGGACAGCACACCACCATGAGAAGGAAGCCTCCTCCACTAACCCGACCTGCAGCCCGGATACCGGTCGGGAAGGTGTGGTGGCACATATCAAGGACTTGCAGAAACAGATTGATGGAGTGGCCAAAAGGCTGGGCCAGAATCCAACTCAAAATCACGCCAATACCAAGACAGAGTCACCATTTTCTAGCCAGATCACGAGGTTTGCCATCCCGCGCAAATTTAAGCAGCCTCGCCTAGATCCCTATAACGGCTCGGGAAGCCCGGTCGCCACGTCCGGACCTACAAGGTTCAGATGGCCCTAGCCACCAACTCCAATGAACTACATTGCCTGGCCTTCCCCAGCACTTTGAAAGGCCCCGCCGCGCAATGGGTCTACTCCTTGAAGCCCCGATCAGTCCACAGTTTCAAGCAACTCAACAAGCAGTTCAACAACTAGTTCATCGGTATGCATGAACGGCCAAAGCTTGACATGCAGCTACTGACAATCATACAAAGGAATAATGAGACCCTCAAGGAATTCACCGACCGATTTAATAAAGAGAAGCTCGGAATCTATGATCTTGATGAAACTGTTGCTATTATAGCCTTCTGCTCGGGAGTTCAACATACAAAGTGCGCCGCGTAGTTTCACAAAAACCGACCAGAAACCTTAGTTGAACTCACTGAGAGGGTTGGAGAATTCTTTGACACTGAAGAATTTTTAAAAACCAAAGACCCCGGCCGCGTAAGCAACGAGTCGTCCAGAAGTAATCGAAAGCGAGATTATCTCGGCAGTTCTGACAGTTCTTCCAGCTCACAGCAGTTAGGGTCCGACAGTCTTAACCCGACCTCCAGCTCACAGCAGGTAGGGTCCAGTAGTCCCGACCCGACATCCAGTTCGCAGCAGTCAGGATCCAGTGATCCCGACCTTGAATCCAGCTCAAAGTAATCGGGAGTCCGGTGATCTCGACACGACCTCCTGTCTCTAATAGTCTCGACCAATCCAACTATAGTGGTACTTGCCCGATCATCGAATGAGGCTCCGCAGACTGTCAGAGAACTCTTGAAAAGACCTCGGGCCACCGAGGCACATCAAAAGACCTCGAGCCACACCAGAGGCACATCAAAAGACCTCGGGCTCCAAACCCAGGCACAAAAGACCTCGGGCTCCGAACCCAGGCACTAAAAAGACCTCGGGCTCAACCCTGAGGCAACCAAAGACCACTGTTACGCAGTTGGTAAAAGACCTCGGGATCACACCCGAGGCAAAAGACCTCGGGGTCACACCCGAGGCATCGGCTTTGCTTAGGTCCAACCTATGATGGGTGAAAATCCCCCTAGGTGGCTGATGATGGCAAGCTTCAAAAGACTCTGCAACCACCATGTTCCAGGTCGGTTACCTACAGTCCTAGCCTCCATAAGACCCCATCTTAGCGAAAGCTTGGGGGGTAGAAAGGCACGATGGACTAAACAGGCAATCACACTGTCACGCCCCGACGTAGCATAAATATGGAAAGCGTTTAATTTCCTTTATGGACCCGTAGGTCGCGACAGTTTGAAGGATCGATTCCGTCCCAAACATAAAACCATTAATCAGAGTAGAGCAATCAGGGCTTATAAAATTTTTCTAACTTATTACATCTTATGGTACGGGGTCAACTAAGGCACAGACCGCCTTGAAAACAAAACAATAACTTAGAGTCTATTACAGTCATCCTTATTACAAAACTAATCATAACTTAGAGCACATAAACTTAAAGCATATAAAAGTAAATTCTCTTCTCAGCAGTTGTTCTCAATTAGCATAGTCATAAGGTTCTTCCTGATTATAACCTGCAAAGCCTGAACACGAATGTCCAGGACGCATCAACGCCGTCAGCTTCAAGAAGCTGGTGAGTATTAAAAACATAGCTTTGAATGTAAAACATACTCATTTACCTTTTTCCCATTTCCATTTAAAAACCACAAGTTTATATTTAAGATAAAGAGCTTGTTTAGAAAACATCCACAACATTATTTAAAAGATAAATTCATACATATGTGACCGTGTATGAGAACGATGCACCATCTCATCTAACCGACTCTTTTCTCTCGACAAAACCCAACAACCCTCTATCTTACTCCTGGTATCTTTGAAACACTAAGATAGCCACACTTTAGCAACGGGGCGCCAGGGAGTGTCCAGTTTGCCTCACACTTTGGTCCGGGGTACCAGGGAGTGTCCAATGCCTCACACTTTGAATACCCTAACCGCCATGCAAATACCGGGGCAACCCCTCACACAGTATCCAGACTCGAGTTATCAGGGAGTGTCCGTAGGCCACACTTTAGCACTTCCATGGGTGCCAGTGAGTGTCCAAGTTCGGCGTCACACACTTTAACGCTTCCATGGGCGTCAGGGAGTGTCCATATTTGCCACCTTCGCATTTCAAAGACACCCTCTTCTACATTTTCAACCACAACCACAACCACAACCACAACCACAACCACGACCACAACTCAAACTCATACTCTTTCCACACTATCATTACTCTTTTCCACACTACCATTACTCTTTTACACACTACCAACACTCACCATGCATGTACAACTGACTCTACATGAATGATATGTGACTTAATACAGAAATATAAAGTACTGGGAACGATAACCATGGATATACGAGAAGAAATCAAATCTTATATTAAACAACCGGTGAATTCATCAAAGAATGCTTTAACATGCTTTTATCACTATTAGAAACACAAGTGGGTCTACTTTGAAGTAATGCCATCAAAAATGAGTTATAATTTGTATACATGAATTACATATCAACAGAAAGCTCTTTGAGTCTAGTTTCCAACGCTTCAAACCGTGCGCGTTTTCGAGTTTCCTAGAGGAAGTTATGGCCGTTTTACTAAAAGTCGTCAGTGCTGAAAAATGCAATCGGTTGGAAAAAAAATGCAACCGGTTGGAACAAAAAAATGCAACCGGTTGGAACAAAAGTGCAACCGGTTGGAACAAAAAAAAGTGCAACTGGTTGGAAAAAAGTGCAACCGGTTGTAATCAGCTGTTTCTCCCGTGTTACGAATTTAGAACCTGTTTTTGACCCATTTCTGAAATCTACTTCAACCAAGACATGTAATATATGGATTTCTTCGTTTTTCCGCAAGGATTATGAATACGCGATCGGTTTTAACTAATTTCAATCGTAGCTCTCGGATTTCACGTAAAACCGAGAGGTGACAAAACTTTAAATCAACGGTACGTCGCGATACGGATGAATTAAGCCGTAGTATTCGAACCACAGCTTATTGGGACTAAGATCTTTCATTCCCAATTCACGGAATTGATTTTGGTTAAGTTTGAAAAATTGTGATTTTTGAAGCTCAAGCTTCCATGGACGAATTTAGCAATGGTGTTCCAACTATACATACACAAAATCAGTAATTAAGCATAGAATTACATTGGGAGTGAGTTAATAATACTCACTGTGATATAGATTGAAGAAGTTGTTGAGAAAGAAATACAATTACGAATTTCCAATTTCAAGCTTTGGCTATGGAGGATTGAGCTCTTCTCTCTCTCTTTAAAATTGAAGAACTCTCTGCACTCTCTTAACTCTCTGTGAATTCTGAATTACTCTCTGTGCTGGAAGTGCAGAATGTGTAGTGTGGTTGGGTGTATAAATAATCAAACTCCACTTAGAGACATTGGCCTAAAATCCCATTCACTATCCACTATCCTCCATTAATTACAAAGAATGTGCAGAATGATGTGTATCCACTGCACATAAAGCTCCACTGATAATTGCAAGGGGTAGGTGGAGTTGATGTGGGTCAAGGTGTGTTTGGGAATTCTAGCTTATGGCATAAGGACAACACACATACTACAAGCATTTGCCAAACAAGGCCTAAAGAAAAGCATCAGCAATAATAAATGGGTATAAAGAAATTTGTCCAATCAGTCACTCCCAAAATTCTGTGGAAATTTAGCACTGCGCGGACAGTTTTAAACCTAAACTGGTATTTTCGTGACACGGTGTTCATCACAAAAATACAGAAAATTCATTTTAACGTAGGAAGTGATTTTCTGGTTTCATAAAAAATACTGATTGAATCCAAAGAAATCATTTTCACCGTTTTGAAATACAGATTTGAAATTTAACACAGGTATTGCCAGATTTTATGAAAATCGCATTTTGACCCCAAAAGAAATTTCAATAATGAGATTAGTCAAGAAATAAATTTTTCACATAAGGATTGAAAATAAAAGCAGACAAAGTATATATAATTTTAAATATGACAATGCAAGAAAAATGCAGGTTATTACACCCTTCCTCCCTTAAACAGGATTTCGTCCCCGAAATCAAGACTAACTAGTCAAGAAACAACTCCGGGTACTTCTTCCTCATATCAGCTTCTTCTTCCCACGAGGCTTCATTCTCGTCATGGTGATTCCACTGAACCTTCACCAACGGGATATCCTTATTCCTTAACTTCTTGATACTCTGATCCAGAATCTTCACAGGTCTCTCCTTGTAAGAAACGTTATGACTCGTCTCAATGTCGTCATAACTAACCACGTGCGAGGGATCTCGTATGTATTTCCGCAACATACTCACGTGAAACACGTTGTGAACCCCAGACATCTTCGGTGGTAGTGCCAGTCGATAAGCTACTAACCCGATACGTTCCAAAATCTCAAACGGTCCAATGATTCGCGGAGCTAACTTCCCTCTCTTGAGACCAAAGCGTACTACTCCTCGTGTTGGTGAAACCTTAGGAAGTACGTGATCTCCAACACTAAACTCCAGATCTTTTCGGCGTCGATCAGCATAACTCTTATACCGGCTCTGAGCGGTTCTCATCCTTTCCTTGACCAAGGAAATCTTCTCGTTGGTTTCTCTAACCAAATCTGGTCCCAACAATTCTGTGTCCCCAACCTCTGCCCAACACAATGGAGAACGACATGGTCGTCCATACAGTGCTTCGAACGGAGCCATACCGATACTCGTATGATAACTATTGTTATAGGCAAATTCAACCAATGGCAAGTGTGTCTCCCAAGATTCTTCAAAATCGATCACACAAGCCCTAAGCATATCCTCCATGATCTGATTAACACGCTCAGTTTGCCCATCTGTCTGAGGGTGAAAAGCAGTACTCATCTTGAGTGAAGTTCTCATAGCTTCTTGCAGACTTTCCCAAAATCCAGAAGTAAAACGTGCGTCACGGTCTGACACAATCGTCACAGGTGCACCGTGAAGTCGCACTACTTGTTGTATGTACATCCGGCTCATCTTTTCCACCGGGTATGTCATACTATAAGCGATAAAATGAGCCGACTTCGTCAATCGATCCACAATTACCCAAATAGCGTCATGATTCTGCTGTGATCGAGGCAATCCTACAACAAAATCCATCGTAATGTGCTCCCACTTCCAACCAGGAATAGGTAGCGGTTGCAACAATCCTGACGGTCTCTGATGTTCGGCCTTGACTTGCTGACACGTCAAACACTTGGATACAAACTCGGCCACATCCTTCTTCATGCCTTCCCACCAAAAATTTTTCTTCAAATCTTTATACATCTTCGTCCCTCCCGGGTGAACTGTATACCTCGATTTATGTGCTTCTTCCAAGATATCCTTCCTTAACTCTCCATCACCTGGCACACATAATCTATTCCTGCACCGATACCCTCCATCGACTCCTACTTTCCATTCTGTCGGGTCTTTCTCTGACATCTTTTTGAACCATGTCTGAAATTTCTCATCTTCTTTCTGAGCTCCAATAATGCGGTCAATGAGAACAGGCTGTAGGATAAGACATCCGAAAAGTTGTCCTTCTCCTTCTTCAGCACTCTGTACATCGAACTCCGCCAGCGTCTCCAATGCTCGCCATTCTCTAACCATTAAGGAGGCGATCGTCTCCCGAGTCTGCCTACTCAAAGCATCAGCGACCACATTAGCTTTACCAGGGTGGTATTCCAACGTGAAGTCGTAATCTTTGATCAACTCCATCCATCTGCGTTGCCTCATGTTCAACTCTTTCTGTGTGAACAAATATTTTAGGCTCTTGTGATCGGAGAACAAATCAAACTTCTCACCGTAGAGGTAGTGTCTCCAAATCTTGAGTGCAAATACCACTGCTGCCAACTCCAAATCATGAATAGGGTAGTTCAACTCATTCGGCTTCAGCTGCCTGGATCCATAGGCTATAACTCTGCCATCTTGCATAAGTACACACCCTAGTCCTTGATATGATGCGTCCCTAAAGATAGTGAACTTCTCATCAGGCTTGGGTATTGCTAGTACTGGTGCGGTAGTGAGTCTCTCTTTCAACTCCAGGAAGGCTCGCTCATGCTTCTCTGTCCATTCGAACTTTAAATTCTTCTTCGTCAATCCAGTCAAAGGTGCCGCTATTTTGGAGAATCCCTCAACAAATCTTCTGTAGTAGCCTGCGAGTCCAAGAAAACTCCGAACTTCTGTAGGGTTGCTTGGCCTAACCCAGTTGGATACAGCATCAGTCTTGGACGAATCCACAGAAATTCCTTGAGATGACACCTTGTGTCCCAAAAATTTCACTTCTTGCAACCAGAACTCACACTTACTGAACTTGGCATACAAGTGGTGGTCCTTAAGCGTCTGCATCGTAATCCGAAGATGTTGCTCGTGTTCTTCTCCTGACTTAGAATAGATCAAAATATCATCAATAAAGACGATGACAAACTGATCTAAATAAGGCTTGAACACTCTGTTCATCAGATCCATAAACACTGCCGGGGCGTTCGTCATTCCAAACGGCATCACCAGAAATTCATAATGACCATATCGGGTTCTGAAAGCAGTCTTAGGTATGTCTTCCTTCCGTACCCTCAACTGATGATATCCCGACCTAAGGTCTATCTTGGAAAATATCGTAGCTCCTTGTAGTTGATCAAATAAATCGTCGATCCGAGGCAAAGGATACTTGTTCTTGATAGTCACGCGGTTCAATTCTCTGTAGTCGATACACAGCCTGAGCGTCCCGTCCTTCTTCTTCACGAATAACACTGGTGCTCCCCAAGGCGATGTACTTGGACGTACAAAACCTAGGTCCTCGAGCTCTTGAACTTGTCCCTTTAATTCAAATAGTTCGGTGGGGGCCATTCTGTAGGGAACCTTGGTAATCGGTACGGTACCCGGTATAAGCTCAATACAGAACTCTATACTTCTCTCGGGCGGTAATCCAGAAATGTCTTGAAATACTTCTTCGAAGTCCTTGAATACAGGTATAGATGATGCTGTCACTTCTGTACTGACAACTTCAATGTTGGCTAAACATCTGGTGAGGAACATATCTCCCGAAGTGTTACATTGAAAATCAAAGGGTTGATTCTCATTGTCGGGGAATGTAATTCTCTTCCTCGCACAATCCAACTTCACTTGATTCTGAGAGAGCCAATCCATTCCTAGGATTATGTCAAACTCCTTCATCGATAGGACAATCAACCTCGCAGGGATTTCTCGGTCTCCTAATCGTAAGGGACAATCATTGCACACGTGTCCTAATCTGACTGCAGCTCCTAGTGGCGAAGTAGCCTTCAAAGCTTTCTCTAAGCGATGAGGTAAGATACCCAATCTTCGAATTGTATTAACAGATATGAATGATAGAGCAGCACCCGTATCAAATAATACTTTAACATGGGAGTTAAATAGGGTCAATGTACCTTCCACTGCTTGCTGATCAGGTTGAGCCTCTCCATGATCTCCTTCTTCATATACAGTTCCGTCATATCCAGCGGCATCAGGAATAACAGCATTCAAGCGGGTCTGACCCTGTTGTCCATAAGTCGCTTGCTTAGGAGCAGTGCAGAACCTGCTGATCTGACCTGGTTCACCACAGTTGAAGCAGACTATTCCTGGCTGAGTAGCACGCCTTGGTGCCTTGCAGTCCCGAGCCAAATGTCCAGGGTTGCCACAGTTGAAGCACTTTACACCACTACTTCCTTCTCCTACTCGGGGTTGAGTCGGATAGGTAATAGCTTGTGCCTTCTTGCTCCCATCAAAATTCCTCTTCTGCCCTTGGGTACAGTTCATTGGTGATCTATTCCCAAAATTACCCCTCTGAGGTGGTCGGAATTCAAATTGTTTACGGTTTACTCGAGCATCCTCTTCCAGATCGGTAGCCAGGCCAACTAGTCCTTCAAACGACTTGTCTAGGTGGCCGAGAGTCAGGCGACGAATCTGCGGGGCCAACCCTTAGTTATACTTCCGGATCTTCTTTTCCTCGGTATCAACCATATGAGGGGCAAATCGAGACAGCCTCTCGAACTGTGTGGTATACTCTTGCACCGACTTGGTTCCTTGCGTCAGATCCATGAATTCCTTCTCTCTTCTGTGCCTCTCCGTGGCCGGGAAGTACTTCTCCAGGAATCTCCCTTTGAATGCCGTCCACGTCATCCCCACAGCAGCTGTGTTCCCGATAGTGGCTATGACCGAGTCCCACCAATCTGCAGCGGCGTCGGTCAATTGGAATGTAGCCAATCTCCTTTTATCCATCTCGTTGCATTGGACAGCTTCGAACATGCGGTCCATCTGTCTTAACCATTGTTCCGCCTTCCAGGGATCCGTGGTACCCGCAAACTGCTCGGGTCTGAGTGCACGGAATCTCTCCAGCAGCTTATCTCCCGTCTGGCGGTCTCGTTGGTTTTCATTCGCATTACTAACCCTTTCGAGACGTCTGATGAAAGCTTCAAATATTCCCGTGGGATCGGCAGCCTCCGGTGCTCCCTCAATCAAATTTCTGTTCCTCCTTGGTCTTCCAGCCATTCTATGCATGATAGTGATAGTAGAATGAGAAACATGTATGCAATAGTACTATGAAGATAATTTTCAAAGGAGTATATATTACTATATCACATACTCGTATTACAATAAAATCTAAACATGTATTCGAATTAGGGTTGTCTAATAGCAAAGAGGTTGTATTCTTTTTCTTATTCTCCATACTCTGGGCTGTGGGCCATGCTGACTGTTTCGAGATTTGACTCAGGAAGTTTGTCAGTGCCTAAGCTATTTATGAAGGCTATGGTATGCTTTAACTCCTTAGAAACTCGGCTACTATATGTCTGAAAATATATGGAAATTGCTATCATTCTTGTCGATGTGACAAGACAATCGTGTAATCATCTTTATGACGAAACTAACCTAGAATTTAGTTTCTGAACTAAGGATATTCCGTACTAAACAAAAACTGGAACTTGGTAAATATGAGCTTGGTAAATCAGACTATTCTTAGAGAAAGAGAATCAAGTGACGCCCCGCAAAAATAAGCGTATTTCCATTGAAAAATTAAATGAATTACACTTGATTCTTTAAAATAAAAATAAAAAAATTTCTTTAAAACTCCCAGCAGGTCCATATTCTCCACGGATCTCCTATATCATCCTTAACCTTATCTCCCTTCTAGGCTTCGGTTACCGGCACTGCCTGCATCTAAAAACCATACCGGGAAGTATACAATATGACATGAATAATAAAGGCTCAAAAGGATAATGACAATCAAATACATAGAACGACATCAAATCAATTGACCAGTCTCACAACCCAACTGCTCACACTACCCAAACGCTCATACCAATAGCATCAT
Organism: Hydrangea macrophylla; assembly: GCA_033977485.1. Lineage (NCBI taxonomy): Eukaryota > Viridiplantae > Streptophyta > Magnoliopsida > Cornales > Hydrangeaceae > Hydrangea > Hydrangea macrophylla. Next base: position 93,545,125 of record CM066988.1, on the reverse strand, counting down.
ACCAGGTTCCTCTTGATCACATAGCAAGAGACACCTCACCTCACCTCACCCGTCTCCAGTACGTCGGTCCCTGAGGCCTGTTGGACTGTTGGTAGGTGCTCCTTGCTCATGACCCTTTAGTCCCATTGCACTTAGCAATAAACACATACTCATTGATTCCAAATGAAAACACAACATAACTGCAAAAAGAGTACAAGTAGAGATAACAAAGAAATACTCCGGAGAATTTAGAAAGCATATTGTACACAACCCGGTACCTATAAATGATGTTGAGCAACTCCCAAACACTTCTCTTCTTCTTCTTCTTCTTCTAACTCGAGGTGTATGTATATCTATAATTGTGTATATATATATATATATAAATCTCTCTCTGTGTGACTCTTTCAAGCTCTCTATGCTAGAAGTGTAGAATGTGTGTGTTTGAGAGAGTATGTGAGTGTATAAATAGCCAAGCTTCCACTTGGAGACAATGGCCTAACAATCCACTTATTAACCACTAACTTCTAATTAATGGGTAGTTTATAAGGAATATGCAAGATGATGTAAACATACACTAATGCACATATAACTCCACTAATATTAGTGTATAAATAACCAAACATAATGGCCTAACAATCTAATTATTAACCACTAACTTCTAATTAATTGGTAGTTTATAAGGAATATGCAAGATGATGTAAACATACACTAATGCACATATAACTCCACTAATATTAGTGTATAAATAACCAAACATAATGGCCTAACAATCTAATTATTAGATTTAATTTCTAATATACTTTCTCTGCTACTGTAATCCTCGTTTTCTGCCCAAACGGTGCAGAATCTGAGAAAATTGCATTATACGAAAAGTGTGCAGAATCGAGTTTTTCTTGGGACAACGCGGGCAAAATCTTAAATTTCCTTCGTTTTCCTAACAAAAATCTGAAAACAAAATTCTGCTACTGTTAAAATTAAAAGAGAAAATATTAGATTTAATTTTAAATATGACTCGAAAAATCTTAACTTCCAACACGAATACCAAATCATTTAATCTCACGCAACTTTTCCCAATAAAATATATGTTTAGTTCATGACTTATAAAATTGAAAAAATGACCAAAATACCCCTGTGATCAATTTTCGCTAAAATCGCACACGAAGTCTAAATCGTCAATTTAAACATGAAAACACGGGTTACTACAATCTACCCTCCTTAATAGAGAAATCTAGAGATAAAAGCATTTGGTAAATAACTTCATAAATTTCTTAAAATAATGTTTAAAACAAATATAGCATATTTTGTTTTATAAAATAAATTTTTTTTTTTTTTTTTTTCAACCTTCTCTGACTCCTCCCAGGCGATGTAGACTATCTAACATTGACTTAGTCCTACATTTCCGGCTGGGGACATGCTCTGATACCACCTAATCCTGTCACGCCCCGACGTAGCATAAATATGGAAAGCGTTTAATTTCCTTTATGGACCCGTAGGTCGCGACAGTTTGAAGGATCGATTCCGTCCCAAACATAAAACCATTAATCAGAGTAGAGCAATCAGGGCTTATAAAATTTTTCTAACTTATTACATCTTATGGTACGGGGTCAACTAAGGCACAGACCGCCTTGAAAACAAAACAATAACTTAGAGTCTATTACAGTCATCCTTATTACAAAACTAATCATAACTTAGAGCACATAAACTTAAAGCATATAAAAGTAAATTCTCTTCTCAGCAGTTGTTCTCAATTAGCATAGTCATAAGGTTCTTCCTGATTATAACCTGCAAAGCCTGAACACGAATGTCCAGGACGCATCAACGCCGTCAGCTTCAAGAAGCTGGTGAGTATTAAAAACATAGTTTTGAATGTAAAACATACTCATTTACCTTTTTCCCATTTCCATTTAAAAACCACAAGTTTATATTTAAGATAAAGAGCTTGTTTAGAAAACATCCACAACATTATTTAAAAGATAAATTCATACATATGTGACCGTGTATGAGAACGATGCACCATCTCATCTAACCGACTCTTTTCTCTCGACAAAACCCAACAACCCTCTATCTTACTCCTGGTATCTTTGAAACACTAAGATAGCCACACTTTAGCAACGGGGCGCCAGGGAGTGTCCAGTTTGCCTCACACTTTGGTCCGGGGTACCAGGGAGTGTCCAATGCCTCACACTTTGAATACCCTAACCGCCATGCAAATACCGGGGCAACCCCTCACACAGTATCCAGACTCGAGTTATCAGGGAGTGTCCGTAGGCCACACTTTAGCACTTCCATGGGTGCCAGTGAGTGTCCAAGTTCGGCGTCACACACTTTAACGCTTCCATGGGCGTCAGGGAGTGTCCATATTTGCCACCTTCGCATTTCAAAGACACCCTCTTACACATTTTCAACTACAACCACAACCACAACCGCAACCACGACTACAACTACAACCACAACTCAAAACTCATACTCTTTCCACACTATCATTACTCTTTTCCACTCTACCATTATTCTTTTCCACACATACTGACACCCACATGCATGTACCACTGACCCCACATGAATGATATGCACTTGAACTTAAGCAAAATACTGAATTAAAAGAACAACACGCAAACGGGGATTGATAAATCATACTACAATGTTTTAATCGTTCAAATGTAACCAAAAAGAGTTCTGATTAACAAAATTTCCCAAACAGAGCCTTAACAGTATATAAAAGTTGAACCAAACAGTCCTTAAACACAAAACAGACAAAAACTACAAACTGTCAGAACTCGCGCGCGCGGGCCGCTCGCGCGAAATGTCGCTCGCGCGGGCCGCTCGCGCGATATGCCCATTTTCCTTTATTATTATAATCTTTTCTGTCTGCCTGAGGAAACCAGGCTCGCGCGCGGGGTCCGCTCGCGCGAAGGGGTTCTCGCGCGACCCTCGCTCGCGGGACCAGCCTAATTTTCAATTATATATATAAACTTTTCTCTCTGCCTGTGGAAACCAGGATCGCGCGCGCGGTCCACTCGCGCAAAAGATCGCTCGCGCGGGCCGCTCGCGCGATTTCTCGCGCGCGCGATCGTGGCGCGGGATGAAGCAGAGGCTTCATCTTCTCCGCTGGAACTGCCCTGTTTCAGCAAAACAGGGGTCTTTTTGACCCATTTTGATTCTGCAACTATACATGTCTTATAATATATGAATCTCTTCCTTTTCTCACAAGGATTACGAATACGTAATCGGTTTTAACTAATTTTCATTATAGCTCTCGGATTTCACGTAAAACCGAGAGGTGACAAAACTTTAAATCAATGATACGTCGCAATACGGATGAATTAAGCCGTAGTATTCGAACCACAGCTTATTGGGACTAAGATCTTTCATTCCCAATTCACAGAATTGATTTTGGTTAAGTTTGAAAAATTGCCATTTTTGAGCTTCAAGCTTTCATACGAAAATTATCAATGGTGTTCTGCAAATTAGACTAAACTAACAGTAAATAAATATGAAATTACATTCCAAGTGAGTTTAGAATACTCACTGTGATATAGATTGAAGAAGTTGTTGAGAAAGAAATATAATTACGAATTTCCAAATTCAAGCTTTGGCTATGGAGGATTGAGCTCTTCTCTCTCTCTATGAAATTTGAAGAACTCTCTGCACTCTCTTATCTCTCTGTGAATTCTGAATTTCTCTCTGTGCTAGAAGTGCAGAAAAGTGTGGTTGGGTGTATAAATAATCAAACTCCACTTAGAGACATTGGCCTAACCTCCCACTCATTACCCACTATCCTCCATTAATTAGAAGGAAAGTGCAGAAATGATGTGTATACACTGCACTACAAAAAGATCCACTGATAATTGCAAGGGTAGGTGGAGATGATATGGGTCAAGGTGTGTTTGGGAATTCTAGCTTATGGCATAAGGACAACACACATACTACAAGCATTTGCCAAACAAGGCCTAAGGAAAATCATTAGTAATAATAATTGGGTATAAAGAAATTTGTCCAATCAGTCACTCCCAAAATTCTGTGGAAATTTAGCACTGCGCGGACAGTTTTAAACCTAAACTGGTATTTTCGTGACACGGTGTTCATCACAAAAATACAGAAAATTCATTTTAACGTAGGAAGTGATTTTCTGGTTTCATAAAAATACAGTTTGAGTTTAAAAGAAATAATTCCACCGTTTTGAAATACAGATTTGAAATTTAACACAGGCATTGCCAGATTTTATGAAAATCGCATTTTGACCCCAAAAGAAATTTCAATTATGAGATTAGTCAAGAAATAAATTTTTCACATAAGAATTGAAATTAAAATAAAAGCAGACAATGTATATATAATTTTAAATATGACAATGCAAGAAAAATGTAGGTTATTACACCCTTCCTCCCTTAAACAGGATTTCGTCCCCGAAATCAAGACTAACTAGTCATGAAACAACTCCGGGTACTTCTTCCTCATATCAGCTTCTACTTCCCACGAGGCTTCATTTTCATCATGGTGATTCCACTGAACCTTCACCAACGGGATATCTATATTTCTTAACTTCCTGATACTCTGATCTAGAATCTTCACAGGTCTCTCTTTGTAAGAAACGTTATGACTCGTCTCAATGTCGTCATAACTAACCACGTGCGAGGGATCTCGTATGTATTTCCTCAACATACTCACGTGAAACACGTTGTGAACCCCAGACATCTTCGGTGGTAGCGCCAGTTGATAGGCCACTTTCCCGACACGTTCCAAAATCTCGAATGGTCCAATGAAACGTGGAGCTAACTTCCCTCTCTTGAGACCAAAGCGTACTACTCCTCGTGTTGGTGAAACCTTAAGAAGTACGTGATCTCCAACACTAAACTCCAGATCTTTTCGGCGTCGAGCAGCATAACTCTTATACCGGCTCTGATCGGTTCTCATCCTTTCCTTGACCAATGAAATCTTTTCGTTGGTTTCTCTAACCAAATCTGGTCCCAACAATTCTGTGTCACCAACTTCTGCCCAACATAACGGAGAACGACATGGTCGTCCGTATAATGCTTCAAACAGAGCCATCCCGATACTCGTGTGATAGCTGTTGTTATAGGAAAATTACATTCCCCGACAATGAGAATCAACCCTTTGATTTTCAATGTAACACTTCGGGAGATATGTTCCTCACCAGATGTTTAGCCAACATTGAAGTCGTCAGTACAGAGGTGACAGCATCATCTATACCTGTAGTCAAGGACTTCGAAGAAGTATTTCAAGACATTTCTGGATTACCGCCCGAGAGAAGTATAGAGTTCTGTATTGAGCTTATACCGGGTACCGTACCGATTACCAAGGTTCCCTACAGAATGGCCCCCACCGAACTATTGGAATTAAAGGGACAAGTTCAAGAGCTCGAGGACCTAGGTTTTGTACGTCCAAGTACATCGCCTTGGGGAGCACCAGTGTTATTCGTGAAGAAGAAGGACGGGACGCTCAGGCTGTGTATCGACTACAGAGAATTGAACCGCGTGACTATCAAGAACAAATATCCCTTGCCTCGGATCGACGATTTATTTGATCAACTACAAGGAGCTACGACATTTTCCAAGATAGACCTTAGGTCGGGATATCATCAGTTGAGGGTACGGAAGGAAGACATACCTAAGACTGCTTTCAGAACCCGATATGGTCATTATGAATTTCTGGTGATGCCGTTTGGAATGACGAACGCCCCGGCAGTGTTTATGGATTTAATGAATAGAGTGTTCAAGCCTTATTTAGATCAGTTTGTCATCGTCTTTATTGATGATATTTTGATCTATTCTAAGTCAGGAGAAGAACACGAGCAACATCTACGTATTGTGATGCAGACGCTTAAGGACCACCACTTGTATGCCAAGTTCAGTAAGTGTGAGTTCTGGTTACAAGAAGTGAAATTTTTGGGACACAAGGTGTCATCTCAAGGAATTTCTGTGGATTCGTCCAAGACCGATGCTGTATCCAACTGGGTTAGGCCAAGCAACCCTACAGAAGTTCGGAGTTTTCTTGGACTCGCAGGCTATTACAGGAGATTTGTTGAGGGATTCTCTAAAATAGCCGCACCATCGACTGGATTGACGAAGAAGAATTTGAAGTTCGAGTGGACAGAGAAGCATGAACGAGCCTTTCTAGAGTTGAAAGAGAGACTCACTACCGCACCAGTACTAGCAATACCCAAGCCTGATGAGAAGTTCACTATCTTTAGTGACGCATCATATCAAGGACTAGGGTGTGTACTTATGCAAGATGGTAGAGTTATCGCCTATGGATCCAGGCAGCTGAAGCCGAATGAGTTGAATTATCCCATTCATGATTTGGAGTTGGCGGCAGTGGTATTCGCACTCAAGATTTGGAGACATTATCTCTATGGTGAGAAGTTTGATTTGTTCTCCGATCACAAGAGTCTGAAATATTTGTTCACACAGAAAGAGTTGAACATGAGGCAACGCAGATGGATGGAGTTGATCAAAGATTACGACTTCACGTTGGAATACTACCCTGGTAAAGCTAATGTGGTCGCTGATGCTTTGAGTCGGCAGACTCGGGAGACGATCGCCTCCTTAATGGTTAGAGAATGGCGAGCATTGGAGACGTTGGCGGAGTTCGATGTACAGAGTGCTGAAAGAGGAGAAGGACAACTTTTCGGATGTCTTATCCTACAGCCTGTTCTCATTGACCGCATTATTGGAGCTCAGAAAGAAGATGAGAAATTTCAGACATGGTTCAAGAAGATGTCAGAGAAGGACCCGACAGAATGGAAAGTGGGAGTCGATGGAGGGTATCGGTGCAGGAATAGATTATGTGTGCCAGGTGATGGAGAGTTAAGGAAGGATATCCTGGAAGAAGCACATAAATCAAGGTATACAGTTCACCCGGGAGGAACGAAGATGTATAAAGATTTGAAGAGAAATTTCTGGTGGGAAGGCATGAAGAAGGATGTGGCCGAGTTTGTATCCAAGTGTTTGACGTGTCAGCAAGTCAAGGCCGAACATCAGAGACCGTCAGGATTGTTGCAACCGCTACCTATTCCTGGTTGGAAGTGGGAGCACATTACGATGGATTTTGTAGTAGGATTGCCTCGATCACAGCAGAATCATGACGCTATTTGGGTAATTGTGGATCGATTGACGAAGTCGGCTCATTTTATCGCTTACAGTATGATATACCCGGTGGAAAAGATGAGCCGGATATACATACAACAAGTGGTGCGACTTCACGGTGCACCTGTGTCGATTGTGTCAGATCGTGACGCGCGTTTTACTTCTGGATTTTGGGAAAGTCTGCAAGAAGCTATGGGAACTTCGCTCAAGATGAGTACTGCTTTTCACCCTCAGACAGATGGGCAAACTGAGCGTGTTAATCAGATCATGGAAGACATGCTCAGGGCTTGTGTGATCGACTTTGAAGAATCTTGGGAGACACACTTGCCGTTGGTTGAATTTGCTTATAACAATAGTTATCACGCGAGTATCGGTATGGCTCCGTTCGAAGCACTGTACGAACGACCGTGTCGTTCTCCATTGTGTTGGGCAGAAGTTGGTGACACGGAATTGTTGGGACCAGATTTGGTTAGGGAAACCAACGAGAAGATTTCCTTGGTCAAGGAAAGAATGAGAACCGCTCAGAGCAGGTATAAGAGTTATGCTGATCAACGCCGAAAAGATCTGGAGTTTAGTGTTGGAGATCACGTACTCCTTAAGGTTTCACCGACCCGAGGAGTGGTACGTTTTGGTCTCAAAAGAGGGAAACTAGCTCCGAGATTCATCGGACCATTCGAGATTTTGGAACGTGTCGGGAAAGTGGCCTATCAACTGGCGCTACCACCAAAGATGTCTGGGGTACACAATGTATTCCATGTGAGTATGCTAAGAAAGTACATACGAGACCCCTCGCACGTGGTTAATTATGACGATATTGAGACGAGTCATAACGTTTCTTACAAGGAGAGACCTGTGAAGATTCTAGATCAGAGTATCAAGAAGTTGAGAAATAAGGAAATTCCGTTAGTGAAGGTTCAGTGGAATCACCGTGACGAGAATGAAGCCTCGTGGGAAGTTGAAGCTGATATGAGGAAGAAGTACCCGGAGTTGTTTCATGACTAGTTAGTCTTGATTTCGGGGACGAAATCCTGTTTAAGGGAGGAAGGGTGTAATAACCTGCATTTTCTTGCATTGTCATATTTAAAATTAAATATACATTGTCTGCCTTTATTTAAATTTCAATTCTTATGTGTAAGATTTATTTCTTGACTGATCTCATAATTGAAATTACTTTTGGGGTTAAAATGCAATTTGGCAATACCTGTGTTGAATTTCAAATCTGTATTTCAAAACGGTGAAAATAAATTCTTTGGATTCAATCAGTATTTTTATGAAACCAGAAAATCACTTCCTACGTTAAAATGAATTTTCTGTATTTTTGTGATGAACACCGTGTCACGAAAATACCAGTTTAGGTTTAAAACTGTCCGCGCAGTGCTAAATTTCCACAGAAATTTGGGAGTGACTGATTGGACAAATTTCTTTATACCCATTTATTATTGCTGATGCTTTTCTTTAGGCCTTGTTTGGCAAATGCTTGTAGTATGTGTGTTGTCCTTATGCCATAAGCTAGAATTCCCAAACACACCTTGACCCACATCAACTCCACCTACCCCTTGCAATTATCAGTGGAGCTTTATGTGCAGTGGATACACATCATTCTGCACATTCTTTGTAATTAATGGAGGATAGTGGATAGTGAATGGGATTTTAGGCCAATGTCTCTAAGTGGAGTTTGATTATTTATACACCCAACCACACTACACATTCTGCACTTCCAGCACAGAGAGTAATTCAGAATTCACAGAGAGTTAAGAGAGTGCAGAGAGTTCTTCAATTTTAAAGAGAGAGAGAAGAGCTCAATCCTCCATAGCCAAAGCTTGAAATTGGAAATTCGTAATTGTATTTCTTTCTCAACAACTTCTTCAATCTATATCACAGTGAGTATTATTAACTCACTCCCAATGTAATTCTATGCTTAATTACTGATTTTGTGTATGTATAGTTGGAACACCATTGCTAAATTCGTCCATGGAAGCTTGAGCTTCAAAAAATCACAATTTTTCAAACTTAACCAAAATCAATTCCGTGAATTGGGAATGAAAGATCTTAGTCCCAATAAGCTGTGGTTCGAATACTACGGCTTAATTCATCCGTATCGCGACGTACCGTTGATTTAAAGTTTTGTCACCTCTCGGTTTTACGTGAAATCCGAGAGCTACGATTGAAATTAGTTAAAACCGATCGCGTATTCATAATCCTTGCGGAAAAATGAAGAAATCCATATATTACATGTCTTGGTTGAAGTAGATTTCAGAAATGGGTCAAAAACAGGTTCTAAATTCGTAACAGGGGAGAAACAGCTGATTACAACCGGTTGCACTTTTTTCCAACCGGTTGCACTTTTTTTTGTTCCAACCGGTTGCACTTTTGTTCCAACCGGTTGCATTGTTTTTCCAACCGATTGCATTTTTCAGCACTGACGACTTTTAGTAAAACGGCCATAACTTCCTCTAGGAAACTCGAAAATGCGCACGGTTTGAAGCGTTGGAAACTAGACTCAAAGAGCTTTCTGTTGATATGTAATTCATGTATACAAATTATAACTCATTTTTGATGGCATTACTTCAAAGTAGACCCACTTGTGTTTCTAATAGTGATAAAAGCATGTTAAAGCATTCTTTGATGAATTCACCGGTTGTTTAATATAAGATTTGATTTCTTCTCGTATATCCATGGTTATCGTTCCCAGTACTTTATATTTCTGTATTAAGTCACATATCATTCATGTGGAGTCAGTTGTACATGCATGGTGAGTGTTGGTAGTGTGTAAAAGAGTAATGGTAGTGTGGAAAAGAGTAATGATAGTGTGGAAAGAGTATGAGTTTGAGTTGTGGTCGTGGTTGTGGTTGTGGTTGTGGTTGTGGTTGAAAATGTGGAAGAGGGTGTCTTTGAAATGCGAAGGTGGCAAATATGGACACTCCCTGACGCCCATGGAAGCGTTAAAGTGTGTGACGCCGAACTTGGACACTCACTGGCACCCATGGAAGTGCTAAAGTGTGGCCTACGGACACTCCCTGATAACTCGAGTCTGGATACTGTGTGAGGGGTTGCCCCGGTATTTGCATGGCGGTTAGGGTATTCAAAGTGTGAGGCATTGGACACTCCCTGGTACCCCGGACCAAAGTGTGAGGCAAACTGGACACTCCCTGGCGCCCCGTTGCTAAAGTGTGGCTATCTTAGTGTTTCAAAGATACCAGGAGTAGGATAGAGGGTTGTTGGGTTTTGTCGAGAGAAAAGAGTCGGTCAGATGAGATGGTGCATCGTTCTCATACACGGTCACATATGTGTGAATTTATCTTTTAAATAATCCCGCCACGGTTCCCGGCGACGGGGTGTCAACCGGCAGAAGTACAATAATAACCATAACAGTAGTAGGCTTTTACACCATTCCGTAACTCCCCGAGTCCTAGACTCCGAGGGTACTTGAAATATATGTTTATCCTTTGAAAAGCATTTATAAAACAGAAAACGGTTCTTCATTTAAAGTATTCTTTTCTTGAAACAAAACGTTTTCAATATAAGCAGCGGAAAATCATAGTTGAACTATCTCTTTATTTAAAAGTGGGTGGACTAACATTTGTCCAATTTAAACAGAATAGGTTTTTTTTTTTAAACCAAATTATATTACATTATTTAATTGATAATCCCCACACACGGGGTCTTCAACTATAGTGGAAGCATTGTCAAGTCTCGGGGCCTTTGCCCTTATCTATATCACCTGAAAGAAAGGTTTAATAGTTCATAAGCCAAAGGCTCGTATAGTCATATAACCGCACAATAACATCTATTATATAACATGCATGAGTGCTATGAATGCCAATGTCAATGCATGAAAACTATTTTCATGCCTTTTTAAACACTCACCCTCAATCGTCAATATCATTACCCGGACCATGGGCTTCCCGTCCACGTAGGCCTAGCCTCAAACGTGCGGGACTATGGGCCTTACGAATTACACGGAGGCCTAGCCTTCAACGTTACGGGGGTTTCTTGCAGCACATCCCGCAAATTCGAGTTCCTAGTGGTACCCATCTCACACGCCTACCCACAAATCCGGGATTTCTAACTTTTCAAAGCAAAATCCCTCCTAGAGGGTTTTATGCATGGAAGCCTCTAAGGTCTTCCTTTTTTTTTTTTTTTTTTTTTTTTTTTTAAAAAAAAAAAAATTGAAAGCCTCTAAGGTCTTTCATCCCAAAATCATTTTCGTGATTTTCGTGTTGATGCTCATGCTTATGAAATGATATGACATATGCGAGTTCTAAGCATCCAGACATATTCGATATTTCATAAGACAGATTATTAAGGCATGCTATCAATTCAAAGCAACACAATAGGCATGCTGAAATTATCCAGGTAAACACATAAGGCATAGTAACTCAAATAATCCACTTAAGGCATAGCAGCTCAAGTAAACATGTAAATACACTATTAACATGTTATACAACTTTATTGAGGGTCATACGGAACTACCGTTCACCGAAGATGGACTGAATAATTAATCAGAACAGAAACCGGAACTGCTCAATCTGTTACAAATCTCAATATTCAAGAATGCGCGTATATCAGTGAGGTACAACACCTCTAAGCATATGTACAACTACTATCAAAATAAGGTACAACTCTCAAAGCTTAGGGTACAAGGTCCCTTAGCTCAAAACAGATTTAAGTACAACAAAGTAGAAGTTTTTATTAAACTGTCTAAGGTCGCGCGCGCGGGCCGCTCGTGTGAATGTATACAGAAAGGCCACGGGTTCAATTTAAAACAGTTTTCAAAATTATGCCTGGTCGCGAGCGAGATGTCACAGTGTCTTTTTTTTTTTTTATTTTTTATTTTATTTTATTTATTTATTTTATTTTTTTTTTTTTGAAATCAAAGGTTGGTTTTTACCCATTTTGAAAACTGAATCAAAATTAGACTTCCAATATATGAATCTCTTCCTTTTTCCGCGTAGATTCCAATTATGGAATCGGATTTTTATGAATCAAACCACAGCTCTTGATTTTATCGAAAATCCGAAAGGTGGCAAAACTTTAAGTTGACCGTTCATCGCAACCGTAATGAATTAGCTCTTGAAATTTGAAATGGAGCCTCGTGGGATCGAGACCTTTCATTTGATATAAAGAAATCACGTTTCTGCGACTGTTTTTCTGCTCGCTATTTTTGGACCCTTAACGGTAAATATAAGAGATACACATATATATATATATCTATATATATACATATCTATACTAATAGTTTAAGTATAAACTGAAATTACAATTTACAAGTGTAAACTTACCCAATTCTATTATTACTAAGATATACAGAGATATCAATTGACAATCCAAACTTTTGGATTAAAAATTACTAATTTCTCTCACTATATATATATATATATGAAATTCTATATATATACATATCTATATCAGCAGCTCTAAAATAAACTGAAGCTAATACATGGAATTGATTTGAAGCTTACCCAAAAGTCGAATTTCAGAGAGTTATAAAGAATTCCAATACTAATTTGATACCCAAGCTTTGAATGAATTGATCTCTGGAATATATGTATCTAACTATATGACTATGTATGTGGGTATGTATACAATAATGTGTGTGTGTGATGAAAGGCTGCAAGAGAGAGAGACAAAGAAATCAAAACAAATGAAACAAGCCTTGATTGTTCAATTACTCACTGGAATGAGTGAGAACTTATGTATGTATATAAGTAGTTGCATGAGTGTGTGTGTGTCCCCGAGATAGAGAGGTAGTGGAGAGAATGAGAGACTGATGAGAGCTTTAGGTGAGTTGGTATGAGATGTTGGTGTGTTTATATAATTATAAAGTGTTGGGGCACTAAGCATATAGTGTTTATAGGTATACATGCATTAACTTAGCACTAAATACATAGTGCACATATAATACACATGCACTTACTGCCCACTCATTTATGAGTGGCCACCAAGTTCTAATGAGGAATTCTCATGTGTGTTGAGCTCACGCTATGATACACACACACAGGTAAAATTATACTGTTCAAATCTCAAATCGGGTATATTTTTATTATCAAAACACGCAATTAAAAAAAAATATGTGACATTACATCCTACCCACCTTAAAAGAAATTTCGTCCGCGAAATTCGCACATAGATAATCATTAGCACAGAAAACAATTAACTCAAGCAGCAAATAATTGCGGATATCGATCGCGCATCTCTTTCTCATTCTCCCAAGTAGTCTCCTCAGTACCATGGTGATGCCACAGTACTTGAACCAAACGAATTGTTCTACCACGAAGTACATGCTCTTTAGCTTCGAGAATCTGTACTGGTTGCTCCTCATAGGACGCATCTTGCTCCAATGGTAAATCAGTCCAATCTAAAACATGAGACGGATCAGGCTCATACTTCCGAAGCATCGAGATATGAAATACATTATGAACTTTTTCAAACTGCGGAGGCAGAGCCAACCGATAGGCAACTTCACCCACACGTTCCAAAATCTGGAAAGGTCCAATGAAACGAGGTGAAAGCTTCTTGTCCTGTCCAAAACGAAGTACCCCACGACGAGGTGAAACTTTGAGAAACACATGATCTCCAACTTCAAAGGACAAAGGTCTTCTCTTTTTATCAGCATAACTTTTCTGTCGACTCTGAGCCGTAAGTATCCTCGCACGAATTAGTTTTATCTTTTCAGTAGTTTCCCTTACTAGATCTGGTCCCAACAGAGACGCTTCTCCAACTTCTGTCCAACATACGGGAGAACGACACGGTCGTCCATATAGGGCCTCAAACGGTGCCATCTGAATACTTGCTTGATAACTATTGTTATATGCAAATTCGATCAATGGTAGGTGGTCTTCCCAACTACCTTTGAAGTCCATAACACAAGCTCGTAGCATATCTTCCAAGGTTTGTATAGTACGTTCTGACTGACCATCCGTCTGAGGATGAAAAGCCGTACTCATTCTCAATTCTGTTCCCAAAGCTTTTTGGAGACCCTCCCAAAACAATGAAGTAAACCGCGGATCTCGATCCGACACAATCGAAACAGGGACTCCATGTAACCGAATGATCTCTCGGATATACAAGCGACTAAGGACATCAACCGAATCGGTCAAACGCATTCCCAGAAAATGTGCAGACTTTGTCAAACGGTCCACAATGACCCAAACGGCATCATGACCACGTGGTGACCTAGGAAGTGCTGTCACAAAATCCATTGTCACGTGCTCCCACTTCCACTCTGAAACTGGTAATGGTTGTAATAACCCTGCAGGTCTCTGATGTTCGGCTTTCACTTGTTGACAAGTCAAACAACGAGATACAAACTTAGCGACATCGTGCTTCATGCCCTTCCACCAAAACTGACGTCGTAAATTATGATACATCTTGTTACCTCCCGGATGCACCGCTAATCGTGAATGATGGAATTCCTTCATCACTTGTTCACGAACTGCCAATGGTACAAACAAACGGTCTTTGAACTTCAACCCACGCTCGGAGTCAAAAGTCCAACCTTCTATACCATCACCTCGAAGAATTCGCATACGAAAAGTAGATGCTACAGGATCAGATTGTTGCTCATCTTTCACTTGTTGAATGATCAACGGTTGAGCCATAACAGAATACAATGAAGCATGATTCTCAGAATCGTTGAGCTCTACCTCAAACTCCCCAATTTGATCGAGCATGTTCCATTCCTGAATGGCCAGACAAGCCAATGAACCTCGTGACTTGCGACTCAGCGCATCGGCCACTACATTTGCCTTTCCTGGATGATACTGTAGTTCAAAGTCATAATCTTCTAAGTACTCCATCCATCGACGTTGTCGAAGATTCAAATCGCGTTGAGTAAAGATATACTTCAAGCTCTTGTGGTCTGAAAAGACATCAAATCGTTCCCCATACAAGTAATGACGCCATGACTTTAAGGCAAACACAACGGCAGCAAGCTCTAAATCATGAGTTGGATAATTCTGCTCATGAGGCTTCAACTGGCGCGAACCATAGGCAACAACCTTTCCTTCTTGCATAAGTACACACCCCAAACCAAGAAGTGAAGCATCACAATAAACTGCGTAGTCAACACCACGCTCCGGAATAATCAAAACCGGTGCAGAAGTCAATCGAGTCTTTAAAAGTTGAAAAGCTTTCTCGCACTCCTCAGTCCAAATGAATTTCACCCCTTTTCGTGTCAGCTTAGTCAAAGGTGAAGCAATACGAGAAAAGTCCTTTACAAAGCGACGGTAATAGCCTGCTAAACCCAAGAAACTACGTACCTCAAATACGTTCTTAGGTGGCTGCCAATCCATAACAGATTCAATCTTTGATGAATCAACTGACACTCCATCTCTCGAGACAACGTGTCCCAAAAATTTCACTTCTGTCAACCAAAAATCACATTTAGATAATTTACCGAACAATCGGTGAGTACGCAATACTTGTAAGACAATCCTCAAGTGTTCCTCATGAAGTTCCTTAGAGGAAGAATAGATGAGAATATCATCAATAAATACAATCACAAACTTATCCAAATAATCGTGAAATACTCGTTGCATAAGATCCATAAATGCTGCTGGAGCATTGGTCAATCCGAATGGCATAACCATAAACTCAAAATGTCCATACCGGGACCTAAAAGCTGTCTTCGAGATGTCTGACTCTCGAATACGGAGTTGATGATAACCCGATCTTAAATCAATCTTGGAGAAACAAGTGGAACCTTTGAGTTGATCAAACAAATCATCTATTCTTGGAAGTGGATACTTATTCTTGATCGTCACATGATTGAGTTTCCGATAATCAATACACAATCTTAGTGTTCCATCCTTCTTCTTAACAAAGAGAACAGGAGCTCCCCACGGGGATACACTCGGGCGAATAAAACCCTTACTCTGGAGATCTTCCAACTGAATCTTCAACTCCTTCAATTCTGCTGGTACCATACGATATGGCGGAATAGAAATAGGCGAAGTGCCTGGCACAAGATCGATTGCAAAATCGATAGCACGAACAGGTGGCAATTCGGATAAGTCTTCTGGAAAGACGTCAGGAAATTCACAAACAATGGGTGGCAATTCCACAAGAGAACTGCCCCTCTCCATGGCCAATAAACTAGCCAGAGTTCCAAGAGAAGAGTATAAACTACTCCGTGAAGACAATGAGGGTATCGGCAAATCCAACTGATCGTCCTCGAATCTACAACTGTCTCCCTCAGGAGTGAAAAGAGTAACCCGACGCTTAAAACAATCTATGAAAGCCCGGTACTCGACCAACCAGTCCATCCCAAGGATGACATCGAATCCTAGATTCGGCATAACAATCAAATCAACACTCAACTGCCGGTCTGCTATCAAAAGCATACAACCACGGCAAACTTGATTCAAATGAATAATACCTCCAACTGGAGTATCAACAGATAATACATGCTCTAAGTATTCTATCTCTAACCCCAATACTGATGCGAATGCTGATGAGATGAATGAGTGTGATGCACCAGTGTCAAACAATATAGATGCCCAAGAGTTAAACAATGGGATGATACCTCGGATCACAGAAGGTCCGGCATTCCCAGAAACATGATAAGCAGATGACATAGGTAAAGCAAAATTCTTTCCTTGGGGTTCTTGGTTTTGTCGTGGCTGAATGCCACCACGGTTATCCGTCCTCTGATAATTACCCTGGTTCCCTCTATTCTGGTAGGGTTTCACGCTCTGAGCGGATATCGCCTGAGACGGTGGATAGTATGGTGTCGAACCAATCGACTGAGATTTCTTGGTGGTGGTTGAGGACAAAACTTGATGAAATGATTTGGATCACCACATCGGAGACAAACTTTCTCCCCGGCGGCATTCACACCTCGCTGTAACCCCAATTGTTGAGAACTTCGATAAGAAGATCTTTGTTGTGAATGGGCTCGTTGCTGCTGTTGTTGTGGAGGTTGGGACTGCAATTGAGACCTAGTCTCTGCCTTGGCCTACTTAAACTGGCCGGTGCTCTTGGCTGGAGTAACCATCTCCCTGGCCCTTTTTAGATCTAAATCTACACTTTCAACACCCAACGCCCTTGTCAAAGTATCAGCATAAGTGGTGATAGGCGTGCTAGCCAGACTCTTCCGAATGTAGGGTCGAAGACCAGAGGCAAAACGTGTAGCCTTGAAATGATCACTGATCAACTGCTCTTGTGCAAAACGAGCCAAGGTGGAAAACATAGTAGCATATTCTGTCACTGACATATCCCCTTGCTGAAGGGTAAAGAACTCAGCCCTTTTTGCGTCCCTCTGTACTTCTGGAAAGTAGTTATCGAGGAAAAGACTCTTAAATGACTTCCAAGTCATGCCAGCAAGTGGATGAACACTCACAGTACAATCCCACCAATGGGTAGCTTCTCCAGAAAACAAATATGTAGCCAACTTGATGCGGAGAGCATCCTCATGAAGATCAATGAATTCGAATATCTTCGTGATATGCTGAAGCCAATCCTCTGCAGCCATCGGGTCAGAGCTTCCAGAGAACTGTGGCGGCTTCCTAGCATCGAAATCTTTGGTAATCAGCCGCTCCCGAGCTCTAGCGGGATTGGTCTCACCTCTCGGAGCACGAGGGGGAGGAGGCGGCATAGCATCTCTAACTGCCCTTGCAATTACATCGGCAACATTCTGTAACCCTTGCGGTCCATCAAGAATATCAACCGGTCCAGTGGAAGCTTCAGACTCAAATGCAACATCATGCACGTGACCTCGACCACGACCACGACCACGACCTCGACCTTGACCACGACCTCTACCTGGACCACGTCCTCGAGCACGACCTCGACCTCGGCCTCTAACTGGGATCGAAGCAGCCGATATCTGTTCATCAACCTCGAGCTCAATACTGGGATTCTCACGACGCGGCGGCATAACTATAATAAGTTCAAATCGAGTAAACGAATCACACAACATGATCTAATCACAAAGTGTATTCAATAGCATACGTGTATGTCAAGCATAACAAGTAAACAATTAACATCTCAAGTTACTAAGTAACATATTAACACATATCAAAACATATGTCTTTTACTAACTAACATGTCTAACATGTCAACAAAATCAAATATGCGAGCACATAACCCGGCGTCCAAAGTATTCGACCCGGTTACGCTCTGATACCATTCTGTGACGCCCCGCCCCGCCACGGTTCCCGGCGACGGGGTGTCAACCGGCGGAAGTACAATAATAAACCATAACAGTAGTAGGCGTTTACACCATTCTGTAACTCCCCGAGTCCTAGACTCCGAGGGTACTTGAAATATATGTTTATCCTTTGAAAAGCATTTATAAAACAGAAAACGGTTCTTCATTTAAAATATTCTTTTCTTGAAACAAAACGTTTTCAATATAAGCAGCGGAAAATCATAGTTGAACTATCTCTTTATTTAAAAGTGGGTGGACTAACATTTGTCCAATTTAAACAGAATAGGTTTTTTTAAACCAAATTATATTACATTATTTAATTGATAATCCCCACACACGGGGTCTTCAACTATAGCGGAAGCATTGTCAAGTCTCGGGGCCTTTGCCCTTATCTATATCACCTGAAAGAAAGGTTTAATAGTTCATAAGCCAAAGGCTCGTATAGTCATATAACCGCACAATAACATCTGTTATATAACATGCATGAGTGCTATGAATGCCAATGTCAATGCATGAAAACTATTTTCATGCCTTTTTAAACACTCACCCTCAATCGTCAATATCATTACCCGGACCATGGGCTTCCCGTCCACGTAGGCCTAGCCTCAAACGTGCGGGACTATGGGCCTTACGAATTACACGGAGGCCTAGCCTTCAACGTTACAGGGGTTTCTTGCAGCACATCCCGCAAATTCGAGTTCCTAGTGGTACCCATCTCACACGCCTACCCACAAATCCGGGATTTCTAACTTTTCAAAACAAAATCCCTCCTAGAGGGTTTTATGCATGGAAGCCTCTAAGGTCTTCCTTTTTTTTTTTTTTTTTTTTTTTTTTTTTAAAAAAAAAAAATTGAAAGCCTCTAAGGTCTTTCATCCCAAAATCATTTTCGTGATTTTCGTGTTGATGCTCATGCTTATGAAATGATATGACATATGCGAGTTCTAAGCATCCAGACATATTCGATATTTCATAAGACAGATTATTAAGGCATGCTATCAATTCAAAGCAACACAATAGGCATGCTGAAATTATCCAGGTAAACACATAAGGCATAGTAACTCAAATAATCCACTTAAGGCATAGCAGCTCAAGTAAACATGTAAATACACTATTAACATGTTATACAACTTTATTGAGGGTCATATGGAACTACCGTTCACCGAAGATGGACTGAATAATTAATCAGAACAGAAACCGGAACTGCTCAATCTGTTACAAATCTCAATATTCAAGAATGCGCGTATATCAGTGAGGTACAACACCTCTAAGCATATGTACAACTACTATCAAAATAAGGTACAACTCTCAAAGCTTAGGGTACAAGGTCCCTTAGCTCAAAACAAATTTAAGTACAACAAAGTAGAAGTTTTTATTAAACTGTCTAAGGTCGCGCGCGCGGGCCGCTCGCGCGGACCGCTCGTGTGAATGTATACAGAAAGGCCACGGGTTCAATTTAAAACAGTTTTCAAAATTATGCCTGGTCGCGAGCGAGATGTCACAGTGTCTTTTTTTTTTTTATTTTTTTTTTTTTATTTTTTTATTTATTTTTATTTTATTTATTTATTATTTTTTTTTTTTTTGAAATCAAAGGTTGGTTTTTACCCATTTGGAAAACTGAATCAAAATTAGACTTCCAATATATGAATCTCTTCCTTTTTCCGCGTAGATTCCAATTATGGAATCGGATTTTTATGAATCAAACCACAGCTCTTGATTTTATCGAAAATCCGAAAGGTGGCAAAACTTTAAGTTGACCGTTCATCGCAACCGTTATGAATTAGCTCTTGAAATTTGAAATGGAGCCTCGTGGGATCGAGACCTTTCATTTGATATAAAGAAATCACGTTTCTGCGACTATTTTTCTGCTCGCTATTTTTGGACCCTTAACGGTAAATATAAGAGATACACATATATATATATCTATATATATATACATATCTATACTAATAGTTTAAGTATAAACTGAAATTACAATTTACAAGTGTAAACTTACCCAATTCTATTATTACTAAGATATACAGAGATATCAATTGACAATCCAAACTTTTGGATTAAAAATTACTAATTTCTCTCACTATATATATATATATGAAATTCTATATATATACATATCTATATCAGCAGCTCTAAAATAAACTGAAGCTAATACATGGAATTGATTTGAAGCTTACCCAAAAGTCGAATTTCAGAGAGTTATAAAGAATTCCAATACTAATTTGATACCCAAGCTTTGAATGAATTGATCTCTGGAATATATGTATCTAACTATATGACTATGTATGTGGGTATGTATACAATAATGTGTGTGTGTGATGAAAGGCTGCAAGAGAGAGAGACAAAGAAATCAAAACAAATGAAACAAGCCTTGATTGTTCAATTACTCACTGGAATGAGTGAGAACTTATGTATGTATATAAGTAGTTGCATGAGTGTGTGTGTGTCCCCGAGATAGAGAGGTAGTGGAGAGAATGAGAGACTGATGAGAGCTTTAGGTGAGTTGGTATGAGATGTTGGTGTGTTTATATAATTATAAAGTGTTGGGGCACTAAGCATATAGTGTTTATAGGTATACATGCATTAACTTAGCACTAAATACATAGTGCACATATAATACACATGCACTTACTGCCCACTCATTTATGAGTGGCCACCAAGTTCTAATGAGGAATTCTCATGTGTGTTGAGCTCACGCTATGATACACACACACAGGTAAAATTATACTGTTCAAATCTCAAATCGGGAATATGACGCTATTTGGGTAATTGTGGATCGATTGACAAAGTCGGCTCATTTTATCGCTTACAGTATGACATACCCGGTGGAAAAGATGAGCCGGATGTACATACAACAAGTTGTACGACTTCACGGTGCACCTGTGTCGATTGTGTCAGACCGTGAAGCACGTTTTACTTCTGGATTTTGGGAAAGTCTGCAAGAAGCTATGGGAACCTCGCTCAAGATGAGTACTGCTTTTCACCCTCAGACAGATGGACAAACTGAGCGTGTGAATCAGATCATGGAGGATATGCTTAGGGCTTGTGTGATCGATTTTGAAGAATCTTGGGAGACACACTTGCCGTTG
Source organism: Hydrangea macrophylla (assembly GCA_033977485.1). Classification (NCBI taxonomy): domain Eukaryota; kingdom Viridiplantae; phylum Streptophyta; class Magnoliopsida; order Cornales; family Hydrangeaceae; genus Hydrangea; species Hydrangea macrophylla. Next base: position 93,523,811 of record CM066988.1, on the reverse strand, counting down.
GTTGAATTTTCCTATAACAACAGCTATCACACGAGTATCGGGATGGCTCCGTTTGAAGCATTATACGGACGACCATGTCGTTCTCCGTTATGTTGGGCAGAAGTTGGTGACACAGAATTGTTGGGACCAGATTTGGTTAGAGAAACCAACGAGAAGATTTCCTTGGTCAAGGAAAGGATGAGAACCGCTCAGAGCCGGTATAAGAGTTATGCTGATCGACGCCGAAAAGATCTGGAGTTTAGTGTTGGAGATCACGTACTTCTTAAGGTTTCACCAACACGAGGAGTAGTACGCTTTGGTCTCAAGAGAGGGAAGTTAGCTCCACGTTTCATTGGACCATTCGAGATTTTGGAACGTGTCGGGAAAGTGGCCTATCAACTGGCGCTACCACCGAAGATGTCTGGGGTTCACAACGTGTTTCACGTGAGTATGTTGAGGAAATACATACGAGATCCCTCGCACGTGGTTAGTTATGACGACATTGAGACGAGTCATAACGTTTCTTACAAAGAGAGACCTGTGAAGATTCTAGATCAGAGTATCAGGAAGTTAAGAAATAAGGATATCCCGTTGGTGAAGGTTCAGTGGAATCACCATGATGAAAATGAAGCCTCGTGGGAAGTAGAAGCTGATATGAGGAAGAAGTACCCGGAGTTGTTTCATGACTAGTTAGTCTTGATTTCGGGGACGAAATCCTGTTTAAGGGAGGAAGGGTGTAATAACCTGCATTTTTCTTGCATTGTCATATTTAAAATTATATATACATTGTCTGCTTTTATTTTAATTTCAATTCTTATGTGAAAAATTTATTTCTTGACTAATCTCATAATTGAAATTTCTTTTGGGGTCAAAATGCGATTTTCATAAAATCTGGCAATGCCTGTGTTAAATTTCAAATCTGTATTTCAAAACGGTGGATTTATTTCTTTTAAACTCAAACTGTATTTTTATGAAACCAGAAAATCACTTCCTACGTTAAAATGAATTTTCTGTATTTTTGTGATGAACACCGTGTCACGAAAATACCAGTTTAGGTTTAAAACTGTCCGCGCAGTGCTAAATTTCCACAGAATTTTGGGAGTGACTGATTGGACAAATTTCTTTATACCCAATTATTATTACTAATGATTTTCCTTAGGCCTTGTTTGGCAAATGCTTGTAGTATGTGTGTTGTCCTTATGCCATAAGCTAGAATTCCCAAACACACCTTGACCCACATCATCTCCACCTACCCTTGCAATTATCAGTGGATCTTTTTGTAGTGCAGTGTATACACATCATTTCTGCACTTTCCTTCTAATTAATGGAGGATAGTGGGTAATGAGTGAGAGGTTAGGCCAATGTCTCTAAGTGGAGTTTGATTATTTATACACCCAACCACACTACACATTTCTGCACTTCTAGCACAGAGAGAAATTCAGAATTCACAGAGAGATAAGAGAGTGCAGAGAGTTCTTCAAATTTCATAGAGAGAGAGAAGAGCTCAATCCTCCATAGCCAAAGCTTGAATTTGGAAATTCGTAATTATATTTCTTTCTCAACAACTTCTTCAATCTATATCACAGTGAGTATTCTAAACTCACTTGGAATGTAATTTCATATTTATTTACTGTTAGTTTAGTCTAATTTGCAGAACACCATTGATAATTTTCGTATGAAAGCTTGAAGCTCAAAAATGGTAATTTTTCAAACTTAACCAAAATCAATTCTGTGAATTGGGAATGAAAGATCTTAGTCCCAATAAGCTGTGGTTCGAATACTACGGCTTAATTCATCCGTATTGCGACGTATCATTGATTTAAAGTTTTGTCACCTCTCGGTTTTACGTGAAATCCGAGAGCTATAATGAAAATTAGTTAAAACCGATTACGTATTCGTAATCCTTGTGAGAAAAGGAAGAGATTCATATATTATAAGACATATATAGTTGCAGAATCAAAATGGGTCAAAAAGACCCCTGTTTTGCTGAAACAGGGCAGTTCCAGCGGAGAAGATGAAGCCTCTGCTTCATCCCGCGCCACGATCGCGCGCGCGAGAAATCGCGCGAGCGGCCCGCGCGAGCGATCTTTCGCGCGAGCGGACCGCGCGCGCGATCCTGGTTTCCACAGGCAGAGAGAAAAGTTTATATATATAATTGAAAATTAGGCTGGTCGCGCGAGCGAGGGTCGCGCGAGAACCCCTTCGCGCGAGCGGACCCCGCGCGCGAGCCTGGTTTCCTCAGGCAGACAGAAAAGATTATAATAATAAAGGAAAATGGGCATATCGCGCGAGCGGCCCGCGCGAGCGACCTTTCGCGCGAGCGGCCCGCGCGCGCGAGTTCTGACAGTTTGTAGTTTTTGTCTGTTTTGTGTTTAAGGACTGTTTGGTTCAACTTTTATATACTGTTAAGGCCCTGTTTGGGAAATTTTGTTAATCAGAACTCTTTTTGATTACATTTGAACGATTAAAACATTGTAGTATGATTTATCAATCCCCGTTTGCGTGTTGTTCTTTTAATTCAGTATTTTGCTTAAGTTCAAATGCATATCATTCATGTGGGGTCAGTGGTACATGCATGTGGGTGTCAGTATGTGTGGAAAAGAATAATGGTAGAGTGGAAAAGAGTAATGATTGTGTGGAAAGAGTATGAGTTTTGAGTTGTGGTTGTAGTTGTAGTCGTGGTTGCGGTTGTGGTTGTGGTTGTAGTTGAAAATGTGGAAGAGGGTGTCTTTGAAATGCGAAGGTGGCAAATATGGACACTCCCTGACGCCCATGGAAGCGTTAAAGTGTGTGACGCCGAACTTGGACACTCACTGGCACCCATGGAAGTGCTAAAGTGTGGCCTACGGACACTCCCTGATAACTCGAGTCTGGATACTGTGTGAGGGGTTGCCCCGGTATTTGCATGGCGGTTAGGGTATTCAAAGTGTGAGGTATTGGACACTCCCTGGTACCCCGGACCAAAGTGTGAGGCAAACTGGACACTCCCTGGCGCCCCGTTGCTAAATTGTGGCTATCTTAGTGTTTCAAAGATACCAGGAGTAAGATAGAGGGTTGTTGGGTTTTGTCGAGAGAAAAGAGTCGGTTAGATGAGATGGTGCATCGTTCTCATACACGGTCACATATGTATGAATTTATCTTTTAAATAATGTTGTGGATGTTTTCTAAACAAGCTCTTTATCTTAAATATAAACTTGTGGTTTTAAATGGAAATGGGAAAAAGGTAAATGAATATGTTTTACATTCAAAGCTATGTTTTTAATACTCACCAGCTTTTTGAAGCTGACGGCGTTGATGCGTCCTGGACATTCGTGTTCAGGCTTTGCAAGTTATAATCAGGAAGAACCTTATGACTATGCTAATTGAGAACAACTGCTGAGAAGAGAATTTACTTTTATATGCTTTAAGTTTATGTGCTCTAAGTTATGATTTTGTTTTGTAATAAGGACGACTGTAATAGACTTTAAGTTATTATCTTATTTCAAGGCGGTATGTGCCTTAGTTGACCCCGTACTATAAGATGTAATAAGTTAGAAAATTTTATAAGCCCTGTTTGCTCTACTCTGATTTATAGTTTTATGTTGTTCGACGTTTGGGACGGAATCGATCCTTCAAACTGTCGCGACCTACGGGTCCATAAAGGAAATTAAACGCTTTCCATATTTATGCTACGTCGGGGCGTGACAGGACTAAACCTGTCACGCCCCGACGTAGCATAAATATGGAAAGCGTTTAATTTCCTTTATGGACCCGTAGGTCGCGACAGTTTGAAGGATCGATTCCGTCCCAAACATAAAACCATTAATCAGAGTAGAGCAATCAGGGCTTATAAAATTTTTCTAACTTATTACATCTTATGGTACGGGGTCAACTAAGGCACAGACCGCCTTGAAAACAAAACAATAACTTAGAGTCTATTACAGTCATCCTTATTACAAAACTAATCATAACTTAGAGCACATAAACTTAAAGCATATAAAAGTAAATTCTCTTCTCAGCAGTTGTTCTCAATTAGCATAGTCATAAGGTTCTTCCTGATTATAACCTGCAAAGCCTGAACACGAATGTCCAGGACGCATCAACGCCGTCAGCTTCAAGAAGCTGGTGAGTATTAAAAACATAGCTTTGAATGTAAAACATACTCATTTACCTTTTTCCCATTTCCATTTAAAAACCACAAGTTTATATTTAAGATAAAGAGCTCATTTAGAAAATAACCACAACATTATTTAAAAGATAAATTCACACATATGTGACCGTGTATGAGAACGATGCACCATCTCATCTGACCGACTCTTTTCTCTCGACAAAACCCAACAACCCTCTATCCTACTCCTGGTATCTTTGAAACACTAAGATAGCCACACTTTAGCAACGGGGCGCCAGGGAGTGTCCAGTTTGCCTCACACTTTGGTCCGGGGTACCAGGGAGTGTCCAATGCCTCACACTTTGAATACCCTAACCGCCATGCAAATACCGGGGCAACCCCTCACACAGTATCCAGACTCGAGTTATCAGGGAGTGTCCGTAGGCCACACTTTAGCACTTCCATGGGTGCCAGTGAGTGTCCAAGTTCGGCGTCACACACTTTAACGCTTCCATGGGCGTCAGGGAGTGTCCATATTTGCCACCTTCGCATTTCAAAGACACCCTCTTCCACATTTTCAACCACAACCACAACCACAACCACAACCACGACCACAACTCAAACTCATACTCTTTCCACACTATCATTACTCTTTTCCACACTACCATTACTCTTTTACACACTACCAACACTCACCATGCATGTACAACTGACTCCACATGAATGATATGTGACTTAATACAGAAATATAAAGTACTGGGAACGATAACCATGGATATACGAGAAGAAATCAAATCTTATATTAAACAACCGGTGAATTCATCAAAGAATGCTTTAACATGCTTTTATCACTATTAGAAACACAAGTGGGTCTACTTTGAAGTAATGCCATCAAAAATGAGTTATAATTTGTATACATGAATTACATATCAACAGAAAGCTCTTTGAGTCTAGTTTCCAACGCTTCAAACCGTGCGCATTTTCGAGTTTCCTAGAGGAAGTTATGGCCGTTTTACTAAAAGTCGTCAGTGCTGAAAAATGCAATCGGTTGGAAAAACAATGCAACCGGTTGGAACAAAAGTGCAACCGGTTGGAACAAAAAAAAGTGCAACCGGTTGGAAAAAAGTGCAACCGGTTGTAATCAGCTGTTTCTCCCCTGTTACGAATTTAGAACCTGTTTTTGACCCATTTCTGAAATCTACTTCAACCAAGACATGTAATATATGGATTTCTTCATTTTTCCGCAAGGATTATGAATACGCGATCGGTTTTAACTAATTTCAATCGTAGCTCTCGGATTTCACGTAAAACCGAGAGGTGACAAAACTTTAAATCAACGGTACGTCGCGATACGGATGAATTAAGCCGTAGTATTCGAACCACAGCTTATTGGGACTAAGATCTTTCATTCCCAATTCACGGAATTGATTTTGGTTAAGTTTGAAAAATTGTGATTTTTTGAAGCTCAAGCTTCCATGGACGAATTTAGCAATGGTGTTCCAACTATACATACACAAAATCAGTAATTAAGCATAGAATTACATTGGGAGTGAGTTAATAATACTCACTGTGATATAGATTGAAGAAGTTGTTGAGAAAGAAATACAATTACGAATTTCCAATTTCAAGCTTTGGCTATGGAGGATTGAGCTCTTCTCTCTCTCTTTAAAATTGAAGAACTCTCTGCACTCTCTTAACTCTCTGTGAATTCTGAATTACTCTCTGTGCTGGAAGTGCAGAATGTGTAGTGTGGTTGGGTGTATAAATAATCAAACTCCACTTAGAGACATTGGCCTAAAATCCCATTCACTATCCACTATCCTCCATTAATTACAAAGAATGTGCAGAATGATGTGTATCCACTGCACATAAAGCTCCACTGATAATTGCAAGGGGTAGGTGGAGTTGATGTGGGTCAAGGTGTGTTTGGGAATTCTAGCTTATGGCATAAGGACAACACACATACTACAAGCATTTGCCAAACAAGGCCTAAAGAAAAGCATCAGCAATAATAAATGGGTATAAAGAAATTTGTCCAATTAGTCACTCCCAAAATTCTGTGGAAATTTAGCACTGCGCGGACAGTTTTAAACCTAAACTGGTATTTTCGTGACACGGTGTTCATCACAAAAATACAGAAAATTCATTTTAACGTAGGAAGTGATTTTCTGGTTTCATAAAAAATACTGATTGAATCCAAAGAAATTATTTTCACCATTTTGAAATACAGATTTGAAATTTAACACAGGTATTGCCAGATTTTATGAAAATCGCATTTTGACCCCAAAAGAAATTTCAATAATGAGATTAGTCAAGAAATAAATTTTTCACATAAGGATTGAAAATAAAAGCAGACAAAGTATATATAATTTTAAATATGACAATGCAAGAAAAATGCAGGTTATTACACACACCGAGTACTTACAGGCCTTGCGGTAACTGAGTCCAACTCTTAGACAACCCAGGCCCCTACAGTACTCAGAGGCAATAACTCCACTTAGGTCCAAATCAACGATAGAGGTGACTAAAATCTCTTAGGTTGGCCGACGATAGAGGAGCAAAAAGACCCTAAAGCAACGTGATTTAGGTCGGCTCCACCAACATGGTCAAACTCTTCTCCCAACAGTCTTGACAAAGGTTGACCGGGCAGAAGGTAACCATCTTGGGGAGTTAACATAAAAGGACCCTAAAGCAATACGCTTTAGGTCGGCTTTTCCAACATGGTCAAATTCTTTTGCCCACAACCTTGACGAAGGTTTACGGGTAGAAGATAACCATCCTAGGAGCTAACTTAAGCAAAAGACTCCGAATTAGGCTGAGTCTCAACTCTTGGCCAATTCCCGAGCACTTAAAGACTCCGAGCTAGGCTAAGTCTCAACTCTTAGCCAGTTCCCGATCACTCACAAGACTCAGAAGCTCCAAGGAAGCTTCCCCGAGCACTCAGACAGTGGCAAGTGGTATCAAACAGATTTCCAAACTTGCCCCGATATAGCATCCGGTCAACCTTGGAAATGGGAGGCAACTGATACACCTAAAATTGGCTCTATCCTATGACCGAGCGGTTCAACTCAGTAGCCAGTCTATATCCCGGTCAAATGACGCACAACTCCTTGGACAAGCATTAGCCCGAGCGGTCTAGTCTACCCGAGACTCACCATCCCGAGCGGTTCATTCACGACCAGACCAACGGGTCGGGAAGACCACACTGGCACGGTCCATATAGGCGTGGGCCAGCTGGGCCCACAACACATGCCTCAGAATATTCCAGGCAGTTTCCTACTCAAGATAGAAAACTTATGGAAAGTGGACATTGTTTCCTAATCCAATTAGGAAACTCCCACAATTAATGCCAATCAAGCTCAATTGGATTATATTTCCTTATCCATGTATGAGTAGGTCTCATGCATCTATAAAAGAGACCACTCACCCCCCTTCAAAGGGACCGACTTTTCAGTCTCTACACCACCTCTATAGCAGTCACCCACACACCCGGCCGACCTACAGTAGCTCCAAACTATTGTTGGTTTACCACAGGTCCCCAACTTTTTATAGTATAGTGAATGTGCTCAGACACACACGTGGAAGTAGGTTCTTCATTAACAGGGCCGAACCACATACAAAAAACCAGTCCTCACTCTTTTACCCCTTAAATTGCTTTAATTTACTTAACCAAATTTTGACATCATCAAAGTCTAATCCTCGAGTGAACCCAAAATTAGAAAATCCTGGTTTGCGAAACTAGAGATTCTGGGTTCGATCCCCAACAGAGTCGCCAGATTGTGGATATTCGCAGTTTAACCATGCTTTTTAAACTTTTTCAAATTTTAAATTCAAATACGAGTCGTCACTTAATTTTAAAAGGAAAATTAAGAAACCAATTTAAAAGCAAACTGATCTTTTGGAAACCATAGATTTCTAGGTCCGGAGATTATAGAATGAGAGGGGAAGGAACCCAGTGGACGAAAACACCCCTTCTCATCCTATTTCGGGAAAAGCAACCTATGACTCTAATTAACTCACACACTATAAGTAAACCCAAACAAGCCTAACCAATGATTGGATGTTTTAAATGAACTTAAAGCAAATGTTAAGTTTGATTTGACGGAGATTCCAAATCTGTGGGAGTCCATTCGCAGCGCGGACAGTTTTCGCTTATAAATTGGTATATTCGTGGTGCAATGGTTACTACGAAAATACAGAAAATTAGATTAGTGTAGGAAACAATTTTTCGGTTGTATAAAAATACAGTTTAAATCAAAAGCAAATATTTTCACCGTCTGGAAAAATACAAATTTCAAAATCATTACAAGTATTCCTTAATTTATATTAAAAAAAATTACGGTTTGACCCCAAACAAAGTATTTCTATGACATTGGACAAGTAATAGGAATAAAAGTTTTTGAAATTACATTTAGCAATTTAACAAAAATACAGGTTGTTACATCAAGTGGCATTAAGCCCAACTTTGGGGTAGGTGAGATAGGCGGCCACCTCAAGCCCCCAAATTTTGTCCTTTTTTTTTTACCTTGTGGAGAGCCCAAAAAATATTGACTTGGGCCTAAAAAAAAATCAGATATAATGTGTTAGTTTAATTGTATTCGAGCCCACGAATTATTCAAATAAAAATTATATGTAATCAGTCCAACACTTTTTTTAAATTACTTACCTGGATGAACGCACGCCAAGCGCGCGCGTGCGCGCTTGCATACACACACACACACACACACATCCAAGCAATCAGAGCCTAATGGATACATTCAACCTGAGGAACATGAGGTAGATCTACAATGTAAAAGAGGGGAAAAACCATTCCCACTCCCACTTCGAGAGATTTGAACCCCTCCGCTCCCCTCCCACACAGGGAGAAGATGTGATACCATTGGGAAACTAGGGTCCTTGGTACCAGCCCAACATTTTTATTCCTCAATTTCTAGTTTATAATCCAATTCAAATTATTTTACATCAATCCGAGCTTTACAATTTATAATAAACCATCAACACTTTTGAATATATATATTTTTTATTATTTTAAAAGTAATAATATGAATGCATTTAGAATAAAAAAAGGGTTGGGCGAGAAGACAATAACACTTCAAATATGTATAAACAAACATAAAATTGGGGCATTGCCCCCGAATCCATATAGTTACAAGCCAACCTTGGTCTTCACATTGTCGCCTAGGGCCCCCAAATTGTTGGGGCTGGAACTAAGGGGCATTAATGGTGTTTGACAAGTCTACATGAATGGTTTAATTTGTGACATTGATGACTTGTTTGCAAGCCTTTTATGTTGACTGGTATTAGACTGAAAGTAGTGAGAATAAGTAAATACAGCTAGGATGGTGGGTGCTGCAATATTCTTTGAAGACAGTAGCATTAATGGAGACTTACGGAGGTAGATAGATCATAAAGTGAGTTATGGATCCATGGAGGAATGGTGAGAGATTACAAAAAAATGATAATGATAATTTTGAATAGCAGAATATATTGAACTGTAAGTAAAATATTAGGATTTAATTAGAACCACAAAGAAATAGGTATGGCCTCAACAGCTTCCAACTTCACATTGAGGAAAAATTAGTAATAATTTAACTACCCGCCATTTCATTGTGATTTACTGAATTCTAATGTTTTAGTACAATTATAGAAGTTAAAAGCAGATGTCGAGCTTACAAATAGTAAGAGTACTAAAATGGTATTTATTTTTGGAAGAGTATTAGATTGGGAATATGTTTTAAAATCGATGCCATTTTGGCCAAACACTTGCAACACTCCTAATTACGAAGTTTCTTTTATGTTTAGCTCCCTCAGAGTTTTAAAAGGCCCTTGGTTCATATAGAAAGGCGATTAAGCCTATAAATTACTTCAGTATCTTTACCCGAGGTGGTGTGGGACAAGTACACAACCTCCCCTTACATGATCATTCATCTTGTCCTTAATGCTTTAGGAATCTTGGCTCTTGGTCAACACACTGGAACAATGGTCTTCTTAGTTCTAGGTGTTGTAGAAGAGCTTCATAAGCACTTTTTGTGTCATTATTACTAACGCTTATATGTCAATTAAACGTATAGACTCATATACCGTGTTACTATTTAGATACGATATGTTTCTTCAAGTAGAGACCTACTATAATAATAGTTGAACAATGGTCTCCTCAATTCTAGGTGTTGGAGAAGAGCTTCATAAACACTTATTGCATGATTACAAACACTTATATGTCAATTAAACGTATACATATCTCTAACACTTCTATATCCAATATTTTGTCAACGGGTTACATTAATATTCCGTGACAGAGTTACAACACAAATGGACTAGGTTACAGTTGTGTGTGTGTGTGTGTGCGCGTTTTAATTGAAGTTGCAATATTTTGTCAATAGATTACAATACTTTATCATCAATGTTACAATCTGAGTGATTAATTGTGGAGTTCAAACATTTTGTAATCTTGGTGACAAAATACTATAACTATATGACAAAATATTGTAACATGGAGAAAAAAGATTGCAACATTGTCCAACAAATATTGTAAATTGGTCACAAAATATTGTAACATTTATGCATGTATGAACCCCAATTCTTTCTTTGGCTCATTTTTCATCAACACCTTATATTAATTATATAATTACAAATAATAAAGACTAAAAATAGTTATAATCAATGACTTTTCTTTTTCCGACATGTGAAGGTGCTTTAGTGGAAGAACTAGAGGTCGACCTCTATTTATTCCGATGTGAAAAATACTTACAATGGAAGACTAGATTGAGGTCAACCGGTTTATCTTTTGGCATATGAAGGTGTCTTCACTGGAAGATAATGAGATTTACCTCGGATTCTCCTGGCAAGTGCAATTCTTACAGTGGAAGTAGCAATATTTTGTGATCAAGTTACCATCTTTTTACACAGAGTTACAATTCAAAGATAATCAGGTTACACTATTTTTTTTTATGAAAGTTACAATTCGTTGTCACTAAAGTTATAATTAGTATGATGAACTTTACAAAATCAACAATCTTGTAACCTTGGTCACAAAATATTATAACTAAGTGAGAAAAAGTTGTAACTGTAGTCCAAAATATCATGCATTAATATTTTTAATATTCCTGCAAAAAAAAAAAAAAACGCATTCTAAAATATGAATAATTTTAATTCTAGCAAAAAAATTTAATATTTTTTTAGAGAAAAAGAACCCCATTACGTGATAATGACTAAGTAATAATGTATAGAAAAATTATGAAATGATTTTTTTTGTACTATTTTAGGTTGTTAACGTGTCCATAATTTTTAATATCTTTATTTAGCTTTTCATAGATATTTTTTTAATAGTCGACTTACTTGTAATACAATTTAATGTTATAATTGACTTTTATGTAAATAATGAATGGAGAGTTGTCTAAACTCTTACCATTGCGAGTGACTTTAGTGACCGGTTCTGCCGGTTCTGGAAATGGTTTTTATGAAAATGGTTGTTTTAATTCAATGTATAAGATTTTGTCTTGCTTTTTGAGATTCTAGTTTAATGGTCAAGATTGACCCCACACTCTTTCTCTCTCTTGCAAGCATGGTGCTTGTATACCACCATGCGAGCACTAAAGAAGGACGGGTCAGGCTACCATACGGAGAGCGGTTTTGTCCGCATGGAAGTTATGGTGCGGACAAAATGAAGGGTCAAGATTGAGAATAGTATACTATTCAAGGGTGAAGATGAATCCAGCACATGGTCTGACAGCATTGACTTTTACAGCTAGTGCATTAAATGTGCATTTAATGCCTATTGAACTGGTTTAACCGATTGTTGTAACAGCTTGTAATGTATTCCGTTCCTTCTGTAAGAAATTTTGTTCCTCTCTAATAAAACTTGTTCCTCAGCTAAAATTTGTTTTACCATATCAACCATGTAGAATTTAAGGTTATTGGAGATAACTATTTATTAAATAACACATCAACCACACAAATCATTTATTGAATAAAAAACACAAATCTTAGGACAAACAACCTTAAGCACGGACTGTTCCTTTCATTTATTTTTCTTCAATTCTCATTTCTCATTTCAACCATAAACAGATTGTTCCTTTCATTTATTTTTATTTTCATTTCAAACATAATCTAAGTGTAGACATAAACCTTAGTAATATGAGTGCTTTTAAATTTATAGTGAATTGTATACATGAAACAATAAGGGTACAACATTTCTTAATTATTTAAATTAATCTTTAAATAATTAAAAAAATATTATATTGGTAAGGGACTATTCAGAAATAGGCCACAATAAGTGTTTTGGTAAGTAAGTAACAAAAATGGTGTAGAATTTCTTAATCATGGAACAAGAAGGGTACAAAATTTATTATCACTGGAACAATAAGGGTACATAATTTCTTAATTATGGAACAACAATGGTACAAAATTTCTTAATCATGGAACAATAAGCGTACATAATTTCTGTATTCCGGAACAAGAAGGGTACATAATTTCTTAATCATGAAACAATAATGGTACACAGATTTCTTAATCATGGAACAACAACGGAATAATATTTCTTAATTATGGAATAACAAGGGTACAGAATTTCTTAATCATGGAACAATAAGAGTACAGAATTTTCTTATCATGGAACAACAAGGGTACATAATCTCTTAATCATGGAACAATTAGGGTACATAATATCTTAATCACAAAACACACTTAAATCTAAACAAAGCATACAATAACGAAACTAATCAGAAAGGCTCCCCAGGGGACTTTCGGGATGGAATGTTTGCTTTCGGGAAACTAAACATTCACAACAACATAAAAACTGTCCATTATCTCAGATTAGACAACCAGGAAGTGCGAGTAAATTGAGTAATGCTACGCTTCCAAAATTTTGTATCTCAAATGATTCCCAAAAATATGTGACAATGAGCCTACTTTGATTGAAGTGCGAGTAAATTGAGTAATGCTACGCTTCCAAAATTTTGTATCTCAAATGATTCCCAAAAATATGTGACAATGAGCCTACTTTGATTGGACGATGTTGAAGTGGTCCTACTATTATTGAAGATGGGCCCATTACCACTTATGTTTGGGAACCATTTAGGAAAAGAAGCATAGTATTACTCAAATAATTTAATTATATAATACAATTATACATAGGAGTAATGCCAAATTTGGAGCGTAATCATTTTTATTTTTAATTTCTTTTAATAAAAGATAATAATTTTTATTTTATTTATTTAATTAGACTCTAACCCTTTATATATTCCGTTACTTTGTCACTTGTTTACATATTTATAATATCTTTATATATCTTATAAGAATAATAAATAAATAATAATGGTTTGTGGTAACTTGTTACCGGTTGGGTGGGTAGGACTTAGTAGTTTGAACACAAAACTAATGGTTTTGATTATGTTGGATAAAGAGCCCAGATTAATTGGGAGCATCAATCCAATGATCAAAAAAGCTCCGCACCATGCGGATGAAACCGCTGTCCGTATCACAGCCTCTTCCATGAACCTCTTAGCTTTGTTTTTTTTTGTTTGTTAGTTTTTTTTTTTTTTCAATTATTATCTAAATTTATTTACTATCTTCTTTTCCTATGGTTGTAGTTGTACTACTCTTCTTCTTCTTTTTTCCAAAAACCTATTATTGCAGACTTGTAGAGGTACTTTCATTCTTCAATAGTTCATTTTGACTAGGGCAAATTACACTGACTACCCTTGAGATATATGATAATTATAGAGTCCTCCCCTCTAATTTGAAAAATAACAATCACCTCCACTCTATCTATTTTTTGAGTATAAAATTACCAATTTACCCCTTATCTCATTATATATATGTATATATGTATACATGTGTGCGTGTGTGTGTGAGTGTGTGCGCGCACACATTAGATAAAATTATATATATATTAACAAATTTTACAGATTTAGATTTATAGCATTTAGCCCAAACTTTATAAAAATTTGTAGCTTGAAAATAAAAATTTACAAAAATTTAAAATTTAGGTTTTATAATTTTTAGCCTAACTTAAAATAGTTTACAGATTTAGTTTTTTTAATTTAAGTCATTTAATTTCTTTTTTTCTAAGTAGTAGGTGAAAGATAATACTATGCTTTCCAAATTTTCATCCCAAATGATGTTGAAGTGGGACCACAGTTGAACTACTTTAACATCACAACCAAACAAAATCAACTAGGTTTACTGCCACATGTGTTGGGAAACATTTTTGGGAAAGAAATATGGGAAGCGTAGCATTACTCTTTTATTTATAAATATTAATAATAATTTAAATATATAAAAAAATTATCAACAAAATTATCTACTACCACTTTAAAATAAAAAGAGTAATAACAATAATGAAAAAAAAAAAGCATCAACAATTAAAAAAAAAATGAATAGTTATATTGTATTTTTGTCTGCTTTATTATTATTATTATTTTTTAAAAAACATGCTCAGTGGAGTCTTATATATATACACACACATTAGGGCAATACCCGTGCAAGCCCCGTACTAACTAAGTTTCACTGGAGCAGCTCATTCACAATGTTGGGAGCAAGTTCGCAATTTTAAAAATATGAAGTAGACAAAAATACAATATAACTATTCATTTAAAAAAAATTGTTGATGTTTTTTTTTCATTGTTATTATTCTTTTCATTTTAAAGTGGTAGTAGATAATTATATTGATGAATTTATGTTTTTTAAATTTACTGTTCATATTTTTTTAAATAAAATTTAGTAAAAGCTTGATTTGGTATATACAGAAATTTTGTCGATGATTTTTTTAATTGTTTTTTCATAATTGTTAATGTAATTTTTTTCATTTTAAAAGGGTAGTGGATAATTTTTTTTGATGATTTGTCCAAGGATATAACAGTCATTTTCAAAATAAAAGGGAGGTGAGTGTAATTTTTGAAAATACAGAGGAGATCCCTGTAATTATCAAATACTTCAGGGGAGGTCAATGTAATTTGCCCATTTGACTATGATTATATGGATATCCAACTTTGGGTTTCTTTAGATAGAAAATAACTACAGTGCCCTTGCATACAAGGTTACATAACTTACATCCCAACTTTGGAAAATAATACTCAAAATAACCAAAGTGCCCAAAATTATGCTTATTTAATTCTTCTCCTACATGGCGGAGTTGGCACAGAATCCCCTTTGACCAACTCCTACTCCATTTAATGCACTCCGACTATGACTCTGTCTCGTCTTCCCTAATAAGAAATACCAACTCTTACCCCGTTTGATATTGGTCACTCCGAGTCCACTCTCCTAGTTCCGTTTAAATGAAAAAATTTTCTAATCTTCGTCTACAATACAACTCCAAAGGAAAAACATACATATATATATACAAACTAGGTCTAACTACCACTTAACAGTAACATCAAAAGTAAAAAAAAAAAAAAAAAATTGCTTTACAGATATGCTAAAGAAATAAAATTCGTCCCAAAACCAAATACATAATTATAGTATTAAATCTTCAAATAAGAATAAGTTTAAGGATATATTAATAAATCTATAGCATAATCGAGGCGGGGTGGGTTTTGGCGGGGTGCTTGTGAAAAATATCACCTATGCCCCTACTCCTATAGGAATTTTATTTTTTTTAATTATCAAACTCGCCTTTACTTCTATTATACATCCTCCAAATCCGTTTCATTTGAGACGGAGCATAGGGATTTTTTTGTCATCCCTACTCCTACCCCCAAATTGTTTTGTTTAGTACATGAAAAGATAATAAATTATTTTTATAAATTGTTTGAATTTCAAAACGGTTACATACACATACATACATACACACATCCACAAAAGTGCATTTGCTCCTTTCTTCGTCCTCAAATCCTTATGCAAGTACTTGACACCAAAAAAAAGTAAAATCAATTCTCGTGCAAGTATATGAATCCTCAAAATAAATTCTTTGGCGAAATTTTTTGAACTTCTAAGTACAAGTAAAAAATACACATTTACAAAAGTATTCTGCCCTCTTTCTTCCTTCATTTCATATTTTTAATTATAACCTCTTCTCTTACAGAAACAAAAACAAATCATTTTGGTAAATCATTTAAACTTCAAATATATATAGAATGATACCAAGGATGACCCATGATAAGGGATTTCATCCCACAAGGTAGTTACGGGTTCATGGGATAGAGGGAGAGGGTTTATGGGGGAGAGCTCTATCTCCCATTTGTGTTGTGCATATTAAAAAAAAATACACACACATATATATATATATATATATATATATATATTAATGTACAAAACTATTTCTTCCTCCTACCCCAAATAATGCAAGTAGATGACCTACCAAAAAAGAGTAATGCTATGCTTTCTTAAAAGAGTAGAGATTGAGATACACCCAAATACAAAATTTTTGGCACACAACTTAAAAGATGTGTCTATATCTCTCATGTGATGTCACTAGACTCCACAGTGACACAGGAGAGAGATAGATACATCTCTTGGGTTGTGTCCAAAAAGTTGTCTTTGGGTGTGTCCCAAGTATTACCCTTCTTAAAATTTTGTATCTCAAAATGCTTTCTAAATACATTTTGCAGTAGGCACACTGAATTTTGATCGAAATTTATTAAAGTAATTATACCATTATTGAAAGTGATCCCATTATCACATATATTTGATAAGTATTTAAGGTGCAAAATTTGGAATGCATAGCATTACCCTCCAAAAAAAAATGAAGAAAAAGAAAGACAGATATTTGGGTTTAAATCATGGGATTATTAAAAATCAGTCAAGTTTTTTTAAAATATTAAAAGTCAGTCAGTTACTTTTTCAAAATGAAAAAGAAATCAAGTTAAACTAAAAATTTAAAAACACATCAACTTTTTAATTTTTTTACATACAAAAATAAAAAAAATCTACATTTACCTCCCCATCTTCTTCCTCACCACCATCTCCTTCCACCACTATGGTTGGACACCACACCTCGACCACCACCACTACCAACCACCACGACCACCACCAACCACCACCACGGCCACCACCGCCACCACAACCTCTCTTTCTCTCTCTCTATATATATATGAGTATATATAAATAATATATGACCATCACCACCCCAACCTCTCTCTATCTCTTCACTCTCTTCTCACCACCACCACTACCACCACCAATGGCCTCCTCCCTCATTCACCCCTACCACTGCAAGAAAAGAAAAAAGAAAAAGTTGCAGGTTGGAACTCTCCAAACGTAAGGAGATGGTGGTGAGGAAAAGATGGGAGAGGTAAATGTAATTTTTTTTATTTTTTATTTAAAAAAATCAAAAAGTTGCTGTATTTTTAAATTTTTAGTTTTAACTTGATTTATTTTTCATTTTAAAAAAGCAATTGACTGTCCTTTAAAATGCCAAACAAAAACTGACTGATTTTTAAAAATCCCTTAAATCATTTGAACTTCAATGGTTGACTGAAAGGTTGACTGAAATTGTGATTTAAGATACTTCCCTTTCTCCCACGTTCCGAGCAGTCCTATTTCCACTTTCATCTCTCTCTCTCTCTCTCTCTCTCTCATTCATGAGAAACACCTCTGCTTCACCTTCTCCACAATGAATCCCAAAAACCCAAAACCACCTATTTTTCTCTGTCTCTTACCCATCATCCTCTCCTTCCAATCAATTTCTGCCATAAATTTCGTCTTCAATGGCTTCAACCAATCCAACATATCACTCTTTGGCAACGCTACCATTGAATCTCGAATCCTAACGCTCACAAACGAGACAACCTTCACAATTGGCCGAGCTCTATACCCAACAAAAATACCCACCAAGCAGCCAAACACGTCCTTAGTACTACCCTTCTCAACCTCCTTCATTTTATCCATGGCTCCTTCTAAGAATGACCTTCCTGGGCATGGAATAGTTTTCTTGTTTGTGCCATTCAAAGGCATAGAGGGGGCATGCTCTGCCGAATACATGGGATTTCTCAACCTCACAAATAAGGGGCAACCCAATATTACTCGTATTTTTGGGATTGAGTTTGATGTTATTAAAAACTTCGAATTTGAGGATATTAGTGCTAATCATGTTGGGATTGATGTGAACTCTCTCACATCTGAGTTTGCGCACAACGCGGGTTATTGGCCTGACGACGACGGAAGTAACACTAATGGCTCTGGCGGCAGTGATGAGAGGTCATTCAAGGAATTGAAGCTCAATAATGGTAAAAATTATCAAGTTTGGATTGACTATGCAAATTTTGAAATTATTGTTACTATGGCACTTGTGGGTATGAGAAGGCCTAAAAGGCCATTGTTGAATTTTGCACTCAATTTGTCTGATGTTTTTGTGGATGAAATGTATGTTGGATTCACTGCAGCCACTGGTAGATTAGTTCAAAGTCATAGAATATTAGCTTGGAGTTTTAGTAATTCGAATTTTTCGCTAAGTGAACAATTGATTACAACTGGGTTGCCTTCATTTGAGCTTCCAAAGAGTTCTGTTTTTAGGTCCAAAGGGTTCATTGCTGGTATGACAGTGGGACTTTTCTTTGTTGTTGTGATATGGTCTGTGATTTTTTTGTTTATTGTTAAGAGGAAAAGAAGGAAGGCAAGTGAGAGAGCAGAAATGGAAGACTGGGAATTGGAGTACTGGCCTCATAGGATGACTTATAAGGAAATTGAGGCAGCAACAAAGGGATTTTCAGAGGGAAATGTGATTGGGGTTGGAGGGAATGGAAAGGTCTATAAAGGGGTTTTGTCGGGAGGAGCCGAGGTGGCGGTGAAGCGAATTTCACATGAAAACATCGAAGGAATGAGAGAATTCGTGGCCGAGATTTCGAGTCTTGGGAGACTAAAGCATAGGAGCTTGGTGGGTTTCAGAGGATGGTGCAAGAAAGAGAAGGGTAGTTTAATTTTGGTGTATGATTATATGGAAAATGGTAGTTTGGACAGAAGGGTGTTTGAGTGTGATGAGAAAAATATGTTGAGTTGTGAAGAGAGAATAAGAGTTTTGAAAGATGTGGCTTCAGGGGTTTTTTACTTGCATGAAGGTTGGGAGTCCAAAGTGTTACATAGGGACATTAAGGCCAGCAATGTTTTAATTGACAAAGATGGGAATGGAAGGATAGGTGACTTTGGGCTAGCCCGAATGCACGGGCACGGTCAAGTGGCTAGCACGACTCGGGTGGTTGGGACCGTAGGGTACTTAGCACCAGAAGTGGTTAGGAGTGGCCGAGCATCGGCTCAATCTGATGTGTTTGGCTTTGGGGTGTTGATTTTAGAAGCAATGTGTGGTAGGAGACCATTAGAGGAAGGTAAGCCTCCTTTGGTGAATTGGGTGGTGGACCTAATGGGGCGCAGTGAATTGATCAACGCGCTTGATGAGCGGTTGAGATCTAGAGGAGGATTCGATGGAGAGGAAGTGGAAAGGGTTCTTTATTTGGGGTTGTTGTGCGCGTATAATGACCCTAGTGGAAGGCCTACTATGAGGCAAGTGATTAAAGTTTTAGAAGGAAACAAAGAAGTTTATGAGTCCGAAGGCGAGGATATGGATATGTATTTGCTTGAAAAGATGAAGTCTAAGGAAATGTGGTATACCGATAGTTCGAGCTATTGTTCCCACCCAACGTTTGAAGACCTCAGATCCGGGATCTCTTCTTCTACGGCTCTCTCTTGGTCCGACGCGATTGTGGAAGGTCGATGAATGTATACATCAACCATAGTATTCATTACCAAATTTTGATGGCACTTGATTTGCTCATAGTACAGGCTGAGCAAGTTCTGGGAATGTTTGGTTTTGCACCTTCTTTGTATGTTCATTCATATTAGTTGTGTTTTGTGGAAGAGATGTTGTAGTTTGGTTTGGAAAAAAAAAAAAAAATTTATACATGGTGGTGTACATACAAATTGAATTTATAGTGCAATAATGTGACAAATTGAGATATTTGTGATGCAAATTATGTTATTTATTCAGGGTGTATGGACTCTCTCTCTCTCTCTCTCTCTCTCTCTCTCTCTCTCTCTCTCTCTCTCTCTCTCTCTCTCTCTCTCTCTCTCTCTCTCTGGTTCATTGTGAGATTGAATTGGTGGGTGCTATTCTAGGCTTACCCAAGATACAGAATTGAGATGAGATCTTGACTCTTGTTGCTGCAACTTTTTTGTCATTGGAATCCTATTGTTCTTGTCCCGATGGTTACTTTGGTATAATATTGGCAACTTGCTTGAAATGAAGATCTAAACAATGAGTCATTAGGTGGAGTTTGGTGGGAAAATAATGACTTAATTCATATCTCATATTGGAAAGAATTGACGGATTTACTTGTGGTATGTCTCAAGATCTCAATGTGGGCATTAGGTCCCAAATTGAGGGATCAAAGTGATGCAATGAGATATGCAGGATTTAAACTGTAGGCAGTAAAATGATGGAAAATTTAGCCAGAAGTCCTCTAAAATAGATTTTTTTTTAGTATTAGTGCTCCGTTTGTGTCGATTTAAAATTTTTTTCAAAATATAATTTTAACATTTTTCAGTCTTTGGCTGCCCGAATAAACAGGTAAATTGGTTTACCTGTAAAATATTTTATCCCCCAATGAAAACCAACTTACCTTTGAAATTTCCTTAAAACAATTTACTCGATCTGATCGGGACACTCAGACTCAGATATCAATACTTGAATTTGGTGGGATACTGCTGTTGTCAGTTTTGAAAGTCTTTGTGCTTGCTCCATTAATTTTCTGTCAAATCATTGTCATTTTTATTTAATTTTTGAGTGTATTTTTGCTCACCCCATTTTGGTCACCGACTGATCACTCAGGCCTCTACTGAGTGACATGTGTCTAACTTTAGTAATTATGTTGACAGTACATAGGCAAAATGGAAATGAAATGAGACACGTAAGCAAAAATGCTCTCTTAATTTTTCGTATACAATTATGAGCAAGACAATGCTTCCCAAATTTAGTTCCCAAATAGTTAAATGGTTGTACTTGTACCACATGTGACAGGGATCAGGATTCGGGGCATGTGGTATGATTGTGTCAATTCATTTGGAACTAAATTGGGGATACAAATTTGGGAATCATAACAGTATTCACAATTTACAATATTATGTTCTTCGTGTTTTTAAAGTGTTGTACCAAACACCATAAACTAACTAAAAACGTTTTTAATATTGGCCAAACATCGGAAAACATATGTAAAGATTGTTTTACATGATAATGTTTTACTTGAAAAATGTTTTCAATGTAAAATATTTTACGTCGAAACAAATAGAGTGTGGGTCCATCTTGTTTTTATTTTAGTGAAAAGTTCATACGCTGTGAAAGAATTGAACAAATTATGTGAATTTCAAATGATTTTTAAAACATAGAGATTTGATCTGATTAAGCTTCATTAGTCATTAAATTATGACCAAAAAACAAAAAAAAGAGAGAGAGAAGGAGTTGTGTCATTTATTAAACTAGTCTAAAATAAGTACTAAATTTTTATAATGGGAACTTTATACTCTTTATAATGTATAATTCATAGTTAAATCGAGAGGGGATAGCTTAGCTTGGACAGCGTCAGACCGAAGATTGCGTGTTCGATCCACGCTCACCGCATTTTGATCTAAAAATTCTCTTTTCAGTCTTTTGGTGGCTTTTTAAAACCAGGCTGATCTGATTGGGCTTGGTCCAAACAAGGTATACACTGGGCCCACAAACGTCTTCTTAGTCTGTCAAATATTGAATGCGTTATAGCTGCTTACATAATTTGCAGTCTCATAAAAAATAGGCAAGTGGTCAGCGTAAGGCCCATTAAAATTTCTGAACCTACATTAAGGCAGAAGATAATTTCCAACCCATACATCAACTCTTTTTGCTAACCGCCCAGTTGGGAAAGGGGGCTCTACGTGTCCCAAACTCTGTCCATAGCGTTTTTCTATTATGAATTCTGGGACGTAAGTGCTACTGTTCAAGTTAGGGGTGTCATTTGAAACGGAAATTCCGATTCCGCTCGATTCTGATCCGAAAAATTCCGATTTTAGCAATTAAATATGCATTCCGAATTTCCGAATTCCGAAAATTCCGAAAAAAATCGGATCGGAATCGGAATTTTTTTTTAGAATTCCAAAAATTCCAAAAATTCCGAAAAATTTCTGAAATTGTATTTTCCAAAACTTTTGCGAAAATATTCCGAAATATTCCGAATAATTTCCGAACATATTCCGAAATTGTATTTTCCGAAACTTTTCCAAAAATATTCCGAAATATTCCGAAAATTGTGTTCATCCCACATCGAAAAAACACAAAAAAAAAATAAAAAAATGGGATGTGATGTGCTTCTTTAAAAGGCCTACAAGTCTCAAGTGAAATCCCATTAAGCTTGAATTCCGAATATTCCGAAAAATTCCGAAAATATTCTGAATATTCCAAAAAATTCCGAATCTGATGAAATTCCGAAAATTCCGAAATTTCCGAAATTTCGGAATCCAAAATAATTTTGGAATTTCCGAAATTTTGGAACGGAATTCGGAATGCATTTTTGGCTTTCAAAAATTTCAGAAATTTTTTCGAAAAGAATATTTCCGATCCTTTTCGGCCGAAACACACCCCTAGTTCAAGCATACTTGGACAACACTTTTATGACACCTTAAAAATGGGGATTTTTTTTTAAAAAAAATTTTAAATGAAAAATTTCATTTAAATAGAGCAAGCACAAAGAAGATACAAGGACTCCCAAACACCAAACCTTGACCAGCCAACACCTAGGAAACCATTCAAACCAGCCCCTCCCAAAAATGGGTTACTTCATTATCTAATGCAAAGATGCTGTAATAATATTAATTATCGTTTGTCATGTGGCATGGATTCCCTATTGGGAACACCATTAATTAATTAATAGAAATGTAGTGAAATGTCTTTTATTTTAGATTAAACTAGTTTTGTAATCTGTGCACAAGGAAAAACATTCAATAGATTCGTTGTTCTAGAATTTATTCGGAAATTAGAGAAGCTTTTTTAAAATATTAGAATGACTATTGGATTATGTGTGTATAAAATTAAACTTGACATGGATGTGTTTTTTATTACTCCGTATAATTTATTCTAAAAAGTGTGTGTATGTGTGTGTGTGTTTTTTTTTCCTACCATTCAAATATGCAAGACATATAAATTACAAAATAATTGTGGTTAGAATAGTAAATATTCCTTTCATAATCAAAGAGTTACCAATCTTTTCCACAAAACAAATGAACATACCAAGCAAATTATAGTGGAGGTTTATAAAATCAACAGAGTCAAATATGAAAAAGAATGAAATATTGAATCATAATTAATGTATGATAGGAATATATATGATATAAATTACAGTTAAAACCTCTACCGAATAAATAAAGTTTTTATCCAAATATAATAAACTTTAAATTAGAATCGGGTAATGAACGAACTATGCCAAAATTGCTACTAGTAACTGCAACTTGAGTAATGAATAATCAAATATCGGTGATCGATATTCATGATGAGTCATGACTGACTCCTTTCATATCTACTCTATTTCTTCATCTTCCTTTACTTCCCAAGTGAAATGCTCATACAATGCCAAGGTATACATATATATATATATATATATATATATAGAGAGAGAGAGAGAGAGAGAGAGAGAGAGAGAGAGAGAGAGAGAGAGGTAGGGATGGCAATGGGACGGATTTTCTGGGTTCCCCATCTTGCCCCTATTAGGCAGGGTATGGGGGTGGTCTAAACGGGGTAGGGGCGAATATGGGGTGAAACACTTCAACCCGAGTCGAGTTCAGGATTAGGGAGCTTTGCCTCGATAACCCGGTTACGTACTATAGCTATTGTTATTTGTCCCACATCGAAGAAACTGAGTATTAGGCCAAGGAACTTGGCTCTATAAATTGAACAGCTAACATAGTAGATAGTTTGCGCTTAGTTGTTTAACCTTGTGTTGTCATATAGCATTTAAAGAACTTAGATTAGTGTGCGCAATATTTGAAAATTATGCTTTCTATTGTCAGAGTACAAAAAAAAAGTGTGAAAGGGTACTATAGAAGTGAAATTTGATTTCTTGGAATTTAAAACTTCACATGTGCTCATGCAGATTAACTTTTCGGGGGTGGGACGAGGCAGGGGTGGAATCAAACGGGTTCGGGGGTAGTATGAGCAGTGAGGTTAATCGGGACGGGGTCAGGGGTGCACTCCTGTTGGTTGGGGCAGGATCGGGAAATAATGCCCCTGTACCATACTTGCTCCGTTGCCATCCCTAGAGAGAGGTTCTTGGTGTTAAATGTAGGTGTTTATATATATATATATATATAATCAATTATACATATACAAAACCCTTGGATAATTAATGTGATTTGCATTATATTAATTTGATAAGAATGTGGAGCCATTTTCTTTGTAACAGTCAATTTAAGTTGAAGGTACAAACGTGCTAATTAGGGTGCTTGAGATGGATACTTATATATATATATATATATATAGGTGAGCATCTTTATTACAAATGCCCATTTAATTAAGTAATCCATGGGTAATTTTCAAATATTATAAAATGGAGGAGGAAGTGATCTCTCCATTGTCTATTTGTCTTTGCAAAAGTGAAAATTTGTGCTTTTATTAAAACTAGAATCAATACCCGTGCATCATGTTTCAAATTTCATGTAGTATTTTTTTGCTAAGCAAATTTTATGTACTTAAATTTGTTAGTGGTATTGTTATTTTATATAATATGTAGTTATATTATTTTAACTAATTGACTTAGTTCGTATAATGTATGTGTGTATATTTGGAGATGTATGTATATATATTTATATAGATTAGATGTTGATAATACTTGATATGTTTTGAAAAGAGATAAGGAAAGAATAGAAAAAAAAGGAGAGAGAGAGAGAGAGAGAGAGAGAGATTATTGTCACGGCTCATCTCGCTACGGGTAAAAATAGGACACGTGGCACGCAACCGAGGCTCATCTAATCCATTAAATAACTATAACAACAGGAAAGAAACTTAAAAGTAACAATGAGTATTCAATTCCTTTGAAAATAATACACTCTAACTTGTAAAATTCGTATAAATTTGAAAAGTTAATCATATTTCAAAATGAGAATAAATATGCTAAAAGGGGTCTCAAAGATACCCGTAGCAATTTCGACAAGTCAAACTGTCCCGTTCGACCGGTCGAATGACCCCCTGGCAGAATCCTTCCCTTTTTGGCAGAATTTTGCCTAAGGATCAAGCAACCATCACAATTTGTAACACTTCAAACCCTCTTACTTATTCCCATCCATTCCAACCATAACATGACTATAATAACATACACGAAAACTTTGAAAAGAAACAAAAATGATAAGTTAATGCTCGTTTGGTTCAATTCACGAAAGTGCTATTACATTTGTTTATAATCTGAACTTGACGAGCTAAAGCTTCAAAACACGAACTCAAGAGTTCGGATTCATTTTAAACATGACCAAAAGAAGTTTTCACTACATATTACAACCTTTAAAAATCATTCTGAGGTTTCTAAGTTAAGCAACCTAGTTCTAACTACTCAGAAATTCATTATTACAACATTGGAATGAAAACAAAAGCATGTATAAGGACAATCTCATTGTCCCCTCGGCCTTACTCTTCTCACTTCTTCTTTCCTTTCTTCTTATCACCTGCAATGGAGTAAAGCTCCACTGCTCAACTATATGCTGAGTGCACAATTCTAAACGAATGCATATATTACAATTCATGCTTTAACATCGACACTTATATCGAGTAGTCTCTAGGGAGAGAGATACGCATTCATCCAATAACGGAACCATGAAATCGATGTCGTGGAGGGCCTTCTCCCAACCACGTATCCAAGTGCCCTAGTAGGGCCTTCTCCCAAACCATGCACTGGGCCCTAGCAGGGTCTTCCCCCCAAACCATTCACTATAGCCGTCACTCCTTTAATCCTCAAGCATCAAGGAGCTTACCCCCGGAATGCAATTGCACCAAACTCCCCTTCGAACCACATAAATACATAGCATGCTCACATAATCACATAGACATGTTTTTCTTACATATTTACGTGCATAATTAATTGGCCTAACTAACACATGAATTTTGTCCAGATCCAAAATATCATACTAGATATTTAAAACACGGAATTTCCTATAAAACGTAGGTTTAGAATTCATACCTTAAGCTACGACTCTATAACTTCGAGGGAAATATTAAGAGTCCAATTCTACGCCGATTATTTGATTACAAGTGATTCCTACAAGTTTTACATAGTTTTCCAAAAAAATTTCAAAATTGAATTTTTGTAACACTTATTCAAACAAGGCCTAATAGATATCAAAATGAAGCTTTTACCTCGAGTAGTCCGAAAATATAAATTTGGTAGAAAGTTGACGAACAAACGGTCGTCATTTGGCCTCGGAAAGGTCAAAGCTCTAAAATCCCCTAAGCTCTAACTTTTGGTTTTGTGAGATATTTTCATAAATATCTCATAACTTCTGTATATAGTCACAATTCCCAGAAATTGTATTTACCTTCCCGCGAGTTCTCAAGACTTTCACTTAACTCCCAAAACGTCTTAAACGTCTAAGTTATTGATTCATGAGTGAAAATCTCTAATCCATAAAAGTTTTTGTCTAAGTTTTGTTTGGGTTTTGTGATTATGTTCCGAAAACTATTTTCGTGGAATATCTAGATAATATACCTTTTATGCAACGTACCACTTACGTTCTCTCTATAACATTCAAAACGATCAAAGACAAGATCAAAATTATGAGAAAGCATACTACACATGTATATATACTATTCACATATACTAGATAATTCAAATAACATTTAATCCACCAAAATACCATTTAATCATGTCATTTTTCTAATGAACTACCAACTATCCGCATCCTCGATTGACACCCACCGTTGACCCACAGTCAATTTCATTCATAATTATTAATCAACATTAATAATTTCCAAAAATCGAATATGCATTTTAAAATAATGGATTTTCCGGGAATAGCGTGACAATTATACATGTATATCTAATTAATTCTAGAGATAGGGAAAATAGGGAATAATAATAATATAAAAAAGTAGAAAAAATCACAGAGCTACCATGTGGCAGGCGTCTGATTCCACCTTATATTATATATATATATATATGATTGGGTTCTTGGAGCAATAATATAGTCTGCCGAAAATAAAAGCAATAATATAGAAAGAGAAAGAGGCAAATGGAGTGTTTAGAGGGGAAATCATAGAGAGATGAACACGTGACATATTTGATTACGTATTATAATGTAAGAATATAAATAAATATAAAAATAATAATAAAAAAGCTTCTTTTTAGGAAAGTCGCCACATGGTAGAAGTGAAAACTTCTGCTTTCATATATGTATATATATATATATATATTAATTTTCATCATATTGGAGACTATGAAGAAGTACCAATATTGTGCCAATTTATTTCATCAATAATGGTTGTTGTTTATAGCCATGGGTTGTCACGCCCGAAAGACATCAACCACAATTGTACCAAGGATACCCAAGAGTACATCAATGATGCTCGCAAAATGAAATGATAGACTTAAGTATAAGCATCGAAGCACAAGGTACAAGACGGTGCTACATATGATTATTAGGAAGTTCCGGTCGTATTATGCATATATTATTCTCATTATTAGAGTTGACGCATAACAAAATTCATCGCGTTAAAATTGATCCAGGCCAGGACTAATTCTAAGTAACTAGATGAACAAATAGGTTGCACATATAAGCAAAGGTCATTAACCAACAAATAGACCTAAGGGTTGTTGGAAAATTTGAATGATAAATTAGCTTTTGATTGAATGGATAATTTTGGTTATGCCAAACAGACCTTTAGTCCAATGGATGTGACTGTTGACGAACAATCTCCTTTTGAAAGGTTGTGAATATTGTTGACGAACAGTCTCCTACAATCTATATATATGGGTCTTATTCATTCATTTAGAGTAAGAAATTAATAGAAGTAATTAACATTAGTTCATATATACATTGTTAGTGTGTCAAGTGTTTGAGAGAGTACAAACACAAGTATGGTTCGCTGGAACCTTATTATTTGAAGTGCTTCTATAGTAAGGGGTAGATCGTTGTATCCTGGGAGACAAATGCCGCAAACCCGTAAGCACCAATGCGGGGCATAAATTGTCTTAAGGACATAGTGTCAAACACTAGACTCGATCTATTGTCCATTTTTCATCTATACCAGGTTCCGTTTTATTTATAGTTTTTGTTGTGCATTTGATTTCAGATTTATACATCCTAATATATTTTAAATAACAATCTCAAGACAATTTAATGTCGATATATATGCTTGTGTATAAATCTGTATTCTTTTTACTTTGGTTTCTTTAAATCTGAACGTTGACATTCTGCTGGGAGTCAAAATCTGTCAGATACATAATATAAATCCTTTTGAAAATATTGTATGACGTGTTTGTATAATCTGGTCCTTACATTGTTCTGATGCATGTCTTAAACCTTTATATAAAAAGTTTCAAATTATTTTTGCTTACACATCTTGGATTTTGTATAATGTGAACAATCTCATTGTTCTCTATAAGTTTCAATTTACAAACTTAAAGTCGAAAAAAGAGAATAAAAAAAAATGGAAAAGCAAATCGAATTTGGATCCCTGTCATTCATTAATCTGGTAATGGAAAAGCGGTTCGGTTTTGGATCGCGGGCCTTTATTAATCTGGTAAGTTGCACTTGTTCGCAAATTTTAAATTGGTTCAATTATATTCTTACGTCATATGGATTACTGTGCGAGATGCATATTGTATAAAGATATTCATTTGATACATAAATCTGGAACTTCAATCTCAGTTTTCGTTAAGTAAAATGGTCTAAAAATTTAAATGGTATCAGAGTGTTAGTTAATATATATTCACTCATACAAATATATATATATATACACAACCGGACAGTGTATTCATAGATTAAAGAGATGCCTTTACACCGATGTGTTCTACATCAGAATTTTATAGATTTAATCCACTGGTTTATTTGGATACAAGTTATATTTTGCACAACGTGAAAAAAAAAAAAAGTCACCTTTTAGAAGTAGTCGCCATTTTGTGTATATTCACAAATCGGTATAAAATTAAACGGTTGTGTCTATTAATTTCTCTAGAACAATTTTTTCTTTTACCCTTTTATCATTGGTCATTTATTAGTGTTTTAAATGAATACACTGCTCTATCTTAATTTTATATAATTTTATATAAGAATTTGGTGCCCCAAAGTATGACATCACCTTTGGCAAAAGTCAAGTTAGGATCTGCGAACTATTATTTTTAACTCACTGATGCATGTGTTGGGTTAAGTCTATTGGGTTAAATCAAAGAGGTAATTTTTTGGTGGATATGTTGTAATGTATTGGATAAAAAAGTTAATTCCAATTTTTAAGTTCAATCAGTATTAGGCCAAACAGGACCTTCGACGAACTGGTGTCAAAGACTCAAAGTGGTGCAAGGGCTTGAATCCACTGGCCAATAATTCAGTGTATGGTCTGTATCTTTAACTTATTGCAAATCCGTATATCTTTCAGTCCAATTTTAAGTTATTGTTCAAAGGGTAATACTTGGCCCATAACTTTTTCACAACTTTGTGTCTATCTCCATCCACTAGGGTGCAATGTGATGTATGAGAAAAACTGGCAAATGTTTTTTTTTTTTTTTTTCGTTTACAAAATGGTCTTCATAAAGAGTGGGACCTTTTCAAACCATTGTGTACCACTGGGTTTACACCTCGAAACCCAAACGGTGCCCCAAATGGTTTTGACTCTTTTGATCATATGGTTTAATTAGTTACATTTTGGAACAACGAATTGATTACACAGTTGAGACTCCAAGTTTTTGTTTAATCACATTTTGACTATTAATATGGAAATCACATTGCAATGCTGTGAGAATGAATAACTATGTTCTCAAGTTTTTTTTTTCAGGTTTTTTTTAAAATAAAAATTAAAAATTTTGTGGGGGCAAATAATATGTTTAAGACGTGTGTATATTCTTGAGAATTTTAAAAATTTGGGAGTAGTAATAATACTCGCATTAAAGTATGATCAATGATACTTGCAAATGTGGGGGTATCTACATGTTGAATATTTTATGAATAGTTATTCACTCTTCATCAATTTTTTGCAAGTATGAAATTTTTTAATATAGTTCGTTTATATGTGAAATTCGGTGTGCTCATATAAAGATATGGAATAGTCTTTGAGATAATCTAAGATGATTAAAGGTGGTAACCGAAGAATTAAGTGAAAAACGACTATGGGTTCACATGAATTGCCAGAAATTCAATGTGAAATAATTATAAGAGTTCATTGTTCAAACACAAGAGATGAACTATATTGTATATCATGAATTGGACTAGACCACATAGTATGCTCTGTCACCATACTGAGTAAATATAAAAGTAATCTAAGTATTGTAGATTACAGGAAGACATAGTCAGGGTACTTAGGTACGTGAGATACACTCTGATCTATTGATTGCGTTGCACAAGATATCCATGTGTACTTTTAAGGGTATAGTAATGTTAATTAGATTTTTGATTCAAAAGAGTACTCAATATCCATAAGTGGATACGTCTTTACACTTGATGGTGCATCCATGCATTGGAAATAAAAGAAGGAGATGAAGCATAGTGGCTTCGCCTTTTGTTAGAAGATGTTCCAAGTTGGACAGAGCATGTGCCTATAGTTTGTATGCATTGTGACAGCCAATGGACAGTTGGAAAGGCACAAAATAGTATGGTAAGTCTCGACACATTCGTCGAAGACATAATATCGTAGAGCAGTTGATCTCGAATGGAATAATCTCCATAGATTGTATAAATTAGTCAAAAGATAATAAAGTGGATCCACTACCTAAATGTTTAATGAGAGATCAAATAAACTGCTTATCGAGGGAAATGGGACTAAAGCCTATATCTTAAAAGTCATCATAATGGCAACCCAACCGCTAACTGGAGATCCCAAGATCTAGGTTCAACGAGACAACCGAATTGTGCGTGACTTAAACCATATCACTGGAGAGATATTTCTCTACCCATTCCTATGATAAATAGAAAGTGATGCTTGTAGCATGTCTTAGGATAAGCTTTGCTTTTATTGATTTCTATCTCTTGGAAATCCAAGTGGAGTATTGTAGGATGCTCTTAATAGGATCACCTATATGAGTGTGAAATGTCGGCACTTCTATGAGAATTATAAAGGCTTAGATTCTCTACAGCACTCATGAATACCAGGAGTTGTTCAGGGTCAAAATGAACACAACCGTGAGAACTGAAAGTGTTCGGAGAGATACTGTGTGAGTTCTATTGTCTAGGTTTACACCAAAGCCTGAATTCAAGATATTGCGTTCACTGTTTAGCCGAGTAAATCCGATAGTTCTTCACTACGGAAGGTTCAAGGCCAAAAGCTACCTATCCCGATGCAGTGTCTTTCCACTGTACTCTCTCTAGTGTGTCTGCATTTGTAATTAGATGCTATATAGTCAATTTTTCATTCATGTGGAGGATTGTTGGAAAATTTGAATGATAAATTAGCTTTTGATTGAATGGATAATTTTGGTTATGCCAAATAGACCTTTAGTCGAATGGATGTGGCTGTTGACGAACAATCTCCTTTCGAAAGGTTGTGACTGTTGACAAACAGTCTCCTACAATCTATATATATATGGGTCTTATTCATTCATTTAGAATAAGAAATTAATAGAAGTAATTAACATTAGTTCAAATATACATTGTTAGTGTTTCAAGTGTCCGAGAGAGTACAAACACAAGTATGGTTCGCTGAAACCTTATTATTTGAAGTGCTTCTATAGTAAAGGGGAGAACGTTGTATCCTGGGAGACAAATACCGCAAATCCATGAGCACGAATGCGGGGCATAAATTGTCTTAAGGACATAATGTCAAACACTAGACTCGATTTATTGTCCGTTTTTCATCTATACCAGGTTCTGTTTTATTTATAGTTTTTGTTGTACTTTTGATTTCAAATTTATACATCTCAATATATTTTGGATAATAAGTGTAGGCGTGTAAGTGGACATGCAAGGACTAAATCCTAAATTTAACAATTCAGATTCATACAAACAAGTAAAGATAATCCTGGTCAAAGCATCACATTACAGAGAAAATAGCAAAACTACTATGCCCGAGTGCTCGAGCTTGGTTGGAGCATTCAAGAGTCATGGGTATTTTCCTTGGTTATACACTAATACATCAATAAAGTATACATTTCAGTTTGTATCTCCTTTTTTTAAATTTATTATTTTTATTGTTATTATTTTTTCTTATAACAAATGCACTTCAGTTGGAGAGAGAAATATGGTGAGACATGTATTTATATCATAATAAAATGGATTTGATTTGACTCACAGATCAAAATTAAGGGGGAAATGATGAGATATCTATATTATATTGTAGGACTTTATCCTACTAGGACACATAAAATATGACTAGGACTGAAATTTGTGTGACTGGATGCTGACTAGGATCGATATAGGGTATATCTTCTCTCTTTCATTACCCTCTCTCTCTCTCTCTTCTGCAGTCCAACACCACCACCACCACCACCACCGAAGGCCCCCGCCACCACCGCTCCCACCTCACACCTCCCCCTCTCTCTCTCTCAACCTTGCATACCGCCACCACCAGTACCACCATATGGCCAGATCAACCCTTGGGCCTACATACCACGACCATGACCACCACCATTTCACACCTCTCTCTCTCTCTCTCTCTCTCTCTCTCTCTCTCTCTCTCTCTCTCTTCCAAGCAGACCCACCTTCGCCCAATTGTGGGTTAGGGTTTTTTCCAGCAAAAACCTTAGAACCCCAATTGACTTACAATCTGCTCCAAAAATCAATCAAAGAGAACCATGGCCCAACTGCTTGCTCTTTCTATAGCCACTGCATGCTGTAATTTGGGGTTCAACAAATTGATTTTCGCATGTAGTCATAGAAGGCATCATCGGATTGCCTGGTTGGTCCGCTTTTTTCCTTAATCCATTAGTCTTTTTTTTCCTTTTCCTTTTTATTTTTCTTTTCAAGTAATTCCTTATTAGATCAATTTTATTTTTTCTATATTTTACCAGCCAAGTTTCTTTCTTTCATTTTAAATGTTATTTTCTTTCCAATAATTTGAAGTGTTCTTTTCTTTATAGCATTTCAAATTCTTAATCCAATGATTCTTCTTTCTTTTCTTTTCTTTTTTAAAATTCTTACCAGATTAATTATCTCTTCTTTTTTTGGGTCAAATTCTTGCTCGATTTTCTTTTCTTTTTCTTTTCAAGAATTCCTTAGTAAGGGTATTCCTTATCAGATCATTACAATCCCAATCACATTAATAAAAATTGCATTAACAGTGTTCTGTGTTTTTTTGGCTTGATAATCACAAATCCACCTACCTCTTCTTCTCTCATGCATGTCTTTCTCTTTCCTCTCTATCATTCCCTATAAGGCATGTCTGCCATTGTTCATACACTGCATTTTTTATTGACTGATATTGGTGTGTTAATTTCACATTTGGAGATGAAAATAGTATATTTTTATGTTCATGCACTTTCAAATGTGTCACTAATGGGTTTACTGTTAATCCCTTTCTTTTGTCTATTTTCAATGGTATTTTAATAAAAAAAAATTACTAATACCCTTTATTTTGGAATTGGATTTAATGATGGTTGATATCTCTTTGAATAGCAATTTGGGAATTTGATTTCTTTATGGTTTTCCTGGTGCATATATTTGTTATAGAGATTCCCCAAATTGTACTTTCCCAATAGCTTCTCTCTATATCAATATAGCCCTTTATTTGCTTCCTCAAATTGTGCTCTCCCCATTATTTATCCCTAAAATCTATTATAGGTGCGATCTTTATAGTAGAGATTTCCCAAATTGTGCTTTCCTATTATAAATTAGACCAGCTATGTACTGATAATTAGCTGTTTTATGTGTGTGGTTAATTGCATAGATGGACAATTAACAGATCAAGTAATAAATGGAAAAATCTATCTAATAAATTATGAAACTCTCTGAGGTTAATCTAAATTATTTAATGTGAATTTTTCTCCTGATTCTTGACTGAAATTAGGGAGAAAATGACCTTAGTCACGTATATATCTAAATTAAGGTAAGAATTTCCTAATCTTCTCTCTCTCTCTCTCTCTCTCTCTCTCTCTCTCTCTCTCTCATGTTTTATTTTGGTTTTCAAAATAAATCTCCATTGAAGTGATAATTGGTCTAATTTTTGAATTTGAATCCCAAATTTGGTTTTCAAATACTTTGACAATTGTACCACATATGAAGGAACAATGCTATAATGTTGTTTCATTGTATTGAGGGAATGATAATGATCTCTCTCTAAAAAATTCCATTAGTTATGTAGGGGATGAGGTATGATCTCTCGCTAATAATTCCACTTTCACCTTAAATGCATGAAGTTTTTATGAGCTCCAAATCAATGACAAATTTATGAATATGGGTATTCCTTGAGCTTATGAGATTTTTAATTGTGGTATTTCTTCTTGATTGAACTCTGTGTGTTCTCTGATTCTTTGTGTGTGTGTGTATGTGTGTGTGAGTTTTTTTTTTCCTAAACAGCCCCCAATCAACCGTAAAACAGTCCCCAAACAAGATGTCTGGGAGATGAAACTAGGATTATCTCTACTCAATGGAAGCTCAAAACTAAGGAGTTGGAATCACGTAAGTAAGTTGATTTTTCCCATTGTACTTCTTGAATTAATTGATTCCATACTCTGATTTACTTCTTATCAAAATAACATAGCTTATTGAGTACTCAATTCAACTCAACCATTTGGGGTTGGCTACAACATACCTTATTGAGTTATTTCATATTACGGAAACAGATAAACATATCGTTTTTTAGACATAAAATTTCAGTATCCAATGGGGGTGATATATTAGAAAATTAGTTAAATTATATAATTAATGTTTTTGCTATGGGTGTGATTGAAAATTAAAAAGGCTACTCTCTTTTTTCCAGCCATGCTTGAAGCCTTAATTATCTCTTTTTTCCAGCCATGCTTTAAGCCTTAATTATTGCAACAAACTATAATACAAGAGCTCAACCCTTGAAATGGACATAGGGTAAAGAATGTTGGGTCTTGCTGTCATGCTTAGGTTATCAGTCTGTGAATTTAAAAGTAGGCCAGATCACAGGAGTTGTTTGGTTTGGTTTTAAATTGGTCAAAAATGTCATTTGAATTTCTACTTTTCCTTTTTTCTTTTTCTAGAATAGAAAGAACAACAGGCAAATCATGGAATGAGACTGGTTGTTTGGGTCAATTTTCATAATTTGCCTTTTCAAAAATGCATTTTTTTTCTAGGCTTTGTTTGGGTTGTGGATTTATTGAAGGAAAAGAGAAGGGAAAGAAGTATATGCATGTTAGTAGAGTTAGTTGAGCTGGTAAGTTCTTGGAATTATATTGTTGGTGTGTAATATTTTCTTTTTCCCCTTTTCATTTATTTTTCTTTCAAATTCTCAGCAAACAAGGAAAGCATACTCGAGACTCTGCTGGAGGTTTTGTAATGGTCAAGAATGCCCATGTGGGATTAAGTGTCATTTTCTTTATGAAGGTTTTCGGCAGTGAAGGTTTTGCTTCAAAATTAGTTGCTTGAATTATATGCAAAATGATATTTTGAGTTGATCGCATTCGTGCACATGCAAACCCTTGATTTTATCATTTCTTTGATTTTGGCTTATCATTGGAAGGATGAGGAGGAAAAAAGAAACAGCTAATTTAGAATATGATAATGTGTAAATTTGTCATTTTCTATCCTTTTTCTTTTTTCTTTTTTTTTTTGTCAATATTGTTTACTATTATTTTGTTGTTAAGACGTTAGAGTTGTATTATTTCCATGACCCTTGATTATTATGCTTTACATGCAAGCATTTTTATTCTGTTTGGCCTCTGAGCTTTTATATTGCATTTTTCAGTTGTGGTCTTTTGTAATTGTCTCAAGTGACAAAGGCACGTGAATTAGTTATTGGCCGATTAAGAAGATTATCTCGATTTTATTCATTTATTTGTTTATTTATTTATTTTTTACAATAGAGTTAAAACCAGTTTTTAGTGATCATTTCAACCTTATAAACCCGCAAGGTTTTTTTTAAGTAGATTCTGTCAATTTTATTTATTTTATTTTTACAATAGTTTTTGGACACATTTTGCAATTTTAAAGTTAAAACCAATTTTTTTTCCAAGTAGTGCCCTCGGGCACGGGCAATACCTAGTGTATTTATATCATAATAAAGTGAATTTATCATATACT
The DNA here is from genome assembly GCA_033977485.1 of Hydrangea macrophylla. Classification (NCBI taxonomy): domain Eukaryota; kingdom Viridiplantae; phylum Streptophyta; class Magnoliopsida; order Cornales; family Hydrangeaceae; genus Hydrangea; species Hydrangea macrophylla. The sequence goes on along the minus strand of CM066988.1, from coordinate 93,487,468 downwards.
ACCCGTTAAAGAGAGAAACACTAGAAAGGCTCCCGATCTGACAGGTGGCAATGTGAAGCTTCCCTACTATACTATTGATATAAGATAAGTTTATAGGTCAATCAAATTTTTTTTTATTTTGGCTAAAATTTCATGACTAGTGACACTTAATTAGATAAATCTTTATGTTTTAAAATTATGTGAAATTTCACATAAAAAGGTTACTCGAAATTCACATAACTACATAACTAGTTCAATTTTTTTTACAAAAGTTATGTGAATTTTGCATAACTTTTATAATGTATGGACTTTTCACTAATAAAAAAGAAAAAAGAAAAAAATGGGTGGGACCTAATACTAAAAAATCTATTTTAAAAGACTTTTGACTAAAATTCCATTAATTAAAAAGGGAATGAAAAGAACAATCAAATCTAGACTAACTAATTTATTTCTAAGTATTAATTTCTTTTATTTTTTATTTTTTATTACAGGTGATGCATTACAAGTGGCTACTAAGAAATTATTTTCACTTTTAATTTATCGCAGGAAACACCTTATACAGTATCAAAAAAAAATAATAATAATAAAGAAAAGGAAAAACCTTATACATATTTTTTAGTTTGCTTTATACTAGTGAATTTTAAAGCAAAGTTGGTTTTATTTCACATGACAAGTTTGTTTGTGAATATAAACAATGTTGCATTTGTTTTGGGTGATTTTAGTTGATTATCGTTAATTGTTCTTTTATGAAAAATAGCATGTGGTACAAGTGTTAAAGCATTATATTTAACAAATAAATTTAGAATTCAAATTTAGGAATCATATGATTATTTAATCATAATAAAATACCAAATAATGCTCTGATTCCAAAATTTGGAATATCCGAAATGCTCTATAGGATTCACAACATGAGGGAGGTATATATGTGATAACACGACCACCGTCATAGCATATATGTTCAAAGGGGGAGATATTAGTAGGCTTAGGGTGAACTCTAGACCTCCTAGATATTGGAAAATTTTGGTTTTAGATGTAACAAATATGTTTGTTCATCCCATTTGCAAGTTTTTGCAATTCGAGTCTCATAGATTGAGAAGTTTATGGGTTGTTTGGGAGAGTACTACGTAGTGCACACTCACAAAAATAAAAATAAATAAATAAATAAAAGAAGAAAGAAAGAGTTGGGTTGAAATCTGGGTCATAGAAAGATACAAAGCTAATCTAATTGAGTTGACTATTATGTGATTTTATTTCCGGGCACAAAAAAAATAGATTCAATTTTTTTTTTTTTTTTTTACTCAAGTATGCATGCATGTACGAATTGCACATATTCAAAATCACACTCTAAATCACACATTTGTTTTAAATATATGTATCTTGTGCTGTGTAAGTAGTGCACAAAAAAATGTAAAAAGTTCAAATAATATAGAGTACATGCATTTAAAGCATAGGATGTGATTTTGGGTGTGATTTAAGATGTGTGCCTAACATTTCTCTATTTTTTTTTTTTCCTGTCACATTCATTGAGGCATTAAATAAAGCATTTATTTTGGTATGCTCTGCGGGCTTCTTGCCTTGCCGTGAGGTATTGCTTCAGAGAAAGGTTTTCTCGTGTGCTGTGTGGCCATGAGCAAGCATAAGGTCGATTCAGCACGCTCTGGTTCATTGTCTTGGGCCCGTGAGGTTTTGTCTCATGCTTTTTATGTTGGAAAAATGGACTTCCACCTATTAAGTTTGTGTGAACTTGAGTCCAATTTTAAGGTGGGTCTCACATGTTCGTGGGACCGAGACCATATTGGAACGGATTCCTCTCATTGAGGAGATTAAGGTCATATATTTATATATGTAAATTTATTGAGGGATGAATGAGAAATTCTCATCCAAAGTGCGTTCTCCTCATTGAGGAGATTGTCATATATTTACATATGTAAATCCATTGAGGGATGAATGAGAAATTGTCTTCTAAAATGCCCATGTAAGGCTTGGTTGAGGAGGTGTATGTGAAGTGGGTAAAATCAAGTTGTCCTACATAAGAAAACTACAATGAAGTTGAAAGAACACATATAACCTAAGGTTGATACAAGGGGTATAAACTTTTAAGGTACCCACTTTTAAGGGGGTAGGACTTAAGCAAACCATGGTCCATACCCGCGCACCGCTGTCGTGGCCGTGTTGGGAATTTAACACGCAGAATCAAATTTTCCCAAATAAACACACACACATGAGCAGAAATTAAAGATACACACCAAAGAAAAGACACAAATTTTTACGTGGTTCGGCCAAACACCTACCTACGTCCACACCCGAGAGATCCATTCTTTCACAATTGAATAAAACATGGTATAAGTTACATGGATTAAATCTCATAACCCAAATACAAGACCCTTGTACACTCCCCACTCAATAACCCAAAGAAACCTGACACAATTAATCACTGTAACATAGAGAAATCACAGAGATAAAGAAATACTCATCTCTACCTCATATTCCTATCAGTGTGAACAACCCTCACAGAAAACCCTAGTGATTAATATCTCTCTCATCCTAGATCATGCACTCCCATGAGGGGAGACCCCCAACTTGGTACACCAAGGGCTTTCTAAATTCTTATACAATATCCCTATATATAGAGTTTGTGACCCATTACTTGTTAGACAAGTAATACATTTCTATAAAGGAAACCAAATCACAATAGGAATCTAGCATAATCACAATCCCTAAATTAATGAGATTGTAACAAATGTGATATAATCCCAACAATCACCCCCTCTATCACTTGTGGGAAAACTGTCCAATCAATTTTTCACACATGATCAGCACCCCCCTCTACCCGAGCACCCACAAAGCTAACGACTTTGTAATCGTTTGCCACTGACCGTCTTTCATACCAGCATGCACACCCGGAATCAAAAATGGTCTCAACACTTCCGATTCGTCAAACTACGGCTAATACATGTGCAGCTGCGCAAGTTAATTATACACATTAACTTCAGAAAAAAGCCTCGATCCCTCTTTCTCCCTAATAGGGTTTCCCCCTCGCCATCGTTTGAACCATGAACAAACCATCCACGCACTAACTTATATAAGAATTTGTCATCGAGGACTTGGGAGTACAACTCTACCAATCAGACGACACAAACCATCCACACTTCTCTCAACTTCCGTGTGTGATTTCAGCAACAATATTAGATTCCTCCGCAACTTTGGGATCAATATCACACCACCCAAATGGCGAACCTGCTCCAAAAATATTTGATAAGCGTTCCTACGTGTAGTATCCTAACAATTATCTCTGTCAAATAATTGCGCATATGTCTGCCCCCGCCTTCTTGGAACCCATCAAATTATTTTCTCTAGAAGTACATACATACTTACCATACCCGGAATCTAACAACCCAAGAGAAATGCCTATATGAGTAGAATGTGAGAACCTCTCCACCACACGCAACCTACTACAATCACAATAGTATCAAAACTATTTTTATGCCCTAGATCCCAACCTGCTGTAATATATATAGGATCTATCACCAAGAAAAATAAATTCCACTCCGTGCAAGATTTCATAAATCTGCACCACCAGATTAATCTGCAGCGCTCAAAAACCTTGGGAACCATCTCTGACCCAAATTCCAAGCAACATAGCTTATCCCCACATGTTCCTTGAAATTTCAACCAATCATGATTCATGTTTCGCTACACCATGCCACATGGACCATGACCATGACCACCGTCACCACGTTACTAACATGTTCAACTGTTCCCTTTTTTTTTCTTCATTCTGTGTTATCTTTTAACTACCGTGCTGCTAATTTCCACTGTCACTGTGCGCCTCTATCACTATGATCTGACCACCATAGCTTTGTCCACCATGATCTTACAACCATGCATGGCTTTGATACCACTTATTGGGAATTTAACACACGGAACCAAATTCCCCCAAATAAACACACACACATGAGTAGTAATTAAACATGCACACCAAAGAAAAGATACAGATTTCTACGTGGTTCGGCCAAACACCTGCCTACGTCCACACCCGAGAAATCCATTCTTTCACTATTGAGTAAAACATTGTACAAGTTACATGGATTAAATCCCATAACCCAAATACAAGATCTCCCCACTCAATAACCCAAAGAACCTTACACAATTAATCACTGTAACATAGAGAAATCACAGAGATAAAGAAATACCCATCCCTACCTCACATCCCTATCATTGTGAACAACCCTCACCGAAAACCCTAGTGATTAATATCTCTCTCACTCTAGACGATGCATCCCCATGAGGGGAGACCCCTAACTTGGTACACCAAGGGCTTCCTAAATTCCTATACAACATCCCTATATATAGAGTTTATGACCCATTAGTTATTAGACAGTAATACATTTCTATAAAGGAAACCAAATCACAATATGAATCTAGCCAAATCACAATCCCTAACTTAATGGGATTGTCCCACATGTGATATAATCCCAACAGGCCGACCGACCAACCGACCGAACCGGGCGCGGTTTGTGGTCCTGGGCTTTCTTTGAATAGAAATATTTTAAAAGTGATTTCAATTTCCAAGAATCTCTCTTTGTTTCATACTTATATATTATAGGGACACTTAATATATAGTCTATTATAGCCACATTTTTTAGAAATTGATTCCTAGTATAACACAACTTAAAAATTAGTCTTTTACCTATTTTAGGGATCAAAATATCCCCATATTATAGAATATATATATATATGTATATGTGTGTGTGTGTGTGTGTGTGTGTGTGTGTGTGTGTGTGGTAGCTGTCATCAAAATCTTACAAATCTCTCTCTCTATCTCACTCTCTCTCTACTTCTTGAGCAATTGGATTCATTAATTCCCTAGTTAACGTTTGAACTAAAGGAACAGATGCCACACCTCATCGACCCCAAGGCCATCGTCGTGATGCAATTCGCCATCTTTGAGGTCGCCTAGACCCAATCAGTCCTCCAAACCCTAGGCCATCGTCCTGATCACAAGTTTGTCGATGCCGCCAAGGCCAAGTTCTCCGAGATAGAGGCGACGATCTCGAAACATTTCGAAGAAATCGTGTTGTCGCTGCATCATGTGCTTATCACCATTTTTGTAAATTCAGGGTCAAGTTCAGTTTACAATCCTATCATTTAGTCACACTTTTTTTTTCCTTCTTCCTAGCAATTGTAATTTTTTTGTTGATATTCCAAAAATTTGTATTTGTAAAACTTCTTACAAAAAAAGTGAGAAAATTCTTTTTGAAAATGAACCAAAAAAAAGGTTAGAAATTTCTCACCAAAATCTCCGTGAATAAACTGATTGTTAGAACAAGAATAAGAAATTACTCACTTTGTTATACATCATTCAGTCACAGATTTTTAATTTTTTTTCCCCCTTTTTTTCCTTCTTCACATCAATTGTAAATTTTTTGTTGATATTCCAAAAATCTGTATCTGGTAAACTTCTTAAAAAAAAGGTAAAAATTCTTTTTGAAAATGAATAAAAAAAGTTGAGAAATTTAATTTTATAATGAACAATAAAAAAGGTGAGAAATTTATCACCAAAATATCCGTAAATAAACTGATTGTTAGAAACAGAATGGTGATAAATTACATAGAAAAACACGAAGTGAGAAAAAGATCCGAAAAAATAAGTGAGAAATTTGACAAGACATTAACGCAAACAAATTTCAATATGGTTGTTGAGTACAAACAAATAAATACCTTGATTTTTGGGATAATGATTCTCTTATCCAAGATTTCCTTAAGTATTGTTCCAATAACAGACTTTATACACAAATATATATATACACACACACACACTCAATAAAGGGTGAGAAATTTCTCAAGAAATAAGTGAGAAATTCTTGGATCGTTGACAAAAGTAAAAAACTTCTCATAATACGTGAGAAATTTCTCACAACTTAGTATTATAGATCTTTATAAACACAAAAGTATGTTTTCATACCTTCAGCATAAAGTTCCTAGGACTGTTTACGAAAAAATCGTTGAAATTGTTAGATAAACACAGATGAAATTCTAGAATCCAAAATATTTTGAATTTTGATTAGATCCCTATCCTATATCTACATATATTTTTGTTAAAACTCCTATTTAAAGCACACACAATCAATTTCCTTGATTTTAGGAGTCCATAACTACACAACTCCTCCACTTCTAGTATAATATAAAGTAACTAAAAATAAACCAGATTCAAATTAATTTCTATATAAAATACAATAAGGGTATAAATGTAATAAAAAACAAAAAATTAGGGAAATGTCTAATTTTTGAACTATAACCCAAATAGGGATTAATTTCAAAACTACCATATTTAACTGGACTGAATATACTATTACTGCACTATAAGGGACCAAACAATATGTTTCTAAAATTTTAAACCATTTTCGAACTGAAAATTAATTTTTAATTTTTCAGATGAAAATTTTTCCCTCCAAAAATTATTGAATTACCAACATTCATACCTTTTGCTCTGTTTGGGTGTCTTTTCGGAAAGACACTTGTGCCTTGTTTGGGTGTGTATTTTACAAACAATCACCAATTTTCTACATATTCAACCTCTGTTATCATTCATGTCATCCAAAAAATTTCTCTCTCTCTCTCTCTCTCTCTCTCTCTCTCTCTCTCTCTCTCTGCATATTAGACTTTAGTCTGTTCGAGTATTATACATATAATTTCGTTTGCTGGGTTCTGCATAGTGGAGTGCAACTTATGCAGAACTGTAAATCCGTTCTATGTTGGGAGACGATTGTTCTTCAACCTTGTGCACCGAGAGGGAGCAAATTCATCTTAAGGAATCAGTGTTGACACTGGGCTCAGATTCTTTCTCAAGTTAAATTATGTATTAATTATTATTCTTTGGACTATAAGTTTTTCTGGTTTTAATGTTTCTAGTTTCTGTTTCTTGTTTTAATTCTATCTCAGATTAAGTTTCTGTTTCAGATTATATATATTACTTTACAATAATAGATTGTCATTAGGGAATAACATTTCATGCCACAGGATCGAAGCTCCATCTTCTTGATTGGACTCATAAGACCGTTCTTGTGAAGGGGGGGGTGAGCATTTAAAAGGAAAATTTTAATTGAGGCCTTGGGCTAGCTTTTTGGAACCGTAGAAATAATTTTGTGATGGAGGGTCGCAGGATGGATTCGCAACTCTTGGTGGTCTAGGCTTTTGGTTCTTTCACAGTCTGGCTAGAGGAATTTACTCCTCTAATTTAGCAAACTGTATCCCATGGCTTGGAGTCTCGTATTAATTGAATTGGCATGTTGGTTATAAAAAATAAATAAAAACAAAGCATTCAATTATGATAACTCCTATTATTTGGTTTACTGATAAAAAAAATCATTTATTCATTGATCCGTTTAGATATTGAATTTTAAGTTGCAATAATTATAAATAATTGCAGTTGAATATTTTGGTTATAGTTCACAAAGTTTAAGGGAATAAGGGTCATTGGCTGGATAAAATTTTCCGAACTAATATATTACGACAACTTCAAATAGGGTTTCAGTTTTAGAAATTTTTGGTTTATAGATAATATAAAACGATATATTCATGATTCTAGAACAATAGAGATATTGCGATCCATTTGCAATATTATGAATTTGTTACTATTCTACAAAAGTCAAATACGACAAGAAGATTGCAGTAATATAATTTTGTTCCAATCCAAAACGGTGTAAAAAAAAAGTTTCACCCTCTAAGCTTCAGACCTAGAATACTTAATTTTGAGAGGTTGTTGGTATAAGAGAAGAATAAAAAACAAATTAAGGAAATGGTTCTAAACAGATTTGTATTTGCGTAACTATTTTTTCGACTAAATAGAAATCTATATTAAACCAAAAAAAAAAAATTATAAGATTAAGTTTTAACATACTAATATAAAATATAATAAAAAAATCAAATAAAGTGAAACAGGGTATGAACCTAATTTTATTTTAAGCATTCTTAGGACAAATTATTGTTTTGAGAGGTCTGTCCTCACAAACACAGTGACCTAAAAATGTATAGCGCTTTGGGGGGGGGGGTGCGGGATTGCTGTTGGTGTTTTGGAATAGTGCCCAAAAAAATTAGGGTATTTTAAGACAATTTGTCAGGGTTTCTAGCTAGGACAATGTAGACACTCCATTTTTTCGGCTAACAAATTTAGAATTCTACTAGCATGGTAGTCCTCGATGATTGAAAAGACATGCAGAAAGACTCTTGGAAATCACCTCCATATCTCAAAAAGCTCAAGAATCAGTAAAAATGACCGAATATGCCACTGAAAGCCCAAACGCTCTCAGATTTGGACCGAAAGTTTTGGAAACACACTACGTCATAAAATAAAGTAAGAAAATCAAATGAAAACTTCAGCTCCTTGGAGCTCCCAAAGGTTCTCAGAACTTTTTGGAGGTCTCTAGTTTAGCTGGTTTGACCTAAAAGTTGACTCAGAGATCGAAGCACTGTATCATTTTTCAAAATTTTTCATTGATATTAGATGTCAATAGCTTTCTAACGTTATATCGCACATAAATTCTGGATTTAAAACGGATTTATTATGAATTTCGAAGGAAAAAAAGGCGATCAAATCGGCTTTTATCGTAAATACCGCAAAACTTTTCAAAGTGACCTATCTTTGAATTATTTTGTTATGTAAATTAGACTCCATTACCTTTCCAACAGTATATAACAAGTTCAGTTTGGAGTTCGTACGCATTTTTTGTGAATTTCGGACGAAATAGGACCTTTTCGCGAATATCGGAACCTCTGAGGGCCTAAATGTAATAATTTGGACATCTGAGGAGCAGTGCCGCTGCGGCACTGGCCCACTGCCACCGTGGCACAAGCCCAGTGTCGCCGCGGCACTCTTCTCCAGAAATTCCATTTTTGTAATTTTGTTTTGGGGAGTTTTTCATGAATATTAGAAACCAAAAACGGCGTAGTTTTGGTTCCCAGGTAATTTTGGACCAACGGGAGACCATTTTGAACTTTTTAAAACCCCATTTACTACCCCTTCTTTTCCTATGAAAGAGACCCATTGTATTCCATTTAGGGGAGAGACTTGGAAGCTTAGAGAGAGCTTAGGAAGAAACTCTAGAGAAATATAGAGAGAGAAAGAGAAGAAGATAGTCTTCTTCTTCCATTTTTTTTTAACCAAAGTGAGTTTACTATCAAAACTTCAATCATCCAAACAATTCTTTCACCATCTTCTTGAGCATTAGAGAGGTAGTGAGTGAACTCCATGTCTATACACACACATACATGAAAGGAATACCTTGCTAAAGTTCCATTCTTGTTCTTGAAGGCTATTGTTATCATCATCATCATCATTCACCTTCTTAATCCCATTTCTATTTTCTTTTTTATTTACATTATTGTCATCCATTCTCAATCCCCATTTCTATTTTGCACTTTCTTTGATTACATTTTTGTTATCTCTTCTCAATCCCCATTTCTATTTTACACTTTCTTTGATTACATTTTTGTCATCTCTTTTTAACCCATTTTCTTGATTTTTTTATTCTTTGATGATTCAAGGTTAGATGAAGTTATAAGTGGTCATATGGTCATCTCAAGTATTTAAGTTCATGCTTTGAACATCTATTTCAAAACCCCCAATCAAGAACTCAAACTTTATTCCAAAACCCAAACCATTTTCTTCAAGAATGATCCAAAATAGTGAGTTGTTTAGATTCAAAGATTTGTTTTGAATTAATAATTGAGTTTTGATGATGAAATCACTTGCAAAATCTCCCTAATGAATCATAGTTTGTCCCCAATTTTTCCCATTAATTATAGAGATGTAAAAGTACAATTTTTGGATTTTTAAGGTTGATGTAAATTAACTGTCTTTTCTCTCACAGATTGTAGCTTGACTTCTTGCATTTGCTGTTGGATGTTTTCATCACATAACATGACCTTTTCTATTTTTTTTATTTGAACTTCAATGTAGTAGGAAACTCTCTGTATCTCTTGAGCATCATAAGAGTTGATTTGCTGTTTATAAAAAATCATACAAAATCAGTTAATAGTGTAGCCTTGGGTTCTGCGTCATGTGTACATTCTGATTTGTTTCTTTCAATCTGTGATAGCGATTAGAGTTTGGTCTTTTTTGTGTATTCCAAACACACTAGGGAGACTCTCTGATTTTTCTCACATTTTCCTAGGCATGTTTGACCTCCCTTTATGATTTTAAAAAGTGATGCACACAGTCTGGACACTATTCACAGCATGCCACTTTTTGACTTTCACACTTTGATGCAACACTCTCTTGTATCTAAATGAACCCATATCCCATGAACATATTCTTTACCACTCTTGGCATATTATATCATATCATGTATCATACCCCCACAGATTCTTGAGTTTGGTTTCCAAATAAAATAATGTTTTGTAAATACTTGGGAAGTTTTTTAAATGAGTTTGGAATAGATATTCCAAGTAGTTGTAATCTTCATTTAACTTCTGGAAATACACTCTCAAAACTCCCTTTCTAAAACTCCTCTAAAATCCCCCGCATTTTGATTCCAAGAAATAAATGTTTGTTTTCTCAAAACCCCTAAAATAGTGAGTTATTCTACTTGAAAATAGTATTCTAGGTTCAATTCTTTATGAATGATCAGTCTACCACTTGGAAAGTCTTCCTAACTCATTAAGGAATGACCATGATTTTTGGTTTGATTTGAAAACACTTGAAAGGGTTCCATTTTGACCCAAGCATTCCTTCTAAACATTCAGTTTTTTCGTCACAACAACTTTAGTTGACTTCCAACTTGTTTTCCAGAAAACTCTTCCAAAAATCATTGTCACTGCTGAGGATGGTGACAAATTTTAGCGCATTTTATATGTTGTGACTAAATTTTTTTTGTCACCGTTTATAACACTAACTAAATGAGTGACAAGTATGCTAATTTTTTTGTCACTGTTCATAACTGTGACTAAAAAAGCCAACCGTGACAGAATTTGTCATTGTTTTCACTAGTGACAAATTGCCCAACATTAAGTGTGAACAATTTAGGTAATTTAGTGTAGTTATGGTGTAGTTATAATCTTTGCTCACTAAGGTTACAAAATGTTTGAATCACCCAATTAATCACTCAGGTTGTAATCTTGATAACAAAGTATTGTAACCTGTTGACAAAATATTGCAACTTCAATGATAAAAAAATTATACCTAGTCCCTTTGGATTGTAACTCCGTCATAGAACATTTTAACCAGTTCACAAAATGTTGCACATAAATGTGCTAGTGATAGTTATACATATAATTAACATGTAAGTGTTAGTAATAAGTGTTTAAGAAGCTCTTACCAACATTTTTCAGACCATTATCATAGTGGGTCTCTACTTGAAGAAACTTATCCGATCTAAATAGTAACACAGTGTATGAGTCTTTGTGTTTAATTGATATGTAAGTGTTAGTAATTATACAGTAAGTGTTTATATATATGAAGCTCTTGTATAACATCTAGAATTGAGAAGACCGTTGCTCATCGTTTATCTTAGTGGATCTCTAATTGAATAAACATATTTGATCTAAATAGTAACACAATATATGAGTCGATATGTTTAATTTACATGTAAGTGTTAGTAATCATGCAATAAATGTTTATGAAAATCTTCTACAATACCTAGAAATGAGGAGACTATTGCTAAACTGTTATCATGATGGGTCTCTACTTGAAGAAATTACAACAAAAATGTGTTTTAGCGACAAAATATGGCGAAGAAATTTAAATTTCCTCACCAAAGGTAGAGTTTGGCAAGGAAATAAAATTTTATCACCAAAAAGGCTGAAAAGCACATACATCTGGCGACAAAAGTCTAATTTCCTTACCTAAAGTGTCAAATTTGGCGAGAAAATTAAATTCCCTCGCCATGAGTGTTGCATTTGGCGACGAAAAATAATTTTCCTTGCCTAAAGTGACTTCTAAATTAGTTATTTCCCTTTAGTTTGGAGACAAAGTAAATTTCATCACCAAAAGAATCATGTTGGTGAGGAAAAACAATTTCCTTGCAAAAAGGTGAAGTTATAGCGACAAAACAAAAATTTTCTCGCCTAAAGTACTTTATTTGGTGACGAATCTAATTTTTCTTGCCAAAGGTATTGTCTTTAAGAAAGATTTTCCTTTTTTATGGTGACACAATTAAAATTTTTCTTGCCAAAATTAGGTTTGGGTGAGGGAAATAGATTCCTCGCCTAAAGTTGAGTTTAAAAAATGAATTGTGGGGAAAAAAAATTTCTAAGAAAAGAAAACAAATCACCAAAACCTAATTTTGGCGAGTAAAATTACGTATACTCGCTACAAAGCCTATTGACAAAGATTAAAAATTGACTAACACTCTTCAGGTCATTATTAAAATTCAAATTGCTTTAGATGCATACACATCGACATCATATTAATATCAGTTGGTGGTGTTGTGGGCAATGGAAATGGTGAAGTGAAGTCTGTTTTATTAAAACCATTTTTTTTTAAAAAAAAAGATGAAGTGAATTCAGTTTTATTAAAACCGACTTTAAACAAATTATATTTTTTAGAATAAGAGAATAAAAATAAAAATATTGAAAATTAATTTTTAGAACAGTAAGAAGTTAAGAAAAAAATGAGAGCATTTAATAGTACCAGAGCTTGTCCCCAGCCGGAAGTATAGGATTATATCAAGGTTTGATAGTTTACATCACCTGGGAGAAGTCAGAGAAGGTAGAAAAATATTTGTTTTACAAAACAATATATACTATATTTGTTTTAAACATTGTTTTAAGAAATTTATGTAGTTTTTTGGCAAATACTTTTATCTTTAGATTTCGGGTCGAAATCTCTGTTAAGGAGGGTAGATTGTAGTAACCCGTATTTTCATTTTTAAATTGATGATTTACACTTTGTGTGCGATTTTACTGAAAATTGGTCATAGAGGCATTTTGGTCATTTTTCTAATTTTGTAAATCATGAACTGAAAATATGCCTTTTGGGAGAAGTTGTATGAGGTTAAATGATTTGATATTCGTGTTGGAAGTTAAGAGTTTTCGATCTTCGAGACATCTCGATTTTAGTCATTTTGAGAAAATATCTTAAACAAATATTACATAGCATATTCCCTTTTGAAAAATATCTTAAAAGAATATTACATTACTTCTGGAAATGATCTATATTCCCGAGTGGTATGGAGTGGTTTTGGTTTGCTGGTGGGTTATGGAGAGATTATTCGATTCTGGGAGGATATTTGGATCGGCAATGAAAAGCTAAAACTGATGTTCCCCAGAATTTTTGCTTTATCTGTTCTTAAATCTAGTCCGATTTCTGTGTTTGGAAATTGGGTGGGGTTCGATTGGGTTTCGGAGATCCCTTTAAGGAGAAGTGTATTTGATTGGGAACATGAACAATGGAATTCGATGATGGACTTACTTGGTACTGTTTCGCTCTGTACGGATTGAAAGGATAAGTATGTGTGGAAGCATAATTCAAAAGTGGTTTTTAGAGTAAAATCTTTCCACAAAGATTTGGAGATCGAGAGGAGGAGGGAATGGTGGGATTCGAGATCAGTGTGGGCTGGGTTAGCCTCACCTAAAGTTGAAACATTTGTTTGGCAACTTTTAAGTGGTAGAGTGGCAGTGAAAGAAGAATTGCATGAAATTGGTCTAATTCAAGATGTTAGTTGTTTATGTCTCTTTTGTGGTCTATCTGTGGAAAGTTTAAATTATTTGTTTCTTTTATGCCCTTTTTCGTGGAAAATGTGGTGTCACATGCTTCAATGGTGGAATATCTCTTCTGTCCCTCCAATTTCGATAGGAGAGTGGTTCCAACAATGGGAAGGCTTATGCAAGGACTTTAAGTCAATGGATGCTTGGAAGCTAATGCAGTTGTATGGTCTATCTAGCTCACTCGCAATGCTTTGTGCTTTAATAGGGATGCGTTGTGCTCTAACAAAGTGTTGGATGATGTTATGGTTAAACTTCTGTGGTGGGTCAAGACAAAAAGGGGTGAGTGTGGTTTATCCTTGTCTGATATGATGCTCGATATAGTGGAAGCAGTCTCTGTCTTTGTTCCTAAGAAAGTTCAGCGGGAATGTTGGTGGCAACCACCGGCTATTGGCTTTCTGAAATTTAATGTTGATGGATCTGTTAGGGGTAATCCAGGTCCAGGTGGTATTGGTGGGTTGGTTCGGGACTCACGAGGAGATATCAAAGGTTTTTTTCATAAGCACATTGGTATTGTCGATTCTAATTATGCAGAATTAGTAGCTATACGGGAGGCTTTAAAGGTTTTCCTTGAAAAAGGGTGTTGGAATTTCTTCAATCTTATCACAGAGAGTGACTCCAAAGTTGTAGTGGGATGGGTGAATAATAGGGAATGTGAGGTGTGGGGCCACAATTTTTTGCTAAACGATATTCAAACTATGCTATCAAAGGTAAGGTCGGTGAGTATTGTGATTATCAATCATATTTATCGTGAAACAAATTCTATTCCTGATGTCTTGGCAAAAAAGGGGGCAGCCTATGCTTTAGACACTGAAAAATGGTTTTGATTGAAAATGGATCCAGATGGGTGATTTTTTTTTTTTTTTTTGGGGGGGTGGGGGGGGGGGGGGGGGGGGGGGGAGGGGGGGGGGGCGATAAATGTGTTTCTCTTGTTAGTTCCTTTTGTGTCTTAACTGGTTTTTGGGTCGGACAGTAGTATGGGTGTTCGGGTGTGTCTCCTTCTGAGTCTGGAATGGGATTGGGTTTAAGGTTATGTAAGCCTTGAGAGTTTCTTTCAAAAGAGTTTGGGGAGTCCATGTTTACTGGTCAAATTTGCTAGGGTGGGATGGGTATGGTATGGGTTAAAGTTGCGTTTGGTTATCGAGATGGTCTTCAAGTTGAGTCAGCTATTTGCTTGTTGATTGTTTATTTTTGGGGGGTGGTTGCGGCTCGCTGGTTTGGGGTTGTTTTAGTTCATTGAAATGGGGAGGGGGAAGTTTGTTTTTGGTCTAAAATCATTTCTTAGCATAGTTCAAGGACAACAAATGGATAAAAACAGCTAAGCGTCAATACTATTATTGGCTAAAGCTGGGATGGGGAGAATTTCCTACTCTTTTGCAGTTTTTTGATTTATATATCTGATTTTTCAACATTCACGTGAGAATGTGTGTGTTCGTGTGCCTGTGTTCGCTTATTGGCGAGAACCGAGTTTGTTCGGGTGTTTGAGTTTTGGTGGGTGTGAATGTTGTTTTTGTGTGTGCCTTGGGGTTGTTGTCTAAAGTACAGATTCTCTGAGGCTGCTCGAGTCCGTGTGAGTTCTATCACCCACAGGTCTGACTAACTTGCGATTAGGTGTTGAATGGTCTTTGCAAATATCGGGGCTGGTTGCTGGTGCTCCTTTCTTGGGCTGCGTGTTTTGTTTGGTTATGTTGGTTTTCAAGTGCTTCTGTTGTGTTAAAAATCTATTACCAATAGGAATGATTAAGTGTGTCACTCCCTGACGTAGCATAATACAGCAAAGCATTTAATTTCCTTTATGGACTCGTAGGTCGTGACAAGTGAGTATGACCAATTGTCCCTGTAACAAAATAACTTAATAGCGTTTCTAGAGCAAAGGATACTAATAAACATAAGCATCCGAAAATTAAAACTTACTAAACTATTACAAAAGTCCAGGTCTTAGGCACAAACGCCCTTATTCAAATGTCTAAAACTAGTTTATTACAACCCGAATTAAAAAGACATAGGAAAATATAAAGCAGCCTCCTGGAAAGTCCCCTGCCTCTAACTAGCATAATCGAAATACCCTGGCTGCTCCTGACCCTGAAAATCTGGACATAGAGTCCAGGACACATCAACGCCGTCAGCTTATGAAAGCTGGTGAGCAAAATAAACAAGTGCTCGCAATGTATATATAAGCAAATAAACAATGGTGCAATTTAACTTTAAAAGCAATAGATTCAAGGTTCCAATTCCAACATAAGTCACGGGGGAATAAAGTAAGCGATAAATATGCGACCGTGCATGAACAATGTAACATCTCATCTTTCTAACTCTTTTCTCTCAACAAGACTCGACTCAACCAAACCATTACCTCAGATACCAGGAATACAATATATCCGATCGATATCTAAGTCGAACACAACACTATCGCCTCCAATACCAGGAATGATATCCGATCGATATTGAGGTCGCACACCACGCTATTGCCTCAGATACCAGGAATAATATCCGATCGATATCTGGGTCAATCACGACCAACCATAGCTTCGGATACCAGGAATAATATCCGATCGATATCCGAAACGAGCGCCTTAGATACCAGGAATAATATCCGATCGATATCTAAGCCTTAACTCAATACCATCGCTTCGAATACCAGGAATAATATCCGATCGATATGTAAGCCGTACACAACACTGTCGCCTCCAATACCAGGAATAATATTCGATTGATATTGAGGTCGCACATCAGACCGCCACTCTTTACTCTTTTCACACTTTCTCACACACCATGTATGTCGACTCCACCTCAACCCTATCATGCATGTCAATGTCCATGAAATGTAACACCGAACAAAAGTACGAGAAATCAAGTCTTTTTATTTTTATCCTTCTTTATTAACAAGGTACAATGTACTTAAAATCATTGAGTTAGCACCCACGATCTAAATTATCAAGTCATATATGAAACAACAAGTAAATTCATCAAAAACTACTTTAACACGCTTTTACAGCTACTAGTCCACAAGCATATCCACTTTGAAGTAATGCCCTTAAAAATGAGTTATAATTTTTATGGGTGAATTACACATCAAAAGAAAGGTCTTTGAGTCTAGTTTCCAACGCTTCGAACGGTGCGCGTTTTCGAGTTTTCTAGATGAAGTTATGATTGTTTTAGTAAAAATCGTCAGTGCTGAAATATGTCAATCGATTGACAAAAGTGTCAATCGATTGACAAAAGTGTCAATCGATTGGATGACAAGTCAATCGATTGGATGACATGTCAATCGATTGGATATGTTTCCAATCGATTGGTATCAGCAGTTTCTCCACTGCTACGAATTTGAAGCCTGTTTTCGACCCATTTCTCAATTCTGCTTCAATCAAGACATATAATATATGGATTTCTTCGTTTTTCCGCAAGGATTATGAATACGTGATCAGTTTTAACTAATTTCAATCGCAGCTCTCGGATTTCACGTAAAACCGAGAGGTAACAAAACTTTAAATCAACGATACGTCGCGATACGGATGAATTAAGCCGTAGTATTCGAACCGCAGCTTATTGGGACTAAGATCTTTCATTCCCAATTTACAGAATTGATTTTGGTTAAGATTTATAAAACTCCAATTCTCAAGCTTCAATGGTGATTTAATATATATACATATATACACACATATATATATATTGCAATATACATATATAAACATTGTGAGTGAGTTTATAATACTCACAGAGGTTAATTAGACTGAAAATTTGAGACCGAGAATTCTACCGTCGATTCTGTCGTTAGAAAACTCCTCCGTTCTTGAATTATGATATATCAATATATATAACTATGTATGTGACTGAATATATATATATATATATAATCTGTATGTGTGTGTGTGTGTGTAATCTTGAGAGAGTTGAGAGAATTAGAGGGAGACAGTGAGTTAGAGATGAGAGATTGTGAGAGTTAATACACATACATATATTGTATGTGTTTTGGGCTCCAAGCAATTGCCAGGAATTGCACGGTGTGGTTGAGCTCACGTGCTCCCACACCCAAGACGCGATATAAACGCAGGTTTAAAACAAAACTGGTATTTTCCGGTTGAAAATAAAAATACAAAAAATTATATTAATGTAGGAATTAAATTCCGGGTTGTACTAAAAATATAGATATCGATTTTGAAACCATAGAAAATATTTTTCTATGTTTATGAAAATTACAGTTTGACCCCCAAATAAATATTTATTAAAAAGAAATATTCATTTATTAAGGAAATGAAATACAATATTTATTTATTAATGAAAATAAAATACAGGGTGTTACACTCTACCCACCTTAACAGAGATTTCGCCCCGAAATCTGAGCGCACTAATCCTGAAACAACTCGGGGTATCTAGTCCTCATGTTTGACTCTAACTCCCACGATGCTTCTCCCTCGTCATGGTGCCTCCACTGAACCTTAACCAAAGGAACGTCTCTTCTTCTCAGCCTCTTGATACTCTGGTCAAGAATCCTCACAGGTCTATCCTTGTAGACAACATTCTGACTCGTCTCAATATCATCAAAATTTACCACATGTGAAGGATCCCGTATGTATTTCCTTAACATACTGACATGGAACACGTTATGAACACCAGACATCTTTGGTGGCAACGCGAGTCGATAAGCCACTTTTCCAACTCGCTCCAATATCTCAACCGGTCCGATGAAACGGGGTGCCAACTTCCCTCTTTTCTGACCAAAACGTACCACTCCCCGAATGGGTGAAACCTTAAGGAGAACGCGATCACCGATACTGAACTCCAAATCTTTTCGACATCGATCCGCATAACTCTTGTGCCTGCTCTGTGCAGTTTTTATTCTTTCCTTAACCAGTGAAATCTTCTCATTGGTTTCTCTCACCAAATCTGGTCCCAATAATTCTGTGTCTCCCACTTCAGCCCAACACAACAGAGATCAATATGGTCGTCCGTACAAGGCTTCGAACGGTGCCATTCCAATACTCGAGTGATAACTGTTGTTATACGCAAATTCGACCAACGGTAAGTGCGTCTCCCAAGACTCTTCAAAATTGATTGCACAAGCTCTCAACATATCTTCCATAATTTGATTAACACGCTCGGTCTGTCCATCGGTCTGAGGATGGAAAGCAGTACTCATCTTGAGCGAAGTTCCCATAGCCTTCTGCAAACTTTCCCAAAATCCTAAGATAAAACATGCATCGCAGTCTGATACAATCGACACAGGGGCACCGTGCAGTCGCACCACATGCTGTAGGTACATTCGACTCATCCTTTCTACTGGGTAAGTCATATTATACGCGATAAAGTGTGCGGACTTCGTCAGACGATCCACAATTACCCAAATCGCGTCATGGTTCTGTTGTGACCGGGGTAATCCAACCACAAAATCCATAGTTATGTGTTCCCACTTCCATCCTGGAACAGGTAAGGGTTGCAACAATCCCGAGGGTCTCTGATGTTCGGCCTTCACTTGTTGACAAGTCAAACATTTAGACACAAACTCGGCTACTTCTCGTTTCATCCCTTCCCACCAGAAATTTCTCTTCAAATCTTTATACATCTTTGTCCCTCCTGGGTGTATTGTCAGTCTCGATTTATGTGCTTCTTCAAGAATATCTTTTCTCAAATCCCCGGAATCTGGCACACACAATCTGTCTCGACATCGGTATCCCCCATCGGTCCCAACCTTCCATTCTGTAGGGTCCTTTTCTGACATCTTTGCAAACCATACTTGAAATTTCTCGTCTTCTTTCTGGGCCTCGATAATTCGACTCACAAGTATCGGTTGTACTACAAGGCATCCAAAGTGATGTCCGTCACTTCCCTCAGAAATCTGCATATCAAAATCTGCGATTGTCTCTAAAGCTTTCCATTCCCTTATCATCAATAAAGCAATCATTCCTCGAGGTTTCCGACTTGGGGCGTCAGCGACTACATTAGCCTTACCAGGGTGTAGGGGTGGACACGAGCCAAGCCGCTCAACAAGGGCTCGGGGCTCGGCTCGCCCAGGGCTCGGCTCGGCTCGGCTCATATATTAAATGATCCAAGCTCGAGCTTGAATAGCAGGCTCGTTTAATAAACGAGCAAAGCTCGACCACAATTGAGTTCGGCTCGATAAGGCTCGTGAACAGCTCGATTAAGGCTCGTTCAATAGGCTCGTGAAAAGCTCGTTAAGAGGCTCGTTTAAGTGCTCGCTAAGAGGTTCGTATATATTAATCATATATGTCTCTAATCTCTATGTATCATACATAGCCTAGGTAACATAGCCAATTAGCCATATATGATATAGATATGTAGTTATTAACTTAAACATTTGGGGGTTCAAAAACAAATAAGGAAATTTTGAACTTGAGTATATAAACTAAAAGTAAACCCTAGAAATATAGAATGTATCACTGTATTAGTTCATTGGAGTATTTCGTAAAGATAAACTCTTCTTTCTCTCTCAAGGGCGGCGGACCGGCGGTTCTCTTCCCTCTCCTACAGGTTCCCCTCTCTCTCTCTCTCTCTCTCTCTCTCTCTCTCAACAGTCAAATACTGAAGACCCTTTCTTCTTTCTTGTTAAGTTTTCAGGACTTTGAATTTATTACTCTGTGTTTATATTAACGAATTGATCTATTTTTTGCCTTTTGTTTTTGGATGAACCATGCGAATTGGTGAGAGGAAAAGTGGAAAATCTTCTTTCCCTTGAAACATTATTTTTGCAATTGTGTATCTATTTATGTGGTCTCTGTTAATGTAACTCTTGTTGCGTGTGCTTGTGTTTTGGGGGGTTTTGAAGTTTATTGGGCATGTGTTTTATGTGGGAAATGGGAATGCAATTGGATTTTTCTTTTTTATTCTCCAATTTGCACCAGGCTGATTTTGGTTTGTGTAATTACTATGTAGTGAAGACAAGAAAAGAGAACACGCAAATATCTTCTTCAACTTTTTTTTTTTTTGATTAAAATCTGTAATTGGTTTACCAGAAAAATAGTGAGTCAATTAGAAATAAAAAATTAGTACTCCCTCCGTCCCATTTTGTGAGTTCATCTTGAGAATTCAATTTATCAAGGAGACAAATAGAATATACACTTACTTTTAACAATTGTCCTTAATCATTACAACATTTTTTTTAAATTTTATCTTGGTGTAGATTTCAAGCAGGGATAGTTTTGGAAAGTAAGTAAAATTGTATATCAATTTAGAAAGTGGACACTAATTTTGGGATATCCCAAAATGGAATATATGACTCACAGAATGGGACGGAGGGAGTAAGAGAATATGCATTGGTGTAAATGAGTAGAGGGTAAATTAGGATAATTAACATTGGGCATGTTTGTAGGTGTAGACTAAATGGCAACTTAGCATAGTGTAAGCGTATATAGTAGTGCAACTTAAATTTACTATTGGTTTTCTTTCTTCTAAAACAAATGCTATTATTATTTTAATCACTCAAAAGCTTTGTATTTTCAACCCAACATTTTCATTGACTTATTAGAATTCTTATTTTGTGTTGAGTCAACTAATTATTTTTCCTACATTTCGAGCAAATGGAAGGTATACCAGTCCTAGGCAAAAAGCGAATCACAGCTACGACAAGCGAATATGAAATTAGTTAATTTGATTGAGAGCAACAGATACTAAAATTGAAAATGTCTACTCTTTTTTTTTTAACACTTTCATATTGGTAAATATATAATAGGATTATTATTTATGCTAAAGGTTAGTTGTTTGTTATGGTTGTTATTTAGTAGTTGAAACCATCAAGACCTCATTGTCACCAAATAAGATACAAAAAAACATTGGTTCACCAAGTTTGTTGATTTTTTAATTTGGTACACCTATTGTCACTTTCTACTCAGTCATTTACAATTTTCAAGTCTTTCCACTATGTCACTTTCTACTGTGTCATTTACAATTTTGTTGTTAATATTATGCACTAATTATGGTTGTTGTTAATCTGTAGAACATGACAACCCCAGAGCATGGGATGGCTGAAAAGGAAACAATTGTTCCTAGCCCGTTTCAATCAACAGCAGGCTCTTGTACGAATCATACTGTTGATGTCACAGAAACAGATGGAACTACTAATATGGAGGAAGAAGAAGAAGGTGATGAGGGGGAAGCATTTCAGAAGAGGAAGAGAAAGAAAACGTCTAAGGTATGGGATGACTTTATTGAAGTTGAATTGCGAGATGGTACTAAAAAGGCAGAATGTAAGTGGTGCAAAAATCGCCTAACTATGTCTAAGGGAGGGGCTACCACACACTTGTTAAGGCACCTCCCTAATTGTCCTGTTAAGCAACTTGTTGACTCAAACCAGCGTAAAATAACTACTACTAGCACTGGACCTGACACAAACTTTGTTGTGAACTTTAAGTATGATCATGCAAAAATGAGAGAGTCACTTGCACATATGGTACTCATCATGGAGTTACCATTCACTTTTGTGGAGCATGATATGTTTAATATGTTTTGTCGCACTGGTATGCCACAATGGCAAAGGATTTCACGCAAATTGGCAAAGAAGGATTGTGTAAATAGCTATGAGATTGAGAAAAAGAAAATAAAGACTTTGTTAACACATGTTTCTAAAATTAGTATCACTACTGATATGTGGAGGTCTAATGCTCAGACCGTTGAGTACATGGTCATTACAGGGCACTTTATACATGATTGGAATTTACATAAACGTGTCTTGAATTTTATTCATGTACCTCCTCCAATTTCTGGAGTTGTAGTTGCTGATTCTATTTACAAATGTCTTGTGGAATGGGGAATTGAAGAGAAGGTGACTAGTGTAACAGTTGATAATGCAAAGTACAATGACGTGGCTTTGAGAGTCTTGAAAGACAATTGTGCATCGAAAAACAAGTTGGCCTTAGATGGTAAGCTATTTCATGTGCGTTGTACTGCACATATAGTTAACCTTTTAGTTCAAGAGGGACTCAAAGAGATAGGAAATATCATTGATAATGTTCGTAAGAGTGTGAAATATGTGGTTCTTACAGAAGCCCGTCTTGCAAAGTTTAGTGAAATTAAGAAGCAATTGGGCTTGTCTAACAAAAAATTGGTCTTAGATTGTTCAACCCGTTGGAATTCCACATATTTAATGTTAGCCACCGCTTTGGAGTTCAAAGAAGTTTTCCCAAGATATCAAGAGAGAGACTCTGGCTACACATTTCTTCCTACTCATGATGAATGGGTAAAGGTTGAAAAAGTTTGTGAATTCTTAGAAGTTTTTAATGACGTGACAAATATTATTTCAGGTTCAGATTATCCTACTTCAAATTTGTTTCTTACAGAAGTGTGGAGAATAAAAGAAGTGTTAAATGATAAGATGGTGGATGACAATGATTTTATAAAAGCCATGGCTTTGAGGATGAATGTAAAGTTTGACAAGTATTGGGGTGAATGTAACTTGTTGATGGCAATAGGTGCTTTTTTGGATCCAAGGTATAAGATGATGTTGGTGAATTATGCTTTTCATGAAGTCTATCCCGAGGAAGAAGCAACTTACAATGTTAATAGGGTTAGAGATGCTTTATTTGAGCTTTACAATGAATATGCTTCTAACCATTTAACAAGTAATATTGCAGCTACACTAGAGAGTGATCAACAGGTTGGGTCTTCTAATAGCACTACTAACCGTGGGAAAATTTCAGGTAAGTTAAGGTATGATTCCTATGTTAGGAAAGTTGATATTGTTCAACCAACAAAGTCAGAATTGGATGTATACTTGGAAGAAAATGTTTATATTTGTAATGGTAACGCGGTTGATCATTTCGATGCTCTTGAATGGTGGAAAACAAACCAGCTGAAGTTTCGCATTTTATCAAAGATGGCAAACGATATTTTGTCTATTCCTATTACTTCTGTGGCTTCTGAGTCAGCCTTTAGTGCTGGTGGTAGGGTTATCGACTCGTATCGTGCGTCTTTAAAGGCAAATACTGTGCAAGTATTGTTATGTGGAGCTGATTGGGCACGTCATTCTCGTGGGATAAAAAAAGTTTCAAAGGTAAACTTTTTTTTTTTTTCATTTAATGTTCTATATTTTTTTGGTTATTCATGAATATATTTTAATGGCATCTCTTCTTCTTCTTCTTCTTCTTCTTTTTTTTTTTTTTTTTTGCAGAAAGAACTAGTAGTAGACACTAAGGATTACACTTTACCTTAGTGTATGATGAAACAAGTGGAGAAGGAAAATGGGGGAAGTTGTTGTTCTAAGTTTTTATTATTTTTCTTTTTTCACATTATGGACTTGTAATATTTAGAATGTTGGAAATTGTTGTCTTTTAAGTTGACTTGTATTGTCTTTTTTTTTCTTTCCCTAAAGGCCTTGTATTGTCTTTTCTGTTACTTGTGACTTGTGAGAAGTGAATCTTGCTAAGAGGCCAAGCTTGGAAGTTGGAACTCATATGATTTTTTAGTTTGACATGATTTTCCATTAGGACTCTCTTGTGTATGGTGTATGAGTATATCAGTATATGTTTTGAGCCATGAATGGTTTGGTGGTTTTTTTGGGCTCTTATCAATTCTTTTGACTCTTAGCAAAAAAAATAATCTATTCTTTTGACTTTGTTATGTTGGATAACATTCGAACCGAGCTCATAATCGAGCCTGAGCTCGAGCTCGAGCTTGAACTCGAGCTTCGTTTGTTAAGCATAATCAACATTCGAGCCGAGCTCATAATCGAGCCTGAGCTCGAGCTCGAGCTTGAGCTCGAGCTTGGTTTGTTAAGCTTAATCGAGCGAGCTCGAGCCGAGCTCGATCTTGACCATTTTTAAACGAGCCGAGCTCGAGCTTGTTCATTAAGGTTGTATACGAGCTCGAGCCGAGCTTGAGCGAACCCTTACCAAATCGAGCCGAGCCTAAGCTCGGTTAAGCTCGGCTCGGCTCGGCTCGAGTACACCCCTACCAGGGTGGTACTCTAATGTAAAGTCGTAGTCCTTAATCAGCTCCATCCACCGACGTTGCCTCATGTTTAACTCCTTCTGAGTAAACAAATACTTAAGGCTCTTGTGGTCCGAGAACAAATCAAACTTCTCCCCATAGAGGTAGTGTATCCAGATCTTAAGTGTGAACATGACTGCTGCTAGCTCCAAATCATGAGTTGGGTAGTTCAATTCATTTGGCTTCAACTGCCGTGAACCGTAGGCTATGACCTTTCCGTCTTGCATAAGGACACATCCCAATCCTTGATACGAGGCGTCACTAAAAATAGTGAACTTCTCACCATCCTTTGGTATCGCAAGTACTGGCGCTATTGTCAATCTCTCTTTCAATTCCTGAAAAGCAAGTTCATGCTTATCAGTCCATTCAAACTTTAAATCTTTCTTAGTCAGGCCAGTTAACGGGGCTGCTATCTTTGAGAATCCTTCCACGAATCTCCGATAGTAACCAGCTAATCCTAGAAAACTTCTGACTTCTGTAGCATTGGTTGGCCGAGTCCAATTCGCCACTGCATCGGTCTTTGAGGAGTCAACCGCGATTCCTTGTTGTGAGATCACATGTCCAAGGAACTTAACTTCCTGAAGCCAGAATTCACACCTGCTGAATTTAGCATATAGGCGGTGATCTTTGAGAGTCTGCATCGCAATCCGTAGATGCTGCTCATGCTCTTCCTATGATTTGGAATAGATCAAAATATCATTAATAAAGATAATAATAAATTGATCCAAATAGGGCTTGAATACTCTGTTCATCAAGTCCATAAACACAGCCGGAGCATTCGTCATCCCAAACGGCATCACTACGAACTCATAGTGTCCGTACCTCGTCCTGAAAATAGTTTTAGGTATGTCTTCCTTTCGTACCCTTAACTGATGATACCCTGACCGTAGGTCAATCTTAGAAAAGGTCGTGGCTCCTTGCAACTGATCAAACAGATCGTCTATCCGAGGTAAAGGATACTTATTCTTGATAGTAACCTTATTCAGTTCTCGGTAGTCAATACACAATCGCATGGTCCCATCCTTCTTCTTAACAAATAACACTGGTGCTCCCCAGGGTGAAGTACTTG
Organism: Hydrangea macrophylla; assembly: GCA_033977485.1. Taxonomy (NCBI): domain Eukaryota; kingdom Viridiplantae; phylum Streptophyta; class Magnoliopsida; order Cornales; family Hydrangeaceae; genus Hydrangea; species Hydrangea macrophylla. The sequence continues at coordinate 93,461,784 of CM066988.1, read as the reverse complement.
GATGAACAAAACCCAATTTCTCAAGTTCTTGAACTTGTTCCTTCAGCTCCAATAACTCTGTAGGGGCCATCCTGTAGGGAACCTTGGTTATAGGTAGAGTGCCTGGTACCAGTTCCACACAGAATTCTATGTCCCTCTCATGTGGTAATCCTGAAATATCTCGGAATACTTCCTCAAATTCCTTGATCACCGGGATTGATGACATTGTCACCTCTGCACTGACAACCTCGATGTTTGCTAGGCATCTGGTGAGGAACATATCACCCGAAGGATTACATTGGAAATCAAAGAGTCGATTCCCATTGTCCGCAAATGTGATCCTCTTCCTTGCACAATCCAACTTCGCATGATTCTCCTCGAGCCAATCCATTCCCAGGATTATATCAAATTCTTTCATCGACAGAACCACCAAACTCGCCAAAAGTTCATGATTTCCTAATCGTAGAGGACAATCCTTACATACATATAATAACTTGAGGGTGGTCCCTAAGGGTGAGACAGCACTCAAAGCTTCACGTAAACGTTGCGGTACTATACCCAACTTTCGAACAGTCTTAACAGATACAAAGAATGTGTAGCACCCGTGTCAAACAAAACTTTAACATGAGAGTTAAACAAGGTTAGAGTACCTTCCACTGTCTGTTGCTCAGGCGGTTCCTCCTCATAAAGCACCTTCTTCATACCCTCTTCCTTCATAGCCAACAGCCTCAGGGATAACAGCATTCAGGCGGGCTTGTCCTTGCTGACCGTAATTACCTCTCCTAGGAGCCTTGCATTTCGGACTTATGTGACCTGGCATGCCATAATTATAGTACACAACTCCCGGACGATCAGCACGCCTATTTACTCTGCAATCTGTAGCTCGGTGACCAGGATTACCACAATTGAAGCAGTTATTGTTGTTGTTCCCTCCTGTTGCTCGAGGCGGATACTGTTGTATTGCTTGTGTCTGTTGAGGTTTCTTCCCTCCATCCCAGGTCCTTTTCTGTCCCTGAGGGTACCCTGGTTTCTGTCTGGGATAACCCTTCTGTGGGGGTCGATTTCCAAATGGCTTCGAATTCTGACAACCATCATTCTCTAACCCCGTAGCCAATCTTACCAGAGCTTCAAATGACTAGCCCAGATACCCCATAGTTAGATGTCGGAGAGACAAGTTGAGACCCCGATGATACTTCTTGATTTTCCTCTGGGGTGTGTCCACCATATGTGGAGCAAAGCGAGACAGACGCTCAAACCGAGTGGTGTACTCTCGGACAGTCATATTCCCTTGAGTCAACTCCATAAACTCTTTCTCTCTCTTGTCCTTCTCTTATTCAGAGAAATACTTCTCGAGAAACCTTTCCTTGAACACCACCCACGGCATTCTCCTTGCAGCTTCTTCCCCTATGGTCGCCTTTTCAGCATCCCACCAATCAGTCGCTGCATAAGACAGTTGAAAGATAGCCAGACGCTTCTTCTCCAGATTAGTGCACTCTATGGTCTCAAAGATATGCTCCATCTGGCGTAGCCACTGTTCCGCTTGCCAGGGTTCATCAGTCCCCGCAAAATACTCAGGCCGCAGAGCGCGAAACTCCTTGAGAAGCTTGTCTCCAATTTGGTGGGCTTGCCTCCCATTCCCATTGTGATTCCCATTCTGATTATTGTTCCTCGCATTCTGATCACTAACTCTCTCCAATCTTCTTACAAAAGCCTCAAACATTCCGGTTGGATCTACTACCGAGGGTGCATCTTCAATAGCGGGACGATTCCTGAGATTTCTTCCAGCCATATAATAGAGAGAATGGTACCTATCCATTGATCAACAAGAATACGGTCAACCTCTCGAGAAGAAAGAAAATTCTAAACGATAGAAAGCGACTAAACACGGAATGAAGTCGAACTATCTTATCTTAATTCCATCTTAACGGGAGATCCTATGTGTCTTGGACAATTGGTCGAGCCATAACCTGGCTCTGATACCAAAAAAGCCTGTCACGCCCCGACGTAGCATAATACAGAAAAGCATTTAATTTTCTTTATGGACTCGTAGGTCGTGACAAGTGAGTATGACCAATTGTCCCTGCAGCAAAATAACTTAATAGCATTTCTAGAGCAAAGGATACTAATAAACATAAGCATCCAAAAATTAAAACTTACTAAACTATTACAAAAGTCCAGGTCTTAGGCACAAGCGCCCTTATTCAAATGTCTAAAACTAGTTTATTACAACCCGAATTAAAAAGACATAGGAAAATATAAAGCAGCCTCCTGGAAAGTCCCCTGCCTTTAACTAGCATAGTCGAATTACCCTGGCTGCTCCTGACCCTGAAAATCTGGACATAGAGTCCAGGACGCATCAACGCCGTCAGCTTATGAAAGCTGGAGAGCAAAATAAACGAGTGCTCGCAATATATATATAAGTAAATAAACAATGGTGCAATTTAACTTTAAAAGAAATAGATTCAAGGTTCCAATTCCAACATAAGTCACGGGGGAATAAAGTAAGCGATAAATATGCGACCGTGCATGAACAATGTAACATCTCATCTTTCTGACTCTTTTCTCTCAACAAGACTCGACTCAACCAAACCATTACCTCAGATACCAGGAATACTATCCGATCGATATCTAAGTCGAACACAACACTATCGCCTCCAATACCAGGAATAAAATCCGATCGACATTAAGGTCGCACACCACGCTATTGCCTCAGATACCAGGAATAATATCCGATTGATATCTGGGTCAATCACGACCAACCATCGCTTCGGATACCAGGAATAATATCCGAAACGAGCGCCTTAGATACCAGGAATAATATCCGATCGATATCTAAACCGTACTCAATACCATCGCTTCGGATACCAGGAATAACATCCGATCGATATCCGAAACGAGCGTCTTAGATACCAGGAATAATATCCGATCGATATCTAAGCCGTAACTCAATACCATCGCTTCGGATACCAGGAATAATATCCGATCGATATGTAAGCCGTACACAACACTGTCGCCTCCAATACCAGGAATAATATCCGATTGATATTGAGGTCGCACATCAGACCGCCACTCTTTACTCTTTTCACACTTTCTCACACACCATGCATGTCGACTCCACCTCAACCCTATCATGCATGTCAATGTCCATGAAATGTAACACCAAACAAAAGTATGAGAAATCAAGTCTTTTTATTTTTATCCTTCTTTATTAACAAGGTACAATGTACTTAAAATCATTGAGTTAGCACCCACGATCTAAATTATCAAGTCAGTTATGAAACAACAAGTAAGTTCATCAAAAACTACTTTAACACGCTTTTACAGCTACTAGTACACAAGCATATCCACTTTGAAGTAATGCCCTTAAAAGGAGTTATAATTTTTATGGGTGAATTACACATCAAAAGAAAGATCTTTGAGTCTAGTTTCCAATGCTTTGAACGGTGTGCGTTTTCGAGTTTTCTAGAGAAAGTTATGACCGTTTTAGTAAAAGTTATTAGTGCTGAAATATGTCAATCGATTGACAAAAGTGTCAATCGATTGGATGACATGTCAATCGATTGGATATGTTTCCAATCGATTGGTATCAGTAGTTTCTCCCTTACTACGAATTTGAAGCCTGTTTTTGACCCATTTCTCAATTCTGCTTCAACCAAGACATATAATATATGGATTTCTTCGTTTTTCCGCAAAGATTACGAATACGTGATCGGTTTTAACTAATTTCAATCGTAGCTCTCGAATTTCACGTAAAACCGAGAGGTGACAAAACTTTAAATCAACGATACGTCGCGATACGGATGAATTAAGCCGTAGTATTCGAACTGCAGCTTATTGGGACTAAGATCTTTCATTCCCAATTTACAGAATTGATTTTGGTTAAGATTTATAAAACTCCAATTCTCAAGCTTCAATGGTGATTTCATATATATACATATATACATACATATATATACTGCAATATACATATATAAACATTGTGAGTGAGTTTATAATACTCACAGAGGTTAATTAGACTGAAAAGTTGAGACCGAGAATTCCACCGTCGATTCCGTCGTTAGAAAACTCCTCCATTCTTGAATTATGATATATCAATATATATAACTATGTATGTGACTGAATATATATATATAATCTGTATGTGTGTGTGATATTGAGAGAGTTGAGAGAATTAGAGGGAGACAGTGAGTTAGAGATGAGAGATTGTGAGAGTTAATACACATACATATACTGTATGTGTTTTGGGCTCCAAGCAATTCCCAGGAATTGCACGGTGTGGTTGAGCTCACGTGCTCCCACACCCAAGACGCGATATAAACGCAGGTTTAAAACAAAACTGGTATTTTTCGGTTGAAAATAAAAATACAAAAAATTATATTAATGTAGGAATTAAATTCCGAGTTGTACCAAAAATATAGATATCGATTTTGAAACCATAGAAAATATTTTTCTATGTTTATGGAATTTACAGTTTGACCCCCAAATAAATATTTATTAAAAAGAAATATTCATTTATTAAGGAAATGAAATACAATATTTATTTATTAATGAAAATAAAATACAGGGTGTTACACTTGTAACGACCCACCTCCCCATCTAGCAACAATATTGTCCGCTTTGGGCATAAACACAAAGAACTTCCTAGGGGGTCACCCATCCCTGGTACTACTCTGGCAGCAGCATGCTTAACTGTGAAGTTCTTTTATGTTTAGCTCCCTCACGGTTTTAAAAGACCTTGTTGCATATAGAGGGGCGATTAATCCTTATAAACTAATCCAGGAACTTCACCCCAGGCGATGTGAGACAAGTCCCTACACTCGACCTCACCTCATCCGTCTTGGCCATCCTGCCACAAGAGTATTGGCTCTTGGTCATCACAATCCACCCTCCTTAAGGGCCACACGTCCTCGTGTGGGACTTTTCCCACACTTCCAGCTGGGTTTCCGCTCTGATACCTTTTGTAACGACCCACCTCCCCATCAAGCAACAATATTGTCCGCTTTGGGCATAAACACAAAGAACTTCCCAGAGGGTCACCCATCCCTGGTACTACTCTAGCAGCAGCACGCTTAACTGTGAAGTTCTTTTATGTTTAGCTCCCTCACGATTTTAAAAGGCCTTATTGCATATAGAGGGGCGATTAATCCTTATAAACTAGTCCAGGAACTTCACCCCAGGCGATGTGAGACAAGTCCCCACACCCGACCTCACCTCATCCGTCTTGGCCATCCTGCCTCAGGAGTATTGGCTCTTGGTCATCACAAGGTGTACGGCTGGAAACTGTTAACACAACGGCTGATGCTTAACTATTTATTGTCAGTTTATCAGAATAATTATTGCAGAGGAATTTATCACTCATTAGTGCCTTTGATTTTTACGGCTTACCATTGCCAAAGGAAAAAATTTAGGTAGTCTAAAATCAAAATCCAAACTTAGATGTTTGGATTAGCTTTCCTGGGCTGGGAAGCATTTTTGTTGTTTCGAGGAAGATCAAATGGATCGATGTTGGGTCTACTTCGTATTTTCGAGCAGGGGGTTTTTGATCGTTGTACAATTTCCTATTGCTTTGTTGCATTAATAGTGATCTTTGGAACATTAAGTTGTTGATGGTGAGTATGGCTTAAGTTGCTGATGGTGAAGTGAACTTTGGATCTTATGGGCACTCTAGTTGGTTGGATATGGGCTACTATGGAATTATTTTTGAAGGTCTTGGAAGCAATTTAGCTAGTTTGAGGCAGACCATATGGTTGTGGAGTCTGCATAATTCTCTGATATGGTTGTACTCTGTGGGATGTACAAATCTTAATGGGGAATTTTATGTTCTTAGTATTTGTGTAAGGGTATGTATAGGGGCTTGGTCTGTTTGCAAAGGATGTTTTTCATTGTGAAACTCTTGAACTTGTTTATTAATAAAATTAAGTCTTACTGTAAAAAAAAAAAAAAAAAGAAGCATTTTCCCTTTTGAAAAATATCTTAAAGAATATTACATAGCATACTCTCTTTTACAAAATATTTTAAAGAATATTATATATCATATTCCCTTTTGAAACACTATATATATATGTATGTTACGCTTCACAAAACTTACACACTTCTCTGTCTTCCTCACCTCGACTCTCTATTTCTCCTTCCGACATATTACATATACACACACATCATATATAGCTTTCATATACATATATATAGGTATATATATACACACAATTATAGATATATATATACACCTCAGGTTAGTGGAAGAAAAGAAGCGGAGCTGAGGGTATGATTGAAAAGGTGGGTAAACCGGGTTGTGTACAATATGCTTTCTAAATTCTCCAGCGTATTTCTTGTTATCTCTGTTTGTACTCTTTTGTAGTTATGTTGTGCTTTCATTTGGAATCCATGAATATGTGTTGGTCCATAAGAAATGAGTACCCACCAACAGGCCAGCAGGCCCTAGGAACTGACGTACTGGAGACGGATGAGGTGAGGTGAGGTGACTCTTTGCTCTGTGACTTCTTTGGTGAGAGCGGTTGTGTAAGCAGTTGAGTAAGTGCTATGGAACTGAATGGTTCATGAGCAGGGGGCACCTACCAACAGTCCAACAGGCCAACATGCCCTAGGGACCGACGTACTAGAGACAGGTGAGGTGAGATGAGGTTGGTGGCCTTTGCTGTGTGACTAAGAGAACCTGGTATGATGCTCTCTGTGGGAGCATTTGGGTAGTGTGAGCAGTTGTGTTGTAAGACTGGTCAATTGATTTGATGTCCTATTTATTTGATTGTCATTATCCTTTTGAGCCTTTGTTATTCCTGTCATATTGTATACTTCCTGGTGTGGTTTTTAGATGCAGGTAGTACCGGTAATCAAAGCCTGGAAGGGACATAAGGCTAAGGATAATGTAGGAGATCCGTGGAGAGCATGGGCCTGTTGGGAGTTTAAAGAAATATTGTACTTTAATTTTAAAGAATCAAAGTGTAATTCTTTTTTTTTTTCAATAAAAAATGCTTTATTTTTGCAGGGCGTCATTTTTTTGCTTAACCAAGTTATAATTGGGTGACATGTGTCTAATTTCAGTAGTTATATTGATGATAAAAGGTCAAAATGAGAATAAAATGGAACACATATCACCCAGTGGAGGCTTCAGTAAAAATGCTCTCAAAAAAATAATCACCTGTGTGTGGCCAATATTTTTGGCGCATAAAATTGCCCCCACCTTAATCCAATTTCCTCGAAAATTCAATGTCCCAAAAGTTTTCCCCAAAATTTCCCCCAAACTTAGACGTATAACCTCAGTCCCTCACACACAGTGCTCGACCACCATCTCCTTCCTCCTCCGTCGACCTCATCCACCATTGGCCCTCCCTTCTCCATCGACGTCCTAACCACCACCGGCCCTCCCTTCAAAATCACAAATAGTTGGCATGGTATATCTATACTTTTGATGTGAAATCTACTCTTATGTTTTTGTGAAAGGCCAACACTGATTTTTTTTTTTTTTTTTTTTTATGTTGCAAATCTAAACCTTAACCTTAGTTTTGTAGATTTACACAACATACTATTTGCTATGGGTTTAATAATATTTTTATTACTCTTTTTCTTATTAAGTCTGTCACTGTCTTACTAACATGTGTTCTTCATTTACAACTATTTTGGTAAATTTGTAGAAGATAAAAATAAAAAAAATAAAAAAAAACCACTAAGTCATGTACAAGTTTTAGGTAAGAACATACTCTATGTGATTGCTTTCTTTGATTACTTTGCTTTTTCAATATTTGTGTTCATCATGAGCGAATTTTGATGAAAAATTAAGAATTTGTTTCAGTATTTGTAATTTATTTGTAGAATTTTGTATGAGTTTTTCATTAGATACTTTTTGTTGTATTTTTTTATTTTTGGTATGGAGAGTTACATAGTTTGTCCATTGCTATTGTGCTTTGATAGTTTCACGAAATGGCGTTGTCAGGTTCGTTTGAAAATTCCTTGCACAGCAAGACTTATTTCAACTTCATCATGCCTAGGATTGGTTGCTTTTATTTATGACATCAGTTAGTTTGCTATCATTTAGTTACCTTACCTTTTACCAAACCACTCATGACTTTTCTGGTTTCTGGATTATTAGCTCTTGGCGGGTGCTTCTTACTCATACACCCATCAGTTCCGTGGTATTTAGCCAACACACTTTCTACCAACGCATTTACCAAAAATTCATAGATTTGTAAATGAAAACACAGTATAATTCCAAAAGATTACAAGAGAGATAACAATGAAATACTCCGGAGATTTGGAAGCATATTGTGCACAATCCCCTGTACCTGAATTAAATACACCAATTGCAAACCATGTTGAAAACCTTCCCAACCTTAGTAGTCAAACACTTCCCTTCTACCCATGTGAAAGAATTGTATACCCTACAAAGCCAAATAATAATAATAATAATTTGTTATATACATTTCAAAGGTTGCATTATAATACCATTTTAGTTGGTACACTTTATCCTTAGATTACATTATTGGGAAAATGATATTGATCGTTGATTAGAAATGTTTTATCTAATTTTCTAATAATCTAAATTGTGTTTTCAATCAATAAGCATGCTAGGACAACATTCTTGCAGATGGTTGTCACTTGTGGTACTACTATATGTGATAGGATGGCGTGCTTAAGCCATTAGGGTAGGGATCCTAGTAGATATTGTGGGTATTTGTAAGATGACAAATATTGAACGGGATCATTAAAGAACACTCTTGGACCAGTCACTGTTATATATTAGAAGAGTTGTTCTACTAACAATTGCAGAGAGTCCTTATTGACCTGAGGATATTACTAAGTCTTATATATCGATTAGTATAGCTTTAATATTATCAGCCGGTGATGTCTAATTGGAGACTATGTACGGACTTGTTGGGCTACATTAATAATGTATAAATTTGAAGGTTTGTTGTTTTCCAATAAGGGATCCATCACTCTTAGTATTAGAGAGAATATTCAAGATTATGTTTCTTACATATTGATCAATATAATCGGCCGGTGCTATTCAGAAAAGTTGTTTTCTAAATTGTTATAATGTATTCAATATTTGTGAAGAGACATACATGTAAACTAATTGGGTAACAGCACCTTTAATGGTCCAATCCTAGGTTTTCATGGAATATTAGTTGGTGGAGGGACTAATTTGTAAAATTATTAAGAGGGTATACTCATGTATTAATTCTCAATTCTTTGGGTAAAAGTTGCAATTTGTTTAACGGACATGATTATCAAGTCAAGAGGGATGAATTTGTAATTTGGAAAGATGATGGAATTAGATTCTATGTATTTTATGTCATGTATGTTCAATGGATTTAATTTGAGAATAGTGTACAATGAAAATACAAAGGAATTAGATTCCTTGTACAGTTCATGAGGTGAATTTACATTCCCTAAAAACTAAGTACATCTTCACTTACAATGAATGAGAAACGGCTTCCTCTTTAGCCTAGTGAAGAATCCTAGAGGGCTTAATGAAGTCTTATAAATAGCTACAAGCAAGTGTTGCAAATCAATCACTTGCAACTTATTTTCTATATTTTTCCCTTGGTTGCTAGTGGGAAAAAAAAAGCTTAAGCATTTGAGACTTAGGAGGATTTTGCACTTGTGAAAATCAAGTGAGTTTGTTTGGAGATAAAAAGAAGAACAAGCTTTGGAAACTTCAAGAGGACTTGAACTTGAAATCATGTGAGGTAAGTTCTTTGTCATGGATTTATGTAAATCATTGTTGGATAAATATGTGATTTTGGCCATGTTTAAGGCCTAATAGAAGTGGGACCTACTTAGAGTTTGAGTGGGGTCCTTGTGATTTTGTATTCTCCTCCATTCTCGTCCATGAGAAGATGAAGTTTGGATATTCATATGTCCAAAACCATTATTGGGTGAATAAGAAATTAATGCTCAAAGGTTGCCCCTTGCAAGGAGTTGTGAAATGGAAAAGGTCCAAAACTTACCTTATTCCACATAGGAAAATTAGGAGTTTCAAGTGCTTTTATAAAGGTACTTCATGCTATGGGTTTAGGCCCCAAGGGGTACCCACTTTTGTGGAATGGGAAGGACCTAAGGCCCTTTGGGTTTACTCCACACACGCGCGCGCTCCGCAGCCGTCCGTCTGTCCGGCCATCGGGGTCATGGGTGCGGGTGCGGTCTATGCTGTATTTCTTTTTGGACCCCTCAATTTCTAGTTTTTCAATTTATGTATATACAGAATTGAGACCGACTCTTGGGATTTTTGCATATGTTTTGTATGTATTACAGAAATTAACTCCAAAGTCTTTTGGAATTTCTGAACTGCTGCAGAAATTGAACAGATGGAGTTATAGAAATTAAAAGGACTATGGATTTATTTCACAGAAAAAATATTCATCCTATAAATCCCCTATCTCTCCCTCAATTGAGATACACCTTTTCTAGACTGTTCTCTAGTTCCTCTTACAGTTCTTATTTTCCACAGAGAGAGTTACAAACATAGTTGTTTTGCTGGAGTAGTCAAACACTGTGCTTGTCGACTTTTAGTTGCCGCTGTATCCTGGGAGACAGACGCCGGAGATATCCTTGAGCACTTCTGGTGAGGCGGCAAATCTTTTTTAAGGAAACTTTGTATATATCACAGGCCTCGGTTTGATATCTTTATTTTACAGGTTCTGTTTTTTTTTCTTATAGTTATTGTAACTTTGATTTATGTTGCCAGTCTTTTGATTTTTAACTATCAGATTAAAAATCTGTACTGCTTCTATTTTACACCAATTGTTTTCAACCAGTTTATTGAATATTAATACAATTTTTGCTAACAATCTTAAAATAGATTCTATAATATATATTTAAAACTGTCAAACAGAAGAAGTTTGTTTCAAAGGAAAAGGAAAAAAAATTTAACAAAGTTTATTTTCAAATTCAATTATGAAAATAATCATAAGGAAAGGATTCAATCCTTTTCTTATTTTGGATTTAATTTTTATTTTGATAATATTTTCAGAATTGGTGACAACTGGGAACGAGACTGTGAACCCTACTATGACCGACGGTGCTAGTGGTTCTAACACCGTGGTGATTGGTTCGATCCCTGTGAAGGTTCTCTCAATCCAAACTGTTCCTGTGAACCATGGGGAGAAACCCAAAAATTTCAATGGAGTGGATTTCAAAAGATGGCAATAAAAGATGTTGTTTTATCTTACCACTTTGAACCTTGTGAGTTTCTTGAAGGAAGATGCTCTTGTTCCAAATGAGAACGAACAAGATTGGGAGGTTGTGTTAGCCATTGATGCTTGGAAGCATTCAGACTTCCTGTGCCGAAACTATGTGATGAATGGCTTGCACGATACACTCTATAATGTGTATAGTGTTAAGACCACTGCTAAGGAACTGTGGAGTCCTTAGACAAAAAATATGAAACTGAGGATGGCGGGTCAAAAAAGTTTGTAGTGGGGAGATTCCTCGACTATAAAATTGTGGACTCAAAGACTGTGATCGGTCAAGTTCAGGAGCTGCAAGTGATCTTGCATGAAATCCATGCTAAAGGGATAACCTTGAGTGAAACCTTTCATGTTGGTGCCATTATTGAGAAACTGCCCCCCCTGCTTGGAAGGACTTCAAGAACTACCTAAAGCACAAGTGAAAGGAGATGAAAATTGAAGAACTGATTTGTTAGGATCGTGTCAGATTATTAGTCTAGGTTCATGTAGCTTGCGTACCTTACCATACATGATGTCCAAATACATTGTACTATAAAAGTTGTACTACTAGTCTAGTACATTCTCTTTCCTTTTTTAGTTTCTCCCTTAGCCTATATAAAGGCAACCTATTGCATTGATATTTACAACATTCAATACAATACATTATTTCTCTCTCACTTCTAACATGGTATCAGAGCAATAAGCTCCTGGACCTTGGCTACAACTGTATCGTATTCCGCCGCCATTGGCGGATGATGATCATGTCACCCGCCAGACCTTGGTCAAGATAAAATCATACATTCCGCTTTCTCCGTTCCAATCCAACCATCCAAATACCTTCATCAAATCACCATTTCAACCTCATCAACCGGCCTTTCTATTGGACCTCCCAATCAGTTGGATCTCAACCCTCACCAACTGGCCTCTCTATCGGACCTCCCAATCGGTCGAAACTCTACCTCATCTACCAGGACTCTCTATCAGACTCCCCAATCGGCCAGATCTCAACCCTCACCAACCGGCCTCTCTATCGAACCTCTCGATCGGACGGATCTCTACCCATCTACTCGGCCTCTCTATCAGTCCTCCCAGTAGGCCGATCTCAACCTCATCAACCCGGCCTCTATCGGACCTTTGATCGGCCAGATGTCACACAACTTGGCCTCTTCCTCTGTCAGACCTCTGACCAGCCACCAAACCTCTGGCTTGCACTCCCTCAAGCACCCTTTACAACTGGACTATCAACCGCACCATCTGACTCACTCAACTGTTCTTCACAAAGGCTCTACCTCCAAGATGACTTCATGATTCAATTTCCAAACTCAAGTTATTTCCATTTTCGACCTTGAGTTTGAGGGGGCTGTTAGAATCATGTCAGATTGTTAGTCTAGGATCATGTTGTAAAATTAAAGTTGGGAGTATAGAACAATGCTACCGGTAATTAGAATCCGTTAAAATTTCTTTGGGTTGAGTCGCGGGTCTCGCTCTCTTTAAGACGTTTCGCGGCTCTGCCCAAATTGTGCTAGCAGTTCGTCAAATTGCCACACCGTCCCCAGGATAAAACATCCCAGAAGTCACCTCTGTCTCAATTTATTTTGCACAAAAATAAATTGGAAACCAAACACCTTTTCGGATTGATTGCTCGGAAACAAGAAATGAAAATGATATATAATACTCAAAGAAAATGTAAAACCCACTTGCTGTTTTTTTTCTCTCGGTGACAGTAGTACTACTTAGTACTCACTGTTTTCTTTTCTTTTTTTTTTTTATGTGATTGCTTGTTTGTATATGCTTTAGTTCCATCCATGTGCTGCCTTATATAGGCACCAAAATCAAAACTTTGGGCCAAAGACCCGTTGGGAATTAATAGATAAATTATTGTTGCCCATTGATTACCCAAGGGAAAGGAAATGTGGAGAATTCCAAAATGTTACTGTTGCATTCTAAATGGTTACTGTTGCTCATTGAATTCCCAAAGAAAAACGTGGGAATACAAGCTTTAAAAGAAAAAAAAACTGTTTTAAAACTTGGGGAATCCAAATGACTGTTTCTAATAAATAAATAAAAATATGTTTTTCCTAATACACTATTATGCATATTAATATACATTAATATATAACACATGTAGCTTTCGTACCTTACCATACATGATGTCCAAATACATTGTACTACATAAGTTATACTACTAGTCTAGGACATTCTCTTTCCTTTTTTTTGGTTTCTCCCTTAGCCTAAATAAAGGCTACCAATTACATTGATAGTTATACCATTCAATATAATGCATTATTTCTCTCTCACTTCTAACATAATTGTTAGACTTCGAATTGAGGAAGACAATAAAGGGGTTGATAGGAAAGGCAGAAACAATATTGTGGCCAAGCGTAATATGGTTGAGCATGGTCAAAGTTCAAGTGTGAATAAAAAATCCTCTTCTGGCAAAGGGTCCAAAATGGGGCCAACATATGGTATCTCCAAGAAGCCTAAATTTCAGTTTCAAGGGAAATGCTATAACTATGGTAAGACTGGACACCGTGCTTCAGAGTGTCGGTTGCCACAAAAGAAATTTAAGAAAAATCAAGAGGCTAACATGGAAGAACTAGACTATATCTCGAGGGATGTTTATGAAATTAATCTGTTAGCTGTGGCCTCTGAAGTGAACTTGGTAGGTTCAAACCCAAAGGAATGGTGGATAAACACTGGTGCCACTCGCCACATATGCTCTGACAAAGCAATGTTCACTTCTTTCGAGCCAATGAATAATGGTAAAAAAATGTTCATAGGCAACTCAACCACTTTTGATGTGGAAGGTCAAGGAAAGATAACTCTGAAGATGACTTCAGTGAAAGAGCTAACTTTGAACAATGTCCTATATGTGCCTGAAATTTGCAAGAACCTAGTGTCTAATTCTCTTTTGAGCAAGCATGGCTTTCAAATGGTTTTTGAGCCAGACAAGGTGGTGCTGACTAAAGCTGTGATGTATGTGGGGAAGGGGTGCATGAGTGATGGGCTATTTAAGCTTAATGTAATGACCATTGTACCGAATAACAATATCAATAAAATGAGTACCTCTGCTGCTTACTTGCTTGAGTCTTCCAATTTGTGGCATGGTAGACTAGGACATGTTAATTTTAATTCTTTGCGAAAATTAATTAAATTAGACCACATACCCAGCTTTCATATTGACACAAGTTATAAATGTGAAACTTGTGTTGAACAATCAATAGAAAGAAGTGCCGAACCATTGGAATTAATCTACACTGATGTATGTGATTTAAAAATTGTTTAATCAAGAGGTGGTAATAAGTATTTTATTACTTTTGTTTATGATTGCACTAAATATTGTTATGTGTATTTGCTAAAAAGTAAGGATGAAGCTTTGGATAAGTTCATTCTGTGCAAGACAGAGGTTGAAAATCAACTAATCAAAAAGATTAAGGTATTAAGAAGTGACAGCGGTGGTGAATATGTAGCACCGTATGGTGAGTTTTGTGCACAACACAGAATTATTCACGAAACCACCACACCTTACTCGCCTCCATCAAATGGAATTTGTGAAAGGAAAATCACCTTAAGGAAATGATGAATGCTATGTTAATAAGTTCTGGATTGCCACAGAACTTGTGGGGGGATGCAATTATCTCTGCAAATTACATTTTAAATAAGGTACCTCAAAAGAAAGTTGATCAAACCTCATATGAACAGTGGAATGGTCGAAAACCTTCCTATAAGTTCTGATGAATGTGGGGGTGTCTTGCAAAGGTTCTTGCACTTACTCCTAAGAAAGAAAGGATAGGTCCAAAAACTGTTGATTGTTTATTTATTAGCTATACACATAATGGAAGTGCGTATCGGTTTCTTGTACACAAATATGAAAACCCATATATACACAAGAACACGATCATGGAGTCTAGAAATGCGTCATTCTTTGCGAATGTATTTCCTTATAAAGAGGAATATAGTTCTAAAAAATGCACATTTGAGAATGTGGGAAAAAGTAGTAAAATCCAAGAAGAGAATATTGATGTTGAGCCTAGACGAGGAAAAAGAGTTAGAACATCAAAATTCTTTGGTCCAGACTTTCTAACCTATCTCTTAGAAAGATAGCCTCAAAGCTATGATGAAGCTATAAGATCACCAGAGGGTCCATTTGGAAAGAAGGAATCAAGAGTGAAATTGATTCCATCTTACAAAACCATACATGGGAACTGGTTGATCTGCCTCCTAGATGTAAGCCTTTGGGGTACAAATAGATTATCAAGAGAAAAATGAAAACGGATGGCACTATTGATAAGTATAAGGCAAGGCTTGTGTTTAAAGGGTATAGACAAAAGGAGGGTCTAGACTACTTTGATACATATTCTCTTGTTATGAGAACAACATCCATATAAATGATTATTGCAATCGCAGTCTCAAAATACATCAAATGGACGTTAAGACTTCTTTTCTTAATGGAGATTTGAATGAAGAAATCTACATGGAATAACCTGAAGGGTTTTCTGCTCTAAAGCAAGAAAAGAAAGTGTGTAAGCTTGTCAAATCATTGTATGGCTTATAGCAAGCTCCTAAATAATGGCATGAGAAATTTGACAAAGCTATGATTTCTAGTGGATTTAAGATCAATGAGTGTGACAAATGCGTTTATGTCAAAGACACCAATGATGGCTATGTCATCTTCTATCGTTATGTTAATGACATGCTCATTAAGGGAAGTAATGATAAAATTATTAGCTCATTAAGAAATTGTTGAATTCTAAATTTAACATGAAAGATATGAGACTTGCTGATGTTATATTGGGCATCAAGATCTCTAGAAATACAAATGGCCTTGTTTTGTTACAGTCACATCATGTAGACAAGATTCTAGAGAAGTTCAACAAGTCTGATACGAGTGTAGCTAGGACGCATGTAGACTTAAGTCTACACATATCTAAGAATAACGATGAGAGTGTTTCTCAACTGGAATATTCTCAAGTGATAGGAAGCTTGATTTACTTGATGAGTTGTACAAGACCTGACATTACTTATTCAGTTAGTAAACTGAATAGATGTACTAGTAATCCAGGAAATGAACAGTGAAAAGGGATAGTGAGAGTAATCTGGTACTTATGTTACACTCGTGATCATGGGTTGCATTATATGAGATATCCAGCTGTCTTGGAAGGATACAGTGATGCAAACTGGATATCAAATATGAAAGATTCAAAGTCTACAAGTGGATATGTTTTTACACTTGGTAGTGCAGCTATTTCATGGAAGTCTTCAAAACATACTTGTATTGCTAGATCGACAATGGAGTCAGAATTCATTGCGCTAGACAAGGCAGTGGAAGAAGCTGAGTGGCTTCGCTACTTTGGAGAAGATAATCCGAGATGGTCAAAACCTGTGCCAGCAATTTGCATACACTGCGATAGCCAGTCTGCTATTGGAAGGGCACAAAGCAATATGTATAATGGTAAGTCAAGACATATTCATCGAAGACACAATACCATAAAACAACTACTCTCAAGTGGGATTGTCACAATTGACTATGTAAGTCAAACGACAATATTGCAGATCCGCTAACCAAAGGTTAAATCGAGAGTTCATTAATAAATCATCTAAAAGAATAGGACTGAAGCCTATGACATTACAAGGTACTAGAATGGAAACCCAACCTTGCTAGTTGACTGGAGATCCCAAGATCTAGGTTCAAAGGGATAACCTAATTCCATGTACCTTAGAAGAATCGCTGAGGAAAAATGCTCTCCTGCCCATTTCTATGATACAACAGTGATACCTGCATGGTTTGAGGATAAGCTTAGCTTTTAATGACTATGTGTGTTGGTATTGCCAAGCGGAGTATAGCACGATACTCTAAACAAGTCACCTATGTGAATAAGGAGTGGGGCCGCTTCTAAAAGAATTTGAGAAAGGAAAAATTCTTTGATCAACATTCACTGAACTAGGCGAGTGTTTAAGGCCAAAATGAGCACAAGTGTAAGAACTAAACTATGTTTTGGAAAGATCCTGTGTGAGATCTGTTAGTTGTTTACACTAACGGCAATCAGTTCAAGACTATACGTTTACTAGTTTGCCAGTAAATCTAATAGACTATCACAAGGGAATGTTCAAAGCCAAAAGCTACCTATCCCGTTGCAGGAGTGTTCCATTGTGCTCTCTCTTATCGAGTCTACGTTGTCTCACATCGTTTCGATTAATTTCATTCATGTGGGGGATTGTTGGATAAATATATGATTTTGGCCATGTTTAAGGCCTAATAGAAGTGGGACCCACTTAGAGTTTGAGTGAGGTCCTTGTGATTTTGTATTCTGCTCCAGGAGGAGATGAAGTTTGGATATTTATATGTCCAAAAACATTGTTGGGTGAATAAGAAATTAATGCTCAAAGGTTACCCCTTACAAGGAGTTGTTGAAATGGAAAAAGTTTACAACTTACCTTGTCCCACATAGGAAAATTAGAAGGAGTTTCAAGTGCTTTTATAAAGCTACGTCATGCTATAGGTTTGGCCCCAAGGGGTATCCATGTTTGTCGAAGGTGGGAGGACCTAAGGCCCTTTGGGTTTACTCTACACAATCAAGCGCGTACCGTTGGCTGGCTGGGCCGGGTCGGGTCAGGGGTGCAGGTGCGGTCTATGTAGTATTTATTTTTGGACTCCTCAATTTCTAGTTTTTCAATTTCTGTATATACAGATGACAAGCGGGTGTATTTGTAGAATATAACCGCGCTAAAAGAGGAAAATACATTAGAAAAGTTTACAATTCCCCTGTTTATCTGCAGTTTGAATTGCAATACCAGTTTCTGCACAAATTGATTAAACTATGATAAGTGGTATTGTTTTTAGTGATTATTTGTGCAGATCACTGCTGCTGTGTACAAGATTGAAGAATATTGATAAAAGGAAGTGCTTGATCCTGATGAAGACAACTCAAAGCTGAAATAGAAGTATCGAGCGAGCGAGAGTTTTCGAGCGATCGACGTTTCGATCGATCGAAAGGAGTTCAAGCGATTGAAGTTTCTGGAAGTTAGATCGATCGAGAGTTTTTCGATCGATCGAACATGCCTTTTATCAGATTTTACGCGCACGCAGCAGAAACGGGATTTAACCCTAGTATTAGGTCGTAGCTATATATATTCATTTTGTTTACGTCCCAAAGGACGCCCCACTTGTTTTTATCAGTTTTCATAGGGAATAGAGAGTTTTTCTTGTGGTTGTTTTGTAGGTTTTTCAAGATTCAACATTGGTAGTTTGGATTGATTGCATTAATACAAGTTTTCTTCGTCCAGGTTCCTTATCATCGTTCTGTTTATATGCTGCATTGAGTTAATCACAGTTTAGTTTTCAATCTTTGAGTATTGCATGCTAGATAGGTCAAAACCATTAGTTTCATAGTTTTAATGAAAAAATTGCAACCAAACATGCCTTTAGTGAACTTTTACGTTAAAAACAAATCTGATACTTCCCAGACCATGTCTGAGTAGTTCGGGGTT
Organism: Hydrangea macrophylla; assembly: GCA_033977485.1. Taxonomy (NCBI): domain Eukaryota; kingdom Viridiplantae; phylum Streptophyta; class Magnoliopsida; order Cornales; family Hydrangeaceae; genus Hydrangea; species Hydrangea macrophylla. Next base: position 93,443,137 of record CM066988.1, on the reverse strand, counting down.
GGGAAATCGTGATGAAATCGTGATTTCAGACCTCTGCCATGCACTATATTTTTCCCTGTGTTCGATCGATCGAATGTAGTTCGATCGATCGGACCAGAGACGAAGTCGAGCGATCGAAGTTATTCGACCGATCGAGAGATGACGAAGTTCGATCGATTGAATGCGCGTCGATCGATCGAGGTCTCTGATTCTTGAGGACATCTAATACAGTATCCCAAGACTTTCTGCTTTACTGATTCGTTATCAAACTGTCCCCATATGCTCAGTTTGTCAAAACAGTCTTTAAACGTTAAGCCTTAAGGCATTTTCTTTCAATATATTTTGCAAACCACCCTCAATGCTAACACCATTGTAGGTGAGAGTCTTAACTATTGGATTAAACCACCTTTGTGTATTTCAAACTTAATTGTGATGATATAGTCCCGGTCATGAAAGGACTATAGATTCTACATCCTTAGAGAAGTACGGGATACTGTAGAAGTTGCCCTCCGTTGAGCTTAATTGCATTTGCATGGTAGATGGTTGAGTCATAATGGATTCGTGTAATCCCAACACTTTCTTTTATTAAGTAAAACCATTTTTAAATCTTGCTTTAGTTAAATAGTTAATCATTAGCTAATTTAATTTAGTTGTTTTTAAGTTTAGTAGTTATCACTTGTAGAACTTCGTGTTCTACACTTCTCTTAAAATATTGAATTTTTTTTTCTTTTAGAGTTTAATCTAAGTTAGTTGATTTCTATCCTTCCCTGTGGGATCGACCTGGTCTTACCAGTTACTACTTGCACGTCTACCTACACTTGGGTATAGCACACAAGCGCACACAAGATTTTTCTCGTGTCAAGTTTTTGGCGCCGTTGCCGGGGAAGGCGACGATCAATTCCTTAGATTACCTCAGTCTCTCTTCATTCTCTTTCTGTTTTTATTTTCCTTTTTTTTCAGTTCTTTTGGTAAACACTCACCTTGGGGACTCTCCTAGTTCATGTCCAATAATTCTATTGAAGGAATTTTTGGAAATCCTTTCTACCGCTCTGACTCTGATAGTTCCATCAACCCGATAGCCACTCCAACTGAATCAATGGATGATCATCAGAGTGAAAATGGTGACAATGTTGTGGTACCAATTGATGAGGCACTACGTCCTCTTTGCGATCTTATGCAACCAGAACATGCACCTCCGCCCTCTTGCATTCAAATCCCACCGCATAATGGCGAATTTCAGTTTCGTAATGGGATGATCCAACTGCTTCCCACCTTTCATGGGATGGAAAGTGAGAAGGCGTACTTACATGTCACTGATTTCGAGGATGTTTGCAAAACATTCTCGCAAAATTGTCCTAGGGAGGTAACGCATCTAATGTTATTCCCCTTCACTTTGAAAGATAAAGCGAAGGCGTGGCTCCACTCCCTCAAACCTAATTCAATTTTCACCTGGCATGCGATGAGCACCGCGTTTCTGAAGAAATTCTATCCTACTCGCATGACCACAGATCTTCAGCGTCAAATCAATTCCTATAAACAAAAGAGCAATGAGACCTTCACACAGGCGTGGGAGCGTTTCAAAGATTTGCTTCTCTCATGTCCACACCATGGGTTTGAGAAATGGCGAACTATCAGCTTCTTTTATCAAGGATTGAATGGTGAAACGAAGAAATTGGTAGAAACTATGAGTTCCGGACCATTTCTGCGTAAAAACACTGAAGAGGCTGAAGCCCATTTTGAATGGTTAGCCGAATATGCTCATGAATGGTCAAATTCTGACAATGTCTCACGCTCACAGATATCCTGTGTAGAGGAGAAAAGCCTATACCAACTAACCAGTGAAGATCACCTCATGACAAAATATGCAGAACTGGCAAAGAAAGTAGAGGAGTTAAGCATGAAAGGAGAGAGCTCTAGGCAAGTCATGCCTGAGGAACCATGCGGCACATGCAATATGTTGGGACATACAACTCAATATTGTCCCAATGTGCCGTATTTTCAAGAGCAGACCCTGATGGAGATGAATGCTATGCAAGGTTTTCGAGGGGCGGGGAATTCCAACAACAACTTTCAAAGTAACAATAGATGGAATCACCCTGGTTTTGATTGGAAAAATAATGCTGGGACCCAAAATCAATATCAACAGCAGCCCTACAACAACAATCAATATCAAGGGCAAAACAATAGGCCGTCCCATCAATACAATCAAAACAGAACCAATACCTACAGCCAAGCTCAACCCTCCAATGCACCACAAACCAATACCTATGTGCCACCGCACAAGAAGGTACAAGAAGAAGAGCCACTTGCTAATGCCAATCTAACGCAGCAACTCATACAGATGATGAGTAGAATGTCTGCCACGTTAGAAAGGATAGATACACGGCAAGAGGGTTCAGGAGGAACATTCCCTGCCCATCCACTTCCGAACCCTAAAGGACATAACAATGGTCCTAACAATCAGGAACATGCTAAAGCTGTGACTACATTGAGAAGTGGAAGAATCATAGATAAAAGCATGCCTCTGTCTACACCCAAAGTGTACAAAGAGGAGGAAGTGGTGGATAATGAGCTTGAGTAACCATCTACTCGAGAGGAGGAGCCGTCTACTAATGATGAACCAATAAAGGCAAACATTGAAGCTCCTAGAGTAGAGGAAGAAGTTGAGCGAAGGCCTGGGAAGGAGTCTGTGAAGGATGAACCACCAAAATGCCCTTTTCCTGCACCTTATCCTCAACGGTTGAAGAAACCCAAGAATGAGACGAAGAATCAGGAGTTTTTGGAATTGTTTAAACAAGTTAAAATTAACCTTCCACTCCTAGATGCTATCAAGCAAGTGCCGGCCTATGCTAAGTATCTTAAAGATCTATGCACAGTCAAGAGGAGGCAAAGCGTGAAGAAACATGCTTATGTCGCATGCCAAGCAAGTGCGATCATTCAAAATGAGTTGCCTCCAAAACTCAAAGATCCCGGTACACCTACTGTCTCATGTAGAATTGGGAATCAAAAGATAGATAACGCACTCCTCGATTTAGGAGCAAGCGTGAACCTGCTGCCATATTCAGTCTATAAACAGCTAGGGTTGGGTGAAATCAAACCCACCCGAGTCGCTTTGCAATTGGCAGACAGATCTGTGAAGTACCCTAGAGGGGTGTTAGAGGACGTCCTTGTCCAAATAGACTCTTTTGTATTTTCGGTTGATTTCGTGATATTGGACACAGAACCTGTGTCTAATCCTGGTGCACATATCCTGGTTATCTTTTGACGTCCATTCCTCAACACTATTGATGCCACAATCAAGATTAGAAGTGGTATCATGACTATCATATTCGGGAACATGACATTGAATGTCAAAATTTTTTCTAATCCCCGACCTGAAGAATACGATGATGAGGAAGAAATTCATTATATAGACACGGTCATTGAAGATGAAGTTGATATGGTCGACTATAAGGATCCTTTGGAAGTTGTGATGACTCAATTTGGGGATATCTATCAGCCTGCAGAGTCAACGCCATTGGATGTTGATCTGAACCAGACGTGTCTTATGATGGATACAATAGAGGAGGATAGAGCAGAATGCATGTGGGTAATGCCATATGAACAATTGCCCCCTAAAACTAAGTTGGCAATGCCTTCTAGTTTTCAGTTTCCGGAATTAGAGTTAAAGGAGCTACCCAAAGAGCTAAAATACGCATTCCTAGGGACTGGAAAAACCTATCCTGTGATCATTTCATCTGCTTTAACTCATGAACAGGAAGGTAAGTTAGTGCAAGTGCTGACCAAGCATAAGGATGCTATGGGATGGACGATTGCTGACCTCAAAGGCATAAGCCCATCCATATGCACGCATAAGATATATCTGGAGGAAGACGCTAAACCCTCAAGGCAAATGCAAAGGTGTCTGAACCCCAACATGCAAGAAGTGGTTAAAAAGGAAGTGCTCAAACTACTTGATGTTGGGATGATTTATCCGATATCTGATAGTCCTTGGGTCAGTCCAACCCAAGTGGTTCCAAAGAAAGCAGGCATAACGGTCATCCCGAACAAAGATGGTGAATTAGTACCAACACGTGTCCCCACTGGATGGAGGATGTGTATTGACTACAGGAAGTTGAATACTGTGACCCGAAAGGACCATTTTCCTTTGCCATTCATGGATCAAATGCTAGAACGTGTGGCAGGTCACAAGTATTACTGCTTCTTGGATGGATATAGTGGATATAATCAAATTGAAATTGCTCCTAAAGATCAGGAGAAAACCACATTCACTTGTCCATTTGGTACATTTACCTACCGCCGAATGCTGTTTGGCTTATGTAATGCACCGGCTACCTTTCAGCGGTGCATGCTAAGCATATTTAGTGACATGGTCGAAAACATCCTTGAAGTCTTCATGGATAATTTTTCGGTGTTTGGCCATAGCTTTGAAGATCGCCTCAGCAATCTCGAGCAGGTTTTAATGCGGTGTGAGGACAAACACCTAGTTTTGAATTGGGAAAAGTGTCACTTTATGGTGACCAAGGGAATAGTCCTCGGCCATATAATCTCCGATGAAGGAATCCAAGTGGATAAGGCAAAAATCGACATAATCTTAAATCTACCTGTCCCCCGTACAGTGAGAGATATCCGTTCATTCTTGGGGCATGCGGGATTTTATCGTCGGTTTATCCAGAACTTCAGTGCAATCTCTCGACCCCTTTGTCAACTTCTTGTCAAGGATGCACCATTTGAGTGGTCAGAGAGTTGCCAAAAGTCCTTTGAGGATCTAAAAAAGCTCCTCACCTCCGCACCTATAATACAGGCACCCGATTGGAGTTTGCCTTTCGAATTAATGTGCGATGCTAGTGATTACGCCATTGGCGCGGTCCTAGGCCAGAGAAAGGATAATAAGCCACATGTGATATACTATGCCAGCCGAACTTTAAATGAAGCTCAAATGAACTATACAACTACCGAAAAGGAGCTGCTGGCTGTAGTATTCGCTTTGGATAAGTTTAGGTCTTATTTGATAGGGTCACCAATCGTCTGTTTTACAGATCATTCGGCCCTCAAGTATCTGCTATCTAAGAAAGACGCTAAACAACGACTCATTCGCTGGATACTCTTACTCCAAGAGTTTGATTTAACAATCAAAGATAAGAAAGGAGTAGAGAATGTGGTTGCGGACCATTTGTCACGGTTGACTTTTGTCGACAATACTGACTCCCAATCCATTAAGGATGAGTTCCCGGACGAACAGCTACTGGCAGTAAGTAGTCTGCCTTGGTATGCTGATATTGTGAACTACCTTGTCACGGGTTAAACACCGACTCATTGGTCAAACCAAGACAGAAAACGGTTCCTCTCGTTCGCGCGTCATTTCTTCTTTGATGACCCATACCTTTTCAAGTATTGTGCTGATCAGGTTATCAGGTGCTGCGTCCCCAATAAGGATATAACCGTAATTTTAACATCATGCCATTCTGAGGCATGCGGTGGCCACTTCGCGTCACAGAAGACCGCACAAAAAGTCCTACAGAGCGGTTTTTATTGGCCCACAGTTTTCAAAGATGCACATTCCTTTTGCAAGACATGCCAACGCTGTCAAAAGCTTGGAACTATTTCTAAAAGGAATTCTATGCCTTTAACCCCTATCATCACAATTGAGATATTTGATTGTTGGGGCATAGATTTTATGGGCCCATTTCCCAAGTCTAATAACTGTGAATACATACTCCTTGCTGTAGAGTATGTGTCAAAATGGGTAGAAGCGATACCAACGAGACGAAATGACCACAGAACGGTCATGTCCTTTCTAAGAGAGCATATCTTATCTCGTTTTGGAACTCCGAAAGCTTTACTAAGTGACCAAGGCAAGCATTTCTGCAACAGGCCTTTGGAGTCACTTCTCAAGAAATACGGAGTCCACCATAAAATCGCTCTTGCCTATCATCCACAGTCAAATGGGCAAGCAGAATTAGCTAACCGAGAAATCAAGCATATTCTCGAAAAGACGGTTAGTTCCAATCGAAAAGACTGGGCATACAAGCTGACCGACGCTTTGTGGGCATACCGTACTGCCTACAAGACGAATCTAGGTATGTCCTTGTATAGATTGGTTTATGGGAAAGTTTGCCACCTTCCTGTTGAAATTGAACATAAAGCTTACTGGGCGACACGCTCATTGAACTTTGATATTCAAGAGGGAGGTCAGTTACGTAAGCTCCAACTTGCAGAACTAGAGGAAATACGACGAGATGCGTATGACTCTGCAAGGTTGCATAAGGAAAAGTTGAAGGCTCGCCACGATCGTACGATTTTTCGTAAATCATTTGAACCGGGGCAGAAAGTTTTGCTGTATGACTCTCGCCTCCACCTTTTTCCAGGAAAGCTCCGTTCCCGTTGGACAGGCCCATTCATTGTAAAAACCATTTTTCCACACGGGGCGGTTGAGCTCGTCAATCCAAAGAACGATGATTGTTTCAAGGTCAATGGCCAAAGATTGAAACCGTTCTTGGAGAACTTCCATACTGAAGTTGAGCACATCCAGCTGGATGAGCCCAACTATTCTCCCACTTAAATTCCGAAGTGGATTTCCAAATTGTTGTTGTATTTCTTTGCTTTCCCTGCATTTTAGTTTCTTTCTTTTGTTTTTCAGTCTTTGTTCGTTCTTTTGTGCTTGTGATTTGGTTCTAATCCATTATAACTTAAACCACTCTGTTGCAGGTGCATAGATGCGAGGTGATGATGTTCATTCTATCGGTTCATGGGCTGATTCAGAATGTCGTTGTGGCACCTGGAGTGAGGGTGAACTCATACCCTGCCCCTTGCTTCATCAAGATTCTGAAGCTCATTCTCTCATTGATGCTGCTCAAGGGTATATTCCATACCCACCGGCCCTCCTTGACATCAATCCATATGAAAATATGGGATTTCAGGATGACGAGGATGTGGATGAGGAAGAAGACCTATACATGGGGAGAATGGTGGATGATGCACTCATGGTACAATGGGAAAATGATGATATGTGGGGCCATGGGAGGATCATGACCTCCAGGATGTCGTCCCAGAACGCCACAATGTCGTCTTTGTTTTCGTGGTTGACTTCCTTGTTCCCGAGTTGGTCCCATACCGCTATGTGCACCTAAGCTTTCTGCTTTTCAGGCTCCAATGCCCCTTACCAGCTAGTGCATTTTGGGAATCTATGCCAATAGTGAGGTTGGAACTTTGTCACATGTCTTTGTATTTTGTTTCTGTTCCTTGTTTTTTTTTCTTTTTGTGTTTAATCCGTGTTTCTTGTGTTCTGTTAACTTAATTTCAGTTTGTTTGTTTTTTGGTTTTTTTTCTTGTCCAGGATTGTCACTATGTTTCTCCATGGTATTCCGGTATTCCTTCCACATCAACTTTTTCATGGCTTTGGACCATACATACGGTCCCCAGACACTCCACCGCAAGAGGACAGTCCGTTGCGCAATTACACTCCGTTATCCGTGTCTCCAACGGAATCACCTCTTGCATGGGCTTTCAATTCCTTAGAGACTTCAGACTTGCTCGATGATGTCCTGGCGGCTTTCCGACTGTTCTGGGAAAGGGAATCATCCTGTTTGGATTCCACATGCGAAGATTTAGCGGGGGAGGAAGCAATGGTGGAAGAAGGAATCTTCTTGTTAGATGATTAGTGTCCCACTTCAATTGTGCTTTGTCTTTTCATTAGTATTTTAGAAATTAAAGTGTAATCCTGGACAACAATATTTTCAGTTCTAGTTTTATTTTCGTTTTCTTTAGTGAAATAAGGTCTTAAACACCATTGGAGGGTAATAATTGTGCAATATGGATGCTATTATAAAATTTTATTTAAATAAAAATTGCACTTATCTATTATGAGGCGGTGTTTTTGGTTCACATGTCCTGGTTTTGAACTGTTTTTATTCTATTCTGTTGTCCAGAACATTGTTGGCTTGTTGGGGGTGCTAAATTTCTTAATTCAGGGTTATAAAAATTTTGGGCGTTCGATCGATCGAACTCATCTCGATCGATCGACCTTATCAGATAATAGAGCGCTTGAAGCGACCTCAATCGATTGAACCTTCGATCGACCGACATCTCTCGATCGATCGAGACTGGTGTTAAAACGAGGCGTCGTCCTGAAGTTTTATAAAATTTCATTTTCTATCTCACCCCACTCAATCGCTCGAGAACAGAAAAGCACCCTACAAGTTTTGGCCTCCCGTGTCGTTACCTCGTGATTCACGAAGCTCCGGACTCCTCTGGTCGTAGTAGCACTGCGGGCAACCGTCCCCTTGCGCGTTTTTCGAGGTGAGACCCCACGTTACCCCCTCGTAGTTTTTATCTTTTCATTTGTGAATGGGGGTACCCCCATTGATTGTTTAATTCGTATTCTTAGTGTTTTGTGTGTGTGTGGGCTCTTTCTGTTCTCGAAAGTAGTCATCGCACTTTCGCTGTGCTCGATTGATCGAGACGGTTTCGATCGATCGAACCCAGCTCTTCCTCAATCGATCGACAGAGTCTCGAGCGATCGAACTCTGTCCTTTCTTAATCGATCGAACGTTGTTCGATCGGTCGAACCCAAGCAGTTTCATTTTCTTTCTTCTCTTTCTTGTTTTGATTCTTATTTTGTATATCTTCTATTTTCAGGGCTTTACGATGAATCCTATCACGGGCTACCACAAATCTAAACCTCTGGATCTCACTATACCGGACCCCATACCCGATCATGGGTTTTGGAGTACCGAAGAGCGTGTGTGGTTTAGTCGCTCTTTTCAGACGCGTAAGGTGATGCTCGAGCGACCATTGGAGTCCGTATGGCTTGCCGCTCCATGGTTCCTAGCACGGATCCGAGCCATGCCATTGTGGTACGACATGCTGATCCAGACCAAGAAGATCAATATCCATTGGGTCCGTGAAGCATGCTCTTCCATGATCAAAGATCCCGCGGCCCCGTTTACATACCGATCATTCTTTCGCGGGCGCGAGATCATTTTCAGTCCTGCCACAGTCTCTGCAGCTCTGGGTGTTCCTGAGGTCCCTGACTGTTTCTATCCCTCATTACCAGGAGCCCCAAAGATCCCATCCACCACCATTATCCGTGAGCTTACAGGAGGTGCCGTTCAGTTCTGGAACGGTGTATCAAATATCGAGGATAAATTTCTGACAGAGAATTACCACCTCCTCCACCTGCCATTGGTGAATTGTATTCTGATGACGTCCTACCACGAGAAATTTGCGTCGTGGTATGCCCGTGCTCTGTACTCCATTGGGACAGGACAGCGTGTCTGTTTGTCTCGCTTATATATCGACTTCTTCGTTCAGCCCACGCGGTATATTGCCGCCAAGCGCCATCTGAAGGGCGCTTGGCCTATTCATAGGGTTGTTGAGCGGGCCGGCCTAGTCCCATTGGCCACAGATTCTATTATTCAGGCCTCTAGTCGATTTGGTGAGACAGCGGCCCGTCGTTCTGATGCTCAGAAGAAGAGAAAAGCCAAGGGTAAGGCGCCAATGAGGGTAAAGAAGAGACGTGGAGGCACGGACACCGAGGGAGCCGCTTCTGGGACGCCCACTGAGGCTGAGGAGCATGATTCTGACGAGGAGGACGATCCCGTTCAGGAGGTAGCACGTTTTGAGATGAGACAGAGATCTCAGGCTCCAGCCCAGGGAGAGTCTTCATCCGCACCTCCTCCGACTATTCACGATTTACTTCTGGAGGAGAGGGCAGCCCGGATGAGACTCGAGGGCAAGGTGGATCATATATCCGCCATGCTGACCACCCTGTTGGTCCAGCTAGGGTTTGACCCGATCATACCTCCATCTTCCATTCCATCTGCACCTCCACCACATACTACTGGCCCATCTTCCTCTGCACCTACTGATCCCTCTACTACCGATCTACCGGTTGATCCTTTGGCACCATCGACATTAGCCGCACCCGCTGCTTCGGAGACATCACTTCCACCTGCTCCTATCGTGGTTGACACATCAGTCACTACTACAGTTGCCACGACGAGCGATCCGGCTACCGCTACTACCGGTGTCGAGGGTGGAGTTATGGATGCTCCAGATTTATTGGTAGAGATTTTTTCTGATGTTCCCGATGAGGGGTAGTCAGTTGGTGTATTTTTCGTAGATTTTTGGATGTTATGGGTTGGTGTGGGTTATTGTTGTTGGTGATGTTTTTATTGGGTATATTTCTTTTGGACACGGCTAGGGTACTATGGTTTGGTTGTACTTTCTTATCACTACTTTTGTAGCTTCTTTGTTTTATCTTTACAGTGATTGGTTATGTTAATATATATGGATCTTGTGCTTTATATTTCTGTTTATTTTGATCCTGTCTGCTTGGAGATTGTCTGCTTCTTTACAGATTATTATGTGCGCAGTTTTTACGTTGCTTTGTCAGGTGATATCACTCTATCTATCTATTTGAAAATCAACTTCTGAGGTCATCGCAATTTTCAGTTGGGGGTAGGATTGTAGATAGGTCATCACCTGTGCATTTCTATACTTAGCAATCTGTATCACTCCATCTATTGCAGATCTCCATTATATAATTGAAACTTAAAAAAAAAAAAAAAAAATATTATTTTTGAAATAACCAGGTTTTGAAACTAAATTGGTAGAAATTTTTTTTTCAATATTCTCTCTTACTTAGCTGTTATCCAGCAATGATACATTCATATTAATCTCATCTTTTTGTGAATTACATTCACGCGTTTTTCTATTGTCACTAAGACAAATGCATATGTTGAACATTCTAGTATCCAACACCCATTTGCACGTGTTAATAGCTATGCTGAAAACTTAAATAAGAGTTAATACGACTGTTATGCTTTGAGGAATAAATAGTGGAAACTAACAACCCTTAGTGAGCTTTTGAGCCCAAACTTCAATTCTGAGGGACTTATCACAATTAATTCGAATTGTTTTTTCTTGAATATACTTTAAATTCGTTGAATAGTCTCAAAATTCTTCATTTAGGCTGTTTATTAGAGGAGAACGTTCAGGATTTACCAACTAAAACTCAATGAACATTGAAGTACTAAAACTAAGAAGTTAAGAAAAATGATTTAAGCCATCGTTATTCATTCCTTACCATTTTCACATACCTGTATCAACATCCAAGAATGTCTTAACTCCACACTGATTAAATATTGCCAATATGAAAGCCCAAAATCCTTCATTTGATACTTTAACCTCTATAAACTCAATTGCACATTTAATGTGATAAAAATTATTGAAGTATGTGACAAGAAGGGAGTAGTGTGGGAAGGATGTTATAAAAAGATTTTTTGCAAGGAGATGTTGAATAAAAAAAAAAAAAAAAAAGAAGAAGAAGAAGAAAAAGAGAAAAGAAAGGAAGGAGGAGTAAAAAAGAAATAAAAGTATATGAGAAGAGAGGATGGTTGGAATAAAGAAGAAATAAACTAGTCATTATCACAAGTTAAGGATGTGCAATTCTCGCCCCTCTTATCTTCACTCCTCTGAATAAAAGCCGAAAAGTCAAAGTCTTAATGATTTTTAACAACTTGGTTTGAACATGAAAGTGTGCTTTGAGTATCCGCGGTATTTCGCTCCTCTAGTAAGTAGTATTCCTTTCATGAGACTATATTACTCTAAATGTTCGTCCTTTATCGAGTGAGGTGTGAAACACTAGTAGCTAGAAAATCACTCTTATTGAAGTTTCACACCATGAGCGATCATTATTAAACCAGTTTCTGTGTGATGTTCATTTTGGAGTGTAACCCCATGTGAGAATTGAGTTGAAACTACAAATTCCAAGGGTATGATAGTCTAAACAACTCTAAACTAAGTTGGATGCATAGCTGTTGATTTCACACACACACGGATACATGAATGTAATGCATATGTATATTTGTCTTGGTCACATGAGGAACATGTGGATTTCTTCATGGGTTGTATGAGGTTGATATGTTATGTGGAGCTAAAATTGATAGTCGAATGGGAAAGAATGTTTATAAGTTTTTTTTTCTATATCTTTTTGGGTTTAAAAATCTAGAATTTTGTGGGTAGATTCACTGCAAACCCTCACGAGACAACACTCGTCCACTAGGGGAACCTAGGGGTTTAACGGCTTGTTGCAATTGCTAAATGCAACCACGATTCCTGCGAAAGTGAGTTAGGTAGTGTCTCTTTCTAAATTAGATTAGTTGGCATTAGGTTATTTTTGTTTCTTCTAGTTGTTATAATAGTAGTTAGCTTGTTTTAGTTTTGCTTTATTGCTAGGGGCTAGCAACTCGCTAGTTGGGGGTTGTGACAAGCGGGTGTATTTGTAGAATATAACCGCGCTAAAAGAGGAAAATACATTAGAAAAGTCTACAATTCCCCTGTTTATCTGCAGTTTGAATTGCAATACCAGTTTCTGCACAAATTGATTAAACTATGATAAGTGGTATTGTTTTTAGTGATTATTTGTGCAGATCACTGCTGCTGTGTACAAGATTGAAGAATATTGATAAAAGGAAGTGCTTGATCCTGATGAAGACAACTCAAAGCTGAAATAGAAGTATCGAGCGATCGAGAGTTTTCAAGCGATCGACGTTTCGATCGATCGAAAGGAGTTCAAGCGATTGAAGTTTCTGGAAGTTAGATCGATCGAGAGTTTTTCGATCGATCGAACATGCCTTTTATCAGATTTTACGCACACGCAGCAGAAACGGGATTTAACCCTAGTATTAGGTCGTAGCTATATATATTCATTTTGTTTACGTCCCAAAGGGACGCCCCACTTGTTTTTATCAGTTTTCATAGGGAATAGAGAGTTTTTCTTGTGGTTGTTTTGTAGGTTTTTCAAGATTCAACATTGGTAGTTTGGATTGATTGCATTAATACAAGTTTTCTTCGTCCAGGTTCCTTATCATCGTTCTGTTTATATGCTGCATTGAGTTAATCACAGTTTAGTTTTCAATCTTTGAGTATTGCATGCTAGATAGGTCAAAACCATTAGTTTCATAGTTTTAATAAAAAAATTTGCAACCAAACATGCCTTTAGTGAACTTTTACGTTAAAAACAAATCTGATACTTCCCAGACCATGTCTGAGTAGTTCGGGGTTGGAAAATCGCGATGAAATCGTGATTTCAGACCTCTGCCATGCACTATATTTTTCCCTGTGTTCGATCGATCGAATGTAGTTCGATCGATCGGACCAGAGACGAAGTCGAGCGATCGAAGTTATTCGACCGATCGAGAGATGACAAAGTTCGATCGATCGAATGCGCGTCGATCGATCGAGGTCTCTGATTCTTGAGGACATCTAATACAGTATCCCAAGACTTTCTGCTTTACTGATTCGTTATCAAACTGTCCCCATATGCTCAGTTTGTCAAAACAGTCTTTAAACGTTAAGCCTTAAGGCATTTTCTTTCAATATATTTTGCAAACCACCCTCAATGCTAACACCATTGTAGGTGAGAGTCTTAACTATTGGATTAAACCACCTTTGTGTATTTCAAACTTAATTGTGATGATATAGTCCCGGTCATGAAAGGACTATAGATTCTACATCCTTAGAGAAGTACGGGATACTGTAGAAGTTGCCCTCCGTTGAGCTTAATTGCATTTGCATGGTAGATGGTTGAGTCATAATGGATTCGTATAATCCCAACACTTTCTTTTATTAAGTAAAACCATTTTTAAATCTTGCTTTAGTTAAATAGTTAATCATTAGCTAATTTAATTTAGTTGTTTTTAAGTTTAGTAGTTATCACTTGTAGAACTTCGTGTTCTACACTTCTCTTAAAATATTGAATTTTCTTTTCTTTTAGAGTCTAATCTAAGTTAGTTGATTTCTATCCTTCCCTGTGGGATCGACCTGGTCTTACCAGTTACTACTTGCACGTCTACCTACACTTGGGTATAGCACACAAGCGCACACAAGATTTTTCTCGTGTCAACAGAATTGAGAATGACTCTTGGGATTTCTGCACATGTTTTGTATGTATTACAGAAACTAACTCCAAAGTCTTTTGGAATTTCTGAACTGCTGCAGAAATTGAACAGATAAAGTTACAAAAATTGAAAGGACTATGGATTTATTTCACAGAAAAAATATTCATACTATAATCCCCTATCTCTCACTCAGTCTAGATACACCTTTTCCAGACTGTTCTCCAGTTCCTCTTCCAATTCTTATTTTCCAGAGAGAGAGTTATCGACATAGTTGGTTTTGGAGCAGTCTAACGCCGTGCTTATCGACTGTTAGTTGCCGCTACATCCTGGGAGACAGACGCCGGAGATATCCTCGAGCACTTCTGGTGAGGCGGCGAATCTGTTTTGAGGAAACTGTGTATATATCACAGGCCTCGGTTTGATCTCTTCATTTTACAATTTTTTTTCCTATAGTTATTGTAACTCTGATTTCTATTGCTAGTCTTTCAATTTTTTCTATCAAATTAAAATATGTACTGCTTCTATTTTACACCAATTGTATTCAAACAGTTTGTTGAATATCAATTCAATTTTTGCTAATAATCATATGGATAGTTCTTGGAGTAATTTTAAATAAAATAAAAAGGGAAATTATTCTCTCATATCTTATTTGAGTATTATTTTTCCTTCACTGTAGCCAATGTGGCCTTAGCTTGGAACTAGATTGTAACATAAACAATTCTGTGAGACGTACAAGGGACCCCACCTCCCCCTATTTTCAATTTCCTAGTATCTTTTCTTTTTTTTCTTCCATCCTTTATGACTTTCATCTCATTCGATATGTAGCAGTCCATGCTTCTTATACTAATGAGTCATGAGTTAGGTGTAAAACCAGACTTTTTCTTGCATAGTGTGAACACTTGTCAATAGGGAAACATAAGTGTCACCCTTAAACCCCCCCCCCCCCCCCCCACACACACACACACATAACACATATCAATATATATGACTCATCAATTATTTAACTCAGTTTTTTACAAACTCCTAATAGTTTAATTATATACATACCTACCCCATAGAATAAATGGACCCAAAATTTAATTACCCTAATTTTCAGATGGGGTGTTACACATAGTGCGCACCTAGTGTGAGTGCGATAGTGGGTGCAGTTGGGTGCTTCACAAGTTCTTCTAGAGTTTTGGGTTTGATGTGGGTGCGGGAGGGACTAATTTGGGGTGCGGCATGTTAGAAACTTACTCGATACCATATTGGTTTATGAGGAATAGTTGGTGAATATGTTGTTTGATTGGAATATATGAAGCGAGAAATAATTTAACTGGGATAGTGATCAATCATCAATTTCTATATATAATTTGGACACGGTAAATTATCCCAATTGTATAAGGGACACTTAATTAGTAGTCCATTATAACAACCCTTTTTAGAAATAGATCCCTAGTTGAACACAGCTTAGGAAATAGTCCCTCACATCCTAAATAGACTAAACTACCTTTCCATACAATCGCATATTTAAAAAATAATAGCAGATTTCAAAACTAATGATGATCTGCATTTAAAACCCATCAAATCAGCGCGATTATCTAGGAGTTCAAAATACAAATCAAATTTATCACCAAAATATTATCATCAAATGAGAAACACCTAATATTCTCATCGTTCCAACAAAAAATTCTCTCCAAAACAACTCACTCCGAAAGCTTTGAAAATCTCAAAACATCTGTGATTCTCTGCGATTCATGGGAATTTCTCAAGGATTTTGAAGCGGCCATTGATAACCTTTGGGTTTCTACGAGATTTCAGATCATCGATGGGCAAAAAAGGTGAGAAGATTTATAAAAAGTGTTAATAATCGCTATAAAGGAGAGAAATTTGTTTCAAAGTGTACATATATCAACGTATGGTTTTTCGTCTCCAAAGAATCAGGAATTAATGTTACTAGGAGCCTTGGCCGAAACACCTTCAAGTGATGAGACAAGAAAATCACTTTTTCAAGAAAAGAGCACAGATACCAGTAACCCAGAGAACCTTGAACGTGACAATGCCTTGTATTCAATCGTCACATCAAGTTTGGAAAAGGAAGTGAAGAGATCGTGTTGTCACCGCAGCCGACAGAGGTCGATCGGTTGGATTGGCGGTTGCACCACGCAATCACAAAATTTTTTTTCCCCCTTTTTTTCCTTCTTCCCATCAATTATAATTTTTTTATTGATATTTCAAGAATCTGTATTTTTAAAACTTCTTACAAAAAAGGTGAGAAATTTCTTTTTGGAAATGAACCAAAAAAAAGGTGAGAAATTTCTCACTTATATAGGCTGTAAGAAATTACTTCCATATTTTATGTCAATTAAATTAGTGAGAATTTTTTTCACTTGTATAGATTGCAATCAATAGATCATTTGTTATGAAAATGAAGTGGCAAAAGGAGAGAAATTTGTTTCAAAGTGTACATATATCAACGTTTGGTTTTTCGTCTCCAAAGAATCAGGAATTAATGTTACCAGGAGCCTTGGCTGAAACACCTTCAAGTGATGAGACAAGAAAATCACTTTTTGAAGAAAAGAGCACAGATACCAGTAACCCAGAGAATCTTGAACGTGACAATGCCTTGTATTCAATCGTCACATCAAGTTTGGAAAAGGAAGTGAAGAGATCGTGTTGTCACCGCAGCCGACGGAGGTCGATCGGTTGGATTGGCGGTTGTACCACGCAATCACAAAATTCCCCCCCCCCCCCCCCCTTTTTTTCCTTCTTCCCATCAATTGTAATTTTTTTATATTGATATTTCAAGAATCTGTATTTTTAAAACTTCTTACAAAAAAGGTGAGAAATTTCTTTTTGAAAATGAACCAAAAAAAAGGTGAGAAATTTCTCACTTGTATAGGCTGTAAGAAATTACTTCCACATTGTATGTCAATTAAATTAGTGAGAATTTTTTTCACTAGTATAGATTGTAATCAATAGATCATTTGTTATGAAAATGAAGTGGCAAATAGACTGTAATTAAATTATTAAGAAAAATTTTCACCTTCGCAATGAGAAATCATACTCCCAACAAAACTAGATTAATTTATCACATTTGTAAATATTAGTGACAAATTTATCACATAGTACTTATGCAATGTATAAGTTTGCTATACTATAAACAATCACAAAATTCTCAAATGTTAACAAGTGCGTGAGAAATTTATTACCTTCGCAATGAGAAAACATACTCCCAACGAAACTATATTGATTTATCACATTTGTAAATATCAGTGACAAATTTATCACATAGCTAGTACATATGCAATGTATAAGTTTGATATACTTTATAGTTAGAACCTTTAGAATTCAAGAATTTTAAATTATGATTATCCTATATGAAGCTACGTTTGAATTTAATGTCACATTTAAAACATCACACAATCCACTACTATGATCTTAGGTAGCAATAACCCCCATAACGCCTCCACTTCTCCATTAAAAGATAATGACTAAAAATAAAACAAACACAAATTAACTGCTATTTAAAATAAGGGTATAATGGTAATAAATAAATTTTAAAAATTAGGGAAAGGACTAATTTCTAAACTATACACCAATTAAGGGATTAATTTCATGACTACCTAATTTAATTGGACTCAATATAAAATAACGACAATTTAAGAGACTAAACAATATGTTTCTAATTATATAAAAGATGAATTCTTTACTGATTGAATTGAATGAGTTGATAAATAAATTATATAATAGATGTGTATATAAAGGTGTATATGCCGGTCCATGCTTAATGACTAAAACGACATTGATGTGGTAATTTCTACGTTATTTGGGTCTTTGACTCATTGTATAGATTTTTCTAATCTCTAGTTAATTCTAGTCCTATCAACAACTAGCTTATTTGATTTCTTTAATTCATGACATGATACTCTTATTGCTTATCCAACTAGTTTATATGCTGGACTATACCCAAGCCTTGTTTATCAATTTATTTCTTGACTTTTCTAGGACATGCTAGTCCATATACGGAAGTTGTGCAACACAAGCTTTGTGCTGCTTGAATGATCTAGAAGATTAGCAACATACAGGTGTAGGAATTTAATTGCACCATATTCCATCCAGTTTAAAATTTCATGGAATTGAAGTTGATCGAAAATACATGAATTCATAGACTTGGGTGTTTTAAAAATTTAGTTCTTTAACATCTTATTTTTACACTAGATTTATTAACAAATTGACATGATTTTATTAGTAAAAATTTATTTTTGACATTTTGTAGATATGGAGGGATAAGCACATGCTTGGAATGCGTTTTTAGGATTTATGTTATCTTGTTCTATTGCGTGAGTGAGTTTTTGAGTGTTTTCATTATATATCATCTATCTCTACATCTATTCATGTCTGTATTTCTTATTAATGAATATATTGCTTGTGTAGAGAAAGATTGTAAAACAAATTATGTGGACTGATGTTGTTATGTGGTATTTCAGAAATTCTGGGTATCTTTGGCAAATGACTTGTTGAAAAAATCGATTTTAAGTGGTAAGGGGTTTTCCTTAATTTTCAATTCTTTTCCTTTTTTTTTTCCCTCTCGCTGAATTGTTTCTTTATCAAACAATCTACACATTATGCTATCAAAAAAAAAAATACTAATCAACGCATTATGCATTCGAGGAAATCTTTAATTTATTAAAAAAAATGTCTTAGAGGAAAAATCAAACATTATATGTGGCGACATCTAACTTGTCGTAATGAATTTAGATTTGAACAAAAATTAGTACATTTGAGATTGATTGGAATGTTGAGCCAATTGCTCAGCAGGGGCGGAGTCAGAAATTTTAGTCAGGGGGGCCTAGGCAATATGAGGGTTCAGGGGCCGCGCCCCCGAGGCAATTTTTTTGGGGTCTATTTATATATAATTGGTATTTTTTAAAATTATTATTATTTTATTTTATGGTCTACTTGTATGTAACTACAATTTTTTTGGAATATGCTTATAATATAAGTCTATTTGATGACACGTAAATATTGTATAGTATTTTTCTAAATTTTAGGGGGGTCTCTTTCTAAAACGCATAAAATTCTCACACGTAAATTTTATAATCATTACTCCCTATGCATGGATATACCTTTGATTCCTTCTTTTCTAATGTTTCTTTCATGTCCTTCATATTTTTAAAATTTTTAATTTGACCCCATTTATAATGGGTGCACAATAGAAAACCTATAACACATGTAGGGTAAAATTTTCTTGCCAAAAATTGAGTGGGGGACACGTGCCCCCACTGGCCCTCTAAAGCCTATGCCCGTGCGTGCTAAGCACAGTATGATTCCAAGGTGGTTTTGAATTTTGTAGCTCCAATGGCCTTATCTGATTGTATAAGTGGATTAAAATCTCTGAGTTGAGTTGTATATAGAAAGATCTGCAAAAGTGAGAAGACAACTAGATACGAGAATTAATGCATTTTGTCTTGTATGTATTATATATGTATGTAAAAAATTAGGCTGCTCATATTGCCAGAGCAATTTTCTTTAATGCCAGAGTATCTCACAATTTTTCTAACGGATTTTTAACATTACTAACGGATTTTTACCGTTACAAATAAAAAGTGTTAGAATTTGCTCTGGCATTAAAGAAAACGGCTCTGGCATTATGATTTCCCAAAAATTAATGAAACTAATAACAATAGTTCTTGATGTGTAACTATGAAGATTCTGAAATAGAGTTGTGATAGTTCTTATAACACACTCTCGTTGGATTCTCATTAGACAATAGAGTTGTAATAGTTCTTGCCAATCTCTCTTTGGATTCTCATTAAACAGGCTTGTGTACATGTGCATATTCTCAATATGTTTGCTTGTTTTTTAAAAACTTATAATATTCTAATGATTTTCATTTGCTTTTGTTGCAGATTCGATATGTACATGGTTAGTTAGTAGAGATTCGGCTACATTTTATGTTGAGGGAAAACAATAGTTCATGATTTTTTTAGTCCATTAGTTTATGTTTAAATGGACACGATGTATTCGTTGTTAAGTCTTAGGGAAATATATATATATATATATATATATATTTTTTGTGTGTGTGTGAATAGTTCAGGCAAAATTAATCAATGAAATTTGTTCAGATTTTGGACAGGATTTTGTAATGATATTTGTTTTAATTACTATTATATGATGTTGGGCATAGAAAATAGGAATAAGAACGGGTTTACTTGAGACCAAAAAAAAATGTGTAGCAACAAAAATTTTCATCGCCAAAGCTATTTAGTAAATTTTGTAAAAACTCATTAGAGAGGAAATATTTCCTCGCCAAATATATTTTTGAAAATTATTTAGATAATCCAGCGAGGAAATTTTTTGTCGACAATGATCAAATTTTGTGAACACATCCGAATTTTGGCGAGGAATTTTTTACTCAATAGTGAGAAAAAGTTTGTCTCTAAAATGTTTTCATTGGCGAGGAAAATTTCCTCGCCAGATACTTTTTAAGATAACCCTTTGGTGGCAAAATTGGCGAAAATTATTTCATCTTAAAAGGCTTTGGCGAGGAACTACCTACGTACTTTTGTCGAGAAAAATCATTTCTCAATCAAATCACTTTTTATTGTAGTAAATATGTCCGATATAAATAGTAACACAAATATAAGTCTATATGTTTAATGACATGTAAGTATTAGTAATCATGCAAAAAGTGTTTACGAACCTCTTGTACTACACCCACAACACAATTAACTGGAGGTGGTTTTGAAAGTATCCATTTGATATATCACTCCATTTGGATTCGGCATTACATCAAGGGAACATGGTCTTTGTTCTAGTATTTCATGCCAACGTGATTGAGATGTGTCCACGAGAGAAAAGGCAGACAATTATCGATGTTGTTCACATGATTTACATATGTTAATGACAAAAAAAAAAGTCTATTTTTAGAATATTTGAAACAATCAAATTGGAAGAATGAAAATTAAATAGAAAATAACTAAAGTACCCTTGCATACTCAAAATGTTACATAACTTACATCCCAGATTTGGAAAAGAATACTCAAAATAACAAAAGTGCCCAAAATTATGCTTACTTCATTCTTCCCCTACACGGTAGAGTTGGTACGGAGTCCCCTTCACCAACTCCTTCTCCATTTAATGTGCTCTGACTATGACTCTGTCTCGTCTTGCCTAATGAAAAATACCAACTCGATCTTACCCCGTTTGATATTGGTCATTCCAAATCCACTCCCCTAGTTCTGTTTAAATGAAAAAAAATTCCAATCTTAGTCTACAATGCAACTCCAAAGGAAAAACAGATGTGTGTGTGTGTATATATATATGTACAAACTACTACGTCTATAACTACCATTTAACATTAACATCAAAAGTAAAAAATTTTTTTAAAAAAAATGCTTTACAAATAGGCTAAAGAAAACAAATTCGTCCCAAAACCAAATACATAATTATAGTATTAAATCTTCAAATAAGAATAAGTTTAAGGATATATTAGAAAATTTATAGTATAATCGAGGTGGGGTGGGTTTTGGCAAAGTGTTTGTGAAAAATATCACCTATGCCCCTACTCCTATAGGAATTTTATTTTTTTATTACCAAACTCGCCTTTACTTTCTATTATACATTCTCCAAACCCGTTTCAATAGAGGCGGAGCAGAGGGATTTTTTTTGCCATCC
This sequence comes from Hydrangea macrophylla, assembly GCA_033977485.1. NCBI lineage: Eukaryota > Viridiplantae > Streptophyta > Magnoliopsida > Cornales > Hydrangeaceae > Hydrangea > Hydrangea macrophylla. Next base: position 93,421,595 of record CM066988.1, on the reverse strand, counting down.
CTACTCCTACCCCCAAATTGTTTTGTTTAGTAAATGAAAAGATAAATAAATTATTTTTATAAATTGTTTGAATTTCAAAACGCATGCATACATACATACATCCACAAAAGTGTATTTGCTCCTTTCTTCCTCCTCAAAACCTTATGCAAGTACTTGACCCAAAAAAAAGAAAGTAAAATCAATTCTCATGCAAGTATATGAATCCTAAAAATAAATTCTTAGGCGAAATTTTTTGAACTTCTGAGTACAAGTAATAATACACATTTACAAAAGTATTCTGGCCTCTTTCTTCCTTCATTTCGTATTTTTAATTATAACCTCTTCTCTTACTCTTACAGAATTAAAAACAAATTATTTTGGTAAATCATTTAAACTTCAAATATATATAGACATGATACCAAGGATGACCCATGATAAGGGCTTTCATCCCACAAGGTAGTTACGGGTTCAAGGGTTCATGGTCTCCCCTTAGTGTTGTGCATACTAAAAAAATATATAAATAAATGCATATATATATATATATATACAACAATGATAGAGATACACACCAAACGACACAATGTGCTTTAAATGCATGTACCTTGTGCTATTTGAATTTTTTATATTTTTCTGTGCATCACTTACACAGCACAGGGTACATGCATTTAAAATTAGCGTGTCGTTTGGTGTGTATACCTATCATTTTTGATATATATATATATTTATATTAATGTACAAAAGGATTTCTTCCTGACCTACCCAAAAAAGAGTAATGCAATGCGTATTAAATTTTGCATCCTAAATGCTTCCCAAATATATATATTGTAGTAGGTTCACTGAATTTTGATTGAAATTTGTTAAAGTAGTTATATCATTATTAAAAGTGATCCCAATATCACATATATTTGAAAAGTATTTAAGATGCAAAACTTGGAATGCATAGCATTACTCTTCAAAAAAATATTGAAGAAAAAGAGACAGATATTTAGGTTTAAAGTATGAGCACTACTAGACCCACACAGTGAACCACACACTTACTAGACCCACACAGTGAACCACACACTTTTAAAGGCTTATACCTTGTGCTGTTTGAATTTTTTATATTTTTTTGTACTCCACTTATACATCACAGGGTACATACATTTTAAGTTGTGAGTGAAAAAAATGTGTGATTCACGGTGTGGGTATAGAATTCTCCTTAAATTATTTGAACTTCAATCGTTGACTGAAATTGTGATTTAAGATTGTTCCCCTTCTCCCACGTACGTTCCCAGCACTCCTATTTCCTCTTTCATCTCTCTCTCTCTCATGAGAAACACCTCTGCTTCATCTTTTTCCACAATGAATCCCAAAAACCCAAAACCCCCTATTTTTTTCTATCTCTTACCCATAATCCTCTCCTTCCAATCAATTTCCGCCATAGATTTCGTCTTTAATGGCTTCAACCAATTCAACATATCACTCTTTGGCAACGCCACCATTGAATCTCGAATCCTAACGCTCACAAATGAGACAACCTTTACAATCGGCCGAGCTCTATACCCAACAAAAATACCCACAAAGCAACCAAACACGTCCTTAGTTCTACCCTTCTCAACCTCCTTCATTTTCTCTATGGCTTCTTATAAGAATGACATTCCTGGGCATGGAATAGTTTTCTTGTTTGTGCCATTCACAGGCATAGAAGGGGCAAGCTCTGCCCAATACATGGGATTTCTCAACCTCACAAATAATGGTCAACCCAATAATCATATTTTTGGGATTGAGTTTGATGTTAATAAAAACTTCAACTTTGAGGATATTGATGGTAATCATGTTGGGATTGATGTGAACTCTCTCAAATCGGAGTTCGTGCACAACGCGGGTTATTTTCTTGACGATGGAAGTAACAATAATAGCTCTGGCGGAGGTGATGAGAGGTCATTCAAGGAATTGAAGCTCAATAATGGTAAAAATTATAAAGTTTGGATTGATTATGAAAATTTTGAAATTAATGTTACTGTGGCACTTGTGGGTATGAGAAGGCCTAAAAGGCCATTATTGAATTATCCACTCAATTTATCTGGTGTTTTTGAGGAGGAAATGTATGTTGGATTCACTGCAGCCACTGGTAGATTAGTTCAAAGTCATAGAATATTAGCTTGGAGTTTTAGTAATTCGAATTTTTCGCTAAGTGAACAATTGATTACAACTGGGTTGCCTTCATTTGAGCTTCCAAAGAGTTCTGTTTTTAGGTCCAAAGGGTTCATTGCTGGTATGACAGTGGGACTTTTCTTTGTTGTTGTGATATGTTCTGTGATTTCTATGTTTATTGTTAAGAGGAAAAGAAGGAAGGCAAGTGAGAGAGCAGAAATGGAAGACTGGGAATTGGAGTACTGGCCTCATAGGATGACTTATAAGGAAATTGAGGCAGCAACAAAGGGATTTTCAGAGGAAAATGTGATTGGCGTTGGAGGGAATGGAAAGGTCTATAAAGGGGTTTTGTCGGGAGGAGCCGAGGTGGCGGTGAAGCGAATTTCACATGAAAACATCGAAGGAATGAGAGAATTCGTGGCCGAGATTTCGAGTCTTGGGAGACTAAAGCATAGGAGCTTGGTGGGTTTCAGAGGATGGTGCAAGAAAGAGAAGGGTAGTTTAATTTTGGTGTATGATTATATGGAAAATGGTAGTTTGGACAGAAGGGTGTTTGAGTGTGATGAGAAAAATATGTTGAGTTGTGAAGAGAGAATAAGAGTTTTGAAATATGTGGCTTCAGGGGTTTTTTACTTGCATGAAGGTTGGGAGTCGAAAGTGTTACATAGGGACATTAAGGCTAGCAATGTTTTACTTGACAAAGATGGGAATGGAAGAATAGGTGACTTTGGGCTAGCCCGAATACATGGGCATGGTCAAGTGGCTAGCACGACTCGGGTGGTTGGGACCGTAGGGTACTTAGCACCGGAAGTGGTTATGAGTGGCCGAGCATCGACTCAAACTGACGTGTTTGGCTTTGGGGTATTGATTTTAGAGGCAATGTGTGGTAGGAGACCAATAGAGGAAGGTAAGCCTCCTTTGGTAGATTGGGTGGTGGACCTAATGGGCCGCGGTGAATTGATCAACGCGCTTGATGAGCGGTTGAGATCTAGAGGAGGGTTCGATGGAAAGGAAGTGGAAAGGGTTCTTCATTTGGGATTGTGCTGCGCGTATAATGACCCTAGTGGAAGGCCTACTATGAGGCAAGTGATTAAAGTTTTAGAAGGAAACACCGAAGTTTATAAGTCCGAAGGCGAGGATATGGATATGTATTTGCTTGAAAAGATGAAGTTTAAGGAAATGTGGTATACCAATAATTCGAGCTATTGTTCCCACCCAACATTTGAAGAGATCAGAGCCGGGATCTCTTCTTCTATGTCTCTCTCTTGGACCGACACGATTGTAGAAGGTCGATGAATGTATACATCAACCATAAGGCTAATAGTGTTTGTCATCAAATTTTAATGGCACTTGATTTGCTCATAATATAGGTTGAGCATGTTCTGGGAATGTTTGGGTTTGAACCTTCTTTGTTTGTTGAATATCAATTCAATTTTTGCTAATAATCATATGGATAGTTCTTGGAGTAAATTTAAATAAAATAAAAAGGGAAATTATTCTCTCATATCTAATTTGAGTATTGTTTTTCCTTCACTGTAGCCAATGTGGCCTTAGCTTGGAACTAGATTGTAACATAAACAATTCTGTGAGACGTACAAGGGACCCCCACCTCCCCCTATTTTCAACTGTCCTAGTATCTTTTCTTTTTTTTCTTCCATCCTTTATGACTTTCATCTCATTCGATATGTAGCAGTCCATGCTTCTTATACTAATGAGTCATGAGTTAGGTGTAAAACCAGACTTTTTCTTGCATAGTGTGAACACTTGTCAATAGGGAAACATAAGCGTCACCCTCCCCCCCTCCCCCCCACCCACACACACACACACACACACACAACACATATCAATATATATGACTCATCAATTATTTAACTCATTTTTTTACAAACTCCTAATAGTTTAATTATATACATACCCACCCCATAGAATAAATGGACCCAAAATTTAATTACACTAATTTTCAGATGGGGTGTTACACATAGTGCGCACCTAGTGTGAGTGTGATAGTGGGTGCAGTTGGGTGCTTCACAAGTTCTTCTAGAGTTTTGGGTGTGATGTGGGTGCGGGAGGGACTAATTTGGGGTGCGGCATGTTAGAAACTTATCCGATACCATATTGGTTTATGAGGAATAGTTGGTGAATATGTTGTTTGATTGGAATATATGAAGCGAGAAATAATTTAACTGGGATAGTGATCAATCATCAATTTCTATATATAATTTGGACACGGTAAATTATCCCAATTATATAACGGACACTTAATTAGTAGTCCATTATAACAACCCTTTTTAGAAATAGATCCCTAGTTGATGAACACAGCTAAGGAAATAGTCCCTCACATCCTAAATAGACTGAACTACCTTTCCATATAATAGCATATTTAAAAAATAATAGCAGATTTCAAAACTAATGATGATCTGCATTTAAAACCCATCAAATCTGCGCGATTATCTAGGAGTTCAAAATACAAACCAAATTTATCACCAAAATATTATCATCAAATGAGAAACACCTAATATTCTCATCGTTCCAACAAAAAATTCTCTCCAAAACAACTCACTCCGAAAGCTTTGAAAATCTCAAAACATCTGTGATTCTCTGCGATTCATGGGAATTTCTCGAGAATTTTGAAGCGGCCATTGATAACCTTGGGGTTTCTACGAGATTTCAGATCATCGATGGGCAAAAAAGGTGAGAAGATTTATCAAAAGTGTTAATAATCGCTATAAAGGAGAGAAATTTGTTTCAAAGTGTACATATATCAACATATGGTTTTTCGTCTCCAAAGGATCAGGAATTAATGTTACCAGGAGCCTTGGCCGAAACACCTTCAAGTGATGAGACAAGAAAATCACTTTTTGAAGAAAAGAGCACAGATACCTAACCCAGAGAACCTTGAACGTGACAATGCCTTGTATTCAATCGTCACATCAAGTTTGGAAAAGGAAGTGAAGAGATCGTGTTGTCACCGCAGCCGACGGAGGTCGATCGGTTGGATTGGCGGTTGCACCACGCAATCACAAAATTTTTCCCCCCCTTTTTTTTTCCTTCTTCCCATCAATTAGAATTTTTTTTATTGATATTTCAAGAATCTGTATTTTTAAAACTTCTTACAAAAAAGGTGAGAAGTTTCTTTTTGAAAATGAACCAAAAAAAAGGTGAGAAATTTCTCACTTGTATAGGCTGTAAGAAATTACTTCCACATTGTATGTCGATTAAATTAGTGAGAATTTTTTTCACTTGTATAGATTGTAATCAATAGATCATTTTCTATGAAAATGAAGTGGCAAATAGACTGTAATTAAATTATTAAGAAAAATTTTCACCTTCGCAATGAGAAATCATACTCCCAACAAAACTAGATTAATTTATCACATTTGTAAATATTAGTGACAAATTTATCACATAGTACTTATGCAATGTATAAGTTTGCTATACTATAAACAATCACAAAATTCTCAAAGGTTAACAAGTGCGTGAGAAATTTATTGCCTTCGCAATGAGAAAACATACTCCCAACGAAACTATATTGATTTATCACATTTGTAAATATCAGTGACAAATTTATCACATAGTACATATGCAATGTATAAGTTTGATATACTTTATAGTTAGAACCTTTAGAATTCAAGAATTTTAAATTATGATTATCCTATATGAAGCTACGTTTGAATTTAATGTCACATTTAAAACATCACACAATCCACTACTATGATTTTAGGGAGCAATAACCCCCATAACGCCTCCACTTCTCCATTAAAAGATAATGACTAAAAATAAAACACAAGCTTTGTGCTGCTTGAATGATCTGGAAGATTAGCAACATACATGTATAGGAATTTAATTGCACCATATTCCGTCCAGTTTAAAATTTAATGGACTTGAAGTTGAGCGAAAATACATGAATTCATAGACTTGGGTGTTTTAAAAATTTAGTTCTTTACAGGGCTAGCCCTGAGATTGTGAAATTCACATGAGGTCCGAAGCAAACATGAAAAGAAAACTTTTTTTAGGCCATTTTTTGGTCCTATTTTTATATATAATACATGTATATATATGACCCTATTTTTTTAGGCCCTATTTTGTCCTATTTTTATATTTAATATATGTATTTTAACCAAACAATGCCTTATTTTTGGTCCTATTTTTATATACAATGCATGTATATCTAAGGTCCTGTTTTTTTAGGCCCTATTTTGGCCCTATTTTTATATATAATACATGAATTTTGGCCAACAAAGCCTTATTCCAAGGTCAAACAAGCTCTTATTTTTAGAGGCCCTAAGCAACCGCAAAGGCCGCTGGCCCAAGGGCCGGCCCTGGTTCTTTAACATCTTATTTTTACACTAGATTTATTAACAATTTGACATGATTTTATTAATAAAAATTTATTTTTTACATTTTGTAGATATGGAGGGATAAGCACATGCTTGGAATGCGTTTTTAGGATTTTTGTTATCTTGTTCTATTGCGTGAGTGAGTTTTTGAGTGTTTTCATTATATATCATCTATCTCTACATCTATTCATGTCTGTATTTCTTATTAATGAATCTATTGCTTGTGTAGAGAAAGATTGTAAAACAAATTATGTGGACTGATGTTGTTATATCCTAGTTCAGAAATTCTGGGTATCTTTGGCAAATGACTTGTTGAAAAAATCGATTTTAAGTGGTAAGGGGTTTTCCTTTTCAATTCTTTTCCTTTTTTTTTTTCCTCTCGCTGAATTGTTTCTTTATCAAACATTCTACACATTATGCTATCAAAAAAATAAAAAATACTAATCAACGCATTATGCATTTGAGGAAATCTTTATTTTATTAAAAAAAAAATGTCTTAGAGGAAAAATCAAACATTATATGTGGCGACGTCTAACTTGTCATAATGAATTTAGAATTGAACAAAAATTAGTACATTTGCGATTATTGGAATGTTGAGCCAATTGCTCAGCAGGGGCGGAGTCAGAAATTTTAGTCTGGAGGGCCTAGGCAATATGAGAGTTCAGGGGTAGCGCCCCCGAGGCAATTTTTTTTGGGGTCTATTTATATATAATTGGCATTTTTTTTAAATTATTATTATTATTTTATTTTATGGTCTACTTGTATGTAACTACGATTTTTTTGGAATATGCTTATAATATAAGTCTATTTGGTGCAGGGCCGGTCCTGAGATTGTTAAATCTCTGTGGGGCTCTAAGTGAACTTTTAAGGCGGGGCCTCTATAGTGGAGGAATTATACAGGGGTCCAGAAGCGATTTTTTTTTAGTCTATTCATACATGTTGGCAAGTAAATGTGTTTGTGTTTTAACTTTTTAAGGTAATGGGACAAATATTCAAGGTTAGTTGAATTAAAATTTAGTAAATATGGTACCCATACCCATAAATGATTTTTCAACATTTGGGGGGCCTATATACACATATTACCAATAAAAAAAAAAATTGGCAAGGTAAAAAAAATTTTGGCCACGAAATGGGCCTGTAAGAAACCTGAACAGAATCAAATTTAGGCCATATTTTTATAAACCTGAACAGAATCAAACTAGACCCTATTTTTATATATCATACATTTATACACATGCAAATACATATATAAGGGCATTTTTTTTAGGCCCCAAACAGGCCCTTATTTTTTGAGGCCCCAAGCGGCCGCGTGGCTCACTTGTGGCTAGGGCCGGCCATGATTTGGTGACACGTAAATATTGTATAGTATTTTTCTAAATTTTAGGGGGGTCTCTTTATAAAACGCATAAAATTCTCACACGTAAATTTTATAATCATTACTCCCTATGCATGGATATACATTTGATTCCTTCTTTTCTAATGTTTCTTTCATGTCCTTCATATTTTTTAAATTTTCAATTTGACCCCATTTATAATGGATGCACAATAGAAAACCTATAACACATGTAGGGTAAAATTTTCTTGCCAAAAAGTGAGTGGGGGCACGTGCCCCCACTGGCCCTCTAAAGCCTCCGCCCCTGCATGCTAAGCACAGTATGATTCCAAGGTGGTTTTGAATTTCGTAGCTCCAATGGCCTTATCTGATTGTATAAGTGGATTAAAATCTCTGGATTGAGTTGTATATAGAAAGATCTGCAAAAGTGAGAAGACAACTAGATACGAGAATTAATGCATTTTGTCTTGTATGTATTATATATGTGTGTAAAAAATTAATGAAACTAATAACAATAGTTCTTGATGTGTAACTATGAAGATTCTGAAATAGAGTTGTGATAGTTCTTATAACACACTCTCGTTGGATTCTCATTAGACAATAGAGTTGTAATAGGTCTTGCCAATCTCTCTTTGGATTCTCATTAAACAGGCTTGTGTACATGTACATATTCTCAACATGTTTG